>CANUEZ040000168.1:3015000-5415000 GCA_948099385.1 Fasciola hepatica
CGGCAGATATTCTTGTTTCTGGTACAGTACTGTCGTGGAAGAGCCAGAGAAGCGACCGGCGGGCTCTGGATGCTGGATCCCAAAGAGGGTTACATCCGAGCACGTAAAATCTTGAAGGACCTGTTTGGACAACCGTTTAAGGTCACTCGGAACTTGATCGATGGAGTACTATCAGAAGCAAGACTTTTCAAAGGCAAGTCAGGTTCCCTAATCAGTCTGGTGATAAGAATGCAAAATTGCGTCGTCGTTCTGAATCATCTGGATTATCGATCGGACATGAATACACTACACAAACTGGAGACCACAATGTGCAGTTCACCCACAGAACTACAGAGTAGATGGGCGGAGAAAGCCGAGGGGATCAATCGATTTGGGCGAGAAACTACGTTTGAGGACCTGACTCAATTTCTAGACCGTCATGCCTGAATAGCAAGCAGTAGTTTCGGTCAACTTGTGCGTGAGAAGATCAAGCTACCTAGGACTGCGATAACCACACAGAGCTTGACCAGGGATCCTAACAGAGGCGAAACGTGGGCAAACATACACCCAGTATCCCACGAGGGTGTGTGGTGCTCTAAGTCGCCTAGCAGAATGTCCTCGCTTCCGTAACGTAGACGTTGACGAACAATGGGAAATGGCTGAGAGACTGGGCACATGCTTTGTTTGTCTTAACGACTCAAATCAGTGTGCAGAAAGAAAACAAGTTGTAGCCATGATGGATACCACGGGAAACACCACTACCTACTGCACAGACCCAAGAAATCGAATACCGAAGAAATCCCGAAGTCAGGTATGGTTTGCTCAATGTCTCCCGGCTATTAATAAGCCCATTTGCCTGGGAGCAATAGCAGTCGGCGTAGAAAACCCAGTTGGGTTGAGAACAGCGTCAACCTTCGTAGATAGTGGTTTGGATACCACTTTGTTGAGGAAGGAATTTTCAAAGAGATATGAAATCGGAGGGGATCAATCTTCATTAGCAGTGAGCACAGTAAGAGGTACCCAGGTCATCCAATCAACCAAACTGCACTTATAACTCGTCTCCTTGGTCAATATCAATAAGGAATAAAGCCTAGAAGCATTCACCACCAAAGATCTGCCGATGACAGCATCTAAGTCAGTACAATCGATTTTGAGTCGGTGGCCACCTCTAGACGCGGTCGCAATTGTGGAGTGGCAGAATAGCGAAATAGGTCTGTTGATCGATGGTGATATACCGGAAACTCACAGTGGGTCCTGGATCATAGAACAGGAAGCCGCTAAGCCCCGTAAGCAGTATGCACAATATTCGGTTGGACTTTATGTGGTAGTACAAACGGAAGATACGGCGAACAGATCCAAATCAACTGCACTTCGATGGAAACGGCGAACATTGAACAAGCATTCCAATAGCTGTAAAATGCCAAATTTCCCGACGTGGCTATTGATAGATATATTACATCGCGAGAAGATAGGTCAGCTCTGAAAATGGTAGCCGATAACGCTAAATATGTAATAGATCGCTTTCAGGTTTCTGCGCCGTGGAGAATCCACATGAAACCAATGCCAAACAGCTGAGAAATGGCCCTGAAAAGGCTATACTTCCTCAAAAACAGGCTAATTCGACAACCGCACTTAAGGGTAGAATATATGTAAGCCATTCGACATAGCATAGACTTAGGTTATATAGAAGGAACAGATAGAGCAGTATCCAAAGCAAATTTGAGGTAGTACCTACTCCATCACCCGGTAGTGAATCCGAAAAAACCGAGGAAGGTCAGGGTGGTCTTCGATTGTGCCGCAAAATGTCAGGGTATGTCACTCAACGACTATATACTACAGGGCCCAGACTGGACTACACCACTAGTCGAGGCTCTATGCCTTTTCCGGCTGAGAAAAAGGCCGGCTTTGCCGATATACGTGAGATGTTTCTACAGGTGAAGACGCCCGTTAAAGATAGGGAAGCCTTCCGTCATCTCTGGTGGCCTGAAAAAGACGTAGACCATACACCGGACGGGTAAAGACTGACGGTTCATCCTTTTGGAACTGTAGCATCCCTATTCTGCGCTAACTTTGCCCTCCGCGAAACCCTCGAACGTCTCGGCGGCATCAGCAGTCTGTTTAGAACAGCAGAGAACCATTTCTACATAAGCGATTTCCTAGGTTCCTCTGACGACCCACCTACATACGGCTATCCTATATATGACCGGACTGACTACCATTCTAAGGGCAGCAGGGTTCAACCTCACAGAATGGGCCCCAAACTGCCGTGAGGTTCTCAGTGCTATTCCGGAGTCCGATAAAATTGAGTGCTCGAGCGAGCTTCTGGTATCCTGTTTACAAATGGGCCACGCGCTTGGAGTTCGATGGAAACCCAAAGGTGACGATTTCACGTTCACTCTTGACCTACCCAAACGAGCAGCCACACTAACAGGAATCTTATTGTCGATCTCAAGCCTTTATGATCTTTTAGGTTTCATTGTACTATAGCTGCTACCAAGAAACGGCTTGCTGCAACCGTTATGCCAGAGAGGGACGGGTTGGGACGAACCTATTCAGCACGACGACGACGACAAGCGACGGAGTGATTGGTTACACAGCCTGGATCAACTTGGCGAGATTAAGATACTAAGGTGCTTGACAGGAATCAAGTGTACATGCGATGCTAACGCCACTTTTTTCGGATGCTTCAGAAGTAGGCCACGGGGTAGTGGCTTATGGCTGCTGGGTAGCCGAAAATGTTGGGCGAAACAATCAGATGGTATTCGCAAAGTGAGAGAAGCTTCACTGAAGACTATCCATTCCGAGGCTAGAATTGACTGCAGCTGTACTGGCCGTGAAAGCTGCGATGCTGATTAAAAGGTGTTTTGATCAGATAAACTGGAAATCCAACTTTTGGACGGATTCATCCACAGCACTGCGTTACAGAAAGAACACTAAAGCTCATTTTACCACCTTCATGGCCAACAGACTGGCTGTGCTTCATGAGTCGACTAAGGCCAATCATTGGCACTACGTACAATCCGCCAGTAACCCGGCCGACTTCTGCTCGAGGGACCTTAGAACACTAGAATGGCTGAGGATGTGGACAACAGGACTGGACTTCCTAACTGAATCCAAAGAGACGTGGCAGACGTTACCAACTCCCAAGCCTGAAGAAGACGATATTGAAATGAAACGACTGACTCCGGCTACAAACTCCACGGCAATTGTAAGCCTAATAGAAAAACTGTAATTTCCCTGACTGGATTTAAGTGTTAAGAACAGTGATCTGATGGACTGGATACAAAATAGTGCTAACGATTTTGAAAGGCACGTGACCACAGAATAGGTTGGGTGTCCAGCGCACGGTCAGCCCCACCCACCAGCACCGGTTGCGAATGGCACGCTCCAACTCTCCTCGCCCTACAGCATTCATCACTGTCGGTTGCGGATTGTATGCTCCCACCATTCTCCCGCCATAATTCGCTCATCTATCGTTCTTGTCAGCACTCTTATCACTTCCCTTCCGTGTCCTTCTACTTCTGTATGCACACCTACCCATTGTTTTGTTCCTATCGTTTTTCACAGTGATAGCCCTCACTGCACAACATCTCTCTCTCGCCCTATCCATTTTACTCTGCCCAAGCCAGAAATATTTCCTTTTCCCCCCTTTTCGCCCATGTCGGCTCCTAATCTCTATTCACTTGGTACCTCCATATACTCATAAAGCTCTTTGATAGCATACCTCACTAGATACCATTTTGCGAAATCCTTTTCTGTCCATCTTATACCTCCCACCATCACGCACCAGACACATCCGTAACCATGACCAGTCACCATATATGAACTCGCTGTTCCAATTTTCGCATTTTTTAACGATCAAATTTACTATCTTTTCATAACCACCATATTTTCCATGTTTGAATCCGCAATTCTTCCGTGGATCTTCCTCTTGGGCAGTGAACCGATCAGTAACTTCTGGCTCAATCCATTTTTGTAATCGCCTGCAAGCATGCAGCTCTCCAGTTCCATTCTCTCAACCCCGAAGCACTACTAGTGCTGGTACATTTTTGTTCCATCACAGGTTTTCCCGTCCTAGTACTTTTCTTCTTCTAGGTCTTCATCCTGTGTCATCTGCAAAGAAACGATCTTATCTGGTTTTCTTCGGTCAGTACTCTCATCTGCTTCGTACATTGCTCGCCACAGACATCTTCATTGTGCCTTTCAGGCTGCGCTGTTTTTCCGAGTTCCACTCAGTGTAAAGTCTTCGTAACGTCATCATTTTCACCTACAGTTTCAAACCACGTGATCTGTCATTACCTGATGTTTCTGATCCTCCAATTCCTTATTTCTCTCCGAAGTTATTCGCTGTTACAACTGCTGTTTCTTTGCACCACAGTTCTTCTAACCTCCGAGTTACCCTTCTCCAGGGACCTTTTACAATTCTCCAACCACCCTGTACTTCCATTCGCTTTGCGTTCTCCAGCCATTTTCCCGGCCATCTTCTTGTTGCATAATCTACGTCCATTTATTAACGCTTCACCCATTTTCGACCGTCACCAAACGTCACACCTTCACTAATCAGATTGTTAGACTCACTCTTACCTGTTTTCGTCCATCCATTCCTTCGTATTCTCTCGTTTACCAACTTCTGCTCACAGCCATCACTTCTGTGCATCCAAAGTCGTTTCTCTCTCTCTCTCTCTCTCTCTCTCTCTCTCTCTCTTTCTGTTGATTCCCCATGTTCACTTGTCATAAAAAAATTCATCAGGGTGTATCCAAGTTAATTCCGTACAATTTGACCCAAACCTACGTGTCTCTTCCAAGCACTGCTACTTCTATTTTCCGTCCCTTCACTGCTATTTGCTCCTGGTCTGATATTTATATTTACAAATATATATGCATAAATATTAATGTACGTATATATATATATATATATATATATATATATATATATATATATATATATATATATATATATATTGATTCTCTGCCTCCTCCAGTTCATTGCTGGCCAGTTCTTTTGCCACCATGCCGCGGCCTCTCATGATATGCGTCCTTTTCGTCTATATCTGTGCCTCATATTTACCGTAACTCGATCCTTCCGCGCCGTTGCTGCCATCTGACCCACTCTTTACGTCTTGTATCGGTCACTTCCTGTTTTAAATTGACTCCGTCCATTTATTGCAATGAGGCACACCTCATGGCTACCTAATCCCTAGCCATACAACTCAATTTTTGTTCTTCCTTTCATCTATTCTTTTTTCCTTCATCGCTCCTCGTAACGACAGTTTCTCAGGCAGATTTTCAGTCCTCCTCATGTACCGCTCCCAGGTTCCGATGTCTTCCACTTGGCTCAGCCAGCTGCTCCATTTGACCCGGACTTTCAAATTTGTTAGGCACATATTTGAATCCATCCCTGGGTTCACTTAAACTCCCTTCATTACTCATCGGTGTGCTTACATTTATCTCCCTTTCATCTCCCCTCTAGTTCTTTCTATCCCTCCACTGTTTTGCGTGTTTCTAAATTTTTCATGGATTTTGTCTGTCAGTTTTGCCGCTTGTAAAATGTTTTGATCATGCATAAGGCATGCTTCGGGAGTCTCCGAAATTAACTATTATAAATTTGGAAACCACACTACCAGACGAGTAGAAGCTAGTCGAAATCGATGTCCCACGCCTACCACAACAACTCACCTTCCCGTTCGAGACCTGTGAGCTGTCTAGGATAGACGATAACACCAAGAGAAGCAGACTATTGCACAGTCGCATCCGAAGATTCAACGCTGTGCAAGCCAACAGGCTATTGAGAGTCGGAGGGCCGTTGACGAATTCAAACCTGGAGTACGAAACAAAACGTCCCATAATAGGTCCTGGTAACCATATCACGAGGTGTTTGATAGATCATGTACGTCGAGAAGAGGGACACGCAGGTTTGAACGGCCTATTGAATAATATCCGTCGACGATTTTGTTGACCTAGGGGCTGTAGCGACGGCCATCTTCGTTCATGCTTTTAACAAGCTTATTCTTTAACTGAAAGCTGGCGGTCCATCGCGGTTGCCATTTGGCCGTTGTTCTTACGCAAGCTCTCCCGCACGCTCTAAGATTCACGCTAACCACCATCTCGCCCAATCGCCTTCTCGTTCTCAAGGGTCGTGAAGAATACCGTTCTGGTTAACATATTCGTACAGCGCCGAGGATTAGAGTGACGTGCAAGAGGTCAAAGCAGTAAGTAGGACCGAAGAAAAGTAAGGTTTAGCGACCTTACAGGACCAGCGACAGTCAAGAGAGTCATCGGCAATAGCATCTCTTGTCGCCGCCGGAATGCGGTAGCAAGCCAATCAATGATAGCCCCCTTTTAGCTGTATGAGTTCAGCCGGGATAGTGCCCATTCGTGGAAATTGGCGTCGGTTATTTTGGTCCGTTACACGTACAACAACATAGGATCACGCAAAAGAGGTATGAATGCCTGATAACATGTTTACAATCCAGAGAAGTCCTTCTCGAAGTAGTGCATAATATGACCACCGGTTCATTCCTAATAGCCTTCCAGAGGTTTGCCGCGAGGCTGGGAGTTCCCAAAAAAGTATACTCAGAAAATGGCTCGAATTTCGTTGGAGTTCACAAGGAGTTAGAGAAATGGTGGAACTGCCTGGGCCACGCCAAAATACGAAATAAGACGGCAGCAAACGGAATAGAATGGGACTTTTAACCATCCCAAGTTAGTCATCGCAGTGGCTTTTGGGAAAGGCTGATATGATCGACGAGAAAAATGCTCACGGCCTTAATCTCACAACAAACCCTCGACGACGAGATACTGATTACCTTGCTAACTGAAGTAGAACGCATACTGAGCAATAGACCCCTAGTGCCGATGGTCTCATACCCGGAAGGCAAACCGGCTCTCACTCTCAGTGATCTGTTATTATTGCGGTCAAATATAGGAGCAACCACGCCGAAAAACTCTAGATGTGACGTACATCATAGGATGGGAACAAGTGAACCGCCTGGCTCCGGCTTTCAGGAAATTTTGGACGAGAAAGTACTTACCAACTCTGCAGCTTCGGCAAAAGTGGATCTCCAAAGAAAACCCGTTTAGACGTGGCGATGTCTTCATCCTTGTGGAGAGCCACTTACATAAAGACGAACGATCTATTGGAGTGATCAAGGCTGTCGTGCGGAAATCGATGGCCTCGTACGCACGGTGGTGGTGAAAACGAACTAAGGAGACGTACTGCGAGATGTTCGTAAAATATGCTTGCTTGAACGGGATAGTGGGGGGGAGGGTGACTTCGACGCGACAGACCAAGCTCAAATCAAGTTCACTGATGTCTGTTGACGCTGAATTAATTTATTTACCTCTCATGCATTCTCCCATAGGTCCCAACCCCTCACAAAGTTTTAGAAGTACATTTTCATCTAATTTGATACGGTATTCACCGTTTACAACGGAGTTAATCTGTTGAAACTCCAAACTGGCACACGACATGAAATAGTTTTTGAAATAACGGAAACTTTGGAACAGGCACATGATGAACGCTTGTAGAAAAATCCCCATTTTTGAAACTTCCCGTTTGTATTATTAACCAACCTGCTTTCAAATTGACTTTTGTATTACGCCAAACATACTCTTACAGTGATTGCATCACACCCTGACTTCCCTAATGTTTCAAGCACTTCGCAGCCATCTCAATTCTTTGTCGAGAATTCTCAGTCTTTATTTGGCCATGTACTTTATTCTTAGTCGGGAAGCATTTTGTATTTGGATTTTCTAAACTGTCTACGGATCTAAGTCACACCGAAGCCTGTTTCTTCGTATGTCGATAATGAAGTACTGTCTTCAGATGAAACTCCGAGACACGGATGCATGGAGCGTAATCTGGAGAAACTCTGCGAAAGTGCCTGCTACTAGCCAACAATAGGTGTGGCCCATGGCCACCAACGTATGCACTGACTTTATAGTCTAGGTAGGTTAGGGCGAATCAGTACCCCAAACTATTCGTTGGATATTGACGGTTTCAAGGGAAGATTTGGCTGGGGGGTGTAATGTACGTGTGCGTAAATCCTTCCTAATCGTTGTCACGTACTTTTACTGTTGAGACTGTGCTATTTATTTTACTGATCCTCGAACAGTTACAGCAAGCTTCATCCACTTCACTTGCGCACTTGTTTATATTCTACTAAAGTGTCGTGGCTTAACTTTGATTTGAACTCGGACTGTAGTGATGATCGTATTTGACAATGAATTTTTCCGAACTTTAGTTCTCGTTGTTAAAAAGTTATGGCCGCAAATTTGAGATTAGTACAGAATATATGTACGTATAATTTGTAGAATCAATCATGTTCTGACTTTGGGGTTGTTTAATTGAGCTACGCCTTACACACAATCAAAACAACAGTTACAAAGATTACGATGATGATGATGATGATGATTCGGATGATGATGATGATGATCATCATCATCATCCGAATCATCATCACAATCATCATCATCACCATCACCATTTTTCTGAGCAGGGGGATGAGAATTACCTCCCTCGGCATTATCAGTGGTATTTAGATCCTTCGCTTGACCGATTTCATTTTTTTCAGAGTCGTTTTATTCCTGGTGTTCTTCATTGGAGCAATGTTTATAGGTTCCTCTCTACTGCGGGTTCAATTGGAGTATTGACCAGTACTTCGTCAACTTACTCATCATGCCCCTCCATCTTTTTACTTTCAAATTTCGGGGTTCACCAGTAGACGTATATTCCGTTGGGCAAATTGCCATATGATATTTGTTCTACTGAAATGCGTTGTGAGTAGCTATTTCAGTTTAGTTTTATAATACTCTCCACTCAACAATTTTCATGGTAATCTTTTGTCAACCAGGATCTAGGGTGTACTGGTCTTCAACAATTTATTCTGCGACCCAGTGCCTTCTAATTCTGTTGATATAGTCAGAATTTCTTGAATTCGAGGCTAGTCCCAGGATCACTTTATCTTGATGATTGTTGTCTTGGGTAATTCCAAAGGAATCTCGTTGAACTCTTGATGTCATGATGTCCCCTGTTCTACTAAACACAACCTTGTATTTTCAACCACTATTTTGCTTGGCAAGTACTTCTCTGGTCTCACATCTCACAGCTGAAGCGGTATGCATTCGTCTCTACAATCCCCCGTTGTGCGCCCAAAAACAGTTCGTGCAAACGCTAAGGCTTCCTTGGCCCACCCCCTACCCACAAACTAACCACAGATCCGTTGATCCGACTAATGACACCGCAGACACCCATTCACGGTCAAGAGACGGATCGAGGTCACGCATGTGATAACTGATCCCCTCTCCCCCACTTAAATTTTGACTCATCGCCTTATCTTGATTTCTGTTCTGTTCATCTAACACTGTTCATATAAAATGTGATGTAATGGCATGATTACGAATCACTGAAAACGAGCTTGTTCGCCACCTTGTATTGTTCTCCATGTGCCCTGTGGGAATATTCGGACAATATATATATATATATATATATATATATGCATATATATATATATATATATATATATATATATATATATATATATATATATAATTCACTAGGATCTTACTTGAATCGTCTGAAGTGTGAATGGATACTCTTCATCGAAGAGTCCACAAACGAAGCACAACTGTGATTTCTGTTATTTACCTGTATCTGGGTCACTGCTAACCCAATGAACAACGAGGCTACATATGCAACCGCTCATATTATGGATTCTTCAATGAAGACTATCCATTCACACTCCAGACGATTCAAAGTAGATCCTATTGAAGGTATAACATCGGAGTGCACAAGTATGAAGATGAGTGGACAAGGGAGTACCGCGTACGCATACCTGATAAGCGGCCACAACGGCGAAACCGGTCGTGCTCTTCCGAGGAGATTTTGTCCATACATTTACTTACTACTTACTATCAGCATATATATATATATATATATATATATATATATATATTCTGTAAGTATTCTGTTTGCTTCTATTTACTTTTTTACGAAGTAGTGCAACATTCCAGGAAGTGGGCCGCAGAGAATGAAAGGCTGCCAAATAGTGGTTTGCCCGGCAGTGGAGAGAATCGTGCCTGAGTGATTATTGTCCGCGGCCCACGGCGATAACCTTTCGACCACCGCTGGCCAATAAGTAGTTTATAACCGACGTTTGTCAGCCCGTACGAATACAAGGCTTGTAAATGACTAGTAGAACGGTGTTTTCATTGTGTGACAAACCTTCTTGGAGTTAACTGGGAGAACTTTCCGTGCAGTGTAAGGTCCATCGAGAATGACCAGGTGTGGGTAGTTCCATTCTCTTGGAATTTGCTCGCTCTTTAAATCTAAGTTACTTATGGGGTATTGAGTGAAAAAGTACTTGTATTAACTTTCGTGTCATGCATCTTTTTCGATATCAGGACAAATCGAAATTGAGGGTGTTCAGCTCAGGAAGTAATAAAGACCCACAGGAGAACCCAGAAATCGAAGGTCATTTTCGAAATTTCTTCTGAGAATAATTATCGAGTAAACATATGTTCCCAACACACGCAGTGTGACATAGCGGCCGGTGAAGCTGATTGGTTTTCACCTCAGGAAGCTTGTGCTAGTCAACCTTCGACGCGATCGGAGACATTCAATTATTGTCTGAACAATCCCACAGAACACTGAGAATAAAGAACGTGGCAAACGAGCTCGTTTTCAGTTATTGGTAGGCATAAGATAAAGCAAGACATAGAAACCAAGTGGCCGCTTCTCCCGAAAGAATGAAGAATGCTTTCAAATGAACTGGATATTCGTGAAGCAAATGAGCAGAATTGGTACGGTTCATTGATGTTGTCATTATCCGGAGACTCAAATTTCCGGCCTCAGCCCCACTGCCGGCGTACTACACAGGTAAACCACCGAACTCATCTGCGGCTTATATAGACCTACTGCCAGGATCATTTTTTACGTCGACGCGTCTCTTAAGTGGTTTTCCAGCTGCCACTATTTGTACGTTGACATTAGTAATACTTATGTATATTCTGACTACAGATCATTTTCTGATTCTGTGGCTGAATCAACCATTTCGTGTTAGCTAGAATGTTTTGGTTACTTTATGTACCTTGACCACTCTGCGCTGCTGTTTCGGCCGACTCCTTACCGAGTGGACGTTTTATGACTACTCTCTCCCGATATACCGGATAGATTTCTGAACTGTCGATCTTGGTCGCTCACCTGGACGTAGGTCCTTTACCTTTATATATTTATGCGTATTTTTATTATATATATATATATATATATATTACTAGGTAGTTACAATAACCACTATTATTCAACCGCAATTAGTTCTGGTGACCTCGGTAAAGTACTGCCCGTATCATGCGTAAAGCTGGTGAGAGTAACTTTTGGTTAAATCGACTTCTCGAGAAATTGGGGTAGTTTCTACGGTTATCGTAGGCCCAGTGAAACTAGACTGATTTTGGACGGAGTGAGTCAAGCTCTACATAGTTCCCGCCCCCACTGCATGAAATGCAAACCGATCTTTAGGATGTAATGTATTGTTTTGTAATGACCAATTTCTGTAGTCATTCTGAGTTCAATTCGACTGGCTTGAGTCTCTTTGTCCCCCACCTATCTTGAGTAGACTCTTCTTTAAAGTATTTAGTGTCTGTAGAACGCGATTCAATCGTTACGGGAGATCATCAAATGTGAAAGAAACGCACGAAAGTCTCCTTGCGTACCGGTAATAGTAGTTTTCTCATCCACACTGAAATGCATGAAATCCTTTCCACTTGCCTGCAAATATGTGCAATAGAAAGGATATAACGCATAGAAACGAAGGCCTACTGTAAGATTAGAGATAACCGGCAACCATACACTGAGACTTGGAGTGGCAGTGAACAACACAATAGGTTAGGTGTGGTAACGAGACTGAGGACTGCGGATTCCTGTCTACCACTAAAAGATGGAGTCCAAATGAATATATTGAAAACCGGAATAAAAAATGAGTGCGAAGAATTGAGGAAGAACTTAAGGAAGTGCTCAAAGTCAATCAATGCCCTAAATTATGATCAATGGGAGACAGCTCCGATTAAAACCGGAGAGTAGAACCGCACATTTTGCGAACACAATTTTTAGCTACCGATAGTAGTGTGAGGTTGAACAATGAAATATGCACTCCATTCGGTTCGTCTCTGCACGCTTATGTTGAACTTTCTTCACTCAATGTATCACTCCACCGGTTGGCCTAGGAAGCAGACCAAAATGTTTACCACTGGCTTGAACAGTATATTTCCTTAGGGATTCCACTGCCTTGGAAATAAAGGGTAATTCACTCCCTGGGAATTTGTCCATGTGGCAGAAATTAATTGGCTTACATAACTTTACCGGCAAATTTTTTTCAAAATCTTGCTTGGTTTCATGTTATATCGCAGTGAAAAATTATTTTGGGATTAAGACTGAATCCCTAATTATCATTAGGCTCATGATCTGGGATTACATTAGGCCTGCTACTTTCAGTAAATCTTGTGTAGTATTTTAGCTAAAGATTATCTTGTGGGGTGATCAGATGTGATTAAAAGATCCTCTCTTGACAATTTCCAAATTCGGTGCATTCTTCCCTGGGTGAAACTTTGTTTCCATTTTCTACAAGAAAAGCCCTCAGTACCCGCTAAAGGCAAAAAGATGCCTATAGAAAAACGTCATGGAATTTCGCCTTGCCTCTCCTTCCCTTGCCTACGCAATAATAAGTACATGCCTCAGTCTTACGACTAGAACAACAATATATAGCTACCCGAACATGGGCACCTTTCCCGCTGCCACACTACGTGCCCATTTCACCAGCCGATCAGTGACCTCAACGAACCTAAAAGACAAGTTGCCTGTCCTCCCCTCGTTCATGCTAACCTATTCTTCTGTTTTCTCATGTTTGGGAAGCTATATAGATAGAACGACACGGCAACTATTAGAAAGGATCAAAGAGCACAAAATAACATGGCTGACGACGGAGAACATAAAATCCATCACCAGTGCAATTGTGGCGCACCTTGCGGACACTGGACACCACGTAAACGACAGTGCTTTCAAAATAGTCTACAGAGTCTTTACGAACGCGCCAAAATTCGCTCGAAAACAACATTTAACAACGGCAGAGGTTGTGGTGATCAGATTATTCAATCCGTCGCTTTGTTCTCAGAAACGTTTCGTTAAGGCACTAAAACTACCCTGGCCGCGATCCGAGACCGGCCCTGGAACTCAGTGTGACCCATACGTTGACCCTTTGGTTGGAACCGGAAATGGATTATCCACGAAACCTAAGTTCATTGTTTCACGGGTCCCTTTCTCAACCACGAAACAACATTTCCCCTTCTATCTTTCCCAACTACGCAACACCAACCTTGGTGACTATACAATCGCACTTTAGCACACAGGCATCTTTCATAATTTCTTTATTTCCAACCTATAAATGTAACTGTATTAGCCACGAGGATGATGTTACCGAAAACGAGCTTGTTCGATATTCGTGTTTTCTATATATTGCGGAATAAGCCCATCATAGTATTCAGAACACGAGTTGTAGGCGAACATGTTTTCGGTGATTTCATTCTCAAGCCATTACAATCACATTTATATGAAAACGAATTATTAAGAAGAGTTGGAAAAAGTCTCACTAGGTCAGTGTGGATAATTAAGGGTGAGGAGGGATGGAATCCTGTGTGAGTGACCAGATTATGTAACCGGTGCTAATTAGCTTACGTCACCGCTGCGCCCGGTTGTGTAACACAGTTGAGTGTTGGCCATGGGAGTTGTAGTGCTTGGACTAATTTTCGTTGCTCGCAAAGCTCAGGCTTCAAGAGGCGGATAATAATTGCCTCCGCAGTTGCTAGTATCCGGAGCCTAATTGCTCTTGACGCATGTTGTGGGACCCGGTAGACGACTTTGAAGGCTGACTGGATGTCGATTGAATGCCCAGTTTCCAACAAGTGCGAGACGAGTGAGCTTGATACTACTCCATTGCCTCCGTGTCTAAGCCATCGTGGGTGATGCTCCTTGATGCGTTTTGATAGCTGTCTTGCCGTTCGACTTATGTAAGTAGCACCACAGGTGCAACTGAATTGATAGATGATCATGGGTGAGGTCAACAAGGGAAGCTTATCTTTATTTTCACATCGGATTATTGGTGACGTGAAAAAGACGCATCTGATCTTGGCAGCGTTGAAGGTGGACTTAACCGTGGCACTCAAAATTTTACAGACTCTATCGGCTGCGACATCTCCCTTGAAGGGGAGTCGGATGAATAATACTTTCTTTTCTGCTTGTGTGATTCTCGCTGGTTTTATCCGTTCGGTCCAGTTTCTTTGGATTAATTTCTCAGGATAACCGTTGCTAAGTAGCGTCTTCCTTATGTTTGATAGCTCGGCCTCTAGAGTATCTGCAGTGCAGATATGTTTCGCCCCGTGTAGAATACAGTGTATCAGATTACGTTTGTAACCAAGCGGCACAAAACTGTGAAAGTTTGTGTACTAGCCATTCCAAGGGGCTTTCCGATACACCTTCCTCTGGATCGAGCCATCAGATCGTCTGGTTAGGTGTACATCAAGAAACGGTAGGCAATTTTCTTCTTCCATCTCTGTGGTGAACCTGATTGCGGAGTGCGTAGTGTTGAATTCGCGAGATATATCATCTAAGTTGGTTTGCGCATCAGCTATGCAAAATATATCATCCACATATCGGAAGTAGTGGTCCAATCGACTTATTGTTCTGCGCAATGCTTGAGTCTCCAGTTTTGCCATGAAAATGTCAGCAAAAAGTGGTCCTAGAGGTGACCCCATAGTAATCCCATCCTTCTGGCGATAATAAGTGTTGTTGAACACAAACTGTACATTCAAAGTGCATTGAAGAATTAGTTCCCTTAGACTGGCCGTTAGAATTCCTACGGATATTGCTTCTTCATCAACAAATGAACAAATAAAGTCTACTGTTTCAATCAAAGGTACATTGGTGAACAAAGAAACCACATCTAAAGAGAACATTTGTTTTCCAGACATGTTCACATCTTTAATAACTTCAATAAAGTGAAACGTGTCACGGAGTGTATGTTTTGCAAATTTCTGTCGTACGGGTTCTAAAAGAGTAACTATCCATTGGGCTGTCGTGTGGTATGCTGAATTTGTCATGGAAACGATGGGGCGTAGGGGTAGTCCAGGTTTATGAACTTTTGGAAGGCCATATAATCGAGGTAAGGTGGAGCCTACGGGTTTAAGGCTTTCAAAGAGGCTAGGTGAAATGTAGCCTTGGTCTCTGAGACGTTTCAGTGTGTTAGTAATTCCATATATAATGAAATGGGATTATTCAGTGAATAAAATTTGCCGTAATTTATAATTCTTTACTTGTGGCTGATAATGCTACGAGTAAAAATGTGCAGGTAGCAAGCTCATGCAGTTGTCTCCTCGGGTTGTCACACATTAACTGGACACCGATGTTTTGGCCTACAGCCCGATCTCTAGGCTGCTTCGACCCCTCTCCCCACCTTCGGTCTCCAACGAAATAACACTGTGCCCTGTGTTACGTACTCTGATCTCTCTCTCTCTCACTCTCTATCTCTCTCACACATGCAAACCAGGATTACTCGATTCGCTGGGGCCACACTTCGGGTAAACCATTTCACGGGGCCACTACCAGGACATACAGAGGCCCAAAAACTATTCAATTAAAGAGGCCTCTTATTCTACTCGTTCCAGTTGGCAGGGTCGCCAATATGTAGCATCTAAGCCTCCGAAATACTTCCGTATGAGGAGGGGGGGGGGAGTATGTGTCTCGGGCTCCCAATCGGCTACTGTTCCAGAACGCTTTTCGAAGTGCTCCTAAAAGACCCCGCTTCCCATGCTGAGGAAACTCTACACATTACCTTCTCGTGGAGAAGGTACCTCCACAAAAGTGTGAGGGCGAAGGCGAATGCCCGGCGCTCTCCACCGGGTCGACTGACCAGTAGTTGGTCTAGGGGAGTTGGCTAAACCATGGTTCCAGTCCACAACCTCAACAACAATGCAACTGATGGATATCTTACAACTTGATCGTTATGCTCGTCGAAATCATGCTCGCACTGATGCTCACACATCACGCACACACTTTGATTTCTTTACTTCCACATCTCTCCCGCGCACACACACATTTTCATATTCTTCGAGAACCGCAGTCGGCAGTACTTGCTGTAGTGCCTCTGAGGGAAGTATTGTTCCTTTTCTCTCTAGTTCTCCTTCGTCTACTATTCAAGTCTCACCAAAATCGGCTCCGCTAGTTGATACTCTTCTTCGCCCCAGGAATCCTTTTAGCTGGTCACATTTATGGTGCGAAAGCTGATGCGTATAGGACAACAGGCCTGTTTAGAACATAAACTGGAGACCCTTGCCATCGATGCGTGTTGTACCCGAGAAACTTGCACCCAAGACTCCAGCTCAGTCGCTTGTCTGATGTCCCGTCAAACCTTTCTGCATAGTTTCACTTGTGTTTGTCTGAGGACCCTGAAGATGCCGCTAGCGGTCATGCTGGCTCTCAGCGAGAGGGCTGAGGCTTCGCTACCTGAGTGGATCCCAGCTGACGGTAAGTTGTGCACAGTGAGATTTCGAGGTCCACACAAAATAAGCAAACGCCGACAGAGGCAATTTGCTTGTCGTCTCGGCTTATGTCCCTACAGATGGCCGTTCAGAAGCAATCAAAGATGTCTCCTACCAAAAGTTGCACGACCTCCAAAGTAAAGCAGAATGAGTCGATATGACGATTTTAATCTGAGACAAGAATGCTAGAGTCGGTCCGCTGTCTTCAGACGAGGCTCCTTTGGGTGGCCCTTTTGGCCTCGATTCTTGTACTTCAGAAAACGGGGAACGGTTGTTGGCTCTGTGTTCAGATCACCGCCAGTACGAACTTCAGACGTTCTAACAGCCGGTGTACCACATAGCATCCGCTCTCTTCGAGTCACCAATGGACCCAGATAGACGACGTCGCAATTAGCTACAAATGATTGGGTTGCGTAGAAGTCTGCCGGTCGCTTTGACGCACCCCACTTGACTCCGACCGCGAGTTACTCCACACTAAGCTGTTCAAGTGCTTCGGAGTGTGTGCCAAAAGTACAATGCAGCAGCGGTTAGACTGAGATATACTTTCTCACCCGTCTTGCCTCTCAACTTTCCGAAACGTTCTAGCTGCAAAGCTAGGATCAACGCCATCAGATGATATCAACCAGCGCTGGTCGCTTATTAGGGATGCATTGTATTCTGCTGGCGACGCGAGTTGTGGTGTGACTCATCTTGTTGTTACACCCTGGATTTCTGCCAAGTCTCTGAGCAATTTAAGGCGTAGTTTAGCTGGCCTCCAGCGTCAGCCCCTCCTGTAGCCGCCGAGGCACAATTTCCGTGGTTTGCTTGGACGCATGCACCTTATGAGGCGGAGATCCTTAAGGAACTTCAAGCCCTAAGACGTCACAAATCGCCGGGCTCCTGTGGCCTTTCCCTACCTCTATTTAAGGATGGTGGAAAGGAGCTTGTTAGAGAACTTCAGGCTTTGTTCTCCAAGGCCTGTCACTCCATGGAAGTTCTCTCTTTGTGGAGGGAATCAGTCGTTGTTCCCATCTTTAAGAAACGCCTACGCAGAGACTGCGCCCACTATCGAGGTATAAGCTTAATCTCCATAGCGTCTAAGCTGCTGGCGTCTGTCATTCTTCGCAGGCCATACAACACGCGTGATGAGCAATTTCGCGAGGATTAGGCCGGGTTTCGTACCGATCGTGGAGGCATCGATCAAATCTTCACCCTCCGACAGCTGTTGGAGCACCGTTGTACCTTCCAAAGACCAACGATCGTTGTGTTTCTAGACATTCTCGCAGCATTTGACTCTGTCGATAGGTCTGCATTGTGGCACTGTTTGTTAAGGAACGGAGTACCTGAGAGGTATGCATCGGTCCCCAAAGTGTTGTATCGTCATACCTCAGGTCGGGTCAGGGCCTATGGCCAGCTTTCGCCACCCTTTTCTATCTCCAGTGAAGTACCACAAGGTTGTTCTAAATCCCGTTTACTTTCAACTTTGCTGCAGATGTCCTACGGAAAGCTTTGTCTGCTTTTCCAAGTGGAGGGGTTGAACTCCTCCTAGGGAACAGAGATCCTGACTTAGAAAGCGACACAGGCAATTCAACACGCATTGGACCTCTTGGCTATTGAGGTGGCCCAATAAGGTATGTAATTTTCGCCTTCAAAGAGCAAGGTACTTCTTCAAGTCTGGCTGAAGCCTGTGTCTGCACTCACCCTTTGTGGTGATCAGTTAGAGGTAGTCAATAAATATGAGTACCCTGGGAGCATGATCACAGTTGGCAGCTGTGTTGGGGAATAGATCACATCACGAATCGCTAGAGCCAGGGCAGCATTCATGAACTTGCGTCATGTGTGCCGTTGCCATGTCATCCGGCCTTTCCTCAAGGGAAGGTTGTACAGTGCCACAGTTAGTAGTGTTCTTCTGTAAGATTCCGAGACCTGGCCTCTCCGCGTTGAAGATGCTGGGCTGCTTTCTGTACTTGACCACAGGTGTCTCCGAAGCATTGCCCGTGTCCGGTGGGAACATCGGATGAGCAGTGAATAGGTTCGCCGTCGTGTGTTCGGTGCTGATAATCACCTTCTGACCATGTTAATAGCTCTACACCGCATGCGATTGCTCAGGCACGTTTCGCGTATGCCTGTCTTTCGTTTATCCTTTCGTGCTTTTTTTGTACTTGCTGGGCAAGGCGAAACAACGGCTTGGGTACGACTAAACGCAAAGGCACGAAGAAGTTAACTTCGACTTTGAATTCGGTTGGCGTTTCCCGCCTTCCTGGTTGGGACCCAAGAGATGAGAATTGTCGTCGGTTAGAGATGCTGAGAGATATGGCTTGGAATCGAATCCAGTGGCTCAAATGCTGCATGGTCTGTCTGCCGATTTCCCATTAGACGTTATCAATTGAAAAACAGACGAAAAATTCACAAAACATGCACGGTGAAAATATTAAAGAAAGTTGCTTTAACTTGTGGTAATCTTTATGTTGACTCATTCCTTTCCCCCGAATTTTGTGATTTTTCTCCGTTGCTGTTGTTGCATTGACACTAGACTTGTCCTTAAGTTTGTGTTATATATATATATATATATATATATATATATATATATATATAGTATACAGAGACCAGTGATCTTCCGCGGAGGGTTGTAGCTGTTCTAGCTACAATGACAACAACACGGAAAACTCCATTTGCTCAGGACTGTGCAAGTGTTCCATCAGGTTCCCACATTTACAATAATCGGACAACAGTATGTCGATCTACAGCCTCACCGCTGAACATAAAGGAACCCAATGGTCGTGTTCGTTTGAGGCAGAGTATGAAATCGAGGAAATCCATCAAAAAGGAAACATTTGGTAGTGTTATGAGAAGGAAAAACGGAGAAATAACACTAGTATTTGCTGGATCAAAGTTTCGAAATGAGAACACAAATGCATCCGTCTGAATAATACATAATAACACGCCCAAATTGCGGCAAGGTCATTCCCCCGGTTCTGCTGAGGCCACTTTTCTCCCCAGTAGGATTCGTCTTGCCTGTCAAAAAACTTTGGTATTCCCTTCTTTCGCCTGTAGATTCAGCTTAACGGACGCGAAGGGTTCCATGAAAATCGTCTCTAGCATAAAAGCTAATTTTCCACTTGTCTGCTATCCACTAAATCATAATGATCGATGAACCAGCCAAAGTCTTTCATTTGGAGTACAAATCTGTATCACATGACACAATACGCATTTGCGCTACGGTTACTGATGGTCATACTTTCACCATTAATCAGATTTTCGTCTCCCACGTAATTTTTTACCGATAACATCAACTATTCCTCTCAAGCAATGGAAGACATTTTAAATCACTGGAATATTATGGTTGTTTTAGGATAAGATTTTCAAGAGGCCTTCAAACATATGCATAAATATCTGTACAAATTCGGGCTGTGTTGACCGTGAGCCAAAACTGAGTTAATTTCATGGATAACCATGATCTGCCTCACCTCTCAAAACCACAACATATCACGCAAAATGATGAAGTTATTTTCGGGCTTATATGTAGCAACTATTCAAGTCTGATGCACGATGAATTGAGAATGCCTGATATTGACCGATAATTTAAAGTTTTCCGAAAATAAAAATTCCACATAGTGAAAACTTTGGCGTGAATGTAATGATTTTTTATCACTCTCACGGGCAAAGTAATAGGTTCCTTTTACGCCAATCAAAATTCACTTGATTTAAAATACTGACCACTCATGAATCATACATTCTCTTACAGCCAACTGCATCGTGCGATTTTGACTAATACAACTCCAAGCCCTGCTAAGCTAGTTCACTATCGTTCATAGCGTTCGCGCACGCCTTGTGCCACATGCGTCCCTCAATCGTCTGACAGCTTTTGATATGTTTATTTCAGCCAATCATATTGCTTCTTGTGATATGGTAGCTGCTCACAATTGTTCTCCTGTATAACAAAATTTGGCTTTTACGAACGACTAGTTTTGTTTCTGGAAATCATGAATCAAGCCCACAGCTGTCATAGAAGCTTGGGTTATGGGCGAACATGGGTTGCATGCTCATATCCTCAAGCCTTTCTCAATCCCGTTTGTATGAACACGGAATAACAATAAAGGTTTAAAACCGTTTTCCAAGTAGAATGAAAAAATATGGGTGGGTGGCAATAGAAGAATCAGCTTCAGCTAGCAAATACTGACACGGATCATCCAAATTTGCAACGAGTGATAATTATTCAGAGAATGTATTGTTGGCACGAGGAGCCTGAGTCGTATGTTTTTGGAAAATCCACTTGCATTCTTCACATCGAAAAGTCTCACGCCGCGAGCCGAAATCGAACCGGCGACCTTCCGCATACTGGGCAAATGCTTCACCAGCTGAGCTATCGCTGCCCGGACAGTGCAAGTGGATTTTCCAAAAACATACGATTTAGGCTCTTCGTGCCAACAATACATTCTCTGAATATATTTCAATGTCTGATGGATCACTTTCATCTGTGTGCTGTTCGTCCCATTGGAAAGTGACCGACGAGGCTAGCCCAATGATTAACACCAGGACAGATACTGTGTATCATTGGAATAGTGGTTAGCGCATTATCGGTTATTCACTAACGTTATTCATACCGGATTGTCCGGGTCGTGATAGCTCAGCTGGTAGAGCGTCTGCCCGGTGTGCGGGGGGTCGCCGGTTCAATTCCGGCTCGCGGCTCGCGACTTTTCGATGTGAAGAATGCAAGTGGGTTTTCCAATGGAATGATAATCAGTTTAGTTTATCTCCAACGCCTATCTGGGACACAGACAACATTCGGCTAGGCAATTCGAACTCTATGAACTAATGATCTAAGTAGTATGTCATTTTATCTGAATGAGGGTACAGAATATCCCCGTAAGCACGCAGCCCGTTTCGCAGTTGTTGCCACTCATCAGGTATGCGTACCAGGTACTCTCGCATCCGAGCACCGTTTTAAGTTCATCACAGTAATCTCATTTAAAAGACAAGGAGCTTGCATGTTTGAACAGTCCACTTTTAAAATCACAAGGTGATTCCTCAAAAGTTACTTCGCCTTTCAATTCCAGGCATGCTCCTTATGATTTAGATGAGATTAGGGTGAATATTTAGCTAATGCTTACTGTGCTTAAAATTCATATTTACCAGTATGATTATGTAATGCAGAATGGTAATTTAATGTAGCCATAAAATTGTTGCACATATCAAATACTTCCTCTCCAAGATCATTATTCCGTTGGCCTTCCAAACACCGTGACTCTTCTTCAGCGCTCCAGTAAACTGGCTCAGATAACGTGAATTAAGACGATCAGTCCCCTAGATTTTTTCCTGCCAGAGTGATAACCACTATTCATAAAACCACTTGACTTTCAATTTGTTGCTTGCGTATCAACTGCTCTTTCTTGACAAACTGGGCCTTCTCGCTCGTTAAGACGCCTTGGTGATTGATTTATCGTAAAAAGTGAAAATAAGCCCTCAAAAGGGCAAAATCGAAACGTTCCAAAATAGGACTGAAGGTCTGTTCTTTCGTACTGTGCCGCTTCATTTTTCTCTGTCAGGAAAACAGGATGTACTCGGTTATTAGCAACCCAACTTTGTAACTGAAACGCTAAAGTTATGATGTTCTGTAATGCAGACAATCCGAAATAAATGTTGTAGCAGCCACTTAGTTGTAGGACAGTGTCACAGAATAACGAGAAAACAGCAGTTAGGAAAAAAGTCAGTGCCCGTCGAGGTACTCCATTTTACATAGCAATCAGACACTGGAAGTCATTGAGGAAGTCGATCAAGTTTATACAGACTTGGGAGGGACCAAGATCACGAGGGTAGAGGTCAATACTCTGGCTACCTCAGTGGTTGGTTCCTTGATATCTGGAGTTACCAACTGTTAAGTAAATGACAAGAAGAGCGTGATGAACTGGAGACAGATCAGATATCTTGAAGGTTGCCAAGTGACAATGAAAAGTTGGTAGAATACGCAAACGGCAATTAGAATTGAAACTGTGGTTTTTCAAAATCGCTTTAAGGTTGGAGCGATATTGGGGTGACACCACGGGGCGAGTAGTCACAAGTGTTTTCTTCCAATTTACGGAAACCAGTTGCCATTAAAACAAACAAGAAAAGAACAAACAGCCCTGTGACCTCGTATAAACTTTCTGGAGCTAAGTTGAAATTACTAATGTTTATCCAATTCTTTTTCCGTTAGTGAACTTACACAAGCAAACTCAGTCATCTCCAGACCTGTGCGTAACAATAACAAGCGAGAGTCATAACATGACAAAAAAGATGTCGACGATAACGATATCTGTTCGACACACATCCACGTCACCGGAGACTAAAGACATGAGCTGAAAGACAGTCAGGCTCGTCCGATATGCGTTGGATGCACTGCTCTTCCGTACTGTTGCTCGTGTACACTGTGCAAGAGCATACAGACAGAGAAGATTTAATGGGCCGAAGCCCAGTAAATGAACACACAGGCCCCAAGAATTATATCTGAGAAAACGGGAATGGTGCTGCTTTTCACCGCGTGACGGCCGCCGTTTTACCTCACACTAAGTGGAGACTCTCAGTTTTATATAAAACCGAGCAAACCTTCAAGACAGTAATATGCGAGCATCAGTGTTCCTCTGGAGGGGACTGCCCATGTTCGATCTACGAAATAGGAAAAAAAACTCCATGAGTACACAGACATCACGGGGATCTTACGCTTACATCAGTCGAACACCATTATGCCTGCCAACAGCCTACCCACTACAAGATTAAGGCCAAGTTCTGGTAACGTTCACGCGCAAAACAATGATTTATAACAAACAGATACCCTTACCTGTCCTTGATTCTTTTGCAAACCGTATATAAGCCGTAAAGGAGCTTTCTCACTAAAGACGTCTGTTTTGACACTGAGAAAAGGAACTATCAAACAAGCCTGTTTTCGATGGCATCTCATTAATACAGTTAAATAACAGTGAATATTGTACGGCAGTATTGCCAACTTTGAAACATGATAGGCAGCAGAAGGCTTGCTAAAAACTTACGTGTTTCCCCGAAAATAAGACCGGATCTCAAATTTGTTTTTACCTTACAAATCACACTAGAACTTAGTTTTGGGTAGATATCTTTTTTAGGCTGCATTTATTCCTGTAAAAAGACTACCTTTATCTAAATAGTCATGTCATCTTCTGGAATATCGTCATAAATCTCCAAATCCCTAGTTCAGATCGGAATTTCTTGTGACTTCATTTCCCGTAGGACCACTGGACCCAGTCTCTCAGATCCAACAATTAGACTTCCCACAAATGGTCATTCCTTGTGTAGTGTGTTCACAGGAATTGATCCACCCACGGGAGGGTGGAATTTCTATATGTGCTACTGAAAACAATAGCGGTAGTTCGATTTTCATTTCCTGCCAAAAAAATGCTTTGGACTGTCCGCTTCAGATGATGATGATGACCGGTACGGAGATTTACTAATTGAGCTTCAAAAATGGTCCATTTTACCATGGAGTAATCACATGAAATTACCGACTTACGCCTACCCTATTGTTAATTTATATATCAATCAATATGGATACGCATATTGTGAATAAACTCGTCACGTTGGTCAATTTTAATGCGCCTTGTATGGAAAATCCGGGTAAAATTACAATTGGAATGGTATCCGCTAGGCAGTATGTCATCCACTGACACAGTATTTATCGCCAACGTGTTCTTGGTTCAAGCATGTACATTCACAGTGGTATCCTGAATTTGACAGAATTTATATTTCATTCCTTTGCGACAACCATTAACAGTTCATTGATTGTGGTGGTTCACTGATTCCTACTACTCAACAGAAACCTAACTCGCATATAAAAACAATCATCACGATTAAACAGTAGGGGAAAACCATAAATAACAGTGTCATTTCTATTGTTAAATAGTGAATAATCGAGTGTCACTTTTCAAGTGACTCAATCTACCTGCATGTGATCACTGATGGGTTGAATCTGGTGGTCGAGTAACCCACGGCGGAAGCCCGATACTCCCTAAACGGCCGAAAGCATTGGTCCGGCACTAGCAATCAGCCATCACCACTCACTGGAGCAAACAGTGACTGTGCTTAATGACGTTAGTAGTTATTTATAATTGGTGATTGGCCAATCGCCTAGTAACAATAGTTGAATGAATAACGTCGCGTGTTTGCTCTTAGTCTTATGATAGAGTTCGATTTAACACTTAAAAACAATCACCTTGGCTGGAGTACGCACCAGTAAAGAGGCACCAAAAAGTTGCGGAACAAGTCACTCGACTTGATGTTACTGACTTATGTTCCCAGACGTGATAATGATATCAACTTAAGTGGAATGGTCTTGGGAACACACGGTCATTTAGACAACATACAATAAAATATGAAAGCAAACCACTAAGGGTTCACTGATTGTCGCACTTTTGATTGCCACAGCTCAGCAGTAACATTGATAGGAAATCCAAACAACCATCCGTATGACAAGGCACGGAGCGAGTTGCAAATAACAGTATCATTTCAATGAGTAAGTTGTTTTGACATGAGAACTTCACTTGTTATCATGCATAGTCAAACCCTCCTGCCTACCCAAAAGGCTTTATCAAGATTTATCAAGTTGGGATAGATGAAAATCACTTTATTTTGTTCTGGCTGAATACCTAGTAACTGCAGCTATTGTGTAGACGATCATGTGCACGTATAGTATAAATGTGGATGTAGTTCGAGTGACCTTATATTTGAGCAGTTCTCCGATCGTTATGATAAATTGTATCAGGTGACTTTGGAGAATCTAGTAGAATTCGGCAAATTCTATTTACCTTTACCGTCTTTGCATCAATATTTTCGGTCTTCTAGTGAAACATTTTGTCATTTTGCAAAAGTTCATTGAAGTTGCATCCCGATCCAGTGGTACTTCTCGCCCTAATCTAACCAGTTTTCTAACAAAAGAGCACCTTCTTTCACATGACAAACCTTTCAGTGATATCACGGTTTGGTTTAATTCGACGAAGATGAATAAGTGATAATCTGCTGGTGGTAAAAGCAAGCAGTTCTAGTGAGCTGCTTGTTCGCCTAGATTTCTGAGTTATAACATCGATTATTTTCCCTAATTCGATCATATCGGTAACCATATGGGATACAGAAATACATGGAATACTTTTGATAATAAGGACATTTATCAAGAGTTAAAAGACAGTGTTGAACTACTGTCCACACCCGTTCATCTCAATATATACGTAGTAAAGGTAACTTTTCCTGTCTACATTCCGCAGGATAAGCCGGAGACACAGCTACTTCTACAGTGAAGTGACTGGGAAGCGCGACCGCAGATTAGGTATGAGACAGTTTGTCCTCAGTTTGTTATCAGTTTTGATCATCCTCGGTATTACACTTCTAACTGAAATAACAATCTGGTTAATCGGCCCTTATTTGCAAGCTGGGAGCTACAAACAAACGGTCAACACGAGCTGCACCAACATGTTTGTCATAACTCCCCTCCCAGGAATGTTGCTTGAGACTCGGCCAAATTACGTCGTAGTTACCGTGACATTCACCCGTTTATCTGCCTTTAGTCATAATCGCACTAATTATTGGAAGATGGTGCAGGACGCCGCCATCCTCACTCAGATATGGTCTAATCATACGATCAATAGGAATGGACATCACTACTATCTCAGTCACTCCTACCGGAACTATCACTTTCTCATGTAAGTCATCGATTGGTAATCACAACCGACGGAGTTTATGGTAGTGTTTGCGAGTGGCAAAATCTCGAAGAACAGATTCTAGTTACGTGTATCTTGGCATCATACCATGCATTCTTTCCGCTACACAGATGAGGTATTTAGTCTGCCTCTAACTGTCACCCCCAAACCAGTAATGGTCGATGTTCTAAGACCCCTCAATAATAACGAGTTGTAGGCTCCAACACATTTTTCTTGTATTTACCGTTCATCCACCGACTTCGCCCGCGTTAACAACGCAGTCACTTTATTCAGTGTTAGGTCACTTCACCCATTCACGTCGAATTGTCTGTTTCTGGTCATACACTATCGCTCTGTAAGGAGCATCAAATTCCCTCTACTACTGGTTTCATCCTACTAGCCTTGAGATTGTCTCACCAGTGTGCTGTAGTAGAGCACAAGTGCAAACCCACAAACACACATATCCTATTACCCCCATCAACCATCACCTTCTCCCGTCAGTCAACCACAGACCCATTATTCGGTCCTCTCACACTTTGGTCACGGAGTTCATTGAGTGTTAGTCACAACGAACCGCGGTTACCGAAGTGCGTCCAAGTAATCTTTTCATTTTTGCTGGGTTGGTCCTAGTTTTTTGTCTCTCAGTTACGCGGTCAATTCAATGCGCGTGTAGTGCCTAAGAGAAGTGAACGAACTACCGTTTAGCTTAACCACCATAGCTGACATTCCCAGCTCAGCTATGATGAAGATAAACTTAGGGATTGTGAGCCTTATGCGATCCAGGCCATTGCACTTTAACATCATATAAAAGTCCATTTCCGCGAAACAGTTGTTTTTCAGTCATTCATTCTCACAACATTTACAGACTACACAGTAGACATTAGACAAAAGATCATGAACATAAACGTGGGATAAACGCCAATCATGGGCAGGGACTAGTCAATCAAATCATCCTTACATAAAGCAAATAGTTCGTGAAATATTCCCATAGTCTGAATTTAGGAAACGTAACGTGGCGAACGCATATCTGTCTGTTCGGTACTCTTCCTCACATTTTCGAAAAACGCTAAAACTTTGCATGTGTACTGTACTGGCCTGAGGAGAAGTACCAAAAAGACAGGTCTGTGTTCTCCACGTCACGCTTTCTAAATGAAGCAAATACTTGACTTGAAAAAATTATCTTTATCATGTGGTTGTTTTATCTAGCTGACTCCCTCTAGGTAAATGGATGGTAGATTAGAGAGGCCTTGGTCAATCTTCAGCCATGAGTGGTGAGTAGGCTGTTAGCAGCCGCATTGGTATTCGACTGATGCAAATGTAGGACTCTTGTGATGCATTTACTTAACCATTGCGTCCACTGAGTTTCATATTTTTGCTGTTTCAGATCGAACACATGCAACTTCCCGCCGAGGAACACCAATCCTCACATATTTCCCATGGGAGTTGAAATGCCCGCACCAAACGCTTTTTCACGGTTGACACTGAACTTGAGGTGAATCCGGACGCTGGTTTCAAAAATACTTATCGTGCACCCCGAATAAATGCAAAGGGTTTCAGTTGCGCACTCTGATGACAGCCGAAGCCTTTGGAATAATGAAGTTGACCCCTGATCTGTACGCCCAAAAGCCTTTGGTCTGGGTGTTATAGTTCAAAAGTCGTGCATGGGAAATAGATTAATTATTGTTATTTTTTCCAAGTCAAGTATTTCTTTTATGCAAGGATCATTTGACTGACAAATCCCTGCCCATGATTGGTGTTTATACCACGTTTATGTTCATGATCTTTTGTCTAATGTTTACAATGTAATCTGTAAATGTCTTGGACTTTTGTATGACGCAGATGGTATTTTCTAGAGTTTAATATGAATGTGACGGGCTGAAGGAGAGTGTGGTTTGAATAGTAGTCGTTATCTGATTTTAATGTAATTTTTTGTTGGGCTGACTGTCCTTTGGACTACACTTTTCACGCACAAAACTTTAGTCATCCGATCAAGCCTGCATTCGGAAGCACCAGATTTGAATTTTCTTCTTGTTAGAGCTCATCAGTGGCGCTTATCCACCGTCGTACCCAGGGCTTGAACCAGAACCTTTTCATCTCCAAGGCGTGTGTGTCCACTGCGCGTGAAAGGTAACATCCAAAGGACTGTTAGCCACACATAGTATCATCCATCCCACACACTACTCGAAAGTAATTGCGAGACATACAGAAACGTAATTGTCAGCTGATATATAGCCTCAACAACTTTTTTTAAAGCCTGGAGACCATTGTCATACGATTTGTTGGACTCTAGTTGAATATGTCCTGGGCTGCGCTCTTCTTACACAGACAGGTATGAACGGATTTCTTCCATTGGTTACGGGAGGCTTTCTTTTGAAAGTCTAGCAGTAAAACAGATTTATTAGGTCCGCTAAGAACAAATACTACCAAAGGTAGACTGTCAGATTATGGAGGAAGGAAGCCTTGAAGAAGCGCATGTATCTCGTGGCGTCCTTATTAGTAATAATGATAGATCTAAGTGTAGAATTGGTAACTAGTTAGGTAACGATTTGCGCCTTATAAGAACTGAATGTCGTGAAGGTAGTGAAAACCAAGTTCAGTGTTTCGGCCATCTATTCAGGTGGGGTTATAGCTTTGTTCTCGATCATGTACGCTCGAATATTCAATGCGAACCTTATTCACATTGATGTCACAAACAGAAGATACAGTTATATTTACCGCTAAATGATGTTATCTTCTGTAACCTTTGGAAACCTAGTTAAGAACGGAGCCAATGAAAAAATTTCCCTATCCTCATTATTCGAAAAAGTGGGGATAATTAGCGATTGCGATTGCCCTTTCTTATGTTGTCTTCTGAGTCAATGAGCTTTCAGGAAGTGCTTCAGATTGTTACCAGTAATGCGTTTAAATCTCTGCGGTATCTTGTGAAATGTGACAGCATAATACCATTATACCACAAAACTATTTTAAACTGCTGAATTTTGTGAATTCCACTAAATCGGAATACGTTTGCTATCAACGTGGAAACTAAAGTACTAAAATTGGAGTCTGTGGGTCATCTGCAGATTATGCGAAATATTATTTCATTTCACGGAAAAAGTGTAGGTAAACGCGCTGAGAGATGAACACGGGAAATATTCTCTTTCGTATGATGGAAGATTAAAAAAATACATACGCGAGTGTATACACGAACGTGTTTTGTAAGATAAACTTTGCCTAATATTACGGGCTACCAAGAACAGATAATAACTTTCGAATTTTTCAATAATTAGCCATTCTGTTAGTCCAATAATTATGTACGTAAACGTCGACAAATCTATGAAATAGACTAATGTTTGACAAATCATTTTAGGAATGCCCCACATTGGGTTGCTCAGTTTATGGAGAATATGACTTCCGGAGCACAATGAAAGCTATCTTATAATCTTACCGTTGGTAGTGTTATCCAAAATAATAATACAAATGAAGTCAAGACTGAAAGCGCTATTGGCGTTCATGCAACCGATTGTAGCTGGTAGTAGTTATGAAATACCAGGTCACGTATGTTATGTAAACAATCGGAAAGAATGCAATTTCGATTTTAAACATGAAAATGATTCGTCATTCCCCTACTTTCTTCTAGTGCGCCTCAATTGACTGAGTACTATGTCAAGCTTCAAACGCGGTTGATAACCATCTGACAGCGGAAAGAACTTTTGTTTCATAGGCGCAGTGGATATTACAGGAGTAGACGGGATTGTTGATGCCGAGTATTTGATCGAAAGCCTGTTGGTCACTATTTCGTGAACCAGAAATAGCCACCGATTAATCACCAAGTAGGTCTTGCTGAATGTACTTGCTGTGAGAAATTGTTGTCTGAAGTGGGAATTTGTGCTAAAATCACTTACTTCCCATTATGCCGTTGACAGTTGCACCGTACCGTTTTGTTAAACTACACACAGATAGAATACATTGTTCATATGAATAACAAGAATAGTCTATCTAGTATAATATTTTGTGAAGCACATTTACCACTTTAAGTTTTTCTGAAATGTAAGTTATCAGTTTATAAACGACCAGAATTCCAGTTAATACTATGAAACAGCTCCTAATACACACGAACTATCCCAGGTCGTGTGAAATAACAACACAAAGGTACTTCTTGTTAAGTAAAACTGCAAGAAAACCTTATACTTGGATACTGAAGACGGCCGTTCACCTTGACTACGTTTTGTATAATGTCCTTTGATGAAGTATTATGGGATTGGGTGCCGGCCACAAAACACTATCATCACGACTAACTTTGAAGAAGACAGTTCAGAATCGGTCGGTGGGGTAATGGAGGTAACCAGATGGGGAATCTTCTATCAGTATGGATGTTGCAGTCCTTGGCGACACAATAATCATGTTTCCATGTAATGTGTGATTCCGCTTCCACCTAATACCACTTTGAAATGTTTCACCATACGTCTGACATTATTCACCAGTCTCCTTAGGATGCTTTCCTCTTCCCAGAATCAGATCTCAAAACCACCATTGTTAAGCCATTCGTTACCACTTCTATTGTCGCCATAACTGTCTCAGCACAAACCCCGGGGTGACACCACTGCTTGAAAACCATCTCCATGTACTTCCATCTCTCACGAACCTCATCGGTGTATATTTGCTCCCGTAAAAAGTTCAACTGATCACCAGCACTGAGGTTTATCACTGCATCATCCTGATCCACCAGGCACAATGTTCTCCCCATTTTTGCCCACCGCAAGTTGATTCGTTCAGCGGGTTTTGTTCTTCACCGACGGTCCTTGACGAACTCATGAAGGGGAAGAATAACAAGTCCACTGTTGACTCTCTTCGGTGGGCTCTTCCTCTTTCATCTCCCTTGGACTATATCGGCGGCTATAGCTGCTACTTTACACCAACCAGGAAGTTTGACCATGCCCGTCCCCTTTCTATGTCACCGTGTCAAGAAAATCTGTCGCTTCAAGTTCACTGTTCTTACCGGCCCATTCATTTACCAGGACTTTGCAGCCTCTCGCTCCCGAAGTGCTATAATCTTCGAATGATGTGGATCCTCAGTCGCCTTATACCAATAATTAACGATTACTTGGCTAGTCAACCTTATATATTTCGCCATCCATTAGTTGTCTATTTTTCTCGAACGATCTATGTCCGTGTCCATTTTATCCGCTGCGGTGTCATCATATTCGTATAGCTTTAAACTATAAGACAAGCCCCAATGACTATCGCTTTTCTCGCCACTTTGCACTGTAAGAGAGAAGGAATAAACGCACCAGATATAAAATGAGTGGGCCCACAGGGGTGAGAAGGGAAGAAGCATCTTACTAGCCAGCGCTCAGAATGCACAGTTTAGCTGCCCAAACACCCGTTGATCAACCATTCTGATCCGACAGCAAGTGACGACAGGATAGCCACTGTTCACGTATCGCTGCCATATCTTTCAGTGTCGTCAGTCAACTAGTTGAGGGACCTTTTGGACCACAAATACGAAGATATGAAGCACCACTTTTCCCAGGTTCGCAGTATATTTTCATATTCCACACTGCCACGCCATCTGCTGACCTCCACGGGGCTTCTTCCATTCCATTGGAAGGAACGGAAAATAGGGCACGGTACGGTAGGTTTTTGTCTGCTATACGTTACACTTCCCAAGCAACGAAGTCTAAAAAGCCGGATACGCTCGGACAGAACTTTCTCTGAATTAGCACCCAATACTCACTAGCAGACCCCAGCATTGCTTACCCGGTCATTCTATCCAATCTTAGCGATATTACGCAAAACTCGGAGACGGAAAACTTCAAGACGACAAATATATTCCGCACTCGGACCCCAAGTCTCGCGACTATACAACGGAACTGAAATCACCGCGGGCAGTACACACAACCCCCCAACTTCAGCAAAAAGTCAGGTCGGTGCAGCAAATGCCTTAGTCCAGCGTACACTGCAACGACCAGCCGTGGAAACCCCTCCAAAAACACCGCAGTTCCATGTTTATTCAATATCACTCACTCATTCACACTAATGATTTGTTTAATGCACTGTTTGTTCCTACTGACCAAAGTTTGTTTCTTCACGCCCAGCGCGCTGCTCTGTCCTATCCTTGTTCTAGACCCGCGTGACGCACGTGCTTCTTTCTTGCAAGCCGCAATTCGGTTCTCGTTTTCTGAGTTCTTTTGACCGTATAATCGAGGCTTTCATCTGCTTCGTGTCATTGTTCATTTGATAATCCAGTGTCGTAGAATTTCACGGATAATCGCTTACTGCTATCGAGAACCGTTGCGAATTTGGCCATGCATTGCTGAAGCGTGTGTTACATACGCCATTCGAACATTGAATATGCGCTTCCTCACCTCTACTATAGTGCTCCCACCCGCCGTCATGCTGCTTAAGAGGTAACTGAAGTGGCCGACAACTGCTAGCACCTTTCCATCGAGCTTCAAGCTCGGAACCGTTGACGTGCAGTCTTGCAACTCCACTTTACACTTTGAAGGTGCAAGCAGCATGCCAAATAGAGATACAGCTCTCACAAGTCTATCCAGTGCAAGCTAAACCTGTTTCGTGAATTCGAACAAGCAGAAAAAGTCCTCCTCGTAATTTAGGTCACACAGCTTCTCACTATTACCTAGTTCGACACCATCATCCTGAAAGCCTCGTAGAGCGTTGTTCTTCAGCTCGTCAAAGACAAATTCAAACAGGATTGGAAAAACGGGGCATCCTTGTCGAGAACCGCCGGCCTTTTCGGAAGGACCGGATAATTCACCGTAAACGCCTACGCAACCAGAAGTGCGACAGTACAGTGATCTCAGTAGACTCGGGAAATTCTGTGGCATGCCTTTTCGGCAAAGGGCACAGAAGGGCAACGTTCGGTCAACCGAGTCAAGGGCTCCCTCCAAGCTGACGAAAACCATCATTTTCGGTAGCGGATGTGTGCGGCGCGCCTTAAGATATTGGCGAGGAGCAAAACCTGGCGGATGCATCCTCGACCTGGGCGAAATTCTGCCTGACGTCCGCGGGAGTTTCTTTCGCTGTCCCGCGTGAGACGGGTCATCACAATCGAGGCTAATACCTTGGTAATCATCGTAATGTGGCTGATTCCACGAAGGTTGCTGCCGTCATTGCGTGTTTCCCTTTCGAAAATGGGTATAGCCAACGACTCTCTTCATAGAAATGGAATATTCTCTTCTTTCTAAATGCCGCTGTTCAAGGTGATGATTGATTCAGTCAATGCACCACCACCTATTCTGAAACCGACTTGAGGTAGTTCTTCAGGAAGTGGGCCTATTTCACTCGTCTTTGCAATGGAATTCTGAACTCGAACTCTACTTCCGATGGGGTGCCAAGTGAAACGCCGCTGGAAATCGCCGTTGTCGATACAGGAGTAACCAAACAGGGGCGCGGCCAGATAAAGCGCCCATCCTTTGCCTTTTGCCACAAACAGACTCTCAATTTCTGTCACATGTCTCTTCTCTGACCGGAGTCCGCCGTCTGGCGGTGTAGGGAGTAAGTTTGAGCAGTCTTTGATTAATGCCCAAAGTAGCTGCTCCTTCCATTTCTTCGGCTGATTTGACCCACCAGTTTTTGCGGTCCCCCTTAGGGCTTTTTGCAACCTACTTTTGTAGATTTCCCTGTATCTCGTTCGCCCTGTTACATTTCGAGAACTGAATTTTTTCTCCCATAGACCGACTGACTCTCTAGAAACCAAGAGCGTTTTATGGAAGTCGGGCCTAGGACCATAGGTGAAACCCACTGCCAAGTACACTTCCTGCCGGAAGCGGGCCCGGCTCTCATCTGCGTCACTGTACGCAGTGGATTCTGACTCACGCGTGAGGAAATGCGCCCAGCTCGTTGACACTAGACGGCCGGGTTCAGTGAAGCAGACAGCACGTGATCGGCTTACGAGAATCCCCGAGAAGATCAGAGCCAGTGAGGCGATCATTGAATCAGTCAGAGGTTAACATTCGACCACAGCCAAGCCAACCAATCCGGCCGCAGCCACATACACCACTTTGACGGGCCGTTTGGGTCCACCAGTAGACCGCTGACCTTTTACGCACGCTTTTGTTCATGACGAGCGCTTATCTTATATAACAATGTATTTTGTATCAATAAAACGGAAATAATTCCGGAGCAGAAATGAGTTTTCACTAGAGATGTTGGGACGGAACGGACCCATACATAGCACCTCATTGTTCTCCAATGTTTTCTGTGTCAAAATCGTCTCCTTTAAAATATCCTCAATTTCCATTTGGCCCCTTGCTGGTTCCATCTAATTTTTTCCGCTTCATGCTAATATTTCGAGATTTCCGCCAGCTTCACCCTACTCTGGTCGGCTCGGCCGCCCGATCGTGTCTTCCAGTTTTGTGCGACGTTGTTTTCGATTCACTTCAGGGCTCTGTAGGCGGGCACACTCCCTCGGCTCCTGCCATCGCCGTCGTCGGGAAAGTCGACGAGAAAAGACCGTGAAGTGCAAAGCAGATGCGCTCCTGTTGAGCCTGAGTACAGAGATTACAAGCTTGCTTGTGTCGGAAGTAGAACTGGTGGCTGCTGTGTGCTCTAAAAGCACGGGGGTGACCGGCTGATCATTGCACAGCCCCAGCCTGGAAGACAGATAGCAAGGAGGGCTTCAATTTAGGGGACTGACGAGAGAACGTGTACGTCACAAGCGACAACGCGGGGGAATAAAACGAATGTTCTTGTTCATTGTAACTTTGCAGCCCTTCTTCGGTTCGTACTGCAGATCTAAAGTTTCCGGATTTCTTTTGGTATCTTCTGTGGACAAAATCCGGCCAACTGGGCACAGAAGCCACGCCGACTTAAGAGACCTGTTGGGGTACTCCGAAATAAAGAATTTGAAAAGGGAATAATTGTTCAAAACCACTTTACTTGTGTAAGAATGGACTGACAGTGTGGGTCCTCGGAGAAGGAAGTTAGAAATACGCAAAAGAAAAAAGACACAATACTTGCTGTAGGGGGTGAAAGTTCTCACTTGAAGCTAGAACCGTGGTGGCTGGCTCCCCAACCCGAAGTACTCGAGGTTCTAATGCGGGCTGGGATTTGCCCTTGGCTATGACATCACGGAGTTTACCCTACACTCTCACCAATGAATGAAGGTTCTTTCGTGTAAAGGGAAGCGACGGCTGATAATCCCGGTGGTTTATGTATCCCTCTTGTGAGTCCCTAGTGTGAGCTCCGTGGATCGCAAAAGAGAAAACTTACATTAAATTTGCTGGGTCTTTGACCTTGGCGAATAAGTTTGTTGATAGCTGCGCTTCGTATCTAGAGCCGTGGACTTGTAGTGATGGTGTTCTAAGAGGACGGATGAGCAGGACGCCAAGTAAATGCAGCGTAGCGTTAAAAAATAACAGAGGGCCGCTTTGTGGAGACAAACTTCATATGAGAAGAAAAATACTGCGGGATGGGGTAATATCGAACCAGACATTTTGCCTTGAACACACACAACCCTTGATTTGTGAAATAAAAAGTGCCATATCTGCAAAATGGATGGCTGTCTTGATCACTCGGCTGAGGCTGGAAACCTGGGAAGAAGGCCCTGCGTTGAGAGTTGCGTTTGGAAGGTCATTTAACCAGGTCATTGGCGCCGACGCGGTTGGCGCATGAAAAGCTGGTGGCGCACGTATTGGTCCTGCAGGATTCGAAGAGGTGCAATCGGAAGGAAATTATTTGGTCAGAAAATCCGGCTAATTCGGTTCCCAGTAACTTCAACCTTTCTGCCGTTGTGGTAGATTATGACTTTTTTCTCTGGGCGGCGTAGGACTCCGTTTGCGCCGGAGCAGGCAGATTGTATAGGAGCCCGTGCCTCTGCCCCGAGGGAAGCTTGCATACAGTCTTGGAGATGTTGATGTACGTAAACAATCTTGTTCTGTTCACGGGCTGCAGGAAGTTGCAACCTACGCATCTGATGAGCTAACACGTCAGAGTCGTCGTCGCAGGCAAAATTGACAGGGAACTTTTTGGCTTCCACGTAATCAGGAGGTCGAAGCTTGCAACCCGTTGTTAGTTCCGCTGGTGTTGTTTGTGGATCTTCCTTAGGAGCTTTGCGGCTACCTAAGGGTACCGGGTATCAGGTACCGCCAGTCCGGGCTTCTGTGAGACGCGGGGGCTGCCTCAGTCTTCCGATGAAAACGTTCTACAACTCCTTTTGCTGATGGGTGGTAGGCTGCGGCTTGAATTCAGCGGATGCCTAAACGTTTAAGAGGATCACTGGAGGATTGCTCGAAATGTAAGATGTCGTCTGCGGTGACCGTTACTGGACAAACAAACTTCGCCACCCGGTGTTCTGAGAAAGCTTGGACAACTGCTTCGTTAGCATCACTCCGCAGGGATACATCCAACGGCCTTCTGGTGAGGCAACATGTGCAACTGAGGAGGTGTGTGCCACAACTGGCTGGAGGCAACGGCCCTATCAGGTCAGCGGGCTCGTATTAGAAATGTGAGTCGACAGCTGGAAATTCAGATAATGGGCTTTTTGCTTATGCACTTACGATTGATTGCACTGGATGCAAGTACGGGCGCATGCAGTGGCTCCACAGTTCACGTCGCTCCAAACTTAACGGTCGCCGATGGGTTTGGTGAAGGCCTTAGTATCTGGGCGGGACAAGCCCTGTAAGGTTCCAAAAACTCGTCGCCCGGAAGCTGACGGTGCGATCGATCCTGACTGTCACGCAGTGCGTAAGTCAATTCTCGCAAATCGAGCGGAGCGGAGCCGATTCAAACGAATCCCAAAACCAGGACAAGATTGATTCATAGTTTCTACTGCACTAATTTGAAATTCACAAAAGATACAAATATATGCGAACCTGAAGTATGCCGCCAAATAGACTTCACAGTAAAACTCAAAGGTTCAAGGCCCCATGGCTCAAACACGACAGCCAGAAATGATTCAAGGCCAAAGTCAAATGTCTCACATGGACATGCAAACGTGAAAAAGTGTGGTATGTGGACAAACTTTTCAAAGTAATGTCAAAAACAGTCAAATTCGCAAAGTACGTGGAACATTTGAAAGGATTTCCAGTATTCGTTCCTTACAACGTGTGTGATTCAGCCGAAGGGATAAAAACCGACTGAAGTCGCAGCCGTGAAGTGCTACTGAGCCACACTACCTCAGGATCACCTGTTTGCCCTTATTCAGTGGCTCCTGAGTTTACTGGGCTGGGGGCTTTAGTGTTCGAGTTTTGAATTTAAGATAGAGCGTCCACCACAGAATTATCTAAACCTGAGATATGACTTACATTCCTAGTGTACTGTTTGAACTGATCCATATGTCTGGACCCTCTGGGAGACCATCTATCTGTGGTGGCACGCAAGGTGTGGATAACCGGTTTACCGTGGGTGAAGGCGGCGAATTTGAGTCCTTCTGAAGTGTAACCAAAGTGATGGACGCCCAGGTGGGTAGCAAGCATTTCCGGCCAAAACTGCTACACTCGGATCCCGTTGGTTGTAGTGTTTTGAAGAAAAATTCAACGGGTTGCCAAGTGTCGGCTAAGTATTGTTGCGCCATAGCGCCCAAGGCTTTGTCGGATTCTTCGAAGACTAAGGCAGTTAGGACCCTTGGTCTTAGGCGTGATTACAAGGCTGGCTTGCTGCTAGCCTGCCTCAGCAAAGCAGATGCATCTCGTGCGATTTCTGCGAAAAACAACCGCTTCGTTTTGCCTCTTAACTGATCTGTGAGTGGCTGCATTAGCTGAATGCAATGTGGGACAAAATTCCGATAGAAGTTGACCAGCCCGTCGGAACACCGTATTCCGTCGCGTATTTTAGAATGGCCTGCGCTTTATCTTGCAATGGCATGATTCTCGTAAAAACAACCTAGTGGGCTAGAAACACAGTGGCGTCGACACCTATTGCACACTTTTACTCATGGACCGTGACCCTTTGCTGAGACGGGGAGTCGCAAGATGTGCGTAGGCTTGCTAGATATTCTTCCCTAGATGAGCTATCGATGAAGACGTAGCTGACATAGACAAACGCAAAACCCAAACCACCTTCTACCATATCAATGAAACGATGAAACCTCCGCGAGGCTTTTCCGGGCCCAAACGGCATTCGTGGAAACTAGAAAAGGCCGAAAGGGGTCGTTGCGGCTGTTTTGGGTATACTCACCTCAGCTACTGTTATTTTGATATATGTCCACACAAAAATCCATTCAACTGAATATCACCTCACCAACCAAGTCAACGGTGGAGCCCGTGATGCATAAAACAGGATATCGGTTGAAAGTATTCCCTTGATTAAGTGAGTGGTAATCTCCGCACGGTCCCCAGTCGACAGGTGACTGGATAGTGACCATATGTGGCGGTGGAGCCTATGGACAGTTAAAAGTCCAGGTAAATCCCGGATTTAGCTTCTGTCGGAACTCCACGCGGGCTGCACGGAAATTTTCCGAGGCCAACCGATGATGCCGAGCGCGGGCCGGAGGTCCTAGTGCGACGATTCGTAAGGCCTCTTCCTTGATGATTGGAGGCGTATTATCCTTTGGGCGGAAGTGGTTGTGTTGCTCACTGAATACGCCGCTGAATTTGGTTTAACATCATGTAATTATTATGAGGGTTGTCGATGGTTGAGTTTGCTTCAGTAGCCAGAAACTGAACTCTTTGTTACTCGACCTGCGATCTTTCGCCTACAGGGGTCGACTGCTAAGACATGACGTCCCAAGTTTGAGTCCAGGAAAGCCTGATGCACTTGGGAGATGACGAAAACCCACGAGGAAGAACCATACAAACCAAGATCCACGGTCGGGAGTTGATCGCCGTATGTTGAAACGGAGGAGCCTTCATCCACTTGCGATGTAGGGGAAAGGGGAGAGACGGTGGATCGTTACGGAACTTTTATCATACTGGCCTGCGATGATTAGGGAAAGCACACTGGAGATCTCGCCCTTCACTTAAGTAGGGCTGCAAGGAACTGGGGTACCCGAGGAGGTATTTGCCATCCCTCCCGACCCAATAGTTTCACTGGCTGATGCAGTGAGTACAGGGCTGTTAGCGCTTACGTACCTCAAACGGCTGTGATCGTAGCACTCGCCTGGTTGTGGGTTTGTTCCCTGCATGCGGCTATAGATTCGTAAGCGCACGCTAGCAATAGAGGGCTCTTGCTTCACGATCACCTGAAGTTACCATCAAACCACCTACCACAAAGCCTGAATGTCAGAGTTGCCACTGAGTGCGTTGTGTTAGGTGGTTGTAGGAGCAGGGCCAACCACGGAATTTGGAGGAGTAAAGGTAGATTTGGCGAAAGCGCATGACGGTGGGGCAAGTGCAAATGCCTATTTTTGAGGACCTTGCTGCGGCTTGGATACGTTTATTCCACTTCTGGTCTTGTACTTGAACGTCAGCTACGCTCTAAGCATACGGCAGAAGCCGCTGCGTCCATGGTTGAAGCGAGACTGCCATAAACGCCGCGCCCGGTAAACGACGCATTAGTCCCCGGCAGCCGTGGTGGTCTCAAATCCCCCTTTGGGATTTTGAGGAGAAAAAGCTAAATAAGTTTCTCTTCCTGCTTTGCATCACGCCTGAAGAAGTCTTCCCCTAATGTGTCCCGGGGTTTGTTATCCGTGTGCTCCATAACGATATCCCTGCTTTGTGGGAACAGCTGGCCGGGGCCGCCGAATCACCACTGTGCTTGAACTACTGACTAGATATGCAAGCTCCTTAGAAGCGAGGCTGGATAATGGCGATGGAATCTTTCGGATCTTCCCGTATGAAATCCTGTACATTTGTGTACACTGATTGGGACTTAGGTCCACAGTTGGGCTAGGGCAGTCCGCTCATAATGGAAAACGTGAACCATAACGATAAACAAGTTCAAGATTCTGAAAAGTTGCTGGCTGTGCCTGACGCGGAAAATACTGAGAGAATGTAAGCGGAAGTTGAACTGTGGAAAAATGATGACCAAAGAGGAAGAACATGGTTGGGTCTACAAGAGAAATATGCCTGCTTTTAGAGATTTCCGCTGGGGTCATCTCCTACTACGAAACATGAAAACGGTGGTGTATTATTTGGGACCAACAAGCCTGGCGGGTTCCGAAGATAGCCGGAGGCAGTTCCACCACTACTGAAGACTAAATCTGCGCCAATTTTACGGATAGGTTCTCATTCTGACCAATTTGTCTTCTGCTCTTTGGGCTTTTCAGCCATTGCCCTGACCGGAGACGACATCGTCATAGGGCCCACTGAGGCCCTTCAGTTTATAGGAGACCCAAGGCCTTTAGTTAGGAAAACTTGAGATGTAGGATATGCCTGTGGGAGTGCTCATTAGAGAATCAGCGACGGCAGCATATGGAAAACACGATAGAAATCAAACACAGGTTCCCCGAGATGTTTACTGTTGGCGGTAAATACCACCAACGGGAGGGTCAGATGCAAAGGTTTATCAGGTGCTCTAACAAGGACCAGCATGAGGACGTTTTTATGAGCTTTCTTCTTGGAGAAGCGTATGATACTGTCAACAAGTCAAGCGCGTTCAAAAATGGCGATGGCCAAGTCACTTCCAACCTACTTGGAAATTTCTGGACGTTCCGAACGCTTGATGGAATTTTGAGAGCGTTCTCATCAGAGGCTACATTTTCTAGGAGAAAAGTACTCTCTTTTGCCCTAGAACTAAAGCGGCCGGGTAATGTACAGATATCCCGAGAAAGACTAGTTGGAACAAGAAAGGCATATCTTGGATCGGTTCGTCGAAGGCGCGACCAATAAGCTAATAAGGAGAGTTCTCCTGAGAGGGAAATTCGAAGACTTCCGGAGTCTTGGTGGCAGCCGGGGACGCGGAACGAATAGGCTAACTCACATCTAGGACTATCACAGGTCAGAGTGCTTTGCCGTCCGGCTGCGACTGACCTGCACTTCTTGGGGATAGTAGCTTTCGTGAGCTGGGTCCAACAGAGGCTGGAGGGGCCGCCGCTCAAATTTACGCCCATCTTTCGACGGCAGAGGCAATAGGGCACATGGTCAGTGTGATGAGATGACACGCTGGCCTGCCTTGTGGAACAGCGCGACCTTATCTGAAAGACGTTGATGCGTAGGGCTCGAGTCAGATACGGTCCCAAAAGGGTGGGTCTGGTAAACCAGTGGTGCTCCTGCTCACTGATGATTCCGACACCCTCCAAACATGGATCGAGATAGAAATATCAAGTTATGTGCTCCAGTTGATACTGAAGCTACCTGCAGTCTTATAAATGTGTCTTTGGTACTCCACCTAGGCGCTTTAACTCAAAACCCCGCGAAGTTTTGCTGACGGGAGCAAACAATAGGAAACTGCACGCTGTGAGTGTTGCAGCTTCCTCAGTAGAGCTCGGAGAACTGGTTAATATACTGTAGTTTGTCGGTGCCATAGGCGTATCACATAAAGCTGACGTAAAAAAGTCAGCTTGCGAGGTTCTGTATGCGTCAGGGATGTTCTGAGAAAGAGGCCTTATTTTAAAGAGTAGACGAAGGACCGAGGAGAGTGCGGTCGCAGAAAGTCAGACCTTTGATCTGCTGACGTTTTGGAGGAAGATCACAGGCGTCGTCTCTAGGAACCTGTGAGGAATGACGAATCTGTGAAGCGCAAAGAAAGGCTTCATAAAATCCCTTGTAGATTCACCAACTCGCTCGTGTGGGAAGGTGGAAAGCTGTGAAGATCTAATAAATTTAATTGCTGGATCGACACGGGGAGTGCTGAGTTAATTATGTTGCCCCAGAAAAATACATATGCATTACCAAGGAGAGGTAGAACAAATTGTGGGGACGTGATGAAAAATAACGTCATATAACGGTGTCACTCCCCGTTGGCGTCACCTGTGGCACCAGTGAAAAGAAAGATGGCAAGTTGAGACCGTATGCATGCTACCGCCGGCTAAGCCTAGTTACCAGGAAATGCTCATTCACGATTCGTGTGACGGAAGACCTGCTTAATGCCTTGGGAGGCGGGCCGCATTTTACTACTTTTGATTTGGCTTCGGGACATTGTGAAACGGCTACTAAAAATGCAGATAGAGGGGACGCGGCCTTTACTATCCCTTCGGGATTGGACGAATTAAAACCATGCCGTCTGGATCGGCCATCGACCCTGCCGCTTTTCTCGGGTTATTGAACCAAGTGTCAGCCAGTCTGATTCCATTTGAATGCCTTGTCTACTGCAAAGACATGTCAGTCCACGGAAGGACGGCAGAAAAACACCTTACACGTTTGCTGTTGGCCTCAAATTGCATCAAGAAGGCGGAGCTTAAACCTAAACCATCCAAGTGTTGGTTCATCCGGGAAGGAGTGAAATTACTGGGTCACTGTTTTCGCTACGAAATAAAAGAGAATCCCGGTAAAGTAGATTACATTCCGAATCGGATAATTTCCCGTTCTGTCCCTGAATTACTAAGTCTCCTGGGTCTGGCCTCCGACCGATGCCTATCCTGGTGCTTCCTGATTCTTTCTTCTCTGCCTCCTCCGTGTTTCACCTGCAGTAAAATGATCTGGTACATGTCACTTTTTTATCCATCGTCTTCTGCTACCGCATTTTCTTGTGCTGATTTCGAGAAATTCTCATGTATGTCAGTCGGCCTCCAGGTGCCTCCACCCGGCCCAGTCATACTCTGCTTCTGACCTTGACTTCCAAACTCACCAGGCGTCCATTTAAATCCGCCCTTGGGTTCATCTAAACTCCCTACAATCTCTATGGTGTGAATGCACTTATCATACTTTCATCTCACTTTACTCCTTTTTCCGAGCCTTTTTGTCCTACTTTTTCCCGCAAATTTCCACACTTTCATGAATTATATCTGTCCTTTCCATCACTTGTATAAACATGATCATGCACCTGGCATGTTTCGGGCGTCTCCGAAATAAACCAGTATTATTATTATTATTATTATTATTATTATTATTATTATTATCAGAAGTTCCACCTCGCGCGCGTCACATTTAAATACTCTTTCGGCTAAAATTATTACCTGTTCCGAGATGGCCAATGCGATAGGGCTTTCAAGAGATCACGTTCTGGTCTGTGTTTGTCGGCTGCACGGGTTTTGCCAGATATATCTACCAGCGCAGACAAACTTATCGAAGACGCCAATGCGACCCACGGCGTCATTGGTGCGGTGTTGTCTCAAGCAAGTCTAGCTGACTAAAAGCACGTAGTGGCATTTCGGAGTCAAAATGTTTCAAACAGAGGAAACAGTTACGTTACTGGCCTCAGGGACTCTCAACAAGAAATACTTACACTACCTGACGTGTTGCCCATTCTCAGTCCGCACTACTCATCGGCTGCTGATGTGGCTGCCAAGATTTAGGGAACCACGGGAACTGACTGCTTGATGGCAGGAGCAGTTACAAGGGTTCGTTTTCGTTTCCGAGTATCGTACAGACATGCCATGACAACGTGTATACCATGTCCAGACGGTCAGTAGGGAACAGTGGCGACTGTCCGTCCCGCGCCAGCCGTTACGTGGCACTTACCAGTCTCTGTGAGCGTACTAAAGGAAAGTGAACGGCAATGCTGTCGAGTGGCAAGGATACCGCATTAACGTTTAGGTGGGTCATGACTGAAAGAGACCGACATATTAGGAGATAATAGTTTTCAGTCTGTAGAAGAGGAATTTATGGGGCCTCAGGGATTCCTTGAAGGCGGCAGAGGGCAAGCTGGTTTTCCATTATGGACCAAGTTATCCATTCAAAACCGCTGTCCCTCTGGCAACAACACAGACAGTCTCCGCAACCTGCAGGCACGGTTAGGTTACGCAAGCTTCAAGATGGAGCATTATACAAGGTTGCTGTTTCGGCGGACATATCAGCGGGGGTATCTGAATTTTGCGAGGTGTGTGAGGAATTGGGCGGCCCCAGGAAACCCACAACCAAGCTTCATGTCCTCTTTAGCCAGCGGCCGTCGGCATCCCTGGCCAGAAGGTAGGAATGGACATAATCGGACAGCTACCAGTGACACGTGGGTGCATAGGGATACATCTTATCACTGGTCGAAAAATTTTGCTAAACGTGTGATGCTGTTCCCCTGGACATGGTTGTCACGCTCGTGGTTGCCCACTCTGTTGGTGACCGTTGGATTTATCGCTGTGGTGAGACCTGCCAACTTCGCTCGGAAAAGGTGTCAAATTTCGAAAGCGCTTGTAATGCCTTAGTGTGCAGGGCACTTGAAATTGATGCGAAGCCGTCGTAGCGCCTCTTTTACGTGGCGTTCACTTTCGCCCATGAATCGTCTCGACCACATTCGCCTTGTACTCGCTCGTGCGACGCCTGTCAGTATCACCCTCTGCCTCGCTCTTCTGTGCGAATCACAAGCGGTTAGCTCCGTGTGTGACCAAAACCGATAAACTGCCTTTGTCCGATTCAAGTGTTTACGCCTGCGAGTTCTGTGGGGTGATCTGAAATACAAGTTTTACCGCGCACAAGTACTTTTTTCCAGTTTATTGAGTCTTGTAGGCAACAGACACTGATTACCTCGCGCCACTCGCAGGGAAATGGGCCCGTACGAAGTAGTCACGGCACACCCAGTAGTCTTTTGAGGAACTTCGTCGAGGGGTATGACGATGGAGACAAGCTACGTAGCAGTCTATTATTTTACAGCGGTGTAGCCCATAATTCTACCAATCATTCTCTAAGTATCCTTGGGCCAGTCAAGAGATCCGGACGAAAGGGGGCGTTGGTTTGACCCATCAGAGAGCCTGAAGGCTCCCTGAAAATACTTCGCCATCAAAGCTGCAGTCCGCATCTTTCAAACTCACGGACGGAGTGCTTGGTGAACGCGAGCCAGCAACAAGGCCCGCACACCCCTAATAACAATGCAGTAGTGACTAGTGTGTCCATGAACCAATCGGTGCACCACACGTCACTGCTCACATCGACCACTGACAAGACAGCTTGCTGCCTACACTTCACATCAACCCACTAACAGGTCAGACTTCTGACGTAAAGTGATCCGAATTAACCAATCATGTCCGTACATCATGCTGGGCACTCAGTAACTACTCCATACCCGCCGATGCATTCCTCCCCTCATGCCACATACAGTAAGCATTTTGGTTGTACTTGAATACAGTTTCCGCAAATTTTTCGTGGTTAATTTTTGAGGACTTGCTGACCAAGGATAACCCGGAGGCTTGAGCACCTACACGCCAACAATTCACCCAACCTCACCTCGGTAATTGGGTTTGTAAGGGGGCTGCTGGATTCCATTAGGTGAGGAGAGGATCTGGATCACGCAAGCCTCAAACTCCCTCAGAGGAGTCAAAAAGAGTATTGCGACGGAAAACTCGATAGCCTGTTGCACCAAACAGTCCGATAATGCTCTGTAACACAGTACCCGTGAACGGCATGCCAGTGAAGTTGTCAAGACATTGGAACTGGCCCTTTGCATTTGGAAATGTATCGTCACACCGCCTCTGCGTGATTCGTTATGCTTCTTACTCCGGTCAATAAACCTTTGCTGCAAACTGTGACAAACTGAAGTCGCAAGAAAGTGCATTTATTCGGGATAGCGGCATAGTACCGGCGATGCAGCTAGGATTAGGGGCTTTCCCAAAAGAAGGGAAAATAATAGCTCGTAAGACGGGGTCGACTGAGAAGAAGTAGTTTCACAAAATGTGAAAACGGTAGGGCGATATTAGAAAGCACCAAACCGCGGGATTTTGGAGATAATCGGAGGCAGAGGGATTAGTAATGAAGACTGAATTGGTGTCTTTTTCCAAGATTAATTCACTTTTTGATCAAGCCATCTCTTGCTCTTTTAGTCTTACGATCTTTGTATACCCGATAAAAAATCTGACCAATGTTAGACAAATTATATGACAGATGGGCAAGAAAACTCCGGCAGACTTGGCTCGGCTAAGACACTTGGGTGGAATTAATTAAAAACGACCACTAAAAGAGAGCACAATCCCTCAACTTCTAAGATCGCTTTCGTCGAGCAGATCAACTAGAAAGAGCAGTGTAGTACAGACCACTTGCCCTCCCATTGAGCTTGAGGGCAGAGACAGAAAGCTGGCTTGGGCCGAGGAAGTGCCTCGGGAGTAGAGCCGGCGGTTGCTGTGTGCGCGAAACATACAGTCAAGACAAGTTGTAATTGTGGGTGATTGGCCGGTCACTATGGCGTCCACTCTAGTCCTTGCACTTTGATTTGCAGATAACAGTTTCCCCGATGCGAGCCATATTGATGTCACTTGTATCATTTGGTTTTGCCTCAAGGAGCGCCTAGAGTTGGCCGGGAATAAATATTGTTATCATCACTGAGTTGAGGCTCACCTAACGGTATATGCATCAACTCCTGTCTCCACCCTTGAGAATTTGGGGACACTGTGAACTTCAACTAATTCTCTATGCTGACACTTTCTTCCATTGGTGTGCTAAATGGCGCTGCCAGAGGTTCCGCAGGTCCACCGTTTGCAGCTGCAGGTTGTCGGGCAGATACTGCATGGCCCTGCCTTTTTAGACGTCCCTAGACTGCTTAGGGTGATGATTGCATCTGAGATGTCCATCTCGGTATCCTCTATATTCCTAAGAGCAGCAGGTCACCTGATGGTCGTCCCGGTATACCAATTTCTACACTGTAGAACCTGTAGAAGAAACGCTTGATTGCGTCCACCTCAGCAAAGCTGGCTACAACTTACCTTCCTTGACCTTCCTTTACTTTGCCCTCTGACAATCTGTGGCCAATATGACTGCACTCAGGTAAAGCACAACTTGTGGCTAACTTTAGCTTTCCTTTCCATTTACACTTCTTTCTGCCAGATATACGCATGGTCGCAAACCTAATCCTCTCAGCCTTTTAATGTAAGAAGCATCGACGGTTACCGCTGTCCCATATATTATCCACGCCTCGTTTTTCTCCTCGAGCGCTTTGCGGACCCAACTGGTCCATCATAGCCAGCCTTCTTGCCCCCACTTCATTCTGAGTGGGGCTACCTGGTACTTTGAACCTTCTGCACTTTCTCGGATAAAATACCACCATACTTCTACGCAGTTTTAACCTCTTTCTGCCCACCACTCCGATTTCTCGAAGAAATATGAGTCCCGGGTGAACCTGGAGAAAATACCCCCGAAACTTGTGCAGAGCACAAGACGTCTGTGGGTAGACCACTGCTCCTATACCCCGTGGTCGCTGTTTCCTGGGGGGTCCATAGTTGTTGGATTTTCGATATCTTACGGGTATCCGGTGACTGCCAGATTTAGGATAAACGCTCTCTATCCAGTTTCTCATAGTGTTTCTACCTCAGTTTGTTGCGTGGAACCATTTCTGCGCAGTACATCATTAGCGAGCCTGATGTCCCCACGGTTGCCTATTCCTTGATCCAGTTTACCTCGGACGGGTTAAACTCTCCCAGTACTAGGAAAATAAAGCCCAAGTTCATCGCTTTATCTACGCTGCTAAACAAAACTGCATCAACCTCACTGCTGGAGGAGAGGATGCCATATACACAAGATATTGTTAGGTCCACGCTGTTCGGACTAACTTCGGCCGTTATGGCTCGCACCCTACTTAAGCTGAGTTGGGTCCGCCTATGCTGAACATACCGCTCTGCTGTCAGCAGAACCAGACCTCAGCCCTGTGCTTCCTGCCTGTCCATCCTGTTCAGGAAGTGATTTTGTGAGCAAATTCCACTGAAGTTCTCGTGGGGTCTCACTCGTGTCTCCTTAGTTGCAATCACATCAGTTTCAAGCATGCGGGCACCCAGTTACGACCACTTTTTTAATCTGGGTGCTTTACCGCACATAACAAGCAGTGTCGATGGCCCCCGGAGAAATCTTAGCTTGTCGGGGGATCTAGTCTACTCGAAATATCTACGGGCCTGTATGGGCAGAAGTGGACGGGACAAATAGGTCCTAGTTCGGTCGTTAGAGAGAGACCCTCCATCTGCCTAGAACGGAAGGCAAGGTTGGACTCTGCGGAGCCGACCGATGATTTGGCGGGCAGACAGCATGTTACCGCAGGTCTAGGATCAAGGACAAGTCTAAGGCCACTGAAGTCGAACAACGGACCAACCAGGGCCCACCTCTCGTATCATTCGATGCGATCCCAAGCAGCCAGTCAGGTCACAACAAGACGAGCCAGCTAGGGAGGTGCTCATCGGTGAGAGATGAACCGGTAAGCTCGCAGGTGCTGACTTGATAGTGGCCACTGACTACACTATATGAACAAGCCATTTTGCGCCAATGGATTTGAATGATCAGAAGGCAGACCAGTCCTCTTCCTGGAGCTACCACGAAGGATCAGAACAGAACCACTCTGCAGTCTGTCAGAGCCATCCTCGGGGCTGTAGGTAGTTCATTTTTCGTGGGTTCCGGAGTCCATTCACATGCGGCAGCTCAGCCGGCGCTCAGGCCGAGGTGCCTGTATCCACACACACTAGTCTTCGTGCCTTCCTGCTTGAGGAGTCGGGTCAGTCGTCACCCCCCGAGACTAGAAGCGAAATATTCAGGAAAAGCACCTCCACTATCAATGAATTTAGTATGGCTGTGATCAGGGGTGATTATTTTTCATGATTTAGGCCGTTGAAGGCTGTGCTGGGTTTGTTGTTTCCTGAATTGTCCAGCTTTACGGTGACAGAACCGTTTTCGGTGGCTTTGATAGGACTAGGCACCACCAGAAACAGGTCCCTGTGGCTGTGGTATTTAGGATGCGCTAATGGTGGCTTGAGAACTCTGGCTTCTGTTTTCTTCTGTTCAGTCCACGTGCTAGTCCGTCAGGATCGTTTGATAGAGAACGCGGCCCGATATACCGACCACCTGTAAAACGTTGACTATGTTAAATACCGTTGCCGGCTTCTTTAACAAATCTTCTTTCTTGATCCTCTCTGGTACTCTCCATCTGGTGTTTTTCAGTCCATTTTGCACGGGATGATAATAGGCGAGGTCAATTTTGAGCCCGGATCGTTATATTATCGGTAAGTTTTCTTTGCTGCCAATACACCTAGTCGAAGTTTTTGTCTGAACGAGAGAATTTATTAATAATAATAATAATAATAATAATAATAATAATGGTTTATTTCGGGGACGCTCGAAGCATGCCAGAGGCAAGAGCAAATTTCTACAAGCGATGAAATGGGCAGACATAATTCGTGGAAATGTGGAGGTATGCATGACAAAGATGGAATAGGTAGGTTCAGAATGGGGATTAAATGGAGATAAAGAGACGATAAGTGTATGCAAACCAAAGAACAGCGCAAGGAGTTTGAGTGAACCCAAGGGTGAATTCGAACGAACACGCGGTGAATCTGGGGGTCAGGGTGAAAAGGTGAATCCGACTGGTCCAAGTGGAGACACCTGAAAGCTGACCGATGGACATAAGAAGGGCTGGAAATCGGAATTAGAAACTGTGGTAGCAGGGGAAGATGGAAGAAAATAGTGAGATGTATTGCAAAAGGTTAGATAGCCTTGAAGTCTCGCTACACTGCAATAGATGATAAGCGGACAGGGCACAAAACCTAGCCCAAAACAGGAAGTGAGCAGTTCAGGACTTGAAGGGTGGGTCAGATGGCGATAGTGATTTCGAAGGATTGGATACGGTAGATGTGGGGTACAGACGTAGAAAGGATGGACGCATATCATGAGGGTCAGCGCGGTTATGGCATTATAAGTGGTCGGCGAAGATCCGCAGGAATATATGTCCGTATGTACATATATGTATGCATGAGAAGAGCAGTGGCAAATAGGAATGGAATATTGGAAAAAAACTATCGATCACTGGAAGAGACAGGTAGGGCTACATCGAGTGGTACGGACTTAGGAATATCCTGATGGCTTTTCTTCATGGCAGGTGAACATGGTTGATCGAGGGAGGGACAGAGGGAGGGCTTTGGAATCACAGTGATGTTGACTGCAAACAGCAGCTTGCCAAAGAGGGAAGATAAAGGAAAGAGGGAAGAGAACAGGTAAAAGTGGCTCCAACAATCTAAATATTGCAGGGGTCGAGAATAAGGGAAGCTTCAGTAAGTGGACCTACGTTATCCGGTGCGAATGCGGTGGATGTGTAGAGGCTGCGGGGCACAGAGCAAATATAGATACGAAGTGGAGAAAGGTACATGGAGTGTGAGACTGTCTGTGGTGCAAAAAAGCAGCAACGGTGGTGGCAAACAGTGTGGGGGAGAAATAGGTAGGTGGAAAAAGAGGGGAACCGGGTAAAGGTAAATCAAACGGAGGGAAACTGTGAGCGAAAATCGTGGCATACCGCCGTGTTTACGTTAGGCAGAAAGTGGAAGAGCAGACCGGGCGAAAAGGCATACAGAAAATGCATGTGGCGAGCAACATACGAAACAGGAGATGAGAGCACTGATTGAAGAGACACAGGTGCGATATGGCCAATCAAATAGTTTTACTACAGGTGAGACAGAAAGAAGACTGAGGAAAATGAAGTACCAGGACAGGTAAACCTATGGTGGAACAAGAGGCACAAGAAATGATCGAACGTCAGAACTGGGCTAAGTGAACTGGTTAGCTGCGTGCCTACAGGCAATTTTACAGGTGGACGGAGCAGGAAGATGCTAATCGGGACTAAGCTTAGTGGACAGATCCAAAGAGGGATTTCGGAGTTAGGCAAGGAACATATGGTAGCGGTGGTTAGATAATAAGTATGACTATAAAAGGTGCGAGGCTTGAAATGGCGAGTTCTAGTATGGAGACGGATCATGGGCGTGGGTGGGACTGGTGCGTAACGGCATTAGGCATGTGAAGAGAGAACGAGGGAGGATTTGACAGAACGGTAAGGAGTGAGACACAAGAATGCGATCCACGAGCTTTATGAGCATTGGGTGGCATCAGGTGAGTAAGAACTAGGAGCCGTCAGTGAAGACGTGGATGGAAAAAGAAATATATATATATATATATAGTTTATTTCGGATAACCCTGAAGCATGCTGCAAAGCAAGATTGGCGGTCGCCGGTGGAGTAAAGTAATTAGAACGATAGGGACACACAGTGAGAGGTGACATGGTGAGAGTCGATATGAGCAAGGACAGAATGGGTATGTGTACATACCACAGTAGAAAGACAAAAAGGTGGAAAGGACTAAGAGTGATGACGAGAATGATAGGTGGACTTACCGTTGCATAACAAGGATGGTGGGAGCGCGCGATCAGAAACCAACAGTGTTGGATTCGACAGGGCTGGCAGAGTTAGAGCGTGCGATTCGCAGCCGGTGCTTTCCGGCGGAGCTGATCGTGCGCTGGACACCCAATCTGAAAAACACTTTGAAATGAACATGGAGGTGTAATCCATCAGCCTAATTGCGCTAGCTTGTCATTGCAGACGGTCTGCGCTCCTGACGGGTTCCGGCGAAGGCGGGGATCTGGCCGGGCCCCGCCCATAGGGAAAAGCATGAGTATTCGTTAGTGATAGTAGAGGTGGCAGGGCATGCATGATAGGACTACTTCATTCAGACCCAACTGGCCAGGTTGTGATACCATGGGTAGCAGAGCCAACAGGAACGGCGAGTGATAAACAACCGTATAGCATTCTTATTCAGATGCGTCTGCCAGGGAGATGGTCATTAAAGTGTCTAAGGTGGTTGGCCGCCATCGAGGATCGCTGGAAAAGAAAAACATATAGAGGAACAAAGCTTCACCTTCTCGGACACCTCTACCGACGAAGATGCTCGGGGGCTACTACCTCATCCAATCGTTCGCTGTGCTGGCTCTGTGAGCTATTTTGGGCTCGAGTCTAAGGAGTTCTCGGAAGCTGCCATATAACTGCAACGAACAACATCCTACGGCTGTCTTTTCCACAGGGATATAAGGGTATTTGTGAAAACCATGGCCCAGTAAGCCAGCCATGAGTGTGTCCTCTTTAGCTCAAGACTGTATCCCCTGGCAGAAAAGATTAATTCACTCTTGCCTATACCCGACAGACCTTCGATAATCTTGAACCTTTCTGTTATGTCTCAGGCAGTCCTAGCGGCACACGCCTTCGAAGAAAGCAAGGAGGCCTTCGCCCTTTCTTCGCGGTTACCGCCATTGCTGCCGTCCGGCATCCACTAGGTTCCTGGACCTTCAGGCGGCTTTTTCTTGGACTGTATATGAGAGAAGATTTCCTTAGAATTGGCCTTCAAATTTCCGGCCAGTATCTCCTCATGCTCGTAATTTGCTTCTCGTTGCAGGGCTTGGGTCCTATTTTCAGCTGCATTTTAAGCCGGCCATTTGCACTGGGTGCTCTGAAGTTTGTTGTCAGCCCATAGTTTTCCATGAACAACGAGCGCCGTTGCTGTCTTTGGCTGCAGCTAAGGCGGCCGGTTGTTACTTCCTTGCGATGCCAAAGAGGCAAATTCTTCTGTCAGGCCAATTGGTCCGGATTTTATTGCTCTCTACCTTTCATTCGCAGACGGCCTTTGGCTTCATTTGATCCCCATCCGATCTTGCGCAGTTCCGAAACGAACTTGACCCTGGTTTGGCGTGCCTTGCAGCGAACAACGCATGCAGGACTCCGTAATCGCCCCCCTCAGTGGATCTTGCGTCACCGAAGATGTGACATCAGACCGACACCTGGTTACCACCGAACCTGGCGTAGATGAAAATTTCCCATCAAAGGAGTGTGTTGCCTCTTAATTATAGCGATTGCATGGTTGTGAAGACCTGCCAATGGGGCCTTTCCGGTGGTCCCCCAGTTTACTCATAGAGTATTCAAACCTCTCAACCCATAGAACACCGTGATCTGCTCAGCGCTATCTGTGGGTGTAGGAATAGTTTACATTTTCCCCCCATATGTTTGCTGTGCTTTCCGGATGCAAGTTATTCCCACGGCCACTGGCCAAGGCGAAGGCAACATGCGGCAGCCTGTATGTTAGTTGTTGCTAGTGTAAACGGGACCTCTCACTGAGGGACCTAGTACCACTCATCTTAGCCTATAGTTTATTCTGTGGTCTGTAGGCGGGGTGGCCCCAAAGCTGCATGGCATATTGATCCTTCTTCAGCGACCTCCTCGATATCAGTAATCACTGGTCCGTCTGCTGTAGTCACCTAAATCGAGACACGCATTTTGGCTTTACTTTTCAGCCAACTTGGATGGTCTTTGCGACTTCCTTGCCTCCTACCCTTGGAATGATTGCTGATTTTTACTTCAGACCTTTTCATCTCCGTTCTTACTTCACTGCCATTCTTCTTCAAGGTATACATCTTTTTATTCCTCACTTTCTCAAACCCGGAAGGCCCGAGTATCCTCGGTGGTTCAACCACGCATGTTTTTGTGCTATACATTTGAAGAGTGCAGCACTTCTTCGCCGACTCCACTAGCCAAATCCCGACTTCCACCGCCGCCTCGTGCAAGCCAGGAACAGTAGCTCGTTAACCGTACAGAGGGCCAAAGAAAGCTCCGTCCGCTGGGAAGCCGAACACTTACCTCCATTTGCAACCGGTAGCCGGACACTTTGGTCCCCTGCCAAAGCTGCTCCCCACAAAAGCTTGCTCCTCCAATCTGCCTGCCTTCTGTGATTCCGCTGGCTTTGATGTTTGTGAACCACTCTGTAAGCCTCCAACTCCACCTTATCCACACATCTTATTGAACTCCGGTAAATCCGTCATTCAGGGTTTGCATTGTCTTCATGATCGCTATCCTCTTCGCATGCGTTGATTTTCCCGAACATACTTCTTTACAATTTTCCCCCCTTTTTCCTCTTGCTCAAAAATTTACTCCATCTGCATAACCTCGGTGGGCCTCCGGTTTCCTTGGCTTGCATCATTCTCGTTTGTAATGCGTCCTTAGCACTGCATTAATGATTTTTCGATATTTCCAACGCGAACCAGTGCCCAGGCCGGAATCGAAACCGGTTCAAAAGTGCCGCGCGAAACAAATTTCAGAATGACCCATTCAAACTGTGGCTGGCTTTGTTTTTCCATCTTTGATACTCTCGACTTTCATATTCTGAATTTGTAAATATTCCATCTTATTGAGTAACGTGTTACACCATGATCATGCGCTACAGCGTGCATCTCGACTATGGCCGAGAAATATACCAGTATTATTACTCCTCCGGTTCCTTCTCTCCTTTCTTTCGCCCATTATTAACTTCACATTGGCACTAGGAAGATCCGCCAAAAGCTGCTTTCTGTGGACGTATCCAAACCACTCGGTCTGGACGGCATACCACCCGTCGTCCCTATAATACGTGCGCCTGAATTGGCCCCTCTCTTCCATCGTCTTTTATGTCTCCCTCTCTTTCTCTCTCCAAATTTCCGCTTTTCCGATCCTCCAGAAACAAGGTGCGATTCTTCCTATTCCCCAAAACGGCGATCCTTCTGACCCCAGTATCTGTCGTCCTACTTCCCTCACACCAGTTTTTTCGAAAGTATTCAAAACTGTCCTCTCTGAGAAACTGCAGGCTCTTCTTGACTGCGAAGGACCACTGAGTGATCGTCAATACGGATTCCGACCTCGCTTTTCCACCGGTAATATCCTGGATCTCGTCTCACACTCCTGGTCAACAGCACTGGGCAACCACGGAGGAATACACATGGTGACTCTCAATGTCTGTAAAGCATTTGATCGAGTTTGGCACAAAGGTATTCTAGCAAAACTGCCCTCGTTTGGGTTTCCCTCGGCTTTCGTATCGTGGACATTAGGTTTCCTCAGTAAGGGGGCCGTCTCCGTCCGAGTTCTGTCTCATCCAGTTCCTGTGAATTTAGGCGTTCCCCAGGGTTCATACTTGCGCCCACCGCATCTCTTTTAATTATTAATGATCTTTTATCCACCACTTTCGACCGAATCCAGTCCTTTGCCTCTGATGCCTCCCTTCATTCTTTCCTTTCTTACCGCAAGCCCCGCCACCCCAAAACTAACATCGATCGTGACCGCAATGCAATAAGTATATCTGTGGAATCCGACCTCGACCACATCTCCTGGGGATCCCACAACCATGTTGCATTTACTACTTCAAAAACCTCCCTCAACCCCCTAGAAACGTCATCCACTCCCCCCTTATTCGCTCTTCAGTTCAACTGTGCTGCATTCCACAGATTCCATCTCTCTTTATGGCCTGTCTATGACTTCCTCTCTATTTTGATCCGCTCTCATACCTCGGTTCGACTCTCATGCTACAAGCAAAGTTGGTTTTCTTGTTTGCTCTGGACACTTCTTCACGCTAGCTCATTTCTTCTGCTATACAAAGCTCAAATCCGCCCCGCACTTGAATACTGCAGTCATACGTGTGTTGAAGCTTCGTGCACATCTCTTCCTGTTCTTGATCGAGCTCAACGTAAGGTCATCCGGCTGATCGACAACCCGCCCATAACATCCCATCTGCAATCGCTAGTCTAACTCTCTCTGTTACTTCGCTGTTTGCCTTTTATCAATATTATTTTGGATTTTCTTCCTCTGGGCTCGCTTCCTCAGTTCTATCTCAGATATTTTCCGGGCCATCTGGCGCAGGGACAACTAGTCATCACTAACAAGTTTCTGCCACCAGCCGCTGCGCTTCTATTCTTTAACCTTCTCTATTTCCCCATCAGCTTACGACCTTTCTCTCTTCAAAAGCGGGAAAGGTGAACTAGTTCTTACGTGAACTTGACCCCACAACCCAATCTTACAGTACGTCTGCTGACTATAAGGTTTTCCTATGATGCCGTAATTCACCTAACGTTTAATAAAAAAATTCCCCACTTCCCTACTAAGTTACAAGCCTCCATAGAGATACTTTGTACAGTAATTATAAGGCTGTCAAGAGAAACACATGCGGTCTTCCTCGTCCCACTATTTGACTCTTTGTTTTCTCTTGCTCCGCCAGGGGCCTACTTCTGTTTAACCTTGTGGGCATTATCCGCGCAACGGCTTTCATTCCTATCACTGACACTAGGTCCGAACTGGATTGGAGCCGCCGACATCGTTTCCGCTTCGATCACGTCCCGTTGTCTGAGAAAGCACAGTCTCCAAGTGTCCACCTGCTTTATACTGTGTGGCTTTTTACCTCTGTCCCGCCTGCCTAGCATTTTTGCTGTTACACTAAGCTTTCGTTGTCCATCTGGGGCCATTACTAATGGCCGAGGCGTATGGCTTAGGTTTGCAGACCGGAGTACTGTCTTCTCTGGCTATCATTAAAACAGGCAGTTCGAGCACCGGCTACAGTGGATGCGGTGGTTTTTACCCAGGTGGGACCCTTGCACCGAGAGAAGTGTCTGATGTGATCCTTATATATCCTCCTGTTATGCTTTCAGCTCCTGGAGCACGGCTTGACACTGATACCCGCTGTATCTGTTGGCGAAGACAATAAGCAGGGGTCTCAGTTTCCGTGCTTTGATTTCCTTTTAAATACTTACTGCAAGGCACTTTGCGCAGCCTATGTTAGTAGACAGCCCCACCGTTTTGGGGACGGTAATGACGCATCAGTTGCCTCGTACCCTTCTGGTCCGCACCTTTCTTACTCAAGACTATATCATTATGGTATGTCTCCTGACCCTGGTCGAAATGCACGTGTAAATGCATGATCACATTGTACGAAATCACTTAGTGAGATAAAGTTTACAAATTTCAAGGGTAGGGGTTGTCCGTGTTCAGTAACAGAAGAATAAAGCCAGGTAGAGATTGAAAGGAATAAATTGGCAACGACTTAACCTGCGAATGCGAATCAATATCTGTAAAAGATTTAGAAGTTGTTGATGAAATGACGAAGAACTCAGTTGCTGATGGAAGTTTATTATAGAAGCGCAGGATGTAATACATGCAAGAAGGATGCAAACAATGGTTGACGGACCCATGCTAGGCTCCACGAGTGGAGTAGGTCGTGATAAAGCAAGTAGATGGAAGAAGTTCGCGTTTCATAGGTAAAGCAGGCGACGGAGTTAATAAAGATCAGTGGTTCAACTAGTGGCGAAAGTTAAAATAGGACCAGTAGCAATGAGGTACAAAAATACTGCACAGCGTGCTTGGATAAGATTTTGGGGGCTGAATGCAACGAGTCCGGTGGTCGGAAATGTTCCCGTGGCAATCTAGAGAATGTGTTAGTTTACCATCGTTGTTATCCTCTCTACCATTGAAGCTTTTGCTTTTTTCTTTCTTCGTGGTGCTTTCTTTGTGATATAACTTTGTGGACATTCAGTGTGGTAATGAGTGCCAATGACCCAAGGCATTTTGTTTTATTGTAGTTTTGGATTTCTCGCGCCCCAGTTGACGGATCATAGACTTTAAGCTCTTTCACGTTGAATTTTCCGGCTCCAAGCTCAGAAGATTGTTCTTGGGCCCTGATAATTCGTAGAGAATTTATTATATTTCCTTGGAATGCTTGACAGATATTATTCATTTAATCCTTTTGGTCAATATTTCTTTTTGCGTGGAATTTCGTCCTACGTTTTGCTGCTCTTGGGCTGGATAGCCACCAGTGCTTAATGTCAAAGGTGTGAATACCAAGCACTTACATTTTAACCCACATATAGTGCCGCACAGCCAGCTGGGCAATCATGTTGTTGACTTGGGTTTTGTATTGAATCGGGCTACGCCTTGCTTTGCGGCCCGGAGAGGAAGCTTAGTATTCGTTGAAATGAGCACTGAATCGTTGATCGGGCTTCATTGGATCAGGACTCTGGCGTTTTGGTCGGCACAGATATCGGAAGGCAAAAGTGATGAAGTATGAATGGAGCGCAGACCAAAGAAGGCTCGAGGCGTAGAGAAAGAAGGGAGTGAATGCACGTTCTGGGTAGCAAAAGGATCACGCTGGAAAAACCGGGACTAGTGTCTCCGGAAAATAACTAGCCTCTTTGTAAAAGGTAATTGTGGGATTATCTATGCGCAACAAGTGAGGTCAGCGGAGTTTAGGATGGTCTTCCTCTACTGGTGTTATTCGGTTAAGTCAGTGAGCCAGAGGACAGCGGTTTAAACACTTATTAGTGCAACTAATGAAAGACTTTGGAAGCATTTGAAAACAAGTCAAAAAATTGGTACGGTTGTCCCTTTGGATAGACGAATCACAGGGAGAAAAGTGAAGAAAAAAGCTTTATGTGAAGGAGGACACGGAAAGAGATACTTCACTGAGAAGTTAGTGTTACGACCACACAAACAAGACTGTCTTTAAGCGTATGACTTAACCGACTTCCCCATGGTTCTAAATTCGAAGCTTTCCGATTATCGTTCAACGTACAATATATAAAACTTGATCCACAAATGGGCCAAAGGAACACTGCAAGAGTAGGAATCACGTATCATACCGGATCTGCAGTGTACTATATGACACTGCAACAAATCACACAGCCAGGCTCGACCTTAGTATTTCTTAGGCAAACCGCACAAGGTACAATCATGAAGAACCTAACAGCCAGAGCCGGACGTTACCCAACGGAAGACGGAATTGCTTCAAAGGAGGTACTAGTCAGCTGGTACAGATGAGCAGATTTGAAGGAAGAGCCAGAGAATAAGAATACCTCTCTTGGGCACTTATTACGAAACCACTGAAATTTTGTTGGTTAAAGACCTGCGGTGGATTAGCTGCTGCAGTACGTAATGCACTTTTAAAGCTCCGCTAATGGTAAGCATATGCTCTGCTCGGCATTTCTAAGTTAGGCTATTAAAGAAGCAACCAACTGAGGCCACAAAGATGAGCGCATCCCTCCAAACAGATGAAATCTGACCATTCCAAGTCCTACGTCAGTGGTTTGCAGGAAACCTGACCGAAGGTGAATACGGATACGACACAAATGCGAGACTGGAAGTTTCCATACAACAAAAAATGAATATATAACCAATTCGCAACCGACAGCTAGAGAATGACGGTTTATATCATAATGCCTTCGTGTGCCACCCGAGATTACAGAATCTGAGACTCGGGCTATAAGCAGCAGCGGGGTGGGGGCCCGCCAGTCACGGTTAGCCGTTCAAACACGCGGGGACGGAATGGGGAAGACTTGGAGTAGCTGGCATAAATGGGCTGAGAAGGCTTTGGTTGACCGGATAGGGAGTAGTAGGTTCGGAACCCAACGGCGACTGCTGAATTCCGTCCATTGCCTAAGAGTTTCAGCGTAGTATGGGCAGGACCACTAAGAAGGCATATGGGGAATAATTGCTCGAACGGTGCACAACGTTGCTAGTTGTCGGAAATCCATCAAAAGATCCAAGGATTTCGCTGTGGGAGTCTGTATGCCTGATAGCAGGATAGAAATCACATCAGTTGGTGATGTGAGAGGCTTCAAAACGGCATCGGCCAGCACAGTTGTAGTTTTTGGTCATCACCATCCAGCATAGAAAGTGACCGGGCCTTATGAATCAATACGGTAAATCCTTGCGGTAATCAGGACGTAAAACCTGACAGGCCGGTGGCTACATAAGTAACCACGAGAACCTGGAAGATGTTGGAGCTGTGGCGGTCTGGGGGATGTCGTACCTGGTGATTCTGGTAAACATTTTCATAAAAATACATCAATACAACTTCTCCAGCTGAGATTCAGTGGACAGGTCTATAGAGGACTGACGTGCGAAGACTGCACGGTAGTTTTGTAAGGTAGCTGATAGACAATGGAGTTAATGGGAGTTATCCATAAGCAAAAACTGAACAAGTGTTACCTTCTCTATACAGCGTATTTGCCCCGGCCAAAAAGGAAACATCTAAGTGTGCAGGTGATAGGAGAGAGGCTGGGTCCTTTGAAAGAATGGAATCAGAAGGAGTGGGATCAAAAAACAAAAGCCTAATTGTGACTGGATTAGTAAACACTGATGAGGGTAACGGGCATACGTGGGACTAGGCAGTCAGAGTGCAGCCAGGTTTGGATGTGCCGGAAGAACTATTCGGCACAGGACTCCACGAAAGCTATAACGGAATTTTGGTAGTGACCCCACGAGGGTAGTGTTGTACTGGTTCAGACATAGTTTTCTCTTTTCTAACGACGGTAATCTACAGGAGACGCAAACACTCAACGTGGTAGGACATAATTCACAGTTCTATGCGGGATATTTTTTGGCAGGGTTTATAGTAGACAAAACGCTCTGTTTCGAACTATCGTCTCGGTAGTGTTTTAGCACCACAAGGTGGCCTCGGCATCAAGGAAAAAGGGGTTTGACAATTTGATACACTTAGAAGGGTGAACGCGGGGAGAATATTGACTCGCCTTCCTATGTATTTCGCATGTTGTATCTCAATGTTAATCGGTAGACCATGCTGAGCAGAGGCGATCAGGATTTTACTGACGGCAAGAATATGTAAGAAGCTGCAACTGGGGCCAGGTTGCTAGTCATGAGGCGCTTGTGGGACGTGGGTGAGAGATATAAGGCTGGGTCGGCAAGTGAAGATAGGAAGTTTGACACACTATAGCCTCACTCAGGCGCAGGCGTGAGGAATAATGGCATATCTGGCGAAAAGACTGTTGGTAGAGCTGCACGGCTTCTCTATTGTCTGGGTCGGGTCTGAGTTAGTGGTTGAAAGCACCCACTTCCCTTGCGGCCCGGCTAGGGAAAAATGGATTCTGGTAGAGAGAGCCCGACCAATTCAACCTCCTTTTAGGACAAGCCGACTTGCCCAAGTAGCAACTTTCCGAGGCCTCCCAGCCTGCCATGTTACTACAAGTGCGCACACGGTGTAATTCAAATCTCGCAAATCGAGCAACGCGTAGCCCATTCAAACGAATCCCAAAACCAGAACAAGATTGATTCGTAGCTTCTACGGTACTAAATTGAAATGCACAAAGGATACAAATATATACGAACCTCAAGTATGCGGCCAAATAGACTTCACAGTAAAACCCAAAGGTCCAAAGCCCCGTGGCTCAAGCACGACAGTCAGAAACGGTTCAAGGCCAAATTCAAATGTCTCACATGGATAAACAAACGTGAAAATGTGTGGTGTATGAGCGAGCTTTCCAAGATAATGTTAAATATAGTCAAATTCACAAAGCACGTTGAACATTTAGAAGGATTTTCAGTATTCGTTCGTTACACCGCCGGCCAAAATCCTTCCGCGAAAATGGTTGTCTAAGGTTCAGGAAGGGGTCATGATTCTCACCCTATCTACCTTTAACTTATTGTCAGTGCCTGTGGATACTAAATTCCTGTGTTATCTGAACGTGAAACAGGTTTTTGCCGTAGTCATCATCGCACAATCCATAAGGAATCAATTCCAAATCCCGCTGCACAACTTGAGATTGACATATTCATCAAGAAACCGGCGCATATAGTCAGACGCACGATGAAGATGAAGGCTTCGCAGAGTGAAGTGTTTCGCCGCACGAAATAAGTCTAAGCATCACAAGCAGTAACCCATTGCAGCAACTGGTTAGACTAATTTTGTTTACAAGCATGAGCGCAGAAGTTGAACGCAGGTGCAACGCCTAATGAGATATCGCGTAAAATTGACAGATCACGAACCAGTGGAATTACATAAAATTAACGCACCAAATCTTCCGAAAGAAATGAAAACCGGTTTCTGATTATGAATAAATTTCGAAAACAAGTGTACGGCGGACAGTATCGAAATACACATGAACACGGAGATTGATCGAATACTGGCATCTATCAGAGTATTTCAAAGTTTTTCTGTGCACAAAATATGTGACAATCAATATTGTATAAAATGTAAATAAATGTTCTTCTTTAAAGATAATAATAGTTTCACAATGTGCTCGCAGCTAGTATGCCTCACCTGAACTGTTCAAGTGAAATACTGGTGAATTTCTCCTCTTCGCCTATGTGCACGCTAGATAGAAACTGGAACTAAGTACATTTGCAACCTTTCAGAAAAAATGGGTCCAGTTGATTAGTTGTAGGGCATGAAATGCAATAAAGTGCCGAGTAACTCGGAGCGAGGCGATCTGCGAGCTACTTTGTCTTTTGTATGTGGTTTCGAGCTCGAATCATCAACATTTTCCTCGCTGTTTCCTGCTACGAGTGGATTAACTCTCTGATGTCTCGAACACGTTCTTCGTTTCTTCCGTTTCCTGTAATGTAACACAACTGTAGGATCTGTCCAATAGGCAAGGCTCAGTTCGGCGGTGGTGCAGTTCTCTTTTAGCATTCGTGCTACTTTAAAACCCAATACCAGTGCAGTCGTTTTGAGCTCGTTTAGGGATACTGACTTCAGCTCAGCAATTTTTGTTTTGGCAAAGGGTACTTTGTTTCGCCGCCGGCCATGCAGTTCCACCCAGGTACCGTACACTGTCACTGGGTCGGCAAATTTCAAGCTGCTTTGGGTGACCTGCTGGTGTCCTTTTCTGAGATATTTCAAAAGCCTCCGGGCAACTTCTCTTTTTCTCAATAAGTGACTTGACGGTGGTCTCTTGGGTATAGCAACTTCATGTTGCCCACTGTGACGTCCCGTCTTTGAATTCGCCATCGAAAGCACCGACTGATCCTTTGTCTGAACTTCGCTTTCCTGAGATGGACCGTTGGATTCAATATCGAAAGGCTGATCGTGTTCTACAGAGGCACTTCTCTCAGCAACATTTGAGCAATATATTGATGCCGATTGTTGAAGTTCGCTCGTCAGGGGTCCGAGAAGTGTCCAGCCTAGTATCGTTCGCGTAGCGAATGGTTCTTTTCGATTGCTTATGCTCTGTTCAAGCACCCAGTGAGCCTCTGGTACATTGCATCCAATTAGTATGTCGACGTGGGGGCTAGAAACTTCTTCGAACTCTATGTCCCTGAGATGAGACCATCTCTTGGCGATCGATCTAACAGAGTCGACTGGTCTCATTGGCAAGCTGTCTATTGCAAAAGCTTCCGGAATTTCTACGGTCCCCTCATCAGATAAAGACGTTAACTGCAGGGTCAGCCTCTTAGAATTGCTAACATGACCCCCTGCAATCGTGCTGATAGTGAGCGAGGTAGGCTCGCCTACTAGTTCACAGCTTTCTACAAGCTCGCGAGTAATCAGCGAGGTATCCGACCCCGTGTCCAAAAATGCATTGACCCTCCTCAGTCCTTTAGGTGTCACGATACCGACAGGTACGATGCCTAATCTTGCCGGTTTGAAATCATCATGTCCCGTTGAACAGACAATTTTGGGTTCATCTGGCCGAATAGGTCTATTGTTGAGCAGGCCATGCAGTAACGAGTGATGATTACCCAAGCATCCGTCTTGGTTGCATTTCACTCTTAAGCTGCATTCAGAGGCTCGATGAGAGTTGTTCAAACACATAAAGCATGAGCCAATCCTTTTTGCTGCGCACCACCGATCGGGTACACTCATCCCATGAAAGGTCGGACAATCTGGTAACCGATGCAGGGAGTTGCATAGCTTGCATTCAGCTGACCTCTCGGGTTCTTGACTTATCATGTGCATGTTAGCCAAAGACTGGGTTTGGTTACAGTCCCTCTCCACAATTTGAGATGTTGGTTCCCTTCGCGCCAGTCTGCAACTTTCGCGTACGATTTGTCCAAATCGACTGTTGGCCATACGGGATTGACGACCTATGAACTCCGTCAAATCGTTGAACGTAGATTCCCGCTCAAGCATATTTATTTTTTCAGCTTCCTCTGCCCATCGGCTCTGTAAATCAATAGATAGACATCGGACAATGCATTCCTGTGTGTGCAATGCATTCAGATCAGACTGGTATCCTAAGTGCTCCAGTGCTATACTGCAATTCTGCATTTTTATCACCAAACTCGACAGTGATTCAGCCTTGCCCTCAGTCCTTTTCGCCTCCAATAAAACACTATCAATTAGGCTTCTAGCCACCTTGAATGGTTGTCCAAACAAATCTTTCAGGATTCTGCGTGCCCTGATGTACCCCATCGGTGGATCAAGCATCGCGCAGCCTTCGATAGCACTTTTGGCTCTCCCACGACAGTAATGTAATAAATACAAAAACCTTTGACCAGGATCTGCAACTTTGCACTCAACAAAATTTTCGAATTGTTTCATGAATATACAGTATTGGTCGGGGTGCCCGTCGAAGTGGGACAGCTCCACTCTCGGCAGGTCAAGAGCCAAAACCTCGGTAATTTCAGGCTGTCTCAAGGGTTTATATTGGTCGATCACAGTGCCTTTTCGATGTTGACATTGTGAACTACATGGACTTTTTGCTGGCTCTCTGAGACCAGTTCCTTGTGTAAGGGGCTCTGCTTCCTTTCTGGCTAACCGCAGCTCGTTTTCTAATTCTATTACTCTCATTCTATAAGTACTAATATCGTCAAACGCATCGCGGTTAGAGATATATGACCTGGCACTGACAGAGCTGGTAAACTTAGCATTATCTAGAGAATCAATAACACCCGAACCATCCCCAGAGACTTGCCGAGTTATTTCCTGTTGTCTCAAAAGGTCCTTGCTTCCTCGTCTGGGCATTTCCAATGGGTTTTCTTGTCCAGGTTCCACTTGAGTACTGTAATTCAAATCTCGCAAATCGAGCAACGCGTAGCCCATTCAAACGAATCCCAAAACCAGAACAAGATTGATTCGTAGCTTCTACGGTACTAAATTGAAATGCACAAAGGATACAAATATATACGAACCTCAAGTATGCGGCCAAATAGACTTCACAGTAAAACCCAAAGGTCCAAAGCCTCGTGGCTCAAGCACGACAGTCAGAAACGGTTCAAGGCCAAATTCAAATGTCTCACGTGGATAAACAAACGTGAAAATGTGTGGTGTATGAGCGAGCTTTCCAAGATAATGTTAAATATAGTCAAATTCACAAAGCACGTTGAACATTTAGAAGGATTTTCAGTATTCGTTCGTTACACACGGTGCTCAAATCTGCTAGGGATATACTGAACGTAGGCCCCGCACAGTTGTATAGAAGGAACCGCTTGCTTCTTCCAACAACATTTCGGTGATGGTCCTAGTTTTTTCGAGCTGGTAGCACAATTTCCCATCCTCAGTGCGAATTCTCGCAGCCACACACCTACCATGACTTTGTCGTTTGCCTCCACAATGCAGGATTTGGTCTTCTTCGCCCCGGTTTATTTACCTTGCCCACTGAGGTTGTTGCTGTTGCCGAGGCTTTTGGTACCTACTCCAATAAACTTTCTGTGGTTTTCGTAGCAACTGACTGTGGATAGTCCCTCAAGAACACTAAAATACCCTGAATTCGCGAAAGTTCCCCATTACATAAAATATTTGTGTTTTGAGCCACTTACATTTTTATGAACCGGCCTCTGTTTATTCGCGTCCATTGCGAGATTTTTCCTGCGCTGCTTGAATCTGTGCGACTCACGTGCACAACTTTCTCATGCTGTGAATGTGTCACTCATGCTGAGCCCTTTTGATTGCGTAGGTGAAGTTTGCATATGTTTTGAGACGTTGTTCATTTCATAATTCAACATCATAGAAAATGCAAATCCATCTCTTTTGCCTTTGGGGTCGTGCAAGTTGGCTACGCATGGCTTGGAAGAGCCACACTCTTGTCTCTATTTCTTATCCAGCGGTCCTCGTAGTATAGAGGAACACCCCCTGCAGAGCAACACAGCAGACAAATCCATTTCAGGGATTCGTGATCCCCGTGCAGCCCATACATTTTTGGCCAGGCTCGAGCATCTTCGATGGTAACACCTGCAACACCTACGACAAACTATACCCGATTCCACACACTCGTTGCAAATAACAACCTTACATCAACTTTCGTGGCCATCACTTCTCGTGTTATCGAATGGACCGGAAAACGCAAACCAGAAAAAAGAATTTTAATGGTGAGTAATAAAAACCCTAAAGCCTAATAAGCTCAGTTCGTGATGACATTTATGTTAATAAACAAATGCGCGAAGTGCACGAAAAAAATGCTTTCTCAAAATGACGTTACTCTACCAAAAAATGAAACAGTCAGAGTAAGAAAATCTCCGGTTAAAAACGCCCAACCCAGTAAATACTGCAGTAAGCAGATTTGTAGAATGACATTTGGTGCCTCCTTGCCAGGGGCAAAAAACGACAGCAGAATGGGGTTCTCCAAAAGCGGGCTGCTTGACAACCCACTACCTTCCAATGCCTCCAAAGACCGCCTCAGGTTGCTTCTGAAGGCGATTTTTTATTGCGGAGTACTAACATTCCTCGATTCAAGGGCTTCTACTCTTTCTTCCGAATAGATAACACGTTGCGACGCCATCTCACAAGAACCAATGCCTCTCAACACATGAACGAACAGAACAACTGTGTTTCTGTGATAAACTGCAAAGAACGCCACGCTCAGTACATTGGGCAAACAAGCAGACAGGTCAAAACCAGAATTGCAGAACACAAAAATAAAGAAAATGCAGACCGAGGGGCCCAATGGCTTTAGGAAAGTTAGAACGCGACTCTGCAATCGCACTTCATGCCATATCCGAAAACTACACCATCGACTACGAAAACACCAGAATCCTCCAATGTGGGTTCCGTACGTACACCGAACGTCTCTACGCGGAGGCTCTGGCACTTAAAGCCCACCAATCATGTCTCAACAGCAACGATGGGGCAGAGGTTTCAAGCATGTGGATGGCACTTACGACGCGGATGGATAAACACCAAAACAGGTCATAGCACCTTGTTGACCTCAAATGACCCCACTACCACGGACACATAGTATGGACGGAGATTCAACCCACCTACCCACCCCTTACACTAAAACAACATCGCAAACACACAGACCGACACACGAACACACTGTGACTAACACCCAATTGCTCTAAGCTATTATTCCAGTTTCATTTGGTTGTAAAACCAGTCTGGAAAAAGGTTACCCGTGGTGACCGAAACGTCGACAACCTACCAACGATCTCGACTACGCTGCGTTATTGAGCAATAAAATTCTACCATAACATTTCACATGGAGCACCGATTTTTCGATACACTCCGAACCAATTTCGGTTCTGACACATTAATTAACTTCTACTCTTTTAGTCAAATCTTGAATATAACTGGAGAGGATTGTGATACCTGTTAATGTTGTCGTTGTCAGTGTTTCTACTCCTCTATTGGGATTTTTCGCCGTCTTCTCAGATTCCGTAGATTTGGGATTTCATGCTCCACCTCGGAGCAAAGCTTGCCAAGGTCACTCCCTCAGAAAAGCCCTTACGAGGCTGACATATCTTCTCTGGTTCCAGCTTCTCAACTGTCAGGTGGAAGTTCTCCGAATGACTCTCCTTGTTGACCATGCGCCTGACCAACGTCAAGCGAATTGCTTACGATTTTAAAGCAGCAGTTTGCTCAGCCAAATGGAAATTTTTGTTTATCTTATCTTTCCAAGCTGGATGGATGAGGTAAGGTCAACACCTTTTTTGACGTGTACTCAGGGCTTTGATTTGGGGCGAATCCAGGTCAGATGGTCGTGTGTTCGAGGTGCAGACGATAATACACCTAGCACGGTTCCAACTACGGAAAAGGAACCATGTCGCACATACGCCACACTGGATGCCATCATCTCTTCGACCGTATCGTCGATTGCTTTCATTCCCGTACCCAAGAAACCGAATCCCCTCCCTGTCCCAGCACGAGTCACTTCTGGGCAGACATGCATCATCAGCACACCTGCTATCTTGGATAGTCTGACAAAAGCTCAAGAAAAGGACCAGCTCTCGTTTGCTGCATTAGGCCGTGAGGCCCCACAGGCCCCTTTCTATAAGCCGAAAACACTGCATTACCGGCTTCATACTTGACATTTTGCGATGCTTTCTTACCGGCTGAGTCCCTGTAGTTGAGGTAAGGAGCTTTTTATCTCAACCCTCTTCAGTGACAACCGATGTTCCACAAGGATGGAATTTAGGTTCTTTTCTAACCCCAGTCTACAAAAATATTCTTCCGACAACCTCCTCTGCAAACGCGTGATGCACCTCTCTGGATTTCAAGTGCTGAACATCCACAAACACAGTAGAATAGACGAAAGGCTGTTCCGAGAATAGAACTTACCAGATATTGATGACGGATGCACGAGCACGTCATTCAGCAGGGTGGTTGGTCACCCATTTCCCAATGATGAGACAGAAACCACGCCAGTGGTTAGCCGATACGAGGTTCTCGATTTCTGGTTAGATTGCGAACTATCCCTCAACCGTCATGGCCATCTTGCAAGAAAGTCGGCCTTTTGGGTCCTAAACGTGATCCACAGTTTCTTCCCGCTTATCTCTAATGATGAGTTCCCTATAGTGTTCGATACGTACATCCGTCCTTTGCTGGAGCACGGTAGCCTGACAGTGCACTCTAGTCTTGTCCGAGATTGAGTGAGCTCAGAAAATATCCAAAAGACTTCCACCAAAGCAGTGTGTGGTCTGTCCCATCTACTTATCCCGTTCGTCTCTGACTCCGCAATCTCTACCTTCTTGACCTAAAAAGTGTAATAAGTCATCTGTTCTTGATGCTCCACCCATTTGAATCAAGTCGAAACAGTTTGTTTTCCCAGTCTCTCCAGCCTTCCCTCCGCGGCCGCAGCAGTAAAGCTCTCAAAACTAGACAACGTGGTTCTCCGCGAACAAAGGTTTTCAGCGACAGGTTTAATACCGTGGAGTTTACTCTTCCGGAAAGTGTTGTCCCTTTGCGTAGCAAAACTTCAAAAAAGTGAGACCTATACGCTAGTCTCCTCCCCAAACACAACCGTGTTCTTAGCCTGATATCGTAACGAATAACGTTTCTCGGGAAATGCAATGGACAGAAAACGTTTGCTCGTACTCCCCAGTTGGCGAGATAGCACCTGAGTATGCCTTCTGAAAGGAAGAGGAGACTTTCAGTCGACGATTGAGGAACCTTCACGTGAGGATCGGGAGACACTCAGCAGAAGATCAGTCGGCGGTCTCCAAAAATTATCTGAGCGGACCCCTTTGCTCTCACCGACACCTTACTTATAATTTCTGCGGATTCCATCTAAATATTTGTATCCCTTTCAATGAATATACTAATATTGTACGCCATATTAAAATACACCACCTGTTAAATACTGACCTCAGTGTTGACGCTACACACATCGTTCAGCGGAACTAATTAACGAAGTGAATACAAAAGCCCGATTTCTTAAAGCGATAATTGCAATATGAAATGTGTACTCACACATACATTCTGCACGCTGTTAATAGTAGAGTTTTACTAAGGTACCCAGGGAGGTAACCTACGAACAGCTTCTCAGGTTATTCCCGTAACCCAGACCGAATCAGGGTTTTTCTAAAAAAAATCTGAGATTAGCAACTGACTCACAAGTCCAACTCTTTCAAAATTCTTTGTCATATCATGCCTCAGTTGACTACCAATTGCCTCATTTCGTGAGTGGCAAACCGCATTCAACTTAGAAGGATCAAAACCCCGAATCTCTACCTCCTCGACACCTCGTTCAGTACCACTGGTGGATGTATACAGTGAAGCTAGTAACAGATATATTGCGCTTCGGCAAAACTTATTGTCCTCAGAGAGGCACTTACGCTCCTAGGATTATGCTCCAAACATGTACTCGCCACTCGCATATATCGGCGATCCCTCACAACATCCGAATACTGGAAGCTAACTATCGGCTTGCCGCTTCCTGGACTCAGTTGCGTCCGAAGTCCATCGAATGATGACAATTTCCAAGATGCCTTGGTTTTTAACATTCCAGACTGCAGGACGCCCTTGAGTAATACGCAGCCGAGTAGAAAACGGATTCCGATATCAGAATGCAACTATCTGTAAAATTATACGATACTGGGTTATCAAGTAAACAATGACAATAAACAGATACGAACCTTAATTGTGCGATCAAAGGGACTCAGAAAAGGAGAACCAAATTGCGGCTTGCGAGAAAAGAGCACGGGCTTCACGCAGGTCCAAAATAAAATACGATGGAGTAGCGCTGACCGCGAACAAAACAAATGTTGGTTCATGGAAACATACAGTGCATAAAAACACGCAAATAGTGTGCATGAGCTAAAAGCCACGACATCACCGGTGGAAAAAGGGGCAACAAGTCCGCGGTTGTCCTAAACTGAGGGGAAAATACCAGCCAACTCAAGCCAAGGTGGAACCCAGGGGTCACGCGTAAAGGGTAACGGGCGGAGGGGAAACAGGGAAGTGCTCCCTAAGGGGAAAGTATACTCTCCCGCTCCTCTGAAATAAAAAAAGTACCAAGGGTGCTTCTGGCTGCAAAGATATCGGACTTATGCCCCGGCCCCCCCCCAATAAAGGATGTATTCCCGGTCACAGCCAGGACCCGACCCTGTAGCTGGATGCCCAGAACACCAAAGAGCGTGCGGCCCAAGCCCTTAGTACTTCTGCCTGACCCTGTGCGGGGTGACAAGCTTGCCGAAAGAGCTATCTACATACAAGGGGAACGCACCTCTCTCGGTTTGAAATCTTTCGGGTTCCTTTGCCTTTCTACAACCGGTTCGTTGATGCCAAACTCCGCCGTCCATACTCACTTTTCAGATTTTATCCTTGTGAAGTCCGTCATGATCAAAATCTTTCTTGTTGACACATGAGCCGATCATCACCACCACTCGGTACCGCTCAAGAATCATATTAGAACGGAACTTCTCAAAAGCCAACCCCTGGATTTTTACCAACTAGTCATTTACAGCCCGATAGCAGCTACGTTCTAACTAGGCTTCCATGGGCCTACCTCGTTTTTTCAAGCTCCAGTTAAGTAGGAGCACAACCCCCATGCGCGGAAGCCCCAAACCTCACCCTCCAAACACATGGTTGCACAATGCGTAAAATACCCTCACCTCATACGTGAAGAATGTAAACCACCCCACCGTCGGCCCCAGCCCCTGACGTCCGGAGTGAAACTAAACAATTATCTAGCACCAACGAAAAAGGCAGGTGCTTGAGTAGCCACAGTATCCAACAGATTCCCCTTTAGACCCTATATGGCTCCACATCTTAACCCGGCTGTCATACCCACTCACAATGTCTGCTCCACTACGTGCGCGGGCACATGACGTGCCACTCCTGATTACCATGTGTCTGAAATTAGAAATAGAATCCCGACAAAGTGTACAAATCGAAATTGCCTTAGAAAGTGAAGCTTGCCATGGAGCAGATGCCCGCAGTTAGCTGCCGATTTGTGACCGAACTGTCATCATGATCTAGGGCAAGCTCATCTAGTTCTTCATTGCCATACACTCACATAAAAAATCGTCCACCCACCACTCGCTGTAAGAAACCTCGTCACGAATAAAGTTCTTCTCCACATAGTGACTTTATTAGCTTGCACCCGTTTATATGCTACCAAAAATATGGCTTATTCCCGTCAACACACTCCATCTAGGCTTCTGCTGTCAGCAACTGACTTCAGGGTCCCGTCCGCGGCATAAAGCATGTGCAGCCGACAGCTAAAAGGAAGCCTTACCCCTGCCGCTTTTATACAAATAAACCTGGCTCATCGTAAGTTGCCTTCATCCGCTACCATAACCCACAGCTGAAACCACTACCACAGTGCTGACTGTAACAGCCGGTCGTGGAAAATCCCCCTTTTTCTCTCGCGATTCAGTGTTTTCCTAACATCACTCATTTGCCTACACTATTGACTTGTCTTTACGAACTAGTTGTTTTTATGGACCAATTGTTGTTGGTTCGCGCCCAGTGCGCTACTTTGGCACATCCTTGTTCAGGACCTGCATGACGCACGTGCTGTTTGCTCACACGCTGCTATTCGGTTTCTCGTTGTTGAGTCCTTGTGATCGTATTATTGGGGTTTGTATATTTTTTATGTCCTTGTTCATGTAATAATCTAGTATCGTAGAATATCGCGGATAATCGTCTATTGATTTCGGGATCCGTTGCGAATTTGGCTACGCATTGCTCAAACGTTCGTTACAATACTCAATAGATCAATTTGGAGCGAGGAAAAACACGCAAAATGCCGAGAAAAGGATCGAAAACACTGAAATCCGGACAAGAAGTAACACGGCAAGTCTCTGGGGAGGTTTTGGGTACATTTGATTCTTTAGTTAATGTTAGATCGCCTAGTCCTGTCAGTGCTAGTTCATGTGTTAATGAGAGCAATATTGATCGTAAGGATGTCGATTTATATGAGCTGAGAATACTAGAACTAGAGCAACAGTTACTATCGGCGCAGGAGGCAGAGAAGAAGTGTTCACAGAAAGAGCGAGAGCATGAGACCAGCGGCTTCGACACTTCCGATAGATCAGGTTGCAACAAGATAGGGAACCCCACGCCGGTCGCCGACTACAAACCACCACCGATCGATCTGCCTAGAGTGGAACTAATGGTTTTCGACGGGCGAGCTGGGCAATACTGCAAGTTTGTCAAGCAGTTCGAGACGTTCGTTGAAAATAAGGTAACCGACCATGGGCAAAGGCTTCTCTATCTTACTCACTACTGTCGAGGCCGAGAAAGAGAAGCTATCGACGGGTGCACCATGCTCGACCCAGAACAAGGCTACACAAGAGCAGGGAAAATTCTAGGGGACTTGTTTGGCCAACCGTTCAAAGTAGCCCGTAACCTAATAGAGGGCGTGATGGTAGAGGCAAAGAGAACCAAGAACGACGTCTACACAATGGCCGACCTGGTGATTAAGATGCAAAACTGCTCAATAGCCCTCGACCGTTTAGGTTACAGGGCTGACCTAGATGCCATGCAGACTTTAGAAAACATAGTCCGTCACCTTTCCCCCTAACTACAGGGTCGGTGGGCGGAAGAAGCAGAACGGATAAGCCGAAGCGACAGGGATGCTAACTTCGAAGACCTGACCGAATACTTGGACAGGCAAACCAAGATAGCTGACAGCAGGTTCGGCCGACTCATCCGGGACAGCAACCGAGCAAACAAGCCCAGTACTAGCCAAGCTCAAACCCCTGCACGTGAACATCCAAAATACCAACCTTGGACTAATACGCATGCCATTTCACGCGATGCTACTGCGCAACCCAATTGTAGATCCTGTGGTACTAGCCATGGACTACCAGAATGCCCCAAGTTCGGCAACGCCACAATAGACGAACGGTGGGAAATGACGAGGATGACAGGAGCATGTTTTATCTGTCTCAACACCACGCACCGGGCAGCAGCCTGTAGGATAAGGAACCGATGTGGGTACGAAGGCTGCACGAGCAGACGCCATCGATTGCTGCACCAGGCGAGAATAACCTTACACGAGACGAGTACCAAACCCAGCGTTATTTGTTCAACGTCACGATCTGCCAAAAAGCAGTACGTTTAGGCGTAGTGGCCGTGGGAGTAATGACCCCGACTGGGGTGGTCAAAGCGTTGGCTTTCGTCGATAGTGAATCCGAAACTACTCTAGTGAAAGAGCGGTTTTCTGACAAACACCAACTCGCTAAAGGTGCGACGTCGTTAGCAGTGAGCACGGTGGGCGGAACACAGGTAATGACTACCGGTAGATTGAGGCCGCAACTCGTCTCTCCAGACATTAACGAGGAAATTGAACCAACGAAGGCATTCACGTTAGCGGACATCCCCATGCGAGCACCAAGGTCGGTCAACGCAATCTTGACTAGGTGGCCCCACCTGCAGGATGTCACCGTTGTAGACTGGGGAGATGATGAAGTGGATTACCTCATCGGCTGCGACGTGCCATAGGCGCATTGGGTGCTTGACCAGAGAGTGGGCGACCGCCAGGCACCTTATGCCGTACGCACGGCTCTGGGATGGATATTATACGGTCCAGTAGGGGTACGTGGTTCCGTGAATTGCTTATCCGCCGAAACGGACCGCATGGAGTATTATCTTCAGCGGCTGTATGCAAAGGTGTTTCATGACATTGGAGGCGAAAGACCATCGTTGTCTCAAGAGGATCACTCCGCTCTACAAACGGTACGGCAAGGCACTAGAGGCCTCAAAAAATAGTTCGAGGTTCCCCTCCCATGGCGCACATCTGTCGACCCGTGGACTGACAACAAAAATTATGTTCTCCAACGATTATTACGACTAAAAGAACGCTTCATTCGAGACCAGAATGTGTGGGAACGATGCGCAGAATTAAAGAAGTGAAACGAAGCCCTCTGTTACGTTGAAAAGGTGCCTGTTAACACCGACAGCAAAAGGGGTATCTGGTATCTGCCTCACCACCCGGCTATCAACCTCAAGAAACCCAATAAACTGCGGGTGGTTTGCGACTGTGCGGCCAAGTTCCAGGACAAGTCCTTAAACGATCGCCTACTACAAGGGCCTGACTGGACCACACCACTGATCGACGTTTTGTGCCGTTTTAGAGTGGGTAAAGTGGCTTTGTCTGCCGACATTAGGGAAATGTTTCATCAGGTGAAGAATCCGGTAGGAGAACGAGATGCTTTGCGTTTCATGTGGTGGGAAGGGAGTGACCGGGACAACGCAGTGGTGAATTATAGAATGACCGTCCACCCCTTCGGAGCCATATCGTCACCATTTTGTGCAAATTATACCCTCCAAGAATCAGCGAACAACCGTGGCGATCTAGTACATCGGACGGTAGTAGATAGCGTCAGTAGGAACTTCTACGTCGACGACTACCTTGGGTCATTCGATGATGTGGAATCAGCTCTAGAGCAGTTCAGGGGTCTGACGAGATTGCCGGAAGAGGGCGGCTTCCATCCAACTAAATGGATGTCGAACGCTTCAGAAGTGCTGAAGGTCATCCCGTATCACGAAAAGGCCGAAAGGGTAAGAGATTTGGACGGCTCACCACTTCCTATCGAGCGCACCTTAGGGATACAATGGGACGCGGAAACGGACGATTTTGTTTTCGAGCTAAGCGTTCCCGAGCTGCCAATAACCCGTCGTGGCATACTATCTGCCGTCTCAAGTTTGTTCGACCCGCTCGGTTTCGTCTCACCATGGCTGCTACCCGGAAAGATCTTGCTGCAGCGGCTGTGCCGTAAGAAAGCTGATTGGGACCAGTCACCGGACCCAAAGGACCGGTTTGACTGGGAAGAAATTTTTAAACACCTTGAAGAAATTAGGGGACAAGAATCCCACGATGTTTGACTCCTGGCCGTACGACACGGACTGGAGAACTACATGCCTTTTCCGATGCATCCGAAGTCGGTTATGGAGCTGTGATGTACGGACGATGGTGCGCAGGAGATGGACAATATACCACGAGGATCCTTTTCGCCAAAGCCCGCGCTGCTCCACTGAAGTCGGTCTCAATCCCACGCCTTGAACTCAGCGCAGCCGTGTTGGCAGTCAGGGTGGTGCAAGCTGTGAAGAGATGTTTTGACCTATACATTTGGTCGGTGAGCTACTGGACGGATTCAACGATAGTACTTTACTATATCAACAACGTCCGGAGCCAGTTTAGTACCTCCGTTGCTAGCCGGCTCACGATTATCCACGGCGAATCAGCCACGAACCAGTGGGATCACTTCAGGTCTGGCGATAATCCGGCCAACCTGTGCTCCCGAGGTGCAACCAACTTCAGGCAACTAGACACGTGGACGAGAGGGCCAAACTTCCTGCACTTGCCCAAACAGGACTGGCCCGTGTTCGAATTAAAACCCCCTACGGAAGTAGCACTGGAGATCAAAGGCGTAGTGATAGCGGCCAACGTCGTTGAAGCGACATCCATCCTATCGCGACTGGTCAGGTTTTCTTCCTGGATGAAGACGCTTCGTTCGCTAGTTTGGTTAGCCAGGTTCAAAAGAAATTTATTAGTCATGAAAGGGCTACGGCCCTCAGGCCGGATACGGGTCGGCCCGATAGGTCCCGATGAGCTACAAGCGGCAGAGTACGATATTTTCAGAATGATACAACGCGAGGCTTTCGCCCGAGAACTCAAGAGAGCGGAAGAAGTGGGACCAACCAATAAAGACATACCATCTCCAAGAGGCGAGCTGAAGCGTTTTAACCCCAAACTCATCGACGGATTGCTGCGGGTGGATGGTAGACTGACCAACGCCCACCTGAGCTTCGACACAAAGTATCCTATACTGCTGCCCGCGAGACAACCTGTGGTAGAGCTAATGATTCAACACGTCCACGCCGTGGAGGCACATGCCGGAGAAAGTCACGTGGCGAGCTTCATCCGAAAGCGCCTTTGGTTGTTGAGAGGACGAAAGACTGTAAAACGCGTAATCCGACGGTGTAATCAATATAGGAAACGCAATGCCGCGGCGGGCAAACAACACCTGGCCCCACTACCAGAATGCAGGGTGACTACGGGCTGGTGGCCGTTCAGTGACACCGGGTTGGACTATTTCGGGCCCTTGTGGATCAAGTGCGGGAAAAGATTAGAAAAGCGATACGGATGTATCATGACGTGCATGAAATCACGTGCGGTACACCTAGAAGTCGCACATTCGATGACGACCGATTCGTTTCCACGGGCCTTGCAGAGATTTATCAACCGAAGAGGCGTACCGGCCGATATATACTCAGATAATGGATCGAAATTTGTAGGCGCTCACCGGGGATTGCAGCTTTGGCAGAAGAACATAAACAGGGACGAACTGCAGGGTCGAACCGTGGCCTACGGCATACGGTGACTTTTCAACCCCCCACAGGCCAGCCACCGAAGGGGTGTATGGGAACGCATGATCCGGTTCGCCAGACGGATATTGCTGTCAATCATGGAGCAGCAGCCGCCCGACGACGAGACGCTGAACATCGTCATGACTGAAGTGGAGAGAATCCCGAACAACCGCTCCCTGTTTCCAGTAATGAACGGCGACCCCACCCACCTGGCACTCACCCCGAACGACTTAGTGACGTTGAGGTCAAACGAGGGTTTCCAAGGGCCGGTAAACCTTCGCGGGAGCTACTTCCACGGATGAAAGCAAGCGAACTATCTAGCCAAGGTCTTATGGAGGCGATGGCTGAGGGAGTACCTACCGGCTTTGCAGACTCGACAGAAGTGGCTGGTGAGAACAAGGCCATCCAAAGTTGGGGACGTGGTTATGATCGCCGACGAACGCGCATACTTCAGCACTTGGTCTTTGGGAGTAGTTACGGAAACCATCGAAAGCACTGACGGAATGATAAGAACGGTGAAGTTGAAGACAGCTAACGGAGTGCTCATTCGTGACATACGCAGTATTAACCTACTCGAGAGCGAAGGCGGGGGAGCTGACAACCCCGAGGTCCAGTAGACCTTTTCACACTAGTCATCGAGGTGGATAAAACAACACCATATATACCACACGGTCTCCGTCAAACACGTTACAGTGCTTGCGGTCTTTCGTTGACATTACGGAGGGTTTTTTCCGATATGTGGTGATGAATGCGATCCCATCGTACAACCCGACACATACGCAAATGCACGACTCACTCTACACCCCGTAACCCTATCAGACATGTGACAGTTTTCGTTGTTTGCCCTTTATTGACGTTACCGAATTCCCCTTGCATATGTAGAAGTAGCTGAGATTAGGTCACACGCACATGCTACATTTTACTCTTTTTTTCCTGCCACACAGTCTTTTGTTGACACTGCAGAGAGTCCTCCCTTGATGTGTAGTCATACCTGTGATTTCATTGTGCACCCTGGCACACACACACAAACACACACTCACACACACCCACTCAAGCACATACATCCAGGACAGGATGGCTTTTTACAAGGACAGCATCTATGTTGGCCCTTCACGCCCGCCATCGGTCATTTGGTCTTGTGGAAAATGTAGACTAGCCTCACGTCTATGTAGCCAATGGGTTTGGTGCGACCAGTAGTAGAACGTTGACGACGAGCATTAGGCGCGCACTGACAGAAGGGCCTAGGCAGGTAGAAAGAATCAGTACCTTTATACAAAACCTTTGACTCTGCTAAGGATCCAGGAGGATTTTGGTGGGCGGTGTAACATCCGGTCGTGGAAAATCCCCCTTTTTCTCTCGCGATTCAGTGTTTTCCTAACATCACTCATTTGCCTACACTATTGACTTGTCTTTACGAACTAGTTGTTTTTATGGACCAATTGTTGTTTGTTCGCTCCCAGAGCGCTACTTTGGCACATCCTTGTTCAGGACCTGCGTGACGCACGTGCTGTTTGCTCACACGCTGCTATTCGGTTTCTCGTTGTTGAGTCCTTGTGATCGTATTATTGAGGTTTGTATATTTTTTATGTCCTTGTTCATGTAATAATCTAGTATCGTAGAATATCGCGGATAATCGTCTATTGATTTCGGGATCCGTTGCGAATTTGGCTACGCATTGCTCAAACGTTCGTTCCACCGACCTCTCCACTCATTCAAGGACTTCTTCCCCCCCCCCTCCCCTTAAAATTCTAATCGCCGGATTTATACCGATCACAGCCTCCAGCCAGAACATCCTCCAGACTGCCACATCTTCGGCCTCCTTTCGGATCATACCTGTCACCTAGGCAGCCACAGGTCCACTAGAAGCTACACTCGGATTTCCGCAGGGGCTCAGTGAATCAAACTGACCGGACTGGACCACTTTTCACGCGGGACGCCCATGGTTCAAAAGCACAGCCAAGCGGGCCGACGCTATATGGAGCTCTTTACGTCGTGCGCCACTGCGATTACAATAGCGCTACCGGGCTAAAAGCCACCGTAAGTTTAACCTGATCGAAAGGTGGATTTTCCAACACCAAAATATATCACGCATCGCCCAAGCAATTACCTCCATCATATCTTACAATCGATTATTCATACTGCGTTGTGGTACCCAAGTCATGACCGGAATCCCATCTTTGCCGTTGCGTTTTCCTCCTCTATTCTCTATATCGTCAACCACCGCAGTCCTAATCCATTTTTGCCTGCTACTCAATTGTCTTCCTGGTGAATATCCGGCCGCGCCCGGTGAGCCCGCTCATGCTCTGTCCTTAAATCGTGACCCGTAGTCAGTGGCAAACATGAACCTCGCAAAATGAAATACTCGTCACTCGTTGTTGGTCGAAACTTATCTCCATAGTCTTTTATCGTACAAACAGAAGTTTCTATCCTCACATCCAACGTAATATCCGTCGTCGCCTCGGGTTTGGTCCGCTGTAAACCTTTCTCATGGGACTTGCATGCCCGCATTTTTTCCCTCCACACCATCTCCTCATCTTTGCTCTGACGCAACCGCCTCATCTTCCCGCTCCATCTGAATGATTTTTCAATGACTTCACGTTGAAACCCTCGGCCAAGCTTACAGCCGTCATTGGTGCTGCTTCGGTAGAACCCCGCCATTCCTTCTGAAGTGCTTTTCTCCATGCTCACTTTCAAATGAAACTTCGTTTCCCCCACATTGCAACGGAATTAACGAAAGAAGGACGATTACAATAAACGAATCCGGCTTCACGGGCTCCCTCCTCCTTTAGGTTTCCCAAGCCAATGCCCACCGGCCTGGTGATTTGTCCGAGTGTCATCAGCGTACGGAAACCATTCAGTGCGACACTCACATCACTGACCGATAACTTGATTTTGGATTAACTCTCCACCGTATCTGGATGTTCTTTGGTGGAAACCCCCTCCGGTCTTTCGATAAGGTCCCTCCAGATACCCGTCCGAGGCTTCCAGGTATTTCTTTATATACATCCGATTTTTCTTTGATCCCTCGGCGGACTAATAATAAAACCCTTTCCATATATATTACATCGTCCCAACAACTCAATAATACTTTTTTCAGCAGCTTTGCGTTCGACAAGGCCAACCCAATGCCCTTCTCTCGAAACCGAAATTCAAGGATCAAACTACTGCAGTTGAAACTTTATTATCAGCTGAATTAAACATTTTTTTTAATTAAATAAATTAATGTGAAAGAAAGTTAGAAATTCGGTTGTGCCTAACTATGAGTTAGGATTATTATGAGACATTATTGATATCATCAAATTTACACTGGTACATAAGGCTTAGCGCAAAGCATTTTTGGCACCCATCTCATCCGCATTCCACGTGAATGATCATGACTGTTGACGAATATGATGTTTTCGAGAACGATGAATTATCTCTACTAATATCTTGATGAATTCACTACCCATTTTTGACTATACAGTTACAGTGCTCGTATACGGCAAGAGAGGGGAAGCGTAGTGTGACAGTTAGCGACTGAATGAAAAACCGTTGTTTGCATCGGCGCCAAAAAGGTGAGGGATGATCAGCGGTAGAGTAATCGCATGCCAATGTTCAACTTCATTTTAGGTACAAAAACCTGGAGTGTGAATGTTTCGTTACTTTGGTCGCCAAACGAACTGGAGATGGCGTAGCGAAGTGGTTTAGGGTCCACAGCCATGGGTTTCAAATGGGCGATCCTGGGTTGTATGTGGCCAGTCGGAGGCTGACAGCTTTTCAAGAGTCACTGGTTTAGGACTTGATGGACACATTCCATAATATAGCAGAATTAAGGTAATACTTCAGTCTTTTGTTCACTGGGCTTCTGGATAGTATGGACTTCAGGTCTATAAGTTTTCGTCGCAGTCACGATTTAAGAAGTAAAGTAGTAAAGATAAAAGTATTACTGGATGGTAAAGGAATCAGCCAGGTAGTATACGAGGAGGATGTGGTCCAATCTATTTTCTTCGTACCCGGGGAGATTAACCCCGTTGCTTGTAAGTGCAGCCAGGTCATCCTAGAAGATGTTGCCCGCTAAATGAACCGCGGGGTCTACCTTTTGTAGCCAGTTATGATAGTGGATGAAACCGGCTTATGTCATAGAGTTATGCTTGCCCTGCTGCCTAACGAAAGCAGTAAAAGATACAGACCAATGACGGGTTACCGGCAAAATTACCCACCTAAAACCAAAGAATGTAGAACAATTGTGGTAGACCGTAGTCTAGCTCACTTAAACCATCTAGCTAGAGCGATAACTTTGTATAAGGACCGCATTTCCCATTGGAGGCTGAACACGGTGTTCTCAAGCAGCGAGTCTGCTTTCGAACGATTTATTGTGGCCATCCAAGCCCACAACTCTAAGGTAATGGATTGTTTGCTGAGGAAGCGGAAGCCGTTAAGGAATTTTGGGCGGCCCACAAAGCGAAGTAAGTGTTAACTTTGGGAATTTTATTAACGAATGGAGTAGAAACCGAACATGGGCATCTGAAGACTGTAATTTTATCTGGGTCAGCCTTATTACAGTCTTGGGGAGGATGGCTACTAGACGGCTAAAGCCCAACTAGGGTTATTACTAAACGTTATTGGTATGTGGCCAAACGTCAAAAGGTGCTACCAGCTTCCTGAAAAGAAGGCGTAGAACGGATGGCTCACCGGTCGGGTATGGCTGCGGTGTTTGGCCAAGAAGAAGGGGCCAGAAAAATATTGGAAGAACGTCCCAAAAGGTCGAGTAACGTGGACGACTATGTGCCACGGTCGGGACCAAGGTAACGAGATTTAACCACAAAACAGGGAACAACGTCCAAAAGAAAGCCCCTAATCGAGGTTTGATTGACTGGCTAGGACGGTCTACATATTATGGTGAAAGCCGTACAGAGCACTCAGTTGGACTGGTCGCCACTCCAATCAACAGGGACGTTTGCAGCCTTGGCCGATGGGAGGATCCAACGGTAGACCTAGATGAGCACTTCCTATGGGTTCAGTGCCAAGCCTGTGACCGATGTGCTCGTTGCCGTTGGGCAGGTTTTAAAAGCGAGCTGGATTACTGACGAAAGTATTGCCTTGCGAGGTGAACTTAGGCACAAGATATTGACAACGGCCCTATTCGGGGCCACGGCTGCATGATTCCTGCCTTGTTGGCATAGTTGTTTTCTTTATTGATTTGTTACTTGGGCCAGCCAAATAGGGTCATTAGGGCACATGTTCACTTCATGAGTCTTTCGTGTCAGTGAATGATGGATGGTAGATTCGACGTGAATATCTATATGTAAAAATATGTGCACATGTCCGTATATATTTGTATATATACGTATGTACTAATAAATATGTAAATATATACATATCCTCACACATATACACACAAAGGCGTCCACTGGAAGACGATAGGCTTTTGACAGCCCCTTGAGAATGACAGACACTATATAAGCCGAGCTAATGACCGGAGACAAAAGTCAATCCTCTCACGTGGGGTTATGGTTCGCGATCAGTTGCCGGAAATGTAGCTTTAGCTATGTCCCTTACTTGCAGCTAATTCCCTTGCGCTTTACTGTAGGACACTTTGAAGGTGCGGTCCAGTAACTCAAATCATGGTGTAGACTAATTTCCGATTATTGTAGTCTTGAGTTCTGTAGCGTACTACCCTGTCTATGTGGCACACTAAATTAATGTCAACAATATCTAATACGACACTAGCAAACTAAGATGGGCGGAGGAGCGTGCGGTGATAAAAAGGCCAAAAGGGTATGTACAATAGGCAATAAAATGAAACAAAAGGTGTGGCACAAACTCTCTGTTGTTCGGTGTTCTTGTGATCAGGAGATGAGTGCCGAAGAGCCAATATCCACCAGTGTCTTCAGTTCAGTTCGGTCTGGCAGCCATCCGTTGAGCAGTGCAGGAAGGTATTGAGCGAACTGCCAAGAAACGCCGTGGAATCTTCTAAAACGTTTTATTCCTCACAGTTAGTTCCGACCGATATAATTCCAAGACACTCCAAATCAGAAGATGAGACCGTGCCAAAATGAAAGATTTATTGACGGCCTTGTTGTATTGCGCGGTGATGATGATCAAAAAGGTGTGTGTGTTTTACATTAAAACTTCGGTACAACAAAGGAGTGTTGCACCAAGAGACGTTGAAAATCTTGGGAAAAGTCGGAAATGTACAGGCACCTACAGTTCCGAAACGACTAAATTCATGACGAGTAGTTATCGTTTAGATGGCAGACTTATTATTCTGCTGTTATGACTACAGGCACTTGTCTGTAAACATCCAGGCTGGTCACTATTATAATGAGAGATTGGCCTTGTTTCCTCGGTGAAGGGTAGCTTAGGCTTGGAGAAAGTATTGATGTCAGAAATGGCACATCGGCCCCTCGAGTTTGCAAGTATTACAACGATGGAAAGTGTTTAATGAAACTTCGGCCACCTTCAGCTGGGGGAGGGAACTTCTCTAACATTCGCTGTATCTTTCAGGGAGAAGCAAACTACGCACTTGAACCACGAACCACTTTTTCTCAGATAAGCTAATAATTTCACCCAAATCCGCAGTTTGGCCTCGTATTGAAGGGCCACGTTTATGATTAGAATGGAAGTATTAGCACATCTACGAAATCGTTGGAAGACCATCTTACATTTCACGGTGTTGCTTCACTTATTTAGTTCCAAGAAGTACTTCTTTTGCGGTGAAAATTGGCATCTTGGCAGGTACTTAAAGAGATGGTGGTGGATCAATTTCAGAATATTTTAGGGGGTAAAGCTCTCCGAGGCATTTTTGGTATGTTAAATTTCGTAACTAGCCTTAACATTTGGGCAGATGTGAACGGAAAAGGTGATAGACCAACTTCACTAATTTCCCATCCAAACTTACCGACTTAATTTACTCAGTGACCTTGAGCACTGGCTCGCCTCATAAAGCCTTTGTGATAGTTTAATTCATCTTTACCCCCGAGACCAAAACCAATTTTCACTTCCCGCGTCAACCGTTCTCACTTCAGTTGATTTAGACACTGCCTAGTCATATCGTACTGTTATCGAAGTGTACACATCCGAACCTTTAAATTTGTGAACACTTCATTCTCCTGTGTAACTCTATACTTCGTGTTCGGTCCTTGTGCTTTTTGCTTGATCCCGTCCGAGAAGTTTTATGATCATTCCACTATAACAACGGATTATCATGCTCTGTCTCAGCAATCCATTGCAGCTGGCCCCTTCTGAAACATGCCGGGGAAAAAGTCGCTTCTGAAAGACTTCAAGAATTATCAATAGAAATTCAATTGTATGGGCTACCCTGATAGTTGTAAGGGCTTTCCACTGGGTGGTTTCTCACTCAACAATAAATCTTACATTCATCCAGCAACAATTGCAAGTGGGTTCGGTAGGATTGCCGAGGCCAGACTGCATCCGTGTATTTAGCCCAATACTTTCGTCGATAAATTACATATCAGCCTTATGAAAAGTGTTCTGTGACGAATTTTATCTGTAGAGGAATTAGAATTATATCTCCTATCGCTTACCGATTGCTACTGTGAAAACCTTGGTTTTCGCAAACAATCTTCTTCCTCGGGCTCACCGCTATTTTGCTTGGTGCAAAAGCAACTTGAAGTCGGCACATGGAATTCGACCTACCCACTGACTACAAGTTTCTACTTTTGAAGTCAGAAGGAACTGTGACTTTCAGTCTTCAATTAGTCACACACAAAGTAAGTTACCATTTCCGGAGAAAATGTATGACCCTTAGACTTTTCATTGGGAATACCAAAATACTCTCAGCGCTTACGGGAGTGTCACAGTTAATTAAGAGCAATAATATACTAGAACAATGTCTGCGTTCGCACGTGTTCCTTTTACGTCTTGCACCACAGTAGATGAAACGAATCACTGCTCATTTCATTTCACACCGCAAAAAACGATGGGACAAACTGCAAGTTCAAGTAACTAGCCTAAAAATCAATCAAAGGCTGTAGGTGTCAAAAATTGGATGGTGAGCAAAGGCATCAAACTAGCAAGACCTGGAAATGGCGGCCAGAAAAGGATTATTTAAGACGATTAAATTATCTAAAGTTGCCTTATCTGAAAACCTGGTCATGACCAATGAAAAATGTGGTTAGTATTTTTGTTTTGAAAACATCAGACTAAAGATCCTTGAGTATCTACAAAGGCAGAGAATAACCTGTACAAAACCTTTCAAGAACTAAACGATTAAATATTGCAAAATAAAAATTATGACATACTTTCATGGAGATCCTTCTACACTTGCAACCAATTTTCAGAGATTTCTCTCATTTTTGCGTGTATCTGGTTGCACCGGAGTCGTTTTCTTTGAAAGTCTTCTAAGGGAAGCTCGGGTGACGTCCGATAGCCCTACTGTGCCACCCAAGTGTTTACTGCGTCATGTTACTGGTGTGGCTCCTTTCTTGTAATGTTTCAGTAGCTAGAAGAAACGTGACAGACACGAAAGTCAGGATTGTATTTGAAAGGTTACCTAAGAGGGTTTTGTTCAGCAATGGATCTGGGAATTCCAAAACTTACCATACAACAAACGCGCAGCGACGAATTGCGCCCCCACCGATGTGTGGAGCCTTTGAAAATCTTGAAGTCCTGAAGTAACACACTGGTACGAGGCCGGAGCCCAAATACTCTTGGGTCAGCAGTTTACCTTGTTATGTCAGCATTTTCAATGAACTGTGGTATAGTTCAGTGGATAGCGGGACAACGGTGAAAGGTTCGTGGTGGAAATCCTAAGAGTATCCGTCTTCAGGTATTGCCAGTGGGCTGGAAGATGGACTACTGGACAAAGGGAGAGGATTCACGATATTATTCTTGACTGCCTACTGCTCACTGCAGCTCAGGTGGACCGGGAGATAAATCGCAAGAAAACGGGAGTACCTTCAGTTTCATGGCATCTGTTGGGCGCAAATCACGTAAACGTGCTTCTCAACCGCTAGCTGTGGGCGATTTTGATGTCAAGTTTAGGAACCGGTAAGTTCAGTTCAGTCCAGTTTAGTCATTTTTCCTCAGGACGGATGAAGGCCACAGCAAGTCGAGTGTTCGGAATTCGTTCACCGGTGTGCACAAGAGTGCTGCACCCAAAACTGCTCCATGTATAGCTTCGAATACCCGAAATAGGTAGGAGGAAACGTAAAACTTCATAGCGCATCTGGTGTAAGCAATAATAATCGCAGATGCAGCAACTTGTAGCCAATTCACGTGAATCCCGAAAACAGAGTAGGGTTCATTTGTAACTTCTGTTGCACTTAGCCAGAAATCACAAAACCTCGGCTCCTGGACAAAAGGGTTCAGGAAACATGCCCCCTGTAACCATATGGTATATCGCCACAAAAATCACAAGTGCCCAAGTTACAAGGGGTTCTCAAACCGTTTGGATTGCTGCTTAATATGTTATATGGTAAAGTGTTGTGTATTGGCAAGGTCACCTAAGTAATATCAGACACAGTCATGCACACAGGCATGCGGAACATCTGGGAGATTTTTCGAAGTCATTTACACCGCCAGCCAAAACCCCTCCAAGAAAATCTCTCTCGAAGGTTCAGGATAGAGCCATGATTCTCACCTCACACACATTTAGCCTACTCGGCGGACAAAAGCTGCATTCTTACATGCAAGTGTCATGTACCTCCCGAAAAGTTTAGTATAGGTGGTCATCTGATCCCCAACAAATCACCAGTACGTGACCTTGGCATATGCTACTCCTGTTAGTTCAACTTATAGGAGCAAATAGGCACTCAAATTTCTAGGTCCCACAGGTTAATACGACTTGTCCACAAAACATTCCGTTTGCGCGAAAGTAAACTCAGTGTCTGTACAACACACGTTAGACCATTGCTAGAGTATAGTTCAATAGTCGACTCCAATATGCGCCAGATTGACAGGATCGCCATCGAAAATGTTCGGCGCACCTTTACTAAACAAATAGCTGCATATTCGTCTAGTCTCAACTATAAACAGCGCTGTGACCTGCTGCACCTCAAACCTCCTTGGCTCCGACGGATAAAGAACAACTCGTCTTTTTCCACTTACTAATAAAATATAAATCCTGCAAAACCCCCCTGTGGTACAAAACCCATTAAGCCTAAGGTATTCGTTAAGACACAGCAGTCATTCGGTCCCTGTGCCGTCTTCGAGAACCAGCCTACGGTCCAATTTCTTTATTGTTAAATATTCACAAATGTGGAATAAATTTCCACCAAATGTCCGTGAAATAGGCCACTTGCTGAGATTTAAAGAGGAATTAAACAAACGGCTTGATGTCCTGACGCTCGTCTCAACCAATGATTCATACACTTCGGAGGAGCGAGTATACGAAGTTGGTTTGGGTTACTGACACACGGGTCTGAGTCAGGGGCCATGAGATCTACGTACCACACAAGTCGCCGAATGTATCACTCAGGTTTTATTAATCTTTCGTGCACAAACTTGTGTTTTGCAAAGTCCAGCCATCCACCAAGTAATACCGATTTCTAGACACTAGAGGTTTCTTTTTACCGCTGACCGTCGATCCCCAGCTGGGAGCATCCCAGACTGTGCTTTTCTATTTTTATCTTTCCAGACAACCACTGAAGTGTGCCTTCCCTTTGATGGCTCGGCATATTACCTGGCCCACATTTCCCGCTGAAAATTCGATGCCTGCCCGTCATTTCGTCACTACCAAGTTGGCCCTGCTCTCCAGGACCCCTTGCAACTTGGTCGCAGGCTCCTGGACTATTCGGTCCCTACAGCTATGTGACAACGCCAATATCGCTCAAGCGAAGCCTGCCGGTGCGGTGGCCGTCGCACATCGGGCGTGCAGGACGTCTGCAACGATGTGCGGGTGCATCTAGAATGGCGGATCACACCTCCTGTCATCAAAAATGGTTTCCAGGTTGGGTGTTTAGCGCACGGTTAGCCCCACTCACCAGCACCGGTTGCGGCAAAAATATTTGTACACCTGAAATGCTGCAAATATAAAACTATCTCCCACAGTTATTGCCCGCTTTTCACTTACTCGTCCCCATCGTAGCCATCTTAACTTGCCTCTTCTTACGCCCGGCAAAATCTACTTTCCCTAGCACACAACTATTGCGGGGTTAAAAGACTGTTTCCGTACTCGACTTACCGTTCAAGATCCTTTTTCCCGAGGATTCGTGCCAAACCACCAGCTTGCCCCATTCGCAAACTTAACCAATCCCCAAGATAAAACTCGCCCTTTTTATCACATTTACCGATATATTGGCAAAAGGTCACCCTTGATTTTGCCACAAACTTCCGTCCCAAAATGTACAAAAATTATATTCCACTAAAGAACCTTTTTCATCGGAGCATCCCAACAGTCGACGTTATTCAGACAGTTCGCTCTCTCCATCAGTCCTTCCGTTAGCCCACACGGCTGTAGCATTGCAATGTCCTCACCTTTCAAAGACTCATGCCCTCCCCATATGCTCGCACCTAAGAGACATCTGTATCGCAGCGTTTTGATCTTTCGCCATCACTTGATCCACGTTTTACAAAGAACGCCAACAGATAGTATTTTACCTGTCAACTACTTCACCGCCCAACTTTGCCAAAGTAGTTATCGGTTGTTTGGTGCTTTTCATATTCGGTGTTCTATCCTGGTAAGTCCTCTCAGACAATTTTGATCCTTGCGTCTCTCTGGTCATCGTATTCAGCCCTTAGATAACGATAATCTTACGTAAATACTCACTTGTCATTTAAATACTCATCCCCTTTGCAAACCTTGTATCTGCGGCTATCATGGCTACGCATCACAAATTGATTTGTCGCTCAGTTCTTATTTCCATTTTGGTGCATCACATCCCACCTTTCTAAAAGTGCACGGTGTGTGCAACGATTACATGTTTACACTCGGCCACCTCTTTCACCATCATTCAGGCAACCTCTCTCTACAAATGAGTCCTTCAATGGGTATTTAACTGAATGAGCCGTTACTTGGTCGCTGAACATTACAAGGGTAATCTTCGAAAGATTTTTCTTGTTCTTTGTCCGCAAATTCATTCCTTTCATAGTCCGATTTCCAATTCAGAGCCGTGCCATACTCCTCGGAGCGCCATAGCTGGTTCATGCCTCCCTTGGAAACATTTTTCCCTCAAGGTTAACGAAACTTCAGTCGATTCTGTTTGATTCTCTCGTTGTACAGTTCCTCTTCTTGCAATGTTTGGGTAAGAGTCTTTCACCTCCGACCAGCTTTACCCTGACTTGGCCGGCTGGGCCACCCGGCCTTGAGTTCAAACTTGCCGGGCGCCGCCTCAAAGAGTAAATTAATTACTTTCTCCTGTACAATATCGAGAGCACAAACCTGAGTCATCCTCTTGGAATTCGGACCCTAAGTCCATTTGTACCGTCTGATCTTGCGTTACAGCATGCCTCAAAGTTATCCGAAATAAACCATTATCATTATCATTACCATCACTGTCTTTGCCTGCGGACGCTATTTTTTCGCACCGGCTGCGTGCAAAACGGGTTTTCATTTTTGTCACTAGTTGCATAATTCACGGGAAATCAACTCCAAGTCCCCCTGCAAGACTTGTGACTGACAAGCTAATCAGAAACCGACTCAAGTTGTTAGAAGCACCATCAGATTGCAGATATTCTAGATCAAAACATTTCGCAGCTTGGGCTTAGGCCACCTATCTCTAGCAGAAAATCCCTGCAACAGCGGGTTAAGCTAAATGTGTTCACGAATTAGAGCTAGAAGTTGAAAGCAAGTGCAACTTCCAAGTGCTAATGAGATATCGCGCCAAACCGGAAGACAAAGAACCATCGGAATTACATGGATCCAAATCGCAAAATTATCTGAAGGAAATAAATATCGGCTCCGGAAATGCATGTTCGGCAGGCATTAATAAAGCGCACCTGGACACGGAAGTTGACCAAAGGCTGACACCCTTGGAAGTATTTCAGAGTCATTTGCGTACACAAAAACTGGAAACAATATTTTACAAGCTGTCTGTAAATGTTTTTCTCCAGAGGCCGGAATAATTTCACAGTGCGATTCCAGCTAGTAAGCCTCACTTGGATCCGCCGAGTTAAATCCTGGTGAATTTTCTCTTTCACCTCTAAGCAAGCCGCACAGAAGACTGGAACTCGGTACATTTTTGAAATTGTTCGATAGTAATAGGTCGACATGAATAGATGTAGGGGATGAAATGGAATGAAAAGCTGGATCGGTGGTCTGCAAACTATTTTGTCCTTTTTATATGGTTTCGAGCTTGAGTAACTAGTACCGTCTTCACCGTTTCCTTCTACGAATGGGTAAAACTCTCCGGTGTTTTGAACTCGGTTCCAGTTTTCCTCTCTCTCCGTGATGAAACAAAACTCCAAGATCTATCTAATATGCAAAGCTCAGTCCGTCGTTGGCAAATGCCTCCTTTGGCATTGTGGCTGCCTTACGACCCAATGACGATGCAGTCATTTTGGGTCCATCTATGGCTAACTACTTCAGGTGAGGAATTGTTGCTTTGGCAAAGAGTACCACGTTTCGCCGCCGGCCAAGCAGCTCCATCCAGATACCGTAGGCCACCACTCGGTCGGCCAGTTTTAAACCGCTTTGCGTGACTTGTTGACATTCAAGTTTCAGCTGGGCTACCTAGAGAGGCCTCCTTTTGAAGTGAATCAAACTCTCTCGAGCCATTCCCTGATTTCTCGGTGGGTGATTTGGCGGTGGTCGCTTGGGTTCATCAACTTCACTTTGCCCTTCGCGATGTCACCTTTGAATTCCCCTTCGAGAGCAAAGTTCGAACCGCTTTTGAGTGAACTTTACTCTTCTTGGCATAGACCTCTGGGTTGCATATGGAAAAGATGGTTGTGTTCTAAATAGGCACTTCCCTCAGCGACTGTAGAGCAATCTACTGTCTCCGCTTTTTGAACCACGTTCTTCAGTGAACCAAACAGTGTCCAGCCAAATATTGTCCTCGTAGGGAATGGTCTATTTTTGGCTGCCTTTGCCCTGATCAAGCACGAAATGAGCCTCTGGCACATTGCGTCCAAGCAGTATATCAATAACAGGCCGGATATTTCTTCGAACTTTATGTGTTTGAGGAGTCCATCACTTGGCGGCTGATTCAACAGAGGTGACTGGTCTCATTGGTAAGCTGTCCACTGCAAAGGCTTCCAGAGTGTTTGCGGTCCCTTCATAAGTTAAAGATGTTCACCGTGGGATAGGTCTCATCAAGCTGTTAGCATCATTCCCCGAAACCATACAGATCGTGAGAAGGGAAGGTGGGCCGACCGGCTCACATCATACTTTAAGCTCTTAAGTGACCAGCAAAATATCCGACCCCGGATCCAAAAAGGCCTTGACCGTCCTTAATCTCTCAGGTGTCACTTTGCTAACAGGTACGACGCCTAATTTCACCGTCTTGTAATCATCGTGTCCTGTTCCGCAGCTAGTTTTCGGTTCGTCCGGATGAGTAGGCCCGTTGCTTTGAAGAACATAGTAACGGGTGATAATTACCAACACATCTGTCTAGGTTCCATTTATTTTTAAAGCCGTATAAAGAAGCATAGTGTGAGTCGTTCAAACAAAAGAAGCATGATCCGATTCCCTTTGCTGTGGACCACCGATCGGGTACACTCCTCCCATTGAAGTTCAGACAACCTGGTAATTGAGGCAGTGGGTCGCAAAGCCTGCATTTGATTGACCCCATGGGCCGTTGACTTACCGTGAGCAAGTAAGCCCAAGCCTGGTTTCTGTTAAGGCCGGTCCCCACAGTTTGAGCGGATGCTGATGCTGTTCGCGCCAACCTGCAACTTTCACGTGCGACTTGTCCAAATCGGCTGTTGACACTGCGGGAATGACGACTTATGAGCGCCGTCAAGTCATCAAACGTAGATTCCACCCAAGCATACACATTTTCTCGCCGTCGGCCTCGTAAATCAAAGGGTAGACATCGAATTATGCATTCCTGCGTGTGCAACGCATCCACGCCAGACCAGTGTCCCAAATACTCCACTACATTTTGGTGCAATTGCGCATTTTCATCACCGAATTTGACAGTAATCCAGTTTCACACTTGATCTCTTTTGTCTCCACTAAAATACTATCAGTCGTGCTCCTAACCACCCTGAAAGGTGGCCCAAACTAACCACTGAGGACTCTGCTTGCCGCCCTATGTCCCACTTTTGCATCAGGCTTCGCGCAGCCTTCGATAGCTTTGGCGGCCCTACTATGACAGTAAAGTAATAAGTACATAAACCTTGGCCAGGGATCGGAAACTATGCACCCAAAAGAAATTTTCCGGTTGTTTCGTGAATATACAGTGCTATTCAGTAAGCCCATAGAAGGGGGCCAGCTCCACTCTCGGCAGGTCAAACGAGCAGACCCTGGTAGATTCAGGAGGTCCCAAGGGTTTATGTTAGTTGCTTAGGTCACCGCTTGGATGTTGATATCGTGATCTGCGTGGACTTCCAGCTGGCTTGCCGGGATCAACCCCTTGTTTAAAAGGGTCTGCTTCCTTTCTAACTACCCGCAACTGATTCTCCGGTTTTATCGGTCGTGACCTGTTAATATTCAAAATCATCACAATCTGAAATAAATGGCACTGCTAGAGCTAATGGACCCAGTGTTGTTTAAGGAATCAACAACACCCAAGCCATTCCCAGAGATTTACCGAGTTGATTCCCGCAGTTTCACAAGGCCCTCCTCTCGTAGCCTGGGTGTTTCCACGAAGTTTTCTTTTCAAGGTTCCACTTGAGCACTGCAAGCCATCATTAGCACTAATTGAACAACTCGTGGCCGATCTACACGAATCCCAAAGCGAGAACAAGGATCGCTCTTGGTTTCAAAGGTACTAAATTGTAAATCGGAAAAATTACAAACGTATACAAACTTCATACATGAAGCCAAGTAGATTCAACAGTGAAACCAAAAGGTTCAACATCACGTGGTCCCAGAACGACTGTCAGAAAAGGTTTAAGATCATATTCGAACGCCTCACAAGGGCAAACAAAAGTGTTAAAGTGCTGTGTATTGGCAAGCTCATCAAAGTCATACCAAACACAGTCATGCTCACAGTCGTGACGAACATTTGGAAAAGTTTCCAACGTGTCTTATGAACTAACTCCGAGATATTGTGTTATTGGTGTTCATCTAGTAATCATAGGGCATGCCGATATATTATTATTGTTAATGATATTAACAATAATAGTAATAACATTATTTGTATATTTTTTGACAGTGGTCAAGATACATGCTCAAGGCAAGAGCATCGACTACGGGGGTGAAATCACCGTGAAGTATTCAAGACGTTGAACTTCAAGGTCCGCATAATTGCAGTAATAAAACAATAACGCCAGGCAGCGTTCGAGTGACCTAAGGTAGAGAGGAATAAAGTGGCAATTAAACATCATTTCCGAATTCAAGAAAACAACTCAGTGGATAGCTGACCAAACGTAAAAATGCAGATAAGAGCTATACTAAAGAATGCTAAAAATGCAGTGTTTGCAAAAAAAATGAAGAAAAAGGCGTCCGATGTGGCAACATGGACAGGAAAGCGAGACAAGAATAATAAACAATGCGTTTTATAGGGTGCCAAAGACCGGCTGTCACGGATCGGTTGTTCGAAAACGGAGCACGCCAATCTACGGACTTTGATGTACGATTGACCAGTATGAAAAAAGTGAGGTTGGTCAAGTGTAAAACAGATTCAAAAACGAGTGAGACGTGTAAAAAGAGACTCTGGGGGTGGACCATCTGGAGATTTGAAGGATCGGTATCGAAGAACTGGGTGAGAGTGCTACCACTAAACACGGTCAAAAGTAAGGCACACATGGGTTCAATAAAGTGCCGTCAGACATGCCAGCGGGATATAGAGAGAACAGGCCCAATATGAAAAACTGGTTGTTGAGGAAGCCTGTGATATGAATGCAGGCGAGTCAGATAGGTTAACAGGACTGACATTCTTGCACGTTATTTAACCTCCTTAAGGAGGTGCACGTGAAAGCAATGGCTTCAACAGAAGTGCAGTGTGACGCCCAAATACATCAATGGTACATGGAAGGTGATCTGAGGTTTTAAAGATGAGTCGTTGCAGAAACAGTCAATTGGAATCAGAGGATGCTCCAGATGCTACGAAACAAATGTGCAGAGATGATGGGGAGGGAGGGGAAACAGAAGTGATTAGGAGAAGGCCAGACCTCAATCGACGGCGAAAGTTAGATAAGCGTAATGATGGGATTTTCGGTATACGTGACAAACGAATGGATAACCTAGTTCCGACTGGCTACAGGTGGGTGTTATTTTGTTTCAATAATATCTTGGCGGCAGTTGATGGCAAATATCAAACAACCAGGTTAGCAGGCAAAAAAAGGCTGGGTGGCAAAGTTTACCGGAACGGGGAGAGCTAGTTTAAAAAGCAAAGGCGAGGGTTCGATTCTGGTCATTTTTCGAGGCTGCAAAGCACAATGAATTAAATTGTTCTGATGGAGTGCAAAAATTGGATTTTAAGTTGATGTGGGGTGTCGGTTGGTGTCAGAAATCTACTCTGCGGTCCGGTCAGACTATGATAATGGATTGTAACACGGATGATAGGGTTGTGGTGAAGGTGGCTATCGATGCAAGGTACCCCACACGACGTCAGAAAGCGAGAGTGAAGGTTCAATCCATGGCCGATCCGATTGAATAAATCCGTCACTCCGTAAGGCACTCCGGGGGTGACCTTTACTTGGTTGTTGGCTACCAAGGTAGCCAGCTTGGTCGGAAAGAAATCAGGAGTACGGCAGTCTGGAGTGAATCTTAAGTTACGAGTTTGTGAAAAACCTCACAGTGATGGTACTGCTGTATTCTATGGTCATGCCTTGAGCGTGTGTCCCGACCACTGCAGTCATTGTTATTACTATAGCTGTAAGACGTCTTTGAGCGGTACGAAGCCGTATTCGAAACGGATCCCGAAATCAGAACTCAATTATCCGTGACATTATACGATACCAGATTGCCAAATGGACCATGACATAAAACAGATACAAACCTCATTCATGCGACCACAGGGACTCAGACAACAAGGAACTAGTTGCGGCGTACGAGGAAGGAGCATGTGCTTCAGGCAGGCCCAAAATAGGATACCACCACGCAAACAAACATAAGTTGGTTCACGTAATCATACAGTGCGTAAAACACGCAAATAGTGTATATGAGCGAGTGAAATCAGGGAAGCATGTAATTATATTGTTTTGGGGGGATTTTCCCTACTCGGTTGTTACAATTACTGTTATTATGTCCCGACCGACGGTGGTGATGAATGTTTTAAAGAGAATTCAAACAATAACTATTTTGCTACCTGGCTGCCGATGGACCGGTCCAGTAGAGTATTGGGAGCGGGAAATGTGTTATTCTGCGGCTTAGCTGAGTAACGGCGGAGCTATAGAGAGGTGTTAGGCACAGGCTCAGCCATAATGATAAAAAGTAGGCGGACGGCTTGTAGAGGAGAAGTGGGAGAGCATTGAAGGAAAGCTGAGCTACAGCCTGCGACAAGCGAATTAAGTGAAGGCGAGCACCTACTAATAAAGGAGAAAGCATTCGTTAGGGAAGCTTGTGTCCGGAACCAACTTGGTTGTGTTAGGTCAACATCTTATCAGGCAAGCCACCGCTGACTTTGGACAAAGTAATTAGTGCAAGGGCCCGAGGAAAGCACAGAAAGGTTAAAGTTGTGGATGGCAAATTATAAAAGTGCGACCATTGCTTTCCTCCCCCCGGCAACCAGAACAGGCGCGGTTTAGCCCACAGCTGTGAACCGTGGGCTTATCAGTGCCTGAGTGTCGTCGTGGCTTAAGAAGAATGACGTGACCACCATAATCTTCCTTTGACTGCTGCATTAGACATAACTCGGCTGTCTGAGAGATTTTCGGGGAGCTCAAAGGAGGTAAACCTAAATTGTTCGTCGGAAAAACGCCCCCTGGCGGACCTTGGTGGCCACCCCTGTCCGCCTAATGAATAAGACTCAAACTTACTTTCGGAGATGGTTTCGCTTAAACTACGACCTGGAAGCTAGCCAAACTCTTGGAAGGTCCCTGGTTCTGTCAAAAGTGACAGTCTTTGATAGCCTTCTACCAGCCCACTGATAAACAGACCAGACCTGGCTGTCAGCCTACGCCGAGCTTTCATCAGACTTTTCTCGTGACTTCGTAGCGGCGCGGAAGTGACTGAGTTCGAATGTGTTAACACATGAAAATATCTGCATTACATTGCAACCTGAGCACCATGATTTTTCGAGAACACATTTAATTTGATAGACACGATTGAAGGAGTCCTCCAAACTACTCCCGGAATGACTTCGGTCTTCAAAAAGTCTAGCAGTAACAATGTATCCGAATGGCTGGTGCTTTGAAATTCCCTGATCCAGAAGATTTAAAATAACAAGCCTTCAGCTCTACCAAGTGATTTGTAGAAACAAACGGGAGATTCCTGGAGACCATTCTCTCACCCATTCGAAATTGAAAAATTGGTTTCTAGAGAACCAAAACTGAATAATTTAGACGTTGTATTTTACTGTTATTGGCGACTCGTTTTTATTTCCTGGCTGTACCAGATGAATTACTGTTCACAGCTTCGCCTTCATTCCATCTAACGAAAAGCTTTGTTGATTCTTGGTAACTACTACAGTAACCAATCTACATCTCGACTATAATGGTCGAATTACCCAGGAAGGAAATGTACTATCACCTAAACTAGCTGCTGTTAGACGGCTCCTTATTCACGAAGTGCCCATCTAGCCATCTGTAGCGCATCTCTGCGTGATCCTCCTTGCACTGCACTCCACCCTTTGGAAGTGCACCATGCTTTCCCATCAATCATTCACCGGTCAACCACAAGCCATTTTACTCTTCCCTCTTTAGACTATCTTCGTACAGTCATTACCATCCAACTCTTTCAGGCAAGAGCTTAGACCCTTGCTGGTACCCAAAGCTTGAGTTTTATTGCAAGCACTTCACTATTTTCACTACTTGGTTTCCATTACACTGCATTCTTTTGACTTATCAGTGTCCTTTACTATTGGCAACAGCTCTCCAGCCCTATAATATAAACCACATAAACTTTTCATGTTTCCTCAACCGGTTTGTAAATTGATTATCTATACGCAAATGCCTCGACCATGTTCGAAAAAATTTACTGCTATTTCTATTAGCACAGCTCTGGAAAGCTTGTATTTTTTCGATGTCACAGGTCTATGTGTTGTATATCTGCTTGCAGAAAGGACAAGTGGTTTACACCATCTAAAAAACACTTTTGACCGAACTGCCTTTGGGCAGTTGAATCCTAGCTCCCTTAGATAGCACCACGTCCGGAATCGTTGTAGCACACCAAAGTGATCCATACTGTTTCAACACGAATCATCCCTTACCTAGCCCGCCGTCTTTTACCGCCTTTTAGCAAACGTTGGAGCTTATGAACTGTTGTTCTTTTCTTTTGGGCTATTCTCCAAATCTATCTGATAATCTTGAGTACAAAACCTCTTCCTTGAAAATCTGAAGCCATTTGGGAGAGTCTTTCCAGACTACGCTCGGAGAAGCCTTTAAAAACTAAAATGTGTTGGATTCCTGTTTAGTTCTCTGTTTTGTAGAAAACATTTTGATGTTCCGTAGTGTCCCCTTGAGAATCTCATCCGTCTGACCCTTAGGAATACGCATTCTAGGGCCTCGCCATTTCTCTAGTCAGGCGGTCTCCTTTTTGTAAAGGGACAATCAGGCTCGCACACAGTGCTCTAAAAGAGATCTAACTATACTCGTGTACAAGTTTACGAAAAACTCTTTACAGCCCGATGACGCTGAGTTCAGTGTAAACAGCTAGTCGCGCGCCTTTTGAAGAGGGGCTGCGCACTGATTTACCTCTTCAGGCTCGCATTCACAAGGGCCTGAGACCTCTAAATCTGTTTACTGCACCGGAAGTGATTGAACAGAGATCGTGTCCATCCTCCAGGCTTGCCGTTGTCGGTGAAAACAATTGAACCTTTCTAGAACTGAGATGTAAATTCTGTTCGTTCTTCTGGCTCAGGTGAGTAGCTAAGTCTTTGCAGATGTTCTTCTACCCCAAAAAGGCAGGTGACGAAGGCTACATAATATGTAAGGGAAACAACGGCCACCTAGTTCGGATCGCCGAAATACTTCACTGGTGACTTTCAGCAGATTGGAATTCTCATCACCCACTGGGGCAATGAGTATCCCACCAGTGAGAAAGTCAACTGGCCACTTCTAAATCCGGCCTTTTGCGCCAGATGCCTCAAACTTGAGCAACAGAAGTCTATGGTTCACCGAGTCAAACGCCCAATGAAAACCAATACAAAGTACATCTTTACCTTCTTCTTCATCCATCTTGCAAAGGACTTCACCAGCTAAGTTAAGCAGGCATTAAACAAGACCTGGTATTCAGAGTTCTACAACAAACCAAGCAAAAGTAAAGAATTCTCCAGGAGGTGCTGACAGGAGGATGCCCAGATAGTCTTCTCTGACGCCTTGTGTAGGAAGCCGGTTAGGCTAACTGTTTTACAGTTAACCATTTCTGGGCCGGATATCGTTTTATTCACTGCCACTGTTCGCTCCCCAAAAGAAATGAGACTGCTTGATGATTGCTGTTTCAGGTGTTGATTAAACAGTGGATTTACGCGTAAAGTTCCGATTACAGCCCAAAAAACCGCAGTTGCCATGTGGCACTGTACTAATATCGACTTAAATGGTTGGTTCAGTAAATTGTGCAAACCTTGAATAGTGAGGTTTCTAGTAGATAACGTTATTCAATGAATGGCTGAGACTGATGCATAGCTGCACGAGTGTATGGGCTGAGCACGTAAATCAAAGAGAGGGAACCGATCGGTGAGGGCACAAGGACTTAAACCAAAATTTCCGAGTCAAATGAGGAGCTGAGTGCGTGTGTGTACCTGCGCTTGTTGGACTAACGGAAAGGAAGCAGTCATGGTGCAGGCAAAAGAACTGGGTCAGAGGCCCGTGCCCGGATAGCAAGCGACTTGTCCGTAAGTTCATCGTATAGGCCTCAAGACCGATAAGATCGGGCTTGAACTGAGCAATGAATGAAACCTAAAAACGAGGGGAAAAGATGAATGTCGACGGGCCCAAAACAGACTCTTGTAAGGTGAAAAACAGACAAAGTAATACATGAACGGAATCAACAGCCACCGCTGTTAGGTTCTTTAAGTATCATGGTAACCTTCAGTGATTTAAAGTGGCCCTAAATAACTTGTGTGGTGGCAAAGGAGAGATCTCCAACGACGGTTTAGTTATGGCAGGGCAGATATCATTCGGTACATTAAACATTCGGTATCTGAACCTTCCATTTACTTGAAAGCCATTTCATGTCCTGCGTTCAAATCTATTATAACTTAATAAGAAGTCGCCGCATGAAACTTTGCATGCACCCCGCTATTTACTTCAAGCTTGCTGATAAGATAACCGCCCGGAGAACCCGCTTTGCTTTGGTCATCTGACAACACTACTTGGTCACAAGTTGCCAGTGGTCTTATCTTTTCCTCCAGCTGGATCTCAAGTTGCACTTAGTCGCGATACTATTTGGAACACTTTTTGACACATCGGGCCAAGTTTTTGCCTCTGTTATGCTTAGCTGGATGCAGGAGATTACCTTTCCGTTTCTATGCTAAGTACAGCCAGTCAAAGGCTGGTGACCCTTAGAAACCTGGAAGAAAGACTATCCACTGTTACAAGGATAGGTAGCCTTGTTGTTTGCAGACACTCAAAATAAAAGTTCACCCTCTCCCATTTACTGCTTCAAAACAGCAAACTAGTTTTGAAGGTCAGTGATAGACCTCTGACCTACTTGCCTGCGTTATTCCTAGCTAGCCTCCACTGAGGTGCCATAGTTGTCGCTCTGCTCTTTTATGCTGCCCAACGGTGCCCATACTCGCAAAGCCCCAAAGCAGCTCCAAGGCTACGCTGGGCTGGCGCATGCAAAGAGGCATTTGGATTTTCACATAATCGCCCTTACTCGGCGATAAATAAACCTGCTATTCCGCCACATCTTCTTTATGAATTGTTATCACAGTTTATACAAGGACGACGTGCAAATCATTCTATTTCCGGCACATTCTCTAATGCAGCCCCCGTAACAGTTCATCCCTTGGGTACCTAGGGCATATACCTCAACTGCCCAGTCTTATTTTTGCAGGTTCTAGTCCCTAACTGTGAGGGCTTTTTGGCAAAAGCCCTCGGTGGAGTTTTCGGCAAGGGCCTTTTACACTCGTGAAATACTTAATAATAATAATAAAAATAATAATATTAGTTTACTTCGGAGAAGCCCGAAGCACGCCTTGGGCATGATCAAAATTTTCACATTCGACAAAACCAACAGACAAAATTCATGCAAATTTTGGAAATACGCAACACAGAGGGAGAAAGAAGGAAATAGAGAGTGGCGAGGGGGAGATAAATGTGTGCATACCAAGCAGTAATGTAGTGGGCATAAGTGAACCCCGAAATGAATCCAAGTATGGGCCCGGCAAATTTGAAGGTCGAGGTCAGATGCAGCAGCTGGCTGAGCCAAGTGGAGGAGAACGGAACCTAAGAGTGTCACATGAGGAGGACTGAAAATCTGCATGAGGAACTGTCGTTACGAGAAACGATGAAGAAAAAGGAAAGAAAGAAGAGAAGAAGGGAAGAACAAAACTTGAGTTGTATGGCTGGAGACTAGGCAGCCATGAGATATGCGCTATTGCAATAAACGGAAGGTGTCAATTTGAAAACAGGGAGCTGGCAATGTGAGATGTAAGGAGTGAGTCAGATGGCATCAGTGCCGCGGACGGATCAAAATACAGCAAACATGAGGCACATATATAGACAAAATGGACGCATATCATGACGGGCGGTGGCACGCTGGCAAAAGAACTGGCCGGCGAAGAACTGGAGGAGGCAAAGAAAATATGTGGATATATATATATATATATATATATATACATATCGGAGCAGGAGCAAATAACACTGAAGAGACGGGACACGGAAGTAGAAGTGCTTGGAGAAGACAGGTAGGGTTGGGTCAAATGGAATTTACCCGGATAAACCCTGACGAACTTGTTTATGGCAGGTGAATATAGGGAATCAACAGCGAGAGGGAACCAACTTTGGAAGCACAGAAGTCATGGTTGTGAGCAGAATTTGATAAACGAAGGGAATAGGAAGGAAAGGATCGGAGAAAACACGTAAGGGTGAATCTAGCAGTCTGATTATTGCAGGTGTGGCATGTGGTGACGGTCGAACATGGATGGAGCGGTAAAAAACGGACGTACGTTACGCAGGAAGAAGATGGTCGCGAAGATGGCTGGAGAACACAGAGAAAATGGAAGTAGGGGTGGTTGGAGAGGTGTAAAAGATCACTGGGAAAGGATAACTTGGAAGGTAGAAGAACTGTGGTGCCAAAATGCATCGGTTGTAACAGCAAATAACATGGGAGAGGAATAAGGAAGTGGAGCAGCAGAAGCATCAGGTAGTGGCAGATTGCATGGTTTGAAACTGTGGGTGAAAATGATGATATTAAGATGACATTACACTGAGTGGAACGCGGAAAAGCTGCTCAGCCTGAAAGGCCTAATGAGGATGCCTGTGGTGAGCAATGTGCGAAGCAGGCGAGAGTGTTGACCAAAGAAAACCAGGTAAGAGATGATGAACCTTATATTTTCACTGCAGATGACACAGAACGAAGATCGAGAAGAAGAAAAGAATCCGGACGGGAAGGTCTGTGACGGAAGAAAATTGCGCGGAAAATAGTTGTGCGTAGGAGTTGGGAGAATGGAACTGGAGAGTTGCCGGTTCGCAGGCCTCTGCACCGATGGATTGAACCAGAAGTTGCTAATCGGTACACTGCCCAACAGGAAGTTCCACCGAAGAATTGCGGATTCAGGCACAGAAAATATGGAGGCGGTAAAAAGGTAATAAATTTGGTCGTAAAAAATGCAAAGGTTGGAACGGCGAGTTCTTACATAGCGATTGGTCATGGTTACGGGTATGCCTGATGCCTAATGGTGAGGGGTATAAGGTGGACAAAAAAGGATATCGCAAAATGGTAGCTAGTGAGATATGCTATCAGTGAGCTTTATAAGCATATGGAGGTACCAAGTGAATACTGATAAGGAGCCGACAGGGCAAAATAGGTGGGAAAGAACGTAGTTCGGGCTTGAGCAGAGTAAAATAGATAAAGCGAGAGTGACATCATGCTGTGAGGGTTGTCATTGTGGAACATGATACGAAAAAATGGAATAGATGGGTGTTCATAAAGAGGCAGAACGACACGGAAGGGAAGTGATGAGAGTGCTGACAGGAAAGATAGATGAGCGAATCGTGACGGAAGAACGGTAGGAGCATGCGGCCCGCAACGGAAAGTGGTAAATATGGTAGGGCGAGGAAGGTAGGAACGTGCAATCCGCAACCGGTGCTAGTGAGTGTGGCCGGCCGTGCGTTGGACACCCAACATGGAAAACACTTCGTGAAGTAAACACAGGTGTGATCCACCAGCTTTATTGCGCTCACACATCGTTGCAGGCGGCCTGCACGCTCGATGTGCGCCGGCAAAAGCGGTGAATCTGACCGCACCTCTCACCGTTATGATTGGCGGGAGTGTTTGTTGATAGTATCCGAGTATTCGGTTCAAGACCAACTAGACAGGTCGTGGGAACCTGAACAACAGGGCCAATGGGAGAAGCGATCGACCGACGGTCATACAGCGTTATCATTCAGGTGCACCAGCCAGGAAGGTGGTCAGTGTAGTGCCCGAGGTGGTTGACCGGCATTGATGATCACTGGAAAAGGAACTGAGACAGGGGAACGCAGCCGGGGTATGGCCTGGCTGAGGATCAACGGTTAAAGGAGAGCAAAACAAAAGTGAATCACGGGCTCATCGATACAGCCTTAAGACAAGTTGAGGCGTGGAACTTGAGACCTAAAAAGGCAACGCTTAAGTATGAGCTAAAAATCCGATGAGAAGTTTAATATTTCACCCAAAGTAGTCGCTTGGTGAAAGAAAACACTAAGTTCTGCATGAGATTACGGAAGAAACTTAGTGGAGTGCTTAGGTGGGGGCAGAAGTGGTGACATCATAACTTGATGTTGAGTTCATTTAGTGAGCCACTTTAATTTAAATAAATGAGACTAAACTTTCCAGTTCAGAATTGAATAGGTGGTGTTGAAAGCATACCTGGTGGGACCTGGTGTGGAAAAGAGGCAACGTGAGCTGAGGGATATCGAGGTGCGTTGGGTTACTTACCATGCTTTTGGTAACAATTACAGAGCAGTAATGAGTATATATATATATATATGTATAGCGGACCAGAGGGTATTTACTGATGCAGTTTCTATAGCTTTGTTGAGGCTGGTTTCAAGGCCGCAGACGCGACAAGAATAAAGGTAATAAATTATGGAGCGGATGAGGCATATTGACAATTTGTAGAAAATATTACAGTGGCCTTTGCATAGACGCAAACGCATCTGAAAGGACTTGTTTCAGAGTAAACTGGGCAAGATCCTCAAAGTTGGTATGGGAAAACAATTGACGGACGCAGATCTTCTTTAAATAGGTCGATGGCGAAGTCCAAGGAGGAGCAGTCGAACAGAGCTTTCAGAATCCAGAAGCGGTGAAGTTATTTAGGAAGGTGAGGTAAAGAGAGAAAGCAAGGCAATGGCTTAAAAGTCGAAGCCTTTCTCGTAAGCTTAACTTTCGGTTATGTGAACGATGAATAAGCGCAAACCGGTTGGGACAGAAAGGAATTCATCAGCGGCATGCACGAATGCATACTCTGAATGAGAAGATCTGGTGTGCAAAGGGAGTTTATTCCAGATTCCGGAGTACGTAAAGAGAAATAACTTAGGGCGTAGAACAGTCCTCGCGGAGGGTGTGGCAACGGTAATTTGTCTATTAGGGTAAATATCCAGTACCCGGGGAGAAGCACAGCTGGTTGGAGGAATAAGATGGCTTAGTCAATAGCTTATGCAGAAATATCAGGTTCAGCTAGATGTGTTGAAGCCACAATCGTTCGATTTTGAGAGATAAACATCCTTTCCTGTAGTTTAAGTTTGACGACCAACCAATAAGCTGCTTTGTGAATCTTCTTTGAATACATTCGATAATAATCCTGTCGGATTTTCGCATACTAGTGAAGATTAAGGGACAATATTCGAGAAAAGGGCCTGGCATGTACTTTGTACATGTAAAGAATGCTCTCCCTGAGCAGAACGGATCTGAACAGAAGACGAAGACATTTTTTAGCCTTCGTCGTTTGGAAGACAGCATGTTCTGAGAAGTTGAAAGGGCAAGAATAGCTTAGGCCAAGGTCTCTTACTAAAGGTTGGCTATCAATGGGTGAACTGCCAATGCATAAGGAACCGGGAGGAACCTGGCGTCTGTAAGAAAAATATACTTATCGGCGAAGAATTCCATCGTCCAGGTTGAGCACCGTCCTGCTGGGATGCGTGGGAGTAACCAAAAACAACTGAAAGTTTTGAGCGCTAACCAAGGTTGTTTTGGAATGGCTCGTTCCTGGTCTGATGAGGGAGGCTACCTTTTATTCTAGCGCAGTCGTTTTCCCTCCCCGGCCTATTATCGAAAAACCCCCTCTGTACAACTCCCTATGTGAGCTCATCCTTAACGGACTATTTTTCTGTACGAGCAGATGCTACACCCATAGGTGAATAGCGACGGTCACTCTCTCCTCTACCTGCAGACAGTGTTGTCAGCGTTCATTCTTGAACAGTTCTTCAATTGCATCTATTCCCAAGGAAGTAAGCGGCTTCTTTATCACTACCGACGACGGAGTTTGAACACCAATACGACCCTCCTTTGCCCCTGAGGGCCTTAAGCCAGTGACCCAGTGGGTTCAGTCGGGATTCTGCTTCCTGGTGGACTGCCCTGCCATACACTACGCTCCTTTGGCCTAACCTCACTGTACAGAACTTTGTCCCATAACTGACAGACTCGCAGACAACCAAACCCCAAGTCCCAGGACAGAGAACACCGGGTCCCTTTACCAGGCGCTCTACAGGACGGCTTGAAAAACAATAACGATAACATACCTCATACTGTATACAAGCAAACCACAAGATCAATAGAGTCGAGAAAAGCTTCAAGGCTTCCAAGCAACAATAGATAGGAAAAGTTCGCGACAGCAAAACGGGGATAAGTCAAACACCTTACGAAGTAGGTCCTTGTTTACGGGGGCCTTTTGGACAGTCAGCTAACAGAAGAGAGATAAAGAATAAGGATAACACGTCTAAGAGCGAATAAAGAACGAGCGAATTAACGTGGTAGTCAAAAAGCGAGATCAACGTGAGACGATTAAATCAAGTCTTTCACACGGGTGAGGCCGACTGAGGGGAAAGTTACTTAAAGATCAACTTGAACAGATAAGAACGACTGTTAGACTCACGAGAATTTTGCTACACTGACATTTGCCTTAGGCACAAGATCGCATAGGACTGCCTGGCAAAACATGACTGAGCAACAATTGTTACTTGGTTGGGGAAGCTAAGGGTGCGACTGACGTGGAATTTAGTAGTAACAAGGCATGAGGGGGAAGCAAATAAACTGGTTAGTACAAGATAAATTTAGGTTTGGGAGCATGGAACCTGGAGTGAACCAACTTTAAGCAGACTCTCGATATGGCCAACTCAATTCCTCTGTCCAAGTTTGATGAATCTTTACACTCATACACGGCCCTTGTATTGTAGACCACCACTACTGCCCTGGCCAGTAGTCAACCTCAATCGGACTCATCGGCCTACTGGACCAAAATTTGTCTTCCGTCAAATGCGCCCCTGCTTGCTAATAACGACTTCCACGTCCCCACTCTGTGAAACGTTTTGGAACAGTAGGGTACGGAACGTCGAAGCTGGTAGTATATCGTGGACCCTCCCCTGTCTGTCTCGCCGAGTCCTTGATCCTCTTATGAACGCTCCTTCCCGATTTGGTTTCGGGAGCCTGCGGCTTGGGGCCCATCCCGTCAATAAGATCGGCCTTCTCAGATCCTTCGCTTGGCTTTCCAGCACTCAGAGCCCACGATCGTCTGCCGTTGCTTGTCTATCCGTCACAACTCCACACTTGTTTTGCTTTTCGGGCTGTATTGCCTTCTTCGGCTCCAGCTCCGTCCGCGGGTTATGGTTTGTTTGCTCCATGTGACTAAAGACAACTACTGGAAAGCAAAAGCTTGCGCACAGCATACCTGATAAAACAACCTTCCTATCAGATGGGCCTGCCACTTCTGAAAATAGTTTTTTGCTGCCTATCCCCGACACTTCTGGGGTCGTGCAAACGGCATTCTCTGATGGGATTTTGTTTATTTTCTTCGCCTGCCTTTGTAAACTGGTTCGGTAGCCCTCTTGTAATGAACTTTCAGTCTACTTACCCATCGGTTCTGTTCAGTAAGGAAATGTTTTTCGTTTACCTTAAAAGATCAGTACTGGTGCTTTTCAGTGTGACTGTTTATGACGTTGCTTCGCCAAGCTCGCCAATACACAACGCTTGAACAAGTTTGTTTGTCTGTTTGAGACTTTTGAATTTGGACATTTCTGACCGTGGAGCTTGGATAATTGGACGCTGGACCTTTTGGGATTAATGTTGGGTCTTTTTGGCGGCATGCTTGAAGTTTTCATACGTTTGTGCTTTTTCTGATTTTCAACTTAGAACTTATAATCTACCGATCAATCTTGTTCTGGTTTTGGAATTCGTGTGAATCGGCTGAGTCTCTCCATTTGCGATCATCGTGACTTGCACTTACTATCCACGAACACCATACTTTGCCCACTGCTCGAGAGCTTCTCACTATATTCTACGTACTGGACATTTTGTCTATATGGGAGCAAGACACGTGTCTAAAATTAGCGGCATAGTAAAGACAGCCAAAAAAGTAGTAAACATTATCTCATGAGGTGTGTGACAAAAAAGGAAGGTAAATCTCATTAAACTCTAACCAATATCCATCTCCAGAAGACATCAGATTAGTTACTTTTTACGTTACGTCTGCTTTCACCTATTTCTCTTTGTCTGATTTTCCATCACGGGCTTCACCTCTTCTCTCTACTGTTGGACCTTTCCGCTGCGATAATTTTGGGCATTTCGTGTGATGGTAAGACCCTGGCACTCAATCCAGGTAGACTTATTACAGCTTGTTTTCGTTTTCCAGCTCGCTCTGTTGAATCGCGGAAGTTTACTCTATTTACGCTGACCCTTGGCAGCCACGGTCAAGAAATGCTTGACTAGGCCCGATCAAGAGTAAATATTTTATGGTAACTTCTTTGACCACGCGGCGGGCACTTTGAATTATTCTCCCCGGTTGATGTTTCGCTTGGTAACGTTTTTGTCCTAACGACGTTATCTACTGGCAGGAAAAAGATGGAGGCTCACTGGTAAAGATGTCATTGTAACATACTTATATTTTTACTTCACAGATAATGCGGTCGAAATTGCAACGCCACCCTGTTTTTATAAGACGTCCCAACAAGTTTTTCTGTGCCTTATTTTGAAGCTCCAGGATGTAACCCAGGACCATTCAAGTTTCCTATTCGGTGAACTCAGAGTAGGATCATTGAGCGGAATTCACCAGGACCAGGAGAGCTGCTGTTTGGTTGTAACAGGCTGGTTAATCAAGTAAGGAACCTTACAAGTATAGCCCCTGAGAGGAAACAGACAAGATGGCACTCTAAGCGAGAAGTTCGCTTCGACGGGAACACCTTCCATCAGTGGCTAACATCAGGGCAGGAATTAGAATATTCTCCAAATGAAACGAAAAGTGAATGCAGTTCTGATAGGCTCACTTTTGTGAAACAACATGGGTTCTTTCAATCAGCCTTTCAAACTTTCGCATAAATCTGAGAGTTTCAAATATTCAAACTTGGCAGTAATTACTTCGATACAAAGGTGACAACAAAGAGCACCATGAAGCCAAACAGCTGTGGATTTGAGCTCCCCTTGCTAAGGATGATCAGTCTGTCAAGTTTTGCTTTCAGCGTATCCTCGAAGGGTGAAAATAATAGTTTACTTTGGAGACTCCCAAGGCTTGCCTTGCGCATGTTCAAAACTTCTCGCAAACGGCAAAACTGGCGGACAAAATCCATGAAATATTTAAAAGCTTGCAAAACAAAGGAAGGGTAAGAAGGACTAGAGAGGAGATGAAAGGGAGATAAGTGCAAGCACGCCAAGAATCAATGGAGAAAGTTTCATTGAACCCAGGGATGGATTCAATTATGTACCCGGCAAGTTTGAAAGTCACAGTCAAACGGAGGAGTTGGCTGAGTCAAGCGGAAGAGATCGGAACCCAGTAGTTTTAAATGATTAAGACTGAAAATCGGCATGAGAAACTATCGTTAAGAGAATCGACGAAGAAAAAAAAGAAAAAAGAAGAGAAGAACGGAAGGACAGAAAACTGAGTTGTATGGCCAGGGCCTGGTTAGCGAGGGGCTATGTCTAACAGGAGGAGCCGCTGGTTTGCCTAGCTGTAGTGGATTCTGTGGGTCCCATCGCCAATCTGTCAATAGGGGAGGTCCGTGGGAATGGGTCATTTCTGTGCTCACTGGTAACGATGGTTATAGCTCGATTTAGCTCTACTGGATTTTCCACGCGCCTCCATCGGTACGGATTAGTGATTACATGGATTCCTTCCCTGTGGCTGCATTACCCCACTGGTATAGTGCCAAACCCTACGGGTTTGTCCGGGTCGCCTTTGAACCTGAGTTGTTTGCAACAGCAGACAGAGATTTCCGTCTTCCGCGTGTTTCTTACGAGATTCAGCGGCATCCTGAGTCCTTCGAGCACTTGGAACGGGCACCGTTCTCCTTGGCCACCGTCCGTCTATCAGGAAAGCCCAACTCTATAAAATGCGAGTGTGCTGACAGTTGATGAGTCATCCAAAGTAGTTTGCAATTTGCTGAACTTGTGTTCACAGGCAAGAAGACTTAGGTAGTCCCCAGTTGGGTAGGTAGATTGTTTACGTCGGTTTAGATATTCCACTCTCGAGTGCGATCTGTATATATCTGCAACCAGCAATCCACTGGCAGCAGGTTTATTCAGTCAGGCCTTCAGAAGTGGTCTCAAGTCCGTGACGGCTTGTTCCTCCAGCCTCATCGACTCACGGGCTTTGCAGTTCAACGAGTAAGGTACGAAAAATGGAATCTAGTGTGTGTAGAGCGTTGCAACCGGAGCAGTAGTTCACGAGGTTCAGGGCAATGATGAATCCTGCATTTGAGTATCACATTAGACGAAGTTCACAAAACTGTCCGGTGAATTTACAATATCCATCTGCAAGTCCTTTGAACGATATCAGGCAGTGAGGAGATTTACGACTGATGGCATTCCGGACAGTGGTTCTCTACTTGCTAGCTTTTATTCCGGTTCCATGATAATCTAACCGGACAGGAACTTAGCAAAAGGTGAATCATAATTGCCTAAAATACCGATTCAAGGATAGAAAAATTTCCGTAGACGGAATTTCACTACAGTAAGAAACTTTTAGTGACCAAGGCAAAAGTTGGGCTACACATGAAAATGCAGGCACTGCCTTCACAGTACCACCAGACAAACTTGAAAAACATAAGAAGATGTATATTTCCCCGAACTTCCGGTCCTGGCTATTCAAAATAGATATGGACTCTTTAATCCCCCCTCTCTTCCCCCACCCCATCTCGGAAAAGGCCCTGCGTAGATCCCATCTCCAGTACGTCCTCAAGTCCCTGTACAACTCTGAAAATTCTGTGATCTAACTACACTACATGAAGGAAGCTGCCGACAATATGCATTTGGCAATGGCAGCTAGCTACCTGACTTCCACGCTACCCGCAGCCAATGAACCCTATGAATACTTTAGGCATATCCCATACCCTTTGGACCCCTAGGTCCTCCACTTCCCTACAACTCTCAGGATTTAACCTTAGAACCGTTAAAGGGCTTCAAACTTGCATATTCTATCAGGGCAGTCCACTTACCAACTAAGCGGAGTAGCTCCCGACTAAATTATAAATCTCTCACTCAAGGTTATCCACTTCAATCCGCTTGCTCCACTCTTCGGCGAGCTTTTTGCCAGCTGCCATATTCGTGGGTCGGTGCTAGAGCAGTACGGAACACAAAATTCAGCCGTCGATTATACGGGCCGGGCGACTCCCGACATTGTGGCTGGCCCTTCTCTCAGGCTCCGCAACTCTCCGCTTCACATTCCGGACGCTTTACTGTCGTTCTGTGACAAAGCTAACAGAAATTTTACCCAGATGCATTTTATGGATAAATACCAACCACCTTCCCTTCTTCTCATATACCACAGCCCATATAAACCTCTCATATGCTTCCAAAACCTGGATTCCCCTCGCCCCGCACGACTTTTCCATCCCATCCCGCCTAGTAGTTCTCTCGACTCCTCCCCAGCCACGGCCATCTGAGCCCCCAGCGTAACCTTGTATTCACCTGTGGCATCCCATCGTTTCTTTGCCCATATTGCCCACTCGGTCACAGACATTTTTCTGCTGGCCATATGCAACAACACCAACTACGCCCTAATCCGTGCTCTCGCCAGTGCCTCCACATACTTCTTCCCTTTCACACACCCTGCCAGGTTTCAGCTTGCCAAATCACGAATGCAGCTGGAACTCCTGTCCCACGGGACGTTCTGTCTGATGACCTTAGAATCTAGTTCACCCCGACAATGCCCCTGTCAAGTAAACCATCTCTCCCCCCCTCTTACAGAACCCACCCACATGGCATTTATTCATAGCCGGGCACCAAAGCACCACCAACCCTTCAGTTTATCTCAGTGCACCATAGTACCGTACGGCTTATAGAATAACTCCCCCAATCCGCGATTCTAATTAGCCGATCTCGCATTGGATCTTAAAGTCACACCATGAATCTGATCTATACCCCTTACAACCCACAGGAAAGACCGAAGTCCCTAACACTAAATAAGAATAACAGCATCTCGCTGAGGCTTTTTGCTAATCTACCCGTCACATGCAAGATTTACCACTTATGATATCTAGCCCCAAATTCCAATTGCGATATCATGTTGACCACTGAAACGTGGTTGACTGAAAGCACACAAACTGACCGGATTCTCGTGGTAGGACATAATGTTTCCAGAGTAAACAAGAAAACCTTGCTCGGTGGGGGTTTCTGGCATTCCTCAAGCAGACTTTCCTTGAGACAACACTTTAATGCAGTCTGCTTGAATCCTTCCTTGACTCAGTTTGGCCTAATGTCCACGTTCTCCGCCTTCAGTTTCGTATTGTTTGTGCTCATCAAATACCAGGGAAAAACGTTTTCTGGAAGCCCTTATCTAAATTATGCTTCTGGGTGCCTCTCTTTACCGCACTCAAGTTCTAAGGTTACTGCCGACGATCTGATTTACATGAGATAGCTTGGCCGTCTTTGTCCGCACCCATTAACCTCTCACTACTTGTGTCAAGCAATAACGGAGAAGGGTAGTTACAGCGAATTTGCTCTCATACGAGAGAAAGCAGCATTTCGTGTTTGGTTTTTACCCGTGGCCGTATGGTTAGTTGTCTCATCCGAGCCCACCTGCAGCCTATCCTAGATTCGCGTATTGTAACATCTACTTATTTTATCCTGACTGAAAGCCCATTAATACAGTCATCCGACAGTCCGATCAGGGCTAGTTTTCTCTCCTAATGATGTAAAAATGGTTGTCGACATTTTTATCTTCAGTTATTTAAGATCCTCGCGATATTCAGCCTCCCCCAGAAACGAAACTACGGGAAATCCAACATCATCTCTGCCAACAGAACATGCTCAACTTTGGAAATCCACCGGATCTCACACAATTCGGCCATTCTTATTTGACCTGTTCTCAACTCCTCTCTTTTTTGAAAACCTGAAGAATCTAGGCTGCTTTACCACTAACTGAAGGGTCTGCGACACCCAAAAAGACTGCTTCGATTGCCATTATCGTACAAGGCTAGAACCACTGGCATTGGTAGTGACATCTCACACGCAGTTTCAGCAGACAGTGCATCCATCCCTGCTCCCTCCCTTATCGTCAAGGCTCTGGACCCATTCTTTACCTCCACTACGGCCCCCATTGACAGTGAAGACCCTCCGTCTCTTACCCTTGTTGCCGCCTCAGCTCTGTCCCTAGTGGAATTTGAAGTTCGGAAAACCTCCCAGTTATTGATCGCGTTCGAGCCTTGCCTTTACCTGGGACTAGACATTTAACCGCAAGCCGCAGCGGCTAAATCTGGACACAGCTTTCTATACCTACTAATCTCATGGCTTACCCTGTCAGTGATTTATTGTCTAGTACCAACAAACTGGAAATGTTCAGTTTTAAATTCAAGGCACAAGAGACATTCTGAATTTTGTGTCACTTCGCCGTTCCGTTAACCGTACTCCTATCCTCCGCGGGCTTATGAAGAAAGTTGTTAAGGAACACTTCATGCTGTAACTCTTCTGATCTGACCTTGATAATGCCCCAAAACGTGGCTTCCCCCTTTCAAGCTCTTGCGAAGAACCGACATGATTGGCCGGATCACATCGCTGTGACAGCAGACAACGGAAAGGCTGCTATAGCACCTTATCCGAATGCGCCTCAGAAATGGGGCCGCGTGCCGCGCCCACATCTTTCGGCTGGGATCCAATCCTATGGCGTCTATGAACCGTCGTTATCATGAATCACCTCTTACTTTGTCTTGAGGCCCTCAGATTATTTCGATAAATGGGCACTGCTCTGGGCCTTAACCAGCTTCAAGCTCTTTTACAAGATATCGTCCTTAGCCTCCCGCTGTTTTTCATGTACGTAAAAGAAGTTTTTATCTCACTGAGTCATGACACCCTATTCCTTTTCCGCTGATGACCTTAAGATTATCAACTCCTTCGAGTTCCATCGTCTTACCCCCGCTATCGCAAACTTTTCTGGGCCCTAAAAATAATACTGAACTAGGCGGATAACATTTCTGGCTGACGAGTGTGAAATGCATGAAAACAGCCTGCAGCAAGACTCCCTGGTCGTTGTCATTTCCTCACTTTCAGCAGATAAACTTCCTGAAACCTGGCCTCAAGCAATTCTTGCACGTTTATTTTTTTCTGAAAATGCGGCCTTCTGAAATGCAAAGGCCAGAGAGTGCTTAGGTTTAGTACTCCGTCCCTTTCAACTTAGAGACTGCATTCTATCCACCGGTCAACCTCAAGCCAGCCCTCAAGTTGGAAGCTGCCCCTTAATCCATTCTAAAGTGCGCAAATCAGGCAAAAAGGGGATCCTAAATCTCACAATATTTACCCAGCGGTTGCTCCGACTGACCTCATTTGTTTTTCATAAGGAACGGCGATAGATTTTTCGCCTAGACTCTTTGCTGCTAAGCTGAGTGAACCAGAGCCTCGCTCATCTGCGTAAGCTTCTTACAAACGATCACATTTACAATTCAATACAGTTCACCCACATTTCCGTCTGTACATTACTCCGCATGGTTCCTAACATTTCATCCCCTATTACCAACACTAGTCTGAGGCCAAACTGCCTTATCGCAGTGTGCTCCAACTTATGGAGTGAACTGCCTTTAGGTGAGCGCAGTTCAGCTTCCAGCCCTCGATTTGGAAATATACTGGGTAGACTACTCAATGTAACCCAGAAAATACAGCTACTCAAAGAAACCGCACCCAAAAACCAACCCTACGAGAAACGTATAGACTTTTGCTTTGTGTAATTATCAGCGGTCCATGAAAGACGAAACCGTAAAACTTCGTGGTCTGTTTGCCTCCTACTCTCAACTAAATATTCCCAGGGATTTAGTGACCGTAAATGTTTCGTCTCCATCGATTTCTGTTGACCCTCCCCGGGAACATCCAAAGATACGTTTCTTTACTCTCCTTAATCTCTAGACCCTTGTTTACTCATGTTTCTCTCGATGAAGTTTGGCACTCTGGAGACCATGCCGGTTACCAACCTGGCCTGTGAGTCTACCTGACGATCTTCTTCTTCTCGGTTGCTTCTTCATTAGTTACAACCCGAAAGCCCCAGAAAGTCCAGTGACTCGATCATGGACTACCTAGTGCTTGCTGCTACTTGATTTTACCAAAGTATTCGTGTTAATTCCGCCACCTTGACCTGCGCACCTCAGGCGTTCTGGTTGTCTGCAGCAATGTGTGGATGTAACTGGCCTGGCGGATCGCGCCCCCTGTTGTCTGAAGCTGTTCTCAGGTTTGGTGTCCAGCTCATAGTCAGCCCCATCTGTTGGCCCCAGTGGCGGATTGAAAAACCCTCCCGCGCCTCTTACTGCTGCTTTTTGTTTTCCTCACAGACTTTCCTCAATTCCTGGTAGCTGGTCCATTTCCACCTAAAGGCATTCAACTTTCTCAAATCGCACACGATTTGTGACACACTTGGTCGCTTCCCAAAGCTACACATGAAAATGTTAACTCTGCTCAGAAAAAAGCGTTACTGTCTTCTATTACTGGCCTTCATCCCCACTATTTCTCCTGTTCTGCCAGAATAATTGCTCGGAATACTTTTCATCTACTCGCTGAGTTACCAGATTTTATGCCCTGGAACATATGAGGATCTCATTATTCAGATGTCTTCATTAAAGACACCACAAATCCCGATAAACTCCCGGTGGGGCCATTCACCGGTTGCGCAACATGTATAAAACCGCTCGACTTGCATAAATTTGACCAACATTTAAATGTCATTTCTTGCACCTGCAAACAGCGCCACAAACCGATATGTGTTCCCTCTGCCAGCTTTCCATTTGTATGACACCAGCCTTCTGTTCCGTTGGACCGTTTTGATCCTTCTGCATTTTCAGTCATTCAATCATTTTTGATTTCTGATAGTTGCACTGGTTACCAGTTATCTACATTCCGGGTTATTGATCACTCGATTTTTTTCTAACGTCTCATGTCAGATTTTCTTCGGCATAACCAAATACACAATCATCTGCATTCCTTGATGGTTTAGTTCACGCTCTAATCTTGTATGACTTTATCACATGACAGTCCACTCGCCCCTCGTTCTCACATCATTGTCAACCTGGGCTGCTCTCATGTTTTCCACTAATCAACCCAAGCAAATCCATCACCTGAATCTCATTTTACTCACCTGTCAACTTTTGTCATGCTGTTCCACCAGGTTTTTAAATCTAGCATCCGCTCCATAATCGAGCGAACACTTTTCCCACGTACTTAGATGGAAGCCAATGATCCTTTGCCCAGGTTACCGACTACCTGATTATTCCTTCATTGTCTTAGGTTAGACCTTCCCCAGCGCACCTAATCTTCCAATCATATGCATATCCTGGAGGCTTCAATAATACATTACTTATATGAAACCCTGTCGGATATCCAAATTAATCACTTCCGTTATGCCCGCCCTGTTGGTAATCTGGTTTCACGCCAAGTTCTAGATTCGTCTTAGCGAAACCTACAGTTGAACATCATTCCACTCACTTGATAACTGCTGTCACTTTTTCCACCAGTTCTCCATGATTGAGTTTCTACGCTGAACCCCACTTCGAAAGCATTTTTCCAACCTCCGCTGGTAATGAATGATCCACACTCCAGATTATCGGTACTCCGACTGTTTCCCCATAACCCCATGCTGGACTTCTACAGCTTGTCCAGTTACACAATCTCCTGCAGGACTCAGCAGTTTCGCCTGTATACTATTCTTATACAAACCTATCGGATTACCTTTTTTGACTCCTACTTCCGCTTCACAACCAACTTGCGCTCCTCTCCCGTCAGTCACTCATTAACCTCAACGAAAGCGTCATCCGAATCTCACTCCACTGCATTGCTATCTTCTGCCACTCCATTTCACTAGTTTCATGAACAGCATCTACTTCATACCCCTCAATAAGCGCCTTCCCCTTAATCTTTCCCGGATAATACGCACCCACATCTTGGATAACTGAACCTTCCACATCATTTACGCACCTCCTTTCAAAATATACTTCTTTACTTTTACGAAACAACAGTCCTGCATTTTTCGAGTCGGTACAACCACTGGTTCAAATATACATCCCTCATCATCATTTTTAATTTCTTCGTCGATGCTCTTTTCAAACGTTTTATACCAAGTCACTCCTTTGCAAATATGATTCGATACCGTCCATATTTCTGAGCTCTGGTTCCGTCCCCGCTCTACCTGTTTACGTATTTCGACTACCCAGCCGACTTCACACATTCTCCAGGGCTATGACCGCCTGACTGATAATCAATGTTTTTGGGCAGTTATCTGTGACCACTGAAGCCCCCTGCCCTTCTTTATGCGTGAATCTGAATAATCCTCCCAGAAGCCCTGTTGTGATCCCCCTGCGGCATATGATCGTGTAACCAAGTGAGCTTCGGATACCCTAAAACAATATATTTATTTTGTTTCGTCTTTACTGATCCCTGAAATCTTACTTGGCGAAATGCTTATTAAGGAGCGTTGATCCAGCTAGTGTTTGCTGGAAGGTAGCTTCCTAGGTTTGCATGGGCCATATTCGCTTGCTCCTTAAGCTCTTCTAACTAATGGGCTGGTCCGAAAGTTCGAAGCCTTGACATACTGGAGTACCTGTTGAAGGACATAAAACGGCACATGAAGAAATGATAGATCTAGCAACACCTAAAGAGTCAAAGCCACTCACATGGGCCCCAGGGGCTTGCAAAATTGCTTCCCGTCAAGATTCTTTAGGTTTCGCTATTTCCGTAGGTGCACTTATTGATTTCCCGTGCAAAAATTCAAATTGAATTACGTAACTCCTTTTTCCATGCTAGATTACCGCGTAACTAAGTAAGCGGATCAGGAAGCAGAAGGCAAAACAAGGTTTACCCGAATATTCCGTGCTAGCAGATTGGCCACGTATAAACGTACAAAAACTAAAAACCAAAACGATTACCAAATTTGGACCGGATTTCAACGGCGTTTATTACCCACAGCGATCACCACAAACGGAGGCCGAGGTCAATTCAGTTTGAGTCACAGTCGAAGAAAAGTGCGATATAAATAGGCATGCCCATGATGTGTTGAATAGTGTGTGCTGTTAAATATGCGACGTTAAACGGCGAATTCACCTTACTAGAGGATGGGCATATGCGGGGAGCATTCGGAGAGGACTGCCCACATGTGATTGACACTGAAAGATACAACGGTACGTGTTTGTCACAAGAGCCCTGTGCCAGAAACGCGTATTCATGAGAAGGTGATACAATAATCCCTGAGCCTCTTCGAACTTCTGTCCAAATCTTTTGGTTTGCGTCAAGCTGCACAAACCATTTAATTTTTGCTGACCAGGCTACAGAGGTTTCAGTTTTGTTTTTGTCTGCTCAAGCAACTCGCCAGTGATAGGCGGATCTAAAGATAAACAAGGCCAACAGCTTCGTTAGTCCTTTGGGCTTTTTTGCTGCACGTGGTGTAACCGACTGTGGGGACAGAGGCATTTCGACGGAACTTCAGCTGAGCTTTAAGCCCCATGATTTATGAACGTGGTGTTCGATTCTTGGAAGAAAGGACGGAAGCCTTTCATGGCTTTTGTTACCCACTGCCTTAGCCGCCCTTCGTTTTTTTAGGAAGATGGCAGGCTGTTATCAGGTCTTCATTCCAGAAGGATCTCGCTTCAGGTGGCCTTCAACAGATCTGCACCGGAATCCTCATGGTGATCCCTCAAAATGTCTAAACGACGCCTAAACTGCCTTCAGTGCAGTTGAAGACGAACTAGCTTCTACCTCACCAGCTCATTTCTACACCAAAGCTCATTTCAGTGTATCCTTCGAGGCCTCTGGCAAATCCGTAGGCGGCTTGCCCCTTGAGTGGTCCACATCTTATTGGAAGTCACTGGTATATATCAGACTTATTCACCCCGCGCTCCCTAGGTGTTCACTGGCTATTTGCCCTGCCAACATTCTGCTGACTGTCTTTTAACATACACCTATATCCTGAAGTTTCACTGTTCGTTGGACATCATCACATGATACACTCGCTTCGGTATCCCCTACCTAATCTATTCGACCGTTTTTCTTCGTAATCCGAGCTTTTTCTATTTTTGTCCACGGACGTCACCGTTGTTTGCGCCTCCATGATTGCTTCTTTCTTTTTTTCTCCGGTAACTCACCAAGCTCCAGCAGTCAGTAAAAAAAGATGTATCATGTTCCTCGAATGTGACTCTAAACACTCCAAACTACTTTTACCCGCTCCCTCTGACCACTTGTTTATTACTCTTTTACTTGCGTGCCTCGCTATATCGTAGCCATTTTCTTTCGTCCCAGTTCATTTTACTCGCCAGCTTCACCTTTGAGATGAAAATCACATTTCTTCGCCCACAATGAGATATGCGCTCTACTTTCCCCAGATTTTTTCTGGCCTATTAATTCGACATCTTCATGCTGCCTATCTCATGACATGAGGCCAATTCCCGTAAAACTGTAGCTCATAGCTACCATATACCAAGTTCTGCAATCATTTCTTATAACCTGTCCATCGTTCTAAACCTGTCTCGCTCTTTCCTCGATCCGCTTCGAATTTTGCATTCTGATCCTCATCCTCCTGCGTAAGATAACGCGGCTTCCCATAGGCTTTGCCGTCAATCTATTCTTTTCGCCTAAAACAAATAATCTTGTTCTATTTTGTTCTCCCTGTTGTTCCGCTGCATTTTTACTCTGTTTTGTGCCAAAGCAACTTTTTGCCTAGCAACCTCTTCTTGGTTCAGATGGGTTCCACCATTTGAACTTGGCTTCCAATACTGCCGGGAGTCACACTTGTATAGATCATTATATCCCTTTACTTTCCTCACAATATTCCGTGCCATGCACATATCTGTTTACATTATCACCAACCAAATAAAAGGTTTGTGAATTACATTATTTGGTATTAACGACAACTGTATATTTCATACCAGTCCGAGTGGTGGCGCAATGCTTGACCAGATAAAACAGGTGGTATCGGAATCAGAGTGAAGGAGGGTAGAAAATGTGAGTTCGAATGATTAAAGGAGAACTTTTGAATGGACTAAAATAATAATCGCGGTGTCGCTTATCGTCCTCATTTATCGTGGCTGATATTTTCAATGAACTACCGCTTGGGACTCGGTAAGACAGCATATCTGTCGATTTAAAACAACGAGTTTCTAACATTAGCTAAACTTTCAACCATTTGACTTCAAGGTTTCGCCCTACCCCGACACTTTAATATGCTTAATCACTACTGCTCTACGTGTTGTGATTCTATCATTACCTGTGAATTCTCTCCTCTAAATGATTTCTGATATTCCTTCTAGTAGGTACCTCTCCAATTTATGGCACGAAGTTCTTTTACGTATTCATCAGTGTTCTCCTGGGTAACTTAATGCAATTTTCACACGTATGGGCGTCTGACGACGACTTTCTCCTTTCGAAGATCCAGGGTAATAGTAATAATGACAACAATGATATTATGTTTCTTGATCGTGATCAAGACTCATGCGCAATGAATGATCAGTGATTACAACATAAAATCGCAGCATGAGATATCCACAAAATCCGGAAGTCAGATCCACACATGGAAATAACTATAGCAAATCTGGGCTGTGGTTGAATGAGATAAAATGGGTACGCTCAACGCGGCTAATAGAAACCGGTTTCGGTTTCGGGGACGGGGTGTTATGGTGACTCAACTGGGCGTTAAAACCACTGAAGAAGCATTACAAAAGTGTGGAACTCGCAGTATATGTAGCAGTTGTGTAAATAATCAGTTCTGAAGACATCAAAAGGAAATTGAAGGTGTACAGAAGAGGGAAAAATAGAAAAAAGGAAGAGAGAAGAAAACCGTGAACGCGCCTACAGGATATCTGGAGGTTCCATATCGACTAGAAAGAGAGGGATTCATCAACTAGTAACCAGTCAAGGAAGAGAATAAAGCCAGTATGGGGTCTTCGAGGAACAGACGGTGATATCAGCGGAGCATAGAATGGTTTAACTCCAATAAAGTTACTTGGGAAAATCGCCAGATCGGGAGAACGGTGGTTTGAGGTACCTAATGAAGAGGGGAGTCCGTAGAATAAATGCCATTGAGTCAGACAAGTTTACTAAAATTGTCCTCTTTAGATAATTCCCCGGCCGTGACAAACAGACAAGCCAATCACGTGGAATGTGACGCGCTATTGAGTAGCATGGATGGTAATTGGGTGCTCGGCTGGGGAATTCAAAACGGAGCCGTTGAAGAGACAGCCAGTTGGAGTTAGAATACTGAGCGGAAGAGTCGAAGAAAATACGAAGAGATCATGAAGTGGGATGAATATGAACGCGGAGGCCTGTCGCTGTGATTTGCAGAGAAACCGGCTCGTGGTGACAACGACAGTTACTTGGGTGTGGGAAGAGAAATTTCTACGGTTACAATAAAAGAACACACGGCCATGTTACAGCCAGCCGCGGACGCCTGGTAGTTTATTTCGTAATGATCGTGATTTACACGGATGGCAGGTCAAGGATAGAGGCCTGAGCAAGGGCGGGCTCACCAGCACGAGTGATCTACACCGGGAAAATGATCGGGGTAGCAGGCAAAAAATGGCCTGGAAGGGGCCTGTGACCCGAGCAGTAGGATTTTTCTCACCGTGGCTAACGATGTGGAAGGTTCCATGTATCGAAGATTGGCAAAGAAAATAGCCCAATCCGATCAATTAATTCGTTAGATTCGTGCATTAATCCGGTAGTAACATTTAGAGGATCGATGGCTACCCAAGTAACCAGCATGATCTGAAAGAGATTGGGGATGTGACAGTCTTGAGGATGTTCCAGCTGGGGGTAATGATCAACGTTCCACTAGAAATCAGGTAATTACAATTTATAAGAACGTATGAACCAAGGCCTAGAATAAACTAAGAGATCATCAGGTTGGAAGCGGTTTCGGCTGTGTTGTGATGGCAAAAGAAGGGACAAAGTTGAGGTAGGAAAATAAGTTTCAGATGTATGAATTGGGGGCACTGGAGAAGTGGACAAGCCTGCCTCAGATAGAAGGAGCACACCGGTCATATATTGATGGTTGACTATTGGCCTCTGCTAAACGGCTTGCTCCGCGGCAAAAGGTATATATCTGCAGGTAATTTTCCGGATGGCCGTTGCATAAAATACCTCTTTTATATGATCAAAAAGTTCAGTTCGGCAAGTTCATGCCTGGCAGATACATCCTGGTGTCAATACGAAATTCAAAACTGATTCGCATTCGCCTTGCTAATTGCATTGATTTTACTCCGGCGAAGTCAGTACTAGGTTGAGTGTACCCCTTCTGAGATGTAAGAACCCCTTTTCAGTTGTGGTCAAGCCGCCAGTCGCGTTCCCCAAATGGCAGTCCCAAACCGACCGCGACCCCCTTACCGAGCTTTTGTGGCATCACCGCTCAACAAACCGGAAGTAAATAAGAAGGGATGTCTCGTGTACCAATACCAACCTGCGAAGCAATACCCAAGCCAAGCCTCGAACACTGTATCCAGGCCTGAGCTCCGGCCCCCGTGCGAGAAAATCTAGCAGTGAAAAAGGTCCAACTCCACTTCGGCCGGACGGTAGGCGGATTGAAAAACAATCCGCGCCCCGAGAGGCTCATAGCTCTGGGCTTGTTCCCCCTAAAGTGTAAATGAAAAGTTGGGGACCTCAAAATTCTTCGAAAAGATTAAAAGATTGTTTATCCCGGTGGAGTCGACTGCGGCAATAGCACTAAATTCCCGTCTGGGGGACCACAATCAAAATCTCGTAAAACGATGAGTAATGAGGACAGCCAAAGGGAGGTTTTTTGTGTGTCGGGTAGCCAATGCACAGAAGGGCTTGTCTGCCTACATAGTGGCATATTAGTATTTTATGCCATACTCGGCCTTTACGAGTGACCCCCTTGGTTGGGGAATAGATCTGGACAAGGATCCCGTTTATAGCCTAGGGGTTCGGGTACTCCTGATAGCGAGCTGAACCTTGGTCTTGTTCCTCCATAGAACTGGAGAGACCTAACCCAAAAAAAGCGAGGCACAGAAGTCGTGGCCCTGTGAGAACAAACTGGACGTTTTCTGGTTCAGTCATCCTGACTGATCCACTGCATTTTTCTTCATACCTCAACTATCTCGATCGGAATTAACCTGGCCTGATCGGAATTTCTCTGAATTGAATGAAATTCCTGTGTCTAGACCCGAAATGTTTTGACATGACCTGATTCTCCATGACCTGTTCCGACCGGAGCTGGCCTGAGCTGCCTTTGCTTCGTCCTCTGCAGTCAGCCTTTATCTTCTCATTGCCGATGATCGAGGACACCTAATGAGATCACCGGTATATGAAGTCAGACCAACTGGCATGCCCACGTCAAGTCTTTAAAGCCGGACTTCACCGAAGGGTAAGTGCTGAGTATTTTACTGCAACAAAGGGATGCTTCGAACTATAGAAAATTGTGGCACACAACCAGATATGGATAGTGTAAATATGTGGAGGTTGGTTTGGGATCTCCCTCCAAAAGTAAAGAAAGTCCAACACCTTATAGCCTCGAGAGAACAAAGGCCGGATCTTCATGAGGACACACTAGACAACTAGAAGGCGCTTGCTCAAGTAGTAACGGTTAGGGTCCTGGGCAAGTTAATCATGCGAGACTTTAAGCCAGGCCGCCAGCCTGAGAAGGTGGGGAATAGAACCCCACGCGCACGTCACCAACTGAGGACACCGTGACGTTTAGGAAATCTTAGGTCATGCAACCGCAGCACAAGCCCGTAGTAAGAAACTTTGACTGTTTTCCGCTCTGTGTATTATCGCATGAACGAGCGTTTACCCGGCAGTCTTCCTCCGTTATGAAAGTTGTCGCTGAAGGACTCAAAGGTACAGAATTTTATGAAGATGATGTTTTTACCCATGCTCCTTCACAGGCTTTACATGGTTACACAAACGGAGGACTCGCCGAAAGCCTTCCTATCCTCTTGGGGCACTTCTGGCTCCGGCGTATCACAATACCTAAAGGCCGCACTTAAAGAGCCAGACTTGACAATCTCGTCGAGGATTGATGCTAAGCAGAGTTCCACAAAAGTAAAGTCTTTCCCATTTTCCAGTGGACTATCTCCCAGCTCACCGGTAATAAAAGGCGCAAGATTCAGTCAGGACCACTATCCTGAACCCCTTCCTGTTGCCCAGTCGAAAGTCTCCCAGCCCACCGGAAGTATTCAGATAACAAGATAGACTAAAATTCTGAGAAAATTTGGGCTCCAGCCTCATATCCGAGTGTTGCTTCTTGGCTTCGAGACACCATCTGGGGTTCTGCGCCCAGGTCCGGAGTCCGTCCGCTGTGTGGGATAAAGCATCCTCCAGCATGTTCGGGGGCGATTCACCGGGTGGTGTGGAGAATTCCGACGCCCGGGCTATCAGCAGATGGCAGAGAAGATACACCTATTCTCTTTGGAAGGAAGCAGACTATGGGGTGAGCTGATCAAAGTCAAAGTCTTGAAAACTTTCAAGAAGAGATAGACACGTTAGCCAGATGTGCAGATCCCCTTTTAGGACCTGAGGGAACGACAGACTGCAAGGACACGGGCCCCATCTCAAAAAGGGCAGATCGAGAAAAGGATAGGAGCTGGTCATCCACGATGAGTTCTTCATACGATTGGCATAAACTAACGAGGGAATTCATTGAAGTAGCTTCAGAGATGCTTTTAAACGTAAACTGGTCATTGCTAGGTTGGAACTCTGTGGTGAGAGCAGCGATTAAAAAAAACCCTTACCACACTTTTACCCCTCTTCGTGAGACTTCCTCTATTTTCCCCGGGGCAGAATTAATGGAGCTTAGTTTTGGACCAATAGCTTGATCCTGGGGCTGATAAAAATGGGGCACTATTACAAGTCTTATCTGAGATTTCTCGTCCAGCCGTTTCCAGGCACTCCTGTAAAGGATAGGCCTTTCTTCATAAAGTCACAGTACCTGGAAATAAAAGAAATTACCCGTGAAAGAAACTGGATGATCGAGCATACTACTGTTATAGCCTGAAAGACGAACTAAGATGAGCTTTCAGTGTACACCACTAGATGCACTTCTTAAGTATCCACTCCCTCCTTCGTCAGGCCGCGAGTCCTGCTATCCGATCTGACCTGAACTGATAGTCAGACAAGTGAAAATCTATTGCTACGTCCTGATCTCTGAAACCGATGCTGTCCTCCCGATATATCACTCGAGGATATTTGGAACTCGTGGTTACGAATTCTCTCCAAGCCTTTATGTCCCCCTACACGAGCTGATCCCATGGGTTCTTGGCCCTCCCGCTCTCTCTAACCAAGGTATTATTACATGTCTTGATCCCAGCTGCTGAAAGAAGGGAGATCCCGGGAAGTCGTACCAAAGAGAAACTTGGGACTCGCGGGCGAAAGAAACTGGAATAACATTGGCATTAGCGGCCAGTGCTGCACTCTGATTTGATCAGCTATTAATGCATAACACAAACTCCGCCATCTTGGGCTTCCAGGACCGAACAGAAAATAAGCACGGCGCGCGTCACGTGCTTTCCATCGGGCGAAAGGCCACAAAAATGAAGCCTCTGTCTTTCTCTGGTGATCTGCCTTTTAGCTCACTAGGGAATTGCTACCGATGTGACACAGTTTCAAAGAGCAACAAATTTGTTTAACTGAACAATTACCGAGCTTGGTGGCTCCACTTGCTCCACCTGTGTACACCTTCAGTGCGCCCTTGCGTTCCTCCGTTAAGCACTCCAGCGTTTCCAGTTCTTCTCCTCTGAGAGCCAGCGAGCTTAATACTTCTCTCGTCGCGAGCTAAGGATCCATGGTCATAGCTCCATAAGGAAGCAGGCCTTGAACTTATTTACGAGAAACCTAACTCAGTTGTGCAAGGGGCAAGACACACTCACGGCTATTACCCTTAACCTCATCTCGTTTTTCGGTACGCTTCCCTCCAGATGGCCGGGTACACTCAGATACTTAGATGGGCTGAAGGTCCGGGGATGTTCTAGCTTCAGCTTTTGAACAGCACTAAACCCTGAAGCCGGGCTGCTTGGAAGACAGGTTAAGAAAGGGAACTTAATTATTAGACAGGCACGGAAAATGAACTATCAAGAGAAGGAAAGAGGAAGGTGCAACCATAAAGGATTGTGCCCGGCGCCAAAGTCGAAATAATATATCAATCTGATTAGTAGAGGAGGACCTACTCAGTAGCCGGGTCGAAGTCTGGAACTGCAAAAATCAGTGGTTTACATTCTTCATCTATCTTCATTATGGGAAAGCTCAACTCGAGCGCAAGGCGGCGGTTCCAGTCCCACACCTCAGTTTGACTCAAGGTGCCAGACAAGCGAGAATACTGACGGCTAGCCTCACGAGTGGGCAGGTGCCCTGTGATACCAAGGAAGGCTGAACCGATGCACCAGCCAGTTTGCGCTAGTGTATCTTTGAGTCTAACTTGGGAAGCTTTTGGTTGAATGTAGTGGAGTGTTACCTTGGGCTCCAATTGCATCTGCAGCTCCCCGTCTAAGTAGCCTGCTGGGCCCTGCCACATTATATGCACCGGTCGACAGCATTTCTGAAGGTATGAATAGAAGCGGGTCGAGCACTAAGGAATCACTAGCAGATTCTGCAAATATTGCAAAGCCCAAGGTCAGAGTAAGGTTTCCCAGTGGTCAGGGGCGATGTTTCTGAGACTTACGGGAATGCTCATGCAGTGACAAGTACTCAATCTGGTTCTGTTTGGAACGCAGCAGAATGCCGAAGTTGGCCTTGGTGCCCTATGAAAGTCGTGATAATCTGAATGGAGTATACTCTTGATGCACATTCACGGGCAGAGACATGTCTCACACTGCAGCCGAAGAAAGTCGGAAAAACACCTCAAGCACTGGGGAGCACAAGATAGGAGCTAGCTTGGTATCTCAGAATGGCACAGCTGAAGCCCCATCCCCGAAGCCGACAAGCGAGGCAACTGTCATGGACCGCGAAGAGAGGGAGAAGAAAGTCTTCCGAACAAGGGGTCGTGTTACGCCTCCCGAGGCCGGGTAGAACTAGAAGTGGAAAACTTGTCTGACCTGAATCAATATCAAGCTGCCCGAAAGGAAACCCCTCGAGCTCATTCAGCTTCTTTGACAGATGTAAAATCGAGTATGCAGGCAAGCATTGAACCAGCACTGAGAAGCAATGGAAATGTGGTTATAAAGGGACCAGGCGGGCCGTTTTGCGGGGAGACAGGACAGAGGAACCAGCATCTGAAACGACGGGTTACCGATCTATCAAGACAAGCTTGCTTTTAATAATGGGGTTCTACTCCTAGGGAGATAGAGACTAAATGCTGATGGGCAATCACCGGGGAGACCTACCCTTAAGCAGTTCGCCAACCCCAAACATTTGGACAACTTCCTCGCCAAGGCAGACAGAAGCAGTATGAGTTCCGGGGGAGATATTGGAATAGAACCGGGCAACTCAGCACTCTCGAAGATGAAAACAGGTTAACGAAGGGCAGAGGTGGCCTCAGCAATCCAACTAAGAGAGGAGACACTGCCATCCTATTTGTCATATTCTGTAGTGCGCCTCACACCTGTCGTTGCGCATAGGACTGAGACCCCAGTAAGTGATTAGGTGTTGGAAAGTGCCCCATATGAGGTAGCGGTTAATGGAGCCATTGGAGAACGACAACTCAGCAGCCCGAGCGAAACGAAAAACGTAGGAAACACTGGGGCGCGGTGCCTGAGTGCAAACCAGGCACTTTACCCCCCCCATGAACAACAAGGAAAGAGAAATAACAGTGATGTAGTGTAACACTTGCAGTATTGGCAACAAATAAGGAGAACTTGCGAATGAGCGGGAGGGAATGGACTATATAGCTATCACCAAATCTTGGCTGCCAGAGGGAAGCGGATTAAGTCCAGCTCGTCCTGAAGGACTGAGTGTACACAGGGCTGGCAGTGAGGATAGAAGAATAGAAGGATTATTGTTGCTAGCAGCGAAACACCTAGAAAATCTTGCATTTTTCACATAGGAAAGCCGGAGAGCATTAATTATGAGACACCCAGTATGCCGGCGAGGGCAGCACGAATAAAGATTCGAAGTGAGCGAGCGGCACTAGTATGTGCCTACAGGGGCCCATCCTCGGAGGTGGAGGAAGATGAGGGCCAGCTAGTGCACCCAGCACTATCGTCCGGAAAAGCAGAAAGGAGTTTAGTCCCGGGGGTTTTACCGCACCAGAGATACACCCGCGAGCAAAATGAGTGCCACTGAGGTCTTTCCGCCCGAGGTTGCTTGACTACAATGGGGACAAAGAACCAACACAGCACACGCACCAGAACACTGGATGGAGGAATGGACAGAAGCCTAGGATATTGGATCCAGTTAAATCTAAATTTTTCTCGGAGGTACGAGGTCGAGAGCAAGTAAATGTAAAATCCAGATCATCTCGTTCTTTGATCGTTCCATCATTTGGGCTTGGTTTTTTGTCACTGCTGACAGTAATGGTTAGTCAAGCTGAAGACTGAAATTGCCAGTGGTACCAGCTGCTCCACTGCAGAGTCGGTCTGTAACACATCACCGCCAAAATTCAACCGAACCCTTTGCCAAGAAAGCCAGATCTAAACGTACCTAAATTTACCCTTCATGATCCCGTCCACAAACTACCTATCGATTCGCGGCTGGATCATCTCGGTTGGTCGTCCACTCCCACCTGGCTAAAACCCCAATCGCCCGTCGTTCATAGAGTGACAGCACCTTGTCAATGCTGATTGCTATCACCTTACATGCCTTTTTATAGAGTTCCAATTCCCCTTCGTACCTTGGTTATGCCGCGACTACGATCTAGCCGCCGGGTTTCACCCACAAGAAGTCCTGGTATTGCTGCATATGCCCCCTTGAGGCTTACTGAGGTATCCTCACTACAAGAACCTCCGATGTTGAAGCCACCGTGCAAGGACTCCTATTTAAACAGTGATTGGTCCAGATTATCCGATGCTCTCCTCCTTCCCATGATGAAACAGCAAACAAAAACTGCAGCCAAACCTTGCCCAAAAAGCCCAACATGGGCGCAGAAAAGTCACAAGCAACTCAACAGAATGATGTATTCGCCAATTTACCAGCACAGCCTGGTCTATATTCCAGAGGTTTTCATCCTTGTCTTGCCTTATTTTTTCTTCGTGGACACGGCATTCCGACTGCTGATTATTCCTTCCTCGAACTTAATCCATCTTCCATCAGCGGTGAACTTCCGACACCAGATGACACACACTACTTCTCATGGAAACTCTCTCACCTTTTCAAGGGGTATCATTCCTTTTCATATCTAAAAACCTAAAAAAATTAGTATTCCTCTGCGAACCTTCATGAAATTCTTCCCTGCCTCCTTTGTCTCAAGGCCAATTACCCTTTAAAGTGAACATGAATATTCATCATTGACCAATTCCTCTCATCATTCTTGTGAATATTGTGTTTCCTGAGTCCTAAGCCAATGTCCGTCCGAACATCCCTACATCCGACCGACTCATTACTGTTGCCGCAGTCCGCTAGAAATCAGTTCGTACTCGCCGTGTATTCTCTTGTTGCTTTGCTTCATTTAAACTCTTCCCAGCCTAAGTTCATTGTTGCTGTGATGTGCGAATCCCTCTTTGAAATTTGTGAATTTTCCATCTCATTCAGTGGTATTGCAAACGGTGATCATGCCTACGTGCGTGCCTCTCGATCACGGTCCATAATTACACCATTATTATTATTATAGAATATAACATTATTCAACGAACGGCCACGTATCAATATCACAGAAAACCACTAATCAAGATTGGTGGTTATAAGAGAGCTCTTACACCTTATCTTCCCACCCGCTATATTATCTCGACGGCTTCTCACCACCCAGTAAACCTCTTCTTATCATCGCTCTGTCCGCTGCCGTACGTGGACCCAACCAGCGAACTAATCATTCCTATGTGGACTAAAATATCCGACTCCAATAGGCATCGCCCGAAAAAGACAAAGTAACTTGGAAATCTAAATCCCGCGGACCCATTGATGCTCAGTAGACTAAATTCTGCTTTGTCTCACTTGACAACTTAATCGAGAACAATTCTAGCGAATGCAATCACCAAAAGCAACAGTTGGTCCCACCGCTGCCAAGAACGAATGAACTCATAGAGAAATTATCACCCTTGCTAAACTTTTCCTGGCCTTCACTGACGAGCAGAGACAATGACCTTACTGCCTCCGGCACCTTTATAGCTATTACCTTCCTTGAGTTTACAATGAGGAAAAACACGTCAAGAAAGCTATTGCGTTTGCCCTTCGCGAAGCTAGCCCCCTGCCTACTGCAAGCCACATCTTGCTGAAAGCTGGTGGCATGGAAGTGGAAACATGCCGTTGTATTCTCTTGCGCAACTTTATCACTGTCCAATCCTCTCCCAAACTGGTAACGAGCCAGAAGCTAGAGACTTCATCTAAAGGCCCCATACAATAGTGGCTTCTTCAACATATAGGAACATCCACATAACTTCCGGCAGAATGTTTCCTCAAAAAGAATTCCCAAAGAGGTCGGGTGCCTCTGAAATTACTGGAGCTGAAGCCACTTAAGTCAACCCCAGGACACCCATCACTGAAGGCTTCAATCAGAGAGTGTTGAACAAAGAACCACAACTAGGTGTTGACCCCAACTCCACACCTACACCTTCTCCAGCCTCCAAGCTTTTGAAGCTGGCAGGCGGCCTTGTTTCTTCAGGACAGACAGGCCTGCCAAAGCAAGTCCGCCTGAGAAAAACACCGTCCCATTCCTCCCTATTTAAGTCTTGTAGTTCACCGAGTCTTAGTACATCAGCGGCTTCACCGGACCGCAGCCTCACATCAGCCACCAATTTCCCAGTTCAAAGGCCGTCACCGATACACTCGCAGTCCACATCTGACCACCCACACAGGCTACACGAGCCACGTGGCACTGAGCTCCCGAAACCATTAGTGCATCACAATGGGAGACCCCGGCCGATAATTAAATCCCTGTCTACCAAAAACCGCTGATAACTAGGACGTCACCCCTGGCTTCTCTCGTCCTCCAGCCCCTCTGAGCCCTCCCATTCTTTCCCGCATGCATCTCAGCTACCGAAGTTTAACGAACAGTATGCAAGAAACAAGCCGATTGAAGTTTCCCATTTAGCACACAGTTCACCCAATCCTAAGAGGTATCTACCCTCAGAGCTTTCCTTAAACCAGTGGTCATCAAGCGGTACCATCTCACGACCTCCGACACATGCACCTCGGTCCATCGGAAATAGCTTGCACAGCGTACACTAACGACTTCCTGCATTCTCGTCGGCTCCATCAGTCAAACCCGACCACCAAAACTCACTACACTGTGCGCCTTTCGGGATCTCACCGAGGTCTCTCTACCCGCAGTCTATTAGATCGAACAGCTCCTCGTTAGCGACTCCCTTTCATTCCAGATCTCTTTGATAGGCTTTCAGGCGCTTAATAACCGCGGGAGTCGCCGAAGTGGTAGACGCTCAGTGTGCATTAAGTGCACCTTTACCGCTGCCTCTTAGGACCACCCCATCCTGGGTACAATACACAACTCCTCATAAGTTTGGGTTTAACCTGCCGACGCTCCCTACATCCGTTGTGTTCACAGGCCTTCTAGAACAGCCGCTACCGATTACGCACTCATCATCTTGGCTTTAACCAAATACCCGAAATACCCCACTGAGCTAAACTGATTGATGATCGCTTAAATGCACCTCCCATCAACTTGAAAGATCTCAGTTCCCCCCCCCCCCCACTTTTTAGTTATTCTCCTTTCGTGCATTCGAACAGGTTTATGGACTCCTCGTGACTTCACCCCAGTCAGGAGAAATAATATATTAGATTTGGCCTTCGCTTCAGGCCTTCCTAACGTGAAGGTTGGCGTACCTAACCAATTTCCCGGAACAAATCGTTATTCCGAAGCTCTTATCTATAACACACTTGGTCCGACCCTCTCTCCGTCTCCTCATTACTAATGGCAGCGACTCACCGAATCACTCTGCTCTATAGATTGGGGTGACCACTTTCGATTATTTAACCTCAACTAGTGACAAGTCTATTATATTCCAGCCTTCTCCACGGTTTAGGTCAGATCACCACCCACCAAGCCCCCGTAAAGGGTCTGGTGCTTTCACATCTTTGCAGCTAAAGTGCAAAGCGGTCCTAGCATCGCACAGAAATTCTTCTGAATTTTCTCTCTTCATCGTCCTACGCGGGCTCTAATAGTATTCGAGTTGCTACAGAAAAGCTCTGCATACAGCGGGAAGCTTAGTTTGTCTTCCGATCGGACAAGCCACTCCGTATTTCACGTATAAACAACAGCGGAAGTACACGCTCTTGTGCTAGTATTCCTTGCCTAAATTTGCCGAATGGCACGCGGGTCATTAATCCGGTTGCGATCGCCGAGGCTTCCGATCCGGCCTCCTTCTCTTCTATGACTGTCGACCCTAGAGTTGCCCACATTCCACTAGCTCACTCCACCGCATCCACTTTGTCCTATACAGAACTTACTCTCAATGAACCGTCTAAAATATTCTGTAGTGTGAAGCCCTCATCAGGCTCCATTTCTGACAGAATTCCTCCTGCACCGCTTCCACCGGGAAAGCCTTGTGTTGCAGTTCTATTTCTGAATATCTTCAACTTAACTCTGGAATTCGGAGTTTCCACTTCACGTTGGAGAATATCCACCATTACCCCTCACCACAAAAAGGGCCCCCCCTGCTTGAGCCTCTAAATTATCATCCCATTAGCCGCACACCTAAGGTCTCCACACTACTTGAACTCTTCGTGAAAAGGCGCCTCTCTCAGTATTCATTGTCCAATAACCCGATACATAAAAGCCAACATAACTTTCCTAATGCTCAATCTTCTAACTCTTACCAACCTGGTTCTTTGGCCTGGATACAAAAGCCGTAGACAACAGGAAATACCTAACTGTCATATTCTCAGACTTGACTAAATCATTTGAAAGTGCCTCGCACTAGCGTCTCTGGACCAGATTCGAAACCTTTGGGCTTAAAGCCTCTATTCTCAGTTGGTTCTCTTTTTAACATTCCCACTGCAGTCAAGGCGTATAAATCAAAAACGGCCCCTCACACCTCTCCCCTGTAACCAGTTGAGTTGTTCAAGGACCACTTCTATTTCTAATTTACAATAATGGCTTCTCTAAAACACATCAGGGTATTCCGTTTCAGTTTGCCGACGACATGAAAGTTTATGAGAATTCTCACCCAAGTACCTCAAGCTGGAATTCCTAGTATAAGGTACGACCAAGAATGCTTTGAACGATGGTATCTCCCCTGGAAAATGGGATTCTTCGCTGAGAAGTACGCCTTCATAACTCTACTTCATCAAAAACCTCCGGACTGTCCTCTTATACACAAGTCCGCTATTACCAGTAGCCCATCTGTACGAGAGCTTGGGCTGCACTACTCGCGCTCCAAACACCTCCGGGATTTCTTTTCAGGCCGGCAGACAAAGAGGTACATATGATTCCTATGTAGGTCCCGTAAGCTGCGCGATACGAAACTTCCATCCTTGTTGTTCTATGTCGGACCCCGCCTAGAGTACTGCCGTATCGTCTTCACAAATGCTGTTCATACTGAGTGAATAACTTCAGAGAAAGTACAACGCTCACTCACGAACTAGCTGCCCGGTTATTCTGCCACACTTGGCTCTAAAGAGCGCTGTGCTGTCCCATTTATCGAACCTCTGGAGCTGCGCAATACGGCACTCAACCCTTGTTTTCTTCTTAGGCTTATTCATCACCTGGCTTTTTCTTCCACGGACACACCACATGTCTACGCCTTACTCCCTCCGTCGCAGAGGTTTACATCTTGTTATTACGAATGCTAGGCCAACTATGAGACACAATTTCTTTCTGATAAAATATTCCAGACTCTTGAATAAACTTCCTATTGAAATTCGTCGGTGTGTCTCCTCATGCGGTTCCGAACATAAGTAAATCATGACCGTTTGGCTCATAACAGTTCCGCGTCCCTGCACTCTACTCCATGGCGTCGCTAACCAGTTTGCCCTTAACCATTCGCACTTAGGTTTGCTCTCTTCAAATTGTCGTTTCATCACTAATTTACAGTAAAACTCAGGATAGTCTGTCGCTTAAAGCGTGCAGTTTATTTTAGGGTTTCTCCCCAAATCCTGACGCCCAACCATTACCGTTACTTTGGCTTAACTTTCCGTCTGCTAATGGTATCTTCCATCTAGTTCGCCGCGCAACATTTCTGAATAACCTCCGCCTAAATCCACAGCTGCCACAAACGACAGACTGCCGCAATTTTTCACTTTTGTTTCAGAACGTACCGATCAACGAATATTTTGCTGATCCTATTTCATGGGCATTAACTTGACACATTTTTCTCGCTAAGTATAACAGCTGGGCGGTCGATGCCGTTTTACAATTGCACCTTGCCTGGTTGCTCTACCACTGGCTTCGCTCTCTGGGCTCCCCGAAACCCAGATAGCAGATTATTGATTGCTTTAACTGAAGCGCCGGTGCAACTCATACCAATCCCAACTGTGCGGGAGGCCGTCAGACCCACTGCTTTGGCCGGCGCACGTCTGAGGGACAGGGCGTCTGCAATGGTGTGCGAGGCAATCAGATTGGCTGATCGTACCTTCTGTCACCAGAAACGGTTTTCAGTTTGGACATCCAGCACACGGCCAGCGTCGCCCATTAGCACCGCTCGTGGATCACAAAACCTCACTTTTGCAGTCGTGTCGCGGCTACGAACGCCATTTCGTCTGTCCCCTACAACGACTGTTTTCTTATCGAGCTCGCTCTCAATATTGCCATTATGAATTACCCTTTTAGTATCCAATAAAATATTTATCACCCCTCTTGTGTGATCAATACCGTGTAGCCTACATTCCCACCTACCCATTGTTCTTCCCCCTGACACACTATGAATGCCCATACAAATACTCATCGATTTTGGCTGGCACCTTGATTGTTACGTTCACCGCATTTCTCGTCAGATAACTCCCCTGTCCCCTCCTTTAACCTGTCCGTTCGCCATGTCAGAAATCACTGCTACTTTTTATTTACTGGCAAACTTGCTGTGGCTGTTCATTTATCCGCTAGGATATATTTTCCAACTCTCCAGCGGTCTGCAGTGTGATCAGCGATTATTCCATCTATCCTCTGTCCAATTGTTTGCCTTCCCGGTTTCCTTTCACGGGTTTCTCCCGATCTTGCCGAGCACCTCGACTTCACACTTTTACGTCTCAGATATATTTGTCATTCGGCTCCACCGCTGTTACTTTCTCGAGACAAGCCTGTCAGAATCGTCATCAAAAGTTGTACAACTACAGTCCACCCACCGTAACATCATATTTGCATGTTACTCGCAAATGCAATTTATTTTCAACACATTTCAGATCGATTTATCACCCAAATACTACCCTCACGTCGATGTGTCATTATTCGCCTACTGTATAACAAAAACTGCTGAGCGCTTACCTGCATCTCAGCACCCTGAGGGTCCCCCTGCCCCGCAAAATGAGTCACGCGTTTGACTCGTCTGATATATAGACAGTTCAGTAAGTAGCCAGCATCCACAATATACCACTTTTTCTGCAGCTTGATTCACCCTGTGCTGTAACCGTATTTACAACCCAGCCTCCCCAGTTACATGTCGTGCAGCTTTATTCACCCGTTCTTATGACAACGCACATTTACCGCAACCTACATTAACTGATGTGCACTCACCTGTCATCCACCCATCATCTCCTCTACGAACTACAAACCTTTGTAATCGCCATACCCCTGCGCACCCCATATAGGTTTACCCTCCAATTTTACACCGATATTTATCGACCAACAAAATATGGGAAAACTGTTCGCTTCGTGTCATCTGTTATCCCCGGCTTTCCTTCCAGCATCATTCAGCTTGTATTTCTGTCCATCTAGAGATGTCACCTGTTCGCCATACAACTGATTACCCTAGCATCCAACCACCAATTGCTTTTGTCTTTTCTGCCGACTACTTTTATGTTATTCCAAATCTCATGTCCTCTTCCCGTTTTTCTTATCAGACCCACGTGTCCCGTAGTTCTGTCTGCCGTCATCCTGCAATCCGTTTGTCAAAACGGTTATCCGCACGTTCACTCACCCTCCACTCCGTTGCCATTTCTGCACCATATTCGCCTCTGCAATCGCCGTGTAAAGCATCTCATCGATTCATCTCCTTTACTCCTCATTCTTACTGTTACTCAGAGACATGCCTACAATGATGTTTATGTATCGCTGCTAGCTAACTGGCTTTCTTCTGGCTATTTCCTTCCTCACCACCCCTGAACTCTGTCCTTCCCTCCATCGGATCTGCCGTTCTCCTTATTTGTGAATGATCCAGTCGGCATTTCCCCTCGGGTTTTACCGCCATAACGGCTGAATAAATCACAGCACTTCATCTCCAAAAATCTTTTTTTTACATCTTCGAGTTTTCCTTCCATATAAGTTATATACCCTGCAGCGTGCAAATGACTCCTTGAGCCTCCCATGATACACCCTCCTTTTATTAGCCTAGCAAAAATTCTCGGATGACTTTCGGATTTCCAGTGGTTGTGATCAACTCCGGTACTATTTACGTATATGCGGCACCTTCTTAATCGACGCCAACGACCGTCGGCTGAATGGACTATGTGGCCTTGACCTTTAATTTTGCCTAGCATTATTGTCGCTTTGGTCCACTCAAACGATCTTCCTAAACCCTTCGCATCCACATGCTCCATACCAATGTTGTTATTGTTATTATTCAGTAGATGAAATCCGTATTGGTGCCTCTTCGTGGAGAGGCCACCAAGTAAACCTTCGGGTTAAGGTTCCTCGGCCAGAGTTCAGATCAGCTCAGTTCAGTTTGCACAGGACAGGTAATGGCCACGGCCAATCAAGCTTCCAGAATTCCTTCGATGTTATGCACACCAGTTATGCACCCGCTACTGCCGAGTGTATTTCGTCGAATCCCCGCTAAAAATGACAGGGAAACGGGAAACCTCATCGCACATGAACTGCGAGAGACATTATGCTTCGTTTGGCATGCCGATGGCAGCCTGGAAAAAATGTATGGGTTATGAGAAGCAAACCACTACTTGCGACGGGTGAAGTAGCTCCGCTGAGTAAGGTCCGGAAAACAGACGTACCACGGTGTCTGAAATGCAGAATGACCCGTGTATTGAGGTGCAAGCACTAACGATCAGCCACAGAAAGTCCCCCAGAAGCACTACAATTTCGTGTTCCCTTGACACCATCCGTCCACGTACACTACTTGTGTGTTTTTCCTACACCTTATGCATTATGAAACAACCTTTGTTTGTTCGCGTCCAATGCACCACCCGGTCATGTCCCATCTTGGACCTGCGTGACGCACTTGCTTGTCTCCCGCACGCCACAAACCCGGTTCTCGTTTTCTTAGTCTATGTGATCGCATAATTGGGGTTCGTATATGTCTTATGTTATTGTTCATTTAATAATCCAGTCTCGCAGAATTTACGGATCGATCATGCTTTGGCTTTGGGATTTGTTTGAACTCAGCTACGTTTGGCTCAAAAGTGCTCTACAGTTCTCAATTTGCTCAACTTGGAAAGAGAAAGCACGCAGTGTGCCCAGAAAAGGATCGAAGCAACTGTAATCTGGACGGGAAGAAGTGCGACAAGTCCCTGTAAAGGGTCTGGTTACTTTTGGTTCTTTAATAAATGTTAGATCGCCTGGCCCCGTCAGTGCTAGTTCACGTATAACCAAAGGTGCTAATGATCGTAAGAAGGTTGTTTTATTAAGGGTGAGAATATCAGACCCAGAAAAACAGTCGTTATCAGCTAGGCAGCGGGCCCGGGGGACAGGGGAAAGGTGTAGACGGAGCGAGAGTGAGCCCAAAACTGGTGACAATCATCCGTTCGCCGGACCAGAGCAAATAAAAGTACGAAACTTTATGCCGGCTGTCGAACAGTAAACACCAACATAACCGACAACTGACATTCCAAGAGTAGGAATTACAGTTTGCGACGGGCGGCCTCATCAGTACTGCTAGTTTATCAAACAGTTCAAAACTTTCGACGAAAATAAACTAACCGACCCCAGAAAAGGCTATTCTAGTTGACCCGCTTCTGTCGAAGCCGAGCCGGAAAAGATGTTGACGGGAGTACCATGCTCTACCCGAAACAAGGCTACACACGGGCAAGGAAGATTTTGAAGGACTTACTGGGCCAGCCACTCAAGAATGCTCGCAATCTCATAGAAGGCTCAATGTCAGAGGCCAAACGAACAAAGGGCGACATATATGCAATTGCCGATGAAGTAGTTAAGAAGCAGAACTTTTCGTTGGCCCTCCATCATTTAGGGTGGAGGAGTGATCTAGAGAAATCCGCACATTGAAGGGCATGGTCCGCTGCTCCTCTTCTCAGCTACAGGGCCGTTGGGTGGAGGAAGCGGAAAGCAAACGCAAGAGCGACCGTAAGGCCGATTTCGAGGAACTGACCGTATACTTAGACAGGAAAACCGGGTTATCCGAAGAAAGATTTGGTCGACTTGTCCGTGATAGCCCCGGGCAAACAGACCTAGTACCAGCCAAGCTCAAAAACGCCGCACGGGAACACTCGAAGCATCAGTCTCCTACAAAAAAGCACGCCGTTTCGAGCGAGGCTGCAGCGCATCCAAGTTGCAGGAACTGCGACTCCTGTCATGGGTTACTAGAATGCCCGGAGTTAATCAAAGCCACTGTGAACGAACGTTGGGAAATTGCTAGGACGACGGGGCGTGTTTTGTTTGCCTCACCACCTCACACCTGGTGGCGGCTTGCCGAATAAGAACCAGATTTTGTCACTAAGGTTGTCCGGGCAGACATGGTGGATTGCTGCATCAAGTGAAAGAAGCTACGCCAGAGGCCAGCACAAAGCCCAGTGTGACTTGCCCAAAGTCACGGTCTACCAGTAAACCAATAAGGCTAGGGGTAGTTACTGCGGGAGCGATGACCACCAGTGGGGTGGACAAAGCGTTGGCTTTCGTCGACAGCCGATCAGACAAAAGCCTGGTAAGGGAGCATTTTGCCAACAAACACCAGCTTGCTAAAAGCACGATGTCGTCAGCGGTGAACGAAGTGGGCGGAAAGCAAGTAAATAGTGGTTCAGTTTGGAAAAATCTGAAGCGTGCCGCGAAGCTAGATCAAACGGTACAGTTGAAAGCTGAATCAGAGTTTCGGGAGGGATGTACAGTTATGTGCACGCGGCTGAATGTAAGAGAAAGCATTTAAGTCAACGTTAGTGAAAGCATCCGGCAAATTGAAACTGGAGTCGGGTTGCAGAGCCGGCGGAATCCAATTGGGTTGGATTGGGAATAGTAAAGGTACGCACTAATCCTGCGGCAGGAAGACTGTCTTGCCAGGAGACCAGACGGCATTGAAGGATACTTGGTTACTGTGTAAAAGAAAAATTCACGAAGGAGTAAAACGGTCAGAACGAGCAAGTCCTGGTCCGAGTGAAGCCTGGCCAACGATCCAATGCTCGATTCACCGACTAATAACTTCACTCGTTTAGGATAGCACCTTGGAGCTCTCATGAAAAGCGTAGCCCAAATCAATGCACAACCCAAATCAGGGAGCCGATTGCTCTCCTGATTCTACGGTACTATTAGCGAGCAAGAATATAAGTACAAACAAGATCATACCTTTACAGTGAGCCTCGGTCACTGTCCGGCCAAAAAAGCGGTAAAAATAGGACAAAATTCTGAAAAATAGCGAGCAGTTGGCCAAAAAGAGTAAAAAAACAGTACGTGTCCTGAAATCCAAACATATAGAACAAGTTCTCTACGCCTTATCGGGCTCAAAGAACAGCTTCCTTGGCGTTGCAGCCAGAAATCAGCGTAAACGAGCTGAACGTCTACGATCGGTAGAAGTAAGCAAAAAAGTGAAACCGGGCCGCAATAAAACAAAACTGCGCTGAATCGAAGCGACTCACTACAGTTCCAACTGTGTGTAAGGTAACCTCGATAAGGAATCACGAACATGATAAAAAAAGGTAAGTGTACCAGGTGTGGATTATTTCTCGACCAAAAAACAGCGTCAGCACGAATTAGGTTGGAGAAGGCGGTCAAAAATTGGCTATAAAGTGTATGAATGTAGGCAGAAGAGGAGTTTTTCAACCGACATGAATGTTAACAGAAACGTAATAAAGCAACAACATCTTGTGATGTATGAGAACGGTTAATGCAAAATAAGACGATGAAAGGAGGTGGTATTACGGGGGTAAAGCGAGGAAAATCAGTCGAGGATTGCAGCCGCAGAATTAAGTGACCGCGTATCTGTTGAACCTGTTATATAACAAACGGAAAATCACCTGGACCGTGGTTACCAAAGTGATTGTGAAAGAAATGGCCGGACAGAAACATATAGACTTTGAGCGGATTGTTTGCTTTCAGAAGAAAAAAATACAATGCAGCAAAATGAAAATTAGAACTGGCGACAAGTCAACGTGTGGCGCGTACCTACGATAGTTACAGAAGGGCAGCTTGCAGGAGGGATGATCAGTTAAATTTAAGGTTATCATTTACATACTGATGTTCCTTATCAAAAACTACATATTTTGAAAAGAGTGTATCAAGGATCGGAAGTGCCCAAGACGATCTACTGGAGTAGTGCACGGGATAGGAAATAAAATAATCAACTGATGAATAGATTAGCAAATTTTGGCAGCCGGAAATGGGCGGTTCGTCTAGATTGCAGCCCACCTCCCTAGGCAGCAACGAGCAAAATGAAGAAAAGCAGTCTTCTGCATTAACCGATCTCCCCATGTGAGCACCAAGGTCGTTGAGTGCAATTTTAATTAGGTGGCCCCACTTGCAAAACTTAAGTGCCGTAGGCTGCGAGGACAACGAACTAAATTTCTCATCGTCTGCGACGTGCCAGAGGCGCATTGGGTGCTGGGCCAGAGAGCAGGTGACCCCCAGACACCGTAAAACCTGCCCACGGCATTAGAACGGCTGCGGAGCCGGGGGAAGTGGCTCCATAAATTACTTATCGGCGGAAGCGAACCACATAGAGTTCTAGTAGCAGAGCCTATACAAAATGGAGTTTCGTGACACTGGAGAAGAAAGGCTATCATTGTCTCAAGATGACCACCTGACATTGCAGACAGTGCAACAAGGAACCAAGGGGCCTGAACTCCGGTTACAGTTCCCCCCCCCTTGGCGCCCACAAGCCGGCTGCTTGGTTGATAACAGAACTTACGCTCTTCATAGACTACAGCGCTTAGAAGAAAGCTTCATTCGAGATCAGGAGCACTGGAAGCAGCAAGCAGAAGTAAAGTTGCGAAACGGAGCATTTGGCTACGTTGAAAAGGTGCCAGCAATCACCGACGGCCGAAAGGGGATATGGTACCTGCTTCATTACCCAGTTCTCTATCCCAAGAAACCCGAAAAACTGCGGGTTGCCTTCGATTGTGCAGCCAGTTTCCAAGGCAACTCTCTAAACGTTCGCCTGCTCTACCAGCCCGATCGGACCGCTCCGCAGATTGAAGTCTTGTGCAGTTTCAGGGTGGGCAGAGTGGTTCGTCAGTCGACATCAGGGAAATTATTCTTCAGGTAATAATACCAGCAGCGGAACGAGGTGCGTTGCGATTACTATGGTGGGACGAGGACAACCTGAACATATCGGCGATAAATTATGGAATGGCAGCCCATCTCTTTGGTGCGATATCATCGCCGTTTTGTGTGAACTGCGCCCTATAAGAAACTGCGAACAAACATTGAGCTCCGGTCCACAGTTTGGTGGTAGAAATCATCAGCAGAAATTTCTGCGCCGACGACTATCTTCGGTCCTTCGATGATATTGACCAGGTTCTAGCACGATTCAGGTGCTTAACCAGATGGCTAGAAAAGGTCGGCTTTCATCTCAAGAAATGGATGCCGAAGGCGTCACAAGTGCCCGAAGTCATTCAGCACCGCGAGAGGGCCGAAAGGGTTCGATATCTGGACGGGTTTCCACTCACCACCAAAGGCAAACTGGGAGTACAGTGGGACGCGAAAGCGGACGACTTCGTTTTCGAAATAAACATTCCCGACCAACCGGTTCCTCATTGTGGTATATTGTCAGCTGCCTCAAGCCTGTTCAATCCGCTCAGTTTTGTTTCTCCTTGGCGGCTACCCCGGAAGATCCTGATGCAAGATCTCTATCGTAAGAAAATCAACTGGGACCAGACACTGGATCGAGGAGACCGGCCGTTGTGGGAATTGTTTATGATCATTTTAAAGAAACTAGAAGACATACGGAACCCCTGGTGCTTGCTTTATGGTCACGCAACACAGTCGGGAAAACCACGTGCCTTTTCTGACCCGTCACAGGTCGGATACGGAGCCATGGAGTATGGACGATGGTGCATGAGATATGGACAATACTCTACCAGGGTTTTGTTTGCCAAGGCTCACTCAGTCCCATTGGAATCGGTCTCAATCCGGGGCCCTGAGCTCAGTGCAGCCGCTCTACCAGTAGGGGCGGTACTAGCGGTAGAGAAAAGTTTCAACTTCTGTATTTGCTCAGCTACATTTTGGACGGACTCAACGATAGTGCTGCACTACAGTGACAACATCAGGAGTCATTTAGAGCTTTCTTCGCTAACGGGCTCACGCCCATCTACGATGAAACTGCCATGAACCGGTGGAAACGTGCCAACTCTGTCGACAGCCCGGTCAGTCTGTGCCCCGAGGTGTGCCCAACTTCCGGCAACTAGGTACGTAGACGAAAGGGCCGAAATTCTTGTCAATCCCTCAACAGGGCTGGCTTGTTAACGAACTAAAGCCACCTCTAGAATCGGAAGTGGAGATCAAAGGCGCGGTGATGACGGCGACAGCCGCCGAACCGGCATCTATTTTGCCACGGTTGGCCAGGTTTTCCTCTTGGATGAGAAAGCTTCGGTCGCTAGTGTGGTTGGCCAGGTTTCAGATACATTCGCTGGTCATGAAAGGGGTCCATCCATTCATCCGTGTACGAGTGGGTCAAATAAACCGTGAGGACTAACGGGCCGCAGAATACGACCTATTCAAGATGATACAACGTGAGGGTTTCTCCTGAGAACTGGGGAATGCCGAAGGAGCGGAAGCAATAGACAAAAAACAACTCTTGACAGAAAATTTGGAGCATGTAAATCATAAACTCGTTGGTGGATTACTGCGGGTAGGTGGTAGACAGGCCGACTCTCACCTGAGTTTTGACATGAAGCTCCTTATATCGCTGCGGGCCTGATAGTGTGATAGAATTAATCATTCAACACACATGCTGTGGAGGAACATGCATGGGAATGCCACGTGACAAGCCTCATTCGAGGGCGCTTTTAGATGCTGAGAGAGAGTAACTGTGAAACGTGTAATTCAACCCTGTGTACACTGCAAGAAAAGCTTTGCTGTCGCCTGCAAACAACGCCTGGCTCAGCTGTCAGACTGTAGGGCGACTCCGGGGTGGTAGCAGTTCAGTTATACCGGGCTGGACTATTTCAGACCTTTGTGGCCCGAGGGCGGAGAAAGGCTGGGAAAACGAAACTGGTGTATCATGATGTGCATGAAGTCACGCGCAGTGCACTCAGAAATTACGCATTCGATGACAACCAACTCTTCCCTGCGGGCCTTGTAGAGCTTCATCGACCTAAGAGGCACACAAGCAGATATCTACTCCGACGATGGGTCAAACTTCGTGGAGGCTCACCGGAAACCGCGACTTTGGTGCCAAAACATGAACGGGGACGAGCTTGCAGGCCAGTCATCGCGGTGGCGTAAGTGAAGGCCCAATCAGGCCCACCAGGCGAATATTGCTGTCGATCAATGAGCAAAGGCCGCTCAAAGACGAAACGTTTAGCACCGTCATGACCAAGGTCGAGATAATTCTCAACAACCGCCCCCAAGTTTCAGTGTCCGCCAGCGACCCCACCCATCTGGCACTCACCCCGAAGGATCTACCGACGTCAAGGTCGAACGAGGGTTTCCATGGACCAACAAACCTCCGTGGCAGCCACCTACACAAGATGGAGTAGGCGAATGATCTGGCCAGGGATTTTGGAGGCAATGGCCGCGAGAACACCTATCGACCCTGCAAACTCGACCGAAGTGGCCAACCAAAGCAAAACCATTCAAGGTTGGCGATGTAGTGATGACCTCCGACAAGCACGCTCATTTCAGCACCTGGCCTTCGGGCATTTCCATGGAAATCATCGGCAGCTCCAACTTACTGATAAGGCAGGTGAAGGTTAGGACCGCCTGGGGAATGCTGACTCACGACGAGCGCAGAATCAGCCTCCTAGGGGGTGAAGACAGACCGACCGATGCCACAAAATCCCGGCAGACATCGTAACTCACAATATGTTCAACCATTGTGGGCCACCCACGGAACAGTTCTATGAGCCTTGGTTGTTGTTTTCTTTATCCAAGCTCCACACCTCCGACAAGACATGCCATGGCGCTCGCCGTTCCTCATTCGTCACTAAAGCTGTGAAAGACTTTTCTTGCGTGTAGTAGTATTTATGACTTACTCACACACCCAAAAACACCTACACCCCTGATCACCCACACGTGGATAAAACGCGCTTCTGATCCATAACCTTCAACAAGACACATCATAGAGTTCACCGTTCCTTGGTTGTCATTCGCTTTATTGAAGACGCTTCTCGTATGTCGTAGTGGCTGTGACTTACTCATACACCCAAGTACACCTTCACTCACAGAGCCCGTATATACACATACGTGCAAGCACACATACACCCATTCATTCACGACGGCTCTCATGAAGACTGCACACGGGTTTCAAAACCTATACATATACACGTTTACATACTACTTACTATCAGTAGGGGCGCTTGCACACGCAACCTCGTTGTTCGTTGGGTTAGCAGTGACCCAGACACGAATAGCTATGAGAAGTCACAATTGTGATTCATTTGTGGGCTCTTCAATGAGGAGCATCCATTCACACTCCAGACGCTTCAAATTAGATTCTAGTGAACATATAACATCGGGGAGTACAAGTATGAGGACGAGTAAGCAGAGGAGTACTGGGTACGCATACCTGATGAGCGGTAACAACCGCGAAACCGGTCGTTTGCTTCCGGGAAATCTTGTTCACACTTTTACATAGTACTTACTATCAATATATATATATATGATCATGCAATTAGGCATGCATAGGGTGTCCCCGAAATAAAACACAGTTACTATTACACTTCCCCCTTCACGCCCGAAGTAGAGCTGCAGTCCTCGAGGACAGTGCAGAGGAACACCGTGTCAGTCCGGCCAGCAAATCAATTGCGATTGCGAGCGTGTAAGTGGAGTAATGACAGCAGGGGCCAAGCAGATAGGAAGAATCAGCACCCTTATCCAAAACCCTTGACTCTGCCAGGATTCGGAAGGACCTTGGTAGAAGAGTAACGGTCGGTTGTAGAAAGTCCCCCAGAGGCACTACAATTTCGTGTTCCCTTGACACCATCCGTCCACGTACACTACTTGTGTGTTTTTCCTACACCTTATGCATTATGAACCAACCTTTGTTTGTTCGCGTCCAATGCACCACCCGTTCATGTCCCATCTTGGACCTGCGTGACGCACTTGCTTGTCTCCCGCACGCCACAAACCCGGTTCTCGTTTTCTTAGTCTATGTGATCGCATAATTGGGGTTCGTATATGTCTTATGTTATTGTTCATTTAATAATCCAGTCTCGCAGAATTTACGGATCGATCATGCTTTGGCTTTGGGATTTGTTTGAACTCAGCTACGTTTTGCTCAAAAGCGAGTTACTAGCATCAAGCTTGGCGAAGATTCCAGGAAAAACGTAGACACGGGAGCTTCTTCCTGCACAACTGAATGAAAAAACAGACCGGGGATCAACATAGGTCCAGGAAATTACTATACGGTTAAGGCACCTCTTGGGCCGCTATAAAGCATCCAAAAGCGCTCTGTAACTACGTCCAGTTGATAGCGGCCGTGATGGCAACAGTGAGCTGGGTAGGGGATGGGAATGGGGCACCCTGCTGAGGACTACATGCAGACGGCAGAATTCCCTGGAAAGAACTTATAGGGGGTCCACCAGGTGTACCATGGTTTTCAGCCGCTGCCTGTATGGGTCCATGCATTGGCAGATGGAGGAACTTGAGATAACACTGGATTGTGTCTGACTTGCCTTAGAAGCACTTGACCGGGGGAGATCCCCAGGACCATATTATACACTCTGCAATCCCAAACCGCTGGCCGGGAGACTCGCAGGGCCTTCGGCTAATCTGTTCAACAAATCCCTCAGAGACACAACTACCTGTCGGATGGAAAACAGCGGAAGTCATACCCATTCACAAAAGTGTTGGGTGTGTGGTGGAGAATTATCGGCCTGTTAGTCTAATATCGGTAGTACTGAAAGTAATGGTAAGAGTTATTAGAACTGCACTGGTTGGGCATCAGAAGAGGAATAATACGGCGGAAAGGGAGCAGCACCGATCCGCAAAATGAAGGTCATACCTCAGTAATCTCCTGAGCTTTATTGAGAAGGCAACTCGTAGACTGAACCAATGTGTGCTACCTCGACCTTCGCCAGGCTTTCGATAATGCGAACCTCAGACGGCTGTAGCATAAACTCGGTGGGACGAAAGTGGCTACAGTCGTATTAGGAAGGGCACAAGCCTGCACTTGGAATTGAAGGTTCTGCGTCATAGTTCAGGGAGCCATTTCCAAAGGGGCGATGGTAGCCAGTGGGGTGCAGCAAGGATCAACTTTTGGGCCCCCTCTTTTCCTGGTATGGGTGAACGACCTACCAACTGTCCTTCGATAACCATGTTTCATATTCGCGGACGATGTGAAATTTGTCGGATCCCCAGAATCCACCCGGATTCAGGAAGACCTAGATGCCATCCGCACCTGGACGATAGCCTGGGATCTACCCCTGAACACAGGCAAATGTACACGACTGCTGACATGGGTTTGGAGAGACCCGCCACCTGCACTCGGACAACCGAGAAACAACGGCTCGGAAGGAAGGGGTCCGGGGCTAGTAGATATCTCTTACGTGCTAATTCAAGCCGCCGGCCCATCGCCTATCGCTGGCCAGCAAAGGGATCAGAGTCACACACCAACTGCGAATAACGGTGACCTCAGTGGACCCTGGAGCTGTACTACTCCTTGCACCGCACCGGCGAGACCCCACCTGGAATACGTAGACTGGGCATGGGCTCCCCGGTTGGTTAGGGTAACTCAATCACTAAGTACGATCCAGAGGGAGTTCACCAGAACCATCCGCGGCTTAGGTGGAGTAATGTTCGAGGGCTAGCGGGCATCACTAGGTTTGTTCTCGCCCAAGCTCGGACGTACAAGAGGAGACCTGATACAAACAATGAAGGGATTAAAAGGTTTGCTGAGAACGAACAAGCCATTATTCGCCCGTGAAAGAAACTGTACTCTCCGAGGGCTATAGCCTAAGCTCGTCAAGCCAAGGGTCACCAGGAACATCCAAGCTCAATACTTTTCGAGCTCTACTGGGATAAGCCCTCCTCAGAAGCCGTGGTAGCAGACACGGTCGTCGATCTTAAAAAGACTTTGGACTCCGCGGGGACACAAGTACTTCCGGAATGCCAGTGAGACCGCTGGTGACACCAAAAGAACTTCCATTCTGACTTATTTTCTTCCCTTCTTCATTATTATTATTATTATTATTATTATTATTATTATCCTAATATTTTTCCTTTCTCCTGGATCTAGCACCCACACCTCCTTAAGGCCTTTTGGACCCTCTACTTTCCCCCCCTTACAAGCGAGCTGAGATTCGAGTGGCTAACTTTTGCATGACGAATGAATGGGTTGGTAGTGGAGGCTTCACTCTATCGAAACGGTGCTCTTGCTGCCCTCTCCGACGGAGACGCGATAAATGTCAGAATAGTCGAATTTACTTCCACCTGCAGACAAGGATCCCAAAGAGCCAAAGTCCACGCACTGGACCATCGGCTCAACAAACTGGACTACAGTTGGCGTCAGTCACCGGTTCCGTGCTTTGATTCGATTTGATGAATCGTTTCAAGACTTCAAGGTTGAACTAAGCGCGCGCTCTATAAAAAGGACGCAGAGATGTTCGTCGACCAGAAAGCGGAGGGCGTGGGTAACATTGCTTGCTGGGGATTTTCACCGTCCATTAACTTACCGGAGAGGTTTTACAGTATCTCAAATGCTAACGAAAAAAGTAACCGGGCCATGTTTTTTTCTGGTTCAAACGCCTAAATTTAGTTGAGAAATTGAATATTCTCTTGGTTGGATGCTGTGATTCACGCCACATTGTCAAAAGCGTGGCTGAAAATCTAAATGCAAAGCCAAAATTTATTAATGTAATATCAGTTGTATTCTCTAAGGCACAGTTTTTTATTTCCGATTTTATGCCTGAAACGTACGCACGAATTATGATTCAGTTGTCGGTGATTCTGGAAGACAAAAAGCGTCTATCACTTGAAGGTATAACATTCCTTTCATATTTTCTACCTTTCTCAAGAGAAGTGTGAAGTTTATCTCGAAATATTTGGAAACTTACTGGTCAGGGATTTTACTGCTTCCTATGTACGGCAAACGGCGAACAGATTCATAAAGTGACTTATTTCAACCAAATATTCCTGTTTCTAGTTTCATTACAAGCTTTGACTCCATTGGTACACCACCGTATCACTTGAATATTTCCTCTTTGAAATTCAAGGAAAGGGATATACTAGAGTCTATATTCAAGTTTTGGCGGCAGAGTGACGATAAAAACTTTGAGATCTTGAAGTGTTGGTGAGTTTTAAGTATTACTGGTGACATTTTTGGGTCTAAATATTACCTAAAGAAATTCTGTTCCTGTTAAGATAAGTAGAAAAACAAACGACTTAGCTAATTCGGATCATTCTGCAGCATGTGCGTCTATTCGCGCACAGCTCTTCAACCCGTTATGACTACGGCTAAGTTCATCCTGTAATACCCTAATTTAGATTCAAAGAAGAAAACAGACGCTCGCACAGGTAAGAGTTCTGAAAAAATGAGAATGTTATTTGGGGATTTCCATGTGGCATGTGCTGTTCACGCACAGTGATACTGAAGGTGCTTGTGGGTTTCGTCAGGGATGCCATCACGAGGCATGTTGAACATCACAAAACAATCGCGGTAAAGTAGCACGGATTCTTAAGGAGGAAATCATGTCTAATGAACTTATCAATAACGGACGAAATGACTGGCAGAGTGAACATAAGTGAGCGAGTTGAAGTGTGTTACCTAAATTTCCAAAAGGCCTTAAACTCGGTAAACCACAGGCTGCTGGTGCACAAGAAGCAGGACACGAGGATTGCATAGGAGGCGTTCAGCTACATTAGAGTATTGGTAGCATACTTCAGGTTCGGGTTGAGGATGAAACGTTCAGCACATCCAGGACACGCAGTTGTATGCCGCAGGGGTCAGTTCTAGGGCCCCTGCTGTTCTTTATCTATATAAATGACCCGGTGGAAACCTTGAGATGTTGTGGTTTCCTGTGCGCGGATGATACTGAGATTGTGGGGGACCATCTTCACACTGGGTACAGGAAGACTTGATCATAATACGAGAGCGGACCGAAACATGGGAGCTCCCTTTTAACAGAGGTAAATACAGATAGCTGCTCTAGGTCGAGGGAGCAGGGGAGACTCGGCACTCACTCCGGGTAATCGAGGCCGCTGAGGTCATAAAAGATCCTTGAGTTTAAGTGCACGAAACTTTCACGTTCACCCAACAGTGCCCTGCGGCAGCAGCAAAGGGTAATAGGCCTATGTTCCAACCGTATCAGACTGTCAGGTCTCGGGATAACAAAACAATATTGCCACTTCCCAAAAGGCATGTATACCTCCACGTGGATTTCTGCGTTCAGGCCTGGGTAATGAAACTGGCCAGGGGCAAACAGCTGTTGCAAACAGTTTAAAGACGGTTTACTAAGATAATTACCGAGATACGGGACAAAACATACAGAAAACGTCTCAAAGCATTCGATCTGTTTTCGCCAAACAGGCATCACCTGAAGGAAGGCCTGATCAAGACATTCAAACAGCTCGCAGGATTATCCGACACTGACTGGCCGTTATTAGTTCCAGGTAACAACCCGACGCTCAGGCAACACGAATACACTGAAGAAACCCATGACCATCAGAATCGTGCGGGCACGTTTATTCACTCAGCGCATAACGACCCCTTGGAATGAACTACCACCCCATGTAGTGGCAGCCAGTAGCATCGTCATGTGTAGACGACGGCTGGATGACTGCTGGGATGAGGTTCTCTTGGACTATGATTAGCCACATGAACCATTCCTTTCTTTCTTCATAGGACACAACACACGTGTATCCCCGAAACACAAAATACAGCATACTAGGTCCTCTTTACCTATCCAGTTGTGCGCACGAGGGGTTCTTTAAGGTGAGCGTGGCAGCTAGTCGAGACAATGAACTGGTCTATCCAAAGCGATTGTCGGTTCTTTGGGAGCAAACCTGCCTTTAATTTTCTATAGTACAGTCCCTCACTCAACTTCCAAAACATTTGGACCACAGCGAAGACTCTGCAGTCCTCAAGTACATGAATTTGGACGTACACTGATCCAAACCATTTACCAACAGGCAAACCCTATAGAGTTTATTCAGTAATATGCGTTAGAATGACCACTACATGCATCGTATACCCATATTAAGGTACGGATGTCGGTATCCTATTATCCACCTCTCGTATACTGTTGAGCGGGAAACCGTCAAGCTAAATAGTTTGCCTGCTTTTATGGATCTGACCTAGAAACGACTACCGGAAGACGTTCAGTTCTGAAAAATTACTTTTTCAGGTTAATCAATGTTGTGTTATTATCCAGTTCTAGTGAAGATGATAGCAGTGTTTATTTGCATGGGTGGCGTGGGGGTGGATTTCCACATACTCCTGGGTACCCACGCTGATCATTGAGAATACAATGAAGTCTTTTAGATTGTATTCTATCTCAAAAGCAGTTTTCCTAATGATAACTGGTGACAAAAGCTAATATTATCATATAAACGATGCGCCTCTCTGGGAAGGACAGTTGCTTTCATTTAATGAGTGATCTAAGCCTACCTTAATCTTATTTGGCAACAAACAACTGCAGAGATGCTTTATAAAGACTTCCTAGTTGTTTGAATCTTGACGTACTACTTCCCTCTTAACAGTATGTGCATCAGCTAGCCTGCATTTAGGATCACAATTCATTGATCCTCGATCCAATGCTATCTCCAACTGTTTCGATTTTTGAGAGGATCGATTTCGTCCCGTTGTTAAAATCAAGCATTTGGACGGCCCTCGACGTCCACCGGAGATGTTGTGCTATTGTTTTCCACATACTGGCGCGGTTTATCATTTCATGTGAGGTAAAGGACGTGGATTCCGCCATGTCTTAGAATGTGACTGATAGAGATTGCGCGAAAACAAAGATCATCCAATATTTAACGTTATGCCCCCCCCCCACGTAGAATGCGGGCTTATATTAAATGATCACTTTGTTCCACTGGATAATTATGTTCCTCGCTGAACCACACAATTAGTGCCTAGTTATGTTACAGGTCTGCAAAGATCGGCTGTGACAGAGAGAATCAGCTTCGGTAACTCAAATTTGATTTCCATCTACAAATATCTAATAGGGAATATTGGCCAATTCTACTTTGGCACCAAAGAGGCTGTCTTTATTTGAAAAGACGATCTGAAGCGACCTACAGCATTCAAAATATTTTCCAACTAATCCCACAGAGCACATGAGGAACAATACAAGGTGGCTAGCAAGCTCACTTTCAGTGATTCATAATCATGCAATTACATCACATTTTATATGAACAATGTCAAGTAAACAGAACAGAAATCAGGATAAGGCGATGAGTCAAAAGTTAGTAAGGGAGAGGAGATTATATCTCATATCCATGACCTAGATCCGGCTCTGGACCGTTAATGGGTGTCTGCCGGGTCATTAGCCTGATCAACGGATCTGTGGTTTGTTTGCAGGTAAGGGATGAACCAAGGAAGCCTTAGCGCTTGCACGAACTGTTTTTGGGCGCATAACGAGGATTGTAGGAATGAATACATACCGCTTCCGTTGTGACTAGAGCACGGCACTTTACCAGTCTTGACTGCCCACTTTGTACTTTGTAGATTAGCCGGAACGCTTTGGTCACATTCACTGAGTGGTTAGACTGAACAAGTTGTGAACACACAGTGCTCGTAATTACTTTGGTTACCCCAGTATCCAGCAAAGCTCGATGGTGTTCACAGACGCGTTTGGATAAGCGTCCGGTCGTACGGCCAATGTACGTTGTCCCACAGGAACAAGTAAAAGAGCACACACAGAGTGAGACCATAGAATCTAACACCGCATTGCCTTATCTTGATTTCTGTTCTGTTTACTTCACATTGTTCATATAGAATGTGATGTAATGGCATAATTACAAATCACTGAAAACGAGCTTGTTCTCCACCTTGTATTGTTCTCCATTCAAAATATGTTAGAAACAAGTCATTTGCAAACTTAATCTTCCAGAAGAAGGCATTTTTCGAGCTGTGCGACTTACCAGTGTGTTCACCGTTTATGTCAGACACGCAGCAATTATGCATTTGTCCTCTTGTATGTAAGTTTTTGCGACACTAAACTTTTGAATAAATTCCTGTCAATTTATATAAGCCCCTGAAATAAAATGAAAGTCATTGATTAATACTGCAACAGATGAATGGAGTGGAGCCGTGACGATCCACCTATTCGATGGGACTAAACTTTCCATGGTTGCTGAATGCTGTTCATCTACCCATTGCGCGTCTTGTTTTCAGACAGCAACATGCGTTAGCAAGAACAAAACGCGTTAAAGTTGCCCTTTTTAACTGAATCTCTCTTGATTCGTGAAAAATGGGCTCACGCTTTACTGAGAACACCGTATGGATGTCATTTTTATAGTTTTTAGTAAGGTTATTGGCCAAGTGGTCCCAATCAGCCGCGGCAAATGCTATGGTTTATTTTTAGAGCTCTAAAAATATTGGCTTTTTGAACTGAAGTCCTTTTGAAGGTGAATCACTTCTTTGGGGGAGTTTCTCACCATCCTTCATCGCGATGGACAGATTGGTGTTGAGGATCTAAAGGGACGGTCTGAGATCCTCTATTCATTCTGTCCCGGCAAATGACTTATAAGTTCTGAAATCTCCCTGTCAACTTGACACCTACGGTTTAAAACAACTGCGCATCAAATAGGCAGGCAGGCAAGAAGTTCACAGAAGGCGTGGATTTCATTTCACGCTGGTGCTGTTCAAACTCTTATCGTAAATAAAAATTTAGATCTTGATGTCCCGGGTTGGACTACTGTGATTGCCGATCAGCTTTTGGTTAACCGCAGCTCCCTTCATAAAATATTGAAAATTATCTCGAAATAAATAAAGGAAAAAGAAATATAAGGATTTATTCATTTATACACATGTCTATCGACACCGTCGCAGAGTGTTGTTGTACGCACCAGGGTGGTCTATTGTCTGATGTTGGACATTGCAGGCAAACACTACGCAGGTAAAAACCACAGGCATGATTACGCCGTGGATTGTTTATGATGATAGAACTTGAACCCTATCTTAAGGATACTGAGTTATTCATCCATCCTTTAGCAGGATCTCTTCTGGCACTTTCTGATTTCTTCCTAAGTGCACCAACAATAAAACTACATTAGTAAGCACATCTTCCAAGTTTATAATGATGCAGAGATAGCAGCGAACCAAAGCTGGTTCCTTTTTGGGTTATATAAGGCCAGCTTCAAAGACATGTGAAGGCCGCCATTTTGTTCCAAGGCGTACACTGGGGCCTGAGAGGCAGAATTTTCTCTTGATAAGTATGGTCTAACTTTGGTGCATTTTAGGGCGTTTATAAGGTTGTAGTGAGCTGGTCTTCAATTTGTTTATCGACTTTCCAAAAAGATCAGTAAACACCCATTGCTTTCTTAATTAGGAGCAATTCAGCTATCTCTGGAATTTGTTTCTTCTTTTTTATATCGATTGGACCTACATAGAAATACGTCAGTACTTCAGTTATAAATACTATAATTGTTAAGTAAGAACAAGATACGTAATTATTATTACCGATATAAATAGTTCATCCCATTAAGTGTCTTCTTCAGTCTCTCAGCCGAATTATTTCTTCTCTCTATGCAACATAAAAAATTGATACAAGACACGTTACTGTTACGCCGATGCGATTAACTGTTTTTAAAATGTCATTCTGCTTTATATGACCCACTTTTATGCAACTTAATTTTACGTGAGATTTAAAACGATGCAACTATCCTATGATAGCCAGTACGTTTTAATGCTGATGTTTGTGGCTTTGGTCAATAGTTTTGTTAAGCCTCTGGTCTATGAGTATAGCGTTTAGGTAATTGTCGTAATCGGTACTTGCTCACGAGATCTAGTACTATTAGTACGAATGTAGTGAACGCTCCGACCCGAACTAAGCGCACTGAATGAACGAGAACTTCGGTTGAGCTAGAACGCAATTCAAAATTATACTCTGCACAATGGTTATGTACAAGCAACCGACAATGTAATAAAAACAACACAAAGGAATGTTACTAATATTCATCACATCCGCTACAGCTTAAATGAAGTTCCGGTTTTCCGTAATTCAGCCATTTTTTATGAAGCAATCTTTCTGATTTTCGAACATGTGCTGTTGGATTGGTGTCAGATGCACGGGAATCGTTCTCTTCTGGAATAAACTCAGAAACATCGCAATTAGGACACTCAGAGGTAGCATCAGAAATAGGCATGGTAAAAGCAATTTGGCCTTAGTGCCTACGATGTACAGAACCATCATCCAAATCAAGGATCTTACACAATCTTTTACCCATCTGATTAAGAACAATACCGCAAGAAGGTCTCAGTTCACTCTTTTGATGATAAATAACTTCAGCTGATTTCAAAGTGAGCAAGTTTGTTCGCAATGCTCTGTTCTTAAACAGCTTGGCTGGACTGCATCCGGTTGTCGAGTGGACAGAGTTTTGGTACTGCATTACAGGCTATCAACACTCCTACTGAGTTCGTCAAACGTACTGACAGGCAAAGATACAATGACACTCCTTAAACTATGACCAAAGTTTTCAATTGCACCATTAGAGTGTGGGTGTTGAGGTGAAGTTAGCACCTGGTGACAACCCAACTCTTTTAGCCAGTCACTCACCTTCTTCGCCGCGAAATGGTCTCCATTGCTAGTAACAATCGCACGTGGAACACCTTCTCCACTAAATGTTTTACGTGGAGCTATAATCGTGAAATCAGCATAAGGGAAAGTAGTGAAGTATACCTTCGGTAAACTGAATTAAGAATCAATAGCAACCAAAGCATAGTACCTACCTAGAAATGGACCACAATACTCAGCGTGAACACGCTGCCAGTGCTCTGAAGAAATAGGCCACGGAGCCCATTCCGACGGTTGCGTGGGAAGTTTATGTAGAAAGTGACGATAGTTTTAGCAATATGGCACATTGTCGTTCAAGTCTGACCACTAACAAGTGAGACAGGCGAGAGATTTTATTTTTACAATATCTAAATGTTCGGAATGCAAATCTTATAAAAGCGCAGCCCGCAATGTAGGAGGTACAATGATTTTTTCGTAACAACTTAAGATACTATCACAAGCCACCGAATTGCCTTCGCGTCGTTTATAAAATTCAGAAAATCGACGCCAAACATCTGCTCGCACCCGTGTTGAACACAAGATACGATAGCGTGATAGCTTTTCTTCGTTTCATGAACTAGATCTGGCCGACCAACGGGTAGTGGCTGCGTAAGCAAACAGTCAACGGTAGAAGGTTCTTTTAAAGTGGCATAGCTAGACAAGTAGTCAGTATGTGGAATAGATTGTGCTTTGCGATGTTGAATGTCATAAGAGTACGCAACACTACAACGCCAAACCATGACCACTGACGATTTAGCCAATGACCGTTGTGGATTATAGATAAACTTCAGTGCTTGGTGATCAGTGGCAATGGTGAAATGCGTGCCAAAAATGTACTTGTGCAGACGAGTAGCGGCCCAATAAATAGCCAATGCCTCACGTTGCGTTTGTGAATATCCACGTTTAGCGACACTGAATCGGAGAGAAATGCAGAAAACTGAATGACTTCCTTGTTCTAGCCCGGGATCGATACAAATAGGAGACGCACCCGCAATAACAGACGAAGATGCGTGAGGGGGAAAAGTGCAAAGTAAAGCATTAGTTAAAAGAAAACCTCAGGAAACCGCGTAAAGCTTGTTCACTCACTGAAGACCACTGGAACGTCTTCTGAGAGAGAATCAAACAAGGGTGCATTTTTAGTGGCAAAATTGGGAACAAATCTACAGTAATACTGAAGAGAACCCAGAAGAGAACATAATTCAACAAACTATTTAGAAGAGAAGGCAAAGGATGACGAAGCAAAACGGTTGGGTTCAGGGCGAAAACCGTGAGCATCAACCAAATAATCCAAATAAGTGAACTCAGAAGGGAGAAAATACACTTATCAGGTTTGGTGGCTGCATTATGTTCCAGAAATCTGTCCAGCAATAAACGCAAACGGTCATCGTGCACATCTTTGGTTGGAGCATATATGATAATGTCATCTTGGTAAGGACAAACACCTTCTAGGTCAGGGATCAGAGATTTAATGGTGTCTTGAAAAATAGCGAGAGAAGCACTAAGATCGAAAGGCAGTCAATTGTACTGATACAAACAAACCGGCCAATAATAGTGGTTAATTCATAGGACTGCTCGTCAAAGGGAATCTGTAAGAATGCATCTTTCACATCAATTCTGGAAAAAATACTTGGAACCGTGAAGTTGATGAGGAATTTTCTCAGGTTCAAGAGTGGCACAACTGGACTCTTTGGGCAACTTGTTCAAGATAACCCGGTAATCACCACAGATTCTGGGAGTTTTGCACTCGCGTTTCAGAGGAGTCACAGTCGGCGTGGCCTATGCCAATACTCCTTCACGGACCAAATCGTCGATCAGCAAGAAACAATTCACATGAACTGAGCACACGTAATGGGTATCCGGTAATGGCTTTAACCAAAAATGGAGATGAATAGGTGGAATGATTTTGCGAAAAGCCTTCTGAGGAATAAAAGAATCAACACTGCGGGTGTCTATGACGAATGAACGTCGAAAAGAGTGGTTGACAATGAACGAATGGGTAACGCGACGGCAGTTATCGGAACTAACAACGGACAAAGCAAGAGATTGCAAATCTGGAGGTAAATGACAATCTTCGGACGGACGCGCAGTGGAGTATGTATTTTTACTTCGATATACGGACTGAATATGACCTACCTTACCACAATTGTGACACTTCGCATTAATAAATGTACAGGTAAATCGAGAATGTTTCCCGCCGCAAGAACAGAAAATATTCCACCGCTAAGTTATTTGAACTAGTCGGGAGTGAGAATTTCGGCCGAACTGATTACCTGAAGGAAAGTATTTCATTTGTCTCAATGGTGGATCAGAAGAGGACTTCGGATTTTTCACACTGAACATAACTGGAGTTTCACTAATAACAGCGCCACGTAAGTCTTGTTGTTGCTCACAAAGAAGTTTGGCGGACTGATAAGTGTATTCGTCGAGGGGAAGTCTTTGTTGCAACTCAGGACAGTTGATACCAGCAATTAATCTGTCTTGTAACTGCACCTCGAGCCGATCGTCATAACTGCATTTTGTGGCCTGTGTCTGCAATTGCAACACAAATCGCCGTATTGATTGATTGGCGCCTCGCATCAATGAGCGAAATTTCACTCTTTCAGCAGCTTCGAAATTCACCGGTTGAAAATACCGCAGAAGCAGCATCTTCAAGAATTCGTAAGTTAAAGGCACTGGGGAACTCGGAAAAGCCAAATTCTTCACGAGGGAATATGCAATCTTTCCAAGGACTATCAAGAAATGTGCAGGTTTTTTCTCAGAATCTACGGATTTAGGAGTCAAACACCATACTTTGAAGCGATCGATGTAGTCCTCAGCCTCTTGTGCGTTGCTGTAAACATTCAAAGCCTGCAGATTACAGACATTCGTGGTGGGGACTGACCGCGATGCCAAATGTTGTAATCAGTACTTGCACACGAGAACTAGTACTATTAGAACGAACGTCGTAAACACACCGACCCGAACTGAGCGTACTGAAGGAATGAGGACATCGGTTGGACTGGAACACAATTCAAAATTGTACTCTGCACAATCATTATGTACAAGCAACCGAGAATGTAATAAAACAACACAAAGAAATTTCATCACATTCATCACAGTGATGAACGTATCGCAACTAATTGAACTGAATTCATCATAGCAAATATTGCATCACACTGTTTCATTACAAACATACATATTGAAGCCTATAGGAATGAACTTAAAGTGTTCTTGGTAAACTAAACATCGAGCGTTCGTGTTATATTTTAATTACAGTGATAAAACGCCAAACACACGGCCGCAAACGTTTTGTTTGAGTTCACTACCAGCTTTTATCAGTGGCACGGGAAATGTGCGTATTAGCTACCCACAGACAGTACCATGATATGAAGTGGAATGATAAACATGTAGCCGGACACGTAAGAAGTCACGTTTGTGTTCAGACGGCTACCTAACTTGCAGTCACTGAAATCCCATAAATCATTATCCAGTCTTGTTTGTATTCATATTCAGGGACCAACGATTACGAAAACACCTTGGATCACGCTACGACGCAATTCCAAATGTGTTCGATTGGGACTGTAGCATCACGTTACACGACCGAAAAGTAAGTAGATATGTCTAAGTGGCTTTCTGATTTTTCACTCACAGTTGTTTCTATGAGGTCTGTTCCTTTTTTGTCATGATCTCACTGCAAATTTGGCATTATTTCCCATCCAAATTGAATAATTTGAAGAATTCTGGAACATCGTTGATACTGGTTACCGACAGACTAAACAGGGCGACAAGATACTCTACCACTGAACATACAGGTCTTCAGTCCAGGTCGAATCCATTACCCGTGCTGGGAATAATGAATAGGCTTAGTCTTAAACGCCTTCAGTTGGTCACCACAAGCTATTCCAAAACTGTATCTGAAAAATGATTCACACATTTCTTTGATCATGCACAAGATGAAGTTTTGGAACGCCTGGCTTTACTGAGGCTATGGTTTTGCTTCATTTTCTGACGTGCTGTTGTCACTAGCTTTACGGACATTGATCTGTTTGGATTTATGCACTATGCTGAACGAAGTACAACTCTGTACGAAGTGGCTGGAGTTGATATCCGTCAAAGGATTGGCATGCGTTCTTAGTCAACTGATAGTTCACATAAAGTAATATGACATCCAGGAACAAACAAAGTGTTTTCGTGTGATTGATTAGGCATAAAAACCAGATGGTAATCAGGATAAGATTGAATCATCTTGTAGCTTATTTGGGGTAAGCAGAAAAACAAATAAGCTGCCGGTGAGGTTAATTAAATATCCCAACAAAAAACAGAAGAAAAAAACGGTTGGAATGAAGTTACTATCAACACAATGAACAAGTCGTCCAAACCCGGCATACTGATAATTTTAAAACTTTTCAACGAATAAAAACGAAGATTTTCAGTCAAATCTAACCAATGTGCACAGATTGTGAACCTTAACTGATGCACAGGTAACTAGTGCGGAATGTATCCACTTAAGCGGACACCATACTGAGGTGCTATCTGGGTGCCTATCTCGATTGATCTATTTGGCAGATATCCGGAGCCTCTGGCATGGCTTCTTTGATCAGCTGGCCGAGTGCACGGGCCAGTAAAGCCAGAGTGTGAAAAGTACTCCCGCGTCCAAAACCTGCCGAGGTTAAAGACGTTTAGGAACTGAACAAACTGATGCGCTTCAGATGTCTTTTAAAAACCCATTTTACGCTCAAACTGGTCAATGCTAACCACTTCCATCAATCTGAGTATGCTTCAATTTTACTATCGTTTGCTGGAGTGTGCTGTTATGGTTAGGTTGAATTGTTTACCCAAGTACGAGTGATGATTGCTTCAAAACACAAAGATCATGGTCTTTTGGAATATATTTAGCCGCATACACAGAGGTATGATATATCTTTAAAGTAATAAATACATAAATCTGTTTATATATTGTACTGAAAAAATCTATGGTCGTGCAGTTCATTTTGTCTGATACTACTAGGTGCTGTTGATATGCTAACCGTGTTTAGAATTTGACCCTCATGATCTGACGGAGCGTGTAGAATCTGTGTTTAGACCGGGATTTTCATGCTGTTTCATTCAATAATCATTTTTCATTTTCTACGGTCGGTTATTTGTCATGTTTATCGACAGACTATGATCGAATATTAACCAAGGCTAATTGTCAACATTTGAGCAGATTTAACCGGTTGATGGCCGATGAAATTCAGTCCCACCGTTGACTAAATTCTTTCACCCTCAGAAATAATTAATCTGAAAGGGAGATTTAGTGGAGTGTTCACAGAAAGAAGTTATCGATCCTCAGGTGAAACAGAAAACAAGATGGAAAAATAAAGTTTGGTACGGCATTATAAAGTTCCATGGTTGTAGGATTGTACAACGATCCGAATAGCACCGTGGGAGAAAATTAAAGAAATATACGATCAGGAAGAATTTCTGCAGTAAAACGGGAATAATGCTTCACTTGTATTTGGAAAAGATACCTGAAGGAGTCGTTTTAGGCGAAAAATGTATCACAACAGCAGCGAAAGAGTGAAGTAGAGGAAAACCACTCGGCGGAAACACGGTTTTGTAGATGTGGAGTTGGGGATCGATCGTTCATTGGGCGAATGACCTTGAGTTGAATATGATTCTTAAGATGAACAGAGAAAGTGAATGCTACATTTTCAATGCGACTGCAATGTTCGATGTTGGGGGTGTATCCGGTCTCGTTGTTCTAGGGGAAATTAGGCTAAAAAGAAGAACGGTCGCTTATGGATTCAGTTTTCAGTTTTTCCAAGTCGCGTGAGGTAATTTAACTAACTTATGAAGATCAGAATAGGAATGAAGTAAACTAGATTTCTCTAGTTACCTTGATGAAGTGGAATGAAGTTTATTGTTGACAGAATTGATGTAGAGAGAAAACAGCACACAGTTACGGGAAGAGGCCATCCAATTTGTAATGGAAGCATTAGAAGTGGCGCATTTTGTCTATTTAGGTAGTTATGTTGTCGACGTTTGAGTTAAACATGACTCATGATGCGTGACAGTCATCAGATGTGAGAATGGAAAACGCACAAGTGGGACAAATTAGGGTGAGAATGGCCATCGGTAAAAAAGAAGGGTGGGATTCATGGTAATTCATGGAAGTGAAGTGGATAAAAGCTCCATTTCTTGGCGAATGACGGTGTTTATTTTGAATGCTTTGAAATGAGTTCACTCGGAATGTACCAAGTTGAAATTTTTCCGGATGCATCCTCTTATCCTTGAGGTTAAGCAGGTAGGGAACCGCAAACCGGGAATCTTCGCTGAACGCTTGTTACACCTTATCTAATGAAAAGCTTCGGTAGTATCCAAAGACGCTAAGTGAGACTTCCCATTGGAATAATGGATCGATAAAGAGCATACGTAGGATATGTATGGCAAAAGGCCACCAGTGCATTTTTGACAACCAAATCCATATTTGTGGCCTCCCAGGACTACATTGCAAGGGAGTTTCGAGCGGCGATGAACGAACGGTAGTCACGGTGATTTTTTATGCTCTTCAGTCCCCGATTACAATCCTGCCATTGCCGTCACCGTCGCCCAGTACGTTTCCCAATTTCCAACCTCTAATTGACCACTATCTCCCAGTTGGAATATCGTATCAATATTACGAAATAAAGGAAAGTCAGTCGAAGAATAATAAAAGAATAAAATATAGGGTCAAGCGGAGATTCCTGGTTGTAATAGGATGGAAGAGAGCTGCTCCATAATGTGCCTTTGAGATGAAAGAGAGTTGCAGATACTTCTCCTCTTAGTGAGAAAGATGGAATTTTTGTACCGGGTTTCGTTTCATATGTTGCAAAATGACAGTGTTCAGTAATTGCAAGAATTAAATTTTATAATCCGTCGATCTGAGTGGCTTCAACGTGAGCATAAACTAGCCGCTTGACTGTGGGCTTTACTTTTGTAACGACTGCCAACCACTTATTTCGTGCTTAGATAAAGGAACAAAGTGAGAGGGAGAAAATGGGGTAAACAGTTACCGTCAAATGGTCTTTATTTCTAGGTAAAAGCTCAGGGGCTCGTTTTGATACTTCATTTCTAATGAGTGATGTAGAATTCCGGATGTCTATGGATCCTACAGTATTGATCATTCGATCTTAAGCAGTTCCAATGTGGCGACGGTCAATCAGAAACCGTGAAGACAGATCGAACAGGTTTATGAACGGCGAAACAGCAGCAAATATAGATTACAGCAGGTTGGGCAGTGGCGTTCCATAAACGGTTGTATCGGTTGGAACTGGTACTGAATGTAAATATTATTTTTAATTTCAAGCAGAACATACGATCAATTGTGATATGACGGCAGTCTTGGTCAGAAACAGACAGCAGGGGTGGTCATATGATGAATAAGTGAAAGAAATACATGCAAATGAGAAGATGGACATAGATTACGGAGGGCAGCAGACAGTGCACGGTTCTGTGGTGTTTCAAAGTTAAACTGAGCGCTTGTGCAAAATGGAGATCGGAAAGATAGAGATCAGTGAGGTGCGTACGTGCGTGCATGCGGCGATACACGATTGGCCGACCAGTCGAAGTGGCCTGATTGGCAGAAAGGTAGGATGTTTCGCTAGAGGTGAAAAGGTCCACGGTTGGAACCCCATATGGGGTAGACAGCTTTCAACGGAAAATCGTCTCATATAAACAGACACAGAACATTTAAGCAGCGGTTGGAAAGAAAAGTACTACGCGAACAGCGACGGAAAAAGGGTGGAAATATGGTCAGTACTATGCGGCGAGCAAAGCGAAATATCAGTACACAAAAATGGATTGAGCTAAGAAAAGGGTTACTTGATGACCAAACGGAATCAACGAGTGATAATTCTCGAACTTTATATTTTGAGGAACAAACAGAGACATTACCTGGAGAGTAAATTTCGTTTCATTTATCGCTGAGGATTCAGTTCAGTTCAGTTTCCACAGGACTTTGTGTGGCTAAAGCCAGTCGTGTGTCCAGATAATGGTGTTGTCAGCTCGTTTCCGTAGCTCCCAACACTGCTTGTTCGAGACGACAGCAGGTGCCCGCCTATCCAGATCTAGACACTGGTTTGGTTTTTGAGCGCCTGCTACGTCAAGATTTCGTTTGGCATTTCTAGCCAGAGCGATTTTGTATTGGAAATCTCGCTTGAACAGCGCGCGCGACCCGAAGGTCACGCGCGCGCCGCCACGGCGCAAGAATCTGATCTTTACACGAACTATTTAAAGAACCTGACCACGGAGAATTACAAAATCCCACTAATCGGTGAATGCCCATTGCCAGAACGTTCATGGAGGTGGTGGCAAGGATGCCTCAGTAAAAAAGTTTCAGGGGGAAAGATCAAGGATAGGTTTGGAATCTACTGATAGATAAGATGTTAGTGAAAGAAAGCGATTTTGTTCCTGCCATCGCTTACGCAATCGGAGGTTTGGGCGAACAAGGAGATTAAAAATGAATCCTTGCTTAACGGAACAGAATCCTATGGTTTCCTTCCTAATTCGTTTTTTTATATAAGTGTATATTAGTGTTGAAGCCACCCAATGTTATGAGTACTAAAGTTTCCGCAGACTGGGGTTTAATCAAGCACGTCATATTGCACAGTATTCTCAACGTGCCCGATGGAGAAACGGAGAACAACCAGTATTATAAGATGGGCGTAATAAATTCCTAAAAATTTGTGGTTACAGCGCAAAAACGGGTTGTGGTCCCAATAACTACGATTTGCAGTTAGAAAAATCGAAGCTAGAAAGGTCGATAAAATACACAAATATTTGCTTTGCAATTGATGCAGATGAAAATTTACGGCTATGAAATTGGAGGTTGGTATTGTCTGAAAAAGGAATCACTATATTTTGCCGACAAAAATAAAAGTACTGGGGAACTTCTACTGGAAATTATCACATGAAATGAGTAGTACCGTTCAAACCCTGTATGCAAATGAGATCAATCTGAGCACATGTGCAAAACAATGAGTACATGAAAATTCAATACTAATCATTTTATTTGTCCTGTTGGAGAACTGCTTGGAAGCCGGCAGTGGTGTCCCCGAGGTGTTCGAGCAACGAAACCCCAAATAAGACCCCAACAGGTTAGTCTGGATATCGCAACAGCTGGAGATACCCGTTTTCGAGTAGTTTGTGAGCATACACATCATATACATACAACAGAGGAAGAACGTGGTACACATGCTTATATCACTCGTATCACACGAATCATATTAGTTTAGCTTCCTTGGGTAAGTGAAATTACCTTACCTTACCGCCACATTCAGATAGTATTCATTTATCAATATAATGATAACAAGAAGGTAATAAGTGTCTTATGCAGAAGGTTTTGCACTGCCAACAGTTGACTTTGAAAGTGCTTCTTCAGAGGTGGAGCATTGACTGAAAAAAGTGGACAAGTCTTTCTTCATAGTCCAGGATTCCTTTTCGTCCATTATTGATCTTCATCCCTAGCTCGTTGTTTCTGTCGGCTGTGCGGTGATTTACGAGACAATCATACTCCGACAGGCGAAAAAAAATGATTTGAACTGAATTGAATGGAATAGATTGTGGAAACAGGATCCCATATTTGTCGATATTGTAACTGAAAGTTGATCTGCGTGTAAACACATTTCGTTGTCTCAAAAAAAAAACAGAGAGCTATTGTAACGTATGCTGCCTTCGTGTTTTCCCAAATGGAATATTTAGTCGGATGCCTATTGCTTAGTATGAGTAATGTCTCTAATCCGATTCCAATAGATCAGTTCATTTCACGTTGCATAACCAGTAATCATACACTGAATGTGACAGTTATGTTTTTTAATTGTCAGTAAAAAAATGCAGATTGGAGGTGGAAATCGTGAGAAATGACGAATGAAGTATGAACAGAGATGTATATGAAGTGGATGAAAAAAATGTGTGAACACAAGAACGTCACTGATCCTGATATGCGGCCATATTTCCAAAATGCTTCTAACCCTGTAGTAAGGGGATCCTGACGCTGTAAGTCTACTTCAACCTGTGTTGTCAGGTCTCTGGTTACGATTTCTATAAGCTTCTTCCATGTGGCATACTTACCATCCTTGATCACTCTGTCACCCAGTGGGAAATGACTTCAGTCGAGGCACTCGGACCGAACATAAAAGGCAGAAGTGAATCAGATTAAACAAAGCAAAAACGAAATACGGATGAAGTATTTCCACTGTCTGCGTCAATTCGAAAATTTCTGATTTCCATTTGAAAGTGGATCTTATTAGATATGACTTCATAAATAAAAACTACAAAACAACTGCTTTCTGAATCGTTGAAAATGTCGAAACAGTCGTCATCAATAACACATGGGAGTCGAAATTGGCTGGGAGAGTACCGGACAGAACAATGCGCTATGGAATACGTTATGTGTAATCTTTTGATGGTAGCCGTTCGATGTGTTGGTCACTTCCGGTAACCTTTCTCAGGACCGGTTTACAATCTAATCTCAACCGGTCTCGAGAAAGGCTACTGGTGCTAATCAAAACGTCGACCGACTACCATCATTTCCGACAACGGTATGCTACAGAACATCGAGTCCTCCTCCTCATTATTCTCACCGAATTATCAAGACTGTCACCACCACCTTGACGCAGTTTTTCGAAGTCTCAGAATCTTGAAACACCTACTTTTTTATTTCTTAACAACCGACTCCCATATGATTTATGTATGGTTGATATAAAAAGGGACAAAAGCCGTTTTTTGCACTAGGTGTTGTACCTGCCTACCTAATAGTAGTTAAGCTAGCTATTATCACATTTGCTTGGTTCGACTTAATTTAATCAACAACATTTATTTTCCACTTCCGATGATAACTAATTTGCAATTAATAAAAAAGAAGGTTATTCCCGTCTTTTTGAATCCTGGATTTGTTTCCCAATATCAAAATGGATTAGGCAGAACAGATAGATACCCACGAATATTCCCGATGGCGACATCGTGGTATCGCATTTGAGCTACGCCAAGCCGACTACAATCGAGCCAATCGGACACTGGCTTCCGGGCGCCCGTTTAAAACGAAAACCGGCGAAACCAATATCTACTGGGGTTATTGGGGTGATATTGTATGCTCTCCATTTCTGTGTTTCGGTATCGATACAGAACATTGTCACGAGCTGGAGCGAAAAGTCAATGGTAAACTTCGTTATGGTGCGACAACCACATCCGAAGTGAATGTGCGGCGCATGCTGTGGCAATTGGAAACGCATCAGCCGTGTCCGATACGTGTGGCCGCCCCATTTTTGGACGTGATTGGGAACGACGGGAAGGCCCGGACGGAAGTGGATAACTTGGATGAAAAAATTGGTAATGAGGACACGGAAGCAAATCCTGATCACCCGACAATTACTCCTGGTGCAATGCAGGTGTCACAAGAAGTGACCAAAGGTGAGTGGCATTATAACACTGAAAACCAAGCAATAAAAACGAATTCTAGGATGCACTGCCAAAGCTTTACAAAAAATAGAAATGCCGCAGAAGTTATTTCGTCCGGCTTGTTATAAAACGCCGGAAGTCCCAACGGGAATCGAACTTCATCACGTAGAATAGACAGCACCGTATTAAGTCGCCGCTATGCGAGATCTAGCCACATTCTTGTGATTTGTTTCGAAAGTAAACTCATTGATAAACGTCTCATCACCAAAAAGGAAGTAAAAATCTGTGGGGTTTCCTCATAATCGATTCAGTCATCGCCAAGAACTTGGCGAAATTCTTTCCAAGGACTTAGATAAATAGTTTAAGTCACTACATTGGTATTCCCCAGTTTCACACGGCTTTTTTAATTCAAGGACTAGGAATGCCCTTTTTCGAAGATCGTTGATTTCATAGCTCAGCAAAACCTAGCCAATGGTTTCTACCCTTCGGGAAGAACCATTTTGTAGTTCAAACAAACTTCGATGGAACAACAAACAACTTTCACAATTGCAGCTGGTTTTTTCACGGGTAGTCTATTTCTAAGATAGAAACAAATTGCAAACTATCCATGAATGTTGTGTTGCGCATTTGTAATGCGAATAAGTGTATGCATTGATGGCGTAGTCAAACCGGTCAGCAACGCATTGTATGAACGACTAACTCGTTTCTGAGAATCATCGCGGCACTCATTGTAAAGCGAACTCACTTGGTCCCTTGTAAGGAATCCTCAGCTGTAGTGGATATTCACCGAGCTCCCCAACTGAGACTCGTAGTCGGGAATGCATGGATGTGGGTCACCGAAGCCTTACCGTCTGACTCTCAAATTTGGCTCTCAGCGGCTTGCCCCGTACCAACACTACATGACAAAACACCCTTCCGTGACGGGTTCTTTTAAGGTAACAACCCCATCACTGGCACAGCGAATGGCTCTAAGTCAGCGCAACGTTCACTCGTCAGGACAAGACAAATAAAGGTCATCTACAGAAACTTGTCACTTATCAACATTACCCTTCTTCAAGGATCTCTTTCAATTGTTTATTCGTGGTTCTCTTTTGATTGCACTCTTTGCTCGCTAGACTTATTTGCAAGAAACTGAGTGCCGTTTTTGATTTATGTTGTTCTATGAAGACTGTATTTCTTTTAACAAAGTCAGATAGCTCCTCCATTAATTACATCTCCGAGAAGGCAGGAAGGACATACCTACAAACTGCATGACTAGTTTTCTATGAAGTGACACTCCAACCTAATCAAACTAGAGATACAACGGTTGAATACGACACTTGTCCACTAGTTCCTCTGTACCACCAATAGCAAGCTTCTCTGGCGCGGAATCCGGGGCTTCTAGGTGGAAAACGGGCTCGACCAAAATACCACGGTAGATATACCGACAACCTGAAAGCCGCGGTTTTTCATCCTCCATCGGGCACTCTACCATCCCATATTCCTTTTGTTCCTTTGGATATAGAACCATTTTCCTCGGAAGAAGTCCTCGAGTTTCTTCAAACCTGAGAATCAGCTTCCGCTGTGGGTCCCGCGACGGCTTTTCCTCCACCGTTCCCGAATTTAGAGCAAATCAACTACCCGAAATTATGATTTCCCTCGTCAATAAATCTGTTGATGCTAGTGCCGTTCCTGCTTCGTGGAAACCCGTAACAGTGGGACCAATTCCCGAACATTACTTTTCCAACATTCTTTAAAACATCTTCCTTCCATCGCTATTATTTCTTCCGCGCTCAGGTTGGCCGAGTGCGCTATCCTCAGCCGATTGCGTCCCGTTTTTGCTGTTCCCAATGACCCCCATCAGTTTGCTTACAAACCCAACAGATGCTCTCTGGGTTCAGTTGCTGCAGTTTGGCATTTAATTTCAAAGAACTAGAATAGTTCAGTGAAATCCGCTTGTCGTGTTTTTCTTGACCATTCTTCCGCTTTGGATTCGGTTCCCCACTCTACTTCTTTAAAAGTAGGGGTCTTTTTACTATCCCACTTTTTACTCTGGTGGTTGAAAGGCTAATTTTCCAATAGAACTCAATATACTAAATTTGGTACAAGTTTATGGAGTCCCCTAACTGACTACTCAAGTGTGCTTCAGAGTGACGCTACCTCCTCGTATCTTTTCACCACATATATAAGTGAACTGGACACTGCACCACCTGCACGACTTTTTAGGCACGTCGATGAAGTGGCGCTCTATAAATCTATCTCTAAACAACCATACTTTAGCTCTTTCCGAGGACTTATACAATTTTCGAAATTTTTCTTCCCATTCTGGCCCACATCCCAACGTCTTCCAAATTTTTCGAGTGTAGTTTCTCCCTTCCTCGGTCTTCTTACTCCAATGAGCAATCAGTCATCAGTAATGTTCCCGTTTCCACAGCTGACTCGGTCAAGTGCTTAGACGTTGCAATCAGCACAAATTTACAGAGGTTTTCCCATATTCTTAATTGTTTTACGAAACTACGCAGGTTGCCTTTTCAAATTCGTAGGCTAAGGCAGTTGGGTGCCACACAAGCTGTCATTCTTTCTTTTGTCCATCAAGGTATTTTCCCAGTCTTACTCTATTACTCCCCAGTATTATTTCCTGGTCTGTCTAAGAAAGATCTTATCTTACTACATCTCGGCCTGGCTATTATACGTCTTGTTTCTCTGATTCCCACTGGTTCTCATCTCCAAAGTTTGCGATTTGGACTTGACAGCCTGGGAAAACTTCGCCAAGAAGATTCTTGCGGACCCCACTCACCCCCTTGTCCATGACTTATCTGCGCGCCGTTTGCATCCCTCCACATGTTCCACATTTAGACTTGTCCCTTTCGTATGAATATCTGTCGCAACTCTACAGTTCCCTGTTTAGCTCGTGTTCTGGTCATAAAGGAACTTTGCCTGAACCTCGCTGACTGGACCAGCTTATTCCCGCGGCACTCATTTTCTAAGCTTGTTTCCAAAGTGACAGTGATCGGTTTCCCTCCTTCGAGCGGAAATGTGAGTTTGCTAGCTTGTTGAAGTCCTCAGTGTAGCACAATCCAATACATATTCTGCGAACGGTTTAAATCCCCTCACTGAAAGTAAGTAGATGGATGGAAAAAGCTTCTAGGACGAGCACGATCGGCTTCCCGGTTGCGATGGTGTGGGCTGACTCATTGCTGGTAGACAGTTAAATTTCGTTGAGTCAGTGCGTCAGCACCATCCCGGTGCTGAGCCCACGAAACCACAACCGACATGATGGTCGATCGATGGCGTGGATCGATAGCATGAGGGATGAGTCCTGTCAGTGGTGTTTGGGCCTCAAGGCTTGGTCAACCACAGAAGTCGGACCAATAAGTTGTGTGCAATTGCTGGTCACAGGGTCCAACGACCCACATGTGTTTCACAGCAGTAAAACGAGATGATTCGCAGACGTAAAGGGCTTCTCACTCGAGTTAGTGGAAAGTTTATAGCAACGGTTATTGCCACCTATCAGGTATGCGTATCCGGTACGCCTCTGTCCAATCACCCTCGCACTTGCTTACATCGTAGGTGTTTTATTCTCAGCTGTCTGATTTGTGCATCAGTGTAGCGACTGGATGGATGATCCTCGTTGATGTGTCCGCTGGAGAACCACAGCTGTGATATCTGTGTTTCGGTTAGTCATAGAGCACTGTATATACACTGCGCGATAAAAGTATGGGACCCCCTCATTTTTCTCTCGCATATTTCCGCTTTAATGGAAGCACATCCGGCCAGAACGACCGAATGCAGAATATCGTACGGTATACCGAATCTCAGGCCGAAATTGTGCACGATGTGCCAATCAGAGCGAAAAACGTATAAACGATGGTGACAGAACTGCAGAACTTCCAATCCCTGTGCGCTATCCCATGGAAAACTTCACAGAACCAGACGGATCATCGAGCCTGGCAACAACGTGATATGCTCGGTTTGTGGATTGGGCAACGGACAAGACCATGAGAACCGGAATCACGTTATTCTCGTGCACTGGGTCACGTGATGCATCCCGGTGACCTAGGTGATCTTCACTTCCTTTGGTTGCACGCATACACCATACAGCTTACACCGAATTTCGTCTGTGCAATGTTTTACACGGAAATAAACTAATATCTTTTAGGAACGGCGAAACGCCCACGTTCTACCAAAGGGGACGCAGTTCGCATGAAATCTCCATGTAATGCAGAGATCAAGAAACGTCGTACGACAGCATCTGGAGTGGAACGAGCAGTTTGCGTCCTAAAAGCGAACGGGTCGTCCAAAACACTAAGGAAGCCGGACGAACGCGAATTAACTCGTCTAGCCTCCAAAAAAACATTTTACATATCGAAGTTGAAAGATTTGATCGAATTCAGCGTTTCGAAACAAACGTGACAAAGAACACTCAAAGCTGTGCCGTGAATGAAATACAAAAAAATGGAATGATATATTGCTCTCACAGTGCTACATAGAGGATAACGCTTATTGTGGGCTGAAGAACACTTGACATGATCAAACAAGTGGGGGAATGTCTATTTCAATGACGGAAGAGAATCGAATTTGTATGATCCGTATACTTGTAATTATTACTAGCCTGATATTAGAAAAGAAGAAACAATTTCCTTAGCCAATGGCCAAGGTGATCTCGTTATACCTGAGGGTACACAATATTCCGTTGCATATATTCGTACAGTGGAACAGATTTTGCTGCCGCTAGTGACCAACAAACTGCAAGATGACGCAATATTCCAACATTTTAATGCTTCTGTCCACTGCTCGTACACTACAAAATGTTAGCTTCTGTTACGTGGGATGAAGGTCATGTAGTGGCCAACCTGCGGCCCAGATATAAACCTGATTGAGAACCTATGGGGCCTACTTACTTGCCATGTACAGCAGGATGCTATGATTTACCGGTCGAAAAGTGAATTGGGAACCGCCCCTGAGCGAGAATGGGCAAATATTGACTAAAGGACAATCACAACTCTTGTAAGAAGTATGCCGAGAAGATGTATCTAGGTCCTCAAGCAGAATGGCAATTGCACGCGATTTTAAGCAGTAACTATTGAGGCCCAGCTGAGGGGGGGGGGTCCTATACTCTTGTCAACTCCCTGTTTTGCATATTTTGATTTAATTAACTCAAAATAAGTTCTTTTTTACTTCGAACTTTTATATTCTTTATCGCGATGGGGATTCGGTCGTTCTGACTAGATGTGGCTTCGTTAGAGAACACAAAAGCGAAGATGTTCAGAAAAACGAGTGGGGGGGGGGCTACACTTTTACCACGCATTGTAGGTTTAACACGACCTGAAAAACAGTGAAAACTGTTCGGTATGAAACGATGTTCACTTTGGTTCTGCGGTTGATCCTATTTTTGATGCAAAATATTGTAATCGTGCTCTGTTTTCGTAGCATAATGAGTAAATTCCTTTCCAATTAAATAGCTTTTGACGTCACTGATACTTTTAAGTATAGTAAATCTGGAAAAAAACTCATATCCATATAGCTTACTACGTTTTCCTTTTCATTTAGTTGTGCAGGAATATCGATAGGACGTTTCGCTTTATTTAGTTTGTACTGCGATATTTGCAAAGGTTGTGAAAACGCTACTTCCATATCAAGATGTCTTATTCATTATTTGAGGATTTCCGCTATACAGAATCGGTAGTCTCATTCATTACTGGTAAACTTCGAAGCGCCGACAGGTGCGGCGGCAATGGCAATGTTCACAGAATATCAATTCTGGAGTACGAGGTCCCAAACCCGTCCATTACCGGCCAAATTCGGTGGTAGACAGTTTTTATTTTCTGGCTCGTTACTTCTTCAAGTCCCTTACAGTCCTTCATGTAGGACTGGAAGTCCTACTGGTTCTCCCTCGGGTTTTGATTACCACCTAGTACTTTCACTTAGTTCGAGAAATGATAAGCGGAGGGTCGGGGATGGGGCACAGATAGTGAGCAAGTGGAGATCATTTAAACAAAAGTTTCAACACATATACGAGAATGTACTGGTTACTTGATTGTATTGTTTCGTGTCCAAAAGTTGACGATTGGCGGAACCTGTGGATCGCGATCCGGAAGCCAATCATCCTGCATGTCTAGGTCCACTGGTCAAGGTTTTCAAGTATTCTCGCTATACCAGAGATTAAATACGTGTCTCGGAAAACAATGCACAACAAGAGAATCCGTCTGTAGATATGAGTATCACATGTCCCAAACACTACTGTCTGTTCACATTGAGTTTTCATGGACGGACCAGCTAAGACCGTTCTCTCGTTCTCTCTTTGTGTAATCAATGTTGGACAAATCATTTTTCTGTACGGCTGTTTCATCAGCGTGCTTGTGGAAAACCATCCACAATGCATTTCACCGAATCCCGACTGGGCCATGGAGCTGAACGATGCGCAAAATTACGAATCTCACATGTGACCTATTACACTACCGGGAAGAGCTATATCACGTGCTATGACCGAAAGCATTCCTTCGATTGTCGGCTCTAATAGTCTAGCTCTTAAATTGTCAACCCACGACTTTCCAAGCTGACTGGGTTCGAGCCCGGATCGGAACGCGATGATCATGCAATGCAGCTGGCAAATCCTAACAAATATTCAAACGGTACAAGCATGTTTCCATTGGTTTTCAGTGGCTCGTTGTTACTCGTTGAACCGTATACAATGAGGTGTTTGAGGCGATAACTTGAAAAATTTTGCTCTTTAACCAAAAATCGAATTCTAGCAAGTGCTCCTAAAGAGAAGACTGAAGTAACTTAATGGCAACGTGTTTTGATTATGCGATGGTACCGTGGGGAGGCAGAACACTAAATTGGAAGAAACCCAGTCAAATTTCTCCACTCCCGTTTTTCAAATGAATTTTCTGATTATATCATGCAATTGCTTGCGAGTAGTGTGTGGAATGATGAATCTTTGTTTGGTTGACTGTCCGTTGGACTCCACGTTTCACGCACAAACTCCACGTCATCCAACCAACCGTGCACTCGGAAGCACCAGGCTCGATTTTTGCTCTTGTTAGAGCTCATCAGCAGTGCATATCCTCCCCCACACCCAGGGTTTGAACCTGGGCCCTTTCACCTCGAAGGCGTGCACCATCCCACTCCCGTCCGGGCTGACCCGAATTGCCAGGGTAAGCATGCTCAGATGTCGACCTCTATGACAGCCTGAGATGCCCGACAGATTCGAATGGAGACACGGTACCTGATTCGTTAACTCCAAGCGAATGCCTCCCACCAAGTCGGGTCTTCTCAACAGGATGGGCCAACGTACCCACATTTAAAACTCTAACACTCTAACAAGAGCGAGACTCGAGTCTGGTGCTTCCGAGTGCAGGTTGATTGGATGACCTGAGGTTTGTGCATGAAACTTGGAGTCCAAAGGATAGTCAACCAAACAAACATTTTTTGATTATATTCGATCACGGCGCAGCACTCAGACAAATTTATCCGTTGACTTTTAATTGTGCATTAATATATGGTGCTTCATTGTTTTCGAATGGATTTAGACAAACTGAATCAAGAGAACAGATCAAATGAAAAAAAATCATTAGAAGAACGCTTGGACAGCATTCCTTATGGTAAGTGACGGGAGCGTCTAATGCCCAATTTTTTTTTCTATCCTCAGTTTCATCAACCAATAAATTCAAGCTCATATAAACAGTAATAGGATTTGTTTGTTGCACACCATTATATATATATATATATATATATATATATATATATATATATATATATATATATATATATATATATATATATATATATATATATATATATATATATATATATATATATATAGACAGTAAGTAGTATGTAAACGTGTGGACAGAATTTCCCTGGATTAACACGAGTGGTTTCGCGATTGTTGCCGCTCATCAGGTGTACGTACCCGGGACTCCTCTGCGTACTTATTTTCATACTTGTAAACCCCGATGTTGTATGTTCTCTGGGGTCTAATCTAAATTGTCTGGAATATGAAGAATCCACAAAAGTATCAAAACTGTGATTTCTGTTACTTATTCGTGTCTGGTGGCATTCCCGAAGAGCGGCAACAACTTCGAAACCGGTTGTTTGCTTCCAGGGAAACTTTGTCTACACATTTACTATCAATATGGGCGCATGTAAATGCAGTCTCGTTCGTTGGGTTAGCAGTGAGCGAGACACTAGTAACTAACATAAATCACATCTGTGAATCACATGTGGGCTCTTCAGTGAAGATTATCCATTCACACTGCAGACGATTCAAGCTAGATCTTTATATATATATATATATATATATATATATATATATATATATATATATATATATATATATATATATATATAATCATGACTTCATGCGTATAAGAATGCAGTCACGGACAATGCTTTTGTGCTATCCTTCAAACCTTGGTTCACAGTTATTATCTTCAATGAATGAGGAATTGTATAAGATTTACAGCATCCTGATGATCGTAATGGTTTTCAGTAGCTTCTGATCACTGTGCTTGGTGTTTAGGTGGCAACCGCTTTAGCACCAGTTGGGCTGACATCGTCATTGTGCAACTGAGGAAGTCCGCACTTATTTGTATGATGATGTCTTGAATACATCCCTGAAACCAAACTAATAATCGGGTTGAACGGGCCAAGCCTGAGCAACTAATCATGTCTTCATCTACGCATGTGGCTGAGCCACCCGTGTAAACCGTTCCGACCTAACTGAAGAAAACATTCATTTTGCCAGGCCCGAGGAGGCAAACGTTCTACTGGAGAGGCATGTTCGAGATTATTCTATTTCCCCTTGATATAGCCTGTCTTTCTTTCAAACCAGTACATTGCCATCAGACGTCATCATCACCATCACGGTACAGCGTTAAACATCAGGGCAAAACCACCGATCACTGCCTTTCTCACCATGTTGCACGTTGGAGTAGAAAGAATGAATATACAAGGTGGATAGGCAGTGGATCTACACGGGTGGAAAAGGAAAGAATGCCCCAGTATCCAACACACAGGATATACAGTCTAACTGTACAAACGCACATTGACTAGTCATTTGATTTGACAGAAAGTGACAACACGATCGCCACTGTTCAAGGTTTGCTGCCTTGTCCTTCAGTGTTTCCAGCCAACTGGTTGAGGGATCTTTTGGACCTCAACCACGAAGACGTGAGTCAACTACTTTTCCTAAGTTCGTTCTACATTTTCCCATTCCTCGTTGCCAAGTCATCTGTTGACCTCGACGTGGCTTCTTACACTCCTCCGGGAGAAACGGAAAACAGGGCACGATACGGTAGACGTGTGTTTGCCATATGTAACACATGCCCCAACCAACGAAGTCTACTACGCTGTAACCGAATATTCTCTGAACTGATACCCAATACTCTATTTCTGACCTCTGCATTCCTCACCCGGTTATTCTATTCAATCTTGGGGATATTGCGTAAACACCGATGGTGGAAAACCTCGAGGCGGCGAGCATATTCCTCACGTAGACTCTGTCGAGCAACCATACAATAAAATGGGCAAACCTCGGCACAGTACACACGACCTTTTAACTTCAGAAAAATATCAGGTCGGCGCTGGTGTGCTGTGTGTGTTTGCCTTGTGAGTTAAGGTAACGGGTTGGCGGGGTAGGAGTTTCGACGGGAGTCAGTTTTTCAGGCCATCCGTGGAGAATCACAGAGTTGAAACGCGGGGAACTATGTCAGTTTGTTTTTATGGGAATCTTGCCCCTTGATTTGATGTTGACCTCGCAGAGATCAGAAGCTCTCAAAAACAACCAATCTAAGCTACGATCAAAATCAATCTTCGTATGCACTGAGAAAATATTAGTTTTTTTTCTCGACAAAATCGAACTGGTCACTTTGCTCGACTGTTTAGTAAGCTGAATGCAGTATTGTTCCGGGGGGCTGCACGTCGACAATCTGCAAAGACGGAGGAAGAAAACTCGACGGGTCGGAACTCAGCAAGTGCATAAGCATGCATCAACGCTTTGCCCTGATAAAGATGGGCATGACGATCTGTGACTGGGCGCGTTACAACTGTAACAGCCTTCTTGTCTATCATCAAACTGAATTAGTGTAAATTCACGTCGAAATTCGGGCTTTTCTTACTCAGCATTATCTAGGACTAGGGCTAGGCTTTCCAATCTGAATCTGGAGTCCTGTGGGTAGAACGAATTATCGGTGTTCGGTCTAGTTTTACCGATATCATAAAGTTGAGATGAGAAGGCAAGGTAATAACATTAGATAAGTTACAAAACCCAACTTTCGCTGTGTCTCAACAGGTATATGTGACAGACTGCATAATGTTAAGAATTATGATCGAAGGAATACAGTTACTAGTGAAAAGCTCCTTAACTCAACTTCTTTTTCTGTGAAAAATCCAAGGAGACGGATCGGTTCTTTTTTGTTTGCCCAGGCTAGGCGATACTACCTTGTGTTATATTTTCAAGTTCATATGGGAAAGAATCTGGTTTAAAGATCATATTGTCGCTTGGTAACCTTTTGCACTCACACACTCACTCATTCCCTTAATCAGTCAATCATTCAATAAATCAACAAGCCAACCAATCAATCATACAATTACCCACTCACTCACTTCATAGTTCAATCAGTCACAGATTCAATCACTCAGTCGTCTATCTAGTCAATCGATCAACCGCTTGCACCAACCCACCCATTTATTTATCCCACCATTTTATCAATTTCAGAACCACTGATACCACCGGTGCCATTCACTGTCAACTACTTACCCCTGAACAGTTTCACCGACCTGCCCACACGTTATCGTTCCCTGCTGAGACAAGGCGATTCCAAACTCCAACTGAATGTGATCTACATTGGTTGTAGTATGGCCCATCTTTTGAGCAGCGATAAACTGAAACCGATGTGGGATCAGGGAGAAGACAAGGGAGATACTGCGAATCGGAGCAGACCAACATCCGGACTATTGAGCTTGTTAGATCTGGGCGATTCATACGACAAGCAAGATGAAAACGCGTTACTCATCGTGGAGTCTGTACTATATATGGTCGAGATCCGGCCGGCTCAGATTGAAGCCTATGTGGATCGCATAATACAGATGACGAAAGCCCTCGGCTTTCGACCTGCTTTCAAACCAAAGCCACTCGAAGATCATCATCTCTATTTTGTCCCCGATCGAACTCAGACCTAACTGATGACGTAACACATGATAACCCCGGTTAATTAATGGTTGTTCACTGTGATCACGTACAATAACAACGCATTTAATTCAATCGGTACGTCTTTTTCTTTGCTTGGTTTTCCTCTCAACTTCCCCCCATTCCTTCAACTATCCGATCAACTCAGCCTTATTCGATTTTACTGGGACAGCCAGATCAGTAGCTGACTGAGTGAAAGCGTTGCGAATTGGACTGTCTATTCACATTATCAGAACAAGTGTTCAGTTTTGATCGGTCGGATTTATCACCATACGCAAGGCATTTGCAGTTCCCCGGCTTTGTTTTATCAAAAGGTAACATCGACAACGATGCGGTGTCGGATGGTAGCCGGGATTGAAAAGAAGAGGCTAGGTCTTGTATCAGTGGACTTAAACAAACTTAGAAAGTGGCCATCAGATGACTGTTTAAAAACGTGAAAAAAAGGTCGAAAATGACTCAGTTTAACTTGAGCTTCAATAAATATGAACCACGCTTTGAGTATAGCGGTCTTAATTGTCTTTTTGTTAACGAAGTCCCTACTGAAAACCTAAAAATCGAATACACCAACGAAGTGCGGGGAGAATTACACGGGGCAAATTGTATGAGAACAGGGATATCACTTGTAACATTACACTGGCTTGGTCATTTATTTTTTTCGCTACTGGGTATCTGGGTCCCACGGGGGCCAACTAAGATGTATGAAGATTGTGTCAACACTTTCTTTATCGTTATCTTTATCTTTAACTTCTCATTATGTTTCCAGATGATACTAGTTGGGGTGGTGGTGTTGGTATTGGTTGTAACAGATGTTGCTAAATCTGTGATTTGTTGCATTTGTTGGGCATAGCTCTGACATTTTACATCGACTTTGATCTTTTTGTTTGAATCAGTCACTACTGTAAAGCGGTCACCTTAACTTTGTGTTGTCATTTAAACTAAGCTGTCGGGATTACTAATTTGTTGGATACTTGTCATGTAAGCGTAAACTGTCGCGGTTTGTAACATGCGAAATTTACCAAAAGTTAAAATCGTATCGTTATTGCCGGCATTGAATAGGACTTGTGATTTCCGTGCTGGGGGGATATAAAGAGAACAATAATCAACCTCGGACGCGTTACTCGAAGCACGCTTGACCAGACTTCAATTGCAGCCGCAGTGGTGGTGGTGGTGGTACAAGGGTTGGAGGACGGAGTGGTCGTGGTGACAGTTTTGATGAAGTAAAATATAGCCAATAAGTCACATCACAATAGTTGAAACTTCGCCGCTTTAGTCACCACATATCTTGGGTCTGGTATCACATCGTTAAGTATCTATAGTCCATGGTATCCATTCTCCGTCCCCATTAGAATCAACGATGTAGGTCCTCACTTTGGTTTTGTAAGCTTTCTTCTCAGCTCATGGCATTCTCCCCAGTCAAGTAATTTGCCTGAGGCTAAGCTCCCAATTTGATCGACCAATGTGGACCAGTTGAATACACGTGCATGCTTGGTTAATAAATGCAGTTTGGCGAATTTGATTAACTGCATAATCCACTTAGGAAAATTGCAAGACCCTTTGGCGTGGCCTGGAAGCTTACCTGGTACAACACACACGGTACCAAAGAGTCGGTGTGGTCCATGCGTGGATGTGAATCCTCCCGCAGTCAAAGACCTCCCACATTTGAATCCATTCGATATATTTTATTCGCTCGGTGAATACAAACGGTTCCGGTCGAGTGGTGATGGTCTAGTGGTGCCAGGCCCTCACCTCTCCAAGGTTAAAGGTCTGAAACAATGTCATTTTCTCTCCCCCTCCCAACCACCGATCACAGGCTAAGCTACCATCTTTCGGCATGTTACCAAACCTGACCCAGTGGGACCTAATATGGTTCATCGCTAGAGGTCTCAGTGACAATACAGTAGGCTTTTTAAGCCATGGCGCATTGTCCTGCAACTGCAGTCGTTCGCAAGCATGAGACGAAATTAGTTTCTGGACCTGACTGAAGGTGGACAGTGTACTCATTTGGCGGTTGGTACAATCCTGGAGGATTGAATTCCGATTCTTGCTATTGTGAACGGTGGCAGTAGTTAGATTTTGACTTTCAAAATATCACGGGAAAGACTACACTCCACTGTCTGCCTGAGAAGAGTAAACGCCACCGGAATTCAAAGTTTTACCTTCAGAATTGCTATGCTTTATCACCGGTTGATCGCATAAACCTGTCGACGTAAATCGACGGTGCTTTTATGTGTCGTCCAACACGGGTCCGTTTATTGTGCATAAACTGATTGTATTGGTCGATCTGGCAGCGCCTTGCATGGGACGCCCGAGTCGAACCGCAATTTGTGTGATACTTTCTAAGTGGTATGTCATCTATTAGCACAATTTGTATTGCTAAGCTGCTTGTAGTTTGATATATATATATATATATATATATATATATATATATCGTACATCGTAAATGAACATGAAAAAACTCCCTATGCAACGAAAAGCTGAACTTCAATTTTACGTCTTTTGTTCCCATTACCTGACTTCATAGACTGAAATCAAACCAGAACCCCACCGATCACTTGACAGCCGTTAGCCATCAGCTGCGCTTTTGCTGTGCAATGTTTTCGGCACACGTCATTTCTTTCTTATTTCTCCTAAGACGAATACGCCATTTGAACAATGTCCAGTCCCCTTCGTGATCTTTTTCTGTGTTCTAGCTACGGCACCGGTCACCTCGAAACGAGACGGAGCTTTCAACACGGATAATATCGTTTTTCACTGTGAAATTTAATTAAAAGCATGTATTTGATTTTATCGTTATTGAAGTCCACCTCCACTCGCGCTCGGAGTGGACATTGGAAAATAAAAGACACTAAATTGGTTTTGTATGTCTCTAGTTGACGGCCAAAACCTAAACTCACCCTTGAAAGGACAAACGAACGCCAATGGAAATCCGCCAGTGATTCTTCGTTGTAGAAGCCCATTCGTGCTCGGGTCTCTCTCACATACGCAAAGCAATGATGATCACAAGAGCATTTTTGCTAACCGATCAAATTATTGATGGTTTGATGAAGAATAAAATAATGATAATTTACTACAAGACAGATCAGCATTTTTTTCTCACTGCGAAAGTTGTTCTGCTTTTCAGACCTGATAATCCTCACCACTGCGACAACATGAATCCGGTGAAAAAAACTTCGTTCCTGGTTTACCTACAATCTGAGCCGGACTTATTCGTTCATCCTTTGTTAACCCTCAGTCGTCACAGTCGTGTCGAGGACGTGCTCAAAGTAGCCGAACTGGCTACTGGACTGCCGGCGAAATGGCAGAAAATCTACTACATAGATGAATGTACACTTAACCTCTTTAACTTCTGACTGTCTCTCTCTAACACGTATAGGTGATCTCAATCCGATGCGCAGACTGTGCGATCTTCATGTTGTTCACCAGTCATCGTTCACAACCCGATTGTCTGACGACTTGGCACAATTTTTGTGTGATATACGTGGTTGTGATATGCGAAAGGTAGCTTCCAAACTTTGTATTACGCTCTATTCTTCATGCCCATTGACTTGAACGCAACGCAACAGATAGCGATACATGGACTGACTGTAAATCGTGCAATTGGTGATGAAGAATCAATCTTGGAATCCACCAACTGGCGCACACGTCGTAATCGTTTAGCGGTTGCTTGGATGGCCGCTGCTGGGTGTGGATTGCAAGATGTTTGTGCCTCTCTCATCTCTCTGGGTAAATACTTCAAATAGTCACTGTATTTTTAATGATTACGTGGCACTGAATGTAGTGTTAGTAACAGCAATAATAGTAGCAGTATGGTCATCTTTTCGTCAGGATGGTGATGGTTATAAGAAGCAGATGATACCAACTCGAGGGAACAGAAAATTAGCTGTTGTTATCATCTAACTATCGGTGAATTACGCAGCATATAAAAAAAAGATTTATTTACCATAAACTGAGGCTGAAAATATTCAGTGTTTCCCAAAAAATGTGAATAAGAATGTATTTTTTAAGTTGCCAAGGATTTTAGGTCCGTAGAGGTCCTCTATTCAAATTTATGCTTCTCGCTTTGCTTTGGGTGCCATAATCGTTCAGTATTCCGGTCTGAATGCAGGGATTTGAGGATTTAGTACCACGTTAATATAAACATACACCCCAAGGTAATGAGACACTGGAAGTGATTTGACAGAAATTCGTGGTGAATAAGTACCAACGAGTTCTGGTCCAAAAGGAGTGTTCTGAAGCATCAACAAATCACAGATTGAAGTACAGGGAATGTGTCAGAAAATTCAATCTGGGGGAAAAAATTCAATATAGCATGTGACTACTGTCGATGAATCAGTAGCACACTGCGGCTATCAGTTCAATGGGACAAGTGGTTCTTAAACGAAGTCACGTGATAGCACAATGAATGATTTGACTGTTCAGAAAAACTCCTCATCTGTATATTGCCAAAAGTCAGTTGTTCGGGAAAAGCAATCAGTATTTTGTTACAGCGTGCAAAAAGGAAACGTCAGTCACTGCTGGTTTATTAAGCATCCTGAACCAAGCAGATTGCTCGATTTATAATGTGCCAAACAGAAATATCTTTCTAACCAGTGAGGAAACACCATTGATATGGTAAGGGAATATTCAACATATGTACCATTTCTTTTCAATGAACGCCTTGATGCTCGACCGACAATGATGGTTTTCTTAGACTTGAAAGACGCCTTCGATGCAGTTGATCGAACAGTGCTTTTCAGTGTTCTTCGTCGAAAAGATATGCCCCAGAAGTTCGTGAATCTACTGCAATCATTGTATTCTCATACTTATGGCCGCGTAAGAGTTTACAGTGAACTATCCGGTCGCTGCGAAACGACCAGTTGTGTTAGACAAGGAAGTCCCATGTCTTAATTTCTGTCCAACTTCGTCGTGGACAAAATAATGGAGAATGCGCTGCAAAATACTCAGGATATGGACATCACACTAGGAAATAGTGAAAGGTTATGTAATTTAGATTACGCGGACGACGTTTTCTGCTTGTTCGAATGCCCGGAACATGTTCAACGTGCACTAGTTAGGCCCGCAAAAGCTTTAGCTCCATTCGGCATGCGTTTTGCACCTCCAAAGTGTGAAGTGATGTTGCAAGACTGGATGTCAACGATTCCGAGCTTCATGCTCGATTAGGAGGTACTAACAATCGTCGACCGCTTCACATACCTCAGCAGCATCGTGACGGCGGATGGGAGCACAGTAGTAGAGGTGAGCACGTGGATATCCAAGGCTCGAGCGGCGTACGCTGGACTGAAGCACGTGTGGCGTCGACCTGATATTTTTCTGAAGTTTAAAGGTCGTGTCGAATGGGAACGCATGCCAATACATGAAATATTATCAGTAGAACAACAGTCACTCAAGCAATCAGTCGATTGTTCGAGGGCATTCATCACACTCAAGTTCCGATTGGCTGCTTGGATAACTTACCCATTGTTATTCGGAATCTCAACAAATGCCAGCCATTTGGTAAAAATATAATGAGGAAAAATCTTGTATATATCTAGTCGAGCCACAGACCACAAGATCCAAGAGGATTCTTGTATCTTCCGGTAGCAACCCTGGTTAAAATGAACTATGCTCGATGACGTCAACCATATTCGAGTAGAAATAGTCTTAGGTAGACTCAAAAAAGAAAGAGAACCCTCAATCACTCCATGAAGCGTACCAAATGTTTTCATGTTTTTTGTCTGATACATGAGTTACATTTTCAAACTTTTATTTCATATCCGAGGCATTGCCAGAGTGTTTCATGTGTAAATCGGCAGTCGAGTCTTGTCTCCTACATGTATTTTCACACTTCAATGAAGCATCATTTCAAATCAACCCAATAAGACTTCAGGCCTAAACGTGGTGACTATTCGAGACTGTGTTTACCCATGTGGAATTATTAAATCATCTCAAACTTTATTGTGTTCTTGGTCGATGACAGTCTTTGATTTACGTACGTATGCAGAATGGGTGTGACTCCAGCTGAAAGAGATCTGGGGAGACGCGAATGTTTACCTCATGATGCGGTACGACTGCCAGGGACAACATGGTGTGCGGGATCAATGTCCGATGTACACTGTGTCACGAGATCTTCCGCAACTGTTTGGTCGCATTTTCTTCTTCATCCGCTACACTTCATTTTACCTACCACTCCTAGCTTTCTTTCTCATCTCTGACCTTTAAACATCCTGACCTGAGGGCATTCTGTAATAAATAGAGTGTATTATTACTTTTTTGTAAAACTCCGTTTTTAAAGGTACCAATACAATGGTGAACGTCGGGTCGTTTTCGTCAGAAAAGCTCAGTCTAATTGCATTTCCGTGATCCTATCAGGTGCCGAGCTGAACACAACTACAAGCTACGGTAGGACCGCAGTCCACATTGCTGCTGCTCATGGATACATCGGAGTACTCCAATTACTCGCACAAAAAGGTGAGGTTTGAAGATGTCATTTTGCAGGAGAAAGCATTGATCCAATGGACTGGAATAAATAAATTGAGATAGATACTTGTTTTGGATTTAAGGATCAAACTTTAGGAGACTCAATCGCTTACGGTAGTTTGATATATTTCCCTGAAAACCCATCACAAAATCCGGCTGAATTTCGCTCAAAGTTTGAGGTTAGTTTTTACACGAATAAATACACTTAATTTGCGATATTCAAAACGGGCTTGATAAAATGGGTTCACTCGTGTGTGTGTGTGTGTGTGTGTGTGTGTGTGTGTGTGTGTGTGTGTGTGTGAGTGTGTGTGTGTGTGTGTGTTCCACCACATGGACTGCAGCTGTTTGTTAAATTATTCATCATGGAAGCCCATAGAAACGCCGTAAAACTGCTTCGTTCGACTTGTTAGAAACTATCAGCAACGAAGTGAGCATCCATCTAGTCCCAACTAAAAAATTCAAGCGGAACATGCATATTCCCCAGTCCGACACGTTAACCACATGACTATCAGGACTGATTAAGAGCAAGTTAGTCTGCGTCAGGGCCATGCGATATTGCACATACTGAACACTGGACGTTGTCAACTCAGCCAAACACAGGTTGATCCCTGTGATAGCCGTCTCTTCATTATGGACCGTGTGCTGAGAAATAATTGTATCCGAATTACGAACTATTAATGTCATACGAATCATGAACTCCAACAGTTGCAATCAAGAGGACGCGGAAGGCGAGTTAATACTCAGCATAATGTCTATTCCAGAAATAGCTTTCAGTTTGGAACAACGCAAACATCACAGAAATAACCAATCAGAAGTTGCAAACATTGAAATACGGGTCGGTATCATTCTGTCGATGAACAAAATGGTTAGTCAGACACAAATGAGAGGCAACGCTGGTGTAAAATGTGAGCAGTAGCACACCCAGCCTGGTGTGTATGGACATTTGGGCGACATGCGCCAGAACAGTTGACTCAATGTGTATATGGTGTCGTGGTGAGCATGATTCAAAAGTAAAGGCCTCCGAGGATCCACTTTCACTGGCTAATTAATCCCGTCATAGACCTATCTGTATACGAAACGAGGGTGATACCAAAAACCAGTAGAGCTTGGCTTCTTGGGAGCAATTCTTGGTCATCCGACTCAACATGTGTGAAGGTAAAGTCTCCCAATCGCAGTGTATACCCGGGGTTCAATATTCGGACACAGCATCAACGGTCCACATGGTGTTAAATACATGATAGATCTGTTTCACCCTTGTTAAGAAGCGTCAGCCGCAGTGAACATCCATCGATTTCCATTTCAGACAATAACATGGCTTGCGTGATTGTGAGTCCGACACAAACTATTCGACCTACTACACATCAGAGCTATGCTGTATTCTGTGATAGCTGACACACTACTGCAGGCCTGAATTTCTACTCTTGATACTGAAAATGGAAGCAGCAGTTAGATTTTTAATATTTCCGTTATCCAGTTGAACACTACTTGCTGTTGCACCAGTAACCCTTCATTGAATTTTAACGGTAACTGTACTCGTTAATGACATTGTAGTTGGCTCCGATTGTGAGGGTATGCGCCCAACACGTTTATAATAGACGGCCTGGTTCAATGAAGCAGACAGCACGTGATCGGCTGACCAGAAGCGCCGACAACATCAGAGCCAGTGAAGCGATCAGTGGAGCAGTCAGAGGTTAACATTCGACCAGAGCCGAATCAACCAATCCGGCCGCGGTCATATAAACGAGCCAGACGGGCCGTTTAGGTCTATCAGTAGGCCAATGAGCTTTTATGCACGGTTTTGGTTATGACAAGCGCATATCTTATATAAAAGATGTATCCTGTGTCGATAAAACGGAAACGATTCTGAGGCAGAACTGAGTTCTCACTAGAGTAAGTAGGACGGTACGAAACACCTATCTTAAACGCGGAATCGCGCAATCGTTTCATAAACAACAACCCTAATATCCTTCAACTTAATGGGAATGGTAGCTGCTTGGCAATTTCGCTTGGTGTAAACGAAAATCTGAAACACCAAGATATTCAGGCGTTTACCAAAATTTTCTGGACTAAAGAAACCCATGCTCCGTTAGCTGCAAGACCATTTGTCTTTCTCGGCACAAACTGTTTTGATGCTAGTCACACCGCGCGTCCGACGAGATGGTCATCCAAATTTATCCAAGCCTATCATCGATGCTGTTTCCTCGATACGGAAATCCGTGATATCACCAGTGCGATGCCTTGCCAGCAGCAGACAAGAAATTCGTCGGATGATCGCCCTTGGACTTTAATGATAGCTCGTCGAATAATGTGATTCTCCTGGAAACGTGAACTTATAAGACATCACTGGCTCCAAGTTGTACGACATCTCACTTAGTGGGATATTGGATGACATGCTACTTCAAGTCTCAGGATCACGGCTACCAGTTCTCACATATGTCTATCCGTACCGCTCACTACATTCACGAAATAGCACGGGATAGGCCAGCAGTATTCCAAGTTGTTCAACTGGTAAGGCTGATAAAATTTTAAAAAACTATTTCGTTTTTTGGTTTCTTTGCGTCAATCTCTTTTGTCGGCCTATTTAAACTGTATGACAGGTTAACTGACTACACACAGACCACGTTCAAAGTTTGGATGAAAAAAACCTTTTGTTCTAGCATTAAATTAGTTCTTATTCATTCATAGCTCTCAAGGTATAGCTAAAATCATACAGTCTGAAGAACGTGGTGCCTTTCTGGTAAATTTATTCGAATTAGATTCGTAGTGAGACAGTTTGGTGTGAAAAGATTTTTATTCTCATCAGTCCGTATTGCAACGGCAGGGAAAGAAAGATTTACTCCAATTTCCAAACTGTTTTTACAACAAACCAAATTTTCGGGCACAAATTCACTGATAACATTGATCACACCGAGCACATCACACTTTTTCGAAGTATTTCGGACGCCAAGTAGTCCCATCTTCTGTGCATTTCTTCAAGTTGACGTGCGACTTATGGGCCGCATTGTGTTCCGACATTTTCTGTTGCTGAACAATCCGCCGGAGAAATTGATATCTATTGAGGAATATCGTACGTGCGTGAATAGCCAAGGCGTTTTTCAAAGGGCCCTGAAGGTACACTCTTATCTCCAAATAAAAATAGTGATATTAGATATTTCTCAGATGCAGATGTGATAATCCTCAAATACGCGGGTGAGGCGTTGCTTCTAACTGAAGGTCCAGCTACAGTGAAAGATCTTTGTAAGCTCAAACAATGATCGCCACAAAATCCAGCTGCAGAACTGTTTTTGCTCAACATTATAACCCATTTTGGGGGGAAGACAATAAATCAGGTGCTGATCGAATGGCTCAGAGCGTTTGGTTACTACCTCGGAGGTCAGAGGTTCGAATCCTCTCCTCCATCGGTTAATTAGGTGGTAGACAGCAATTTACTGTTGCCAGGCCCGTTACCATACCTGATCTACTGGGTCCTTATGGGGTTCATCGTCACTCCAAGTCTCGGAGTCTGGTTGCCGGCGATCCCTGACAGTTCATGGGGTTTTCGCCACTATTGATTTCACTACTCATGATCAAGCATGTAATAGAAAGTATACGAGCTATTCGGGAAGTCCGATATCAAACAAAGTGTGGTCGCGCATTCAAGGGCGTCAGTCAATTGCGGTGATCACATAAATTTCACTTATGCATCAGTGGTTATGTATACGTTGCAGTTGTCAGGCCCTTTGTCCTGTACGAGGCAGAAGTCTGTTTACTGCGCATGGATGATAAGCGAAAATTGTCCGTCTTTTAGGAAAAATATTTACGAACTACCCTTCGAATCCAGTACAGTTCGGTTTATTTCATTTTCAACAATTATCAGTCATGCACTGAATGCGGCGATTTTTATTATTGTCTATCAGCGGTGGTCAAATGGTTATCATCGTGGACTTTAGAAAGTAATGAATCGGGTTCGACTCCCCTTCCACCGTCGGTCACTTTCCCGCTTTACAGTCTTTCACTGGTTTCAGTCCCGTTCCTTGAATGTTGTACATTTTTCTATAATAAATAAGCAATGAAGTAAAACGGGCCTTCTTCTAGCCTTTAGACAACCAGGTGCACAAAAAAGTAAGAGAACTAAAACTATTTGTATCAAATTGAAGTAGAAAGTTTGTGAATACAAAAGCGTCATTGGTCATGACTTCTAGCTGGACACTCCAGTGTACCTACTACTGAGTTCGTAAATTTAATGGATCTCATCAAAGAGGCCTAACCTGTTTTAGACGGTCGAGTCTACTGATCGAGCCTGTATTCATTTCTTCTGTGTCAAAGAGTGGCCACTCTTGCTCATCTTCCAGCCACTATCCACCTCATCAGACATAGCTAGTCGAGGAAGCTCAAATGGGGACATGCGCAACACATAGCCGATCCAGCCTAACCTCACGCTCGAATCCATTAAATACAACGTGCCGGAAACGCTGAGGCGAGAAGCAGATCATCGTGTGCACGCGGTGAATTATTTGATCAAACGAGTAAGCTTATCAGCTGCACGTTGCGCACGTTGCCGGAGTGCTCGGTCGATAACGTGTGAGGAACGTATAGAATCACCAACCGGTGGACTTGACTGTCTAGGGTTTGTTAGACCTCCTGGTTCGTATTCAAGATATTCACCAGTCGAGTTGTTGCGTGTTCGGAATGAGATAGAGGTTAGTCACGGACAGTGATGTACGTTTTCGCACATTGGCTTTCACTATCCCATAGTACCGTTCGTAGCTCTTTCATTATTTTGTTTTGTAACATTACTAATTTTCTCGGCTTCTGATTCGGGTATTGGCCTAAAGATAACAAACAGAATTTCCATCCACGGTGCATACGGCTGTAGTATGAGAGGATCAGGGCTTCTCCAAGGAGGTAGATAACTTGTGTTTGATCTGCAAAACACAAACAAAAGAAAATTCCATGAGCCTGAGGCTCAGTATGTGCATCAGCAGGTTTCTACACGCACACTAGTCAAATACCAATATGGGTACCAACAGCCTGATCACTACACTGCTTAACAATCTCGAACAGTCTCTGTAGTTTGAGAATTGTGAATCAAAATATTGTCAGAAATAGTTCTGCTGAAGCTCGGCCGATCTGCGCGCTTGATCTTCAACCTCAGGCATTCATCGAGTGAAAAAAGAAGAAATCATAAAACAGAAAGAAACTCAGTTTTGGAAATTGGTAGACGTGATTTATTAATTGAAAACCATGTGCAGTTGAGCAGTCATCTTATTTTGTTTCACAATACAAGAATGTCACTCTAAAAGGGCAGTAGAAACAAATTTGACTCATAGATTCGCACCGAAAATGGACGTGCATCTTAAATTAATAACTAAGAAGTCATGTCAAACTGTTCCACACTAGCGTGATCCTGAAATTGACCTATCGTTTTCCATGACACCGTGCTAACCCAAACCCATGGGGATTCTATGCGTGAGCTCCAGGTAGTCCAATGAGTGCCATAAATAACCTGTGTTTCACCTCTAATCGGCCTCCGGTTTTTGTGCAAACGTACCACTCGTATCTTGTCGGAGACTTTCATAGGATGACAGGCCACTGCGATCAGTTCCAAACAATACAAGGAAAATTCCTCCATACATCCAGTATGCTGAGCCCAACAGTAAATGGGTTCGGTTGCAGAATGAAGACCACATGGTTCACATGTCCGGGATGTAAGAAGCCACAGATGACTTCAGTGCGGAATCTGTTCTCCTCCGCAATAAATGGGTTCATCAGTTCTAGCTTATGTTAAGCGCATGACGAATGCTTAACGTTTGACGTTAGGACTAAATCGTGCAGTTCTTCTTGAAAGGCATCAGCGTGATGGTGCATTCTTCACTCGTGTTAACGGGTTCATTCAAAAAGAGTGTTGAACTGGGAAATTTTGAATGTTATGCAAAGCTTCTGTGAATCAATTTGCTAACATAAAATTGAAATCTCAAAATAATAACACGTGGGGGTTCCACTGATGCATTTTATGTTGGACCCACTTCAGTCCCAAGTTCCAAGAAAGAAAACTTTTGCTTAACTTGACAAGTGCTCATTGGTGGCTACATTTGAATGGCTATTCCTTAGCTAGTCGGTTGTAGATTCTTGTTAGTTGTGGAATTATTATTGATGTTTATTTATTATACATAGACGGTAGATTATTTCAGGAAGGGGGTCGCGGCCAGTTGGAAGCCACCGAGTGGGAATTAATCGACGAAGGCAGTGACAGCGGCAGGGTGTGAACCCTGCACTATAAGGTTTTATTTTCACCATGTTGGCCCTTGTACCACCGAAGATCATTTGTAACTATTCGTGCCCAATCTCGCGACCGCAACATTGATGTCCTGGCAGTACCGTTTATACGGAATGCATTGAATAGTCTGCGGAAATCCATTCTTTTAATTGCTAATCTCGTCGAATTTGAATAATCCACTCGTCGAAATAAGAGGTTTGCGGTTCGCATTCAGCTTTGGATGTTATCGATCAGTCTCCGGGAAAGACAGCGCAAAAAATATGCTAAAATCTTCATGTTTAATACTGGACCGTTGTCTCACGTTATATTGCGTAGTTAACACCCTGATGCGGGGTAGTTCCTCATCAATAATGAATGGCTCTCACGCGTTTAGAAAGCACTTGAAACCAGCCCAACAGCTGGGCTCAAGATGGTGTAATCTGGCATGGTGGATTTTCAGTACTGAATTAGTTACAGCTACTGCGCATGGTGGGTTGCGTTGGTAATTTGTGTAAGTCCTGTCATGATTTATTTGTAGGACGTCTTTAACCGGTATTGTGCACATTCGCGTAACTCGCAAATCCAAAATCCGATTGTTTTCATGACACCGACGACCCGATCAGCCTATTGACTAACCAGTGCTCAGGCAGGGCAAATGTGGATCAAAAACCAAGTGACGCAAGTGATTGTCTATGCTCTAAAAAGCGTTCATATATCGCCTGAAAATAAGTGTCTTCAGATTTTCGAAGGAACCGTCAGAGTTTTGATTTAAGCGACGGAAGATTAAGCCCACCAGTAACCACGTTACGAATCCACCTGATATAGGACGCACTATTCACAATTCTTATGTCAGGAAACCTTGACAAACTCGAACAAAAGATAGAAAATGACCAAATAGGGGTTAGGAATTCTAAGCACTGGTTGTCCGCTTGATTGGGGTTTGAAAGCGCTTACCACCAGCCGGTTGAAACACTGAGAGAGATCATTGGCAATCTGGTTGTCATCCTCCTTCAAGTTAGGCTGCATCCGGGCTTGTGTATGCATATGGAGTCAGATTCGGTACTCTGCTTGATAACCAAGTTGGTATGTCTTCATCTTCCTTGGAGCATTGGTTGATCCATAATCTCTTCAGCTGAAGAAGATCAATCCCTCATTTACACAATTGGTGAGCAATGCGCCGTTCATTAAGTGACACTTTGCTCTCCTACAGTATTCGATAGCATTGCATTTGTTTCCAGTTAGCTCATTACCTTTCACTCGAGCCCTCTTATGTTTGTCACAGGAGCTGACTTGTGTGCCACAGACTGCGACGGACTGAATCCTCTCGCAATAGCCCACACATTTGGACATTTGGCATTTGCTCGTCATCTGAATCGTTTAAATTGGTCCATCCGGGTTCGAGGCATGCAACCACGATTTCTCAATCCACCACTGAAAGCATTTCAAATGTGTGATTCCACTTACCCGAAATGGAGAAGCGATTTGGATGGGAGAATTTTCCTCCAAGTGAGTTTTATTTTGACACGCCTTCGGCACACACGCACAGGGCTTCCAGCTCTGAACTCCGACTTCTGTCTTCTGACATTCGAGTGTTTGTTGTCTCTTTTCTCTCTCACATCTTCCCGTTCTATTGGTAGCTACACCAGAACAAACAATTCTCATGGCTACTCCAAAGTTCTGACATTTTCTCTAGTTGTAAAACACTTATGAGTGATTCAATTACAGATCATAAAGCAGTTTTGAAGCATAAGTACGAAGTACAATATCCAGCAGCTGGTAAAACATTTACATTGTGTTTAACAAGGAATTTGTTAGTCCCTCTCCATTATCCGCTTTTTCAACAAATGAATTTCATAGAGAAGACTTCAGTTAAGAAATCCCTGTTACACATCACCGGGAAAACGTTTCATTGGTGAGAAACAACCATACCTTTAGAGTCAACCCACGTAGCCTGGAGATAACACATGTGGCTCATCATCATCCAACCCAGGTACACGTCCAGGTGGTGACTTCGTCGGTTGAAACAGCTACACGGTAAAGGCTTTCATACTTTTCAAAGGTAATTTAATCTATAAAACTGCATCATGGACCACTTTATATACTGAAGATCAAATAAATGTCCAGGTGTATCTTCACCGACAATGGTTTATTGAAGTAAAACACGACACGGTAGCTAGATTCAGTTGTCCAGTTTTGCACAAACAAAAATCAAATTTTGAAACTTTTGTGCGATTTCATTCTCATCATTGTATGGATTTCGCTCATGGCAAACTTTCCGAATTCAATGTGACAGTCGTATGAGTTAATTGTTTTTTTCTTCATCCAGTACCCTCGCAGTTCTGTGCTCTGATTTTTGTGTTGCTACCACACAATATCGTCTAGGCAAGAGTAAAACTAACAGGGCTCGGAAGTAGGAACCGAAGAACCAAACAGACAAAAGACTTCAAATCCAACTACTCCATTGGCCTCGGCTCACGGCTATGTCATCTAATATCTGCAACCGTCCGGTAGACAAACCTCATGGATCTCATTCCGGATGACTAACATGTCCTATCTGGTCAGATTCACCGGTCACGGTCTTCACACTGTTTTTCTCTGTTGTAGCCTGATTATCTCTAACCAGTGCCCATTTCGAGGGACAGTACACACATATAGGGTCAGCCTGGACAGCTGAATCTTATCTGGAATTTCAAAACCGGATCAATGGTAGACAGTTAGTACAACGATTACAGAGGAAAACATTACCATTACGTTCAAAGAAATCGTTGACGTAAACAGAGTAAAATCACGGGATCTCCGTTATCGTTTGTCTAACAGCGATGCAGCTGTTTCATTCTTGTTAGGAACCATCGGCAATGCACGGTCACCGAGCATCCTTTGGGGTACGAATCCAAAGTGATTGAGGGTGAGTCGAACACCGAATCACCACGCTATCTAGGCTGGACCTCTATGGTTTGTCTAACATTGTCACTACATGATATAGCACCTTTCCTTTTATTGTTAACATTTGGTAGTACTACAAGTGACGTCAGTACTCTGTTTATTCAAAAGCACGTAAACAGAGAGCCAGTCCGTAGGCCGGGGAGCAAGCAAGCAAATCACGGTTGCATGCTTACGCAGACGCAAGCTAAATGTACGTTCGAATTCAACCGAGCAAAGCCGTGCATGTGTTCCCTCTCTGTTATTCAACCTTTGTCTTCTGTCCCTAACCATCCCTCTTTGCCCCATCTATCCACCCATAATGCTCCCATTGATAACACGGTCGATACTCGCAACGATTCACTGTCAAATAGTGTCGGGAATAATCCTCTGTCTGGTAACTCACATTTTCTCAAGCCCCGTCAGCCTCTGAATCTCGGCTCCTTCAACGTGCGTACACTCATGCAGGCCGGTCAGCAGGCGTGCCTAGCGCTCACAATAAATTCTCTGAAGATTGATGTTTGCTGCTTAAGCGAAACGCGTATCCAGGATTCGAGCAATGTAATTCAGCTAACTGCTCCTGGTATCTCATCGAGGTATATTCTGCGCACCTCAGGAGACGAAGCAGCTAGAGCTGTGGGTCAACGTGGTGTAGGAATTGTCTTGACTGACAATGCTGAGGCTGCCCTATTAGACTGGATCCCTGTTAACAGTCGTTTATGTGCTGTGAGACTCCAAGGGTCAGTTGGTGTTCGAAAGGATAGTTGTGTTAAACGCAATTTGTTCGTGATCTCGGCGTACGCCCCAACGGAGTGCAGCTCAGACTTGCAGAAAGATGAGTTCTATGATGCCCTCGCCACTCTCGTTCGCAGCAGTAAAGGTTCCGACATTGTAGTGCTAGCTGGTGACTTCAATGCACAAGTTGGCAAACTCAGTGTGTCAGAAGCCTGTTTAGGTGGGCGTTGTGCTTTACCCGCTGAGCGCACAGATAACGGGGATAGGCTTCTCCAATTTTGTGCAGACAATCGATTGTTCTTGTCTAGCACAAATTTCCGACACAGCTCGCGTCGCACAGCGACATGGCGCTCTAACTCTACAGGTACTTTTAGTCAAATTGACCATATCGCCGTAAGTTACCGGTGGCGCAGTTCTGTTCAGAACTGTAGATCTTACTGGTCCACGTACGTAGAGTCGGACCATGCCTTAGTTTTAATGCGATTATCTCTCCAGCTCCATGGCCATCGTCGCAAACCGCAAACCCGATTAGCCGTGCAACGTTTGTGTGATCCAGACGTTTGCACCCGTTATGAGCAGAAGTTAGCACATGAGCTAGGATCCACGGAGAACAGTAATGTAGATGAGCATTGGTCTCATATCAAACAGGCGATGCACGTTGCAGCAGGTTTTGCCTGTGGTCCTGGATCCGTTGTCCATCAAAGACACTGGATCTCGCAAGAGTCGCTGAGTATAATGGAGCAAAAGCGTCAGCTTTCGAACCGTAAGGAGATGAATAAGATGCGGAGAAAGCTGCAAAGACAAGTTACGCGAAGCCTTAAGAAGGATCGCGAAAATTGGTGGGTCAATGTAGCCGAAGAAATGGAAGTGGCAGCTGCTTCAGGTAACAGTCAAAGACTGTTCAAACTTATTCGTGACACCAGTGGACGGCGAACTCAGGTCAGTGAAGCTATTTGCAGTAGGAATGGAGAACCCATCCATAACAAACAGCAAAGGCTTGACCGATGGGCCGAGTACTTCAAGGAACAGTTTAGCTGGCCGCACGCTAGTGTAGTTACTCCCGTGTCAACAACTGTGACTTCTTGGGTGGTATCACTTGAGCCCCCATCAGAAGTAGAAGTAGAGTCATGTATTCGATTACTAAGGCGGGGGAAAGCGGCAGGTCCCGACGAACTTCCTCCAGTTCTTTTCAAACTGGGTGGTGAGGCATTGATAAAATCACTAACCGCCTTGCTCCGTGACATTTGGAACGCGGAGCGTATTCCGTTAATATGGAGCGAGTCATTGATTGTTCCCATCTTCAAGAAGGGAATATGCAATGACTGCAGTAATCATCGTGGGATTAGCTTAATCCCGATAGTCGCCAAAGTATTAGCTTCGATTTTGCTGCATCGTCTTACACCGGCTCGCGAGAGGAATGTCCGCGAACAGCAGGCAGGATTCCGCCCAGGTCGAGGATGCATCGACCAGATTTTTACTCTTCGCCGACTACTTGAAACGCGTCACACGCACCGCCGACCAACAATAATGCTTTTCTTAGACCTGAAAGGCGCCTTCGATTCAGTTGATCGAACAGCGCTTTTCAGTACTCTTCATCGAAAAGGTATGCCCCAGAAGTTCGTGAACCTAATGAGATCATTGTATTCTCATACTTCTGGCCGCGTAAGGGTTTACGGTGAACTATCCGGTCGGTTCGAAACGACCAGTGGTGTTCGGCAGGGATGCCCTTTGTCTCCATTCCTTTTTAACTTCGTCATGGACGAAATAATGGAGAGTGCGCTGCAAAATCTTCAGGATGTAGGCGTCGAACTAGGAGATAGTGAAAAGCTATGTGACCTGGATTACGCAGACGACGTTGTCTGCTTGTTCGAATCCACGGAACATGCTCAGCGTGCACTAGATAATCTCGCAAGAGCTGTAGCTCCATTCGGCATGCGCTTTGCACCTTCAAAGTGCAAGATGATGTTACAAGACTGGACGTCAACGATTCCGAGCTTGATGCTCGACGGGGAGGTGCTGGCAGTTGTCGATCACTTCACCTACCTCGGTAGCTGCGTGACGACGAATGGGAGCACAGTAGTAGAGGTAAGTACGCGGATATCCAAAGCTCGAGCGGCGTACGCTGGACTGAAGCATTTGTGGCGCCGATCCGATATTTCACTGAAGTTGAAAGGTCGTGTATACTGTGCCACTGTGCGTTCAGTTTTGTTGTATGGTTGCGAAACTTGGAGTCTGCATGCTGAAGATATTCGTCGTCTTGAGGTTTTCGACCATCGATGTTTACGTAGTATCGCTAGGATTGGGTGGAATAGCCGAGTAAGCAACGATGAGGTAAGAAAGCGAGTATTGGGTACTAATTCAGAGAACGTTTTGTCACAGCGTATCCAACTTAGTAGACTTCGTTGGTTGGGACACGTGTTACGTATGGCAAACACACGTCTACCGTACCGTGTCCTATTCTCCGCCCCTCCCAGGGAGTGGAAGAGACCACGTGGAGGTCAACAGATGACGTGGCAGCGAGGAATGAGAAAATGTACAGCAGACTTAGGAAAAGTAGGTGCTTCACGTCTTCGTGGTTGGGGTCCAAAAGACCCGTCCACCAGTTGGCTGGAGACACTGAAGGATATGGCTGCGAACCGCGAACAGTGGAGATCGTGTTGTCACTTTCTATCGAATCAGAATGTTTGATCGGTGTACGTTTGTACAGTTAGACTGTGTATTCCGTGTGTTGGCTACTAGGGCATTCTTTTCTTTTCCCACCCATATACGTCCACTCCCTCTCCATCTTGTATATTCATACTTTTTAATTCAACGTGCAACATGGTGAGAAAGGCAGTGGTCAGTGGGGCTTGCTTTACTGTTTAACGCTGTGCGATGATGATGATGATGATGATGTGCATGTGTGTGCGTGTGTGTGTGCACGCTTGCACACGTGAGACTACTTCGAGGACATTGACCAGCCGTCCGTGGACTTCACATGTGCATGCGCCTGCGCCCTAATGTCCAATCACTTTTTCGTTGACCTTGTATCTTTGTTTTTTATTCATTTCTTGGATCAGATACATGTCTGCTCTCAACCAATGTCCTCATTTCATATGCAGAGCGCCTTCATCGTGTCTCATTAAAGAATATTTAGGAGGAAGAGGAGGAAATTCCAGACAATGATGATGATGCAATAATACGAACACCATGATAGAACTAATGATAGGAACAGTCGTTCTTTTCCATGCTGATGTCTACAGGTGTGTTCTTCGAAGAAGAGAGTACACGTGGCGAGGAAACAAATGCTGGCATTCTTGTAATCATGCTGTTTATCCCCTGGTATTGAACATGTAAGTGAGGATAAATGTACACAACCTAAAACGGTCGCTATCTCTAATGGAGTACTCTGTTTGTCGCAAGACGCCCCACCGCTTGTCTTGCTCCGTCCCGCCAGCTCTAGTGTGAAGTCTACCCCGCCCACGAACCATTTCGCTATATTAACAAGAAACACATCGTTTATTTAGGAAGAAACAATCAATGACGTCAGTAGTTGCAACGCAGACTAACTGGTTCATACTGGCATCAAGTAGCCTGTTTTCTGATTGGTTGATTGGTTACAGAACCAGTTACCACTTGACGGGACTCCGTTCGCGTCTCATCGATCCGCTGCTTTGCTACCCGCGCATCCGCTGGCACAAGCACTGACCTGGATTCCGGACAGGCGCTGACATGCCGATTGCTGACGGGACATGGCTGGCTATCGACCATGAGTCACCACATACCCTCACACCCGCTGAATGAGTGGTCCTGAGGCTGATCGCCGTCAGTCCGGAACACCGTAGTCCCTTCAGATTGCAGCCACCCTGATTGCAATAATCTCTCTGCAAGAAATGCTTGCTGTGCACGGAGGTTATCTATACATAACACCTCCCACCGTACACTAACCTCCCCCCCCCAGAACCGAACAGGAAACACTTTCGTTGGAATATCCCCTCCCAACAAGAAACATTTTCCTGTCAAATATATTTGTGAACTTCGTTTTCCGAACAAAATTGATTATGCACTGTTGTCTAGTGACACCATATCAGTTTTCTCACTGGTTATCGCATCTCAGTGACTGGGGCCCTACGTGGTTCTCCACTCCAGGTCTTAGAGCCTGGTTTCCGGCTATCCCTAATAGTGTATTTGGTTTTCGAGGCTATGGAGTGTTCTTTCTACTGCACTCATGCGAAATCATGTAATAAAATTAGTTAGAAACACTGGGCTACTAGGTTTGGTGAAATTTAGTCGTGTTAACTGAGTCCTATATAAGCCAGTCAGCAATAATGGTAATGACTTTATTTACTTGGTGGTGGGAGGGTTTCCGTCTCATGCGTCGATACCGTTTGCCTGTCAACGTGACCCGCACACCGATTAGGTGAGCAGTAATCCTGGTGCTAGTAAGCCCTTTTTGGTATCAAGTCTTGATGAACTTTGAGATGACGCATTGCAACACCACGCATTTTGCTCACGAATCATACCCAGTAGGTCTCAGGGTAGTTAAAGTTGACAGAAGTCCTTCTGATTAAATTTACCTCGTAGAATGGTTAGAACATGGATATTTTCACTTCTAGAGAACTGCGCGTTGAAAATGATACTACTTGTGTGCCTACTTCCTTCTGACCGTCTCCCTCCATGAATACAACACCTCTGAGAAAGAAACAATATGAGCAATTCCGGCTAGTGTTTCTTGTTGGGGGACTAATGCATTTCAAAGAACCCCACACAGTTGTGCTTTTACATCAAACAGTCTACCGTTTTGGTATGGAGGCCGAACGCAGAGGTGTGCTTTCCAGTTTGACAACCCACACGTCTATCCGTTCTTTTGAATTCACGTGATATTCACAAAGCGAAGGTCGTCTGGCATGACATCGGAAGGTGGGACTCAGGGTAGTCTCGCCACGAGATTACCAGGTGCTTTGATCTTTCAAAACGGACAGCGAGCAGATCGTGGATGGCGTGTTTGGAAACAAATATCTGAAACTAATGGAAACCGTATGATGGCTGTTTTGTTCCGTCTAACTAGCTCTAGTGAGAACTCAGTCCTGCCTCAGAATTATCTTGTTTTATCGATAAAAAAACGAACAAAGAATATATGGGTTGCCGTCACATGCGCCCACCCGTTGTACACAACGCATTCGTCCGACTGGTGTGGACAACCACACCTTGGGGCCTAAACAACGCTGACAAGACTCATCTTTCATCTATCGATCCGCCCCAGTGATCTGATTTCTTGCCATTCGGGGTTCCGTTGTCTCAAGCCTTGGGCTTGGTACGGCACCAGTGCCGACTGTCGACGTGACCTGGCTGTCCGCCTACAATGAGCTAACACATGCCTTCACAACGGCAGCAACAACACGGCACAATGCACGTACAGTGCCCATTCGGGGACCCATCTGATGGGAGACGGTATTTCTGGACGGCATCGTCAATGTTCAGGTGTTCCTAGAAGTCCTGATCCAACACATTTTACCGCTGTTGAGCACAGTAATTAAAGCGATTGACCGGGACGATAAAGGGTCCGCATATTAGTCCGCTGTCGTGCGCAAGCTTAATGCTCATCACGATACAAAGACACTCCCGTGGATAACTCGACCTTATAATACCAATCCCATCGGATGTGGTGGGATCAGTTTGGGAGGAAATTGGGTCGGAGGTAGCAATACAAATCTCTGTGGAAGTTGAAGATCTCTTTCAAGGAGGAACGGGACCGTATGCCATAAAATACTATCAGACGGTTGACAACGAGCATAACTCGACGGGCAAATGTTGTTATATTATTTAAAGGTGGTTCAACCATATACTATGGAGTGATTATTCGAGAACGATCGCACTTTCCTGTAAACAATAGAACTTTTTCATTTCAATAAAGTATTTGGCTAATGTACAATGTTTTTTAGAGTGGTGGCGTTTTTGGCGAATCGTGTATATTAAACAGTTCAGCCGCGGATTCATGGTAATCTTGTGTGGTGTACATCCTAAGTGTTAGCTTTGGACTAATCAACGACAGCGATGTTGCGTTTGATTGCCACTGAAGCTGAAGAACTCGAACTGAACAAAATCCATGTTGTGAATGCATCAGTCTGTCTCTCGAGCGCGCATGAAATCTTGAGGTTGGTTTGGATTCGAATGTGCGTGACCTGACATCGCACTAGTTCACAATCAGCTAGACTGAATGATGTTTTGTTTCATCACGAAAGTGTTGATTTAATTTGATCCAAATATCTGATTTTCAAACGGTTTTCTCATCCCGTATTCTCACAATATTTAGAAAACGACGAAATTGCAAACATTCGCTGGAAACGGACTCGATGCACCAGCTTGGAAGTGGCCAGATTTGGAGGTCATTTCAGCCAGGAAAAGACAGTGAGCTCTTCCCTTTGTTGCATGTTGAAACAGACTGTCGCTGGGACTTGTAATAGTAGTATTATTCTTATTTTTATGAATTATTTAGGCTCACGTGCTTACATTCCGTTTGGAAATAAACATTCGTTCAAAAGCCATCACATTCGGATCGCAGAAGCGACCTTAGATAGAAATAAAAGGAAGAATACTGAATTTCCGTAGAACACTACTGACTTGAGGAAATGAAATTAATGCACCAAGATAAGAGCACAATTCAGCAATTATTTTCACTTTGTCCGTCGTTAAGCAGAAAAGAAAATTATTTTAAACGACAATGCGAAATAAGATAAAGCCAAGATTAGAACGTCTTTTTGGATAGGAGTATCAGCTAAGGAATGGGAGCGTATTGTCCAAAAGGATCTCATGGATAAACCGTATGCACAAATCGATAAATTAAAAGACTGATTTCTTAGAAAGGGTCGAAGAATCACGCCTCATTATCGTTAGACAGCGATGCCAAACTTCGATATATTCTTTAAGAAAGCCGGGGAATATTGCTGGAGGAAAATAGATTCAGGTTGGGAGGGTATACTGATAGATATGTGTGGACATGACTGATTGTAGGTTCTGGAATTGTCTAAGCCCGCGAATATGAGAAAAACCAAGGTCGCATATTTCCAACAAATAACTGAATATACAAAGGCCATTTGGCAATCCTTCTTTATCGCAGCCTTGTTCGAGAAATGTCGTACTTTGTAGCGTAGTAAATAAGGGGCGTGGAAGAATATTTTTATTTTTCCAGGTTGAAATTTGCAGTGGTTCGTGAGTAATTCATAGAGCGGACTCTATAGGACAGGCAGTTATTGTACATTGGGAAAGTTGAACTTGAAGGGGTAATGATGCATTCCGAACAATTAGATGAGTTCGATGGGAGACCAGATTTAGTGGAAAAGTGTTCAAAATTTGACAACTTATCTTTAGATGTATTTGAATCAGAAGAGCCGTACATGGTTTGACACCGGACGATATTGTCTACTCGCTTTAAAACATAATTAGTAGAAATGGTACGCAGATTTCTAATACGAGTGCAAAAAATGTTTGAGGACAGAACAGCGCCTTGGAGCTTTCCGGAATTGTTGATCAACGGTTAGGAAAACTATTGCGTAACTCTGTGAGCTGTGCCCTTTCAATAAAATATATTTTCAGCCAATTGTTTGTTCTGGACATCCATAAGATCTTAAGCTGGAAAGATGCCAGGACCGAGAAATTGGATCAGAAGCGCAAGAGCAACCAAGGAAAACACACCTAAAGAATGCTTTGCTTTGTCTATCTTAGATATAATGATGAGACGAATGGGGAAAATCAGATTGTCTGAAGTGTACCTGTTTTGTTTGCTTGTAAATTTGTGCGTACGGGTCTTGGGGTGTTCACATGGGATCACAAATGTGTAAAGACAGCCTTGTCGGGCATTTTCAGTGCACCAAGTATTGGGGCTGTTAGGCGGAAGTGTTTTATAATGGCTATTGACTTCGTGACTCTTAGTACGGGAACAACAATAGTTACAGATCTGCATAAGTCGAAGATTGCACAGATCGATTTGCAATGGATATCATCACGTCAACTCCTCGACCGCCTTCGTTTGTGAAAATTGCAGGAGGTTGACCACTCTGATCCGAGGCACGATAAGATTTGGTGGTGTGGGAGACTGAATACATCTTCATTGAAAAACGGCCAGACTGGACTAACATAACAGAACGGATGGGAGTACAGGGCGTCGGTTGATAGGTGAATATATATATAGTGTTAATTTGGTTGAAATAAATAAGAAGGCCGTAGTGTTGGATTATTTGTTCACTGAACTCCTCTGCCCTTGGGCGTCTAGTCTTTGTTTTGATCAAAATATAATGATATTTGACGCTGGTCCTATGAAAGATAAGTGTGGTCGGAAGATGCTATCGGATGCGTGCTTGTGTAACCGGAATCACTAACAACCAAATGAATTTTCTCAACTCGTAGGCAAGCAACGAATGGTACGTGCAGGTCGAAGAAGTAGGCTGAGTCGGATGGTAAACAGGATGGAGTTATATAAAAATTATTCATTATTGTGCTTTTGTGGCAGGGCAATATTGGGTAACACCGGACAATTATGCAACTGATATCAGTCACTACCATTGGTTCCATTCTGTCCCGATAGCTCCAGTGAGAAAACCCTTCTGATTTCAAGCCACCTCTGTTTATTAGCGCAGAATACACTGTTAATGTAGGAAGATTGGGTCGCTATCACCGATCATTGCAACACAAACTAACTGGTTCATGCTTACATCAAGTCGGCTGTCTTCTCATTGGTTGGTTAGTGATACAACCAGCTATCCCTTGACGGGAATCGGCTCGCATCTTATTGATCCATGTCACTTGTTATCTCGCTGGCTTGAGCCTTGACCCGAATTCTGGACAGAAGTTGAAATACTGATTGCTGACGGCACGGTTTAATATCGCCCATGAGTCGGCTCGTACCCTTGCTTTTCGGTCATAGTAATCGGTGCTGTGGACTGTTTCCGACGCAACTTCGTATATCGTGATGTGCTCTCAGAACATTGAGTAATAAAATTTGCAATAGTATGATTCATTATATCCTTGATATTCTTAAAATCATTCGTGAATGTGAGAAGCTTTTGGAAAATGTTGACATTATCCTTAAGTGTTGATCGATTAGTATCAGAAACACGATTTTATCGGACGACGAATTCTGAGTATCGTTTGTGACTAATTGCTAGCTTTTCGTTTGAAACGCCAAATGATATTGTTGTGAAACCGAGGAAGGACTTGTATGGCATGTAGCATTCAATGACACCCACGTTATGGAAAAATATGCGTGGCCCAAATTAATCACCGGTGCAAAAAGCAGGGAGTGATGTACAAATAATAGTATCAGTTCGCCGGGGTGCTCCGTCATGTGGGTTTTTGGTTATTTTTGACGTTTGCGCTTTTACCCCTGACGAGCAGTTCAAGGAATTCGAGTCTTCTCGTAAGTAGAAAACTCCGTATCGCCATTCACATCAGCTTGCTTGTGATTACTTGACGAATCTCATGATCCACATACGGTGTTTTTTGTTCTTTTGACCACGAATAGGATCGTGACATGGTTTCGGTTCATTTACTTGCATTTTTGACGTTTAAATACTGGAGTTTCGCTGGCGGGAATGTTCATTTTCATGTCAATGAATTTGCAATAACTCCGGAACCAAATGTAACCACTACTAGCAAACGGAAAATTAATTTCGATAAATGCAATAATCCTTGCGCTCATTGTTCATTTGTATTTCATCTGTATTTCGCCCATTATTATTTCAGCTTTCTTTCGAAACATGCCAAGGAAAAACCACCTCTAACAATTGCCTACACTGCGCACTGCACTCGTTTGAACAAACAACACCAGAGTAGACTTTATCCCCTCCGTTCTCAATGATCAGTCTGCCGAATGCGATCTCATTCTCTCGGTGAATTACCACCCAGTTGATTTCTCTGATATTATCACAAAATCCTAATGTTGGCTTACTTTTTCCGGACAGATCCACCCATTTTCCAAAGCTTTTTATACAAATCGTTTTCATGGTTTTGCTGTTTTGCAACTTGATGGTCTTTTGTTCACTACTTCCGTGTCAGAGACGAATCATTGAGAATATTCATGCCGCTTACCATCAAATTGTTCCGTTTTCTGTCGTTTTTATTAATCTCCCCTCTGTTTGTGTGGTAGTAGTACAGTAGTACAGACGACACTAACAAATAAAGATGGGCGGAGGAGTGTGCGGTGATAAAAAGGCCAAAAGGGTATGTACATCAAGAATAAAAATGAAACAATAGGTGTGACTCAAACTCACAGTTGTTCAGTGTTCTTGTGATCAGGAAATGAGCGCCAAAGAGCCAATATCCGCCAATATCTTCAATTCAGTTCGGTCTGACGGCCATCCGTTGAACAGAACAGGATGGTATTGATATAAGTGCCAAGTGACGCCGTGGAAGCTTCTACAATGTTTTGTTTCTCACAGTTAGTCCCGACCGATATAATTCCAAGGCATTCCAAATCAGAAGATGAGACCGTGCCAGAATGAAAGGTTTATTGACAGCCCTTTTTGTATTGCGCGGTGATGATGTTCAAAATGTGTGTGTATTTTACATTAAAACGTCAGTACAACAAAGGAGTGTTGCACCAAGGGAGGTTGAGAATCAAGGAAAAAGTCGGAAATGTACAGGCACCTACATTCTCGAACTTTTCGTCGCCGGACATTAGGTCGGAGGGACATTTGGTCACCAGACGTTTGGATGATTGAATTACGCTACATTCACTTAAGTCTGTCAAATGTCACACTCTCAGAAAGCAGCACAAACCCAGTCCAAAATCGTTTTTTATTGGCTTTCATCCTTGAAATGTAGTTCTTCCAAAATGTCCCAGTCTTTATAATGTTCCCATTATCGCGCAAACCAACCTCAGTCTCTCGGACGTAGAACCTGATTGATTAGAACAAGGCCAGTGACGAATCCTGTTCTGCCTGCCGCATGTAATCGTTAAGTTGAGTCATTTCGTTCACTGAGGTAGTCAAGTGGATCGAGTGTCTATCACCTCAAAAAGAACAAAGGCTTGTATTTCAGATTCACCAGGCACTACCGTGGTAGACCGCACTGCCATTTCAGCTGACCTTAGTTTCAAGCCTTCGACTTTAGGAATTCCGGTGTGAAGCTGCCAAGAGGTGATAACGGTCAAAAGAATTTGACTGTGATGCATTTGCATAACAGCATACCGCAACACCTTTCGCTCACTGATTCGTGGTAAACGGACACCTTTATAACTCTGGTTTACCAGATGTTAAGTATAAATCCCGAGAATGGCCAAGGGAACGAGCTACACCTAATCCACTTTCTGAGGGTATGACATTTGACAGACTTCACCGAATATAGTGTAATTCAATCATCCAAATGTCTGTCTACCAATTGTCCATTTGATCAAATATCCGGCTACCAAATGTCCATTCGACCGAATTTCCGGCGACCAAGTGTCCAGCGTCCACATGTCCGGACACGTCGATTCCTTTAACCGACCGGTGGTTTAAAGCCTGCTTGTGTAAGTCAACCTGATGTTGTCTGTTATCGGTTCATCGTCATTTCTTTTCGCCCGGTTCTGGAAACAAGACACACTTTGGCTTGTCAACTCCGGTCGTCAATTCGTCTTGTCTTCCACCTCCTGCCAGTTCAACAGGTCAAATAATATAGCTAGAAAATCCACCAACGCCTGCCGTCTTTCTCATTTCAATCGTTGGATGGGAGTCATATCGGCAGAGGTCGTTCGCGCATTCAAAACGTGACTATTAGGTAAGAGTGAAATGTCGAAAATATGCTCAGCCGATGCAGAAACATCTTCTACACCATCCGGAACAAAAGATGATGAAAATACATTTCTAATCTGTTTTACCACATCAATAGGTTCAGTACTTCGGATTACCAAGCATTAACTAGATCCGAGAATGGCCTAAGGAAAGGGAAACAAGCGGAAAACTTTAAAGGTTGCCAAAAGACGATAAAAGTCAGTAAGATGAGTGACGGACGGTTTGTATTGAGATACTATCGATCACGTTTACGTGACAGAACGACACCGGACACAATAATAGCTAGTGGAGCCAAAGTCCAACCATCAGCAAGCAGAGCTACCAAAAGTCAGTTTTCCAGTTGGCGGAAATCAATTGTCCTTACATAAAGCAGACAAACAACGAACAGCCTCGTGGCATCGAACAAATTACAGGCTGTGAAGAGTTAGATACCCAAGCAGCAAAATACCCAACGCTGTTAGGCAAACTTTGGGATGAAATGACTCTTAACATGTGCTTTGAAAGATTGCACAGACATTCGTGAAACTTCGCACAAATACATCCATGAAAGTATCACGATTTTTTCCAACATATCTGAGTTACAAAACAACAAATTTGTTTTACTGAATGCCCTTGTAAGCAGGCAGTGCCATACCAGCTTTCTTAGCTCTCTGTTGGTAGGATGCTCGTTTCGGCTTTCCCGTGGTGAAAAATAATTCATCAGTCGTAGAGATAACCAAAGCGCGTTTTTACAGTATTTTACCTCGACTATATTGGGATGATTGGTAATAACAGTACTTTATGTTGTTTTGTTGCATCTGTATGTTCATGTACACTACGTTTGCGCAGGTTACAAATTTGATTCAAGTCAAGTCAAGTCAACTAAGTAGTAGCTTTCTACACCCGATTGGGTGGATTATAGCACTTACACCGTATCAATGGATATAAAAAAACCGATTCGGTAAATACGTGAAAATTATGGTGATTTTAATCCAATTAAACAGTTTCGCGGTTCTTTGATGATTTTCACCGGATCAGCAAGCAGGCGAGCCTGATGCAGCAAAACAGAATTGTGATATGCAGAAGTGCGAGTAAATAGAAATTTGAACTTTGAGCACGTGCATGTTGTAGACACAGCTTTTGAAAGTTCGTTGTGTAGAGGATGGTGTATGTCTGAAAGAATTTTAGAAGTAAACTGGCCACAAGCATGGAAGTGTTTATCAGTGATGGTGTCAACACGTGTATCCCTGGCTATGTCACTGCACTTAGAGATGTGTTTTATGGATATTATTATCAAATTAGAATCTTTCTTCAATAGGCCGAGGGAAATAACTGGAGAGCAGTACAACCAATGTGGGTGAAGAAATGAAGTCACAAATTTAAAAATAAAGTGATATGAGACCGAAAATGATCTTGGACGGAGAGAGAAGATTGACAACTTTACTACTTTACAAACAGTCTATTGAACAAGCATGGACCATAAAGGATTATGGGATAGCGTGGAGCCAAGATATTTAACCGTTGATGATATTAGTATGAGTACATTGTTCGCAGACAAGAGAGGGAATAGCTTAGTGAGGGTTCTGTGTGGTTCCTCAGAAAGTAGAGAAAATAATACATCCTGTCATTCAGTAGTATTCAGTAGAACGAAGCGGGATGAGGACCCATCACCAACTTCATTTGGTTGGATCTGAATTTGTGAAGTTCCTTCTGGTTTCGGTAGGTCGTATTCTAAAAGTAAATCGTTGGTGTATTTGCAGCCAGTGAATAACGACGGGATTGGAAGTTGTTTGACGCACAAACAAAAGAGAAAAGGTGAAACACTGGATCTTATAATACAACAGGGTTAACGGGAAGAGAAGAGCACTTTTGACCGCTACAACAAGTGGAATGTCTTCGATGAATGAAGTAGTCTGAAATCAGCCCGCAGACATTTGACCAGCATCACTTTTGAAGAGCATACTGAACAATACTGGTCGATCAAGGCAATCATATGCGTTTTTGTAATCTAAGAACACAATTCTGACGGTCCTACATTTCCCGTCTAAAGCAGAAGCTATTGAGTGAACAACGTAAGCTACGGCGTCAAGTGGGGATCACGAATATCGATAAACTAACTGGTGTCTGTCTACTCCAACAGAACCCAAGCTTATCGATGGTAACAAAAGCCTCTCAAACAATTTGAGCATCACAAAAGTGCAGGCAATGGGGCCGTACTTCCTGGTTCTTTCTTGAAGGCAGGCGCTATCTTGGCTAATCTCCAAATGCCAGGTTTTTTTCGGCTTGCTATACAGTTATTGAAGATACCGCCTAGTGTAACCGAAAGGGCGTCAGCACACTGCTTCAGTACAATATGTGATAGCTCATCTTGGCCAGAAGCTTTATCTTCACTATGCGCAGCTGCTGGAAGACAGTAGCGGCCTAAAGATGACTTGGTTTTAATGTGTAAATTCACGACTAAAAACTACCATAGACAAACACAACCAATTAGCACTTAGCTCTAAGCAGTTTGTATGTAGTTCTATGCCGCGGGGTCGTTCGTTGTTTGTCTGGTTGCTGTAAGGACAGTTGTTTTCCGCCAACTGAAAAACATACTTTTGACTGCTCCGCTTGTGAACGGTTGAACCTTTAGCTCCCTTAGCTAGGAACGCGCCCGGTGTCGCTCCCAAACATAAACGTGAACGACATTGTTTCAAACAAACCGTCCTTCACGTATTCCACCGGCTTATGCAGTTTTTTCACACTCTTCGGAACTTTCGGTTTGTTGCTCGTTCCATAGGCCATTCTCGGAATCTAGTTAGCACCTGCTTTCCGAGGTACTAGAAGACAAAAGCTGGTTTGATATTTGGTGGCTGAGATGAGTTTTTCGAGAGTCGCAGGGAAGTAGACGGCGACATCGAGCTAAAGTCGGAGTTGAGTGTTTCGACATCAACGTTTTCTTTTTTCTTGTTTCTTGATTTACAGCTACACGTGTTTTAAATGGCTTCCCACATGCCTCGACAACTGATGTTTTCTAAGATGGTATCTATATACAACTCATTCAGGCATCTATCTATAGATTTCATGAAGTTGGTTAGTTTTTTGACTTACGTTCTCTGTCCATTTTTGTACGCCTGTTCTTTCTGTCTTGGCAACTGTTTAATTACTGGTGAAGAATATCGATCAGTTTGAATGCAGACATTTTTAAATGGGCAACAATGATAAGAGCGAAAATTAAGGTAATCCGTGGCGTGTTCGCAGAAGATAGAATGGTTTGGATTTGAAAACACTGAAAAATCGGTTGAGGCTCCTAACTTGACCAGGTTGTCGGGTGAACTATTCATCTGCTTCATTTTTCTGGATGGTCTTCTTAACTTAGTGTACCGGTTGGTCTTATTGTACACTGCCCGACATATTTTCAAGATCTGTTTGTAAAGACCAAATCTAATTATGAGTCAAATCTGGTTTGAAAACGTACCAAATTTTTCAAGCCAATCTAGGTGAGAAAAGTGGCATCAGGCCTGGTAAAGTCATCGACAAATATGCAAAACGATTTACTCAGTTGTGCAGTTAGTGAGGTAAACAGAAGACCAGAAAATATGTTTAACTGAGAAAGTGATGTAGTAGGCGCCAAGTAACTGTTTCCGATGAGCATCGAGAGAAATCTACTCGGAAAACGTGGCTTACAGTCTATGATGGTACAACTAATCTTTTTGGTCGGGTACGTAACAACCAGATTTGTTGATTTGCTCCAGTTGTTTTTGAAGTAATTGAAGACACTCCTTGCACGATTGTGATCACCAGTGGGACGATCGGCTCTGTACCAATTGGAATCGATTTCTCCCTTAGTCCGCAAATGTCACACCAACTCTAAATGCATTAGTCTAATTTCCATATGGACAGTAAACATATCACAACTAAGTAGGACACTTGAAATTCGACATGGTAAAATAAATTCGTCCCAATTCACCACGAACAACGGAAGAGTAAGCGTGTTATCGGGGACAACCAGGAGCATTTTATGATAGCCGATTGACTCGTTAGATCAAATCATAAATGATAATCTCAGTTGCTTATTATGGCTATAAACAGCGAAGTCTACCGCTTCCACATTTCACTGATTGATTCTATTGCAGGATATTGGTTGGAGATTTCTCTGTAAATTTACCGCTCGTCCTTCATTATTAAACTTATCTTTGTGTGCATCAGTTAATGAATGAAATTTAATTAAAAACATTTTGAATTTTGTTCACTTTGAACTTGTTGATAAACAAACGAGATACTAGATTGCATCGAACAGCTGCATTCTCCGTCATGGGACACAACAGTACACAGTGAACCAGCCTTGGGCAATGCTTGCTAAGTCAAACAGCTCATCAGTCTGTTAGGCCTTGACTAATCGGGTCGGGGTGGGGGTACACTGCTGTCCGTGGGTGAAACTAAACGAAACTCATTCACATCTCTGGCAACAGTCCACGGCTGTCTGCGGTCTGTGAGTGAGTGAGAATGACCGAGGGAACGGGTTATTCTTGAGAATCACGGTAAATCCAGTTACCAGGACTGGAATACATATTCCATCCCGATGACAAAACCGTGGCCTTAACTCGATTAACTCTCTCTCATCTATGTGTGAAACAGTAAGTTTTGTTCACTTACAGGAAAGAAAAGTTTAATCCCAATGGAATTAGTCCATGGACTGTAAAAAAACGGCAGACTTCGCAGTTCACTAGTAAAATAATAGTTCACCGTGGATTAATTTGAGAATTCTTGAATTTATGAAACATGACATTTGACGTGGAACCAGCTGACAAATAGCAACAACTAAACATTCGCGTGACGTAGGAACGCCAATGTGGTGTAGCTGCGGTTGAACTGATGCCGTGAAAAATATTATCTCAATAAGAACGAAATAATAGTTGCATCATTAGGATGAGGTGCGTCCGTCAATGACTAGTCTTATCATCGAAACCCATTGTTATTTACGAATACATCGTTCTATGTTTTCTCATTTGCCTATTAAAACGTTCATTTTTTACAGCTTAGCCTTAGAAAGCGTTGATAACGTAGGACAGCCACACTGAGATCGGTCATAGAAAAAAGGATAACGGGTGAATGGGATCAGCAATTATCAGACAGTACTGAACAACCAACCACATTGAGATTTTGACCTCGACTCAACACCTGCACCCACTGCAACCTCCAGGCTTTTGAAGCTGGCAAGCAGTCTTGTTTCTTCAAGAGAGGCAAGCCCGCCGAGGCAGGTCATTCTGACATGAACACCGTTTATGCTCCTTTATCTAGGTCTCGCAGTTTACCGAGTATCAATACACCAGCTGCATCACCCAAGCCGCAACCTCAAATGATACAAACACTAGCTACCAGTGTCTCAGCTCACAGGCAGCCACTGACACACTCGCGGTTCACATCTGATCACTTCGACAGATCACCTGAGCCATGTAGCACTGAGCCTCTGCAACTACCAGTGTGTCACCATGGAAAAACCCGGCCCATGATGAGACCCCTTGCCTACCAAAAACACTGGTATCTGGGATGCCGCCTCCGAAAACTCATGTCCTCCACCCCCTGGACCATTTTGCTCTAACCCTCACGAATCTCTATAGCTAAAGAATGTCAAAAGCACGAACGATGAATTTCCCAATTCAGCGGCTACAGTCCACCTCATCTCAAGACCCATCTACCCAAAGCGCATCCCTTAAACTAATGATCATCCAGTAGTATCACCCAGAGCTTCAGACAAATGCCCCCCCCCCCTCCCCGTCCACAGGAAATCGCGTACCTCCTCTCAACCCATCCCCCGGGCGTTTTCATTCACCCAGCTTTCCTGCTCGGCACCACACCAACCTACTACGACTCTTGCAACCCACAAACATCCAAGTAGTGACTCAAATCGAGCTCCACCCTGGGCACCCCAGTCCATATATTGCACTATCGTCCCTCTCTGACTAAGAATAAACCCGCTAAACTTTCGCTTCTTCTTACGGATCGCCGGTCCCTTAATATTAGTTTTATTCTCTACAAAGCCTCGTACTCTTGTCCAACCCCGGTATTTTCCACTTCACTGAGAATTGGCTAATAGATTCCACCATACTTGCCCAGATCTCTTTGGTTGGCTATCAGATGTTTAGTAAAAGCATGTGTCGCCGAGGTGGTGGATGCATGATCTACACTAAATGCATCCTTACTGGGACCCCTCACGAACACCCCATCCTGGATGCTGTCCAGGGCTTTTTATGTGTGGCCGCTCAGCTTGCCCACACACGGCTGCGTGTATAAGCCTCCCAGTACAGCCGCTTCTGAATTCATACCTGTTGTGTTTGGCTCGCACAGTCGTGCTCACACACGCACGCATGATCTACACCCCGTGCAATCATGGACGCACGCCTGCAGTCGTTCATACACGTAAGCAGTTGACGTTTGCCGTGCTTATTCTCGGACAGCACTGACCAATCAGGTCGTATCACGTGTTGCGCGACCTTGCACAACTTAAGCCGATTGTACAGTTGTGTTACGCTTCCAATCACACGCATCACTGACTTACGCATCTACGTACTTGTTTGCGCTCTCACTTGCTCGCCTGTACAGGTACTTACCGTACGTTGCTACGGGATGAACGTCTATACATGCGTGTGCGCCTTCCTTTTGTTACCGAGTTCTTGAACACAATACCCATAATTAATGCCTTTACCCAATTATCCAAAATAACCTACGGAGCTAAGCTGATCGTTGGTGACTTTGATGCACCTAACATCAACTGGGAAACTTTCACCCCCCCCCCCCCATTTATTTATTTTCTCTTTTGCATTCAAACAGGATTCTGGACTCAACGTGTTCTCATCCAGACCAGGGAAAATAGCATACTGGATCTATTTTTCAATTTAGGCTTGCCTTAAATGGAAACTAACATACTTAATCACTTCCCCGGAAGTGACCATAGAGTGGTTTCCTGTAAGTTTAGTGCCCTTATTTATAACAACTTACTTGTCCCGCCCGTTCCTCCGTCTCCTCATTACGAATGGCAGTGACCCACCGAGGCACTTCGCTCCATGGATTGGGATGACTACTTCTTGACTCATGAACCCCGGCTCGCAGCAAACCTAGTATGTTTTAAACTTCTTCATGGTTTAACTCAGATCACCACGGCGCAAACCTTCAGCAGCCGATCTGACACCCTCACGTCTATGCAACTAAGATACAAAAGGGTCCTAGAATCGTACAGAAATTCTCGTGACCTTTCTCTTTATCCTCCTGCGCAAGCAGTATTCGAGTTACCACGAGAAAATTCTACACAGAACAGGAAGCTTGTCTTTAGCCAACCGGATAAGCTACTCCGGATTTCACGAATACTTGAGAACAGAAACACTCACTTTTGTCCTAGTATTCCTTACTTGAAGTTACCAAATGGCCCTTAGTCCAATAATCCTGTTGCGATCGCTCCGGCTTTCAACTCGGTTTTCCCCCATTCTACAACAATCTACTCTGGAATTGCTTAGGTCCCACTAGCTTCTTTTACCGAATCCACTTTGTCTAGCGTGGAACTTACGTTCAGTAAAGAGTCTGAAATATTCTGTAATGTCAAGCCCTCTTCCAGCCTCATTTTTGATAGAATCCCGCATACACTGCTTTCATTTGGCGGGTCTCTCGTTACAATTTTACTTTTGAATATCTTCAGCTAAACTCTGAAATTCGGGGTTTTCCCGTCAGTGGAAAATATCCACCATTACCCCTCACCACAAAAAGGGCCCTCTCTTTGATCCCCTAAATTATCTCCCCATTAACCATACACCCGTGGCATCTAGACTAGTTGAACGCTTAGTAAAAAAGCGTCTCTCTCAGTATTTACTGTCCAATGACCAGATACTTATAAGCCAACATAGCTTCCTTCAAGCTCGGTCTTCTAACTCTTGTCAACCTGACTCTTTAACCTAGATGCTAAAGCCGTAGACAATAGGAAATACCTAACTGTCATTTTCTTGGACATGACTAAAGCATTTGACCGTGTCTCTCACTCGCAGCTCCTGACCAAACTTGAAGCCTTTGGACTTAAATCCTTTATTCTTAGCTGGTTCTCTTCCTAACTTTCCCACTGCAGTCAAGGTATATAAACCGTTAATTATCTCTCGCCTCTCTCCCTTGCCACCAGTGGCGTCATTCAAGGACAACTTCTATTCCTAATGCACAATATTGGTTTCTTCTCTACAATACACCACGGTATTCCGTTTCAATTTGGCGACGACATAAAAATTTGTGAGAATTTTCACCCCAGGACCTTACTACGCAATTCCTAATATAAAGTACGATCTAGGACGCCTTGAACTATGCTATCACTCCTGGAAAATGGAATTCTCCCCTGAGAGATGCACCTTTATTTCTCTACGCCGTCAAGTCACTCCGAAGTCTTTTCTCATACACAACTTTCCTCTAAATGTGGGATCCTATAGACGCAAGTACTGAGCCTTTGTGTTCATGGTGTTTTTTATTTTTGCTTTTCTAGATCGAACTGCAACAGTTCAGCCTTTTAAGAAAGCAGTAGACCGGACTTGGGTGGCAGTATATCCCGAATTATGTCAGGTAGTTTTAAGGTCAGATACAATTAACCTATTGTTTTCCTCTTTCTCTGCCAGGGCTAATACTGCACAAAATTCCTGCCCTTCAGAAAACAAATTGATCATGCAGTGTTGGAAATTACGGAAACGTGCGGAAAAGACAACTATCTGGACAAACGATTGGGTCTAGCCACACAAAGTCCTGCGCAAACTGAACTGGACTGAACTCACAGCCCATCAATACGAGATCTGGGGCTGCAATACTCGCGCACCCTAAACTTCCCGGAACGCTTATCTTTTCGAGCCGCCCAGGTAAATAAGTCGATAGGATTTCTATGTAGATGGCTTAGCTACGCGATACAAAACTCTTTTCCTATCTGCTCTGGGTCAGACCCTGCCTAGAGCATTGCCTTATCATCTCGGCAATTAATCGTCAATCTGATAGAACAATTTTAGAGAATGTACAACGCTCGTTCACAAAACAGCTGCTTGTTCGTTCTACCACACGTAGCTGTAAAAAGCGGTGTGCTGTTCACCACACTGAATATCTATAGCTAAGCCGTACGAGATTCAATCTTTATTATTTCCATAGGCTTATTCATCGCCTGGTATTTTCTCCCACTGACACCATGTGTCCAGTTGATCACTCCTTACATCGTCCATCATAGAAACTTGCGTCTTGTTATTCTGAAACCTAGGCTAATTATGAAATATAGTTTCTTCCTCCTGAAATATCCCAGACTTTGGGGTAAACTCCCCACTGAAATTCGTCGATGTGTCTCCCCCATTCAGTTTGAAAAATCAATAGCACATTATCTCACCGTTGATAACGCCCTGATAAAAACTGTCCTTATTATGTCTGAGGCCAAAGCCTTTGAAGTGGGACCCAACTTCTAGCTAGTTTTTTTCGAAACCCCATCATATAAGCGTCTCTTTTTCGAGGAGCCTTTTACATCCTGGCATGTCTTGAATCTCACAACTTCCTGCTCAGACAAGTTCTCTCTATAACCCCATCAACTGCTACTAGTCGTTCTTCGTGTCTCCAATCGCTGTCCCTACCGTTTGGCTCATAATAGTCCCTTGTCACTGCACTCGGCCCCACTTAAGTTTGGTCATTCCTACTTTTTCATCTCACTGCCAATTCACACTGAGACTCAGGATAGTCTGTCACAAGATCAGTTCAATTTTCTTCCAGGTTTGTCGTTCAATCATAATATCTAGCCCTTGACATTGCAATGGCCCAGTTCTCTTCTTGCTCATTCTATCTTCTAGCCAAATGGTTTTATGAAATTGTTGCTTAATCTCTCCCTAAATCCACAGCTGGCACTACTATCAGAATGCGGTACATTTTCCGATTTTATTTCAGAATTTGCCTATGGAGGACCATTCTCGGTTATGCTATCTTAAATGCACTAACTTGGAACTTTCCTCCCGCTTGATATAACAACTCGAAGGTCGGTATGGTTTGATATCCAACCTCCTTCGATTGTTTTCCTACTGGCCTTGCTCTCTGGGGTCCCTGTAACCCGGCCACCCGTCATGGACTACTTTAACTCAGCGTAGTGACACAGCTCACCCTAATCCAATCTGTGCGGGGCGCCGTCAGATCCACTGCTTTGGCCGGCGCACATCGGACGTGCAGACCGTCTGCAACGATGTGCGGGTGCAACTAGGTTCACGGATCACAACCCCTATGACCAAAAACGGTTTTCCGGTTGGGTGTCCAGCGCACGGCCAGTCCCGCCCACTAGCACCGTTTGTGGATTACAGAACAATATTTTTACACTCGTGTTGCCGCTGCTGACGTGTCATTCACTCTGCCTTCTCCAACGACTGTTTTCTCGTAGAGCTCGCACTATACTTTGACAACATAACTTACATTTTCCCGTCCGGTATAATTTTTCACTCCATTTATGTGCTAAACAGCGTGTATCTTCCATCCCCACCTACCAACCTCTGTTCTTGGCATACTATAATTCTCTCTTTAAATACTCATCGACCTTGGCAAGTACCTCAATGCCCACGCTCCGTGCGCTTTCACGTCTGATCACTCTCCTGTCCGTTCTGTAAGCTTGTTTATTCCCCATGCCAGAACTCGCTGCTACTTCTCATTCAATAGCACATTTATCATCATTGTTCTTTCTCTCACCACAATCGCCAAACTATGTTCTTTGCCAAAACATAATCCGCAGTGTTACAGTATTCAACAATACGATTACTGATTATTTGCTCTCCCCATCAGTCCAGCTGTTCGCCTACACTGTGTCCTTTCATTGCTTTATCCTAATTTGTAGAGCTCCATGACTCCTCCATATTCGTACGTCTCAGATATATTTATCGTGCAGCTCCGCCTTTGTTGCCATCGCAAGACACCTGTCAAAATGGTCATCATGTATTTCTTTGGTGGGAGCATATATAATAGTGGTGGTTACCTCTCGAGATTTCTCGTAAAGTGGAATTTGTAGAAATGGATCTTTCAGATTAACTTTGGAGAAATGCTTAGAACCGTGACGAGAATTTCCCGAAGTTCACTAAAGGCACAACTGCACTGCTTCAGAAACGTTTCTGTACACCAATTAAGGTAAAAATGAATGAGTATTGTATGAATGCTTGGAGTTAATTTAAGTTACTGGAGATAAATAAAACAGTTTTCCCGCCTAATAATCAATCTGACGTTTAGAAATACATCACTATGTCTCGTTTGACGTTACACCTGGTAAAGAAATATAGTACACATAAATCGTATAAAAATACTATTTTGAAAAATGTATTTCGGAGTTGCTTTTGCATTGCGCTTATTGTGGACAGAGACAAACCAACGGTTAGTGTCTCTGAGATCGTGAGTGGCTTAATCTTGCCCCACACGGATACCTGCAACCCGATTACGATCGATAATCAGCCATACTGAGTTTGCTGCTGTTTCTGGCTGGAGCACTCACATAATCAGCTCCCCATAAAGGTCTGTCTGGTCCGTGGACCTAGTGACTGTCAATTACTCCGGTGAGTTTTACTACCGGTCTGTGGTTTGTCGTGAGGACAATGTCTGACCTGTCTATAGCCTGCTATTAGTGTCCTTTCGTGAGTCACATACGGGATGCAAGGCGCAATCAATGTGCACCAAGGTTACACGTGAACATTGACAACCTACTGCGAAGTGAATGGTTGAAATAGATACGTACGTCTTTCTAATATACTTAGGACGGAAACGAGTGGACAATGAAACCAGAAAAAGGACTATAAAAACGGGCCGTGTTATTTGACGTGTACCACTGGCTCATTGTGCTCGCTTTGGTTATGTTGCAAAGAAGGTATTTCAATTTCCGAAAGAGACCCACGAGAAGTGCTGTTTATCAGAGATGTTGGTGTCAACTGCAGCGAATTAGGCTGTTGCTTGCGGCTTGTCCGATGATGCCTAATAGCGACAGCGAACCGGGAACGATACCTCGCCAGTGGTCAAATGTCGGCGATGCACATTCATCGGCATCACCGATTGACAGCCATTTGCCGAGGGTTTGTCTGATCAATAAACGTTAGTCCTTGTTTTCGGTAATATTTCATGAATTTTATAGCAATCAAGGGAACAATGCGACAGTGGTATGTCCGTAATCGTATAGAAGTATCAAAGATGAACGATTTATTAAACGATCTGAGACCTCATCACCCAACTCTGTCAAAGGATACGAGAACACTAATGGGTACTCCGCGAACAACGGAACTCTTTAGGAACGAGCCCGGATAATACTGCCACTGCCAATACTGTCTAAAGAGGGTGCTCCTGAAGATAGAAATGCCTACAGTAGATATGAACCAAAGAACGTTGTCAATTCAACTGCACATCGACGGGATGCATCAGTTCAAATCTTCAACGCGGAGAATATGGACAATTTTGGGAAGACTGGTTAAGCCTTTTATCTCAACCCTGTTTCTCAATGGCGTATACTCCGGTGACAAACAACCGCAGAACGTGACCAAATTTCTGGAACCACTGATCACAGAAATAAGGAACATTCAGCGTCAACAATGGTTAATTGTTGGAAACGACGGTTACTCAGGAATGGAGATCAACGCCGTCATATGTGATCACCCGGCCCGATCCTACGTCAAACGCAAAAAGTCCCATGCTGGATACTACAGCTGTGACAAGTGCACACAACAGGGTGTGTATCATAAGCACAAGGTATATTGTCCTTCTGTAAATAATACATTATTAGATGACCGACTTTTTCGTTCATCTCGTTTGAATGATGCTGGTCCCTCAAGTTTCGAAGTATTAGACATAAATATGGTGAAACAATTTCCCATAGAATATATGCATTGTATTTGTTTAAGAGTAATGCGACACACGCACTTCATGCCAAGCCTGACCGACATTCACCCAGAGATATCCGCTATTTGGATTATATTTCCCAGTTCACAACAGACATCCGCTACGTGCATGGAGTTGATAATGTTGTGGCTGATGCATTATCCAGACCTGACATCAACACGGTGCAGACCAAATTCGATCTTACGGAACTGGCAAACCTCCAGCGTGATGATCCATCTTTGCTCGAACTGCGCACATCCTCCACACTCCAGCTCAAGGATTCTCCCCTGCCTTTAGCCGATGGCACAGTCCTATGTGACTGGTCTACAGGTAACCCTCGTCCTATCGTTCCAACTTGCTACAGGAAGATCGTTTTCGATCATTTTCATTCTCGTTCCCATCCTGGTATCCGTGCATCTCGCAAACTCATTTCTGCCAAATTTGTTTGGCCCAATATGAATTCTGACATTGCATTATGGACTAAACAGTGTTTACAATGTCAGAGAAACAAAGTCCACCGCCACACTTTTTCTCCTCCCAGTACGTTCACCGTTCCCGACGTCCGTTTCACACATATTCACGTCGATCTTGTTGGTCCACTACCACCATCAAATGGACATACCCACTTATTAACCGTTGTTGATCGTTTCACACGCTGGCCAGTGGCAGTACCCATTTCCGACACCTCGGCAGAAAATATTGCGAAAGTACTACTCCAGCACTGGATTGCTACATTTGGTGTACCGTCTACCGTCACCACAGACCGTGGCAGCCAATTCCAATCGACTTTGTTTCGTGAGTTCACTAAACTGCTTGGCTGTAAACACATCACAACAACTGCATACCATCCTTCGTCCAATGGCATGGTAGAGCGCCTACACCGTCAACTTAAAGCAGCACTGATATCACAGCAAAACCCCAATAACTGGAGCGACAACCTGCCACTAGTTCTCTTAGGTCTGCGGTCATCAGTCAAAGACGACCTCCACAGCACGTCAGCTGAACTCGTTTTCGGTACCACCATACGCCTTCCAGGTGAGTATGTTCAACCTAGCACCGATGCCAGTCCTAACCCATCCCAATTTGTCCAACACCCACTCGCTTGTCATCCACACACGTTTTTGTACACAATGATCTATTTACGTCACCTTTCGTTTTTATTCGTAACGATGCTGTTCGCAAACCACTCACACCACCGTATGATGGTCCATTTAAAGTGCTTAGTCGCACAGACAAATATTTCGTGGTTCAAAAAGCCGATAAGCCAGACACTGTTTCCGTTGACAGATTAAAACCCGCGTATTTTGATACACCTCCATCACCAGCAACGCCGACACCATCACCATCCACAGACACACCACCAACAATTCCTGTTGATAATCCAAACTCTATCATCACACCAGACACTACACCACACCCGCCAGCACCACCACAGCAAAAACCTTCCCTGGTAACCCGCCGTTCCGGCAGAAACGTTCGACATCCGGTCAGATTTCAAGACTTTGTTAGTTGACGTTTTCTCTCGCTAACCGTTTCCTCTTTCTATTTTTCTATCGAGCGTTTATTTTGTACAACAAACGCTCTGGCGGGGGAGTTGTGTAGGTGCCTGTACATTTCCGACTTTTTCCATGATTTTCAACGTCCCTTGGTGCGACACTCCTTTGTTGTACCGACGTTTTAATGTAGAAACACACACCTTTTGGTCGTCACCACCGCGCAATACAAAAAGGCTGTAAATAAATCTTTTACTCTGGCTCGATCTCATCTTCTGGTTTTGAGTGTCTTGGAATCATATCGGTCGGAACTAACTGTGTGAAACAAAACATTTTAGAAGCTTCAACGGCGTTTCTTGGCACTTCGCTCAATACCATCCTGTTCTGTCCAACGGATGGCTGTCAGACCGAACTGAACTGAAGACATTGGCGGATATTGGCTCTTTGACGCTCATTTCCTGATCACAAGAACACTGAACAACTGTGAGTTTGAGTCACACCTATTGTTTCATTTTTATTCTTAATGTACATACCCTTTTGGCCTTTTTATCACCGCACGCTCCTCCGCCCATCTTAGTTTGCTAGTGTCGTCTTAGATATTGTTGACAATAATTTAGTGTACCACATAGACAGAGTAGTACGCTACACCATACACCCGTGGCATCTAGACTACTTGAACGCTTAGTAAAAAAGCGTCTCTCTCAGTATTTACTGTCCAATGACCAGATACTTATAAGCCAACATAGCTTCCTTCAAGCTCGGTCTTCTAACTCTTGTCAACCTGACTCTTTAACCTAGATGCTAAAGCCGTAGACAATAGGAAATACCTAACTGTCATTTTCTTGGACATGACTAAAGCATTTGACCGTGTCTCTCACTCGCAGCTCCTGACCAAACTTGAAGCCTTTGGACTTAAATCCTTTATTCTTAGCTGGTTCTCTTCCTAACTTTCCCACTGCAGTCAAGGTATATAAACCGTTAATTATCTCTCGCCTCTCTCCCTTGCCACCAGTGGCGTCATTCAAGGACAACTTCTATTCCTAATGCACAATATTGGTTTCTTCTCTACAATACACCACGGTATTCCGTTTCAATTTGGCGACGACATAAAAATTTGTGAGAATTTTCACCCCAGGACCTTACTACGCAATTCCTAATATAAAGTACGATCTAGGACGCCTTGAACTATGCTATCACTCCTGGAAAATGGAATTCTCCCCTGAGAGATGCACCTTTATTTCTCTACGCCGTCAAGTCACTCCGAAGTCTTTTCTCATACACAACTTTCCTCTAAATGTGGGATCCTATAGACGCAAGTACTGAGCCTTTGTGTTCATGGTGTTTTTTATTTTTGCTTTTCTAGATCGAACTGCAACAGTTCAGCCTTTTAAGAAAGCAGTAGACCGGACTTGGGTGGCAGTATATCCCGAATTATGTCAGGTAGTTTTAAGGTCAGATACAATTAACCTATTGTTTTCCTCTTTCTCTGCCAGGGCTAATACTGCACAAAATTCCTGCCCTTCAGAAAACAAATTGATCATGCAGTGTTGGAAATTACGGAAACGTGCGGAAAAGACAACTATCTGGACAAACGATTGGGTCTAGCCACACAAAGTCCTGCGCAAACTGAACTGGACTGAACTCACAGCCCATCAATACGAGATCTGGGGCTGCAATACTCGCGCACCCTAAACTTCCCGGAACGCTTATCTTTTCGAGCCGCCCAGGTAAATAAGTCGATAGGATTTCTATGTAGATGGCTTAGCTACGCGATACAAAACTCTTTTCCTATCTGCTCTGGGTCAGACCCTGCCTAGAGCATTGCCTTATCATCTCGGCAATTAATCGTCAATCTGATAGAACAATTTTAGAGAATGTACAACGCTCGTTCACAAAACAGCTGCTTGTTCGTTCTACCACACGTAGCTGTAAAAAGCGGTGTGCTGTTCACCACACTGAATATCTATAGCTAAGCCGTACGAGATTCAATCTTTATTATTTCCATAGGCTTATTCATCGCCTGGTATTTTCTCCCACTGACACCATGTGTCCAGTTGATCACTCCTTACATCGTCCATCATAGAAACTTGCGTCTTGTTATTCTGAAACCTAGGCTAATTATGAAATATAGTTTCTTCCTCCTGAAATATCCCAGACTTTGGGGTAAACTCCCCACTGAAATTCGTCGATGTGTCTCCCCCATTCAGTTTGAAAAATCAATAGCACATTATCTCACCGTTGATAACGCCCTGATAAAAACTGTCCTTATTATGTCTGAGGCCAAAGCCTTTGAAGTGGGACCCAACTTCTAGCTAGTTTTTTTCGAAACCCCATCATATAAGCGTCTCTTTTTCGAGGAGCCTTTTACATCCTGGCATGTCTTGAATCTCACAACTTCCTGCTCAGACAAGTTCTCTCTATAACCCCATCAACTGCTACTAGTCGTTCTTCGTGTCTCCAATCGCTGTCCCTACCGTTTGGCTCATAATAGTCCCTTGTCACTGCACTCGGCCCCACTTAAGTTTGGTCATTCCTGCTTTTTCATCTCACTGCCAATTCACACTGAGACTCAGGATAGTCTGTCACAAGATCAGTTCAATTTTCTTCCAGGTTTGTCGTTCAATCATAATATCTAGCCCTTGACATTGCAATGGCCCAGTTCTCTTCTTGCTCATTCTATCTTCTAGCCAAATGGTTTTATGAAATTGTTGCTTAATCTCTCCCTAAATCCACAGCTGGCACTACTATCAGAATGCGGTACATTTTCCGATTTTATTTCAGAATTTGCCTATGGAGGACCATTCTCGGTTATGCTATCTTAAATGCACTAACTTGGAACTTTCCTCCCGCTTGATATAACAACTCGAAGGTCGGTATGGTTTGATATCCAACCTCCTTCGATTGTTTTCCTACTGGCCTTGCTCTCTGGGGTCCCTGTAACCCGGCCACCCGTCATGGACTACTTTAACTCAGCGTAGTGACACAGCTCACCCTAATCCAATCTGTGCGGGGCGCCGTCAGATCCACTGCTTTGGCCGGCGCAAATCGGGCGTGCAGACCGTCTGCAACGATGTGCGGGTGCAACTAGGTTCACGGATCACAACCCCTATGACCAAAAACGGTTTTCCGGTTGGGTGTCCAGCGCACGGCCAGTCCCGCCCACTAGCACCGTTTGCGGATTACAGAACAATATTTTTACACTCGTGTTGCCGCTGCTGACGTGTCATTCACTCTGACTTCTCCAACGACTGTTTTCTCGTAGAGCTCGCACTATACTTTGACAACATAACTTACATTTTCCCGTCCGGTATAATTTTTCACTCCATTTATGTGCTAAACAGCGAGTATCTTCCATCCCCACCTACCAACCTCTGTTCTTGGCATACTATAATTTTCTCTTTAAATACTCATCGACCTTGGCAAGTACCTCAATGCCCACGCTCCGTGCGCTTTCACGTCTGATCACTCTCCTGTCCGTTCTGTAAGCTTGTTTATTCCCCATGCCAGAACTCGCTGCTACTTCTCATTCAATAGCACATTTATCATCATTGTTCTTTCTCTCACCACAATCGCCAAACTATGTTCTTTGCCAAAACATAATCCGCAGTGTTACAGTATTCAACAATACGATTACTGATTATTTGCTCTCCCCATCAGTCCAGCTGTTCGCCTACACTGTGTCCTTTCATTGCTTTATCCTAATTTGTAGAGCTCCATGACTCCTCCATATTCGTACGTCTCAGATATATTTATCGTGCAGCTCCGCCTTTGTTGCCATCGCAAGACACCTGTCAAAATGGTCATCATGTATTTCTTTGGTGGGAGCATATATAATAGTGGTGGTTACCTCTCGAGATTTCTCGTAAAGTGGAATTTGTAGAAATGGATCTTTCAGATTAACTTTGGAGAAATGCTTAGAACCGTGACGAGAATTTCCCGAAGTTCACTAAAGGCACAACTGCACTGCTTCAGAAACGTTTCTGTACACCAATTAAGGTAAAAATGAATGAGTATTGTATGAATGCTTGGAGTTAATTTAAGTTACTGGAGATAAATAAAACAGTTTTCCCGCCTAATAATCAATCTGACGTTTAGAAATACATCACTATGTCTCGTTTGACGTTACACCTGGTAAAGAAATATAGTACACATAAATCGTATAAAAATACTATTTTGAAAAATGTATTTCGGAGTTGCTTTTGCATTGCGCTTATTGTGGACAGAGACAAACCAACGGTTAGTGTCTCTGAGATCGTGAGTGGCTTAATCTTGCCCCACACGGATACCTGCAACCCGATTACGATCGATAATCAGCCATACTGAGTTTGCTGCTGTTTCTGGCTGGAGCACTCACATAATCAGCTCCCCATAAAGGTCTGTCTGGTCCGTGGACCTAGTGACTGTCAATTACTCCGGTGAGTTTTACTACCGGTCTGTGGTTTGTCGTGAGGACAATGTCTGACCTGTCTATAGCCTGCTATTAGTGTCCTTTCGTGAGTCACATACGGGATGCAAGGCGCAATCAATGTGCACCAAGGTTACACGTGAACATTGACAACCTACTGCGAAGTGAATGGTTGAAATAGATACGTACGTCTTTCTAATATACTTAGGACGGAAACGAGTGGACAATGAAACCAGAAAAAGGACTATAAAAACGGGCCGTGTTATTTGACGTGTACCACTGGCTCATTGTGCTCGCTTTGGTTATGTTGCAAAGAAGGTATTTCAATTTCCGAAAGAGACCCACGAGAAGTGCTGTTTATCAGAGATGTTGGTGTCAACTGCAGCGAATTAGGCTGTTGCTTGCGGCTTGTCCGATGATGCCTAATAGCGACAGCGAACCGGGAACGATACCTCGCCAGTGGTCAAATGTCGGCGATGCACATTCATCGGCATCACCGATTGACAGCCATTTGCCGAGGGTTTGTCTGATCAATAAACGTTAGTCCTTGTTTTCGGTAATATTTCATGAATTTTATAGCAATCAAGGGAACAATGCGACAGTGGTATGTCCGTAATCGTATAGAAGTATCAAAGATGAACGATTTATTAAACGATCTGAGACCTCATCACCCAACTCTGTCAAAGGATACGAGAACACTAATGGGTACTCCGCGAACAACGGAACTCTTTAGGAACGAGCCCGGATAATACTGCCACTGCCAATACTGTCTAAAGAGGGTGCTCCTGAAGATAGAAATGCCTACAGTAGATATGAACCAAAGAACGTTGTCAATTCAACTGCACATCGACGGGATGCATCAGTTCAAATCTTCAACGCGGAGAATATGGACAATTTTGGGAAGACTGGTTAAGCCTTTTATCTCAACCCTGTTTCTCAATGGCGTATACTCCGGTGACAAACAACCGCAGAACGTGACCAAATTTCTGGAACCACTGATCACAGAAATAAGGAACATTCAGCGTCAACAATGGTTAATTGTTGGAAACGACGGTTACTCAGGAATGGAGATCAACGCCGTCATATGTGATCACCCGGCCCGATCCTACGTCAAACGCAAAAAGTCCCATGCTGGATACTACAGCTGTGACAAGTGCACACAACAGGGTGTGTATCATAAGCACAAGGTATATTGTCCTTCTGTAAATAATGCATTATTAGATGACCGACTTTTTCGTTCATCTCGTTTGAATGATGCTGGTCCCTCAAGTTTCGAAGTATTAGACATAAATATGGTGAAACAATTTCCCATAGAATATATGCATTGTATTTGTTTAAGAGTAATGCGACACACGCACTTCATGCCAAGCCTGACCGACATTCACCCAGAGATATCCGCTATTTGGATTATATTTCCCAGTTCACAACAGACATCCGCTACGTGCATGGAGTTGATAATGTTGTGGCTGATGCATTATCCAGACCTGACATCAACACGGTGCAGACCAAATTCGATCTTACGGAACTGGCAAACCTCCAGCGTGATGATCCATCTTTGCTCGAACTGCGCACATCCTCCACACTCCAGCTCAAGGATTCTCCCCTGCCTTTAGCCGATGGCACAGTCCTATGTGACTGGTCTACAGGTAACCCTCGTCCTATCGTTCCAACTTGCTACAGGAAGATCGTTTTCGATCATTTTCATTCTCGTTCCCATCCTGGTATCCGTGCATCTCGCAAACTCATTTCTGCCAAATTTGTTTGGCCCAATATGAATTCTGACATTGCATTATGGACTAAACAGTGTTTACAATGTCAGAGAAACAAAGTCCACCGCCACACTTTTTCTCCTCCCAGTACGTTCACCGTTCCCGACGTCCGTTTCACACATATTCACGTCGATCTTGTTGGTCCACTACCACCATCAAATGGACATACCCACTTATTAACCGTTGTTGATCGTTTCACACGCTGGCCAGTGGCAGTACCCATTTCCGACACCTCGGCAGAAAATATTGCGAAAGTACTACTCCAGCACTGGATTGCTACATTTGGTGTACCGTCTACCGTCACCACAGACCGTGGCAGCCAATTCCAATCGACTTTGTTTCGTGAGTTCACTAAACTGCTTGGCTGTAAACACATCACAACAACTGCATACCATCCTTCGTCCAATGGCATGGTAGAGCGCCTACACCGTCAACTTAAAGCAGCACTGATATCACAGCAAAACCCCAATAACTGGAGCGACAACCTGCCACTAGTTCTCTTAGGTCTGCGGTCATCAGTCAAAGACGACCTCCACAGCACGTCAGCTGAACTCGTTTTCGGTACCACCATACGCCTTCCAGGTGAGTATGTTCAACCTAGCACCGATGCCAGTCCTAACCCATCCCAATTTGTCCAACAACTCAAAGACCGTATGTCACATCTACGTCCAACACCCACTCGCTTGTCATCCACACACGTTTTTGTACACAATGATCTATTTACGTCACCTTTCGTTTTTATTCGTAACGATGCTGTTCGCAAACCACTCACACCACCGTATGATGGTCCATTTAAAGTGCTTAGTCGCACAGACAAATATTTCGTGGTTCAAAAAGCCGATAAGCCAGACACTGTTTCCGTTGACAGATTAAAACCCGCGTATTTTGATACACCTCCATCACCAGCAACGCCGACACCATCACCATCCACAGACACACCACCAACAATTCCTGTTGATAATCCAAACTCTATCATCACACCAGACACTACACCACACCCGCCAGCACCACCACAGCAAAAACCTTCCCTGGTAACCCGCCGTTCCGGCAGAAACGTTCGACATCCGGTCAGATTTCAAGACTTTGTTAGTTGACGTTTTCTCTCGCTAACCGTTTCCTCTTTCTATTTTTCTATCGAGCGTTTATTTTGTACAACAAACGCTCTGGCGGGGGAGTTGTGTAGGTGCCTGTACATTTCCGACTTTTTCCATGATTTTCAACGTCCCTTGGTGCGACACTCCTTTGTTGTACCGACGTTTTAATGTAGAAACACACACCTTTTGGTCGTCACCACCGCGCAATACAAAAAGGCTGTAAATAAATCTTTTACTCTGGCTCGATCTCATCTTCTGGTTTTGAGTGTCTTGGAATCATATCGGTCGGAACTAACTGTGTGAAACAAAACATTTTAGAAGCTTCAACGGCGTTTCTTGGCACTTCGCTCAATACCATCCTGTTCTGTCCAACGGATGGCTGTCAGACCGAACTGAACTGAAGACATTGGCGGATATTGGCTCTTTGACGCTCATTTCCTGATCACAAGAACACTGAACAACTGTGAGTTTGAGTCACACCTATTGTTTCATTTTTATTCTTGATGTACATACCCTTTTGGCCTTTTTATCACCGCACGCTCCTCCGCCCATCTTAGTTTGCTAGTGTCGTCTTAGATATTGTTGACAATAATTTAGTGTACCACATAGACAGAGTAGTACGCTACACCATACACCCGTGGCATCTAGACTACTTGAACGCTTAGTAAAAAAGCGTCTCTCTCAGTATTTACTGTCCAATGACCAGATACTTATAAGCCAACATAGCTTCCTTCAAGCTCGGTCTTCTAACTCTTGTCAACCTGACTCTTTAACCTAGATGCTAAAGCCGTAGACAATAGAAAATACCTAACTGTCATTTTCTTGGACATGACTAAAGCATTTGACCGTGTCTCTCACTCGCAGCTCCTGACCAAACTTGAAGCCTTTGGACTTAAATCCTTTATTCTTAGCTGGTTCTCTTCCTAACTTTCCCACTGCAGTCAAGGTATATAAACCGTTAATTATCTCTCGCCTCTCTCCCTTGCCACCAGTGGCGTCATTCAAGGACAACTTCTATTCCTAATGCACAATATTGGTTTCTTCTCTACAATACACCACGGTATTCCGTTTCAATTTGGCGACGACATAAAAATTTGTGAGAATTCTCACCCCAGGACCTTACTACGCAATTCCTAATATAAAGTACGATCTAGGACGCCTTGAACTATGCTATCACTCCTGGAAAATGGAATTCTCCCCTGAGAGATGCACCTTTATTTCTCTACGCCGTCAAGTCACTCCGAAGTCTTTTCTCATACACAACTTTCCTCTAAATGTGGGATCCTATAGACGCAAGTACTGAGCCTTTGTGTTCATGGTGTTTTTTATTTTTGCTTTTCTAGATCGAACTGCAACAGTTCAGCCTTTTAAGAAAGCAGTAGACCGGACTTGGGTGGCAGTATATCCCGAATTATGTCAGGTAGTTTTAAGGTCAGATACAATTAACCTATTGTTTTCCTCTTTCTCTGCCAGGGCTAATACTGCACAAAATTCCTGCCCTTCAGAAAACAAATTGATCATGCAGTGTTGGAAATTACGGAAACGTGCGGAAAAGACAACTATCTGGACAAACGATTGGGTCTAGCCACACAAAGTCCTGCGCAAACTGAACTGGACTGAACTCACAGCCCATCAATACGAGATCTGGGGCTGCAATACTCGCGCACCCTAAACTTCCCGGAACGCTTATCTTTTCGAGCCGCCCAGGTAAATAAGTCGATAGGATTTCTATGTAGATGGCTTAGCTACGCGATACAAAACTCTTTTCCTATCTGCTCTGGGTCAGACCCTGCCTAGAGCATTGCCTTATCATCTCGGCAATTAATCGTCAATCTGATAGAACAATTTTAGAGAATGTACAACGCTCGTTCACAAAACAGCTGCTTGTTCGTTCTACCACACGTAGCTGTAAAAAGCGGTGTGCTGTTCACCACACTGAATATCTATAGCTAAGCCGTACGAGATTCAATCTTTATTATTTCCATAGGCTTATTCATCGCCTGGTATTTTCTCCCACTGACACCATGTGTCCAGTTGATCACTCCTTACATCGTCCATCATAGAAACTTGCGTCTTGTTATTCTGAAACCTAGGCTAATTATGAAATATAGTTTCTTCCTCCTGAAATATCCCAGACTTTGGGGTAAACTCCCCACTGAAATTCGTCGATGTGTCTCCCCCATTCAGTTTGAAAAATCAATAGCACATTATCTCACCGTTGATAACGCCCTGATAAAAACTGTCCTTATTATGTCTGAGGCCAAAGCCTTTGAAGTGGGACCCAACTTCTAGCTAGTTTTTTTCGAAACCCCATCATATAAGCGTCTCTTTTTCGAGGAGCCTTTTACATCCTGGCATGTCTTGAATCTCACAACTTCCTGCTCAGACAAGTTCTCTCTATAACCCCATCAACTGCTACTAGTCGTTCTTCGTGTCTCCAATCGCTGTCCCTACCGTTTGGCTCATAATAGTCCCTTGTCACTGCACTCGGCCCCACTTAAGTTTGGTCATTCCTGCTTTTTCATCTCACTGCCAATTCACACTGAGACTCAGGATAGTCTGTCACAAGATCAGTTCAATTTTCTTCCAGGTTTGTCGTTCAATCATAATATCTAGCCCTTGACATTGCAATGGCCCAGTTCTCTTCTTGCTCATTCTATCTTCTAGCCAAATGGTTTTATGAAATTGTTGCTTAATCTCTCCCTAAATCCACAGCTGGCACTACTATCAGAATGCGGTACATTTTCCGATTTTATTTCAGAATTTGCCTATGGAGGACCATTCTCGGTTATGCTATCTTAAATGCACTAACTTGGAACTTTCCTCCCGCTTGATATAACAACTCGAAGGTCGGTATGGTTTGATATCCAACCTCCTTCGATTGTTTTCCTACTGGCCTTGCTCTCTGGGGTCCCTGTAACCCGGCCACCCGTCATGGACTACTTTAACTCAGCGTAGTGACACAGCTCACCCTAATCCAATCTGTGCGGGGCGCCGTCAGATCCACTGCTTTGGCCGGCGCAAATCGGGCGTGCAGACCGTCTGCAACGATGTGCGGGTGCAACTAGGTTCACGGATCACAACCCCTATGACCAAAAACGGTTTTCCGGTTGGGTGTCCAGCGCACGGCCAGTCCCGCCCACTAGCACCGTTTGCGGATTACAGAACAATATTTTTACACTCGTGTTGCCGCTGCTGACGTGTCATTCACTCTGACTTCTCCAACGACTGTTTTCTCGTAGAGCTCGCACTATACTTTGACAACATAACTTACATTTTCCCGTCCGGTATAATTTTTCACTCCATTTATGTGCTAAACAGCGAGTATCTTCCATCCCCACCTACCAACCTCTGTTCTTGGCATACTATAATTTTCTCTTTAAATACTCATCGACCTTGGCAAGTACCTCAATGCCCACGCTCCGTGCGCTTTCACGTCTGATCACTCTCCTGTCCGTTCTGTAAGCTTGTTTATTCCCCATGCCAGAACTCGCTGCTACTTCTCATTCAATAGCACATTTATCATCATTGTTCTTTCTCTCACCACAATCGCCAAACTATGTTCTTTGCCAAAACATAATCCGCAGTGTTACAGTATTCAACAATACGATTACTGATTATTTGCTCTCCCCATCAGTCCAGCTGTTCGCCTACACTGTGTCCTTTCATTGCTTTATCCTAATTTGTAGAGCTCCATGACTCCTCCATATTCGTACGTCTCAGATATATTTATCGTGCAGCTCCGCCTTTGTTGCCATCGCAAGACACCTGTCAAAATGGTCATCATGTATTTCTTTGGTGGGAGCATATATAATAGTGGTGGTTACCTCTCGAGATTTCTCGTAAAGTGGAATTTGTAGAAATGGATCTTTCAGATTAACTTTGGAGAAATGCTTAGAACCGTGACGAGAATTTCCCGAAGTTCACTAAAGGCACAACTGCACTGCTTCAGAAACGTTTCTGTACACCAATTAAGGTAAAAATGAATGAGTATTGTATGAATGCTTGGAGTTAATTTAAGTTACTGGAGATAAATAAAACAGTTTTCCCGCCTAATAATCAATCTGACGTTTAGAAATACATCACTATGTCTCGTTTGACGTTACACCTGGTAAAGAAATATAGTACACATAAATCGTATAAAAATACTATTTTGAAAAATGTATTTCGGAGTTGCTTTTGCATTGCGCTTATTGTGGACAGAGACAAACCAACGGTTAGTGTCTCTGAGATCGTGAGTGGCTTAATCTTGCCCCACACGGATACCTGCAACCCGATTACGATCGATAATCAGCCATACTGAGTTTGCTGCTGTTTCTGGCTGGAGCACTCACATAATCAGCTCCCCATAAAGGTCTGTCTGGTCCGTGGACCTAGTGACTGTCAATTACTCCGGTGAGTTTTACTACCGGTCTGTGGTTTGTCGTGAGGACAATGTCTGACCTGTCTATAGCCTGCTATTAGTGTCCTTTCGTGAGTCACATACGGGATGCAAGGCGCAATCAATGTGCACCAAGGTTACACGTGAACATTGACAACCTACTGCGAAGTGAATGGTTGAAATAGATACGTACGTCTTTCTAATATACTTAGGACGGAAACGAGTGGACAATGAAACCAGAAAAAGGACTATAAAAACGGGCCGTGTTATTTGACGTGTACCACTGGCTCATTGTGCTCGCTTTGGTTATGTTGCAAAGAAGGTATTTCAATTTCCGAAAGAGACCCACGAGAAGTGCTGTTTATCAGAGATGTTGGTGTCAACTGCAGCGAATTAGGCTGTTGCTTGCGGCTTGTCCGATGATGCCTAATAGCGACAGCGAACCGGGAACGATACCTCGCCAGTGGTCAAATGTCGGCGATGCACATTCATCGGCATCACCGATTGACAGCCATTTGCCGAGGGTTTGTCTGATCAATAAACGTTAGTCCTTGTTTTCGGTAATATTTCATGAATTTTATAGCAATCAAGGGAACAATGCGACAGTGGTATGTCCGTAATCGTATAGAAGTATCAAAGATGAACGATTTATTAAACGATCTGAGACCTCATCACCCAACTCTGTCAAAGGATACGAGAACACTAATGGGTACTCCGCGAACAACGGAACTCTTTAGGAACGAGCCCGGATAATACTGCCACTGCCAATACTGTCTAAAGAGGGTGCTCCTGAAGATAGAAATGCCTACAGTAGATATGAACCAAAGAACGTTGTCAATTCAACTGCACATCGACGGGATGCATCAGTTCAAATCTTCAACGCGGAGAATATGGACAATTTTGGGAAGACTGGTTAAGCCTTTTATCTCAACCCTGTTTCTCAATGGCGTATACTCCGGTGACAAACAACCGCAGAACGTGACCAAATTTCTGGAACCACTGATCACAGAAATAAGGAACATTCAGCGTCAACAATGGTTAATTGTTGGAAACGACGGTTACTCAGGAATGGAGATCAACGCCGTCATATGTGATCACCCGGCCCGATCCTACGTCAAACGCAAAAAGTCCCATGCTGGATACTACAGCTGTGACAAGTGCACACAACAGGGTGTGTATCATAAGCACAAGGTATATTGTCCTTCTGTAAATAATACATTATTAGATGACCGACTTTTTCGTTCATCTCGTTTGAATGATGCTGGTCCCTCAAGTTTCGAAGTATTAGACATAAATATGGTGAAACAATTTCCCATAGAATATATGCATTGTATTTGTTTAAGAGTAATGCGACGTTTTATAAAGCTTTGGACCGATTCTCCCGTCGCAGAGGGTTTCCGTCTTACGAAGCAGCAAACCGAAATGGTTAACAAAACAACCAATTACCCTGTGAGTTTCGCAGGAAGTGCCGAGGTTGTGACTAATACCGACCGTGGAAAGCTACGAAGTTTAGACAATTTTTATCATATTTAGGTGTAGTTGTGCTGAAGGATTTCATACCCATTCAAACTTACGTACACTTTTTACACTGATCTTGTGCAACTAATATCCTAGTTTGCAGCAACGACCACGAGTCTGTACAGTTTGCAAAGGACCTCTTACTTTCTTTCATTACCATGAATCACCATATTTATGGTTTGTAGGAAATGTCCATGAATTTTTACTCTATTATCCACATTCCTGAAGATTGTTACCATTAAGGTAAATTGGATGCATTCACCGATTTTCCGTTCGAGTCGTGTCTGCATCAGATAAAGCGTACACTTTATGGAACGACAAAACTGTGCTCGCAGTTATACCGACGTTTCTCTGAGGCCCTAATCTCAGCTAAGCCTGTTGAAGGAAACACAATTCCGGCACTGCAACAATAATCAGGCTTGACTATCTTGAGAGTCGGCAGTTATACCGTCACTAACTGCAGTCCTGACAACGTGGTTTAAGTTAGCGGATCACCGTGCATAATACAATGGATGAAAATAACGACGTAGGTGATGTGGAAATAAGCTACCGTAAGTTTTCAACCTTGTACGACTTTTATGATACCCCATTTCTCCACCCGTCGCCATATTTTTGCTGCTAGCGGTTTGGTAGAGACTAGTAACACATGTGCCGTCATAGAAATCGACGGAAAATGTGTATCACTCTCAACCGCAGGCGGTTATTGTGTCTCTCCCTTATGTCATACAATATAACGTTGACCACGACTTCCATTCTGTCTTTACCTTCATTTTATGAACAATACTAACCAATTATGATTTTCAGATGACTTCCGACGCCTTGTTTTCACTTGTCGTCCTGGAGGACAACAACGAATATGTCCGTGTCATAAGCCGACCTTGGCTTTCCAGTGACCAAAAGTGGGTTATGATTCCCAGTGTGACCGGGAATCGGTCCCATCGTATGGCGGAAGCACGCCAAACGCCTGACGAAAATGCCACAAGGCGTCCAGTTAGGGTTTTGTTACACACCAGTAACTTAATATTACATTAATAATGAATTGTTTTCAGTGCATTTCCGACACGCTTGGGAAATGCAAAGAAGAGAACTGGATAACCAGTTACCGTCCAGTGACGGGACGGTGGCTATGGGATTACTGAAGCGGAAATCGTAAGTCACCCTTGAACTGTTGTCTTAGAAAACCACCGGCCATTTGGACGTCCTCCGACGAGGAAAATAACGAAGCTAAGGTTGTTCAACGGCCAAAGAGTGAAGCTTAATTTCATTACTAATCCCTTAAGGTTCAGCGGTAGCTGTTAGTAAGCAAACCACCACGCAGTCAACTTGTCCAAAAGGCTACATGCAAGGTAAGTTATTATTATCGCTTTCAGTTTTATTTCAAGTGAATCTACCCGCGGCAACACCACCAAGGTTGTTCCAGTCACCCCCAAGACCATAGAGTAAGTTACTGTATACTAATGAACATTTTACTATTTCAGCTTCCGCTTCTTCTATCGCCAACAAACTTTCCCAAATTTCACAGACTCAAGAAACCATCGTTAAGTCACTGATCGCTTTGGGCGAAGATAAAGTGCCAATTCGGGAAGTGTTGGCATACGCGTTGAAGGTCAACACTAATTCTACACCTACTTTTCCAGTAGGAACTCTCTTGAGGTTTCAGAAAGTAGACTGAGATATGTCCAATGTGGAGGTCCGCAGGGAGCTGGTAACTACATCATTCCTTTCTACCATAAGTCCGCAGAATCACATTATCAACACTACTCACGAGAGTACCGTGGGTTAGTTTGTGCGTAAACTGATGTCTCTCATCATGAATGCGAGTTTATCAGCGGGAATTAACTATTCCGGGTCCAACGGAAAGTTGGCCTTTAAACGGACTATTATATACGGAATAACAGTCGGTAGGTTGGAAGTTATTCCATTGATGCATCAGATGCCATTCGCAAAAGGAACATGTCTTGCAGCGGTAAGAACGGTATAAACTTTTCCGTGCGACAATGGCTGCATGATACGACAAAGAACATCAAGAGGCGTGATCCACTATCGGAGGTATGAAGATTTCAGTGGAATGTCGTTACTTTTTGTTTCACAGCGAACAGTCGATGCGGGAGAAAATGAGGCCCCAACGGGAAATGTGGATATGGATACTTAACCGTTCTGTTTATCTGTCACGTTATAAATGTTGCCGTGAAAGACATTCCATATCATACTTGGATGGGGTTTCGGGGACGACGTCAGCTCAATTTTATTCACAACTGTACTGCAAACATGCAACATTTAGTTAATTATACCAACAAATCGTGGGTAACTGATGTCTAAAATTAGTTTCACTTACGGTGATGTGTCAAATCAGTACTTTCTGATTATTAACGCAACGAAAATGGGTGGGTTTCGTGCAAACAGTTTAGGATAGACCCATTTGAAGCATTGATGCAAACCATCGGAAACATGAGGTTAAATCCCTTGAACTAGTCCCCACTTTTCGCAGTACAAACAGGGGCCAAAAAGGGGGTTTTGAGAATAATAATCCCACGTTTTGATGAACTTGTTGCGGTTGCCATCTTCATTCATACTTTTACCGCGTTTATTGTTTAGCTTAACGCTGACTGCCAAGCTCCGTTGCCATTTGACCGTTGCTCTTACAAACGCTCTTACGCACGCTCCCAAATACACGCTAACCACTATCTCTCCCAATCGCTTTCTCGTTCTCACGTGTCGTGGAGAATACTGTTTTGGTTAACATATTCGTACAGTGCCGAGCATTAGAGTAACGTGCAGGTGGTCCCCGCAGTACAAAGGACCGAAGCACGCGTTTACTAAGGAAGCCGCAAAGTAAGGTCTAATCAACCTTACAACTGGTGAGCTCGACGTGATCCTCAAGTCACGTGAGTTTCGTTGTTTTCTACCGTTCAAGGTCCCGTCTGCGTACGTTTTTGTGTGTCTTATTGTTTCCCCATCTGTTGATTTTTTTTGGGTCGGTTTACCAAATAATTTTTTGTTGTATATACGTATTTTTGGTGTCTAGTTCGTCGTGGTTTTTTTCACGCGAAGATTATAGTGCCCCATTGGACGTTGATTTCTTTTCCCGTCTGTATTGGATAAAGTACGCTATGTCTGCTGAACGGAAACCCTGCTCAGCCCGACCGCTGGGCGATCACGCTGCACATATAAGCATTCACGCCGGCTGATCCAGAGCTCTGGTTCACGCTGGTCGACTTAGAATTTGACAACTGCCGTATAGCTAGTGACGCCAGCCGTTTCAGGTGGGTGGCAGGCCGCCTCCCACCGGAGGTCACAATGCAAGTAAGGGGTGTAATAATCTCTTCCCGAAGCTATGAGGCTTTAAAGGAGGCCGTCATTGCCCGCACGACCCCAACGCAGAACCAACGTATGCAACAACTTCAAACCATCGAGGTTGGAAGTAGGAAGCCCTCCGAACTGCTGCGTGAGATGCAGCGCTTGAGAGGACCGACAATAGGCGAGGACCCGCTCTTAAGGGAACTTTGGCTGCAGCGATTGCCGCATAACATTCCGAATGCTCGCTGGATGAAACTGCAGCGATAGCTGATGACATTGTGTCGCGATACAACTCCGCTGTAGCTGGAGTAACCAGGTCCTCCGTCACAACAATGCCTGCCTTACCAACATCTAACGACCTCGCGTCAGTTTTGTCAAGAATTGACGCGAGCCTGCAACGCCTAGCAGTTAGAAGAAGTGGGTCACAGGAGCGGCACCGGGCACGCTCGCCCAAGCTCCATAGTCCGTCACTGCAACGACGTTTCGGCTCTTCAAAAGAAGGGTATTGCAAATACCACAGTCACTTCGGTGAGGGAGCCAAACGATGCGAACCAGGGTGTACGTTTCCTCTTGCTCATCAGGGAAGCTAAACCCCCGGCCCATGGTGGCGACCCACGAAGCCGGGTATCAGACCAACAGTCGTTTTTTGAACGTGAGGGACATCATTCCAAATAACCTATTCCTTGTAGATACCGGTGTCGAAGTAAGCGTCCTCCCCCGAGCGAAAGACGACAATAGCACACCGCAGGCCCAAACACTACGTGCTGCCAGTGGCACGACCATCCCAGCGTTTGACCAGCGGTCGCTCACCTTAAACTTAGGTTTGAAGCGTAATTTTCGTTGGGTATTCATCATCGCCGACGTCCCGTACCCAATTCTAGGCATTGACTCCCTGCAACACTTTGACTTGTTAGTTGATGCACGGCGCAGCAGAGTGGTGGATCGTCAGACCACCCTCGCTGTTGCGGGTTATAATTCGCGAGTGAATCGAGTCACGCCTTTTTACGTCCAACCACCGGCACACGAACCTTATAGCGAACTCATCGCGGCCTACCCGGCCATGTTTCGGCAGGCCGGGCCTCTCCCAGCACTGACGACCAGTGTCACTCACTATATCGATACTAAGGGACCCCCAGTGTTCAGTAGGCCGCGTCGGTTAGCACCAGACAAGCTTCGCGTTGCACAGGCCGAATTCGAACATATGCTAGAACTGGGTATAATACGCCCTTCTAGTAGCCCTTGGGCTTCCCCCCTTCATATGGTTCTTAAGTCCAGTGGCGACTGGCGACCCTGTGTTGATTGCAGAGCAATTAACAAGGTCACCGTTCCTGACCGATATTCAATTCCCCATATACAGGACCTTACTTCGTCTTTATCAGGTTGCTCCGTCTTCAGCCATGTGGATTTGGTTCGTGCGTACAACCAGATCCCGGTAGCAGAGGCCGATATCCCTAAAACTGCAGTCACTATGCCTTTCGGGCTGTTCGAGTTTCGGAGAACGCCGTTGAGACTCAGAAATGCAGCCCAAACCTTTCAACGGTTCATGCACGAGGCAACTCGTAGTTTGGAAAATGTCTCCGTATACCTGGATGATATTTTGGTGGCCAGTTCTTCAGAGCAAGAGCATGCCGCACAATTACGAGCACTTTTCGAACGCCTTAGCCAGCACGGCTTTACGAAAAATATCGCGAAATGCGAATTAGGCCGGTCTGATATCATTTTCATAGGACATTCTATTTCATCCTCGGGTATCTGCCCTCTGCTGGATGAAGTTTCCGCTATTCGCGACTACCCTGAATCCCAATTCTTTCGCCATTTTCGTCAGTTTGCCTGCCTGGTGACTTTCTACCGCCGATTCATTCCTCACTGTGCGGAAATGATGCAACCCCTCATCGACTTGTTGCGCAGAGGTAAGCGGAAGTTCGTGTTTCCCGACACGGCAAAAGTCGCATTTGCCTTGGTCAAAGATGCTGTCGCCAAAACAGCACTCATTACCCACCAAGACCCTTCGGCTCCTATTTCGGTAGTGACGGATGCCTCGAATACAGCGGTTGGAGCAGTACTGCAACAGTTCGTAGACGATTCTTGGCAACCTTTAGCTTTCTTCTCCAAGCGCTTGCAACCCGTCGAATCTAGGTACGGCACATTTGGTAGGGGGTTATTAGCCATATACTTGGGAATCCGTCATTTTCGACATGCACCCGGAGGCTGTTCGTTTACGGTGTTTACAGACCACATGCCTTTGGTTAACGCACTAAATTCAGCTTCCGGCCGATACTCACCACGCGAGATTCGCCACTTAGACTTTGTCTTACAGTTTACTGTGGACACAGGACACATCTGTGGGGTACTTAATCCCGTCGCCGACGCCTCATCACGCGCACATCAACTGAGTCTGTCACCGACGCCTAACATCAACTTGGACGCAAAGGCACAGGCCTAAACCATGGACCCTGACATCGAACAACTTCAACAGAACGGTTCTTTGAGCTCGACGACAGTACCTATCCCAACTTCCCAGAATACCATCGTGTGCGATGAGTCGCAAGGTCTCCCTAGGCCGGTGGTTCTTGCTTCCCACCGTTATCCTACTTTCCTGATACTCCGCAGTCTGGCTCGCCTGGGTGCGACGGCCTCGGTGAAACTGATAACTGAGCGCTTTGTTTGGCACAATGTCAAACGACATGTCCGCCAATGGGCTCGTGCTTGCCTGCAGTGTCAACGTGTTAAGACCCATAGGCACACTAAGGCGGCGTTAGCCAGGTTCCCAGAACCTGAAACACGTTTTCATCATGTGCACGTCGACCTCGTAGGACCACTCCCACCTTCGCTTGGGTACGTTTACATACTCACATGCGTGGATAGTTTTACTCGCTGGCCGCAGGCCATTCCTACCTCTCGTCCCACGTCGGAAGAGGCAGCGAAAGCTTTTCTGACCGGTTGGGTTAGTCATTTCGGTTGCCCAGCAATAGTGACCACCGATCGTGGTTCACTCTTTGACGGCGCTTTCGGCAGCCTACTCGCTACGCTCGGTTTCCAACACGTTAAGACGACAGCTTACCACCCTCAGGCCAGTGGTGTGGTTGAGCGTTTCCACCGGCCATTAGAAGCCACCTTTTGAGCAAACTGCAACCCCTTTGGAGTGAAACACTACCATTAGCACTCTTAAGCCTGCGTAGTACAGTTAAGGAGAAACTACACACAACACCGGCCGTACTAGTATATGGCTGTACACTTCGTCTGCCTGGGGAATTGGTAGCCCCCTCACCAACCGTGACTTTCGACTGCGGTGACTATGCTCAGCGCCTTACCCAGCACATGCGAGTACTCAAGGCCAGTCCGCCGCGTGAACAACAGCCTACAAGTTATGTCTCAACTGCGTTAGAAACCGCTACTCATGTATTCCTCCGCGTCGATGGCGTTAGATCACCACTACAAGCGCCATACACTGGCCCGTTTTGGGTGATGAAAAGTAGGGCAAAACATTTGTCATAGACATCAGCGGACGACACGACACCGTATCTATCGACCGTCTCAAGCCTGCCGTCATGGAGTGCAAGCCGCTCGGCCAACTTACACCCACTCGAGCCGCTCAGTCACCAGCACCGAGCGAGTTATTATTCGAACCGCACCCAATTTCACCTAGTGAGGACTCGGCAGATAGTCCATCAGATTCTCCAACCGTACCCGCAACGCGAAATAGCCGTCGCGGTCTCCAACTACGAAATCCCGTCCGCTTCGTCGATTTCGTGACGATTTTTACAACCGACTGTTGGCAATAAGTTGGGAAGTTCACCATGGATCTACCAACCAACAGTCCCGCGAAATTACAATCGCTAGATATGATTCCATTTTCTCCTGGTCCTCTAGCAACTACAACAACACCGAACATCGTTTGTGTGTTGTTATTACGGTCCAACATCCGTCGGCGCCCTCAGGCACTATTTTGTTCCAGCTTACCTTGCCCTCTCTCAGACGGATCTACACAGTCACATTGGCTTCATCCGTAGCCTCAATGACTCCCGTGAACGCTCAAGGAGCCTATCACTCACTAAATAACTGGGCCATTCGTCAGCCTGTTTCTGGAGACGACAGCTGGATGTCCTTTTGGGTAGACTTGACGGGGCATCTTTCGGCTCGCATGCGTATGAGACTCGTGGGCGCCAATACACAGTTGGACCTACGCACATCGGACCTCGAGAGTGCAGGCACCGGTAAACTCATCAGCAGTCGTTCGACGTCACCAATAGTATAACGGGAAAGCTACGAGGAGTTCCGGGACAAACAATAATTCCGGCCTACCATCACGATCGAAGCCCAACTCCGTCGGACTTCTAGGAGGAGGTCCCTGTAGCGGTTGCCATCTTCATTCATACTTTTACCGCGTTTATTGTTTAGCTTAACGCTGACTGCCAAGCTCCGTTGCCATTTGACCGTTGCTCTTACAAACGCTCTTACGCACGCTCCCAAATACACGCTAACCACTATCTCTCCCAATCGCTTTCTCGTTCTCACGTGTCGTGGAGAATACTGTTCTGGTTAACATATTCGTGCAGTGCCGCACATTAGAGTAACGTGCAGGTGGTCCACGCAGCACAAAGGACCGAAGCACGCGTTTACTAAGGAAGCCGCGAAGTAAGGTCTAATCAACCTTACGCGCTTATACTAAGTCGCCGGGAGTTTAGTCTCATATTAAACCTAGTTTTCGGCTGTGTCTTTCACAGGTGCCAACAGTGCCCCGTATCTAGTGTACTAGACCAGGGCTCCCAAATTTTAGTTCAAATTTGGAAATGAAAGCCTCCTATTTGGGCTTTCGGTTTCCGTATACCTGGTAACCAGCAGTAATCGTTACGTTTTAAAGTCACCTCTTGCGTGATTGTATCTTGGTTCCACTGGCCAGGTCTGTAGCCACAGTCAGAAACTCGGGCCTCCTTGTTCGCATCTGCTGTTTTCCGGTGCCCTCAGACCCCTCAAGCCTAGGTCGGCCGTGTATCTAAAGGGAAGTGCATAGAGCCAATGGTTGGCCCTGGTCGACTCACGAAATCACTGGGCCCGCTGGCTGCGAGGGTTTTAAATCGAGGTCAGCGTTGTTCACTTAGTGCAGTACGATGGATGAACCCATCCAAAAGCCCTATTCTTAGCATACGGTACTGTTGTCCGTAACTGAGTGATTCACAGACGAATTGCTCTTAAGTCCCAAGGCAGGGACTTCAGACTGAACCTATTACGTGTAATACTGGATGAATGAACAAAACATAACGGTGTCGCACCTCGAATGGTGGCCAAAACGACCACGGAATCAAAGCAGTTAACAAAGGCCTTAAAGCGTCCAGGCAACAGTAAACAGGAAAACTCGAGACGGCGGTGCAGGAGCGAGTCAAGTGGTTTGCAAAGAAGATAATTACCTATGGGGGCGTTTTGATCAGCCAGTGGTCAGAGGAGATGTATTGGTCCGAGGGAACACATGTGCAAGAGGGGTGAAAGACAGGGGGAAAAGCATGGCCAAGAGAAAGCCCAAGCTTTCAGAGGGATGACCAAGTTCATTTGTTCACATGGATGGGGCTGATGGAGAGAGAAAGATAAATACTCCGAAAACTTCCGGCCATGTCAGTTAACCCACTCAACTATGACGTGACAGCACAGTGGGTCATGGGTACCAGAGGATCATTCCGAAGCCGGACAGAACGGTTACGTAAACGATTAAATCGAACAGATAAGGTCAACAGCTAGACCCACTACAATTAAAGGCAATCGAAGCTCGTCTCAGAAACCAGGTCAAAGTTAATGTGAGACGATGGGGCTGGACAAATAAATCATCACGCCGGCTTGGAAGTAATCGGAGGTGGTCAGGGTGGAACTTGGTGCCGACTGCACCTAAAGTAAGCAAACGTTTTGGTGATTGTAAGAAAAAATTGTAGTAGAAGGAGTAGGATCTAGTCCGAACAAGTTTAGCAGGGTTTCTCCATACGGCGAGCTGAACTTCAGCGCGTAATTTCGATAAATCTTTACACCTAGTCTATTGGACTGAAGCACTCCTAAATCAGTGCTGCCCCAGTTGGTTCCTATCCCGGAATGGACAGAATCTTCAGTGAGGCTACCCTCGCCTTCGCGAATAGTATCTTCGTCTGCCCGGCAGTCGTGAACGACTACCCGGTAAACCACTTGAGACTTTTCATAGACAACGAGCCGAGCATAAATTGCGCGCCTGATTTCGTCAGACACCTTGTTATCTTAGCCTCTCCGAGCTGAACTAGGCTATCTAACTAGTCAAGCCATCCCCCCTTGACGCTCTTCTGGAGGGGTCCTTCAAAACTCGCTCCCTTTGGCACAGTGATTGAGGCAAACTCTTTTAGAGTGGTACCATGGTGAAAGAAGATCCAAAGAGATATAAGGACTTGAGACTGGCGACGGAATACCCCTTCCGTGTAGCCGATTGTTTGAGTGGGCCAGAGTGTTGTGGTAAGTAGTCATTTTTGGCATTCCGCCTAACCTCAGGCCCGTGCCGACTTTGCAACGAGCGTATGAAAAACTCCCGCACACTGGGCCTCCCCCGACTCAGAGGTAACATTAAGCACCTCACGGCCATCGAAATTCCACCTTTCAAACCCTAACCTCACTGCCTTTTGAGGGCAGTCAGTTCAGTCATATAGTGATTGGCGGCGCGCGGGCTTCCGGGGGAACCTAAGAAGTCATCCAAACAGTCATGGTTCACTGCCTTTCCTAATCAACTGCTGGTAGTTTCGAAAAGCTTGAGAGTTTCTAGGACGGAAAAGTTGGCGCGAAAAAGCTGTTTTACCTTTCCAAGTGGATGAATTATCGGTTTGTACTCGTCAAGTGTCGGGCATATGTAGATTTCCGGACACTGGATAGGGCGGGAGGCGTTTCTATCTTTACGAGTGTCTTAGCCTGTCGAAACGCTCCGTGTATATCCGCAGAGACTGCTACCTTTCTTAGCCAAAATCGGCATGAAATTTGAATGATGGAGTGGCTCAAACTGGGTTCTGTAGGATACAGTCATTTATTGGCACAGGGCGGCGATTGGCAGAACAATCAAAGACCAATGTGACCTTTATTGATTCATCTCCGGGTGATGGGTAGGTGCCAAATAGAATTTCTGTCAATTTCTGCAGCATCTGCTCCTTTGAAATAAAATAAATCTTTATCATGTCCCACGGTTCGAATACTTTTCCTCCTCAACTGCGGTTTACGGGTAAGCCCACTTTCAGCAAAGTGCCACCATTGAAGAGCAATTTCTTTGCTGTTTGGCATCGATTTTAGGCAAGGCCTCCATATCAAGAAGACCTTTAAGCAATCGGTCACCTGCTAGCGGTCGTTTCTGCGACTTTCAGGGCCCATACGTCTTTTTCCAAAGCGGCCTCTCTACCATTGTCCGCCTCAGATAAATGAAAGTTATACAGGCGTTGGAAGGCCTATTCAGTGCTCGCAATGTCCACTGAAGCTCGGAGGCCTTGGGTTTTCTGGTTGTCTCTTGTGCCTGTGAAACCGTATAAGGTCCAAACAAATATCTTAGGCCATGGAGTGAGGCTCAAAATCCAGCAAAGCATGGACAACTCACACGAACCCCAAAGCAAAACAAGGTTGATTTGTAAGTTCTCCCATACCGGATTACGAGATGAACAGTGTCGCAAACGTATTCAGACCTTAAATATGCGGCCGCAAATACTCAGGTTTAGAGCCAACTACACGACATGAGAAAGACCAGCATGTCAGCCATACAGGTCCGACCAAGATGCGACAAAAGTGCGCGTTGGATGCGACTGAACGGAGGTTGTTGCCCAAAAGTATGAATGGTAGGGAATACCCGAAGAACGCATATGATTCAGCACTTTCACGAATTCAATACTTTATGACGTTCTCGGATGATTTTTCACACCTGGTAGTTACACCAGAATGGTACAGAAATACCTGATTTACCGGTATCATGCAGAGGTCCCCCATAGAATAGCCGAGTTTTTTCCTACTCGTCTTCAGTTTGAGCCTGTCTCGGCATCTTTCCCCGGATTTCTCTAGAGAGTTCAAAGTTGAGTTCTGTGGAGCTTTTCCGGCTGTGAGTAACGTGCGGCCAAAATGACTGATCCAAATGTCAACAAAAGGCTGATTCTCAAGCTCTACGGTACAGGGTTAACAGATTATCCACATGCAAATCACGTATAGGTATCAACCACACGGCTGCGGCGAGTAACAACGAGAACCAAGGTTCGGTAAGTTGACGGCCGGACAAGACCGCCTTTTCAGTCGGGGTTCAAAGCAAAATGATGCAACGGCCCACACGAGCGAGATATGAACACGAGTTCAAAAATATCGGTCAGTGTGTGCTATAGTTGCGCGAAGTTCTACAGGAATATATTGCATACTTCACACAGTGCAAGTTCGTACAGTGGTTGTACAAACTTACTTTCGACAAAGAATTCTGATGATAATCCCGGCCATGGGCTAGGAAGACATAGGTGGTGAGTAGAGAGAGCATTTGCACTGTTGACGGGGCTTTTTTGTATGCAAGCCAAAATAGCGCTTTTCCGAGGGGTTCGTAAGAAAGCAGAACCTCATCGCAGCTGACTGGAGTGGTATCCTCCAATATCATGAGCGTATGCTTAGGTAGGTGAGGGGCGGCTTGTTGGTGGGCGGACCAAAAATGTTGCCTGCCCCGCAAGGGTCAAGTGTATTGGGTCAGGTGTTCTCCCTCGGTATTCTACTCAGGTCACTGACCACCTCACTCAAAGTGACCAACGTATTGTCTCGTGTTGATTCACTTGTTTCAGCTATCCCCTTTTCTAGCAATGCCCTTCTCCTCTCCAGACTTCCTGCCGGGTCCTCTCATTATGGGGTTAAACAACGTGGAGAACAAGCTCTTTTTCAGTTAACCTTACTCATATCAGTTTTTACGAGCACTTAGCATTCCGTGGCCCAATTCTTGGTCCCAATTACGTGTTTAACCATTCGAAAATTCCACTCTGTGATCAATTTCACAAGCACAAACACACGTGGAAGCAGTTTTGGACTATCATTCCCTTCTCTTTTTTTCTGAGATATATATTGTTATGCATTTGTGTGAGTTGGAATAATTAAAAAAGGGCCTGTTTGCCACCTTGTTTATTCTCAAGGCGTTTAGTTGGATTTTTCAGACAATAAAAGCAAGCCTCGTATTAGTGTCATCCGTTCGCACTCCGGCTCCTTGCTTTGCCCAACTGTCACCAACCAGTGTGATGATCCACGCCCCATGTCCTGCAGTTCCCCTCTGCTTTTTTAGGGCGAAAAGCGGCTAAGCTGCAACTCAGCTGTACTATATTATACGGAATTACTATGCTTCCGCGCGTCATCCATTTGCCATTGGAGCTGCGTAGCAAGGCTGAACTTCGCCCAAAACCACAAGAGGCTAGCACATTTTGCACACCCCTAAAAAGTTAGCAGCCTGTTCGAACTGTGTAGTTAAAAGGCCAACCGCCCAAATATCAGCCCGCCAAGTCCCTCGTCTGCGGCTATTTTACCGCTAATACTCCTGCGTCTATTTCTGAGGGCTTCCAGGATCAATTATTTTCCTCACGTATTGCTTGCCCTGGTGTTCCTCCTCCTCCCACTCTTTCTATCACCTCAACCTCTTCGTTGATTTCCTTCTCTCAGCTTGAGATTGACAAAATAGTCTCCTTCAATAAACCCCTCCGAAGCCGTGCACACGTCGGCTCCCACCGGACCTGTTCTTTTTAGGCGGTCCCGACCTATCTTTTACTTGACTCTATGTATACCTAATCTTTATGAATCCCAGCTTCTTCCGTCCACAATGGAAACCTCTGCTGACACTGCCCGCTTCATAAAGGGCGCAAGACAAGGCCCATATAACTGTCAGCTCACTAATCACAACATGGCAACTTGCAAGGCCATGAAAATAATTATCAAAAATCATTGTTCAAAATTGTTCAATTTGTTTGCATTAGTTTGCCGGGTGAGCAATGAGTGCAGTATCACAGAACTTTCCTCTTTAATTTTCCTACACAATCTTTCTGACCAAGTAACCAGTTCTCCTACTGTATCACACTGCTTATCATTGCCTGACTTTGGCGGCTGGGGCGTGACCGTCGCTTATTGACGCTGGCTGATTTTCCACTTTTGTTCTTGGACTGTTTGATCAAAGGGATTATTATTGAGGTTGGTTTTCATATATTTATAAGCTGTAAGTTGTGCCGTACCACCTCATAAATCGTTTAGTGATTCACAACTCTACGATAGTCTTTTGACGTTCGGCTAAATGCTCGGGTCGGAGGAATTCTTGATTGCGATTGTCGTATTGTCGTGCTGACCAGCGATATCGATTAAGTGAGGGCGACTTTTGGGACTAGACCACTCATAACCAAAACTTGCTCTTACGACCCCGACTGAACGATACTCAGCATTCTTTATATGCCGTTATTTTAGGTCGGAACTTGGAGAATGCCGGTTAAATCCCAGAAGCGAATGGTGAGGTCAAATTCTGCTTCCGAAATAGAATCTTCACATACCGATTTGTCTTAAACGGAGAAACAACGACTCCGTTTACAGATCAGCGATTTACTGCCACCATAAACGAGAAGGTTCAGTCTCCTAAGGCCCCTCCAGTCCCTTATGTTTGTGGTTTTGCTAATGTTAGGCAGCCGCATTCTGCTGTCGCACCTTTGCTTGGCATTTTAATCGCTGTAATGAGCGGAGGTCACTTTGCTAGCATGGCTCATTCCCATATGAGTGAGGCAAACAACTTAAATGTTTAGAGTAAGCAACTTTTAATGTTAAATTAGGTAGAAACGGACGGAAGATTGGCTGGTGTGAGCAAGAAGCGCAACTGGGGGAGGAAAAGTTCAGGTCGCGCAAGAAACGGTTAGAGTTTGAACAGGCTCAGCCTTTGTTCAAGCGACTTCGTGTGACGATGAGTATTTTAAATGTGATAACCAAGTGACTCACGAAAATATCTATCTTTCAGCAGAAGCGGTAATTGGAACAGACGCTTCGTTGAGGCCTCTGGTCATGGAAGTGCCCATGCCAAAGAATGGAGTATATCATTTTGAGGGGTCCCTACAGAATGTTCATAATGTTGTGCGGAGCTTTGAGGGTTACATGGCTGACAAGCTGACCGTCGATAGGCGGAAGTAATATTCTCTGTTTCTTTCTGCAAGGGCTTTCTGAGGAAGCAATCAAGCCCTGCTCTGTGCAGCCCAGGGGACAGAAATTTAAAGGGACGAGGGATATGCTCAAACAGAATTGTGGCCCACCTCGTGACGTTGTTCGAGCTGTAAGTAAGGACCTTAATGGTGGGCTGAAACTTGGTTTTGAGGACCTCGAAGATCTCAGCCTTCTAGATAGAAAAATGGAAGCATGTTTAACCACCTCAACTCAGTTGTGAACTCGGCTGAGCTTAGTTGTGCAAACAATCTCGTGAGGATAGTCGACATATTGCCTAAAGGTCCGTAAGAGAAGTGAGGCGGACTTTACAGACAGCATCATTGGAGCCGAGGGGGAACCCCCGTTCGAGAATTTACTGTCGTCTGTGGAACCAAGAATCTCAGGTGCAAGTGGCCTACACTGTCCACTTGTACACGAAGATCGCCGAAAGCAAGATGTTTTTTGGGGCGAAAATCTTATCCCTAGTGATAAAGAGGCTCCTCAACAAGGTAACTGTTAACGGAAACAGTAATGACCAGCAGTGTCCGACTTGCCTTAGGGACCACGATTTGGGCACTTGCTGCGGATTTTCCCTCATGGGGGTCGCTGAACCCCGGTTGTTTATAGAAATCTACAAAGGATGTTTTCTCTGCTTGTAAGCCAGCTATTAATCTGTTTCGTGCAAACCTGGTAATAGCTGTGACAGGCCTGGATGTGGACTCCGTCAAAACAGCCTAATTCATACAGAAATGATCCCACCAAGACCCGATTAAGCTGAACAAGCTGTCTGCGGCCCCACGGCCACGAGTGCAAACGGTATCCACCTTGGCTACATTCCTGTGGAATAACATGGTCCGTCAAGGTTAACAGATGTTTACTCCTTTTTGGACCATGGGTCAGAGGCAACCCCAATCAGTCAGGAAGTGGCGAGCTTTACCGGTTCAGATGGTTGAAAAGGTAAAATTTCTGATCAAACCCTCCCCGGTGTGAAGCCCACGTCGTGTACGGAGGTCCGTCAGTCAATAGATTCGCTGGAGGGTGACTTCATTGTGAGGACTGATAAGGCCCGCGCAGTCAACGACCTTCCAGTGACGTGAGTGCTTATACCCGCTGACCACGTCTTGGGGGATGTGCTTCAAAAACATGCTCAATAAATGCACTGGAGTCCCAACTGGCTGCGAAGCGTCCAATGCTCAGTGGACGACAGACGAACAGATAGGCACAAGAAAACAAACCTTTGAAGTCAAATCACTCTTTGCTTGGGTTAGAAGAGGACTCTCCTCAAACCCACCCGTGGGTATCTCCGAAGTCAACCACCTGGGACCAGGTGGTCTCATCAAGCAGATCCAAAATCTGTTTGAATGCAGATACTTGGAGAAAGAGCTCAAAGAAAAAACAGCGGATTCCTTTGAGGGCGTGCAGGCCGGTAGTGTTGGGGAATGTAACTGTTATTCGGACCACGAGTAAAGTGCGGCCCAATCAACGAACTCCAAAGTCAAAAAAAGTTGATTCGCTGATTCTGCGGTACTGGATTGACAAATTATACGCATATAAATATGTGCAAACTTCAACTTTGCTACCACAACGTTTAGAGACGAAGGCCAGAGTTAAACAAAGGTCACTTTCAGGTACCACTGTCACGGCAGTCCGATTTCTCATCAACAGTACGCCATGGCACATGAACAAAATGTAACCAAATGTTCAAGTGTAGTGGTTGATGCATGCAATACTTGTTCGAGGGTCAATAAGATAAAGAGCATAGTTTCGACAATACAAGTACGTGACAATGGCTGGGGGATTTCCACACATGTGCTTCACACGGAGGATATTGCGTGGTTAGTTGATTAACAATACCAAGTGGGTTTACTGCTGCTAAACAGTCATGCCAGCCAGCCCTGTAACCGAGTTTGAGTCAAATAGCACCCGTCATTATTAGCAAGCTTCTCCTATCCAGGCGAGAAATATCCTGAAAATATGGCGGAACTAGCGAGGACCATGAACTCAAGGGATAACTTAGAAGGGCAAATGGCCAGGAAGCCGCAAATGTGGAACCGTGGTTCGTGCTTCAGTATTTCATGGTAAACCCTTATAAGCCTGGCAGGATGATAGTGGTGTTCGATTGCGGGGAGAATACAAGGGAATCGCCTTGAACGTTATATGTTTAAGTGATACCGACTTCACGAACGATACTCAAGCCCTTCCGAAAGTATCCCGTGGATTCGTCCGTAGATACAAAAAAAATATTTCTACTGGTTCTAGTACCGGTGCTAGACATATGGGCCCTGAGTCCATTCTGGGGTTCGGACAATTTGGATATACCACTTGAGATTTGCTAACTGAAAGTGCATCCATTCGAAGCCACGTTATCCCTGTTTTGCGCCATTTTCTCGTTACGACGTAAAGCTGGATGCCATCGTTGTGCGTACTCGGCCATATGTCCAGTGCCTTACGCGGGAACTTCTGCATCGACGGCTGATCAGTTATGGCAGATGAATATGGTGCCACTGGTTTAGTGAGGGAGTTGACGGATGTGCTTCAGAAAAGGGGTTTTATCTGGCTAAGGGGACGTCGAACTGTCCCGGTGTTCCTACGTACTTGAAGGGCAGTGAACTGTCCTGGAGCATTATCAGCAATAATACGCAGGCACCCCACGTCCCATGGGCCTTTGGGAGAAAAAAGGGATGCTACTAGTAATAGCCTCACTTTCGGGGTAAAATGGCCTGATATACCGGACACAAAAATAGGAGTCACAGAGTGTACAGCTTCTCTGTACGGTCCCCTGGGCTTGATCGATCCTACATTGCTGCTAGCAAGGAAGATCGTCCAGAATTTACGCAATCAGAGTATATGTTGGAACGGCGAGGTAGAATAACATGAGTGAGACAGACGGACGAATGGGTTGAATTGCATACGACCCATAACATAAGTTCGTGTCGACAGATTTCCGATAAGTGAACACCAGCTAAGTGGGACTTTGGAGCCGCACGTCTTTAGTGATGCGCCGGAAATTGGTTGTGACGCAGTTGAGTTGTTGCGGTTCCGGTTGGACCGCGGATCAAACTGCGGTTTCGTGGTAGGAAAAGCCCGAGTGGTGCCGCGCAAATTTCCCGCCGTAAGGCGGCTTAAACTATTTGCGGCTGTTCTTGAAACACCATTATCGAAAAACGTCACAAGCGAGCCGCAAACTCATGCAGGTCGTATTGCTCCATGGAAGGATGCCACCACGGTTTTGCAATAAATTTAATATTACAGCGCAATTCTCCGCTTTTGTGGCCAATAGAGTTTGACTGACAGGGAGATGCAAGTCAGACCGCCAGTGGCAATGTGCCGACCGATCAGAATCCAGCAGACGCTGGTTCTAGGGTAGCTTTCAGTGCGCCGACGCCTAAAGTGAGCGTTTCGATTCACGGCCCTGGCTTTCTAAGCCAGTGCGATGATTGGACACGCCTGCCAATACCCATGTCTATATAGTCAGAGGAAACCCCAGAAATGAAAGAAATTCGTTCTACCGTAGTTCTTGACCGCACTGTCTCGCTCGCAGAAACCCTCATGTCGTGTTATTCAACCTGTATTACACTAAATCGTGCAGTGGCCAAGCTTGGAAGATTCATAGACTTTGTTCTTGCGATAAAGCTTGGACGGAAGCACACTGCCCTCTTGAGGCCCTTGAGAGTGAAGGAGCCGAGCAGTAATCCAGTTATATTAGTTAAAACAACCCGGCATCACTATTTCGAGGGGGATCTGAAGTTTTGGAAATTAACCTGCCGAAAAAGACAAACTTTCTGAAGACTCAGAAACCCAAAAAGCACAAAGACATGAGTCACTTAAGGGGCAAAATGCCTGTTGTTGATTCATGGTTGTAAACCAAGTTTCAGTTACTAGTGGTCTGGTCCCAAAAGTCGCCCTCACTTAATCGATATCGCTGGTCAGCACGACAATACGACAATCGCAATCAAGAATTCCTCCGACCCGAGCATTTAGCCGAACGTCAAAAGACTATCGTAGAGTTGTGAATCACTAAACGATTTATGAGGTGGTACGGCACAACTTACAGCTTATAAATATATGAAAACCAACCTCAATAATAATCCCTTTGATCAAACAGTCCAAGAACAAAAGTGGAAAGTCAGCCAGCGTCAATAAGCGACGGTCACGCCCCAGCCGCCAAAGTCAGGCAATGATAAGCAGTGTGATACAGTAGGAGAACTGGTTACTTGGTCAGAAAGATTGTGTAGGAAAATTAAATAGGAAAGTTCTGTGATACTGCACTCATTGCTCACCCGGCAAACTAACACAAACAGACTCAACAAGCATTTGATCAAGCATCTTGAGGAATGCTGATCTCCACTGTTTTCTGAATTTCAACTACTATTCCCTGTTCTGCTGAAGTTTTCAATTTCTTATTGTCCATACGAGACTCCCGCAACCCTGCTGTAACAGCCGGTCGTGGAAAATCCCCCTTTTTCCCTCGCGATTCAGTGTTTTTCCCAGCATCACTCATTTCCATACACTATTGACTTGTCTTTACGAACTGGTTGTTTTTCTGGACCAATTGTTGTTTGTTCGCGCCCAGAGCGCTATTTTGGCACATCCTTGCTCAGGACCTGCGTGACGCACGTGCTGTCTGCTCACACGCTGCTATTCGGTTTCTCGTTGTTGAGTCTTTGTGATCGTATTATTGAGGTTTGTATATTGTTTATGTCATTGTTTATTTTAATAATCTAGTATCGTAGAATATCACGGATAATCGTCTTCTGATTTCGGGATCCGTTGCGAATTTGGCTACGCATTGCTCAAACGTTCGTAACACCTGCTGTTGTCCTGCATTCCGACATTTTGAAGGCTTTTGCCTGGGTTCCTATACATGTCTGGTTGCCTAAATCCGGTTTCTTAGTATTTCGGTTCCTCTTCTATCCTGGTGGTCTTCATGTCCTTCTCACAGGTCCCAAGTTATGATAACTAACGGCCTTTTGTCTTCCGCCGAAACCATCACCAGTGGTTTCATGCAAGTCAGTCCTTACTATTCCCTGACCAGTCTTATTTATACATGAATCACATTTTCTCGTCTATTTATTACGAATACCCATTCCTCTCTGCTGATTATATGAAAATAATATAGACCTTCCACTCTGGCTACCTATCCTCTACTCTGCGTCACATATCGGATTATCCATCCTCCTTCCAAACCTGGTGTGCTCAGAGGTCCGTGAAATTCTCCCCGAAGAAAGCTGCCTCTTTCCTTACAAAAGCACCTTGCCGACCGGCCAGATTAGTCTGGACCCTCTGCCCATCTCAGTCTGCCCCACCTTTATTTATCTTGCTATACACCACGCATAATCCTTTAACTTATCTGTGTAGAAATCCTTTCAAATGGCTAAGGCTCAGAGAACCCTGGGCCATATATATCGGTGTTTTTGCTGCCCGCCTGTTACCTTTTCTTGTATCTCTCTTATGTAAGACCATCTTTAGGAAGCTCTCCAATTACTTCCACCCGCTGGCCCCGTTGTTCTAATATATCCTCTAAGAATGTCCGGCTTTCCTTCACCGAGAAGCCTTTGGGTGTACCCGTAGCCTTTATGTATCGCCAACTTTGTGAGCTTCTACAAATTGTGCCTCTGTAGATTCATCGCATGAGGCTCATCCTAGTCTCCCCATTTAAGCTCACCCACAACCAAGTCTACTCTTTTCAATATATCTCCATCCCTGCCCAGTGCATCTATCCTCTTAGTCACCGCTCCTTTTGCTGCATGTGCCTGAGTCTAGTTTTGGTCTGAGGTTCCGATTGTTCCTTCAAGCCTATTCCGAATATGGAGTAAGCTTCACCTCGCCTAACGTAGTGCCTCTTCACTGCATGCTTTTGAGCTTGCACTTTTTATCCACTTGGAAGTCCCCAGTGTAAGACATTCACGAGCAACAAGTAGCCAAATTCGCAACGGATCTCGAAATCAGAAAGCGATTATCCACGAAAATCTACGATACTAGATTATCAAGTGAACAATGACACGAAACAGATACAAACCTCAGTTATGCGACCACAAAGACTCAACACCGAGGACTGAATTGCGGCATGCGAGAAGAAAGCACGTGCGTCAAGCAAGTCCTGAACAAGGATATGACAGAGTAGCGCGCTGGGCGCGAACAAACAAACGTTTTCCCGTAAAAACTTACGGTGCATAAAACAAGCCAATGGTGTAAATAAGTGAGTGGTGTTAAGGAAACATGGAACTGCAGTGGTTTTGGGGGGATTCTTCACAACCGGTCGTTACACCGCCCACAGAAATCCTCCCGAATCTTAGCGGCGTCAAAGGTTTGGAATGGGGGTACTGATTCTTTCTACCTACCTAGACCGTGCTTTCAGTGCGCGTGCCAATTACCTTGTCGTCAGCTTTTTACTCACGATCGCACCTGATCCTGCGGCCACACCAACACGAGGTTACTCTGCGTCATCCACGGCTGATCGATGGCGGGCTTGAAGGTGAAACACGGGTGCTGTCCTCGGGAGGGCCGTTGCCCCCCGGCCGCTGCCTTTGTGTGAATGTGTATGGGTGTGGGTTTCATGGGTGAGGTCACACCCTGGTATACGGGCAAATAGTAACAACCATCGCTTACGGGAGATACCTTCTATATTGTCAGTGGTAAGCGGGGAACAATCAGCCCTGCGACGTGTTTTGGCGGGGGTCTTTAATTATAAACGTGAATTATGCAAGTGTGATTGGTGTGTGTCTAGGTGTATGATAGAATCGCAGCTACCACTACGTACGTCAAACGCCTTCCGTAAAGTCAACGAAAAACGGCCTGCACTGCAACGTGTTTGATGGAGGTCATGAAGGACAGATATGTACCATGTAAGTGTGTATGCACCACGGTGTATGATAGTGCAATACGTCAATATGTCGCAAATGCCCCCACATATACGGGTTCGTTTAACCACCTGGAAGACGGATGGGGAATGGTCTACTGGGTTCCCGTGTTATCAGCTTCTCTGTGTTCGCTCCGTAGGAGGCTGATACTGCATACGTCACGGACTAGCGTTCCGCTGGCGGTCTTCACCTTCACAGTTCTTAACATTTCGTTAGGGCTTTCAACTGTTTCCACAACCACGCCCAAAGGCCAAGTGCTGAAATAAGCGTGTTTGTCTGCCATCATCACTAATTCCCAAACCTTGAATGTTCTTGTTTTGATCAGCCACTTCTGTCGAGCTTGAAGAGCCGGTAGGTACTCCCGTAGCCATCGCCTCCAAAAACCGTGGCAAGATACATGGCCTGCTTTCATTCGTAAAGGTAGCTCCCATGAAGATTTATCGGACCTTGGAAACCCTTGTTCGACCTTAACGTCACTAGGTCGTTCGGGGCGAGCGCCAGATTGGTGGGGTTGCCGCTCGTTCATGGAAACAGCGTGCGGTTGTTCAAAATTATCTCAACCTCAGTCATGACGGTGCCCAACTTTTCGTCGTCCGGCCGCTGTTGCTCAATGATCGACAGCCATATCACCTGGTGGACCGGACCAGGCGTTCCCATACGCCGCCGCGACGACTGGCCTATGGGGGATTGAAGTGCCATCGTATACCATAGGCCACGGCTCTATTCTGCACTTCTTCCCCGTTCATGGTTTTGCCCCAACGCTGCAGTTCCCGGCGAGCCCCCACGAAGCTCGGCCTACTGGCGGGGTATATATCTGCCGGTACGCCCCTTCGGTTGATAAAGCGCTGCAAGGCCCGTAGGAAAGAGTCGGCTATCATCGAATGCGCAACTTCTACGAGTATTCCGAGTGACCTCATGTGCCTTATGATAGACCAGTATCGTTTTTCCAACCTCTCCCTACACTTGATCCACAAGGGCCCGAAATTGTCCAACCCGGTGTCGCTGAATGGTCACCAGCCAGTATTCACTCAGCATTATGGCTGCGGGGCCATGCGTTGTTTGTTCTCTGCGGCATTGATCCTCCTACAATGAACAAAACGTCTGATTGCTCGTTTTACAGTCGCTCGTCCTCTCAGCAACCAAAGGCTCTTTCGGATGACGCTCGCCACGTGAATTTCACCGGCACGTCCTTCCATGGCATGGACGTGTTGGATCACTAGCTCTATCACAGGTTGTCGAGCCGTCAGCAATACGGGGTACTTCTTGTCAAAGCTCGGGTGGGAGTTGATCAGCATACCATCTACCCGTAGTGGTCCCTTATTGAGTTTGGGGCTTAAATGCTTCAAGTCACCTCTCGTAGATGATAATTCCTTGTCGATTAGTTCCACTCCTTCCGCGTTCTCGAGCTCCCGAGTGGAAGCCTCCCGTTGTATCATCATGAATATATCGTGTTCTGCGGCCAGTAGTTCTTTAGTGCTTGTCGGACCCACCCGTATCCTGCCAGAGGAGCAGACCCCCTTCATGACTAGCAAATGCCTTTCGGACCTGGCCAACCAAACTAATGAAAGAAGTGTCTTCATCCAGGAAGAAAACCTGACCAATCGGGACAAAATGAATGACGCTTCGATGACTGTGGCCATCATCACTACGCCTCTGATCTCCAGTTCCAAATCCAGAGGGTTTCTTAGTTCGTACGAGAGCCGGTCCTGTCTAGGCACTTGCAGGAATTTCGGTCCTCTAGTCCAAGTGTCCAGTTGCCGGAAGTTAATCGCACCTCGGAAGCACAGATCGGCTGGGTTATTGCTAGACCTGACATGTTTCCACTGGTTCATGATCGATTCGTCGTGGATGATAGTGAGTCGATTAGCAATGAAAGTACCAAACCGGCTGCTGACGTTGGTAATTTAGTACAGTACTATCGTCGGGTCCGTCCAAAGACTATCCGACCAAATGTAGGATTCGAAACATCTCTTTACCGCTTATATCGCCCTGACTGCTAATGCCGCTGCGCTGAGTTCAAGGCGCGGGAACAAATCCGTCTTCAGTGAGGCAATGCGGGCTTTGGCAAACAGGATTCTCGTAGTATATTGTCCATCTCCTGCGCGCCGTCGTCCTTACACCACGGCTTGGCACCTGACTTTGATTGCGTCAGCAAAGGCGAGTAGTTCTCCCGTGTTGCTTGGCCAGGGTGCAAACATCGTGGAATCCGCATGTCCCCTAGTTTCTTCAAGGTGTTCAGAAATTGTTCCCAGTCCAGCCGGTCTTCTCGGTCCGGTGGCTGGTCCCAATTGACTGTCTTATGGCACAGCCACTGCAGCAGGATCTCAACGGGCAAACACCAGAGAGAGAAGAAATCGAGCGGATCGAACAAACTAATAACAATAACACTAATAATAATATTATTATTAATATCAATAATAACGGTTTATTTCGGGGACGCTCGAAGCGTGCTTGATTGCATGGTCATATGGTACAAGTAAGGTCACGAAAGGATTCCATGGATATTAATTTGGTTATATGCAGCACAAAAGTGTATAGGTTTCAGTGGTCACATGAATGAACTCCCGGCAAATTTGAGTTCGAAGGTCGGGTGGGCGCTCTGCCCAGTGGTGGGTGAGATGGGCTCCGCGGTTGAGGTATGTGATAAAGTAAAGCGGGGATAAAGTTGAAAAGAGCAGTATTTCGGATAGCACTGTTGTAAAGTCGCAGGGGTGAGTAAACTGATGAAGAAAATGTTCGAAAAAACACTGACGAAAAATTGAAGAATTCTTGGTGATGACGGATATGCTGTTTAACTAATCGGTCAAATGACCCGGAAAATAGTACATATATGATACCAAAGGATTTTTGGTGTCCTCTGAGGAGGGGAATTGCGTAAATGAAACAGAATCCGATTTGCCACTGAATTAGTACTTACCTTTTATCAAGAGGTTGTGGAGGAAGCCCTCATAAAGAGGCGAATGTAGATGCCCGAGCCTGGGAAGTTGGTGAGGCAGATTGACGAAGATTGACACGTGAGTGAAATACTATTCGAATAAAGGGCTTGTTTCAGGGTAATTAGTGAACACAAGTTTACAACAGGGTGGATAGAGAAGTTGATATATGATGATCTTATGAGGTCATACGGGATGGTGCGGGAATGACACTGGTAAAACTTGTGGACGATAGCTTAACGGGGTGTGCTGGTAAGAGTCTGGCATGGGGCTTTTGGCAAACAACCGAAAGGCCAGTAACTTGGCATACGCTTAGTTCACTTCCAGCAAACGTTTAGAAAAATTGTATTCGCAGTGGTCTTTGGTATGGATGCCCAATCGTGGAGGACTGATGGAAAAATGGCAGTAGGTAATAGGTGGATGAAATGGCGTTCAACTATTGGTTTATCGGGGGAGACTCCAAGACTGACAAATGAGGAATACAAATTTACAACGAGGTGGGCATAATAGTGGTATATGTGTTTAATACCTGACTGAATCAGTTGAAAGTAGTATATCACTGAAACCTTCAAAAAGCGCAGATAATTACGTGACTGGACACGTTGAGGAAAGTCCAGCCTGAGACTTGGGGGGGGGAAACAGTTTAACGGCAGCCTAAATTAAAGGTAGTTGATTTTCAGCCAAAGATGTAGAAGAAGCGCTCTATGGATTGCGGCGCACGTGGCCGACCATGGTATCTTGGTGGAACAGCGGCAGTGGTTCACAGATGGGTGAAAACTGATACAATTATGGATTTGTCTAGGTTCGTTGGTGAAAAGCATGGGAGCATCTGAAGTTGGTAACAAATTGGACGCGGAAGGTGCACATACAGTGGACTGATACAGTCGTATAAAAGTAGTTCATATGAACAGCTCTCAGGAAGTGCAGGTGATTGCATAGCTGGCTTTGCGGAAGTCTGACATGGAAAGCTGGGGAGGTAGTCGAAATATTTATGTCCTGGATTGTGGATACTTCATTGCCTATGCCACTCTCATGAAGTTCAAATGGCCGAATGACAGTAGACGCAGAGGAAACTTACAAAGAAACGGGGAGCTGGACTCAAGCAGATGAAGCGATGGAAGAAAGACTACTTCGTTTTCTGTGATATTGTTGGCGGGTGAGAAACTAATCTTTAAATGATGGTTTTGTTTAGATGAATGGAGTGGTGACATAAAAATTACCAAGTGGATGAATGGTCTCTTCAAGAGTATATCAGGGATTGTGAATTTCCTTATGAAGATATGTGAACAGTGAAGCCGTTTCGTGTTTCGGGGTACGGAACCCGGTAACTGGACAAAATGGGATGGGGGTAAACATGGGATCCGTTCAGGCAGATAAAAGACAAGTCGATGGACATAAATTTCAGTAGTCGCAAATAGCAGGGCAAATTTCTGAGCCGAGCGAGTGTATGTGCATGTGCTGATTTGGAACTTGACCGGGAGTATGATAAACCTTGTTCAGGAACGTTGAAGGAGGCGATGAGTGGCAGAAATAAGATGCACAGTACGTTGTTTTTCAATCCGCAACTAGTGCTAGTGGGTGAGGCCGGCAGTGAGCTGAACACCTAGACTGGAAATCCTTTCTGGTGACAAAAGGTGCAATCTGCTAGCTTAGTTGCGCCCGCAAGTCGTTGCAGACGACCTACACGCCCGGTGTGCGCCGGCCAAGGCGGTGGATCTAACCGCGCCTCGCACCATTGAGATCGACATGAGTTTTCTTGGTGGGGCCAAACGGCCGTAGGTATCAGGTAGTCCGCAATCAGGCGACCAGGCACCAGGGGATCCCGGAACGTAACCAAGGGAGCATCATTCGGGTAGCGTACGAATAGCCCGCGGTCCGTTAGGTACATAGGCCAGGTTAGTGACCGGTGTGGTCTCAAGAGTAATAAGAGTCATCGAGAGAAAGGTAAGTACGAATGAAAGTCTGGAAATAGAGAAAACGTAGAGGAGTGCAGTCTGGGATGCTCTCAGCTGAGGATAAATGAGAATGGGCACCAACAGGCAACACTAATAGACAGTGGCTCTCTCTGACTAGCTTCTTGATTGCAGAAGGCAGGAGAGCTAAGAATTTTTATTCAATTTCATCTGTCGTAGACCGCCGGTGTTTGCACGATTGAAAAGTCTAGACTCTTCTCATAGACTTGGTCATCGGGTATGTCCACATTTAGGAGCTGTAAGGTTCGGGTAACTGTGAGGAATTTATCCAGCGCACTTCTCAACCGATGGCTGGAAGTAGAACTGCGTATATCTAACGGTAGTTTACTCCATACGTTAGAGTACACTGTGATGAAGAAGTGTGAACGTAAGCTAGTGTTGGTAACAGGGGTTGAAAAGGTAGGAATTCCATAACGTAGCGGGTGGCTAGAAACAGGAGCAAAGTGCAATGGATCAAAAGTATATGTCCGGCTGTGAATGATGTTATGCAAAAGATAAGGTTCAGCTTCATACGGGGAAGCCATAAAGGGTCTAGTTTAAAAAAATAAGCAGCGTTCTTAAAAAGTGGGGGTTGAGCTCCATCCTATAAGTCGCTTAGTGAAACTACGTTGAACTGATTCAATACCAATTCTGTTTGATTTCCGCATACTAGAAAAGATCAGTGGGCAGTATTCTAATAAAGGCCTGGCATGAGTTTTATAAGGGAAAAGAAAGCAGTCTCGAGGTCGGAAGGAGCAAAGTATTAGCCCCAGGCATTTTCTGGCCTTAGTGACTCGGAGGGCCGAATAATTCAAGAATAGCTTGAGGCAAGTTCCCGAACGACTTGCTTGTTAGCAACGGTTGAGCCACAAACGGCTAAAGATCCCGGAGGTAGCTTACACTTATATGTAAGAACCCCACATTTGTCAGCAGAAAAATTTATCGGCCAAGTTGAGCATCATCTATCGAGTGCAGGCATGTCTTCAGAGATGTTTAAGTTAGCCGAGGCCATGCTTTTAGGCCTGAATGAATAGAGAATTTTAATGTCATCAGCAAAAGGAAATAGAGTGCCATGGCTTGCTGAGAGGAATATGTTGTTTATATACATGAGGATCAACAGAGGGCCAAGGACGCTACCCCGTATAACACCGCTTGTAACCGGTTCTGGTAGTGAACGGTGTCCGTTTATTGAGACAGTCTGCGAGCCATTAAACAGGTAAGAATTAGTCCAAGATAGTAAAGGGTCAGTAATGCCAAAGTATACCATTTTGTCCAGAAGATGTGGGTGTGGCACGCGGTCAAATGCCTTTGACTTATCCAAGTAAAGTTCTATAAGGACCATTCCATTGTCCGCCTTTTCAGCAATGAGATTCAAAAAATCAAGTTGTCAGTTTGGGCAAGTTCTTGACCGGAGGGAACCTTATTGTCGAGGCTTAGTAATGTCCAATTGAAAGAGGTGCTTCACGGAGTGTTCCTTTACCATATTTTCCATTGGCTGAGAGAGAACAAGTGGATGGTCAATGGGACGGTAGTTTGTTGCCTCACGCAGTGGACCTTCCTTGTGGTGGGGGATTACGACTGAGCGTTTCCATTTTATGGGCACCAGACCGGGGTTCATTGGTAGGGTAAATAGATTCAGTAGTGAGTAAGGTAAATCAGGTCCGCATTTACCTATTGCAGTGGGCGGTAAGCCCTCAGGTCCTGGGTAGGATGATGACTTGAATGTGATCAATAATTTGGAGATGATTGAGGCGTCAAATTCCACCGTGGACAGAGTTGAAGCGGCTACTCGGGGAAAAGGCGGAGGGTCAACATTATTAACAGGGGCCACAGTTGAGGAAAATAATGAGTTAGAGGCCTCTGTAATAGAGAGGGGAGTAGGGGCGGATGCGTTGTCCGTTGAAACAGTGTGGGGGATATCTATATGAAAATTAGAGGTTCTGGCCCTGTACAATAAATACAGTCGAAGAGATCTATTTGGGTGTCGCAGAGCCTTCATTTCCTGGTTACACAGTGTAGTTTCTTCAAGCTTTTGGATAGTAGAAGTGAAACAAAGAAGCTGAGTGAGAATTACAAAGTCGTGATTGGTTTTATGATTTTTTTGAATTTTGGCGTTCTTCGGTTGCAGAGAGAAGAAATAGGATTTCCTGTTATTCCGTTGCCGGGGGAGGTAGGTAATCCCATCAAGACTGGAGAACTGTGCAAAGGAAATATCAGTGGCGTGTTGTGGATCACGGGAGAGAAAAAATCACTCCAGTAAGCTTGCCGAATGTTCATAGGGAGAACCTTCCAGTCAGGGAGAGGAGAGGATTTTGATGCAGTGTGATCTCAGGGTAGGCTGTGGGTGAGTGGGAATGCGGCAGCTAACCAGATTTTGATCGCTACTGGGAAAGCTTTGGGAGATTGAGGCAAATACATGAGGGAAGCCATGGATGAAAATATGATCTAGAATGCTTCCTCGCAGGAGGGCGGGTGCGCGGTACCCACTGTAAATTACGAATCGTATTTAGAGTTTGTCCTTTTGTCTTCTGTTTATTTACTTATTAGTAGTGAGTACATGCATCGTGAACCCAGGAAATTTGTAATGTATTTTACCTGTTTCTAAGGTTTCACATTAGTTTATACTTGAGTTTCATGGTACTTATTACATACCCCGTTCACGTATTTGTTCATAACCTTGTTTTCCTGAAGGTCTACACTTTTACTATTACATAATCTTTCTGAGTGTTTCATTTGTACTGCCGAGCGGAGGCTCGAACTCCCAGTCTTATCGTTTCTGTCAGTGCACCCCACTATTGGCCATCATACGTCAACGTCATTAACAGATCTAGTGCCGGATTCGCCTATTCATGTTGACACGTGCCTTTGTTTACTCCACAGACTTAGCTTGTTTGTACTTATTTGTTAATGACACTTTTACCATTGCAACCACAGTCCAATTCACGCGTTTGTAGTCGATTTATTGATCTTTGACGATAAACGCTCTTGATTCATTGACTGTACCGCAACCGAACTGCGCTACAGTTTCGTTCAGCTGCCTGCTAAGTGGACCGTTTTTATTTTCTGCGCTGTCCCGATTTTCGGAAGCTTACTGCCCATTGTTCTTGGTTTCTCACCTGGCTGTAAGTCCTTTATTTGCTGTATATTTATGCTTATTGTATTATTTAGAACCACGAATCATCGATAAACACGGTTATTCGATTGGAATTTGTTCTGCTGCCCGTAATCGTATTCTGCCCATATCGTGCGTGTAGCCAGTGAAACTGAGTTTCTGCTAGATTCACAGCCCTAGACATCGGGATAGTCGCAACACCCACCCTCCTACAGTAACACTCGTTACAAATGGTAAAAGGCTAGCTGGTACTGATAAAGATGGCCGAGCTTTCTTAGGCAGGTTGAAGTCACCAGAAATAACCTTCAAAATTGAGGGCAGTAATGATAGTTATTCAGACGCATCAATTAGGTGTGGAAGTCCGGAGAAATTTGCGCTTGATGGACGGTAAACACATCCAACATGAAGTTGAGAGCCAGGAATGTGAACAGTTAGCCAAAGTGAATCGGGAATAGAGTCGAGTAGGGGCTGATGAAGTGTTGTTGTATCAAAGGTCTGCTTGACAAATGCCAAACAACCTCCATCGAGTCGAAATTTGCTATTTACTCTGAAGACATTGTGGCCTACAAGGGAAATCTAATTTGTTGGAGTGTAAACGTTAACCAAGTTTCAGTAATCAAGATTATATCATAATTAGAACAAGTGGCTAGATATCGTAAGTGCCGAACTTTGTTTATGATAGATCGGCCATTAAAGAGAACCAAAGAGATACTGTTATTGGTATTTAGTTTTGGGGAATTCGGTTGATCAGTTAGGTTGTGTAGTGCGGAATAGTCTGTATTCGTGGTGTGACTAGAAGGTCCATATGCAGGTGGCAACTCAAACCGAGAGTTGGGGGTTGGGAGTTTGGTCTGTAAGCATCTTCGTAGTATAGTGCTCTATTGGGAGGAGAAGGACTGGTGGCGCTGTGGTGTCGGGCTGTGCTAGGGTCCAATGTAGACGAGCCCTTTAAGAAATGCTGGATAGCTGGAGTGTCTGCGTTAATGACATTTTAGTTTGTCCAAAGAATGTTAAACAAGCGAGACTGTACAAGAATGTAGTCCGTTACCAGCCTTGGTTTGGGGTACAGATTTTCACACGAAAGTAGAGGTATTGAATGGGCGACCGGCAACTTTGACGTGTGACACTGTCAAAGGTAGGGCACAGACGGGGGTGAAATGGGCCTAAGGAAACAATGGCCATTAATTGACGCGCTGTTATTATAGGGATTTAGAGGATTTGTCCATTGGAGAGGGGGTCTAAGGAATGGTGGGGCACTCCATAGATTGTCTAGGGATGGTTTGGCTTCAGTGGGTCCGATAAGGCCCCCAACGTGAAAGGGACTCGCAGACGCATAAGGGTCACAGGTTTGTTGGTCAGAGAGAGCTGAGATGAGGTGCCTGTTTTGTGGTTGTAGGGCCCGACGCCCGCCTAAACTCCACATCTGGGATCTGAACATGGAGGATTGTGGGGTGGGGTGATGACCTGGTAGCTGAGTTGGGGGTGGGGCCGTAGCTTTTGATAGTGGGGTTAGTTGGTTGCATGCCTGTTGAGCAGTGCTTACCGGGATTGGTCACCATGCTTCCAGGTACATGCGGCGGCTGTGTTGTCGCCGTCATACCATGAGGCCTCCAGGTGGACGAACTAGACTGTAGAGGTGATGTCACTGGTAGATCAGTTGTCATGTGACCAATCGGGGATGGAGAACTTCTGGGTAGATTTTTGGAAGACCCTGAAAATGTGTGATTACGGGTTTGATGAGGTTAGTTTTTGCTATTTATTCTAGCTGGCGCGGTACTAGGAGACGCAGTCATATTTTCAGGCCTCCAGGCGGACTAGAGACGGCAGGTGGTGTGCCATGACGGGTTATTGCCAGCTCAGGAATGTTTGGCTCAAAAACAAGGTCGTCCGTTTCCGCGTCCCATTGTATTCCTAGAGTGTGTTCGGTATCGAGTGAAGAGCCGCCCAAATCTCTAACCCTTTCGGGTCAGAAGAACAAATACTGGATATCCTTCCAAATGTTCTACGTGCTTTGTGAATTTGACTATATTTAACATTACCTTGAAAAGCTCGCACATATACAACACGTTTTCGCATTTGTACATCAATGTGAGACATTGGAATTTAGCCTTGAACAGTTTCTGACCGTCGTGCATGAGCCACAAGGCTTATAACCCCTGGGTTTTACTGTGAAGTCTATTTGGCCGCATACTTGGGGTTTGTATATACTTGTATCCTTTGCGAATGTCAATTTGGTACAGTAGAAACTACGAATCAATCTTGTTGTGGTTTCGAGATTCGTTTGAATTGGCTACGCTTTGCTCGATTTGAGAGAATTGCCTTACAATACTCAAGTAGAACCTGGACAAGAAAACTCATTGGAAATTCCAAGACGAAGGAGCAAGGACCTCTTGAGGCAACAGGAATTAACTCGGCAAGTCTCTGGGGAAGGTTTGGATGTTATTGATTCTCTGTTTAACGCTAAGCCTACTAGTTCTGTCAGTGCCAAGTCATATATTTCTAGTCACTATGAGTTTGCCGATAATAGTACTTATAGAATGAGAGCGATAGAATCAGAGAACGAGCTGCGGTTAGCCAGAAAGGAAGCACAGCCTCTTAAACAAGGAACTGGTCTCTGCGAGCCAGCAAAAAGATCATGTGGTTCACCGTGTCAACATCGAAACGGCACTGTGATCGACGAATGTAAACCCTTGAGACAACCTGAAACTACCGAGGTTTTGGCATTCGACCTGCCGAGAGTGGAGCTATCTCATTTCCACGGGCACCCCGAGCAATACTGTATATTCATGAAACAATTCGAAAAATTTTTGGAGTGCAGAGTTGCAGATCCTGGTCAAAGGTTTCTGTATTTATTACATTACTGTCGTGGGAGGGCCAAAAGTGCTATCGAAGGCTGCGCGATGCTTGATCCACCGATGGGGTAACTGAGTACTGTGAGTCAGTTTTCCTAAGTCGAGCAACGCGTAGCCAATTCAAACGAATCTCGAAACCACAACAAGATTGATTCGTAGTTTCTACTGTACTAAATTGACATTCGCAAAGGGTACAAGTATATACAAACCTCAAGTATGCGGTCAAATACACTTCACAGTAAAACCCAGGGGTTCTAAGCCCTGTGGCTCAAGCACGACGGTCAGAAACGGTTCAAGGCTGTTGTATTTACAAATCGGTAAAAGAAGAAAGGCGCACGTGTACGGATAAACTTATATTCCCGCAGCAACGTACAGCAAGCGCCAGTACCAGCAAGCACGTGAAAACGCAAACGAGTATGCAAGTGCGTGAGTCAGTCGTGTATGTAATCGGAAATGTAAGACAGCGATACAAACGGACCACGTCGTGCAAGGTCGCGCAACACGTAATGCGGTCTGATTGGTCAGTGCCGTCCTGGACGAAGCATGCCAAACGTCAGCTGTGTACCTGAGTGTGTGTGTATGCAAGATCGTCTGTCTGAGCACATGCCTGTTCAGGCCAAACACAACAAGGGCCGAAATCAAATGTCTCACATGGATGTACAAACTTGAAAATGTGTGGTATACGGGCGAGCTTTTCAGGGTAATGTTAAATATAGTCAAATTCACAAAGCACGTAGAACATTTGGAAGGATATCCAGCATTTGTTCTTTGCACGTCCTGCGGGTGGGGCCACCTAGTCAAAATTGCTTTCACCGACCTTGGTGCTCAAATGGGGAGATCAGCTAATGTAGACTACTCTGATTCGATTCGCTCGTTGGTGTCCAGGGAGATGAGCTGTCACCTCAACCGGCCAACAGTTATTACTCGTGTTCCACCCACCGTGCACACGGCTAACGGCGTCGTACTTTTAGCGAGCCCGCGTCTGTCGGCAAACTAGGGTAGTGTCAGATCCACTGTCGACGAAAGCCAACGCTTTGACCACCCCAGTTGGGGTCATCCCTCCCAAGCAACTACTCCCAAACGTACTGGTTTACTGGCAGACCGCGACGTTGAACAAATAACACAGGGCTTGGTGTTCCTCTCTGATGCAGTTTCTCTCGCCTGGTGTAACGATCTACGGTGTCTGCCCGTGCAACACTAGCGACCACATCTGGTCCTTGTTTGACAAGCTGCAGCCCGGTGCTTGGTGATGAGGCATATGAAGCACTCTCCTGTCTACCTCGCCAGTCCCCAAAGTTCGTCTTTTATGACGTCGATGAACTTCGGGCATTCTAGTAGCCCACGGCTAGCGTCACAGAATCTGCAAATCGGAGGCGCGACAGCCTCGAGTGAAATGGCGTGTGCATTGGCCCAAGGCTGGTATTTCGGATGTTACCGCGCAGTGCTTTGAGCCTGGTCATCGCTTGATTTGTTTACCCTGTTACTGTCCCGAATGAGTCGACCAAATCTACTGTAGGCTATCTTGGTTTGCCTGTCCAAGTATTCGGTCAGGTCCTCGAAGTTAGCCTCACGGTCGCCTCGGCTTTTACGTTCCGACTCTTTCGCCCACCGACCCTGTAGTTCGGGAAAGAGTTGACTGACTATGCCCTCCAGGGTATGCATTGCGTCGAGGTCAGCCCCGTTACCCAAATGACCGGGGGCTATTGAGCATTTCTGCATTTTGACCACTAGGCCGGCCATTGTGTAGATGTCGCCCTTGATTCTTTTTGCCTCTACCATCACGCCCTCTATTAGATTACGGGCTACCTTGAATGACTGGCCGAAATGGTCCCTCAGAATCTTCCTTGCTCTTGTGTAGCCTTCCTCTGGGTCGAGCATGGTAAACCCATCGATGGTTTCTTTTCCTCGGCCTTGACAGCAATGAGTCAGGTAGGGGAACCTTTGCCCGGAGTCAGTTATCTTGTTTTCGACGAAGGCTTCAAACTGCCTGATGAAGTCGCGGTAGTGTCCAGATCGTCCGTCGAAAACCGTCAGTTCTACTCTTGGCAGATCGATCGTTGGTGGCGTTGGTGTTTTATATTAGGCGACCGGAGTAGAGTTTCCTATTTTAATTTGTCCTGACCTATTGGATAAGTCGTAGTCGTCGGTCTTCTGCTCACGCTCGTTCCGTCTACACTTCTCTTCTGCTTCCTTGGCCTGTTGCCTAGACCATAGCAGTTGCTGTTCTAGGTCTAATACCCCTAACTTAAATAGATCGACATTCTTGCAATCCAGGTTACCCTCAGTAATACACGAGATGGCACTGACAGGTTACCTAGCATAACCTAAAGAATCAAGAGTACCCAAAACCTCCCCAGTGACTTGCCGTATTACTTCCCGTCCAGATTCCAATTGCTCCGATCCTTTTCTTGGTACGTTGCGTATTTTCTCCTTATAAATTTATCGACTGAGTATTTGAAGACACATTTGAGCAAAACGTAGCCAAGTCCGCAACGGATCTCGAAATCAGAAAGCGATTATCCACGAAAATCTACGATACTAGATTATCAAGTGAACAATGACACGAAACAGATACAAACCTCAGTTATGCGACCACAAAGACTCAACACCGAGGACTGAATTGCGGCATGCGAGAAGAAAGCACGTGCGTCAAGCAAGTCCTGAACAAGGATATGACAGAGTAGCGCGCTGGGCGCGAACAAACAAACGTTTTCCCGTAAAAACTTACGGTGCATAAAACAAGCCAATGGTGTAAATAAGTGAGTGGTGTTAAGGAAACATGGAACTGCAGTGGTTTTTGGGGGGATTCTCCACGACCGGTCGTTACACCGCCCACAGAAATCCGGTTGTTACACTCAGTGCCATGCTGCTAGCCAGTTGGCGCGTCTCTGCTGATATGTTTTAAAAGTGGACTCACTCTCTAACCTTTTTCCTTCTGCGTCATCAGCCAACACCTATATCCCATGTCCATCCCTTTCCTTTCGCTTGGTACCACAAACCAAGATCATTGGTGTCCCTGGTCAGCAAAGAAACCACCTCCTGCTTTCAGTGCGACAACAGTACTCTGCCCTTATTTTTTATCTATATGCTCACCCTGACTCCATCCACCTCTTTTTATCTTGTGCTGTTGAGGTGGCCCTGTCACCGTTTTCCACCGTGTATGCCTGCGGTAATCAAACAGTCTGTAGCCATCTACACCTTCTACCTCTCAACTCGTCTCGGGGACCCACTTCATGGATGCGACCCTACTCCACGTTTTTTGCCATATTTTCTCTCCGCTGACCATTGATTCCCAGCTGGGGCGCACCCTGACTGGATTTTTCACTCTGATTTCTCTTGTCCGTCATCTTTAGTGAAGGTCAGCCTCTTCGGACATTGTACTGATCATTTCGCCGACCAGTACGTACAGATAGTATGGCTACACGGCCGTCCGCCTACGGCTGTCCCCTTTGGCTGTGCTCTCCAAGATCACTCGTAACCTGGCCATTTTATCCTGAATCATATACTGTCGTCGTGGCTGCGCTTCTACCAGGCATAATTGTCAATAATCTTTCGCGCCAATCCCAAAGGCGAGGGGCGCGGTTGGATACCCCGCTTTCGCCTTTGCACACCGGGCGTGAAGGCCGTTTGCGACTATATGCAAGAGCTATTGGGCTGGCGGATCACACCTCCTGTGTTTACTTCATGAAGTGCTTTAGGGTTGGGTGCCCGGCCCACTGTCAGCCAAACCACCGGCTCCGGTTATGAACAGCCCTCTTCAAATTTCCTCGCTATGTCACATCCAAAAGTGTCCTCTGCGGATGGCATTCCTCCGGCACTCTTATTCTGCAACGGTACGCTCACCTATCGGTTATTCCGAATGTGAGTAGCGTATAGCCAATTCAAACGAATCCCAAAACCAGATTAAGATTGATTCGTAGTTTCTACGGTATTGCATTAACAAGTCATACGCGTATAAATATGTACAAACCTCAACTGTACGGCCACAACGTCTAGCAATGAGGACCAGAGTTCAACAAAGGTCAATGTCAGGTACCACCGTAACGGCAGTCCAAGTTCGAATCAAAATTATGCCACTTCACGTGAGCAAAATATAAACAAATTTTGAAGTGCAGTGACTGATGCATGTTGCGCTTGTTCGAGGGTCAATAAAATAGAGAGCATAGTCTCAACAATACAAGTATATGATTACGGCTAAGGAGGATTTCCACGCATGTACGTTACCATCCCTCCTATCCCCTCTCATTTTCTTCCTTCCGCAGCTGTGTGCACATCCACCCATTTAGTTCTTGCCCCCGTCGTTTCTCGTTACGATATCTCCAGCTGCTTCATGTCACTGTCGCCTTTTTCACTTACTCCGCCCATACCCTTCAATAATTACTTATCTACGCAGGTCTCCCTTGCCTTCACCATATCTCTGTTCCTTGGCTATCACCCTATGCTCACACGGCTCTCCGATGGCATTCTTATACCTCATCCACCACATCTACTTTTATTTCATCACCCTGCGTATTCCTTGCTGGGCCCTGAAATCCCCCCCGTCTTCCCTTCGTACAGTGCCTCGGTTGGCATCTCACAGTTCACCCCGTTTGTGGTACGGCCCGCAGGCATGCAGCTGTCCATCACCACTGCCCCATCTCCACTACGCATATATTTCTTGCTCTTAACCTTCTGCCACCGATTGACTGGTCCATATGCCGCTTTTCTCCTCCGCCTTCGTCGTGTTTCTGCCATATTTACCATCTCCTACCTGTTTCTCTTCGAATAATTCCGTCGTCTCCTGTTTCGCGGATTGTTGAACAGAGGCGTCCCTTCTTTGCTTTCCAGGTTGATGTGCTCTCCAAGTTGCTGTGCTTTTCCACGTTCCACCTGACACAAAAGAAGTCTCACGTCATGAATTTCACCTGAAGATTCAAACCAAGGGGCCCGCCTCCGCCTAATCACTCTGATCTTCCATATACCCATCTCTTTCCTACGTTGTTCGCAACCCGTCGATTTAAGGAATCGAATCCAACCTGGATTCTCAACCTATCAAAGAGATTTGCCAATCTTTGACTAATTACGTACCCTAATGGGCGGAAGCACAGAGCCATCCATACTCCATGTTTCTTCCGAAACGGACCTATGTCTTGGATGTGGGCAGGTCCCCCTACGTACTATTACGCGTGACTGCAGGCCACCTCAAGTTACGGTACTCAGAGGCATTCAGGTTGGGATGTAAAGATGCGAGAGTATCCATGGCTAGTGGAGTACCTGATGCCGTACTTGGGTGGGCTCCTTAAGAGAGGCTGTAATTCTGACAGGAGAACAAACTACAAAGGTCTATCTATTAACAGGGCGCATCTAGGCCCTGGGCTCGTTACCACATCTTAAATGAATTTTGAGTCCCCGAAAAGCGGCTGAAATGGTACCACAGTTTGTTTGTGGTGCTTTGTCATTGACGTTTGTTTGTTGCTTTATGGCTCAGTGAAAGCTTACGGTGCATATTGCCTCTCGCAGTTGTTGAGAAATGACGTTTTACGCATCCCTCCAATATCAAGCAGAGAATCCACAAAGTACACGGTACAGTGGTGTGGGGTAAATTGCGCGCCATCTCCGAAGAGATTATGGAGGCTTGAATGGCGGCGGTCGTTACCAGACCTGTGCAGTCAGAAGTGAACTGAACCGATGTGCAATAGGGAGTTACATTGCCCCCTTGCTTTCGCCAGAGAATCGGAGAATAATGCAGCTCAGTCGTGGGCGCCTAACTTACTCGCTGGCCGCCGAAGGAAATCTGGGCTCTCGAATGATGGTGATGACTAACTTTCCTGTGAAACCTGACGAGTGGAAAAACTGGAAGTCTGCTCAACCTTTTACAAGGCTTTGGTGCTACCTCTTCTGGAGTATTGTGTGCACGCATGGGCTCCCCAAAGTGGCAAAAATGAGGGGTGTATGGAAGAGGGGCAGCTACATGCAACTAGAGAGGTCACTGGTCAATGGGAAAATCGTACATCCAGCTTCTAGAGGATTTATTCTCTTCCCTTGAGAGAGTACCAGAGGCCGAGGTGACCTGACAGCAGCGTTTATGATTATAAGGGGTATGTTGAGTATAGAAAAGGGTGATTTATCAGTTTTTGTTCCTGAGTGCGACACCAGGGGACATATTTTTAAGCTACAAAGTGTACAATCAAAGCTGGACGTACGGACAAAGTTTTTTACGGCTGGGTTCTCACCTATAAATAATAGACAGTCAGAGGATGCTGTTGGATGTAGCGAAGTATCAACTTTCAAAAAGTAGCTAGGTTCAAGCTGGAACGGCTTTCCCAAAGTCTGCCCTGTGGATTAGGGGGCGCGATGAGCCCTTGTTGTATTCGTCGATGAATTTATATCTGTAAAGGTCATACCGCCTCGTAAGTTCTGCCTTTCAGACAAAATATTCAACGGGCCGTGTTTGGAGCCAAGGAAGCTCGCGGACAGCACAACGGTCAGGACTCGAAATTGTTCTCGGTCGCTCTCTTTCGGTTCAGAAGGAAACTTTCCGAGCTGAAAATGAGCTGACCTGTGCTCAGGCATGACCATCCCTCACAAAAAGGAGGCCCTCTGCTTGGAGAACATTAAACGCCTTGGAGCGGGCATGGTTGAGAGTCAGAGGGGCAAGACGTTTGAGCAGAGACTCCAGGGCTTCCGATTTTTGTTCTGTGGAGAAGAGCAGTCTGCCAGGGGATTTCGCAGAGACATTCAAGGTAATAAAATGCTTTTCTGGGCCTAGAGCGGAGAGTTCCTTGTATATATGGAAACAGGAACCAAAACAAGAGGTCACAGGAAGAAGCTGACAAAAGTTCGACCTAGGTTGGTAGTTAAATCTCATTTTTAGCAGTAGGGTGATGAACTACTGGTACACACTGCCAGAAGGGGTAATACAACTGGGGACCCTCCAGCCATTCAGGGGGCCCTATAGCGTAGGTGGAAAGAAGCCACTTCTGACAATCGATTTTGAGCCTCTCAATAGACAGACGGAGGTGATGTGTCCAATTACTGAACGCTGTTGTTTGTTGCATGATGACTTAGTGAACTATCACGATGTACAATGTCTCCCGCAATTGATATGTGATGAGGTCTTACGTTGCTCTTCCATTTTGAGCGGGGATTGGAAGAAATAAACTGTGCAGTGGAGGAGGCCTACCTAATGTGCCCACCACCCAGGGAATTCCGGACGCCCTACTGGCTGTGGCTATTATCTGTTCTGCTTGTGATTGTTGGCGGCAAGACCGCGTGCTGTTCAAAAATCTCGATGTCTGATGTTCGGCGGACTTCCCATGGCGGAATCGTTCATGCCTCTCCAGCTGAAGGGACTGTTGCAAAGCCGAACTTTCTCCCTCTGGCCAGCTGTCTACCTTTCAGGTCACCGGCAACTGAAGACGCAGGATGCAGTAAAGACTAATATCCCGAACCCTTTCGCATTACCCATTGGTCTATCTTCCAGTTTGCCGTCAATGACAGGTTCACGACACTGTCTAGATTTGTATTCTGAACCCTTTCTCTTTTTCCCAATAACCCATTATCCAGTGACAAAGCAAGTGACCTGTCCCACCAGGTTTAGAAAGGGTCAAAGCTCATCACCCCTAGATCTGATCTTAGCCAATTCCGAACACAGCGTAGACGTTGTCAGTCTTCTACCACTGCTGGGTAAAGCGACTGCGTAGTCCCCTCTTTCGACTACTTATTGAATTGGTAATCTATATTTTCCCTATACAGACTAGCTCGTCCGTTCAAGCGAATGTATTTCTAAATGATGAGGTTCTGCGTCAGAAACGAACTAAGCGACATATCGGACAACATAGACAGAAGAAAGTAACGGGCCACCAGAGCAGTGTGTTCTTAAGGCAGATATTCTTTATTTACCTGGAATCCGGCAGACCTTTAAGGGTAAGGCACATCTCCCACCGTCAATTAGACGCCTTCTCGAAAAGACTGTCCCAGATGTCCGCCCAGCACCGAGCCAAATCCCTTCCGGCGGATGCAGAAGCTTCAGGTGCTTCCGGAATCTTTGTAAATCTAAGATCAGGGAACACTTCAAGAAACAACAGAAAGGAATCATAGGCCGTGCGCGTACAAACCACTCTATCATCTACGAACTCCTGCGCTGCTATGGTGAATCAAGGTCCTCAGTGCTCGCTTTCCAGCCAATTACCTTTCTGAGGTAGCAGAAGTCTTCAGCTCTCACTTTACTCTGGTTTTCAGCGCACAAGTAGTGCTTGTTTGTAGACACCCATCTCTTCAGCCAAAACAGCTAGTCCCCTCATCGCAGCACTTCACCGTGTCTCAGGTAGAAGTGGAAGAGGAGCTTAACAAACTTAACCCGTTCAGCTCAATGGGACCGGAAGAAGTTCATCCCAGCATTCTAAGAGAATCCGCCTCCATTCTTACAGCGTCATGTTCTACGCTCTTTCAACAGTGCGTAGACAAAGGAAGACTTACAAATTCACGGAAACATACTGTAACTTTCCCAATTTATAAGAAAGGAGATCGACATCTTCCCGGAAGTTATAGGCCAATAAGTCTCACCTAGCAAAGTCTTCGAGTATTTCGTAAAATGCAAAATCTTGGCACACTTGATCGACAACACAGTTTCTTTCCTGGAAGGTCATGCATCATTATTAGGCTGACCTTTATGTAAAGCCTGACACAGGCCCACGACGACGGCAAGATATCCCATGCTGCATTCACTGGTTTTGCCAGAGCTTTCGATAATGTCCCGCATACTCAGCTTCTGTACAAACTCAGGATATGAGGCTTCTCCGGTCGTCTACTGTCCCTGATTGAGAGTTTCTTTATAAAACGAACCTTCTCATTTCGTGAGTATACGTCTCAGTCTCAACCTGCACCCACCGATATAGGAGTCCCTCAGGGCTCTGTCCTCGGTCCTCTCCTGTTCCTCACTTAAATGAACGACCTCCCTGATGTGGTTCCGGGTGAGCTTAGCGAGGCACACAGAAGACTTCACAATCTGGGACCTGGAAGCAAATGCTATGCAGCCAGCCATTGAATCGGTCAAACATCGGCCAGCTGACTGGAGCCTCCCAGTAAATGATGGCAAATGTGAAAGCGTGTCGTTTGGCAATGCTCCGGCCCATCTCTCTAAGACAAACTGGAACATACAAATCCAAATGTTGGACCAATACAAGATCCTTGGTTTCCGGCTACGCAGTATCTCTCATTTTCCTCCCACTAAGAGAAATGTGGAAAAACTGCCTTCCGGGTCCTAAACCTTATTGGACGAACTTTTCCGTTGATCCCCAAGGAGGACTTCCATCCTCCACATGAAACCTAAATTCGACTTCTTTTGGGATACGCCAGCCAGATAGTACACACGTGCCTCGTCAGAGATCGGAACATCTTGGAGCTGATTCAAAGGAAGGCTACCAAACGGTTCATGGCTTACGCTTTGCCCCGTACCCGGCTCTTTCAGTATCGTCTAATCTCTACCCTCTTGAGACACGCCGTACTAAACGAAGACCCATTCCCGATGTATGATCTTTTCTTAACGGGCCTAGCGGACCAGGTTTTTACTAGTCCGGACTTGGAGACCCTGCGAGGACACTCGAGGAAACTCTTCAAACCCCGTCCACTTATCTTCATTGGACAACACTTCTTCTCGTCCTGGACATTATCTATATGGAGTGACCTTCCGCAGGAGATAGTGAATGTCTCCTCAAAAGAGGCATTTAAGGCCAGACTAGACCACTGGCCAGGATTATTGTCAAAGCCAACCAATTCTGCGATCGCCCTCGCGCATATTATTCTCCCCCATATTTTCACGCACCGTCTTCAATCGTTGATATTTGTACTTGCATGCAGTCATATATAAATCCATTCTCTTTCCTCATACGAGCGTTTATGCAAATCAATCATCTGTGTAAACTTTAAAACAACGAAAATAGTACTGGTGTATTGATGTATTCATATTCACTTTGTCGGACCCATGTACTACGTGTAATAAGGTCAGACAGATCGCCACTCCCATCTTTATCGGCGTAAGTGTTGATGCTCGTTAATGCTCTTACTCAGTTCCGGCTCACCGAGTTTTCTTTCCGTCTTTGCAGATCGTACACGTGCAACCCCCACGGGAGACACTGCATCCCGCATACTACAGTACGTAGGAAGCATCTATTTTTATTCCGGTGTCCTTTTCGCGAAAATTGTTGTCCCTTTGTTGTTGAGTTTTGCCTTTCCAGCTCGGTAGAGCAGGAAAAAAGAAGATGCATACGAGAGCCGGGAACATCTGGGCTCACTCCTCGCACCCATGAACTACTTCAAGACTAAGATTTTGAACTATCTTCCAGCTTGCTGGTGACATTCAGATAGCAAGATATTCACAAGATCGGGGAACATTTGGGCCTTAACCTCTTATCCGTGCAATACTTCAAGAAGTCAAGACAACTGAACTGAACTGAACTGCACTGCGTACGCGGAATTTTCGGGTTTTGCGGTACGCATCCGCACGAGGAGTCTGCGATTAGCCTGGCGCGCGAATGGACCAGCCACTTTTCTCTTGTACAAAATGTTTCAGGAATTTTCCCCAGTCGGAAATGTCACGTTCGGGCCAGACCTGCAAGGTTTGCTTTATCCCCCCGTTAGGCATTAGTTCCTGTATAGGGCTGCAATCCTCATCATTCTACATTCAAACAATGCGAATTTTGCAAGTCGGATTTCAAATATTACTTGTAGGAAAAGTCATTATGATTTACTGTAATATTATCACCAGATGTGGTACCATTTGCCCGAGATGTCAATCACTGAAGTCTAAGTATGGTGATCCACAGCCGTGTTCCATCTGTCGACTCAAAACTGCCTTCGGAAATGCGTTAGTATGCCAGCGTTGTTTGCACTATAGGGTTCGGTTTGGTGAGCCCCGAGAGTGTCAGGCATGCGGTCAGGTTTGCGCGTTTGTGAAGGATGAGGTGAGTTAGTGCCTTCCAGGTATACTGATCATATTGACTTTCCTCAAATAATATAAATTAACTTTTTATGTAATACAGGTGTACTTATAAATGGCGATGTAGTTGCACCGATGAAAAAGTGGGCACCAGTTATTATCCAACGCCTTATTGGTTCGGGTTGTCGGACCTTGTGAGCTCCCACCGACTGACCACGGTCGATGTCACTAAAGGCCGTTCCGAACAGTCTGGTTGTTTCATTTCAGGTCACTAAAGTTTTCTCGGCCAGGGTAGTTTCTGATTTCTTCCCTCAAAAACTGCAGAAGTTCTCACTGGTATGACTCCGGAGAAGGGGGTGGGGAAGGCGGAGGGACGAAAAGCTTACTTTCGACGAATTGGGATCCCAATGCAATGAGGTATTGAAGCTGGTTCCAGGTTCAGTACCTCGACTTGCTACCGCTCTAACCTGTTAAGCAAACCTGTGGCAATTACTGGCGAAAGAATCAGCGGAAGATGGTCAAAATTAAACCAGAAGCGCATGGTGCTTTCTGGGTACCGCGTGCGCTTTGTAGCTCACCAAGATATTTGTTAAGCTGGAAAACCCTTTCAACTTCAGTAGTGTATATGCGCACCAATTATTACTTTTCCACTAGCCAGATGAGATAAAACCAGTGCTTGGTGAATCACTAAAGACATTTCAACCCGCCACGGAAGTCCTGAGAATTTGTTTTATATTGTGCCTAATGAACACCTCAATAATACAAACAAATATTTAGTTTGCGTTTACTTGCGATTACGGGTTCTCGGATTCCTGGATGCCTAGCATATTCAAGTAAGTTTCCAACTACATCACTTCAGCTAATTAAATGACGAATTTTAATTTGCAGGTTTTTTCACTAGGGGTTGAAGTTCAAGACAAGAAAACGCTTCAGAGTCTTGACCGGTTTGTGTCGATGATGTATTATTGTCCTATGTAAATATCAGTACTGACTGACTTGAAAGCTAATCACGTAACCTAGTTACGGAGCGCACAGCGATTTATCTACTTCCAGAACGTTTTGGGAGGTTTTCCTAATTGCATCCTTAGCTAGCATGTTGTGTGCTTCACTGTGTAGATAACGTTGACAGCATAGCATGACATGATATTGATAACATTGATGATCGTGGCAATGTTTTGGATTGGTTCTACTTCACGATGTTGACAAACACTAAGGAATATGGTGAGCCCACGGCAAACATTTCTCTACGGGGTAAGGCATTTATCTAAATACGTCTTGTTGCCCTAGTAACCCCTTACGTGATGATCAGTTATCCGATTGAGTCTGGTTGTGTACACAGTCCATTTAATTCTTTCCAATGTTGGCTCCCTGTGTCGTCGGTGTGATATCCGCTTGTTCATTAGGTTTCTAACGACCGGCATAGTTCTTCAGTTATCTTAACCCTTGCCGACGCACTTCTGTCCCCCGGTTTCGGTTACTGCCCCACTAAGTTACGCTATCTAATGTCTCCGAACGTCCGGTGGACGAGTCGTGGATTCTACACAGAAGCCCAGTGCGTCCTACTCCGTCAAGCCACAGACTGCCCATCTCGACTCATCCTCAAATCGCTGTCTACATTGGAGAATAACGTGGACCGAAGAAAAATACTGCGGGGACGCTGGTTCTCGAATATCTGCAGTCTTTGCTTGTACTCTTCCAGTAACTGCCGCGTTTCTGAGTCTCAGGAGAATAGATCTATTTTTCTCAAAGTGCACTCAAGTTTCAGTGACCAATCGGATGTCATGTCGACGTCATAGGTGACTCAGCCTAGTAAACGTCAAACGGGCGTTCCTATACACCATTACACTTCAGCTAATATCTGACCGTTAGGTCGTATGTAAATTTGTAGGCAGCGAAACTTACCTGCTCAGGCTAAGGCTTTCGTCGCTGGAACGAGGTTTGGTGTGGGTTCAGCCTATTCCCATAGTTGTGCTTCACATTAGAAAAAGTGCATCCAAGAAATTGATACCTTGTTTATTTATATGCACAGATTCGTCCGCGGAGTATTGGCATACCGGTGCAAGTTTTAACAGCAGACTAGCTTGTTTTATTGATTTTCGGGTCGCCTTTGGCTCAGTCGACAGAGCATCGCTATGGACTATACTGCAAGCAAATGGAATGCTCCAGAAGCGTATCAGTCTCATCAGATCGTATTACTCAAATACGCGCACGAGAATATACATCTACGGAAAAGAATGCAATGGTTTCCACTCAATTCCGGTGTTAGACAAGGCTATTCCTCATCGGCACTAAGTACTGTTTAACTACATCATTCATTGGACAATGACTCAAGCGCTCGCCGATTACCCTGATATTCAGCTGAACACCGATGCTTTTGTCGCTGATTCGGAATTCGGTGACGACATCGCCATCTTTGGTGGCAGCCCGATCGCATTGTATCCGGTTTTGAATCGCGAAGAATACTTCGAAAAATCCATAGGACTAAAGACCAACACATCGAAAATCCTTTCGACCTACGCTTAATAGTACATACAACCGATATTCATCAACGGCGACCAACTCGAGCATGTTCCAGCCTATAAATAATATGGACTGCATGATCCCCCCAAACGATCAAGCCAAAGGCGAATTCAAGTTGCGCATAAGCGACGCCAGGGTTGCGTTTCTTTAGCTTCACAATACACTCTGGACGCCCAACGAAATCAGTCTCCGAACCAAAGTCCGCATCTTCCGGGCTGCAATCCGTCAAGTGCTGAACTACGGCTATGAAACGTGGCCATTACCCGTCAAGGGCATCAGAAAGCTGGAAGTGTTTGACTATTGATGTTTGCAAGGGATACTCAAAGTGGCTTGGTACAACACGTTCTTGAACGATGCAGTAAGACAACGCTGCTTTGATAGAGAAAGCTGTCAGTGTTCCTTCAACGCCGAAGACTGTAGTGGTTTGGGCATGTCCTACGAGGTCCAGACACAGAGATATGAAAACAGTGTCTTTCTCACGTTCCAAGTCCAGGACGGCGCTATCGCCCTGAAGGACAGTTGAAAACATGGGTTAGTACTACAAAATCGGACGGTGAGCAATTAGGACTCCAGTCTGTCTACGGTGTTCGCAAATGGAAGCAAAACTGGATTCCCCTGTGCTCATGTCTCGCCTCCGATCGTCGCTCGTAGTCAGGTGCCATTCGGGACATCCATGAAGCCGGCTCATCTTCCCGCAGGGACTATCCGCACAGAAACGACGAGCAAGTACCAACACTTCAGTCTGTTACTGTTAGCAAACATGGGACTATCCAACGGAACTACACAGGCGACTGCTGACTGGGATCCATCCGCGTTGTGCACGTTCAGCCTTCATGTCCAAAGCAACACCAACGCCAGCCTGACCACGAGCACTAGACACTGAATCACCCAAAGCGTAAAGAGTGGATGAAGCCAAATTTGTACTTGGGGAGCGGTGTTATCACTGAAGTTGGGTCCTGTATGCCTTTTTCGGAGACACAACGCACTTCTATTTCAAAGGTTTCAAGAGTCCTGTTTATCAGTGTACTAATGTTGAGAACAGTTTAGCAAAAATATGTTTCGTTCTGAGAATTGATTCTCTATTTTTTACTATCTCTAAATTGTTACTCAAGTTGTCGGTCACGACTCATTGTGACTCTCCAAATCCATTTAGAATTGGAATGTAAAAGATGAAGTGCGGAGAAATGATAAATGTTTTCCGAGGGGCTGCTGGAGATTTCTAGGCGAATCATACTATACGGCTGCTCATGCCACAGAAGAGGTTTCTTATTGGGAACCCTAATAGTAGTCCCGATCGTAGACTCAACAGTCTGATTCAGGGCTTTGGGGCATTAACCCAGCACGGGGGCGCGGCCGAAGCGCTCGTGAAAGAACTTCTGATCTGGCACGTGGGACTTCAATGTTGATCCTATCATATCTTGTCTTCACTGGTGCTTTATTATCGATCCGTTTTTTCGGATTCAATCTTTAGTTCCACGCACCCAATGTAACAAGCGGAACGTAGACCGGGCATTATTTTTTGGACTGGGGACTCTCCAGTTTTGGAAGGCGATAGCTATCCAATGAAGTCCAACGACTTCTTTTGCCGTCAAGAAACCCCAGGTACTCCACTCCTACACTCATCCAGTGGTTTTTGATCGATAAGCTGTCTTTTTGTTCATTCGCTGTAGTGTCCTCTCCAGGGGCATAGTAATTAAAACCAAACGCTGTCCATCAACTAGTTCTGAGAGATCGAGAACTTCGTTTGGATCTGTCAGGCATTATTGCATCACTGACTTGAGAAAGCTATCGTGCGTGGCTCTTTGGGTCATGGAGACACAAATCATGACTCCACGCCAAGTTGCAGTTTCATTGTGATGAAAAGATGCACTCGGTAGGATTCCCACTGGCCTGATTCTTACACATCGTTCGCGAGTGTTGCATAATCGGCAGTAAATAATGCTGGCTGGCAGTTTGAATGCGATACCTGCCAAGCTTTTCCTCTTTAGTTTTTATGGGAAGGCCTTTCTTCGTAAATCGGCTCACATCATTCCTTGGGGATCTTTCCACTTGTTTACCGGAAAGAGAATCGGTAAGCACGATGCGAAAGCTTCGTCGCCGTTCAAGAAAATGGCTAGGAGCTACCGACTCCGTTCAGCTGCTTTATGCCCAGTCAAGACCATATCTGGCATGTAATCGGCTTTTTTCATCCTTTCATTCATGTTTATTATCTGGATATCTCCTGTAAAGGTTGTTCGGATGAATTGTTCCTTAAATTGTTCTACTCAGCTTCCCAGTGGACGGCTCCGAGAGCGAATCAGTGATTACCTCAGATGACTACTGGTTTCCGCAGAACGGTTCTTCTGAGAAAATGATGAATGTCGCGACTGTAACCAGTTCACACAGTTTTCCATTTCTCTACTTTTCTTAATCCACCAATGTTCGCGGTCTATTCTCAAACTCCTGGTCAGTCTACACCTCGTGGGGTGCGTGCACGACAAAACCCAAATTTAGGAGAATTTTAATTCACTAAAAATGGAAGAAAGTACCGAAAATGACCATGCCCTAACCGGACCTGGGAAATGATGACACAACTCTCTGAGGATTGATACGTGCTTATCCGTCACTCAATTTTCCAGTGACCAGTTCCACAATGCAGTCCTTTAAGGAGGAACGAAAACCATGCGAATATCTTCGAACACGATGGATGGAGCCTTTGTAGAGTTTAACTGAGCGGATTTTGGTTGATGCATGTACGATCGGTACGGAATCCAACGTGCGCCTCGCGGACCCGCGAATGCATCTGCCACAATATACGAAGAATGGCAAATGACAACAGCTGGAGTGCTATTGGAATAACTGTCATACTTCTGTGATCAGCACGGTCACTTTTAACTCTTGAAAATGAGACCTAATACAGATTCCCATCATGATGAAGGACCTGCTCAGAATTTCAAACCCTGAAAAAACAAGAGGGCTAGTTCTTTAAAGGGCGGTTCTCCATTTTTAAATGAGACTTAGGGGAAGATGTTAGCACCTGACACCTTCCGTCTGCCTCCTCACAAGTGTGCATCCGTAGGTGGTTCTATCAAAACGGTTTATGCGATGTGTGGAAAAAGCTAACTACTGAAAAAGTCGGCGCTTGGGACCAGCCAAGCTCCTCCCAGTGTCCCAGAGATCACTGGTGATTGTGAATACACGTTCATTCAGCTTCACGGATTGTTTCACTTACACTTAATTGCATCCTGCCGTTAACATTGTAATGAGTCAGCTTGCAGTTGTCACTTGTGAATTTTATCAGTGACACGCACTACCACTCAGCTTTTTCAGTCCCTGAGTAAACTTGCGCTGAGGCCATGTGTGATGGTAAAGCGTTCTCCGTTTTGCTCGCTACCACCCGGAAGCCTCTGGCATGCGCATTAAAAGTAGTTTTACGACGTGAAATGTCAAGCCATAGCTTACGGCCACTACCACCACCAAATTGGCCAGCGTCATTTGAAAATCAGACAGACGAGCTGACTGGATTATTGTATCGTAGTCTAACAGACATTGTATGGTGCTTTTTGGCCATCAATCAAAGTGCACTTGAACGCTCATCAAAGCGTGGTCAGAGTCCGTACAGGTAATCAAGTATGATCGACGATCGTAAATATAGGTCCACCATTCTTAGTAGATTTTAGTCCTTTTGATCTGGCTCCAGTGCTGAGTCGAGGGATGCTAGGTAGCGTACCCGTGCACACGAGTGCAAATGATAAAAATATACCCCATAACCACGAAGGCCAACTGCAACACTATAGACAACGAGCTACCAGACCCTGGGACTTGAATTGGAGAATCACATGAAGTCCAAATAGGTCAGATGTGATAACGAACTGGACGACAGCGGATTACTGTTTACCATGAAAGTAATCGGTAATGGCGGGGATTTGAACCTTCGAAGTGGTAAGCAAGCTTTCTCAACCACTCGACTACCACCAGTCAGAGTTCGTATTTGCTAATAACTGATTACATTCAGATCTTAAAATCAAATGCATTTCCCCGTTGTCCAAACAACAGGAATCCATTCCAACACAGCCTCCTAAATGCGCCTCTTTCAATAATAACCAACCTGCTCTAGTATTCGTGTCTCCGAAATTCGGCTGCTGAATTATGCGTATAAAGATTCCCTGTGCAGATGACGACTATCACCTCCACTAAAACAGATCTACTGACGACTCCGGTCTTCACGGCGTCGCGATAGTTATCAGCAAAATGGCTAACATCATCATCGTCATCATCATCATCATCGTACGGCGTTAAACAGTAGGACAAGCCCTACCGATCACTGCCTTTCTCACCATGTTGCACGTTGAGTTACAAAGTATGAATATACAAGATGGATAGGGAGTGGACCTACACGGGTGGGGAAACGAAAGAATGCCCTAGTAGCCAACACACGAAACACACAGTCTAACTGTACAAACGCACATTGACCAATCATTCTGATTCGATAGGAAGTGACAACACGATCGGCACTGTTCAAGGTTCGTTGCCATATTCTTCAGTGTCTCCAGCCAATTGGATGAGGGATCTTTTTGACCCCAACCACGAAGACGTGCAGCACCTACTTTTCCTTAGTTAGCTGTACATTTTCTCATTCCTCGATGCCAAGTCATCTGTTGACCACGTGGTTTTTTCCACTCCCTAGGAGGAACGGAGAATAGGATACGGTACGGTAGACATGTGTTTGCCATACGTAACACGTGCCGTAACCAACAAAATCTACTAAGCTGGATACGCTGTGATAGAGAACTCCCTGAAGTTGTACCCAATACTCGATTTCTGACCTCAGTTTTGCTCACTAAAATTGCTAACAATCTTGTTGACATGGAACCCCGCTATCTTCTGGGGTCGCCGTAGCTTGTTTCCTTTGAACATTAGTTGTGGTTTTGCGTTTGCAGCAGTAGCTGAGGGAGCAGTAAAAAGACGAGTTCTACAGCAGACTACGAGGTTGCAAAGCGTCCCAAAGTGTAATATCCTGTTTGTTGTTGGAGCCTGGGACGCCCCAGGAGGTGACCAGGCATATCTCGGGTATATATATATATATATATATATATATATATATATATATATATATATATATATATATATATACTTAAACTGCAGTGTGACGATAAAAAACGTCTCGCCAATTTTGCAGACTGTAACAGACCAGTCGTCGCTAACAATCAATTTAAACATCCTAGGATAGTTCTACTAACGTGGTACTCAAGTGCCGGTCACGGCGCACCATTTGGATTATATTTTGAGCATCTTCCGTCGAAGATTGTCGGTTCTATCAAAGCGTAGAAATAGGTAAAAAATGGCATCGATCACGTCCTTGCCGGTGCACTCATCAGGATCTACTTAGTCAACCATTGCGAAAACTGCTCCAAAACGGATTAACTCAGCTGCACTGGGATCATCGACGAAACACCAAGTGGTGTCAGACGCTATCTTCTCTCGTCTAGCCACCGAACGCTGATATGGAGAAAAAGCATTACCGAGATAAAATAGATTTTATTGAAACGAGCTATCCAACAACCCGTTCTCGATGAACTTAAAATTATTCCGTAGTTACAAAGAGATTAGATCTCAAAGACGACTAGTTGTCTGTAGGCGTAGAGACATTCACCTAAATGATTACCCAGGATTCCGGGATATTCGACGTAAAACGATTTGTTCGACCAGAAACGACCGCAATACCTACTGATCCGAAATCACGTAACATGTATACTACGGTTAAGTGTGGTGACCTTTCAAAGCTGTTCCACCTCATTCGCGCTGTGTCTAGATGGCGATAATCAACAAAACCCTTTGTGGCGCTGCCGGGCCATCCATTCCCGAGCGGGAGTAAAAGAGGCAGCAGTGGATCGGGCACTTCGATCATTTACCGAACCGCCCCATGGCACGCCGCGAATTGTAAGGGTATTGGCTGGAGCATCAGTAGACAGCCCAGTTCCGTTAGCAGGCAGTACGTCCTTGTCTGCCCAAAATCAGTGACAAAGCTGAAACCAGCGAAGCGGTTCGATGGCCCAACAGTTCGTGACGAAACGGAACGAAATCATCCAATGAGTTGCCAACAGTCGCTCGCATCAAACCAAACGGAATCAACCAATTAGCAGTCAAGTGTTGCTTTAATTGAACGCAACGGAATCAGCCAATGTACTATCAACAGTTGTTTTAACCGACCGGGACGAAATCACCCAATCGGGGACATAAACAAAAAAGCCAGTTAGAAGATCCGGTTATGGGAAGCTTCCTGGACTAGTACGCTTCCTACCATGGTTTTGACTGTGGTCACCTGCCATCCTATATGGACTGCTTACTTTTGTATAATAAGACGAGGTTGTTCGACGGAGGAAAAGCCTTCTCATTGAAGTTATTGGGACAGCATAAGCACGAACCAGTTTCATTCGGTTGCAAAACCAGTCTTAAAAAAGGTTACCCGTGGTGACCGAAACGTCGACAACCTACCAACGATCTCGACTACGCTGTGTTATTGAGCAATAAAATTCTACCATAACATTTCACATGGCGCATCGATTTTTCGATACACTCCGAACCGATTTCGGTTCTGACACATTAAACAGATCACAGAATCCCCAAACGAACGTTACTACATGAGTAGCAAATTAATGTGATAAGAAGACATCACTGGTGTAATACTCAAGTGAGAGAATCAAAAAATCCACGAGGAAAACGAAATTACACGGAGGATGTTTCGAACGTCTTTCGGTAGTGCTTTTTTAATTGGAAAAAGCTCCCAACGGACTGTGAAGCTCTGATCTTAACTATTCTTCTGATGTAGAGTAATAGAAGTGTGAAGATATTTTCCGTGCCTTTGTTGGATGAATTCTCAACGGTGCGGAACGCCAACTTGCTACAATCAAGGAGGCGTTCGTCCTGGTAGGGATGAGTAGACAGTATTTACTCTCCGCAGCAAAGTAAAGCATCGACACAAAATTCAACGCCTAACCGCAGCTTGTTCTATGAATTTATGGTACGCCCTTGACTCAGTCGATAGAGGGTCAATATGGACTGTACTACAAGTAGATGGGATGTCCCAGAAGCTTGCTAGTCTCACGAGGTCGCACCGCTCAAATATGCATGGGAGAATACGCATATATGAAGAAGAAACTCGTGATTTTTCTTCTTATTCCTGCGTTAGACATTGCTGTTCATTGTCACCACTGATGTTCAGTTGCACAATCGACTGGATAGTATGTCTGGCATTTACTGACTACCCTAGGTTCCCGCTGATTCCGAATGCTTTTCTGGCTGACTTTTAATTCGCAGACGATATCTTCGAACATTTCCAAATCGCTTAGATTTCTTCACAAACACCGTAAGACCACAGGTCAGTAAGGTTACGATCTTTTCGACCTGCGCTGTGGAGTCTATACATTTAGTGTATGTCAGCGGTGAGCACATGGAGAATATTCCGGCGTTCAAGTGTTTAAACTCAACTATCCTCCCAAATGGTTAAGCATGAGACAGTCAAAATGCGCATTGAATACGTCGGAATAGCGTTTCTCCACCTTTGCAAGGAAATCTGGGCGCGCAATGAGAACAGTCTCCTAACCAAAGTCCGGCTTCTCCAGGCCGCTGGCCGACAGTTACAGAACACAATGACTTTGTGCTTGGGACGTCTGGAAGCTGGAAGTGTTTGCCACTGGGCCTGCAACAGGTGTGACTTAGCGCGACGTTTTCAAGAGGTGTAAGCCAACGGGGCCTCACTATCGAAGAGCTGTTGCGTTACATCAACATCAACGATTGCAGTAACTTGAATATATCCTACGAGGTTCAAACATGGAGATATCAAAACATTGCCTTCCAGCTGTTCCCTGCACAGGGTGGCGTTGCCACCTTCAAGGACAGCTAAAAACATAAATCAGCAGTGTCACATCGATCGTTGAGCGGTTGGAACTATTCTGACCAAGGCGTTTGGCACTGGAAGCAGAATTAAATCTTTGCTCTGCCCGCCGCTTATGGGCAGTTGCCATCCGCGACATCCATGAAGCCGGCTCATTCTCTCGCAGGAGCTAGCCATACAAAGTAAATGTGAGTATTCATGTCTTTATGATGAGATCACTTGTAAATGTCACTATCTACCGAACCTCGAACACAGTATTGCTCTTCCGTAGTGTTCAGTTCTATCATCTATCGTTTTCGCCACGTTCTGAATCAGCCTCACTTAGCAGCAACTTTCGTTGCAGAAAAGGTCGCCATCAGCATGCCGAATGTGTAGTGAGTAGTATCTCATGCAGCTGTGTCCGTACAAGAAGCAAAGTTGTTCTGCGCGACGTGGGCAAAACGCCTATACCGCACCAGAAAAGGTAGAAGAACCCCGAGTCGCAGTAGTAGAACAAGCAGCCGTTACAGCCGAAATCCACCGCTATAATTAACTCTTGGTCAGAATTCCAAGCTACGTCAAGAGGATGTGATAACCAAAATAAACTAACGAACGTTCGTGTGTAGATCGATATAGCGCCCGATTCCGCAATCGTGTCCGAGCGGACAGGGCACAATGGATACACCAAGCTCAAAATGGTTGGAACCATTTTGTGAGGTGTGCTCTATTCGAAAGGTAAATTTGAGTGTGCGATTGAGCTAGCAGACCAGTTTGGTTATCCGCCAGTTTCCTTAGTAAGCCGCGAACTGATCCACCCCATGTCTAGAACTAAACTAAACTGAGTTAACCGCTTGCAACTTTCTAGTTTTCAAATCGGTCAATTGTGCTCATCCACAATATGGAATAACCAAACCACCGCTGATTAGTACAGTCTTTCTCCTGTCTTCGGGAAAATAATCTTATTCAATCTCTGGTTATTTTCAGACATGTGCTGCCCAAGTCAAAGAGAATAAAACGAAAGAAATAAGAGATAGGTTCTTATTGAATTCACATTGCTTGGCCAGCCGGTCTCCAACAGAAGTCTCCGTAAACAAGAAATCGTGGCTGACACGGTGTTATTCGACCGGTTAGCGCAAGTCTACAATTTGTACCAAAAGACACTGAAATTCATACCAAGGGACCGTATGGCCGTCAGAGATTATTGTTCTGGCCATAAGAACAGGGTTGCCTGAATTATTCACACAAGAGGGAATCCTCTACAAAGTACAATTAGGCACACAGTTGTGACAGCAGCACGGAAATCAATTGTCCGACGCAGTGCTTGTCGCCCACCGGTAGAGTAGTTCTATAAAACCTGAAAAGTGACTGGCAATCTTTGATTTGTGGGCATCACGCATGACAATTACTTCTCCGTTGACCTTGTCTGCGGCCGATTCCGTGATGCAACCAAGACGCTGGACCGATCATGCATAGAAACAGGTGGCATAATTTATGAATAATCCGAGGTAAAATTTCTGTATTGATCACATCAAAAGGGAGGTGTCGGAAAGACTAGTTTCTCTGGGGAAATCCACCAGAAACGTCTAATATTAGTCATAGAAACGACTCAAGAAGCTCTCGTCGAAATAGCCCTTCTCAGCGTGTGACTCTTATGATTGTCATGTTACTTGATGAAGCCGTCTGGTCGGCCGGTCGGTTGATACATAATCTGGAGTGACTGGTTATGTGTGTAGTCGATTCCATCTCTTCAGCTCGCTTGTAACTCCCAGCTTCGGCTGTTCGTGTTCTTACCAAAATACGATAGTGGACTGTGAACTGTTCCCATGAATGTTATCAGACGAGAATGGCCTGCCCACTTTGTCGGAGTTGTTGCCTTGGAATAGGTACTAGCTGAATGTTATTGAGTGAAGTTTTAAATCCTCAAAGTTCAGCTTTCATTATGACCTTGTTAACCCGTTCGCGTTGAAGGAACTGAACTGAAATGAACCTGTTTTTCTTTTATTTTGGGTAGTTCTCAGTAGTTATTCGTCGGAGAAAATAGGAGAAAGTCACTAGTGTCTAGTGATTGATGGTAAAAATTTGGTTTGACAAGGGTTATTTATATCCTTTTAGTAGAATTGGTAATCTGTATCTCTCAACTCATTTATCCTATAGCAACACACGGATATATAGGTACATTCAGAACAGTCGTTAGGCGACTATGAAATGTGATCCTGTTTGCCAGTTTTGTTCTATCCTTGCGCTCGTTCTGATTTCATTCATAGGTTAGTCGTCAAAAAGTGGACGGACAAATTCTCTGTTGGGTTTGCACATACAACTTCAAACTGGCTCGTTCCCGAGAACGATCGGATCATGGCGGTGGTAAACGACGAAATGATGCTTCCGATTCTGGGCGATTAAAATTCGATCGAGGAGAGTACGTTTTGAAATATTAGTTGCTATGCCTACACTCGTCTTCCTCTGATTTAAATGGTCCTACTCGTATTCCTTGAAACCTTTTGCTTGTATACAGTCTAGAAACAGACTCATTGATCACAGAAGCCCATTGTACTACCGAATACCGCGACCCATTTTCATCACAAAATTAAGAGTAATAAACCACTATAGGGTCAAACGTGCTTCAGTTTTGTCGGCTATCTGTCGGTTCTGTGCTCTGACTTTGGTTACTAGTTCACCTTTGACAAAATCTGATCATTGTTGTTGTTGAGATTCAACCCTTCATGTTCAGGCTCATTATTTACCACTGATATATCAGTGCAGTGAAACCGGGACATGGTAACTTACCATTACAATGCAGATTGAAAATATGGGGATCATTTGTTTTTTATCCAGTCAGATAAGAACTAAAACAAACCACTCACAGGTTCTATTCAGTTGTCATCTGCTGTGAAGTATGCCACTTTTGCTCCATCGCTTTTAGAGAATGAAGTCCGCGAGCTATTTTCGACTTGATCGGTCGCGTCGTCCTTTTTTATCTCACTTGCGCATGAACGCAAATGGTAGGGGTATTCAATACAGCCGCAAAGGCCCATTGCAACGTTGGAGACAACCGGCTAACAGACCCTGAGACTTGGAGTGGAGAATCACATAAAGTCTCAATAGGTCAGGTGTGTTAACGAGCCGGACGACAGTAGATTACGGTCTACTATGAAAGTAATCGGTAATGGCGGGGATTTGAACCTCTTACCTCCGAGGTAGTAAGCAAATGCTGTGAAGCACTCGACCACCATCGGTCCTAGTACTACCAACCAACAAAGCAAATCGGGAGTCCTTCCAACCCACAGTTCTGCCTAAACCTAACGACCAGTAGTGTTCACAGAGTTTGACCTATCACCACGGAAGTACGAGGTTCAGACACCCCCATGGTCTGGGATAAAAGGCAGCTATCCGTTGTTTTCTCTATTACGCGTTTGCACATGAGTGCGCTAAGGCCCGTTACACCGTTAGAGACAACCGGCAACCAAACCCTGAAACTTAGACTGGCTGTGAACCACACACATGAGGTCGCAATAGGTCGAAAACCGGATGATGGTAAATGACTGTCTACAACAAAGGTGGCCGGTTTCGGTAACGAGATCCGAACGCATGGCCTACGAGGTTGTAATCGCACACAGTGTTGGTTGACTGTCGTGTCCCTTGGGGCATCCTCCATCTCTTTAGTCTCCATCATTCACCCAGCTCTCACCTGTGGCTCCACGAAGCTGAAGCATGCATCAGCGGCCACACCCCGGCAAACCGCTCGACAGGCGGACTAAACCAGGTTGAGGGTTACCGAGGTGTGAAAAACTTCGGCGAGACGGTGTTCGGCATGTGAAGACAGATCCTTCTGAATGGGCGGACGAGATCTACTGATCCAACGGCCAAAAAGGAGACCTGTTCAACTGCCTGATCCGACATTCCAGAGGAGGCGAACGAACCGTACAGCAGGTCTCCGGCTCCTCTGGGAACACCTTGCTGCCTTGCAGTTTGCACTTGGGTGTGCAAGGGCTAGAGGTGCAACCTCGAACAAAAAGGCCGAACGGTGCTGGGGACACCGCTTCGTACCCTACTCCCGCGACTCTCTATGGTTATTCACGAAACCTCAAGCGCTCATCATGCTACGGCGTCCCCGGTAAGCGACGCGCCTCGTGTCCCGGCGGTCGAGGTGATAAGACAACTAGCTGGGGTACGGAGCTCGCCTCCGACCGCCGCGCGTGGTCAGCAATGGTTCGTGATATCCATGGAGCCGACTTATCCTCTCGCAGGAGATAGTCGCGTAAAAGTAAAAAAAGTAAGTAAGTTATATAACGCATGACGGCAACACCGTACAATTAATAAACCCGTATGTTCCGGAGGCTGGAGTAGCGTATGTGGTATGCAACATTTTTGATGTCGCTCAGAAGTTGTACTAAGACTGACACGTTGTTTATACTGAGCCGCAGTTCGGAGGTTTTCTTAACCTGAGACTTACGTACAGGCTAGAGATTTTTGCTTTTCTCTCGATAACTACAAAATTTGGCGGCTGTCAGGTTGAGCATCATAGAACCAACCAGGTAATGCGCCCAGTGATATCAGTGTGTTAGGAATGCACGATATTTGGAGTGTATCGAAGAATCCGCTTTGGGGAAAGGTTAACCACTAACCGAACATTCGGCTAATGATATTTTTCCACCGACAACGCCGTTATTGATACCAAAATTTTCTCGCAATGCGCCCAATGCCTCGTTCGTAATTGCTATCCCATCAAACCTAACAGTATACCCTTCTGGCTGGGGCACTTGCTGGGTAAGTCGGGAAGCCATGTACCGTATCGCACACTGTTCACAATCCCTGAGTGGCAAAACACGTAAAGATCAATTCATGACGTGGAGGAGAGACTTGTAGAAATTTACAGAGGCACTGAAAATATCAGTGTCTCTCGCCCGTCCTCCATTTAAAGCCCGCAGGATTCCACCACTGGTTGTTTGGATACACTTGAAAATGGGACGTAGGACGTAAACAGTGATGATCGTCATTCTTTATCAAGTAATACTGCATGGAAAAGCATCCATGCACTCAGGGTTAGACTGCATCCGGCGCCGTGACCAGAGTGGCATATTTTATTCCTTCGACATTTACGAGTTCATACGCGGTCCACCTAAGAAGTCATGCCTCGTTGAAATCAGTGACTTACAATATAGCGTTCTTGGTCTTGCTGTATGATACGTATGACGAGAATTATGATGTCAAATCAGTTGGGCTATTTTGATTTCCATTCCGGTGGACGGTAAGTGGATTAAGGTGTTTGCTTACCACCTCGGTGTTCAGAGGTTCAAAGTCCCGCCATTGCCGTTTACTTTCATAGTAGACGATATTCCTTGTGTGGTCGGCTCGTCACCACATCTGACCCATTGGGACGTAATGTGGTTCTCTCCACTGCAAGTCTTAGAGTCTGGTTGCCGATTATCTCTAATATTTCAGTGGGCCTTTGTGGCTATGGGGTATATATTCCTTCCACTACACTAATGCGTGAGCATGTAGTAAAAAAAATCCCGAGTTGTTATTGGATTATAATATAAGTTTCTTGTTTTCTTTACAACAAACTTGATCTCAATACCGTCGTTTTGTCGGAGACGCAACTCATTGTTCATTGAACGCGTAACCGAAGGCGTCGGGAACGAATATACAGATTTTTGTCTTAACCCGTACTCTAGTATCCCTGTTTCTTCATGTGTCCTAAAAACGACCATCTTCTTTTCGGTTTTATTCTCAGTTTTACTTGTACTACACGTGATCTCTGACTGATAGTCCCTGTTTGTTTTTGTCAAATTTCCTTGTTTACTGTTGGATTATTGCACCACTGTTATCCCAACGCAGTCCGTCGAAACGTACCCGGTCGGACGATTACGGTTCTGGTAAAACGGATGGTCCGCTGGACGGCAATCAAGCGATTCCATCAACTCAAACACAAAGGTATAGTTTCTCGATATTGCCAACTATATTTACTTGATCAATCACCTCTCGAGGGATCTCGGAACACAGGCACAACTTCCGAGAGCTTATCGTATTTTTTTCTTTACCTGAAGGCATGTTTTAACTCAGTCGATCGCTCCGTTTTCCTGTTAGTGGATGACCATCACAACGAGACTGCACCTTAACGTGGTGTCATGGTTTGCGTGTCCCCGTGACCCAAAGAGCCACGCACGATAGGTTTCTCAAGCCGGAGATGCAGTTTCATCTGACAGGTTCATGGGTAGAGTTCAGACGAAGTTCTCGCTCTCTCAGAACTAGTTGATGGACAGCGTTTGGTTTTAACTACTATGCCCCTGGAGAGGACACTACAGCGAATAAACAAAAAGACAGCTTATCGATCAAAAACCACTGGATGAGTGTAGGAGTGGAGTACCTGGGGTTTCTTGACGGCAAAAGAAGTCGTTGGACTTCATTGGATAGCTATCGCCTTCCAAAACTGGAGACTCCCCAGTCCAAAAAATAATGCCCGGTCTACGTTCCGCTTGTTACATTGGGTGCGTGGAACTAAAGATTGAATCCGAAAAAACGGATCGATGATTAAGCACCAGTGAAGACAAGATATGACAGGATCAACATTGAAGTCCCACGTGCCAGATCAGAAGTTCCTTCACGAGCGCTTCGGCCGTGCCCCCGTGCTGGGTTAATGCCCCAAAGCCCTGAATCAGACTGTTGAGTCTACGATCGGGACTACTATTAGGGTTCCCAATAAGAAACCTCTTCTGTGGCATGAGCAGCCGTATAGTATGATTCGCCTAGAAATCTCCAGCAGCCCCTCGGAAAACATTTATCATTTCTCCGCACTTCATCTTTTACATTCCAATTCTAAATGGATTTGGAGAGTCACAATGAGTCGTGACCGACAACTTGAGTAACAATTTAGAGATAGTAAAAAATAGAGAATCAATTCTCAGAACGAAACATATTTTTGCTAAACTGTTCTCAACATTAGTACACTGATAAACAGGACTCTTGAAACCTTTGAAATAGAAGTGCGTTGTGTCTCCGAAAAAGGCATACAGGACCCAACTTCAGTGATAACACCGCTCCCCAAGTACAAATTTGGCTTCATCCACTCTTTACGCTTTGGGTGATTCAGTGTCTAGTGCTCGTGGTCAGGCTGGCGTTGGTGTTGCTTTGGACATGAAGGCTGAACGTGCACAACGCGGATGGATCCCAGTCAGCAGTCGCCTGTGTAGTTCCGTTGGATAGTCCCATGTTTGCTAACAGTAACAGACTGAAGTGTTGGTACTTGCTCGTCGTTTCTGTGCGGATAGTCCCTGCGGGAAGATGAGCCGGCTTCATGGATGTCCCGAATGGCACCTGACTACGAGCGACGATCGGAGGCGAGACATGAGCACAGGGGAATCCAGTTTTGCTTCCATTTGCGAACACCGTAGACAGACTGGAGTCCTAATTGCTCACCGTCCGATTTTGTAGTACTAACCCATGTTTTCAACTGTCCTTCAGGGCGATAGCGCCGTCCTGGACTTGGAACGTGAGAAAGACACTGTTTTCATATCTCTGTGTCTGGACCTCGTAGGACATGCCCAAACCACTACAGTCTTCGGCGTTGAAGGAACACTGACAGCTTTCTCTATCAAAGCAGCGTTGTCTTACTGCATCGTTCAAGAACGTGTTGTACCAAGCCACTTTGAGTATCCCTTGCAAACATCAATAGTCAAACACTTCCAGCTTTCTGATGCCCTTGACGGGTAATGGCCACGTTTCATAGCCGTAGTTCAGCACTTGACGGATTGCAGCCCGGAAGATGCGGACTTTGGTTCGGAGACTGATTTCGTTGGGCGTCCAGAGTGTATTGTGAAGCTAAAGAAACGCAACCCTGGCGTCGCTTATGCGCAACTTGAATTCGCCTTTGGCTTGATCGTTTGGGGGGATCATGCAGTCCATATTATTTATAGGCTGGAACATGCTCGAGTTGGTCGCCGTTGATGAATATCGGTTGTATGTACTATTAAGCGTAGGTCGAAAGGATTTTCGATGTGTCGGTCTTTAGTCCTATGGATTTTTCGAAGTATTCTTCGCGATTCAAAACCGGATACAATGCGATCGGGCTGCCACCAAAGATGGCGATGTCGTCACCGAATTCCGAATCAGCGACAAAAGCATCGGTGTTCAGCTGAATATCAGGGTAATCGGCGAGCTCTTGAGTCATTGTCCAATGAATGATGTAGTTGAACAGTACTTAGTGCCGATGAGGAATAGCCTTGTCTAACACCGGAATTGAGTGGAAACCATTGCATTCTTTTCCGTAGATGTATATTCTCGTGCGCGTATTTGAGTAATACGATCTGATGAGACTGATACGCTTCTGGAGCATTCCATTTGCTTGCAGTATAGTCCATAGCGATGCTCTGTCGACTGAGCCAAATGCAACCCGATAATCAGTTGAACAAGCTGCAGTCGAATACATAAAAGGATATGACTCGGTATTACAATCAGTGTGTGTTCACAGACTTGCTTTATCGGTTTGGTGGTACCATTCGCAGTTCTCTTCCTAGTCTTTGTATGTTTTATTTTCAATTGAGGCTGTCGCTGAGAGATACTGACCAAACCGCTGCACCTAGTCTATAGTTAATAGTTGTTTGAACTGAAGTGTTGATGGATGTACTGGATAAAATTCATATCTATCAATAAATCTCCGGCAGATAGTTCTTTTGGTGGGAGGCTAAAGCTGTACTATTTCCGCCACCTCTGTTGGTAGCGCATGCATGCAATGGAAGAAGTATACTCATTAACCTCCGACACCCACTGCACTATAGGGATAAGTGGCAACTTGGCCCTGAGATTTAGAATGACGAACCACACTGGGTCCCAATAGTTCAGGCTTGGTATCGAGCCGGGCGACACTGGATTACGGTCTAACCGAGCTCTCCGTCAGTGTGGTCTTGACCAGTAGTTTACGTCAGGTCTATCAGTGTCTCCCTTCGTGTTCTACTTCGGTGCTAACTTGCGCGTGGAGAAGCTAGTGAAACGGACTTTTTCGCTGGTGGAAAAGTGTCAAGCGTGGGTTGTGCAAATAGCGCTTATCTGAGTGAAAATCAAGACAGGTTGTGGTACGGCTCATCAACATGGCTGATGCGCATGGAGGATACATGAAGATTATCGGTAGCATGGCTCGAATCCGCCGCGCATATAAGCTATAGAAGACAGTCACTTTTGAAATATTCCACGCGGTACTCCGGTTAATTTTCCCCCTTCCGGAAGTGTTTGAGTTTTGCACCTCAAAGGTGGAGAAATGCATCCAAAACATCGCTGCACTATTGTTTTACCATCTAGAAAAATTCCCGACTCATATGGAACATTTCGCATATGTATCACTCGAAAAATAAATCTAGAAGTTGCACAATAAAACTGGCTTTCTCAGTCGAAATTCATAACAAAGAAGTATGTTATGCTGGTGTTCGAAAATACAGGGTTTATTCGAACAGGTGAAACTTTGTTTACGGAAAAGTGCAGAATTCATTCCCTCGTTACAAAAAATTCACTTTTTGACGATTTCATCATCCTGACTTGCGGAATTTAAGCTGCACACAATCTCACGCGTGGGTGTTGCAACACGTTACGTTACGTTACGTTACGTTACATTACGTGTGCGAGATGGGAGAGCAAACGAGCGAGTGAGAGGGGAAATAACCTGCAGACCATTTTCCTCGGCCGTGGCATTTTCAAGTCAGATGACACTTGTTTTTCTACGATCGCTATTACTCTACTGTATGAGTAATGCCGTGTCATTTACAACATAACATTTTAAACCGAAAAATACCGACTGTATATGGATTCACATACCATGCCCCCTTTCATGTGGTGCACTGATGATGTTACCACGACTGATGGGTAAACGTTTGTGGCTTGAACACAACCGAACGGTCATGACTACCGGATTGGAGAGAGCTGTTGGTTCGAAAACGGTTGCAAGCCCGCCCGCGGGCGCACGCACTCATCGATTGAGTAACTTCTTGCCTGTTACTTTAGTTGGCATCGGTAGGTTTGACATTTGGAAGGTATCCATTTGTATTTCCAGTAAGATCGACGTATCCTTTGTGCCCGAGGTTGTTTTATGGCGAGCACGAAGATGGTTCTGATGTTATATTCAGGTTCCACCGAGTACGGCCACTCCAAACAGTTCTGTTCCTCTAAACACTAGTCACACCTCAACTGAACTGGGTTTCCCAAGATGGAAGTTTTTGGCGTACACTGGAGCTCCCACATGCAACCCCGTTAGTGGCACTGAGTGTTCTTCATTCGTTTTTTTCTCTGGGGATTAGTTGACTCTGGACTATCCTCAGGTTGTGACCCATCGAAATTTTCTCAGGCAGCGACCTGTTTTGCTCCTCATTGTTGGGCGTCGTTCGGTACAAAAATGAAATTATTCAAAAACTAAATAGTTTTATGGATAGGTAATATTCTCGTCGAAATCTGTGGCTTCGAATGTATATAAAAAGTACCTTCTTCTGAATAGAAAGTCGCCCGAACACACCATCGATATGGCTGTGCGGGTTGAAAGAACAGTAGCTGGAAACGGGCATGTTCGGTAGGAAAACGATTTAGATGTTTTATGTGGAGGGCGTGTTAGGCTTCCCCGGGTGGGGTCCAAGGGATCCAGCAACTCAGTGGTTAGACAAGTTGGAGAACATGGCTCGCTGTCGCGATCAGTGACGTTCTTGCATCAACGGATTTTTTACTGACTTGATACTATGACTTGTAATTCTCTTCTTACTCTTTTCACACTCTTGTTTTGTCATTATTTCCGATTGAGGTTCTCACTGAAGGATAAAAGCTAAAGCCGCTGCACCCAGTGCATAATTGGTGGTTGTTCGAACTGAACTGAATTGAACTATCTCCGCTGTCAGGTAACCACTTGTTTATTTGAGAAGTTTGTAAAACCCCCATAATGAATGGAATATCATCGATGAAGACAAACACCACATAATGTCTTTATTTGGTGGATTGATTTTGACATTGCCAGTTTCACTACCATATTTAAATTATTAGGGGCCTTTACGGGGTCATTATTCCCAAACCCACGGCCGCGGTTCCTCGCACTCGCTTATAGTTCAGTATTATATTATTAGTATATTTCGCCTGACTTCAGGCTGTGTCAAACAGAACAGTTGAAAGGGGGAAGAAAGGGTGCATGAAGTCACATTCCATTCGTTTTGTACGTAGGCACAATACTACCAGGTTGTCCAGACAAAAACAGGTGGTTTTCATAGGGGTCCACTACCGAAGCCTTTAGCTATCCAAAGCTTAACCCGCCAGGTAGCGTGACGAAGCGTGGGGTCCGTAAACCACTGGGGGCCGGTGACTGATTGCTCAGTTTATACGCCCTTCGGATGGGGGGCCAGATGTCCTGGGTGCCCAGTACACCCCTCCGCGACAGATACCGGTGGGCAATGTTGTATACCTCATACGCCACCCGTAGTTGGTTTTGGGTCAGGATTTAGTTATTTTCCTTAGACTGACTTTCGGCCACCCAACCCGGTGGAAAGCCCCGGGCATTCGCTTTCATCCCTCCACTTTAGTGGAAGCACCACCACGAGGAGGCAGTGAGTAGGACTTCCTCAGTGGAGAGTGTAATAGACGCACGGTCATTTGGGAGCACTCCGAGAAGCGTTCAGGACGAGTAGCCATCTGGAAGCCTGAAACATTCACCCCCGACCATACTGAGGCATCTGGAGGCTTATAGTCCAGTGGATCTTGGAAATGTTCGAGTCAACGCCTCCTTCTGATTTCATAGTCAGGTATGGAATAAAAAGATGCATTTGCCCTGCTGTTGTCTGAGGGCAAAAAAATTTCTCAGTTAATATTCATTGCCCATACAGTTAGGCACAATGTTAAGAGAGTAAGTACGGGCACAAAAGACACGTAGTGTCACAAATATTCTTTCTCTTAGCTCATGTATGGCAGATCATTGTTGTTGATTATTGCCAAGCCTGGGACTTCGATCGCCGATGTCATATCACGAGCCAAAGTGGCGTCATCATCAGTACCGATGACCTGACCTTGACTGGTCAGACGGCTAAGATTGTACTACTTAGTTGGGCGAGCAAGCCCACAACGCACGACGCATTTATTGGCTCAACACACGGTAATCACAGAGCCGTATTTCGGGATACGTGGTCGTACACAACATCTCAGTCAGTTCAGTCCAAATAGCCATCAGTCATGCGCTGAGTGCGGTGGCTTTGGTTGCCGTCTCGCAGCGGCAGCCTCAATCGAAAATTATGCGGAAAAATAGGCAAAAAAGAAGAGTGTGAGGAATAAGAAGGAACTAAAAGTAGTATGGAGACCACGGAGACACGTTTGTGAATACAGGAGCTCCACTGACTACGACGCTGAACCATGTTCTCCAACGTAAGTAACCACTAAGTGAGGGAGCTTACTTGAACCCCACCCAGAAAGCCTAACATATCTTACATAGCAAAGTCTACTAGTTACGCTTTTCATACCTTTCTTCCATTTCATGGACTGACCACTCTTACCCATCTTTCAACCACCAACCTCTTCGGTGAACATTGCACGCCGAGGAATCCTATCCGGGGCCATGAGCAACACATATCCCAGCCACCTTGATGATTTGGTTTATGTTTCTAATACTCTGCGCTTAACCTCCATTACTGATTTGGATTCCCCGCCATGTTCGAGCAGTGTTACAAAAACATCGGTGCTCGAGTACCCGCAGCGAACATGTTCTCCTTAACGGTCCAGAAGAACTGACCTCACTGGTACAGCGTGCTCTCGATTCTTGGTGGAGAAACGAGTGCCATGTGGCCGCCATATATGACTCACGTTGGAAAATACCAAACAAGCCTTGGATAAACCCGAGGACGCTTCATCCGATATCCAACCTCCGGGTTAAGAGCAGCTGCCTATACAGCAAAACTCTTCCGTTTGGTTTATATGCTTATCAGATATCGAAAGGTTTGCTATCGGACTAACCCAGTCCACATCATCATCACCATCATCGTACAGCGTTAAACAGTAGGACAAGCCCCACCGATCACTGCCTTTCTCACCATGTTGCACGTTGAATTAGAAAGTATGAATATACAAGATGGATAGGGAGTGGACCTACACGGGTGGGAAAACGAATAAATGCCCTAATAGCCAACACACGAAATACACAGTCTAACTGTACAAACGCACATTGACCAATCATTCTGATTCGATAGGAAGTGATAACACGATCGGCACTGTTCAAGGTTCGCTGCCATATCCTTCAGTGTCTCCAGCCAATTGGATGAGGGATCTTTTTGACCCCAACCACGAAGACGTGCAGCACCTACTTTTCCTAAGTTAGCTGTGCATTTTCTCATTCCTCGTTGCCACGTCATCTGTTGACCTCCACGTGGTTTTTTCCACTCCCTAGGAGGAACGGAGAATAGGATACGGTACGGTAGACGTGTGTTTGTCATACGTAACACGTGCCGTAACCAACAAAATCTACTAAGCTGGATACGCTGTGATAGAGAACTCCCTGAAGTTGTGCCCAACACTCGATTTCTGACCTCAGTATTGCTTACTCGGTCATTCCATCCAATCCTAGCGATGCTACGCCAGCGCTGGTGGTCGAAAACCTCAAGACGACGAATGTCTTTTGCACGCACACTCCAAGTTTCGCAATCATACAAAAAAACTGAACGAACCACGGCACAGTATACACGACCTTTCAACTTGAGTGAAATATCAGGTCGGCACCACAAGTTCTTCAGTCCAAAGTACGCTTCTCGGGCCTTGGATATGCGCGTGCTCACCTCTACTACAATGCTCCCATCCGTCGTCATGCTACTGCCGGGGTAAGTGAAGCGGTCAACAATTGCCAGCACCTCCCCATCGAGCATCAAACTCGGAATCGTTGACGTCCAGTCTTGTAACGTCACTTCACACTTTGGAGGTGCAAAGCGCATTCCGAATGCAGCTACAGCTCTTGCAAGTCTATCTAGTGCATGTTGAACATGTTCCGTGCATTCGAACAGGCGAAAAACGTCATCTGCGTAATCTAGGTCACACAGCTTCCCACTATTTCCTAGTTCGATGCCCACATCCTGGAGATCTTCCATGGCATTCTCCATTATTTCGTCCATGACGAAGTTGAACAGGAATGGAGATAGGACATCCCTGTCGAACACCACTCGTCGACTGGATAGTTCACCGTAAACCCTTACGCTGCCAGAAGATAACCCAATCCTGAAATTGTATCTTGCATTTTAAAGGTGAAAAACGCTTACCGAACATTGCTACGCAGTTATTTAAACCATCCAGAAGAGCTTGCACCTAACCTGGTTTTTTATTTTGACGAGACCCTAATCAATTGCATGAGGATAGGACACGGATGAAAAATCTAACAAGGAATCCGCTGGCTAGTCACGACATCATACACAAGCAACAGTTTTAGTAATGGACACCCGAACACGCCGATTTTTACCGGGTACTTTGCTGTTTACATCTTCACGAAGACGGGGTGACTTTGTTGGCTGATATTAAAGTAGAGTGGGGGGGGGGGCGGATTGGCGAATTGGCCAGTAACAGATGAGCACGGGGTACGCAGGCAACTTCCAGGTGGTGTGTGCAACTTAAATCGAAAACAGTAATAGATCAACACATTTGTCAAGTATAATCTTCGGACAACGTTCGTGACGCGTAACGACATGATTCAAATCGACCACACGGCAATAAGTTACCATTCCCGTGTTCCTGGATAGCTTTACTGGTTTACTACCAGACTGCATGTGTAGGCCCTGACCTCTGGTGGTTTAGTTACATTAGCCGTACGTTTGCACAACATCCTCCATTTTGCATCCAAGCCCTCGATTTTCGAAATAGTCTCGTTTTTTTCAATATTTTTTTTTTACTTTTTGCATCCGTCGCTGGTTTTCATTGGGATATTCTCTCTTTTTCAGTTTGGATTCCGTGTACAATGAACATTTACTTACCATTGGTCAACTCCAAGATGAAGTTAAAGCGTTGAAACGGCAACTGGCTCAAAAAGATGCCGATATGCTGGCTAAAGATCGTACGATCGCGGAACTGCGTTCGGAATTGATCGACGTCAAAGAATTTCATGAGAGTCGTTATTTAAAGGCAAAAGCGGCCGCCCAAATGGAACAAGATCGTTTGACCGTAAGTTGTCTTCGAACCAGGCTGGTTGGTTTATTAAAAAAACGTATTCTTCCTTGTTGATTCCCTCCATTCTTCCACTCTCAAATAGCTCCGTCGTTATGCGTCTGTTCGAATTTTGAATACGATAGATAAAATGCTCGTGGCAAGTTGCCACTGCTCTGCAGTACCGTAGAAGGAACTGTCACTCCGTTTCGGTTTCTTGGTTCATAGATAATCTCCGTTTCTGACGAGGGAGTTTAAAACTGATTGAATCCTTTCATTTGTGAGTACCATCAGTTTCAGTTTATTCAACCATTACCCTCACACTTCTGTGCTCGGGTCTCGGTTGCTACTTCCAGCATCGTCGAGTCTAGGGCAAGAAGAACAGAAGCTAAAGTGGAAAAGTCAAAGTAATTAGTGGGAATCAAGAAAACAAAGAAAGAGTCCGAATGCAACTACACCACTGGCCGCGACACCCAGCCAAATCACTTAATATCTCCAACCATTTGGTAGGCGAATCACGTGGACCTCAACCTGGAAGTCTAACAGGTCCTACGTGGCCAAGTCCAAGGTATATTTGGAAGGTCCCGTGTTGAAGTGGGCCCAACGATCCAAATGACGTCCCTGGGAATGAAATCAGTGAGTCTCCGGATTCTTTAATTAACTCACTTACACGAGGCGCCCGTGGACCGGTGCCTCCAGTCAAACGGAGAGGGTTGCAAATATTGCCAATGGACGCAGCCTTTTCCGTTTCCCTACATTTCACAATCCACCACTACTCGCGGTCATTTCTCAGGCTCCTGGTCAGCAACTGATGTCGAAGATATCCATCGTTTATAAGCCACTCATGTAGTGAGCTATTTTTGCCCCCCCCCCGTTTTGCTGACGCTGTCATTTTCAGCTGTGTTTAGTATCAGGTGGATGGCTGGCGAAGGAGTGAACCCGGGGGTACATTGAATTTCGCAGATCATCTGATCTCGGTCGTTTTAGTTTGAATGGAAATTTTGTCTGTCATTAACCTAGCACGTTAGTGCTCTGATTCTGGCATTCATTCATCTTTCGGAAACTATCGGATTTGAAGCTATCCGCGCCAAAAGCATGACGACGAGCCTCATCATTACTCATCCGATACTTTCACTAGGGGCGAAAACTGCTTCAGAGGCATCAGTTACCGACCATGGAAGGCTGTTGAGCATCGTCAACTTTACAGCAAAAAGCTGTGAACTGTGGTTTTGTTCATTCGTCCATTAAGGAGAGGGCTTGAATTTTCTCGTGAATCTTTACCTATGTAAGTCGATCTGTCGAAAGAGACCACGGAACTTGTTCTGGAATATTTGTGAGAGAGGCTGACGCTAGAGGCTAGTTAAATTGTCTTAAAACATTTCGCCTAGAGGTCAAGGACCCGCTGTTGTTTGTGTATTGATTAACCGTCAGATTTGAAGATCGTTTCACTCACATCTAGTGGTTTCCTACCGGTGGCTCAAATGAGACAGAACAGCTCGCGTGATTTCCCCGTAGCGACAGCTCGCTACATCTTTCACGCACGTCCGGATCACCAGATTCCGCGATCCCTGCACAAACTGGTGTTTACTTCACGTCTAGTTACGGGACCTGTCTCATACTCGCCTCCATCCGGGATTGGCAGGTGTACATCAAGAAAGCGAAGAGATTCAGCGGAAATTCAGTGTATTGCGGCGTGTCGTGACAGGATAAAATTCACTAGACCCGCGGAATGCAAAGCATTATTGATAGGCCACCAGTGCCGATTTATGTTACCAGGCGGAGCTACATCTAGGTTTTTAGTCAACATGTTTTTTAAGACGAATAAGCAAACCGGTTGGAACGGCTGATCGCGGTCTAGCCGTCGTTTCAGCGTGCGTCTGGAACGCCCACTGAAGCACTTAGACAGCTTATTGTTGGCTAGTGCATAGTAGGAGCCATGGCGAGTGCTGCATCACCATCGGCAGCCCTGAGAACAACATCATCACTTGTGACTTATCGCCATGTGGTCGTCGTAAGTCCTCTGCGCACTCGGAGAGGGAAGATGGTAGGTTTATCACCTTCGATTAGGGCGTCTGAAGTTCGTACTGGTGAGAAATAGGCAAAACACGGATATGCGGGTATGCGCAACTCTCGTCATATCCATCATCATCATCCTCATCGTACAGCGTTGAACAGTAGGACAAGCCCCACCGATCACTGCCTTTCTCACCATGTTGCACGTTGAATTAGAAAGTATGCATATACAAGATGGACAACGAGTGGACCTACACGGGTGGGAAAAGAAAAGAATGCCCTAATAGCCAACACACGAAATACACAGTCTAACTGTACAAACGCACATTGACCAATCATTCTGATTCGATAGGAAGTGACAACACGATCGCCATTGCTCGCGGTTCGCAGCCATATCTTTCAGTGTCTCCAGCCAACTGGTAGACGGATCTTTTGGACCCCAACCACGAAGACGTGCAGCACCTACTTTTTCTAAGTTAGCTGTACATTTTCTCATCCCTCGTTGCCAAGTCATCTGTTGACCTCCACGTGGTCTCTTCCACTCCCTAGGAGGAACGAGGAATAGGACAAGGTACAGTAGACGTGTGTTTGCCATACGTAACACATGTCCCAACCAAGGAAATCTACTAAGCCGGATACGCTGTGACAGTACGTTCTCTGAATTAGTACCCAATACTCGCTTTCTCACCTCATCGTTGCCTACTCGGCTATTCCACACAATCCTAGCGATACAACGTACACATCGAAGGTGGAAAACCTCAAGACGACGAATATCTTCAGCACGCAGACTCCAAGTTTCGCAGCCATACGACAACACTGAACGCACTGCAGCACAGTATACACGACCTTTCAAATTGAGTGAAATATCAGGTCGGCGCCACAAGTGCTTCAGTCCAAAGTACGCTTCTCGGGCCTTGGATATGCGCGTGCTCATGTCTACTACAATGCTCCCATCCGTCGTCACGCAGCTACCGAGGTAGGTGAAGTTGTCGACAACTGCCAACACCTCATCGAGCATCAAGCTCGGAATTGTTGACGTCCAGTCTTGTAACATCACCTTGCACTTTTAAGGTGCAAAGCTCATGTCGAATGGGGCAACCGCTCTCCCAAGTCTATCTAGCGCACGTTGAGCATGTTCCGTGGATTCGAACAAGCAGACAACACAGTCCGCGTAATCTAGTTAACATAGCTTTTTACTATTTCCTAGTTAGACGCCTACATCCTGAAGATTTTGCAGCGCACTCTCCATTATTCTGTCCATGATGAAGTTGAACAGGAATGGAGAAATGGGACATCCCTGTCGAACACCACTGGTCGTTTCGAACCGACCGGATAGTTCACCGTAAACTCTAACGCCGCCAGAAGTATGAGAATACAATGATCTCAGTAGGTTCACGAACTTCTGGGGCATACCTTTTTGATGAAGAACACGGAAAAGCGATGTTCGATCAACTGAATCGAAGGTGTCTTTCAGGTCTAAGAAAACCATTATTGTCGGTCGGCGGTGCGTGTGACGCGTTCCAAGTAGTCGGCAAAGAGTAAAAATCTGGTCGATGCTTCCTCAACCTGGGCGGAATCCAACTGGCTGCTCGCGGACATTCCTCTCGCGAGTGGGCGTGAGACGGTGCAGCAGAATCAAGGGTAACACTTTGGTGACTGTCGGAATTAAGCTAATCCCACGATGGTTGCTACAGTCATTGTGTATTCCCTTCTTGAATATGGGAACAATCAACGACTCGCTCCATATTAACGGAATACGCCCCTCGTTCCAAACGTCACGGATCGAGGTGGTTTGTGATTTTATCACCGCCTCACCACCCAGTTTGAAAAGAACTGGAGGAAGTTCGTCGGGACCGGCCACTTTCCCCTGCCTTAGTAATCGAATACATGACTCTACTTCTACTTCCGATGGGGACTCAAGTGATACCACCCAAGGAGTCGCAGTTGTTGACACGGGAGTAACTACACTAGCGTGCGGCCAGCTAAACTGTTCCTTGAAGTACTCGGTCCATCGGTCAATCCTTTGCTGTTTGTTATGGATGGGTTCTCCATTGCTATCGCAAATCGTTTCACTGACCTGGGTTCGCCCTCCACCGGTGTCACGAATAAGTTTGAACAGTCTTTGACTATTACCTGAAGCAGCTGCTATTTCCATTTCTTCGGCTACCTTGACCCACCAGTTTTCGCTATCATTCTTAAGGCTTTTCGTAACTCTTCTTTGTAGCTTTCTCCGCATCTTATTCATCTCTTTACGGTTCGAGAGCTGACACTTTTGCTCCATTATACTCAGCAACTCTTGCGAGATCCAGTGTCTTTGATGGACATCAGATCTAGGACCACAGGCGAAACCTGCTGCAACGTGCATCGCCTGTTTGATATGATCGTCTACATTACTGTTCTCCGTGGATCCTAGCTCACGTGCCAACTTCTGCTCATAACGGGTGCGTACTTCTGGATCACACAAACATTGCACGGCTAACCGGATTTGCGGTTTACGACGATGACCATGGAGCTGGAGCGATAATCGCATTAAAACTAATGCATGGTCCGACTCTACGTACATGGACCAGTAAGATCTAGTTCTGAACAGAACTGCACCACCGGTAGCTTACGGCGATATGGTCAATTTGACTCAAAGTACCTGTAGAGTTAGAGCGCCATGTCGCGGTGAGATGTGAGCTGTGTCAGAAATTTGTACCAGAAAAGAACAACTGATTATCTTCACAAAACTGGAGCAGCCTATCCCCGTTATCTGTACGCTCAGCGGGTTAAGCACAACGCCCACCTAAACAGGCTTCTGACACACTGAGTTTGCCAACTTGTGCATTGAAGTCACCAGCTAGCACTACAATGTCAGAACCTTTACTGCTACTAACAAGGGTGGCGAGTTCATCATAGAACTCATCTTTCTGCGCGTCTGAGCTGCAGTCCGTTGGGGCGTACGCCGAGATCACGAACAAATTGCGTTTAACACAACTATCCTTTCGAACGCCAACTGACCCCTGGAGAAATGTTCCCCGATTAACGGCTGGAAATTTCTGGGCACATCATACTTCGCGATTGCCCACACCGCAGAAGGGTTTTTTTTGGGAACCCTAACAAGAGCCCTTGACTCACAAGTCTCACCCACAAGACAGCGGGGCGGTAACCTAGCACGGGAACGTGACGGAAGCACCCGTGAAGGAACTTCTTCTGGTCTGTCACGTGAGACCTGTCTATTGCATTCGTTTTGTCTTGTCTTCGCTGATGCTTTGTTATCGATTCGCCTTTCGGATTCAGTCCTTAGCTTCATGCACCCAATGGAGCAGGCGGAACGTGGACGGGGCAGCATCCTTTGGACCGGGGGCTGCTCAGCTTAGATGAGCGATAACTGCCCAGTGAAGTGCTTTTTGACCTCAGCATATCCGAGTGAGTATCGTTGAGGTCAGAAATCGAGTATTGGATACTAATTCGGAGAACGTTGTGTCACACCATATACATCTTAGTGGATTTCGTTGGTTACGGCACGTGTTGCGTATGGAAAACACGTCTACCGTACCGTATCCTATTCTCCGTTCCTCCTAGGGAATGGAAGAGACCACGTGGAGGTCAACAGATGACGTGGCATCGAGGAATGAGAAAATGTACAGCTAACTTAAAAAAGTAGGTGCTTCGCGTCTTCGTGGTTGGGGTCCAAAAGATCCCTCATCCAATTGGCTGGAGACACTGGAGGATGTGGCAACGAACCTTGAACAGTGCCGATCGTTTTGTCACTTCCTATCGAATCAGAATGATTGGTCAATGTGCGTTTGTACAGTTAGACTGTGTATTTCGTGTGTTGGCTATTACAGCGTTCTTTCGTTTTCCCACCCGTGTAGGTCCACTCGTTGTCCATCTTGTATATGCATACTTTCTAATTCAACGTGCAACATGGTGAGAAAGGCAGTGATCGGTAGGGCTTGTCCTACAGTTTAACGCTGTACGATGATAATTATGATGGTTACTGAGAAAGGACAAAAACACTAAGGTCAGGTTTTAGTTTTGTTAGTTACTAATACTATGAGCTTTCAGGAATAAGACGGACCTTTTGTTGCCGGATGATGACAGCATGAGCTGTTCCGGATCAGGTTGTATCGATGTAATCAAGGAATATATCAACTCACTGATTCACTCTCACCAGCGTCGTCCGGAACGCTGGACGGGGCACTTTGGGCAACAGTTCAGTTGGCCAACCTCCACCATTGACCTTCCACTAACACCTGTAGAGAAACAATGCCAGTGGATATTACTCCTGCATCGGAGAATAAGATAATACTAAGAAGTACAAAGCTGGTCGACGGTATAGGTCGTCTCCATTCTTGAAAAAGATTGTAGTCGGATCTACCGTTTTGTAGTTATTATTGTTCCTCCTGGTTATTTGAGTTAATAAGCCGGCTCCCAGGTGTTCAAACCGTCCCACTCAGAATCATCTAGTTTTATCGGCGAAAAACGAAAAAACATATCAGGTTGCAGGCACACGTGCCCACTCGTTGTACACAGCACATTGGTCCGACTGTTGCGGGCGTCCACGCATTGAGGCCTAAGTGCCGCTGGCAGGATTTGTCTCGTTTATCGATTCACGCCATCGATCAGTTTTCCTGCTGCTCTTGGTTCCGTGGTCTCAGTAAGGGCCGGTGCTGACGCACTGTCTGCTAGTGAGATTACACCTTCCATCAAACGATGTGTCGAGCCATACCTTCGCACCAGGGAATGGTATGAATCGGTGGTTTTGCCGATTTACAAGCAAGGTGACAGGTCGCCTTGTGAAACCACAGGAATTAGCTTGGTAAGTATCGCTTTCAAAAGCTCTCCGGCGATTACCCAACCCCCGTAAAAGGTGTACGCTTGAGAATCAAGCCGGTTTCAGACTCGACCGGAGTAGTGTCGATTCCCAAGATGGTCCAAACAACAATGTAACGATATTCGGGATGCGGTATCACCAAGATGTATAATGTTGCTGCAAAACTACATTGGCTCTTAGCTCAACCTTGTTTTGGCACGGGAAGTCCTTGCTGAAGTAGATAAGTTTTGTTACGTAGGCAGTTACAGCTCATTAAGTGCCCAGATAACGGTTTAGATGTCGCATATACAGAGGGCGCGTTTGGCTTTGACCAACCGCAGTCATCTGCGGCGCCGGCATGACATCCGACTGTCTGTCAAGGGTCGAGTATACACCACAGCAGTTAGCTTCGTTCTCTTATACGGCTCATGTACATGACCGTTACGGACAGGAGACTTGCAATGTCTATCGGTTTTTTGACCATCGATATCTTCACAGTATCGCTCGAATATGGTGAGTGCACTTTTTTCGGCAATGCTGAGGTTAGATGTCAGCGAAATACGTACTAAATCTAAACAGGCTAAGGTGGCTGGGGCATGTGTTACGCATGTTCACCGATAGACTTCCTCATCTGAGGCAGGCAGTGGTCGGAGGCTAGATTTGGGTGGTCAGATCATGACATTGCAAAAAGGTATGAAAATCTTGACTAGTAGACTTGACCACGCGGGACGTGTAACATTTCCAAGTTGTAGACCCGTCTATCAGATGATTTGAGATTTCAAGTGATGTGATTGGGCGTTGCGACCAGCAGCATAGTAGCATTCAGGCTCCTTCTCTGCCCTCGTGATTTCCGCTTATTACTTTGTTTTCGGCTCTTTTTCACATAATGCTTATTTTCTTTTTGCCCTCAGCTCGACGATGCTGCGAGGTAGCAACCTAAACCAGAACACAGAATTGCGGGGTTGATGGCTGAATGAAATGAAGTGAACTGTTCTTGAACTCTATCCGACGGACGACTGGTTTTCCCTCCAAGCGCATTCTTTTTCACTAAAACTAATTATAGGCATGCATAAAAAGGAGTTGAGTGATTTTTTCTGGTTTATTTTTGGGTCTCAGTTGTCAGCGTGGCTTAGCGTTGATACCAATTTGAAGTTTGGTAGCGGTACGTGTTTTTTGCTGTTCTGAACTGTCTCACCAAGGCGAGAAAGAAAGCTTCTTTGCTCGCGAACAATCTCATTTTGTTAGCGTTTTACACGATGGTTCCGCAGGGCGTTGTCCCTTGTACCCATTCGTCGCACAAAAAAGTGTTGATCCGACGCGTGCCTTCCAATGGACTGCTGTTGAGGCTAAGGGCTGCTGGACTGGATTTATCTTTCATTCTGCGGATCCATACCATCGGCCGGCTATCATGACGCTCGTGGTTGCATTGTCTCAAGCCTTGAGCTCGCTACTGAACAGGTGCCGATTGCCAACGGGACTCAACTGTCTACGAACGATGAGTCAACCCATACCCTCACAGTTATCGCGTTTAATAATTGACGCGTTGTTGTTCGTACAGTCACATTCTCTAAATTCTGTTCTTGCATAAGCGACCTTTTTGGGGCGCGTTATGGTATCTGGATTGGGAGTCTGTGTTCATGTTCTGTATGAAGAAACTATTTGGTTATCAATTTTATCGACGAGTTACATGTAGTTTTCAACGCTCCCGGTGGCTTCTCTCCCGAGTATATTTGGCGCACTCTGTAGAACAGGTATCGTTAAGCCTCCTATCAGTTCGTGTGCACTTTAGTTGAACGGAGTAAGACCACAAAAGTTGTCGGCATCTCATATGTAAGTACACCTCAAAACAGAAACAGCATTCGCTCACTGAAGATTCGCTGTTCAGTCATATTTTTCTTGTGAACTCTCGTATTCATCGATGTCATGGTGGTGTAAAGTTTTTCTGGTTTCCCTTGAGCACAGTACTACGTTTTACCATAATCCAAATAACGAGTGTTTCTTCTCACTTCTCCCGTCACCAGTCCACAATACGTCAACTTCAGAAAGAGAAAGCCAGCATCTCACAGGGCTTGAAGAAACGTAAAAGTCATACAAATAGCCCCAGAATGGCTTCCTTGCGTTATTCTGCCTCCGCGTCAACTCTGTTCAACCCTGATTCCCCGATTCAGTTCCATTCAAGCACATCAAAAACTGCTGGAATTACTGGTGCTAGCACCACCGCTGTTCCTGCCACCTCCACAAATTCCGGTACCAGTGCTTCCGGAGACAAATCATCTGCACCGCATCGTCGAGTCGGGCCCAGGTTTGCTCCACTGACTGATGACGAAAGTGCCGCAGACAGCGCTAAGTCCTCCCCAGTTCCTCCAAAGCCTGAGGATGAGAAACAACTGACTCATGCATCTCCAGATTCTGTCCGACCGGCACCGTCTTCTGACGAGGACTCTGCGTTGACACCACATTCAGAGCAAACACCCACTTCGACAGTGGCATTGGACGATCCGGATCTGGCGGGGAAAACAGAAACAACTGCAGTAACGGTGCCAACAACATATACAGAAACTTTGTCCAAACAAAAGCCTGATTCTTCCAGTTCCCCAGAACTCACAACCAGTCTGTCTTCTGGACAAGCCACGGATGATGAGACATACCAACAACAACAGCAACCACAAAATCCTCCCACTTCACGTACCAATTTGAACTCCAGTTCGAGAGACCCACTCGGGTTGGACACCCCTTCTGAATCGGACAGCGAAGCAGATAACTAGGACAACGAAAGTGTTCACTCACTCATCTGTTTATTCATTCTTCCACTCACACTCACTCACTCGCCCACCCACCCACTCATTCATTCACTTAATCACCCGTCCGCCCGCTCTCTTTCCATTCGTGGATGCATTTACCACCGTTTGACACTGCTATGGATTTCGCCTCTGCAGCCACTATTCCTGGTGATGATGATGTTGATGGTGGCTAGGATGGGAGTGCGTTTTTGTATTCACCGAACATCCAGGTGGTGCACACAACACTTTTAAGATTAAACAAAACCAGATCAAAATAAACACCAACTTAACTGCACAACAATGTTCTTTACACCCACTATCCCCGAAGTGGGATGTTGCAATATCCACATTGTTCTCCTATTTTATGGTTCCTTTTCCTCCCGTATGCAACAACTGACTTTTGTGTCCATGTTCTGTTCGTCCCAGTTTGTCCCATTTGTGACCGTTAGTCCGTTGTTGACCGCCCCCATTCTTGTTTTCATCTTCGTCCTGTGCACTATCACCACCAGAACACACCTAAAGACCGGAAGAACGCAAACGTTTTTCTTTAATCTAATCTGTCCCAGTGAGAACCATAACCAGGGCAGCGATCACCATGTTTCCCCCCTTGTTTCAGAACGTGATTGGTGAATTTCCACTCGACTCATCTGCGCTGCTTCATCCCTACTTAGCTGGTTGTTCCCCTTCCCTCGTGTCGCTGTTTCTGTCATACAATATCCTGTTTGTATATCTACATGTGTTAATCATTTTCACCTACTCTACATGTTTTTTTGGGTCGATCAATTTCAGTCCAGACAACCAGTTAGACCGGTGATGGTTCGGTTCCCACCCGCGCCGGTCTACCTCCAGTTGTAAACGGGCTATTCACCGACCGGTTGGTCTTCTTGCCTGACCGATCGGGACCTTGACCGGTTCAGTAAAATTTGCGCTGCTCTGACTAAGCCAGTCATTCGTTACGCACCAAGTGTGCAGCGTCATTCGTCGCGTTTGTCATTGGCCAGTATCTGTCCGACATCTCTCGGTTCCCTTGTATTAGGCTGGAAAATTCCGTTACGGTCCACTGATAATCCGTGGAATCATGATGGTAGTGGCTGTGCTTGTAACACTGTGTGGGCCTCGCATTTCTGTGATATGGCAAATAACGCTTTCACTTGGAAGCTGGGTTTCTACGCTTCCACAACTTCTCTTGCTGGGACGTGATTGTAGGGGAAGGGATAGAATTAGTTGCACTTTCAAGGAGAACTGGCAACCTGATCCCGAAAATTCGAGTGGAGAACCACAAAGGGTCCCAATAGGTAACTTTCCGAGCGACAGCTGGCGTGGTTTAATGACGCGTTGATTGGTTCATCAACAGAAAGTAGTGGATTTTTTACCCATCCTTCTTCTGGACGTGCGTTCACGATTTCGGTCGTTCTCACCATCCTGTATGTCCCAGAAAGGAACAAAAAGTCCAGTAACCACTAACATGGCCATCACGACGAGACTGCACTTTGACGTGGTGTGATGGCTTGCGCGCCTCTACGACCCAAAGAGCTATACAGGATGGCTTCTTTAAGCTGGAGATACAATCATACCTGACAGGTCAGTGGGTAGAGGTCAGACAAAGTCCAGTCTTCTGGTCATCCAGGTTGGGGGTTGATTTGAGCTGGCAACTCAATCGGCAAAATCAGTGGAAGAATAATTGATCCAAGCAAATGGGCTTCCACTAAGCCATCCTGCTGCCTTGCGGATAGGTTCTTGTTAGAACTAAAGGCATTGGATGAGGACCCTAATCGTTCTCCTGCTTTGTGGCTGGACACCCTAGCAGTACCCGTCCAACATCTCATGCAGGCCGGTCAGCAGGCGTGCCTAGCCCTCACATTAGATTCTCTGAAGATTGATGTCTGCTGCTTAAGCGAAACGCGTATCCAGGATTCGAGCAGTGTAATTCAACTAATTGCTCCTGGTATCTCATCGAGGTATTTCCTGCGCTCTTCAGGAGACGAAGCAGATAGAGCTGTGGGTCAACTTGGTGTAGGAATAGTCTTGACTGAGAAGGCTGAGGCTGCCCTTTTAGACTGGATGCCTGTGCTGTGAGACTCCAGGGGTCAGTTGGTGTTCGAAAGGATAGTTGTGTTAAACGCAATTTGTTCGTGATCTCGGCGTACGCCCCAACGGACTGCAGCTCAGACGCGCAGAAAGATGAGTTCTATGATGAACTCGCCACCCTTGTTAGTAGCAGTAAAGGTTCTGACATTGTAGTGCTAGCTGGTGACTTCAATGCACAAGTTGGCAAACTCAGTGTGTCAGAAGCCTGTTTAGGTGGGCGTTGTGCTTTACCTGCTGAGCGTACAGATAACGGGGATAGACTTCTTCAAGTTTGTGCAGACAATGGATTGTTCTTGTCTAGCACAAATTTCCGACACAGCACACGTCGCACAGCGACATGGCGCTCTAACTTCGCAGGTACTTTGAGTCAAATTGACCATATCGCCGTAAGCTACCGGTGGTGCAGTTCTGTTCAGAACTAGATCTTGCTGCTCCATGTACGTAGAGTCGGACCACGCATTAGTTTTAATGCGATTATCGCTCCAGCTCCATGGTCATCGTCGTAAACCGCAAATCCGGTTAGCCGTTCAACGTTTGTGTGATCCAGAAGTACGCACCCGTTATGAGCAGAAGTTGGCACGTGAGCTAGGATCCACGGAGAACAGTGATGTAGATGAGCATTGGACTCATATCAAACAGGCGATGCACGTTGCAGCAGGTTTCGCCTGTGGTCCTCGATCCGTTGTCCATCAAAGACACTGGATCTCGCATGAGTCGTTGAGTATAATGGAGCAAAAGTGTCAGCTCTCGAACCGTAAGGAGATGAATAAGATGCGGAGAAAGCTGCAAAGACAAGTTACACAAAGCCTTAAAAATGATCGCGAAAATTGGTGGGTCAAGGTAGCTGAAGAAATGGAAATAGCAACTGCTTCAGGTAACAGTCAAAGACTGTTCAAACTTATAGTAGAGTCATGTATTCGGTTACTAAGGCGGGGGAAAGTGGCCGGTCCCGACGAACTTCCTCCAGTTCTTTTCAAACTGGGTGGTGAGGCGTTGATCAAATCACAAACCACCTCGATCCGTGACGTTTGGAACGAGGGGCGTATTCCGTTAATATGGAGCGAGTCGTTGATTGTTCCCATATTCAAGAAGGGAATACACAATGACTGTAGCAACCATCGTGGGATTAGCTTAATTCCGACAGTCACCAAAGTGTTACCCTTGATTCTGCTGCACCGTCTCACGCCCACTCGCGAGAGGAATGCCCGCGAGCAGCCAGCTGGATTCCGCCCAGGTTGAGGAAGCATCGACCAGATTTTTACTCTTTGCCGACTACTTGAAACGCGTCACACGCACCGCCGACCGACAATAATGGTTTTCTTAGACCTGAAAGACACCTTCGATTCAGTTGATCGAACATCGCTTTTCAGTGTTCTTCATCGAAAAGGTATGCCCCAGAAGTTCGTGAACCTAATGAGATCATTGTATTCTCATACTTCTGGCGGCGTTAGAGTTTACGGTGAACTATCCGGTCGGTTCGAAACGACCAGTGGTGTTCGACAGGGATGTCCCATTTCTCCATTCCTGTTCAACTTCATCATGGACAAAATAATGGAGAGTGCGCTGCAAAATCTTCAGGATGTAGGCGTCGAACTAGGAAATAGTGAGAAGCTATGTGAACTAGATTACGCAGACGACGTTTTTCGCCTGTTCGAATCCACGGAACATGCTTAACGTGGACTAGATAGACTTGGGAGAGCGGTAGCCCCATTCGACATGAGCTTTGCACCTTCAAAGTGCAAGGTGATGTTACAAGACTGGACGTCAACAATTCCGAGCTTGATGCTCGATGAGGTGCTGGCAGTTGTCGACCACTTCACCTACCTCGGTAGCTGCGTGACGACGGATGGGAGCACTGTAGCAGAGGGGAGCACGCGCATATCCAAGGCCCGAGAAGCGTACTTTGGACTGAAGAACTTGTGGTGCCGACCTGATATTTCACTCAAGTTGAAAGGTCGTGTATACTGTGCTGCAGTGCGTTCAGTTTTGTTGTATTATTGCGAAACTTGGAGTGTGCGTGCAAAAGACATTCGTCGTCTTGAGGTTTTCGATCACCGATGTTTACGTATTATCGCTAGTATTGGGTGGAATAGCCGCGCGAGGAATGATGAGGTCAGAAATCGAGTACTGGATACTACTTCAGAGAGTTCTCTATCACAGTGTATCCAGCTTAGTAGATTTCGTTGGTTACGGCACGTGTTACGTATGGCAAACACACGTCTACCGTACCGTATCCTATTCTCCGTTCCTCCTAGGGGGTGGAAAAAACCACGTGGTCAACAGATGACTTGGCATCAAGGAATGAGAAAATGTACAGCTAACTTAAAAAAGTAGGTGCTGCACGTCTTCGTGGTTGGGGTCCAAAAGATCCGTCTACCAGTTGGCTGGAGACACTGGAGGATGTGGCAACGAACCTTGAACAGTGGCGATTGTGTTGTCACTTCCTATCGAATCAGAATGATTGGTCAATGTGCGTTTGTACAGTTAGACTGTGTATTTCGTGTGTTGGCTATTACAGCGTTCTTTCGTTTTCCCACCCGTGTAGGTCCACTCGTTGTCCATCTTGTATATGCATACTTTCTAATTCAACGTGCAACATGGTGAGAAAGGCAGTGGTCAGTGGGGCTTGTCCTACAGTTTAACGCTATACGATGATGATTATGATGGTTACTGAGAAAGGACGAAAACACTAAGGTCAGGTTTTAGTTTTGTTAGTTACTAATACTGTGACATTTCAGGAATAAGACGGACCTCTTGTTGCCAGGTGATGACAGCATGAGCTGTTCCGGATCAGGTTGTATCGATCTGGGTATCCTCATGCTCTTCCGTTATCCAGTTTTTTCGCTCGTGTGAATCTTCGTGTATTGGAAAGTAGAGCAGGAGGTGGGGCATATTAGAACACTCCCCGATATAACCTAATGGCCTCTAGGTCTTTCTTGATTGGAGAGATTACTGTCCGGTAAGCTGTTGCGCATCTATTCATAGCTAACCGCGAGGCGCACTCCTGGTTAATATTCACATATGCTACACTTGGACCATTCATTGATTGCCGATCATTGCCATCTATGATATTCCCTGCTGTCATCACCGATATGAATGAAATTCCCTTTCTTTTCATCATTTATACCCGAAAGTCATAGCCTATGCAGGTTGCTGGGGCACATGTTACAGACAACAAGCAATATCGAATGAATTCACATGTGCTTCTCATATTCAATTTGTGGACTAAAGGTTGTAGATACTGTTGGTGCGCTGGTTTTAGTCGATGCAGTCGTGTTTCACGCGCAGATAGATTTATTTTTCGGTCAGTGGGCCATCGTGATAGGATGAATTGACTCAGAAAGTGATCAGTGATTGGGCGTTCCAAATATTATAAGAACGGTTGTGAACCAAGAAGTGTAGTGCCGGGTATATACTGTGATTCAAATTCGATTGTTGGTGGATTCATATTAGTCGACTTTGAAATCAATAGGCAGCCGATGAACAATATCCGATATGCTGTAAATGAGCCACATAATGTGCCAGCGCGGCTCGTTAATCGTACTACACGGCACCGGTCTCAACAACCCACACATTTGATTGATCTGCCTCGTGAGAACTCGTTGGAATGTGATTCAAACAGTTTCGGTTGCGTGAGACCTTAGTTCAGGCGAGCGTACGCAATATGCACCATTTAAATGGTAATGAAGCACATAGGCCTACATTTCGGTTACACAGTCATCAGCGTTTATGGCCTATTTTCATTGCGTTCGTAGGCTGGGCCGTCATTCAGTTGTTGCTGTATCAACAGGCTGATTAGCAAAACTGGTTGTAGTCTGTGCTACGGCGACCGACGCGTCGTAGCGGATAGCATACGAGGAAGATGTTCACTAAATTCAGCTAGTTCATCGGGAGTGGTTATTTCTTCTTCAATTTAACACTCTTTGTTTAGGTGATTCTATTCCCTGTCTCTTTTCAAAGTGTTCGGACATTTGGTTCTTGGTCGTTCAGCAACATTGATTCTGTTCCACTCTTACGATCAGACTGGGAAAGTGCACAGTCAAGTACGATTTGCAAAGTCCTAATTTTGTATTGTCCAATATTTGGATACCGCATTCGTTATTATAAACATTCCGGTTGTTGGTGAATCGGACTTGTTGAACTTCGTTATTTCCGGGTTCGGCAGTGGCGAAAATCAATTGTTTATTGTGCGTAAGGACTAACATTCCGGGCGGTCGTACAGTATGGGCAGTTGTATCTACCCCCCGCCCTACTGGACTTTAAGCCAAACGTTTCAACTGCATCGACAGACCAACAAAGATACCAACCTCGAATCTGTGATTTCCACAAATCGCATTCTTACCACACTGAACTCAGGTAATTCGATCTCTTCGCAGTGGTCACTTGGGGTGCTAGCTCTCAAACGAAACACCTGAGACGATGTTGTTCCTCATTGTGTCAGGACCGAACGAGGTTTGGGGTGTATCGAAAAGTCGATGCGCCATGTGGTGTAATAAGCGAGAAAAAAGTACTGTCAATAACAAGGTTCTGTTATTGTGTTGGTGCTTTTAACTCCAGCCCAATGCGTAATAATGTTTGAAAAGAACTGGAGGAAGTTCGTCGGGACTGCGCAGAATACGAGTTTGAGTGCGTGCCCGATCAGCCGGTGTTCCTGGTCGTCAAATACGTGTAGTTCGGACAGGAGCTATACTGCATTCATGTTGAATAGTACGAGTACTCAAGTCAAATTCTTAATTAGTACACCTGGCGTCGCGGTCACAAAGCCTGCTATGGATTCCTGTGACGTGGAATCTCTGAATATTCACGATATTTCTCATGAAGTTGACGGTTACCTGGAGCGTTTCGAAATCTGGTGTTTGACGCGGAAAAAATGTGAACTCCGAGAAGAAGACTGCTCCTTTCTTATCTGTCTTCGGAAAGGACGGTTATTCTCTTGGGAAGAATTTTGCTTTCCCAGTTCACCCATTTCTCAGCCATAAGAAGACCTCAGAGATTTGCTTCTTCGACATTTACAGCCAGCTAATTTCGAAGTTTCGGAACGGGCGAAATTTCATTCATTAATTTGTGAAGATCAGCAGCCCATCCTTCATTTCACTTTGCAACTGCAAACTCAGACTTCTCGATACAGTTTTGACGATCAGTTACAAATTCAGTTACGCGATCGATCGATTGCCGGAATTAATTGCGTTGACTTACAAAGACAGTTATTGTTGATTCCGATTTGCACATTTCAGTCCGCTAAACTCTTGTGTGAACGATTCCAAGATGTAAATGCAACCGTTCGTGAGACGCCATCTATACTGTTTAATACAGTTAATGCCCAAAACCCAACAGCCCAAAAGCTGCACCGATTCGAACGCTTTTGGTAACCAAGTATTGCAAAACCTTCGTCATCATCTCAGCAGAGAGATCAGCGACGATGGAATAATTGTCAGTCTTGTGGTGCAAAACATTCACGTTTGATTTGTCGCTTTTGTAACGTTGCGCCTCATAAATGCGGCAAAGTTGGCCATATTCAATACGTTTGCCGAAATGCTGCGGTTTGTGTAACTGACACTTCCAACACTCAATCTCGTATGCCTCGCGATTTTAAGTCTCTATCTTTAGCCGCTAAAATTTCGTATTCATCTTGCCATGTTACTCGCATCTACGTTGTTAACCATTCCACTAAGCATTCATTCATATTGGATACCGGCAGTGTACAGTCGTTCATTTCTGGTTCTGCTATTCAGCGTTTCCAACCCACTGTAAATAATAAACCTGCTGCCATTTCCGTGAAAGGCAATACTGGCCATGACTCGCATGTATTAGGGGAGTGTGAACTATCTCTTGCGGACTCGAATTCCACTACTCATCAGTTCTCAATTATCAATTGAATAAGACAACTTCACATTTCTTTGTCGTTCTTTTCTGACTGTGATCATTCCCATATTCGAAAACTGATTTTCGAGTGTTCCAGGGATTCAGGTGACACCAAGATGGCGCCCGTTGTTCTCGAGATATCGAAGCCACCGGATATTGTCTTTGGGATAGCGTGAATCAGTGAAAAAGGCAATCGAGCATTTGGTCGCGAAAGATGTCCTGACACCCGTGGGTGCTTCTTCTTGGGCTACACCAATTGTGACCCCATTCAAGAGGGATTAAGAAGCTCCGAGAATTTGTGGAGATCATTGTACTACCATAAATAAACTCCTGAAGCAAACCGGTTGTTCTACGATGGAACCGAAAGACATTCTGCATCAATTCCATGGTTCGAAATTCTATTCCAGGCTCGATCTTAAGGATGCATTTCCACAAATACCACTTGACGAAAAATCCCGTGACTTCACATTAAACACAACTATTCAAGCCTAACTTTTTACCTTTTGGTCTCAGTGTGTCGCCCGGAATTTTTCAAAATGCCATTGATTCTCTTATTTCTGGTTTGCAAGGTGTCGTCACTCATCAAGACGATATCATTGTTCACACACTAACCAAGGAATTACATGGCGAACGTTTGTGTTTGTTGCTTGAACGGTTCTGTGCACACAATGTTGCTAATAATCCCGACAAATGTACTTTTCAACCACTTATTTCACGTGTTTGGGATATCTGGTAGACGTGCGTGGTTTTCCACCCAATCCTGGCTGTTTTTCTTTTTTCTCGCATGCACGTTCACCTACATCTCTCGAAGAACTTCATCCGTTGTTGGGTTCACTGCAATATTTTTCCAGATTCATTACAGACTTTCTTCTAAAGTAGAACCCTTGTTTGACCTTCGTTAGGAAAACTCACTTAGGCGGTCTCCAGTACATGAACGTGTGCCTCGACAGTTACTCAATTTCGTTTCTACCAATGGCACTTTACGTGCATTTTCACGCAGGTTACCATCTACTGTTATCACGGATACTTCTCCCCCTGGCATCACAGCTGTGCTCGAACAGGGTGGTCGTCCAGTGCAGTGCATTTCGCATAGACTTAGTCCTGCAGAACGTGGATATTCACAGACACAACGTGAGGCTCTAGCTGTGTTTTGAGCAGTCACTCGATTACTCAAATACTTGTTTGGGTCACACTTCACGTTAGTGACTGATCATGAAGTTCATTTACGATCCACACTCTTCGTTAGTGAAATCGTCCGTATCCATGGTCCAGCGGTGGTATGTTGCTCTTAGCACATATTCTTATGATATTCAACATCTTAAAACAGAAACTATTCCCCATGCAGACCATTAATCTCGTTACGCCACTTTTGAGAAACCTCCTCTGGCTGTTTTTTAACCCAACCACTTCCTCTAAATCGATCTTATCTAATTTGTGAAACCGGGAAATATTACCTTGCTATTTTGTTTTGCGTTCGACATGGTCGGAAAGCAGGTATCAAACACCGATTCCCGGAGTTTTACAAGCTTCGCAAAGACATTTCTGTGACTTGTGATGGTGTTTCATGTTTCAGTGATCGCATTATTATACCGCCTACACTACGATCAGCTGTTCTGAGTGATTTGTATTCCGGACTTCAAGGTATTGAAAAGATGAAATCCTTGACCTGACTTATCTGTTGGTGGTCTGAACTGAACAGTGATTTTTTGCCAATTTGCTAAATGTTCTACTGACTGTGTGCATAAAATCCATTCCCCACCTTCAAAGTGGACTCCCTGGCCCATGTCATGCGAGGCCTGGCAGCGAGTTCATGATGATTATTGGGACCATCCCCGAATAAGTAATACGCCCTCGTTATCATCTTTTTTGATCCAATTAGCCAGAGATTTATTTCACTACTTCACAGAGCTCTGATTTCACTATTACGGCATTTTGCAAGACATTGAGCCGAAGAGTAGCGTATGCATTGGTTGTTGATAACGGGAGTCTTCTCTCTGCTCAGGGGCCGGACTGGTTGAAGTCCATGGGTTACCATCGCGTGTTAACTCCTCTGAGTCATCGGCAGTCTAATGGCGTCGCTGAAAATTTTGTGCGAACAACAAAGAGCGCAACCAAATCCACAAACGTGGGAACGTTCTGTGAACCTCAGAGAACTGTGGACATTTTCCTAATGCATTATCGTAATTCTGTCCAGTCAACCACAGGTAGTATTCCAACGGGGCTGTTCAGGAGCCGAACACTACTCACCAATTTACTCCAGCTCGAGTCCTCGGAAGTTGTTCACCACAGAGGGAATGATTTGAGACCGTCGTAGGTGTTGTAATTAGGTAACTCAGGGAAAGACTTCGTCAGATTTTGGATCATACTGATGGTTCCATTCATCGAAGACATGTAGATCAGATTACCTTTAATCCAGTTTCTGATTGTTATCCAAATGATAAGTATTCCGATCTTTCTGAGTCTTTTCTCGATGTAAATGATCCCAGTTCAAATTCCAGTTCAACAGAATCAATCCGAAGATCGGTACGTTCACAGAACAAAGAACGCCATGATTACAAAAATTCAGAACTTCATTCAAGCTGCGGCAGATGTGGCGATTGTTAATGACAGGACTTCATGTTTGTTGTGTTCACGAATTCGGTAGCAGATGGAAGGCGCACGTGTACGAGTGAACGTGTATTCGGTACAAACGTTCAGCAGGCACAAGTACAGGCAAATACGTGAAAAAAACAACACGTCCGCAAGGGCGAGTCAAGGCTATATGCAAGCGAAAGAGCAAGACAGCTGTACGATCGGTTTAAGCTGCACAAGGTCGTGCAACAAGTGGCACAACCTGATTGGTCAACGCTGTCCGGGAGAGAGCGCGGAAAACGTCAGCTGCGTATGTGCGTGTGTGTGCGTGCAAGATTGTCGGTCTAAGCACATGCCTGGTCAGGCCGCACACAACAATGCTGTTTTTGCATCTGCATGTTTACGTACATTGCAATTGCGCAGAACGCGAGTTTGAGTGCGTGCTCGCTCAGCCGGTGCTCCTGACCTTCAAATACGTGTTGTTCTGCCAAGATCTATACTGCGTTCATGGCGAATAGTACGAGTACTCAAGTCTAATTCCTAATTATTACAAACCTATTATCGGACAGTCCTGTAGGTTGCTTTTCCATACTTTTCACTTCGTCGTAGTTGTACATGAAATCGGTCTATGAATGACCGAGATCACCTGTCTGCATACCGGGGCTAAACCTGCACGATGATCCGAGACGAGTTTAATTGCATTCGTTTGCACCTAGAGAAGCTATAGCAAGGCATCGGTAGCAGAATAAATGACATTTGTGGTTTCAGTTCAAGGGCGCCCGGGAATCAACGGTTAATTGTTTTCTGACTGAAAATTCTGTTCATGTCTCAAACAGCTTAGTTTTTTTCTTTGTCCCCAATTTATTCTGTCCAGTCTGTGAAGTGTGTGGACCACGTGTGTTTGCGACCATTTTTACCGTCTTTTATCTGACATTCCGAACACTTTAACTTCGGTCTGTCATTCACCCAGAAAGAGGCGCACCCACAATTAGCTTGACAATCCATGGATCCTGTGTTCTCTGCCCGGTTCATTTTCGTGCACCCGACTTTTCTCATTTAATTGGTTCCCTTTTTGAGTGACGTGTTACTGTCTCCTCTTCACACTTGTTAAGTGCTAACTTTGAACACATTCTGTCCGAATGTGTCTTCAGATTCATTCGCATTTTACCACAGCAGAGCGCTGTCTTACACACCCTCTAACATAACCGCGAACGGTCTTTGTTTGACTCACTTTATTTGACGGTGCCGTTTGCCATTGTTGGCAAAACTTTGAACCCAGCCGCATACTGTGTTTTTCCTCCCCTGGTACGTTGGACAGTCTTATCGTCGAAAGATGCACCTTCGTTTGAAACCTGCCTTGAACGACTACCGTAACCGAGATACCTCACGATTGGATGTTGCTATCGTTTATCTCGTTAATATTGATTATTGTTTCATAGGAGCGCATACCGAGAGTCTTGGTTCTTATTGTCAAGTCAATACACGCTTTTATGCACTTGATGTAGGGGAATTTTCAACGCAGATTTTACGCGTAACCCGATCGTTTGGTTTGTAATGAAGGGGCAATAAACTAAATTCCATGAGTGGAATCAACACGGAACACTGACAGCCGTATACTGGCATGCACCTGTCTCTTCACTGTTGTGTGACTATTACTGTTCCACCCCCCCCCCCCCCCCCTCGCCCTATCAATCCACTAATGACTACGTTCGCCACTTTCGTGTGCACTGGTCTCATTCGCACCCGATTCCGCTATTAGTCTTTGTTCTCTCACCCATGTCATTGTTGCTTACGCGGGCTTGTCCGACCTTGAGTATGATAGGTGCGCTTCCCTTGGCCGGTTCCCAACCTCCTTTGACTGTTTTCATTTTCCCTTGACTGTGTTTATCACGCGTGAGAGCGCGCTGTTCACCTTTGTTAGGTGCGCTCATCCTATCGTACATGGTTGCACTGTCTCACTTATTGACGGGCCACTCGAGGTTTTTAGGAGCCTCTTCTCTGGTGTCCACTCTAAGTTCGGCTAGCACGTCTCCAGACAGGATCATGCTTGAGTAAGTCCGACCATATCTGTTTTCCCTCAGATATGGGGTCTTCTGTAAGCCCGTTTCGTCTCACTGATTCTCCGCTGGAGCACCTGCCTGATCACTCATCGCTATCAACTGAATTAAAACAATAAACACAATAAGTCGCCACGGTAGTATCGGCATCTCGGGACATTTTTTGTCTATCTGGAAAACATTTGCACCATCTAAAATTAGTAAACTATGGTGTCCTTGATACTACGACCACGAGTAGGCTTCTTTGGATTTTTCCACTTATGGTGGTTACCTGAATTTTGGCTAACAGAGTTCTTTATTTATTAGAAACGAATTCGTCCGGTATGCATTGTATACGGAATTACTATGCGGTACGTCTCATTTGTAACGCTCAAAAACATACCACTCACTCATTACGAACATGTTTAGCGAGGCGCGTAGGGCCGTGAGCGACTGAGACTAACCAACATGCTTAACTGCGTTCGGTGTCGAAATTCAGTTCACTTGTCGGCGAAAGGTTTGACAGTCTCAAGGACCGCGGAGCAGACAAGTTTTGATTGAAAGCTTGGCCACTGAGTGAGCACATTTGGGTGAGTGCACAAGTTAGGAACAGTAATGGAATTCAACGCGGCTGATTATCAATCATCATTGTACCAATACGCCAGGATGAAGACGAGAACTCAAGTTCTATTCTAGACTTAGCTATATTTCCCAGGCGCTACGATGTGAGTGGGCATCTACTTTCAATTGGCAGATGACCATTCGCTGGGAGCAAGAAGCGATATCGATACCCAAACCACAGGGCGGATTTAACGTTTGGCGAATGTCATTTCAACGATTCGGGGAAGTTGCATCCCCATAATCATGGTATCCACATTGTCCATATGACATAGATAAGAATTGGAAAGTAATTCGTGATAAAATCTAGCAACCAAGTCAAACATTTGCTTCGCCGTTCAGACCTTGGCCGCATGCAAAGGGCCCTCCTTGGTTTGAATCACAAATCAGACGTTTTTAACGCGTCAAAATCGTGCATGAAGACTCTGCTGCACAACAGGACAGTAGGCAAAAAGTTAACATCTCATAGTATTTGTGTTCGTTCCCTACTTACTAGTTTGATATACGGTAGCCACTGGTTCAAATATCCAGAGAGTAAGTCGACAGCTCCACCAACCATACGCAGACTAAAACCCACCCATGGGATAGTTTTATGTACCCTCTCTGACTGAAATGATCAAGCGAGTTTACCGTCAATTCCTGGACACACTCATCAATAGAAGAACGGTAGAAGTACAAAAAAGTAACGACATTTATCAAAGTTGGTACTCAAAAAGCCTCGGAGATCTTTATTTGCACAATATAATCCGTTTCACGCAACAGGTCTGCACCCGCAGTTATTCTCCTGCAATGCAAAGTGACACACACCTTCCAATCCTCTAAGATTTCTAATCCACCCTCATATAATTTTCTTTCCAAGCTGGATCGAGGATAGGTGTCTGACGTTTTTAGATCCGGAGACGTAGGATATCATTTACCGGGTTCACCTTTTCCTATCAAGCGTTCCTTAAAATGACTATCAAACGCACTGCCGAATGTATGCCACGTAACGTGCGGGTATTCTATCTTGCTGGGACCACACACATGATTGTACGACTGGTGTCATTTACTCCAAAACAGGAGCAAGAAATTGGGCATCATACACAGATAACCCTCCTATGGAGAATGAGTAAATTGAAATTTGTTTGTATCTGTGACATTTTCATGGGAAAAATAATAACCGATTATTTTCCTTCCAACGATTCCAGCCCAATCCATCATTTTGGCAGTAGATTGGCGTCGATGGGAGACTGCGTGCTTCGGTTTTTCTTGTGACTAGTGAAATCGTCTAGTTCACGTTCCACGTAGGTTAAATAAAGCGTCTTCACTACAAAAGCTGGACCGCACATTTCCACGATTGAGGTTCCATGTGCAAAACTAATGGCGACGGTCTGTAGTTTCTAAGAATAACTGTTGCAAATTATTCTCCTTAAATGGCTCCAACGTGTTTTGTTGTGGAATACGGTGTGCAGACAACTGCAACAGACTACCGTAGCTTGCCATGGCTAGAATGTTTGGCTGTTAGTCGCTTCAAAGGCTTTCCAGAACTTCATGTGATACACTTCGCTGGTTGCCATTTTCTGTCGACCGCACTTCATTTTGTTCTTAGCCGATCACGTTTCTTCGGGTTTTTTGAGTTACCCTGCACTGGGTAGATACATATGTCGACTTTCTGTCTGGATGCTTTCGAATAAACATCTTCACAGATTTATTCGCATTCCGCTTATTTTCAACTGAACCCCCATTATCGCTTCTTATCACCGAGATCGAGGACGGCTATAGTAAACAACCCAGTGACAACCGAAAACCAGCAGCGCTGAGTTCCACTGCACACCCAAGCTAGTGAACCCTTGTGCACGCACCCCGATGCGCCCACTTAGTGGTCCAGCCTTCAATCAAGGATTGTTTTCACCATGGTATCTATGACTGTCAAACCTTCAGTCTACAAATGAACTGAATTTCGATACTGAACGCAGCTGAACACGTTATCAGTTGTATATCTCAGTTGCCCACAGCCCTATGGGCCTCACCAGACTTGTTTATAACGAGTGAGGGGTGAGCTTTCAATCGTTACAGTGCTATCAAGAACGTGACATCGCCCCATTGTTATCGAATTATTAAGCTGACTACTGTACAACTACCAAGTAGGTAGAATGATACTGAAAAACAGAAAGTTTACAAGGTAGTTGGTGAGACTTGTTTTGTACCTATGGTGCATCGCCTAGGTTTCTGCTCAAAACATCGATTATCCAGTGAATTCATGCACCGTCTTATTCAAAGAATAATGTAGAGTGGATAAGTTAAGCTTACTGTGTTTCCGGGTGTAATGAAGTTACTACCAGTAGTAAATGGGGGTTCTGATTAATACTGGAATTTCTGCTAATTATCCAAGGACCCTTTTCAGGTGGACATTTCTCTTCCACAGTAGAGCTAAGTGGAATATATCATATTCCTACTTATCCGTTTGAAAGCAAGGGGAACCCGTCAAATGAAGGCTGTCACATTACTCTTCCCATTGAGGGGCACATCGAATACCATCCGAAACAATCACGAAGAAATAGTTCCGAAAAGGATCAGTTTTGTTTCCGGTTTGGAGTAGTACTTTTTCTTTTTAGCATAACCCTAGAGGAAGGAGATCAATGGTGGTAAATGTCGCGACCACTGAGGCTGCTTTATTGGTCCTTTCCATCTGACTGAACCGAGGTCTTATTCAGTCATCAGGTTATAACAGTGGCGGAGTGTGGCAGCACCCCATCTTGCTGGGACCACGTACTGGGCAAGGAGTTCTTCAACAGATACCCACCAAGGGTTCCTTTTGGCCTTTCCAAGTATATATGCATAATGACCTTGTTGGCGGGATACACTGAGCCAACCGATCGTGATCAATGAATGCCGCAGCGAACGTTTACATTTTCATCCCCTTGTGTGTGACACTAAGTAATCGAGCAGATCTTCCTTATGCCATCTCGTTCCACGTTGGTAACCGTTGCGATTGTGCAAATAGATAATCGAGCTGCCGGACCATCGTCACTCAAGCCGCTCGCTACAGTGTCTCTCAGTCAAGTTCGTCATTCCGTGGTGTCTAGTTTGACAATAAAGTGCTCCAGCCGTAAACTTCAGGTGGGCCTCAGTCGGCGCGGACAACGGCGTCTGCCTGAACTTTTCACACAAACTCATGCCTCTATGCAGACCCCGCCCAACCTATTACATTACATCTAACATGTAGAACTGTTGCGGCCAATCCTATTGACGGAGCAATCATGTGACTTTTTCGAGATCGACTTTTTGTTGTAGCCAAACTGGCGGTACCCGAGAGGAGATATGTCTGGCCTACGTTGCGGAAGCACAACGCTAACTGACCAATACCACCACTAACATTTTCCTCACGGTGTATGTTTGAGACCCTCAAGTAGTGCTCGCACGGTCCCGGCTAGATTTAAGCTGGTGGGACAGATACCCTAACAGGAAAAACGTAGCTGTTTGGATAAGCAGGTAAAAGTCGATTTGTGTTTAACTATTGGTGTAAAGCGACAGTGTGCGGTTGTGAGTACTACCAAGGCGTGGTTTAGAGCGGCAATCCGCTCAGTCATCCATTGAATCTTGCATGCGATGCACAGGAGCGGGCTGGACGAGAAGCATTTGAGTGAAATCCGAGAGAGCGTTTTCTTAGAGTATCAGTCACGGTAAAATGGGTGGTATGATAGGTTTCTGTACACTTTCGACTTTTCCATGATTTTTACCATCCCTTGGTGCAACACTCCTGTTTTGTGCTGACTTTTACTGTACACAACAACACATACATTTTCGAACACACACCACCACCGCGCAACTTAAAAAAGCTGCCAATAAACCCCTCGTTCTGGCATGATCTCACTTTCTGATTTGAAATGTCTTGAGATTGCATCAGCCGGGTATAACTGCGACCAATAAACCATTTTAAAGCCTCCACAGCGTCTCTTGGGACTCTTCTGAACACATTCTTCATGAGTTCGGTAAACTGCTGTCAGGCTGGACTGAACTGAACACGTTAGCCGAGACTGGTTTTTTGGCCCTAATGTTCCGGCTACAAGGACAGTGGACAGTTGTGAGTTTGCTTCATACCACTTGTTTGTCTTTTCATCTGAGTACGCTCCTTCACCCATTCCATTTCGCTAGTGTTCTATTAGATGGTTTTGACGCTGATTTAGTGGACCATTCAGACTGGTTGATTGTTACACTACAGAATTCAGCTCGTGCTGTAGCTGTTAAAAGATCAACAGCCAGTAGCCGGATGCAAGCGATTGATCGAGAGGTTGATACTGCGAACCATGGTGACTTCCGTCGACAATTGATTACACAGTTGAACACTGACGAACTACTACAGTGAATATCTTGCGATCCAATAATCGGGGTAAAGCAAGTGCGAGAAAGGCTCGTGTCCGAGTTTGGTAAAAGTGTTCCCGTACAGACCACAGCTCGATATTTGCATGGACAGTCAGTGACGATGAAGAAAATGTATTGGATCTCGGAGACAAGGAACTCTCATGGGAATAATCTTAAGGGGGCAAACTGTCATTGACGAAGTGGGACACGATGCGAACGGGAACAGAATGATTTGGATTGACAGAATATATTTTATTCTGTTTTACCTCAGAACCAGAGGTCAAGCCGTCAAAGGAACCTGCGCGTCGCGTTTAGTTGTGAACAGCAGGAGATTAAACTTGCCTATCATTAGAATAATTCACAATTTGAGACTGTTACACTACGCCGTTGGGTGAGGCACCTATACCAGTGAATTTTGCAGTTCGTGGTTTACAGTTTCAATGTATATAATCGATGTTAAAAATCCTAAAGACTACGTTTTTATAATTGGAAATGCACTGCACCACTCACACCTAGTGTCGGTGACCAAAGAAGGACACTGCAGAAAAGTGATTATCCTAAGGCTAACACCGGCTCTCAATCCAGCCGAGGGAATATGGAGCACAATAAAGTCAAAATTAAGACCGAAATGGCTGCTCTGTATCACGTCCTGCTAGCAGCAGATCCTGAAGGATTATCATCAAATAAGATTGGGGGGTGGATTTCTTGGTGGGAGCTGCAGAACGATCGAAATGTCAAAGTATGACCTCATGTGTCTAAACGGTGCAGAAGTTCTCTGGAATTTTACGATCTTTGAGTCACCGCGAAAAATATTTGTTGTTCATTAACACTGTTTTGCATTTTCATTGCATAAGTGAATACGAAATATGGTGAAAAATCAAGGAGTAACAATAGCATAAGAACAGTTCACTTACTTTGCTTTCCGAGATGGAGATGAAGGTCACGAGAAGTTGATTTGGCGGGTGGTCAGGTGCTACTAAACTCGTCGTTATTGAGGTTCTGACGCAGAAAGGCCACAGAATAGCGGAATATGCTGTGGCAACAGAACGAGGCGAGCATCAAACCGATGAGGGCAATCAGTTGGAAGCCACAGCCCAAAGAACCGACGGTCAATAGGTCGGGAGCATTTTGCAACAGCCAAGAAAAAGGCATCCGGACTTGTAGATGAAACTCAGTGGGATCTGAAGCAGCCAACAAGACAACCCATGTGAGGGGCTACCTATCAGGCCGTCAATCGGATCAACAGAACGGAAGTGGCGGGCAAAGAATCAGCCTAAAGGTGATAGGCACCCGGTCAGAACGGAGCCGAAATGCTCCGGCAGCCGGAAGATCAATATTGCTGCATTGCTGTCTGGAAAAGAATTATATAGACGGCTGTACATGTTTACCGACTCAATTTATTTGGTTTATGGAATTCAGGCATGCCTCATCCGTCCTGCTTTCTTTGTTATGATAGGTATAGCGTCTGAGTTCATATGCAAAGTGTATATTTCGAACAAAAATAGAAGTAGTAGATACGAGGATTGGAGTAGGGTAATAAATTCATATTGTGATCCAAGCTGATTATGGAAGTGATCGGATTATGAGTGTGTGCGTGTGTGTGTATGAGAGCAAAACTGAGTGTGTATACAGGTACATGTTTAGTGAACTATACAATTATGGGGAAAATGAGTAATAAACCAAAGACGGTGTCACTGGAACTTTGAACACAGAATCTTTTGGCTGCCTTCTCGAAATTTCCTCTCCTTTTGAAGTGAAATGAATTTCAGCATAATGCGTTAGTAAAGGGCAAAATGTCCAAGCGACACTCAGTCAGAATCACTTTGAGGCACATTTGCAAGTTGAACGACCTCTACACAATAGGTGAGACTTCTTAGTATGTCCAAACAGCTACGTCTTTCTTTTTACGGTATCCATCGCACCAGCCTAAATCCGACCGGGACCGCGGGCAAGTTATTTGCGTAGCCTAACTGTGCACCATGAGGAAAACATTGACCACTGTGCTGGTTAGTTATCAGTGTGCAGCCCCATTGTACGCCAGTCAAATCTCTTCTCCGGTACCACCACGCAGTTCGCGAAAAAAGTCACGTGATTGCTCCCCTAATGGGAGTGCACGCAACATTGCGACGTGTTAGACGCAACCAAATAAGCTGCGTAGGGTCGATGCTTAGGATTGAGTTTGTGTGATAAGTTCAGACACTTTCAATCGTCCGCGCCGACTGAGCCCCACCTGGGACTTAGTGCTGGATCATCTTAATGACGAACATGGCAACACGAAATAACGAACATGAGTAGGACAAGCCATCGATGCTGTCCCGTCTCATACACAATGAATTTTGTCTTTTAATTCATGGAAAACAGAGCTGTCAGTACGTGTTTTTAGAGGCACATGGGTGCATTCAGCTGTGTAACCAACATTATGTTTACACACAGTTCAAATGCATTTGGTTATCATTCGTAAACCGGAGTTCAGTTATCTGACCCCACCACTCCCCGGTAATAGTTTGCACGTCCTTACGCTCAAAACGATAGATATTCGCTAAGGCAGCACCCTGTTTCTCTTCTACATATGTGTCCTGTATGTCTGGTCATCTTGACCCAGTGCCTATAAAGTATACTCAGCATATCGATTTCGGTACATGAGAAAACAAAAAACAGTTAAAATCATCCGGCGGGCCCGGGCGGTAGCTGTACTGAATGAATGGATATTTTGTAGGGGTTAAAATAAACATCCACAAGCACTACTGTTAGGCGATCGTCGACTTTCATTCACCTCTTGGTTTCTCAACCTCAATCTTACATGATCAAATCATTTTCATGCTGTGTTAACCGCTCATGTCAATCACCGCAAGATATGTCACGTCATGACTAAAATAGGCTTGATGAAATATACTTAGTGGTCCATATCGACAAGTCATTAGATACCTACTGATATTGGAATCACTCTGCGGACATATTGGATGCAGGACTTCAGTGTAACCATGAATTCCAGCTTGGGAGTTAATCTAGTGACATCTATCTTTCGGAGGAAATAAACATCTTTCAAACATCTTTCTTGACTTATTTTCTATTTGATCTGCTCTGACGCTTGATTTTGACTGCACTGTTTTTCTTCGGTTGAGTACTTTTTACTGAACTGACATTCGCGAGGTGTCCGTCGACCTCACTTTTGACACACTTTCGGCTTTAGTCGATCGCTCGCGCTCAGTCCACTCAGTCGTATGCACAACTGGATTCAGTCAGCAGCAAGCTCCGCATTCCGCCAGCTGGCAAAAGATAAGTGCGTGACGCAGTAAGGAGAATTTGGACAAGTGATCCATTGCAATTGACTGGTTCTGTTAAGCTCATCTCGAGTGCTTTCAAGCCTCATTGCTATGAGCACGTGATGCCGAGACTTGTGTTGACCGGCCTTCATCCCCGATGATGGACTAATTAGTCATCGAGCAATGTCTTAGGCATGTGAGATGGTTGACAGTTTGCGACCAAATCAAGTCAAACGCGATTGACTAAAGCAGTCGTGATAGCCATTAGGGCTTACAAATTCAAGGGGCAGGACAGAGAAATTGGGTCACAGGACAAAAGACCGAGACGCATGATGCGAACGAAGAAACGGCATACTCTTAACAGGGAAGTACATCAGCGCACACATCGATCACACGACGAGGCTGAGCACACCAGCCTAGGGAGTTTCCTTACTTTATTTGGGTTTATTATCAGCCAACACAGGTTTGATCACAGTAAAGCCCGATGCTGAAAGTGAGACTGAAAAGAGCTAACTTGATTCCACACCGAGAAGGGACACACGCCACAGTGATCCAGGGGAAAGCTAAATTTAAAACGGGGTGATTTGAAGTCATCATTCGCACCCAGAACGTGCTTCTTTCCTGAAAACTGATGGCAGTAGACTCATTGTACAAAATGATCTGCTTCCGTTTCGCTCCCATCGATCGTGAAAAAATCACGTGCATGCCCATGAACAACCATTCGGTGAGAGCGATATACTGCTAAACAGGGAAACATGATGGTCAATATTTACCGAATTACTTCGGTTTCAAACCGGAAGAGTGAGAATCTGATACAGTCCACTCGGCTCTACTGTGGAAGAGAAATGTTGACCTGAAAGGCGTCCTTGGATGTTTAGCGGAAATTCCGGTATTAGTCAGAACCCCCATTTACTACTGGTAGTAACTTCATTACACCCGGAAACGCAGTAAGCGTAACTTATCCACTCTACATTAGTCTTTGAATAAGACGGTACATGAATTCACTGGATAATCGACGTTTTGAACAAAAGCCTAGGCGAGGCACCATAAGTACAACGCAATTCTCACCAACTACCTTATAAAGTTTCTGTTTTTCAGTATCACTCTACCTACTTGGTAGTGTTACAGTAGTCAGCTTAATAATTCGATAACAGTGGGGCGATGTCACGTTTTTGGGCGTACGTTGTTTTTCCGGCTCCTCAATAAGTCACACAAGTGGAACCAATACTGTTTAATTCAGTTTCTACTGTTCGATCAACATTTCTGCCTGCTCTCATACTGCTGTTTCTGAACTGCGTTCGTTCAACTAGGACTGCGCACAATCGAGAGGGGCGTATTCTGCACGGGTTTGAGATTCTTCAAATAGTCCGAGCTATCGGCTTTACGATTATCGAAAAGTTACTGCCGTTCCACCGAGCTGCTTTTCATGTAGGAATGACGTGTGTGTGTGCGTGTGAATCACAACCATGTCCACCGATCAGATTCGAGATCCGGGGGGGGGGGGGGGGTGAGGGGACCGGTAGTCGTACACTGTTGATTAGTCCTTAACACGAGCACGGCAAGTGGAAAATCTTGACTGAACGACAAGACTTCCTTGCGGACACCCTTCCTTACAACTCAGGAGATAAGTAATCCAAAGAAACCAATTTGATCGCATTTAGTTGCTTATAACAAGATGTCACAGATACGTAAGTAAATATGGGGAAATGGAGCGCAAACGTGAAAAGCCACTGTTGCGACTATCCCGATGTCTAGGGCTGTGAATCTAGCAGTAACTTAGTTTCACTAGCTACACGCACGATATGGACAGAACACGATTAAGGGCAGCAGAACAATTTCCAATCGAATAACCGTGTTTATCGATGATTCGTGGTTCTAAATAATACAATAAGCATAAATATACAGCAGATAAAAGACTTACAGCCAGGTGAGAAACCAAGAACAATGGGCAGTAAGCTTCCGAAAATCGGGACAGCGCAGAAAATAAAAACGGTCCACTTAGCAGGCGGCTGAACGAAACTGTAGCGCAGTTCGGTTGTGGTACAATCAATAAATCGAGAACGTTTATCGTCAAAGATCAATAAATCGATTACAAACGCGTGAATTGGACTGTGGTTGCAATGGTAAAAGTGTCATTAACAAATAAGTACAAATAAGCTAAGTCTGTGGAGTAAACAAGAGTACGTGCCAACATGAATGGGCGAATCCGGCAATAGAACTGTTAATGCTGTTGACGTATGACGGCCAATAGTGGAGTGCACTGACAGAACGCTAAGACTGGGAGTTCGAGCCTCCGCACGGCAGTACAAATGAAACACTCAGAAAGATTATATAACAGTAGAAGTGTAGACCTTCGGGAAAACAAGGTTACGAACAAATACGTGAACTGTTCATGTAATAAGCACCATGAAACTCAAGTATAAGCTGATGTGATACCTTAGAAACAGGGAAAATACATTACGAATGTCCGGGGTTCACGATGCATGTACTCACTACTAATAAGTAACTAAACAGAAGACAAAAGGACAAACACTAATTACGATTCGTAATTAACAGCCACTTTGAATCCAAAGCACTGTTGTTTGAAACTAGGTACTTTGGCACTTCTCGTGAATATTTGTTATCCATCACAGCTTTCGTAAAGAATTACCAGAAGAACAAATATATATATATATATATATATATATATATATATATATATATATCAGAATAACGAATTAGCTTCGGAAAGTACCGAAGCACGATGTACTGAAGGTTAAACCTGATTTGGATGTATCTATAGAACAGATGAGGAGTAATGAAAAAATTACTCATTATGAGACTGTAGTTTCTTTCAACGAATCATCCATCAACCTAAAAAACGACATCTTCAGCTAGAGGTCGAGCACGTCTTAGCTCCCTTTCAACTGTTCCCAAATATCATTCGTTTATCTTTGAAATAAAACTATCCGAGAATTCTGGTTCATATCCTGCGCTATTCGTCCTCTGAAGGGTTAGCCGCATATGTTCCAGTCAAGTCCTAACCAACGTCAACATCACGAACGGAATTCATCCAGCTGAATCGAGTCTCGGATGAGTCATCAGCTAAAAGCATCCCACGTGGTGTGACCCAAACAATATGTACTACTCATATACATGATGATAGTTTATCTGTACTTTTACCATGAGCATCAAGAACGCCTAAGGTTTTACCGGTGGCAAACCCAATTTCCATGCCAGAAATGTGGATGGGTAGCAAACTGAATGGATAAAATCGGCTGACCTAAAAATATTTGATATTTGGTTATCAGTCTATATGAGGACATATCAAGTGACTCAAACCTCCATTGGCGTTCAGACGAATATCTCGTCTTTCTGTCCTCAGAAGCATTCCTGATGTTATTAGACAGCCTTCCGATTTTTAAGTTTCAGAAAAATCTGGAGCGAACATGCACATTTTACCGTTAGTAAAACTCAAAGGAATTTGACGAATTGCTAGGAAGGAAAAAAAAGTTATTTGGTTTTCGATAAGACCCGGTGTCCCTTTGGACTACGTCGTTGTTTTAGTGTTAACAAAGATGAGTTTAGCGTCAAAACAACATCAATAATCATTTCCCAATAAGGAATGAGATTTCGCTGATCACTCAAATTGTGACTCGTCATTTTGAATTTTCATCGGAACTGACCACGGAACCGCATCTCTCAAGCCCAGCGACAGTTATTTCATCACAGCTCACCGTAATCTATGCTAGTCAAGAGACTCAACATCTGTATCTATCGGAGACAAGTTTAGAGATAGGGACCCCAACAGCCCTGGTGGCGAACAATGTTTTGCTCTCACTGAACTCATCACCTCATCTGATCTACTGGGTCCGTTCAGCTGGCAAGACCATGGGGACTTGTTCTCTCTGACAAGGCAATAGACCTATGTGATTCATTGGCCACCAGCTCCAGTGCATTCGTTCACGCCAAATTACATTGCGGATATGAACTATCTGCCTACTGGCTGACTTTCATCTACATCTCATCTGCTGCATGAACTGAAATCCCAATGGTGCCAGGGATTTTCAAATAAATCTCTGATACAAAAAAATCATAGCTGAAGGGCGATGTATCCACATGGATCCGTCTACTTACAACGCGTTATGCCAGCTCCAACGCACGGTCAGTCACGCATAGAGGGTTCACAAAATTGGGCAACTTTAAATCAACTAGATAAGCTGGGTGGCCAAACAATTCAATCAAAAAAGAAGAATATGGATGAACTGAATTCGAGTAATCTTTGTGGAAATTTTTCTTTAGGTATTTAGTGTTAAGTTGTTAATCACCAATATACCTTTATTTAACTGTTCCTGGAGTGTAATAACTTCCCTGGACGGTTAGTGCGATAGAATTTGTAAAAAATTAGACGCTCTAGGTAATAACTGACACTCACAATCTTCTCCACTTTGAGTCCTTATGACGGGTTCCCGTGAGTTCTGACAATACTCGCTTTCCGAACAATATTAGTTCGCAGCACCAGGTGGTTATTATACGGAACTCACTTGTTTCATTGATCATAGTCACTCATGATAATGAATAAAAGAGGACTAACACTTTCAGGTGTTCCAGGCCAGTGAATGAGGTTCGCGATCACAAGGACTGTTGTTGCTCACCCGGGTTTCAAATGCATCGATAAACCGGAACACTTGCCAACTACGATAGATTTCCCCCATACTTCGTTATCTACTGATGAGTAGCGCGTATATGAATTGATAATGATCATCGAATTTATCAAACCACCCTCAACTGTGAGTAAGGATACCTGGTTATCAGCGTCGATGGTGTCCGGTGGACCTGTAAACTATGTCCTGTATCCCATTCGGGTCATGTGAGTCAACTTCCCTCAACGACTGACCGGCTAGTGTCTTAAAAAGTTTCTTTAAATCCGGCACTGAACACTTCAGGCACACTTGCCAAACCGTTGCGAGAAGGCACAATGATTGGCGGCTGCTATGCTGTCTGAGACGGACGATTCCAGATTGCAAGATATGTGAGATGTGCGCACAAATAGCATGAGATTGGATTTGCATAACACGACAAAAAAGATTTATGCAGTCCGTTTTATTGCCTTAACTGTGCTCAGATCAATCCTCACAATACATACCCATTTCAGCTCTTTATTTGACATATACTTGCGGGCGTTGGGCTTATTCATATGGGCACCATTGTTGCTGTACTGGGCTGATGGTTGTCTTGCTATGAAGCTGTCAACCTCGGTCATTTAGCCTTTTGCCTGGAGTTATATTATGACGCGCCTGATTTCGATAGGATCCGTTTTGTCAGTCACGACCTGCTGTGGAAACATTAGGGTCTTCTTGTTCTACCGGTGGCTCTGTTGGTTGCGAAGGTGTACACTTTAGCCGCCTTATTCCGTTACCACAACAATCACCGCTAAGAGATGACTAAGTGAGAAAATCGTCGTGCAAGTTATTACCAGTGTCATTATTCCCACTCACCCTTCCTCTTCAGGGTTGCTGTCCATTTATCGAACGGTGAAACACTTGAAAATCCTACAAAGCACAAAACTTGGAGGAGGTGACAGCTGAAATGTCTAGTGTTGCCTAGTGTTTCCTCTGTGTTTTCAAACTACTTATCTATATCTATTCGACTTCCTTTTTGGGTTACATTGAAATACAATTGACATAACCAACCACTTCTGTGGTATGGCTTTTCTTCTTTCTAACTCAGCGAAAATGCGTCACAGAAGAAAATATTCCCTATTTTGTGTTGTGGATTTCGTATCACAAAATCTGGCGCAATAGGAGAGGGTCGCATGAAGAAATAATACGTTTTAATAGAAACTGAGAAGGTCTGCCTATACAGCACTATCAGTTCACAGCAAGAACTCAATCTGGGAAGTCATATATACTTTGATTGGCTGTGTTTCCTCTGCCAGAACTGTCGAAGGAAGTTGCGAAATGAAAACGCGTTTTTAAACTACGGTGTCAATACACCGTAATTTACGATACACCCGGGGAATGACAAGACACAACTGTGTCTAATGGAATTCATGAAATACCAAAACTAGCTCCGATGATAGATAATTTCAATTGATATTTCAGTGAGGACCAACGAGATGGACTGCTCAGGGCCATAGCTAGCCGGAATTCGGACTGACAAAACAGTATCGATGGATGATGAGAGTCACTCTATCTAATCTTCCGTCCCCTGGCTAGAGTCCTTCTAAGGTGACTGATTGTCTGTTAGTTTCGACTTATTGGTTGTGCACATTTTTCTAGGGATGTGCCTGACTTTCGCCGAGATTGTGCGAATACCAAGACTGTCGTTGTTAACCTCTCTACCCATCAACCCATGCACTGGAGTTCTTAGTTATACAGATATGGATAGACACACTGTTCACTGTCGACTTGGATGATTGTCAGAAACCAAGGCAAAGTAGCTGATAGCAAATGGCTGATTGTGTGTGATGGTGTAACTGCAAGTGGATTCCGTGACAGGCTTTGCGGACAATGTCTACGGGATTTGTCACGGCAACTCGAAACGCAAGAGCATACCGGTCGACGGAGCGACAAACACTAACAGAAGCTGATCTCTTGACTGACTAGCGCGATGATCTCACATGACTAAGCAGAATATGAATTGACCAATGAAAGCTGGAAGAGATTACTTACCGGCGACTAATTGATAATAGCCTGTCACAAATAATTGGTTAACTATGTTTTGTTTTGTCAGATTCAGAACTGATTCCAGTCTATGGTGTTTTGGTTTTAAGCCGGTCAGCTGTTGGTTATAGGTGCAGGTATTGCTGTACTAAGAATTATTTGTATTCTGAATACAGATTATCTGCACTTCATGGCATTAGCCACATAATCCCCCTGGGGTTTCTGACTTTTCAAAATATTCTCCTGATTTTTTCCATTATTTATACCATTTGATGTATTGTACATAGATGGACATGCTTAAATTTTGCGATAGACATTATTAGACAGAATGATTGCGCCCCGCAGCGTACGCCTATTTGCCTTTCTTATTCAGTTTTAATACTAATTATCGACGTCCCAAATCACGAACTCCTGTAATCTAATAGCACAATGCTCAGGTCATGGAACACAATCAGGGAGTCACGGATGCTTGGGTACAAATCAGTGCATTCTATGTGCCAGCAATATCATCATCCACTTGTGAACATGACAAATATGATAAAATAACCAGTCAAAAGTTGGTATGTAGGCTTCAAGCCACCAGTGGACGCAGCCTGTCGGAGACGAGAGGATCAGCTGGTTAGGGCTTGGAAAATGTGAGAAGCGCCTGGGAGTGTACAAACTTGTGGTAAACACGTACCAAGACACTTGGCTGTGTGCGTTTGAGGTCCTGGGAGGCTTGATTCACGGAGTACATGGTTGTACTCATTCGACCGCAACTACGTACACGCAGATTCGGAAGAGCCATTATCACTGTTGAAGTATACATTTATCCAAAGCCTTTCTTATTTTGAAGCTAGAGAACTTCAAAAATGCAACCAGATCTCTCATGCTGCACTGACAATTCACTCTTAAACGAAAAGCCTAGACAACACCACAGAGCTGTTTAAAATTGGTGATAACTGGTAAGAATCATGAAAGTAGTGCATATCTACTACAGAGGCTCCTTTGGTAATCAGCGGCGGTCTATCCAGTCACGGTGGTGGGCTCCCGACCCTATTGGCCCCGGGGGTTCTAATCCTCGTGCTGCAACTGATCACTTCCCCCAAATGACAGCCCCAAATTGGCCACAACCCCCTTTCTGAAACAAAGTAATAATTGTGTAGAACAATAAAGGATGTACATAAAAAAGTAGAAGCGAAACAAAAACGAAGTTTTCGTTTAGCTTCAGGAATTTTTCTTGTTTGTCTTCTGTGGTATTGGGTCCGGTTACAAGAATCAGAATTCACGCCCTAAAGTGTAGCACACGCGAAATAGGGAGAGAGAGAAAGAGAGAAAGTGGGAAAGAGGAGAAATATAGTTCGAAAAAAGCTAAGGAGGGGAGGAAATAAGATACAATACACCTAGCAACGTATACTATGCCAAAGTGGACCACAAGTTACGTAACTCGAAACCGTTTGTTAATAATTAGGGTAAATTGAGTGAAAAACAGTCCTTTGATTCAATACGGCCACTTTATTTCAACGAGCTCTCATACTGTCTGAGGAATAAATATGTAAGTTAAGAAGGTAGATAAAATACACCGATCACCGAGGGAACACAAACCAGCTCCAACTTTCAGTTACTTCCTCGACACTATACTACATCAAAGTATATGTTATGCTTGGTTAATTAACCCATTTTGAAATCATCGAACCAGTCTTGAAATTTGTTCCGTGATGAAGTGAAATAACTAACGCCTGTCAGTTGGCTACACGTGCCGTAGTGGTTCCAAAAATAGTAGTCTGTTGATGTACACTGTATGCCAAAATCTCCACGCAGTATATTCAGACACTTGGGAATTGAGAAATAAGAAACGGCGTAATTAACAATCCCCGCGTTCAGTCATTATTTAGATCGGATTTGTTTATCCGGATTGGCACTTCCGGTTGTAACATTTCATCGTTTGTCTTGAATTCAGTGCATCTACGGTTGGTAACCGCTAGATGAATGAACCGTATTTCATTAGGCATTCATTACACGCACTTGCATAGATATATACATACATACATACATACATACATACATACATACATACATACATACATGCATACATACATACATACATACATACATTACATACATACATACGTACATACAGTCAGAAGGTAAGAACTCCGTTAGAAACAAAGTCACAGGCTTTAGATTAGTACAACCAGATGCATCAGTCTACCATTTCTGATCAATTTCAGACTAAACTATGAGCGATCCGCTCGCGGTAATGTGACCGAGATAGGAAAAAGTAGTATATGGGTTTTGTATTTGGTTATTATGATTGGAGATAGGCAGTTACAGGTCTCTCTATCATTCGTTTATCAGCACAAACTGTTGTAACGAGGAGCCTGGAAACTGTTTCTCATCGCCAGTTTTATGTCGCACTTCCCCCTAGTCAGGTGGACACAGAACTGTACCGGTCACAAGCTGAGTCAGAAGTACATTTCAAGACTAGTTTTATCGTACGGTGAGATAGGCCGCAGAGACATTTTTTCCTTGTAAACGTATCGGTTTTCCGTTCAAAAATGAGTCAGCTACTATGACACGTCACTTTGAAGATCATTTAGGTTTTTGGTCTTCTCTAGTGTGATAGCAAACTTCGGTATGCTAGCGGGACAGTTCGACAGCTATTCTAATGGTTGTAGTGGACTGTGGGAGACAGTAATTGGCCGTTACAAATCGTGGGATACATAGGTTAACAACTGTTTGATCCTCGGGTGATCACCGGTGCAACCTAACGCAGACTTTCGTTAAGCAGTTGTGATTACAGTTTGAAAAGCCTTTTGTATCAGACAAAGACCTGGCCGCTTATTTCGATGGAACGTTTTTTAGGCTTTTGATCAGTGAGTTTTTGGGAGGTGGCGAACTTTTCATCATCTCCTAGGAGGTGAAAATATAATGTAAGTTCTGGTTACTAACGAAGTGTTAGTAACAACACAATTTGAATCCAAAATCATTCTGCTCTAACTCTATACCGCAATGGATAACACGGTTAAAATTCATTCACCAAGAGAGAGTCAAGCTGTCAGTGATATTTTTGTTTGCCGTAAGATGAGTTGCATCTGGTAATTGCTGTCGTCTCCGTGAACATAAATAACCGAGATCTCCTACTGGTGTGGACTATACAAAATGGCTTGTCGCGACCACGTTTGGTTTTGCTATTAGCACATGTACTGCAAACGATCAAGCCGATGTCACGCACTTCTTTTCCTATTCTCATTCTTTCCTATTCTTTTATTTACTTCCTTTTAATTATATAATGAAAATAGTGCGCGACGTTAGGAGGGTCTCGCGGCCAATTTAAGGATACCGACTGGGCACTGACCAGTGCCGGCGCGGGGACTCGAACCAGGGATTGAAAGGTTAAAAGACCACCGCGATGACTACTTGACCATCGCCGGCCGTATGGCTTGCACAGACTGCGGTGGTTGACCATTGTTTGTTTCGTTGTTTTGCACCCAGCTTGGAAGATGTTCGACCGCGCTGTCAGATGACGTTTTCGCCTTTCTTCCGGTGTAGATTGCTCCGCACGAAACAGATTACGAACGAAACAGGACTAGAAGGGAATAGGAGTGGGAAGCAATCGATAGGTGGGCGAAGACAATGGGCTTATTTATGTAAGTCATTGATCAGGTTATACAATATCCGTAATCATCGAGTAAATTATTCCGTAAGGCCTTAACTAACAGGCCTAGCAGATTTTGAATGGTCTAATCCATTAGACTGTAATGTGAGAATAATTTTTTTCTGCATCGTAACTTTCGTTCAACCAGTAGTTAATAATTGTTTATCCATTGAGTCAGTGAGATTGCCAGAAAGAAATCGTATTTAAAAAGATAGTTTCGGTCAACATGTTAGATTAAATTAACTCAATTCGTGTTTTTGCATTTGGTTTTTAATTGGATTTTGTTATGGAGCACTTATTCTGAGCAGAACTTCAGCCCAAATCAGCACAAAGGTATTCATACTGGCCAGTCTGTTTCTTTCAACTTATTTCCATTCTGATGGCCCGTTTCCCGAATAGGTGAACGAAAAGGCTGTGGTCTTATCCATATTCGGCTTCATCGGTGAATTCGTGTGGTTTAGAAACGAAGGAAAATTGTCGAACCAAGCATCAGCTTTTCTCAATTTCAATGACACACTCACACTAGTTAGAAACATAGCACAAAACAAACATTCCACTTTGGTGTTATCAATCACAAAGGTGAAGCATGTCGATTTACACACAGTACAGTTGGTGGAATGGTAGTTTGGGGGTAAGCTGGGTCAGCTGATTCCTTTTGGTAACACTCCAAACTTCACCCGACCTCACCTCTCTTGACAAGAATACGAAGATGATTGTTGTGAGATCTAACCGCTGTTCGAACCTCTTATCGCGTTCCGTCCAGACCGATATACTTATTGACCTGTTAGTCTATACTGACTGTTATAACACACACGAGCATGCACATCACCTTGAGGTCACCCTTACCTCGATGGGTTTATCCCAACCAATCAGACTTGGGCACTGGGTCACACTTGGAAGTTGACTGGTTCCCCGTTAAGCGGCCCTGATTGGCCGCACGAGATTGCCTACACTGATTAGGATACTTGTGACACAGGATTCTCTTGTTCACTTTCTTACTTACGTATGAAGGAACAGATTTCGTAGGTACCATGTGCCTCCAGTAATAGCGTGTACAACAATCGTGAATTACCCTTTTACATATTTAAACAACCACCTGTCAGTGTGGAATATTACAATGAGAGTCTATCATAGGGAGGACGTTAATGACAATTCTCAAGATTCGTACCAAAGGCATCAAATGTGAACTGATCCAAACTATCTTGTTACACTTGTTACACTACGAATCATCTCACAAAGGTCTAGTGCAGAATGAAGGACGATTCATAAAAAGAACTTTTGCTGTCAAAAAGTTGCCAGGGGAAATTCACCACACAACACCAAGAACGGAGAAAAGTTTGAGACCACCAACTAACCATTTGCTTAAGCAAATAAAGAAACCTCACATTGACCTTCAGATAACGCAAATAACAGTTATGCCCCGAAAGTTATTGTGTCTACGGTAGTAATTAGAACAGGTTGAATTATTGATTAATAGCATATGTACGTGGCTTGACTGTTATCCGGTTTCTCCTTTGTATTCCAGTCCCTGCACCAAGCCCGCCCGACTGGTAATCAGTAACATTAGCTACTTTGTTATAACCTTCTTTTGTTTCAGCTGTCACTCAATGAGAAGTTATCGTTTTCGAACAGAATTCTGGTTTTATTCTGCATATTACAGTTGCATCTGTTGTTGACTAAAGACTTAAAACTCCGAAGTTACTTATCAGGTCTGCTGTTCCTGATATTTCACACGTTAACCATCAGGTGGCTCTTGTGGTAGCGGCGACGATGTATATAATGACAAAAAGGTGTCTGCCTGGCTCGTCCTGATTCACGAAAGCAAATATCAAAATGGTTGTCAAACTTGTTGATGCAATTTGGTGTAACCACGCAACAGAATAACGCAAAATCTCCGGTTTGTTTGACTATAACATACCTAAAACAAACCATACTTGGCCTGATCAAGTAGTCCACATTGATCCTTCTCAGTCCTAGCCAAATAAATTGGCATCAACCAGAAATTCGAGCACGTAAAGATCAGGCGTAAGAAGTCTACCCACCTAAGAGCCCCTACTCCCCCCCCCCCAGCACACATTAACCTCTCCGACCCGGTGCCGTGTAGGAGTTTTCAATCCAGACAACTGTACTCCAGCAGCTGAACCATGTGTAAACTGACATGTTTTGCGTTCGCGATTGACCTGAGTAGACGAGATATATGTATTTTGCAATATATTTCTTTAAGCTCTCAAGGTAACGCATGGTAGCCCAGCTTTTCATTCACTCGTGCTCATCACGCGATTAGTTGTACAACGTACGGACATCAGCTGCGTACAAACGTAAACCAGTTGTACTAGGAAGAAGATAAGCAGCACAAATATGTCCTTTCTGTGTGTTTTCCATCTAGGAAGTCGGAAATTTCCCTGAAAACAAGTCATCTGCAAGGCAGCAGTCCGCCTTCTTCCAGTCCACGGACAAGCTACTTTGTGAACACTAACCCATGGCAAGGCCCGCCTATCCGACATAGCAGTGCAGCCATGATGCGTGTGCCCATGAACCAGTCAGCCTGTGACATGTCACTGTTCACACCGACCACTGACGTACAACCTGCTGCTTATCTTTCACTCCAAACCTGCAACCAATCGGGCTTCTGACATACCGTAATTCGACCCAACCAACCATATCTGCGCATCAGGCTGGGTGATCAATCAAGACGTCATATGTGTCCACGCATTTCTTGCCTCATCCTATATAAAGTGTTAATTTTTGGTTACAATCGAATACAGTTTACGCACTTGTTCGTGGTTACTTTTATGTTGGGAATTAACCATCGGGTAATCACTTACCGGGAATAATCCAGAGGTTTTGCACTACGAAGCAACATTTCATTCTAGAGTGAAAATAGTTTTGGCATTCGAAGCAGAAGAAACTAAGACTCAATATCATTCAGACAACGAAAGTGTTCAAACAGAATTGAGTTGACCTGGTCATCTAGTTGTACGACCTTGTGTCTCCAACCATCGAGTCGGCGGATCACGTAGACCTCAAAACTGAAGCAGTACACATTACACTCGAAAAATCCACGGCCTAGGAGTTACCATTCCCTTTCGTCAGATCATTGACTAACCACCCCGATCTAAGCTACTACCGCGACCCATCTCGGAGAAGAGTGTACACGGAGGGAGCCTGTCTTTGGGCATGCGTGTTATATGATCAGACCGCCGCAAAGTTGTCCACTTACACCCTTAGTCTGGAGACTGGCTTCTAGTCACTGAAACCGAGTGCCTAATCTCAACACCGCTGAAATACTGTTCCAATCCTATCCGATGAAAGCTGTGACAAATTCGATGCTCGAAAATCGATAGTCTTTGCTTATTTTTCATTTGTAACAACCACTCTCTTCAGCCACATGGGAAAACGGACACAAGGTTCATTCGACCTCTGATTTACAAATAGATGTCAAGTTGACACCATAGATAGCACCACATGGTAAAGCTGGAACCCTTCTTCCGCACACTCAGCGACACTTACTCCAGTACCCGGAGCTCAGGTCAGATGTCACTGCTGTGATGCAATAAGAACCCTGATATGCTTTAGCCAATTCCTCCTCTGATAGCACAAGGTTCGTTGTAAGACTTGCGTAGCAACCAAACAAGTTTACAAAAGTGGACCGGAATCCGGAAACTCTTCGAAGGAAATCAGTCGACCAAAGAAGACAACCATCCGCTCACCATCTTTCTAGACCACAATTACACTGAGAAAAAATGATCAGAAGAAAGGAATACACGAAGCGTTGAAGAACAGTTAACTGACAGTCCAAGAAGAGAACAATCCTGTCATTTAGTAGGAAATATTTCTGGGACGATAACAGGATTATTCAAGTCACACTGGGTTGAAACAACTCATCAACCCACAAATACTTTACGAGATAATTTATCGAACCCAAAAAGAGAAGATATATACCCAGCAGTAAAGCTGACCGAAAAAAGATTGTAACAGGAAGAAATTCCTCAATGGTAAATTATCATCATAAATTCTCTGCAACCACTGTTAATACCAATGGTATCTAACTCCCATGTTTGTTCGGTTGCTGTATGTATGAACCGCCTTTTACAAGATCCTCATTTAACTTCAAATGAGCCGACAATGCTGTGGTAGATTCTGAATCCCGGAACAGTGGTAACGTCTAACCACTACAGCACTCTATCTCTCTGTGCATGATAACAGAATGGTCTAATACCACCGGTTTAGAACCCAATCCAAACAAGTGAGTAAAACTACCGTTTTCAGCTCATCTCAAGTCCACATTACATCATATGAAATATGGAAAGAGCAAAAAGAAATGAATATTCTGCTACGCTTATCTCATCGGATCTAAAGTGGACCCGTCATGTACAAGGTACTTTCTTCAATGTAAGAAGGTTGAGATTTTATGCCTCTCGCCTGCGAATTCTACCTGTGCCCACCCACGTCATTGCGAAGTTTATTCATTCACATGTGCCATGTTACTGGCTATACTGCTATCCTGTCATTTTCCTGGTTTGTTTATCGAAGAATTTTTGTTGAATAAATGCTCTCTTAAATGAGTTCCCAAGTGCGACAACAGGTCCTACTCTGAGATATTGCATTTTCTGAAAGAAACACTTTTCTGCATGTAAAGGGTTAGACAGTACCACATACCCGCTACACTCATCTCTCACTCCACTATGCTACATGTTGTCACTTCAGAATGATTTATATTTCCGAACCACAACATTTCGCTACTCGTTTAGTCCATATCTAGTCAGGCCATTGGTCTCTGAACAACACCTTGTGAACGAATAACGAGAAAAGTTCATCTAATCACAGTTGTCCATTTTCCATGAGGTTCTTCAATAACGAGCATGGCGTATCGATTCAGTCTGGAGTGGGGAAATTGGAACAACTGGAATCTCGGCTATTTCATTTTTTTCACATTTCGTCAACTCGTTTTTCCCCCTTTTACGATTCCTGATTGGCGTGGTAATAACCGCATCGGCCTATTCACTCACAGACTGTTAGTCAATCGTACACACCCCGACACTCAATCGTTTTCTGATTTAACTTTGTTGAATTTGGGCTTCGCACGCACATCTACCCAAACACACACATGTCTGCTGACTGGCCGAAACGATGCACGGCACAAACTGACGCAGTGTCTTGTTGGTTTCCTGAATTGGACGGTAGAACACATGGGGAATACATATCGCACCACAAGTCATAACCACATTTTTATTAGCATATTTTTACCACCAACAGCGTAACTGATAACTTTTCACTGAAAATTCGCCCCTTTTTTAGAAGAATAAAGTACACCCTCGACTTGATTTGACCTTAACACTTTAGGCAGTGACATGCTCAGTGCGTGGTAACTGACACTAACTCTGCAGCCGTAACAAGAGGCGGATGAATCGGGGTGTATCGTGTCTACATTTTTAGCAAGATGCAAGGAGATGAGGGCCTTTGAACACTGATTTGAAATAAACCGCGTGATGTGTGTAAATATGCGTGATTGAACAGAGGAGTAATACATGGAAAACGGAGCAGCTGGGTAAATTCTATGCATGGGAATTACGCAAGATTCACTTGTTACTGCAAAGCATTCAGTACCCTCGTGTGAGGCTAATAAATACTTTTCCAAATTCCTTTTTTATTTATTATACAATAATGTATAAAAATTCGAGAGGGAGGCCGCGGTCAGTGAAGAGTGGGATAGTTTGCGATATTTGAACTTCAGTATTCGCACTGGTATAACCTCGGTCGTCATGAGAAACAGCCTGTGTAGTCTTCTGGTGTGACAGTTCTCTCCGTGTATAACTGGTGTCCAAGATTATTCGGGTGTGGTAGGATTGAGCTACTGATAATTCGTAGAGTTCACTGGCGAAGAAAGGCCGAATCGCGTTCTACTATTCTGACAGACGGGTGTTTTGTCCAAAATATCTTATTCTAAAAAACACCCAACATATAAATTCGATGACGAGATTCAAATGGATATATTTTTGTAACCCCGGATTATTTATCAATGAATGACTTGGTATGTGTCAAGGCTTGAAAGTACTGGATAGGAAAAGACACCGCTTGAGTCCTTAGATAAACATCGTCCCAATATTTTGAACGGTTAATCACTGTTACCTAGAACAACGAGAAATAGTTTTTTCCCCTTCTACCCGTTTGTGCGATCATTTTGTCACTGGTCTCTAGCAAATCGTCAGGTAAAAGTTTCCGTATTGCTTGTGTTTCACAGTTCATTTAGAATTTATTTCAACTCCTGGTTCATTGCTCTTTGGGCTTCGGGGATCTCTTGCCCCGTAGGCCAGAAAAAACTGTGGAAGTCTATAAAACGGTGTATATTGTCCTAGTAAGTTCGCAAAGCGCATTCCACTCTATATGGGGGTTCTTCATTTGATGTCGTTTCACATTCATAACTGTAGGAGAATAGCCCGTTCTGTCCATGCTGTAGACTTTATCATGTGCATTATTAAAAGCCTGAAGTAATTTCCAGTTAACTCTTGCTGAATTGGAAATAGTGAATAAAACGCTCTTCTAACTTATATGAATTTATAAACTCACGATGGTACCACGTAGAGTGATTACGTTCGAGTTTTACCGAGGTTACGTTCACTAGAACGGGTCCAAACCTCGACTCCGTTACCACTCTCGTCCTTCAGTCTATGCCGTTTCTCGCCAACTTGAGACATTTGATCAAACAGATAGACTAAAAAGGGTTTTTCACAGATCCACATGTATCAACAGAACGATTCACCTTCCGCTCTATTGGTCAGCAAACACCCAATTTTGACAACGTGAGGATCATTACCAAAACCCGATCAAAACGCCCGAGAGAAATTCTCCTAGCCCTGCACTCGCTCCTCTACAATGTCAGTGTACAGTTAGTTCAATCAAAAAGCCGGTCCGCACAAACTACCCAGAATGAGGTCATTCCAGCCCACAGTGATTCGTCACAAATAGACTACTGAGAACAAAGCAGCTGCCTCTCTCGCACCGAGTACAAACGGGAGCAGATCGAATAACAAAGCACGAATTTCGGACAACCGATCGAAGACCCGGGAACGAAATATTTCAGTAAATATTATATTCCGGATTGGTCAGAACATCAGAGATCTTCTGAATTGAGGCCCATAGATGGCACGACAAAATGGAGGCCACGGAGGTATCCCCGTGCGATGGAAAGAGCGAAGGCATTTTCCGTGTTCCATCATATTATGAATATGATCACCTTGCCGAAGGGTTGTGAATAAAACTGCTGTGACGTCCTGCCTTCAAGTGCACCTATTTGGTGTTGGGACAGTTTGCCAGATTTGCCGTGGGCTTCGAAAACCGTCACATTCTTTAGAAAGTCGAAATGGTATGCAGGGAACATCTTTCGTGAGTGTTTCGTCACGATTCCTAGGCTACGGAACTGAAGAACTTTGTTGTACAAATGTTGATGAGAACAAATTTATACTTCTCACCGATAGAGGGACGTTGTTAAGTAAAACGGATGCAGCTTCACCTAATAACATTATAAGTGATGTACTATAAATAACTCACAACTCACGCATATCGCAACTGTGTGCGTGTGTGTGTGTGTGCAAACAACGAATCAGAAAACATTGTCAAGAATGACTAACCGACGTGATGCAACACAAACATGCGATTTGAACAATTTAATAATTCAACTCGGCAGATCTATGGTCAAGATTTTTCAACAGAAATTACCAAAACAAACAGTGATCTTCACGGTCGAACAAACAGTACAGTCGAGCTGCGTGATGTATGATGTGACGTAAACGTGATACTCTTTCTCTCTCTCGCTCCGTTGGACATTCATAAAGGACAGACTGAAGATTATGTGAGTAGAGTTTATTAAACTTTGCAAGGTTGTCCGAAAATAACCGAAGTTAATAGTGTATTATTTTTAAAACAACTAAGTGATAGATCACTATTTATCACTGATCAAATATCACTAATGCAAATGTCACCGAGAGTACCGAAAGTTGCTTCGAGACCGCATAATGGATACAAATAGCGACACACCCATTCCTCAAAGAATGTATTTGTCTTGTGGAAATAAAGGAAGCATGGGGAGGATTACTGCGCGCACGATGAACACAGGAGTGGAAATACCGGAAAGACAGGGCCGAACGCTATTGTTCACCGTTTATAACCCGAAAAAAGTGGCTCTGAGAAACGTAACAAAAATGAAAAGAACACCGTTCGAAAAACATCATTATATGCATCATTGATTTTATTACTACGGAAATCGAACTCATAAAAAACATCAGCGTCATCATCCGAGAGAACACCAACACGAACATTACAACAGACATCATCATCATCATCATCATCATCATCATCATCATCATCATCAGCATATCTCTCATCCGAATATTCATCGTCATCATCTTCATCATCACCATAACCATCGACAACAACATCACCATCATCAAAACCATTACCTTCATCTTCCGAATCAGGATCATTATCTTCATCAAGATCATTTTCACCATCAGTATCATCATCTTGATCATCATCACCATCATCATGATCATTTTATTCATCATGATATTTTTTATGATCATCAATCGAACCATCATCAAAATTACCGTCGTAATCATCGTAATCATCATCGTGATCATCATGATCACCATTGTCGTCAGCACCTTTGCATCAATATCATTCGAATCATCATCATCATCAACATCAAAGTAATCATCATCATCACTTTTTTCATCATCATCAACATACCCATCATCGTGTTCATCATCGTGAACATCATCATCACTATCAAAAAACATCATCATCACCATCATCATCATCATCATCATCAGAATCATCACCATCAATATCATCCGGATTTTCATCACGATTATGATCAACATCATAGAATTCAACATCATCATGATCATCATAATCATATTTTTCAACATCATCATTCTGCTCTTCATCATCTTGTTCACTAGCATGATGGTCCTCATCGTCATCATCATCCTCATCATCCTAATCAGCCATATCATCACCACGATCATCATCATCATCATCGAAAGCATCCGACCTACCGACATCGTCTTCAATATCATCTCAATCAATATCCGTATCATCATACGAATGGTCATCATCACGATCATGATCATCGTATTCGTCATCCGAGTCATGATCATGATCATGATCATGATCATCGTCTTCATCATCTGAATCATCATCATCATCACCATAATCAGCATCATCATCATCATCGTTTTCCTCATCAACATCATCATCGTCCGAATCATCGACGTAATCAGCATGATGATGATAGTGAAGATCGTCATCATCCGATTCATCATGATCATCATAAGAAACGTAATATTACGGATTACGCTAATCATCAAAAGCATTAGCATCATTATGATCAACATCATCCGGAAAATCAGGATCATCATCATGGAAATAAATAACATCTTCATCACCAACCAACTCATCATTATTATGATCATCATCATCATCATCATCGTCATCATCATCATCAACTTCCGCTACTTGATTATCGAATACGTATATATTATCGTCTTCGTTACTATCATCATAGTCTGCATCATCATCATCATCATCATCATCATCATCATCATCATCATCATCATCATCATCATCATCATCATCGTCTTCCCTTGAATAAACTTCATCATCGGCATCTTGCTCATCATCGTCATCATTTTCATCATCATCTTCATTATCTGAATCCCACCAATTTTTTATCATAGTCATGATCATGATCATGATCAACATCATGACCACCATCCTATTATCCTCAAGAGGTTAATGGTTCTCGGTAGCATCATCCGGACCAGGCCTCCGCATGCCTTTTAACTGCTACTTCATTGTCGTTGTGAATTTCGTCGTCTTGCGCTTGGTAGATGGTATTGGTGATCAGTTCTTCTGTGATTTCCAAGCCAGGAAGCTTTTTCTGGTAAGAGCCATTGATCTATGGCTCAAAATATTATCCACAGTTGGTAATGTCGTCACTTTCAAAACAAATTCTTACCTGTTTACCCTGTGTAAATTATCTGCTTTTCACATCTGAACGAATAAAACATGCACAAGAGGATACGCGACTTGCCTCCGGGAGAGGTTACCTATACGTGGACTGAACGTTGCCACGCTTAATTTTGAACGCGAAGCTTTTCGGGTCAACAATGATGGGTTACCAATAAACAGTGCAAAACTGCAGAATAGACTGTTTTCCTCTTCCTCTTCTCGCGGTTAACTGCTCTTACGTTGTTGATGTTGACTACTCAGCCTGCTTTTGCGAGAAGCTTTCTAGTCAGTAATTTTGCATTAGCTCGTCTTTGGTCTTATTCTGTTTGTCCTCACTAACTCTAGAAAAAGACTCCCGTAGCGTCCAGCTGTCTTATTTATTTGTACAAAGGCGACATTTTGTATGTATTGGGTGGTGATCATAGCCAAATCCTCTACTCAGGTCAGAGGATAGTTGGCTTTCGATTGGTCCTTCTGTTCGCTTCGTAGGCCTAAATCCTTTCCTCAGTTCAGGACGGGCGGAGACGTGCTGAATGGTTGCCAAACCATCTGAAAGTCTATTGACAATGTGCCAGCCCATTCTCTCACAGGTTTAGTCTGTGAAAAAGCAGACGGAGGCGTAACTGTGGAATATGTGCATTGAAATCAGATCAAGTTTTCGGAGGAAAACATTTATTTCGGTGATTCGTTCGCTAGCCTGAACAAATCATATTGTGAATGGGCGTGATGAAGGGGTTGAGGGTCATTCGGATAGGACGAAAGGGTTACGTGGATGGGAAGTGTGGACAGGATCGACGAATTGGTCCGCACGACTAAGTGGTGACAGTCGCATGGTCCGTAATTGTTTACCTGTTCACCTGTGTGCTCTCTGTCTCAACCCAGGCATAAAGTAGTGTAAAATATACCTGACTGGTCGAGCTGGTTCACGCGGTCATTGTCGTTGCGTACGATGAACTCTAAATTGCGGATAAGTCTGCTAGAATTTCCAATATCAATTGACCTCGGTGAACTTTGTATATGCGGGAGAAAAACAACCACGTTAGATTTGTTCTCGTTACCTTGAGGGTGGAACCTGTTGGCTGAAAACAACTTAGGCAGTTTGAATCATTCCTTTTTCGGAAGACAAAAGGAGGCATACGAACTAGCAGGTGGAAAGCGGCGGGATCTCATGCCACCATCAAGATAACCCAGGTGAGGGGCTACTGATCAAGCTGTCAATTAGGACAATCGGACCGGACGAATAGAAATGGCGCCCGAAAGAATCAAACTGTCGGTCACAGGCAACTGATTGGAAAGCAGCGGAAACACTCAGGCAGCCGCAAGAGCACTGTTGGTGCAGCGCACTCCGGAAAAGGAGCTACACAAAAGATTGTACGTGTTTCATTGACTTCGTTTTTTTTGGTCGTCGAAATACAAGTTTCCTAACCCGTCTGGTCGTCTTCTTTACTCTAAAATGTGTCAGCTTCGAGGAATAAAGTATGCGTCCTGTTTTCTGGCGAAGTGTTGCGTGGTTACCCATATATCTGAGTATTCGGTCCGTTGTAATCGGCTCCAGTAAACGGTCATCTCTGTGGTATTATTTCGTGATCTCGTGATAAAATAATTAGGATCCTTCTACGGTGTGGATTAAACAGGGAAACTGTTTGCGCAGTTGTTGATGGAACTTATTTCGTTCAGTTTGTTCTAATAAAACGAGCTTATCATTTCCGCAATTGACCCAAGATCACGGGATATTGTTTCCAAAAAATCTTTTGAACTTGTTTTACAGTTGCTTCTGCCAACAGCTGCAAGAGTGTTGGGTGATGCCGTCTAAGTTCCTTGCACTTGTCTGCATTTTATCGTTGAAATTGGGATGAATTTTTACACGTTGCTCTACGGAGACCCGCATATCATTTTTTGACACTAGCAGAGTGTCTGGTTGGTTGTAGTCTGTGGTGATTCAGCCGTCGTCACACGCGATACGGCCAGGTACAACTTCGTAGCCACGCCACCGAACCTTGTGTTGTCAGGGAAGGCTCTAGCTGAAGTGGATAAATTCTGTTACCTGGGTAGTTACGTCTCCTCAGGTGGACAGAAAACGGATGAAGTGTCGTCGCGTATACAGAAGGCGCGTTTGGCTTTTGCCAACCTCCGTCATCTGTGACCTCGGCGTGACATCCGATTGTCTGTTAAGAGTAGAGTGTACACTGCGTTGGTTAGGTCTGTTTTTTTATATGGTTCCCAAACATGGCCGTTGAGGGTAGAAGATAGGCGACGACTGTCGGTGTTCGATCACCGATGTCTCCGTAGCATTGCCCGAATATGGTGGGGACACCGTATCAGCATTACTGAGGTTAGGCTTAAGGTGTTGGGAACCAGAGGTCAGTCTCCGGATCAAGCGCTGAGTCTAAATAGGTTACCGTGGTTCGTACACGTATTACTCATGCCCACCGATAGACTTCCTCAGCTTACACTGTCCTCTGAGGCAAGTAGTGATTGGAAGGCAGGTCGAGGTGGTCAGTCTATAACATGGCAAAAGTGTATGAAAACCTTGACCAGTGGACTTGGCTGAGTAGGACGTGTTAGACTTCCAGGTTGGGGTCCACATGATCTGCCTACAAAATGGCTGGAGACAATAAGTGATATGGTTAGGTATCGCGGTCAGGGTAGTAGTTGCTTTCGGGCCCGGTCCTTGTCGTCTCGATTTCCCCTTGGTACTTCGACTTTTTAGATGTTCGTCACTATGTTTCTATTCTCTTCGCCCTTTACTGGACGATGCTGAAAGGCGGCAACCGAAACCAGAGCACAGAAGTGCGAGGTTAATTGTTGAATAAACTGAAACTGAAACTGAATCAGGATCGCCGAGGACAGGTACGACAAAAGCTCCTGTGATTGGTTAACTTCTAGTCTACCAATTATTTTCTCTTACCTAACGTATTTATACAAACCAGTTCTACAATACAATTAACGTGCTATTTTGCAACTCTGATCTTCATGCCACTTTCGTTTGTGTAGTTCTGTGTGGGAGCAATTTTATAACGTCCTATCAGTTAGTTCATTGTGAATACTACGGAGTCATTTCTATGAGACCCCGGATATTATTCTGAGCCACTTGCCCCGGAATACTCCGGGAACAGAGCGAAACCGTGTCCCGTGAAATCATTACTTAATTTGTTCCAAGTTTTGAATTTTTCCACTTCCAGATTGCTTTGGAACTCTCCTTGCCGTCTTCGTCGATTGCTTGAGACGGGAGCTGGAGAAGAACAATAAGCCTGACTAGTTCGTTTTCTAGGACTGCTCTTGAAGGGATGATTGGTTCTAGTGATGCCTCAAACCATTGGAGGAGTCCATGAATTCTGTGGGTGACTCTCACTATAGGCTAAACATTTTGCATAGTTCTTCAGGGACTTTATACCAACGGACCTCATTTCTGGTTATTTTAGCTCGAAATTGTTCGGCCCTAATTTCCTGTCACAGTATTTTCTGAATGTTCTCATAGTCATTATTTTTTCGCCACGGTGGTGCCAAATCTGTCTATGTCACAGTCAATGCCAATCCATACTGAGCAAGCTGTACAGACGCTTGTACTCTGTCAGAATGTTAATCATGACTTTGCTTTGACACAGAACCCCCCCCCCCACCCCGTTCTCCAGAAAACATCGGCAGCGGCACCGGAAGCAGCCGCGGCAGCAACAGTTCACCAGTCGTTCAGTTCGCATCAACAGCTCGTGTTACCAGTGCGAGCTGTCAAACTGTACAAAATGTACGAAAACGACAAACAAAGCATTATTACGCAAGGTTCCACGAGTAGACCCTTTTTGTCTCTGTCTCTCTCTCTCCCTGCCAATGCCGCTCTAGGTCGCTCACATATTGGGTACATCGTCAAGCATTCCAAGCATTCCGAACTATCTGAACCAATGATAGGCCTACAACTGGGTTCACGTATTCGCTCTCTCTCTCTCTCTGTGTCTTGATGTTTATGCATTCATGAATACGGATTTGAAAGTGTAGTCATTCATTCACATATAAGTATACAAATTCGTACGGATACTGTCACTCGTTTAAACCACACTGAATAGAACGAAGTTGCGAAATGCAATTGCAGTTTGCTCTGACCTTGATTTTTCTGGCACTTTTCGGCTACGCTTCTAGTAAGTTCTCGGATAAGACACATATGAACACGTACCCCAATTTTGATCCTGCTCAAGAACTTGATGCAAGCCTGCTATCTTCTCGATGTAACGTTTACTTTACAAGCGCTATAAGGACATGCTGATAAACATTGTAAATACCATTTGACGTCAAAAATGTTTCTGTGATGTAGAAGAGATTCACAATGAATTGCGGATTATTCAACACGGTCCGGATTGATCCGTGCCACTCAGCTTCTGTTAGAATTAGCCTTAGTTAAAGTTCCTGCAATATGTCGGGCAACAGGATGACATTGTATGCCTCAATTAGGAAATCACCGGCTTCATTTACAAACAGTTCACACTGTTATTTGCCGGGCCATTTTCTCTATAACCAGTTCAAATCTTGTATCATTCAAATATGCCACATTAAACTGTTATTGGCCAGCAGTAGAACAGGTCACGCGAAATCTATGGTTTTCTTTGTGTGTTACGATAAAGGGAACAAAATGTAACTTTGCAGGAAAAAATATTTCAGTGCTAATTTAATTTATCGACTATTTTTATTGCTATTTTTAATTCCATCAATCGGAAATAGAAGCGCCTAAAGTTAACTGTCCACCAATTCGAGGTTAATCAGTGTGGCTGTGGTGAACTGGTCGAGTCCAAGACTTCACATATTCCTTTTTTGTATGTCATTTTTTATTGAAGGTGAAGTAATGAAAATAATATTGTTAATGATTTTAATTACTCTATTTATAATACAGCAAACTACATTCTTTCTGTAGGAAGACTGCGGTCAGTCATAGGCTGCTTAATGTGGGAGTGATTGGTGGTGATATTGTGCCCGACAAAAGGAGGTCTTTAGTCCACGATTATGATGGCGTGAAACCTGCCGGTCAAAGTTTGCCAGTCAGAACAGTATTCCGAGTGGTAATCGATTTTCCGTGACCTAAATCAATAATCGATGCCATTAGGATATCAGCACATAAATTCCATTCAGAAAGAATAGAGTTATTGCCGTTTTGATGATTTATCACGAACGAGTTATGTGGCCTACTGGTTGACTACGTGGATATTAATTACCAGACATTATTGATGATTTTTATCTATTTTTGTATTTGTCTGTCCCACCTGTTTCTTTGTTCGCAATAATTAGCAGATTATGTGACTCGTAAGTCTCCACTGGGACTCGAACCCAGCTTTCGGAATTAGGAGTCGCGTACATGCACACAGACATGCTCATGTGCACGGTATTATTTGGGTCACTAGAACTGCGTCGGAACAAATACGCTCAAGTTAACATTGTGCCCCCATACATCGCTCGAAGTAGTTGATACACAGTGTTTACCTACACAGTGACAAAGTAGTATGATAGAGTGTAGAGTATTCCGCTTTCCGGAATTTCAGATAGCCATATTGCTCTTCTCTAGTTTAATCGCTATCTATCAGGCTCATCAGAATAAAGAAGGCCACTCAGAAAAAAGAGCTTTAGTTGCAGTACATTCGTCAACTGGTTTTCTCGGGGTAGTGTTTAGACTATTCTTCCACGGAACTATATGATGACAGATGCCGGGCAACTCTCAAAAGAAGTACTCCCGTCATACTGCGACATCATTAATCGAATCAGTATAAATTAGCTTTTGTCCCCAGATTCCAATTTAGCAACTATCAGGCTTCAATGAACAAGTTTAGGTAACCAAATAATTCAACATAAAAAATGTATTAGATAGTTTATCTAACAATATGGCTTATTTGATTCAAAGATGAAGAGCAGGAATAGCCCAAGAAAATCATCCACTCACCACATGCAGGATTTTATTAGCCAGATACATCATTCCAAAGATATTTTTGTTCCTGTTAAGCAGACGTAGCCGTTACAAACAAAAAGTGACCAACTCGAGTGTGTGTCTGTGTGTTTGAGTGTTTGGCCAACCTGTCGATTTTTCTCAAATCTCGTCCGATTTTTCCCTCAATTATGGGTGCGTATCCGTAATCACTTGTGTACTATAAGATACGCTTGGACTTTTATCGCTGTATGGCTGTCTGTTCAAGTGGTTGTAGTGAGTGGAATAAAGTCTGCCATTTGTAGGTCAGTTAGATATGCTTTTACTCGATCTTCTAATTATTAGGTCGATAAGAAAGTTCTTACGGTATATGAAGAATCAATTAATACTTCTGTAAACAAAGTTGAAAGATGGGTGGGGATGGATACAAGTCGCGAGTTGATGGCAGCCTTGTGGGGGAGAAAAGATTGCTGTCTCTACATGAGGTAAACACAGACAGTACTAGGTGTAAATCAGTGATTCCCTAGCACTGATTGAAACTTATTTTTCTTTAGTTTTAGACGTTTATGATGAAAATCTGCCGGTTAGATTGGTTGAAGCTTTCAGTGGCTTGACTGGATGCTTCAGAAGTAAACCTTTTACATTGGGACAATGCAGTGATTGATCTTCGAGCAGTTCTGCTTGACATATTCTATTCACACCACTGCCGGATGGTTCGAAGTCGAATCGACAAAAAAACATTATCATCAGACCCGGGCTCCACATGCGGGGTGGCAGCGGAAGTTCATTTTATTCCGAAACTGACTGAACTTTGAACACAATGCATTCAAGCTAAGATCGATAAAACGGCTAACGCACTGTTGATTAATGGTATTCATGTGGTAGTTAACTGCATTGCTAACTGTTGTGTTTAAAAGTAAGCAGTTCGGTAGTGGAACGGTACTTGTATTGAACTTGGTGTGCACCGACAACACGGGAGTGAGAGAATGTACAAATCTGTGACACTAAGTCAGTCGGGAAGTATAGAATCATTATAATCTATAAAAGTCCGAACTGGTATGTGATCGGACGGTTCGTGATACGACACCCAGTCACACAAAGTGAAGGTGTTTTCGTACTCGTGACGATGTGGAGATCATGTGCGTTGACCACCTACGTATGGATAATACATGAGGTATACACGACACTAACTAAAATCTAATATTGGTAATCTCTTTAGTTCTTTTGGTATAATGAAATCAAAATTCAAATAACTCAGAAATGAGGATGAGAGAAATTACCCTTCATTAAAAGACGACGTCAAAAAGTAGTGCACAAATCCTGACAACGAGACGCCAAATGATTTTCCGTTCATTGTGATTACCATTTGTTTGCCTGTCACTACAATCGTCATGATTTTGACGAGTCATTCATTACATTACACACGACTGATAATACTCGCCCAGACACTGAAGAAATATGCGCGCATTATTTTGTCAAGGAAGTGATACATTCGTGGAGTACACACACTGAGGCGAACATCTCGGCTGCAGTTTACAATCGTGGCAATTGGCCTACGTGATTGACGAGATCACCGGTCTCTCTGTTCGCGAAAACAGTCTTTCCACAAATATTCAATGATAAACAGGATACTTGTATGAGTATTCAGCTCCCATAAATTTACCAGTTCAGGATGGGAAAATGTAGAAGTGAATGAAACTTCACACTCGTTGATCGGTATTGTCCGTTCATGTGTGATGAGAATGTGAACAGGGCAAAAGAACGAGTAATTCTAGGGAAATTTCAGTACACAAATGCTACTTATCTTTCTTGCTCAGATTTCCCAACCAGAGAGATGCATTCCAGTTGGATAGAGGTGTTCGGTCTGTGGGTGCGCGACAGAGAAGAGGAATAGTATCTATATCAGTAGATGGAACCGGTTGTATACAAGTGAGGATTGCATTTTATTCCCGAAGTTAATGGAAAGGAATTGCATGTGGCAGAATAGATATGTGAGTAATCAGTATCATACGGTTCACAGTTCATTGGGTATTTTCCTATGTTCAACACTCACGTCAAGCTCTTGACTGCATTGATTCTTCTGAGCGGATCATCGATCATCTGAAGTCTTCCAGGTGGTTCCCGATGGTTCGATGACATTGAAGTAGAAAAAATCTGTCACTCATAAATAGGTATTGTGAACAAAACTCGAGCCTCGTGTTGATAGTCGATATACGTTTGTCGACAGTTGTCCGAAGTGAGATTGATTATCGTGTCATTTGAGCCCCGGATTCATCACTCGAGCATGCATGTGTGATGTAGGATTTCTTCACTGAACCTTATTGGATTATCGGGCACTGGCGACTATATGACGGAAACACTGTTACCCATTGAACTCTAATGAACACACACCTTGATGAATGTCAGAAACGAACTTCGTTGTAGGTGATTCATTTGCAATGCTCACAGATGCTTAGTCTCATGCTACTGAGTGATTTGAACTCCACATGCGGCTTGTGAACAAGGTTGACCCAAGGCATATTTCTCGTTAGAAGAAACAATCTCTCGATTTATCCCAACTGAAGAATGGCGCGAGGCTCACAGTTATCTCAAATTGGATCAAGGAAACCTATTCACAAATGAGACTCTCAGATAAGCACACACGACTTATCCAAAAAATTCACAGATTGACATTTGTTGCCTGTCACATTCTGAAGAACCCAGATCATTATGTCGTAAAGAAGAAACGCAGAACTTGAGAAAGCATCTCCAATAAGACTATTGGAAGACTACTACTGCGTGGAGATTCGAATCAATTTACAAGTGCATCAAGATTGTAGAGATCCGTGAAACTGAATGTAAGCTTTCCGGAAGGCAAACAGAGAACTGACTCTTACAAGAAAACCTTCGATGAATTTATACTCCAAGTGATTCCTAAAAATTGACAAAGGTGCATCACCCTTCAACACGAAAACACAGTTATACATACAGGTAACCTCACCAGAATGTGGCCACTGTGCTGGAGCACCAAGACCACGATCTGGTCAGCTCACATTCCAAACTTGAACCAGAGTGAGAATATCTGGGGAATATTAGCTACGTTTGCCTATGTAGAAGGAAGAATTGTCGGAGCTCTGCATGATCTGAAATCCATCACCCTGGACGAATGAGATTACATATAACATTAGTCCAACCACAACATCGTTGAAAGCTTGTCTGTGTGTTTCATTGATTACAAATAAATGTCATCGTTTTTCGTAACCAGTTAGTTGTTTTGCATTCCAAATCCAGTAATAAATCGATTTATTGAAGCCATATTTTGACTCCGCGTGCAAATCTATGGTATCAGTGGGTTATCGCTTCAGCATGCCAAACTTGGTGGATTTAATGGTATGGTTCTGGGTGGTTTTATTACCATTTTGTGGACTGTGCTGGTTTATCCTAAATTCACTGAAATGCCTATTTCCTTGTGTGTTGAAAGATTACGCGGATCGAAATTCACTTAGTTTTCGCCCAATACCCCACATTACTACTGACAGATAAAGAGCGACTGGCACTGATATTAAACAAGAAATTTAGTTCAATTGTCTGCAAAATCTATTCAGTTAGTCTTCATCAATCTTATACCTTTCCCTTATCTCATTCTCCATCCCCCATTTCCAATAAAAATCAAACCAACAGGTGAATGCGTGCCACTCGGTGAATATTGTTCCGGAACATTCTTCAAGCCATGCTGTGGTAATTCGGTGTGCGAACTCACTGCTCCGTTCAAAGGCACTTGTGTCGCATGCAAATCCGAGAACAGTTTCTGCTGGTCGGACAGTGAATGTTGCACCAAGGAATGCACATGGGGTACCTGTCGAAAACCCACTTGAATTGGACTCACTCCAAACGTTGATACTGATGGGATTATATATCCAATCGGTCTTACGTTCACGGAATTGATTGAATTCGGTTGTATTCGTCCTTAATCCTATCTATCTTTATCCGATGTTTGTTCAGCGTGTTCACAGTGTTACTTTATCTGGATTCTCTCATTAACTAACCCATTCGTTCAAACAGTCATCTTTGTCATTTGTCTTTCATTTTTCCATTCTTGTCCGGGCACCCAACGTCCAACTTTTGTTTGCCACTCGGATCAGGGAAGTTAAATGGATTGTTATTTTTCTTGTGCTTCCAGCTACATAAAGTCTTTTGTAATCCCTGTGTTTTCTTTTCTAATTCCATGGATGGTCTGTGGTATACAACCTCTGGTTCGTGAATCACATCACGTCAACGCCCTAGTACGAACTAGTGCTTGTCCGTACATCGTTCAGGAGAATTGTACGTTTATGGTTGGCTAACACAAGGTGTTTTGCTCCATCCCACCAGCTCTGGTGAGAAGACATTTCTGCCCTCGAATCAACCCAGTTTATTAGTATATAACAGTAATTATATAGGAGTAAAATGTCACTGTCACTAATCATTGCAACATAGATTGATTGGTTCAAACTTGCAGTGGCTTGCCTTTCTTCTGATTGGTTGATTAGTGATATGGCCATCGACTACTTGACGGGAATCCTTTCTTGTCTTACCAATCAGCTCTCCTATCGTTCACAAATCTTTTGGCTCAAGCTTTGACCTTAATTCCAGATCGGCTTTGACTTGCTGCATGTTAGCGAAAATAGGTTGTCTGTTGAAAGGTGCATCACTTATGATACTCAAAGTGCAAATAGAAAAGGACATACAGAAACATAGAAACACGCGCTTCGAGCCGGACTGCATGCAGGACTGACCGATTTGACCGGTGATGGAACAACTCAAAAGCTTCTTTTGGTCATTAGATTTTTCGTCCACATTCCGTCAGCTGACCACGTATGCCCGATTGTGCGTTGGACATGGGCCAACATATGACGTGTGAGTAGATCGACTGAGCAACAAGGTGTGTCTCGTTTATAGAAAACTAGGGTCATTGTTTCACAGAGAAAATTCAGTTACTCTTCGAAAAGTACACTTGTGAGAAGAAGACTTGGCGTTAGACCGTAGACTGCAATTGGACTAGATAGACTGTATCTGTTTTGCTTTCCGGACACCTTACATGAGCGAAACCGATTTTTTACTCTGTCGTAACCAAAATCTCCGAAGAATACTTCTTCTCTTAGGAGACGGGTCCCACGGCATCCGTTCATTCGTTGTTCCACTGGTATTCAATCCGTGTTTTATTCCCCAGTTCTCCTGGAGCTCCGTAATGCTTAATAGAAATCATAGTTTTTGGCTGCCTGAGTGCTTCAAAGAAAGAGAAATTTCCGGAGAATTCTGCTTTTCATTTGCGCGATGGTTCAACCGAAACATTTTAGTAAACTTAAGAGAAGCACTTTAACCTTCTTTCCTGAACAGCCTATTTGGACGCGTCAACGCATCGATTGGACTGCCTGTTGCATAGCAGCTGACACGGTGTAGAATGCTCATGGTTGATTCCTCTACATTTTGGGACAGTCCCAGCGATAAATCATCTTTTGGTATTCAATATCATAACGGGGTAACATAATCGAATAAATGGTCGTCACAAAATAACAATCACTACTCATACTGTCATGCCATCCATAAAACTCCTCTGGTTATTTACTTAATCTCAGTGGCAGTGAAGAAAATTTGGCCGTTGACTGACCGCACGTGGTCTGTATGGACCGTCAGTCAAGGGGATTTCGGGATAGGTAAAGCCTTGAAATCGGTCTTTAAGGATATCGTCGGGGTTAAAGTGCACCTTGACTAAGACTGCAGTTCTCATATTCTTTGACATAGAACACGCGTAATCCGCACGGGAGAGAGTTGCATCCAGCACACATTTGAAGACACTGTCAGCTTCGGTCCACATCCTTAGTCACCAGTGACGTGGACGTATGTCCAACCGCTGTTGTTGTCGTCATCATAACCGTCACTTCGTGACCGTCATGCTTTATCTTTGCATACTTGTGTTGTTGTAGTGTTTCACTGACCCGAAAAAGTTTCCAACAAGGGGTGAGTGAACGATAACGTTGGCCACCGGCTCACCAAGAAGAGAGGTGCCGTCCTGCAATGCGCAGTTGGCTGCTCAAAGACTAGAGGTTTATCTTCGAACAAAACTTACTTCTTTGGATAGGCTGACCGAGTAGTATACCAACCCACAATGCACGCAATCGTGAGAGATATTCATACCAGTGGCTGATTGGTAAGCTCTGTTGTACTTTCCTCATATCTGTACTTTCTGTTGTGCTGGCATCGGGTCTGTGTTTAAAACACTATATATATCTATGTTTAAACTTTATACATACATATATATATATATATATATATATATATATATATATATATATATATATAATATGGAGAGGGAGAGAGACAGACGAATAGGCAGGCGCTTAAGTCCGACCAACAAATAAAGGCAAAATCGTATCAAAGCTGAAATTAGTGGAAACATTTCAATCACTCATGCACGACCGAAGAAATGTCAAATAGTCAAAGCCAAATATTTGCGTTCATCGTGAGGAGAAAACTTTTGGAATAGTGCTGGATAAATGCTCATTTCTACTGAACCACTAGTACCAAAAGGGATTGTAAGCTGATACTTGTTAAGTTTATAACTAATAGTTTTGATAAGCTACAAACTCTAGACAGTTCAACCAAACTAAAATGAAACTGGCCGTAAACAGTAAATCGATACAGAAGCACACACGCACACATGTAAAATGTGTTCGAAAAGTCTAGCAATAACCCCTGCAGGAATGGAATTGTCAAATTGGTTACTGCCTAACTAATTAGTACGCAAACTAGGATTGAAGAACTGCCATTTTAAACAACAGCGAATTGTGATTGTGTCTTGCTTTGTGGCTGCCCTCGACCCCAAATATTAAATAGCATCGGTTAGTCATGTCGTTAACCAAATCGGCTGAATCCGTTTATATTTGAATACGGTCATATTTGACTTGCCTTGGTTACATATTATTAACTGGGCTGTATCTCAGGCGATTAAAACACTACTCGAACCGGTTACAAAAAACAACAGACAAATTGCGTCATGGGACTGAAAGTCCTGTACTTCAAGGTTAGCAAGAAAACGCATCAATAGTGGTTCGTTAGTCGGATTACACTCCACAAATTCAGACGGCATCACAAATAGGGTCACGTACGGAAATTCTATCATGATTTCAGATGACATGAGGCCATTTGATGTGTACTGTACAATGATACGTGTATCTACCCGGCGCATCGAATGTGATGATAAGTCTCGCACTTTGACTGCGTGCACTTAGAGATGGACAAGAATAGAAAGAGTATATTGTCACATTTAGTTGGTAATGACCTGTTTACTTATAAAAGGAGGTATACACTTATTTGCAGATAAAGTGCCGACCAATCACAAAACAATTTCGCTGTCCACACGATCTGACAGTCAGGGTGGGGCTTTACCTGATTTGTTAGATGCCGAAAATGAAGTCGTAGTGCCCTGGACCACGTGTGAAGGCACTCAAATCACTGCATGTACCTCTATGGAGTACGAGGAACTGTGGGAGCTTTTTGAAATTTTTGTCTCACTCGAAGTGGATGGAGTACTGAGAAGAAGATGGCAATTTTCTCACTCTTCAATGCCAAGGATGCATAATGTTTGGTCAAAAATCTTGCTTTTTTAGATTCTTAAGTGAATTTCTTATACACAATTGAAGGTGCTTCATTTGCTTCAATTCAGTTTCATTACTGCGTTGTGGCTGAGCACGCCAAGTTCAACTCACTGGTCTGCACAGAAAACCGGTCCGTTTGTGTACTCATTCGTGAACTTCGGACACGAGATGCCTACTGTGCAGAGCATCATATGTATCTGTGAACACAACCAAGGCTGTCAAGCCTACAACTGCATCCGCAAGTGTTCCAGACTTGTTCAGTTCTGCCAGGTATTCGAAGAAAACACAGGATGAGGATTTGTAAAATACCGAAGCATTCTATGTTTATCACGAAAGCTTCACTTCTTCCAGAGAGTCGTGAGCAGTTTCCATGTTTCTAAGAAGCAGTTCTTAAGAAGTTGGGCATTCTGTGAACCAGTGTTTTCACGACTGCATTGCTCCTGCTTCGGAGCATCGATTAGTTTTACTGTAAAACTTACACTCCGGGTATTTGGGAATGTGTAAGAGAACGCTCTCGACCAGACTGATATGCTGGTGGCCTGATTTGTGGGCCAATATTGTCAGAACTGATAAGAGTTGGCGAAGGTGCCCACAAAAAAGCAACTTCCTCAACTCAGCGAATGGCTTCCGCGACCCGTTTTCATGCGAACCATGACAGTTTGTACCAGCTGAGTTATGTGATCTCTTTTAGAACAAATCTTGTGCACTGGTAGCTGTGCGTGTTTTCCTTTCTGGCTTGGTGTATTATGAACGACGTCGACCCCACAACTGAGTTCACACAGACTGCTCATTGGAAGACATTCAGTAGAGAAGGAGTAAATCGAGTGACTTATTATTGATGACGGTACTCACTTATTTGCTAAATGGCTTGGTAATGGCCTCAAAGGATTTAGTTGTCATCATTTGTATACTGCATCCCACTAAACTCATTCGGTTCGACTTGCTGAGAACTTTGTTCGCGCCTTAGGAGCTATGTACATTTAGCTAACATTCAGTCCTTTGTAGAGCTAGATCAAACACTTATTACGTTCTTGTCTCAGTACTGAGATGCTTTTAATAGCATACATTTTCAAACACTTTATAAAATACTACGATAATTCTCTTGCTATGTCAGTAGTTTGATTCCGTGACATTGTGAGCGGGATAATACTCCATTAATTATTATGATATCACAGCAACATAAACCTGATTGAGAAGTAGACCGACACACACGCAAATCACTCGGCCCAAGGTTATGCGCGCCAGCGATAGGAGTTAACGAACTTCAGACAGGAGATCTATCGATCACCACTGGACAGGTTATAACAATACCAAAGGCCTAAAGTGAGACTGACGAGGGCTGATCCGACTATTCGCCGGGAACGGAATGACCCCCCCCCCATTGGACCACGAAGGCCTAACAACAACCGATGATGGCCACGGTCTCGTCACTCCCATTCAAAAATTACATTTCCTGTGACTAAGGTGAACCTTCTATTACTATGCGACGGCAAGAGCTCCTCAGCTGAAGACAGCAGCCTTACTCTACCAGATGTATTGTACAGTGTGTCACCGGTTTTCCTGCACGGGAGCTTACACATGTTCGATCTGAAATGACAAAAACAGAAAAGCTCAAGAGTATGGTTCCCCATGACTGCATTAGCCGAACACAGCCTAACCTGGATTCATGGATCACTATGAATAACATTGTGTTTTCCACGCAAGTTATTCAAAGTCATTCATACTGCTCCAATAATAATCAACCTAATGGTCGCTTCAATGTCCAACATAGGGAGAACAAGTGTTTTTTACTTTATATCTGCAGTACCCGAAGGAACTAACAGAGACATATCTCGCTGAAGTAGACAGAAGTTAGTTTAATTTTATGTAGTCCATCAGATGATTCAGCTAAGATGACTCCATCTTGCGTTCTTCTCATGTGGTAAATATTTTGTCCATCTCAATTAATACACGACAAGATTCTCCGTTGGGACTGAGTGCTAGAGCGAATGCAAATGAAACATACGTCTGTGATCCCAACTATTGACATGAAAGATCTCGTTGTTCCTCTTATGTAATTTTGATTGCAACGACATGCGAACATGATACTTTTACTTTAATCCTACTCGTTACAATAAACCAGTGTGGTTATGTGTATTTTCCCCCTCTGTGAATCATTCAAGTCCATCAATAGGTGATCAGAATTAAGTAGTTAACCTTGGTTGACACACCCCTGCTGTGAACTACGTATCATATACAACTCCAATTTCGCAATCGGTTACTTGGCGTTTGAACTTAATCCCAAGCGAGGTTGCATTGGCACTTCATGAATCTCACTTGTTCCCACGGTAAATAGCAGTTTTTTCAACCACAAAATGCTACTAGGTTGTATAACAGTAGGCAGTATGAGAATTCAGAAAATGTTGAATGAAATTTTCTGGATTCGAAAATGTATTCCAAGCAGATACTAGACTTACTTGTTCACATTACACACAGAAAAACTGCACGGCCCATGACCTGCTTATCATGGTCGTTATTGACTAATTTTGGCCCAATATTTTTATAGCAGATTCTTTAAAAATAAACGATGTGGGTGAAAATTAGAGGTGTATAAAGCTATGTATTCAGCGTTGATCAACGCACTGCTTATTACTGGCACTAGAAGTAGTCCCATAATCCAGAAGACTATCCGGATACAAGTTCGTTTACTGGAACAAGTTTTTAGGTGCCCCTCAGATGATTAGCCCACAGCCTACATCTCATGAGTACGAAGAAATGAAGACAACAATGATTCAGCACGCATTCTGTCGGAGGACACTGTTGCATGTTTCATGAGCCTCACCTCAGCTGATTCAGTTTTTCAGTATGAAATCATCACTTTCTCATCGCTCCGTGATCCACTGCTGTCTTCCCATGAGGATGTGCCTTGTGAGTAGTACGTTTCATATTCCACTGCTGTATAAGTCAAAAACATTTTTCCTGATTGAATGTTTCAAACGCAATACCCCAAACATGCGCGGATTACGCCGGAGAGCGATCACCGAGTTGCTTTGAAAACACTGGAAGGTATATTGGCTTTTTATGAAGTTACACACCTGCTGCAAGGTAACAAGATATTTTCAAATTAATAACTTACCCACAGAAACTTACGCTGTTTCATCAACTATATAAGACCTCAGGAGAACTTTGGACAAAACCTTTCCCCGCGCTTTTGGGAAAATGACCCGACAAAAATGACGGTACATCTCCAAGGCGTTGAACTTCGACACATTTTGCGAATATAATTTAAGTTCCCAAACAGTGTGTTTCCATTGATATACTATATTCTTTAGAGATATGACATTTCAAGGTAGTATGAATTTCTTTTAAAAACAGGATCTTGCTTGGTAATTCGAATAGGTGCTTGAAATCGTTCGTGTCTTCGATACCTGTGAATGAAAAAATACTGTTTACTTCATAAAGTTATCTAACGCTTTTTTACTACTTTCCTTACCTATCCTGTCAAAGAGGCTCCGATTATATCTCCAATTTAGGTAACCAGTTGATTGGATATGTATCTTGCAAACAGAAGTCCTATTTTTGAGTTGGCGTTTTTCATTCCCGTATTTAGAGAAGAATCAAAATTTTCCTTAAATTATGGAACTCTTTCTTTCGTGTAAATATGTGCAATGGGGTGCATTTTTTGTTATCTTGATATGATTTTTATCAACCAAGTTCCAGGAAAATACCATAAGAGGGGTTAGATTTATCTTATATCAAAATGATACGCCTTTGATGAAGGGTGAGGAAGTCTGCAAAATATCCGTCCTATCCTCAGTAATGATTAGAGAGTTTGGTAAAACCTGGTTCTGAAGGTGTCTCGCTGGATGCTTGGGATTAACGAGGGGAAACCCTTTCTTTTGCACGGGAAGACACAGTCAATCTTTCCTTCTGATTCCGCTTCTTCGAGATTGAAGAGTAGAGATTGGTTTCCCAGGCTATAGATATTATTACTACGCTAAAATTTCCTTTCTTCCGAATGCTCTCTCAAATGATTCCTCTTTCAGTAATAAAGCATAAATCGTCACTGAAAACTACAGAAGCGCTGTACCGCTGTTCCTTCCTCGCTACGTAACACTAGGCGATCCAATCTTCCGCAGCTCGAATTGAACAAACAGTCAAGATCTGTAGAATGCTTCGAAAGTAAAGCCTATTTTGTCCGTTTGCCATTCTACGGCAAAATCATTCAGTCTGAGAGTCGGTAGCTCCGCTGCCACCGGTTTGTCATCCTCGAAAAACAAGTGTCAGAGGGAGGCTATGTCATGTAATCGTGGAGTTAAACATCTGCTTAGATCCATCCTGGATACCCGGTGGTAAGTTGTTCGACTCACAACTGTTCTACCTGGGTTCGAATCTCAGTGAGGATTCCGCTGATATGCTCTACTGATGATGTCTAAAACGGATAAGACCGCTATACAACGCTTCCTTAGCTCTTAGTGGGTAATTCAGCGTCAACTAACATGATACCGTGTATGTGTGCTGCATATTACTGCAATTGCGTGAGATATATATTGATTCTATGTCCGCGTGGTTATAGTGACATCGTGGAACCAAAAAACATGAACGAAGTAATGGGAAAATTCCTCTTTTTGAGTCGAAACAGCATCAAACGAAAATTGATCAGGAACATTCCATTCGAATAAGCCTACTTGATGGAGCTAGTACCAGTTGAGGCGGGTTCATCATGTGAGTGAGAAAGAGAAAAGTCAATGGATCAGTTTATCTTGTAAGTTGTTACCATTAGATACGATGGGTAATCACATACATATTAGTGTACTATCACTGATAGGAGGATGAAACGATTACCATCCAGTTTTGCTGTTCAACTCATCATCTAAACCAGTTGAAGTAAGGTAGAGATGTTTCATCATAGTTAGAAAACATCAACAGTATTGTATGTATCCACCAGGCCCCATTGGCATTCCGCCCTCAGGGCGAATTATTACGAGCCAAAGATCTCATAACCAGACTATTCGTTTTGAGGCTGGTCGTCCTGATTTGCGTAAAAGCCACGTGATCTACCGCAATCTACCTCCACTGGTTTTGAAAAATAACAAACATTCACCCACCATACTATCGTTCCTTGAAAAGCAATCACAATGGTACGTGGCCAAGTTCTCAGATTGATGACCTCAAGTGCAATTAACTTAGAGAAAATGAATAGTTTCACTGATGCTCGACAAACGCATCTAATTATACGCAGCTTGGGGTGAAACAACCCTAGTTTGTAGTTGGACAAATATTTGCGTAAGTAGAAGTCCGGAACTCAGTCAGGTATTTGCAAAGGTCACCTCAACGCGTGGAGGAAATTTAGAAATCAATAATAATCTCTTAGAAATGCATACGAGTCAACGGGAGATCGGATTTCATCTTTGTTTTCGGGGTTGTGAGCACATTTTCAGACAACTCCCTTAAAGGGCTGCAGGGAGTTATTGAAAAAGATTTTTGACGATAAAATTTGGAATAAAAAACACATTACTATGGGCAGTGGTTCTAACTGGAGACATGCTTATAACCATTGAAAATACTTGGATAGTTATCTAATACGGAATCCACGAGGGCCTAATGACTAATTAAGACTTTATGAGGTAGTTAGAAACCCCTCAGTGAACCTTCCGACGTCATCTGTATGAGTATCAGGTACAATATATGTGCTCACGAGGACGACTGGAAAGGAGACGGTAATGATCACAACAAACGCGCAGTTTACCGGAACTAATTCTTGGCTTTTCGGTTTCAACTGAAAAAATTCAGAAACATTTCCGGATATTCATTTACAACTTAAAAGAACCTTCAGTTATGTGTAAATGTTTGGTATTCGATAACATAATGTTGCCACATCTGCGTGCAACCGGGTGAAGTTTCAGTTGCCGCGGATAAGACGGATTTGCAGGTTGACTCTGGTGATCCAGCCTTATCACAATAAGTGAGCATATATCCGTGAAAATATGACTAGTGAAACTGTTGGACTGCATAGTCATTTTTGTACAGTCACTCCATGGTCGTTTTTTATACTTTGAAGTCGAAAGTCGCGGATATGGATGTCGCTGCACTTCATTTCGTGGGGTTTATCGGGTGATTTTTCAGCAGACAGAAGAAAGGCTTAGGAAAAAGCTACTGCCATGGCTATCAGGAGCTAAAATGGGAACACACAATGAAGAAGAAGGGCTGACTTCGATCACTAAGTAACAAGGTTTACCTGAATCAGTGTTTCAAAACTTTATCCTGCAGTCCAATATGGAAACTGTTGGAGTTCAATGAAGAGATTCCTATCAAAATACGGATCTCTCGGGATGCGTCCTTTTGTACTGAACACCGTGCACAATTTCTATTTGGAAATCAAATCCAACCTCCGACACTCACAAATCTTTTTATCTATTACAATAGACAGCTATCTACAGATCGAGGAAGTTCGACAACCATGCACCTGATTTGAGAATGACGAATGAACGAACAAGAACGCAATGTCAACGGCACGGCTTTGTTGGTTGAAAACTTATAATTGGCCCACATTTCGTTTACGGCGCTGACCTTTCCCCGGGTAATCATGCATCTTTTTCTGTATGCCAGGACCGTTCGATGTGCCTTGTGGTGTATTAAACTAGAAATTTTTAATGTCATTTCATTGTATAGTTGCCTTGAAAAAGGTTAGCCACCGTAACCGAAATGTCGGCTAACCATAATTTTCCACGGAAGACGCCGTGTTGTTGACATTATATCTTCTCGTTTGACACTGTTACCCTTCAAATTCTTTCTTCCATGCATCTTCGTGGTTCGTTTTTGAATCTTCCCTGAATAGCATTGTTAAACGTCTTGTATAGGTGATCATCTTTACTGTTGACATGTGTTGCTCATTTGTTTAAGTCACTAAGCAGAAGAAAAGTACATTTTCAGAAAGCCGGGGACAACTCGAAAGTATATTATGGATGAATTCTAATAAAAGTGGGATATCAAACATACTAAGTCATTGTATGTCGTTCAGTCTACTCGCATGGAACGAAGACAACCAACATCTATTCCAAAGTAGTAGGATTCTGTGTATCGGAAGAAAACAAATCTGACTAAAGGTGCAGTGGATGTTTACAACTGTTATCCGTGAACTCAACCGTCCACCCGTCTGACGACTCTCCTGTTTCACTCACACTACAAGATGGCACGCACCCAGCCTTGTTCTCTAGTTGGTGAGTGTTTACTTTCTTTTGAACAACTGAAATAACTTCAGGAGCTGTTCTCGATGGCTGTTAATCAGCACTTCGAGTCACGAAACTGTCTATCTGACTGATCTATTCACTTATCTTCTTAATAGATCTGCGGTTGCATTCTATTCCCGACTCCTAGAGACCCCGTAACTGTTGTCCAGATTCCGTACACTGGTAACTCTAGTGTATTAGCCAATTACTTCCGATCCAGGCATGCCTTTCTTTGGTTTCACTATTACTTTTCTCGACCATCCCCTTAATTTTTGACTTAAATCTAGACAAGTTCTCCACTGACGCCATCGCTTATTTAGCTGATTATGTAATTAGAGTGCGTAATCAAAGTGTGCACCATGTGCCTTCCTAGACTACTTATCAGCTTTTGACTCCATTCAACTGCCTTATCTATTGTAAACTGAAAATCACTTGTTGTTCAAAAATACTAATGGTATCACTGAGAAATTTACCAATCAGGATATTAAACATAAAAACTCCTGGCGGAAAAATTCACTAACCACCAAGCAGCTGTTGGTTCCTCTAGTTTTTTTTCCACCTACACTAGAGGCCAATGAACCAGTTCATCGCGAAATTTAATTAAGTAAGCGGAAGATGTGGCTGAATCTCTGCCAAGCTATGTCTGAAACCGGAGGACTCAACATTTATTTCACCAGTATGTCATACGTTTATAGTTTTTGATTTCTCCGCTTCCAAGTAAAGTGGACTCTGAACCTCTAATTTTCACCCACATCGTTTATTTTTAAGGAATCTGCTATAAAAATATTGGGCCGAAATTAGTCAATAACGACCATGATAAGCAGGTCATGGGCCGTGCAGTTTTTCTGTGTGTAATGTGAACAAGTAAGTCTAGTATCGGTTTGAAATACATTTTCGAATCCAAGAAATTTCATTCAACATTTTCTGAATTCTCATACTGCCTACTGTTATACTACTTAGTAGCATTTTATGGTAAAAATAACTGCTATTTACCGTGGGAACAAGTGAGATTCATGAAGTGCCTTTGCAACCTCGCTTGGGATTAAGTTCAAACGCCAAGTAACCGATTGCGAAATTGGAGTTGTATTTGACACGTAGTGTAGTTCACAGCAGAGGAGTGTCAACCAAGGTTAACTACTTAATTCTGATCACCTATTGATGGACTTGAATGATTCACAGAGGGGGAAAATACACATAACCACACTGGTTTATTGTAACGAGTAGGATTGAAGTAAAAGTATCATGTTCGCATGTCGTTGCAATCAAAATTACATAAGAGGAACAACGGGATCTTTCATCTCAATAGTTGGGATCACAGACGTATGTTTCATTTGCATTCGCTCTAGCACTCAGTCCCAACGGAGAATCTTGTCGTGTATTAATTGAGATGGACAAAATATTTACCACATGAGGAGAACGCAAGATGGAGTCATCTTAGCTGAATCATCTGATGGACTACTTGAAATTAAACTAACTTCTGTCTACTTCAGCGAGATATGTCTCTGTTAGTTCCGTCGGGTACTGCAGATATAAAGTAAAAAACACTTGTTCTCCCTATGTTGGACATTGAAGCGACCATTAGGTTGATTATTATTGGAGCAGTATGAATGACTTTGAATAACTTGCGTGGAAAACACAATGTTATTCATAGTGATCCATGAATCCAGGTTAGGCTGTGTTCGGCTAATGCAGTCATGGGGAACCATACTCTTGAACTTTTCTGTTTTTGTCATTTCAGATCGAACATGTGCAAGCTCCCCTGCAGGAAAACCGGTGACACACTGTACAATACATCTGGTAGAGTAAGGCTGCTGTCTTCAGCTGAGGAGCTCTTGCCGTCGCATAGTAATAGAAGGTTCACCTTAGTCACAGGAAATGTAATTTTTGAATGGGAGTGACGAGACCGTGGTCATCATCGGTTGTTGTTAGGCATTCGTGGTCCAATGGGGGGTCATTCCGTTCCCGGCGAATAGTCGGATCAGCCCTCGTCAGTCTCACTTTAGGCCTTTGGTATTGTTATAACCTGTCCAGCGGTGATCGATAGATCTCCTGTCTGAAGTTCAATAACTCCTATCGCTGGCGCGCATAACCTTGAGGCAAGTGATTTGCGTGTGTGTCGGTCTACTTCTCAATCAGGTTTATGTTGCTGTGATATCATAAGAATTAATGGAGTATTATCCCGCTCACAATGTCACGGAATCAAACTACTGACATAGCAAGAGAATTACCGTAGTATTTTATAAAGTGTTTGAAAATATATGCTATTAAAAGCATCTCAGTACTGAGACAAGAACGTAATAAGTGTTTGATCTAGCTCTACAAAGGACTGAATGTTAGCTAAATGTACATAGCTCCTAAGGCGCGAACAAAGTTCTCAGCAAGTCCAACCGAATGAGTATAGTTGGATGCAGTATGCAAATGATGACAACTAAATCCTTTCAGTCGATTACCAAGCCATTTAGCAAATAAGTGGGTACCGTCATCAATAATAAGTCACTCGATTTACTCCTTCTCTACTGAATGTCTTCCAATGAGCAGTCTGTGTGAACTCAGTTGTGGGGTCGACGTCGTTCATAATACACCAAACCAGAAAGGTAAACATGCACAGCGACCAGTGCACAAGATTTGTTCCAAAAGAGATCACATAACTCAGCTGGTACAAACTGTCATGGTTCGCATGAAAACGGGTCGCGGAAGCCATTCGCTGAGTTGAGAAAGTTGCTTTTTTGTGGGCACCTTTGCCAACTCTTATCAATTCTGACAATATTGGCCCACAAATCAGGCCACCAGCATATCAGTCTGGTCGAGAGCGTTCTCTTACAAATTCCCAAATACCCGGAGTGTAAGTTTTACAGTAAAACTAATCGATGCTCCGAAGCAGGAGCAATATAGTCGTGAAAACACAGGATGCCCATCTTCTTAAGAACTGCTTCTTAGAAACGTGGAAACTGCTCACGACTCTCTGGGAGAAGTGAAGCTTCCGTCGTAAACATAGAATGCTTCGGTTTTTCACAAATCCTCATCCTGTGTTTTCTTCGAATATCTGGCAGAACTGAACAAGTCTGGAACACTTGCGGATGCAGTTGTAGGCTTGACAGCCTTGGTTGTGTTCACAGATACATATGATGCTCTGCACAGTAGGCATCTCGTGTCCAAAGTTCACGAATGAGTACACAAACGGACCGGTTTCCTGTGCAGACCAGTGAGTTGAACTTGGCGTGCTCAGCCACAACGCAGTAATGAAACTGAAATGACGCAGATGAAGCACCTTCAATTGTGTATAAGAAATTCACTTAAGAATCTAAAAAAGCAAGATTTTTGACCAAACATTATGCATCCTTGGCATTGAAGAGTGAGAAAATTGCCATCTTCTTCTCAGTACTCCATCCACTTCGAGTGAGACAAAAATTCAAAAAGCTCCCACAGTTCCTCGTACTCCATAGAGGTACATGCAGTGATTTGAGTGCCTTCACACGTGGTCCAGTGCACTACGACTTCATTTTCAGCATCTAACAAATCAGGTAAAGCCCCACCCTGACTGTCAGATCATGTGGACAGCGAAATTGTTTTGTGATTGGTCGGCACTTTATCTGCAAATAAGTGTATACCTCCTTTTATAAGTAAACAGGTTATTACTAACTAAATATGACAATATACTCTTTCTATTCTTGTCCATCTCTAAGTGCACGCAGTCAAAGTGCGAGACTTATCATCACATTCGATGCGCCGGGTAGATACACGTATCACTGTAAAGTACACATCAAATGGCCTCATGTCATCTGAAATCATGATAGAATTTCCGTACGTGACTCTATTTGTGATACCGTCTGAATTTGTGGAGTATAATTCGACTAACGCACCGTCATATTTGCGTTTTCTTGCTTACCTCGTTAGTATCCAACAGAAGCGAAAACGGGTGAAATGTTTGGCCTTCAGAGAGAGAAAAACTTGTTCTGAGGAAAACCTTGAGAACGAGCTGATGCACGTAAGAAACATTCTACGTGAGAATAGTTATCCGGATCGGTTTTATTGAAAGAAATATCATTCAAAGAGTGCCTAAAATCACCGAAGAAACCGTGAAGAAGAAAGACCTATTTATTAGTTTACCATTTAAAGGTGATACGGTGGGTGAAATCCTAAACCGACGACTGAGGAGAGAAATTCAAAGCACGTTCAATGCTGCAACCGTACGTTGTGTGTTTCGAGGTGCTCCTCTGATCCACGTTCAGAACAAGGATAAACTGCCGATGCTGACCTCATCATTGGTTGTGTACTCTTTCAGATGTGTTTGTGACGCGTCGTATGTAGGTCGAACGGCACGACAGCTATCCACTCGGATCAAAGAGCATCACCCACGCTGGCTAAGACAAGGACAGACTGGATCGATAAACAGTGCAATATTAGCACACCTAGTTGACACCGGACATCAGGTGAATCCAAACACGGCTTTCAAAGTTGTGTATCGAGCCCCCCCCCCCCCCCCCACAAGCAAATGCAAGGTTGTGCAGTTGAGCACTCTAGTGATAGCTGAGGAAATCGGAATCAGGAAGCTGACCCCCGACCTTTGCGCCCAAAAGCGTTTGGTCCGGGCCCTTCAACTTCCATGGCCTAGGATCGACCGAGGCCGAGTAAATCTGTCGTCCTGTCACTCATACGGCGTAAGTTAGATAAACCGATCAAATGACAAGGACAAATTGACTGTTGACAAACCCCTACCCATGATTGGTGTTTACTCCATGTCTATCCGCATGATTCTTGCTGAGTGTCTCCCATGTAATTGTAAACGGCTTGAGAATGAATTACTGAAAAATACTTGTTTCGCGAAATTGAAATTCTATGAGATACAATGGGTATTTTCTTAACAATCTGTAACCAAGGCAAATCAAAATATAAACGTGTTCAAATATAAACGGATTCAGCCGATTAGGTTAGCGATATGACTAACCGATGCTTGGCATGCGATATGAAATTTCGGTCAAGGGCAGCCACAAAGGAAGCCACAATCACAATTCGCTGTTGTTTAAAATTGCAGTTCTTCAATCCTAGTTTGCGTACTAATTAGTTAGTTAGTAACCAATTTGGCAATTCGATTCCTGCAGGGTTTGTCGCCAGACTTTTCGTACACATTTTACATATGTGTGCGTGTGTGCTTCTGTATCGATTTATTGTTTACGGCCAGTTTCATTTTAGTTTGGTTGAACTGTCTAGAGTTTGTAGCTTATCAAAACTATTAGGTATGATTTTAACATGTTTCCGCTCACACTACCTTTTGGTACCAGTGGCTCAGTAGAAATGAGTATTTATCGAGCACTATTCCAAAAATTTTCTCCTCACGATGAACGCAAATATTTGGCTTTGACTATTTGACATTTCTTCGGTCGTGCATGAGTGATTGAAATGTTTCCACTAATTTCAGCTTTGATACGATTTTGACTTTATTTGTTGGTCGGAATTAAGCGCCTGCCTATTCGTCTGTCTCTCTCCCTCTCCATATTATATATATATATATATATATATATATATATATATATATATATATATATATATATATATATAAAGTATAAATATATATATAATGATTCAAACACAGACCAGATGCCAGCACAACGGGAAGTACAAATATGAGGAAAGTACAACAGAGCTTATCAATCAGCCACTGGTATGAATATCTCTCACGGTTGCGTGCATTGTGGGTTGGTATACTACTCGGTCAGCCTATCCAAAGAAGTGGGTTTTGTTCGAAGATAAACCTCTAGTCTTTGAGCAGCCAACTGGGCCTTGCAGAACGGCACCTCTCTTCTTGGTGAGCCGGCGGCCAACGTTATCGTTCACTCACCCCTTGTTGGAAACTTTTTCGGGTCAGTGAAACACTACAACAACACAAGTATGCAAAGATAAAGAATGACGGTCACGAAGTGACGGTTATGATAACGACAACAACAGCGGTTGGACATACGTCCACGTCACTGGTGACTAAGGATGTGGACAGAAGCTGACGGGGTCTTCAAATGTGTGCTGGATGCAACTCTATCCCGTGCGGATTACGCGTGTACTATGTCAAAGAATATGAGAACTGCAGTCTTAGTCAAGGTGCACTTTAACCCCGACGATATCCTTAAAGACCGATTTCAGGGCTTTACCTATCCCGAAACCCCCTTGACGGAAGGTCCATACAGCCCACGTGCGGTCAGTCAACGGCCAAATTTTCTTCACTGCCACTGAGATTAAGTAAATAACCAGAGGAGTTTTTATGGATGGCATGATAGTATGAGTAGTGATTGTTATTTTGTGACGACCATTTATTCGATTATATTACCCCGTTATGATATTGAATACCAAAGGATGATTTATCGCTGGGACTGTCCCAAAATGATGAGGAATCAACCATGAGCATTCTACACCGTGTCAGCTGCTATGCAACAGGCAATCCGAACGATGCGTTGATGCGTCCAAATAGGCTGTTCAGGAAAGAAGGTTAAAGTGCTTCTCTTAAGTTTACTAAAATGTTTCGGTTGAACCATCGCGCAAATGAAAAGCAGAATTCTCCGGAAATTTCTCTTTCTTTGAAGCACTCAGGCAGCCAAAAACTATGATTTCTATTAAGCATTACGGAGCTCCAGGAGAACTGGGGAATAAAACACGGATTGAATACCAGTGGAACAACGAATGAACGGATGCCGTGGGACCCGTCTCCTAAGAGAAGAAGTATTCTTCGGAAATTTTGGTTACGATAGAGTAAAAAATCGGTTTCGCTCATATAAGGTGTCCGGAAAGCAAAACAGATACAGTCTATCTAGTCCAATTGCAGTCTACGGTCTAACGCCAAGTCTTCTTCTCACAAGTGTACTTTTCGAAGAGTAACTGAATTTTCTCTGTGAAACAATGACCCTAGTTTTCTATAAACGAGACACACCTTGTTGCTCAGTCGATCTACTCACACGTCATATGTTGGCCCATGTCCAACGCACAATCGGGCATACGTGGTCAGCTGACGGAATGTGGACGAAAAATCTAATGACCAAAAGAGGCTTTCTAATTGTTCCATTATCGGTCAAATCGGTCAGTCCTGCATGCAGTCCGGCTCGAAGCGCGTGTTTCTATGTTTCTGTATGTACTTTTCTGAGTATCTTAAGTGGTGCACCTTTCAACAGACAACCTATTTTCGCTAATATGCAGCACGTCAAAGCCGATCTGGAATTCAGGTCAAAGCTTGAGCCAAAAGATTTGTGAACGATAGGAGAGCTGATTGGTAAGACAAGAAAGGATTCCCGTCAAGTAGTCGATGGCCATATCACTAATCAACCAATTAGAAGAAAGGCAAGCCACTGCAAGTTTGAACCAATCAATCTATGTTGCAATGATTAGTGACAGTGACATTTTACTCCTATATAATTACTGTTATATACTAATAAACTGGGTTTATTCGAGGGCATAAATGTCTTCTCACCATAGCTGGTGGGATGGAGCAGAACACCTTGTGTTAGCCAACCATAAACGTACAATTCTCCTGAACGATGTACGGACAGGCACTAGTTCGTACTAGGGCGTTGACGTGATGTAATTCACGAATCAGAGGTTGTATACCACAGACCATCCATGGAATTAGAAAAGAAAACACAGGGATTACAAAAGACTTTATGTAGCTGGAAGCACAAGAAGAATAACAATCCATTTAACTTCCCTGATCCGAGTGGCAAACAAAAGTTGGACAGTGGGTGCCCGAACAAGAATGGAAAAATGAAAGACAAATGACAAAGATGACTGTTTGAACGAATGGGTTAGTTAATGAGAGAAGCCAGATAAAGTAACACTGTGAACACGCTGAACAAACATCGGATAAAGATAGATAGGATTAAGGACGAATACAACCGAATTCAATCAATTCCGTGAACGTAAGACCGATTGGATATATAATCCCATCAGTATCAACGTGTGGAGTGAGTCCAATTCAAGTGGGTTTTCGACAGGTACCCCATGTGCACTCCTTGGTGCAACATTCACTGTCCGACCAGCAGAAACTGTTCTCGGATTTGCATGCGACACAAGTGCCTTTGAACGGAGCAGTGAGTTCGCACACCATATTAGCACAGCATGGCTTGAAGAATGTTCCGGAACAATATTCACCGAGTGGCACGCATTCACCTGTTGAAGTAATTTTTAGTGGAGATAGAGAATGGGGAAAGAGATATGGAAAGGTATAAGATTGATGAAGACTAACTGAAGAGATTTTGCAGACAACTGAACTAAATTTCTTGTTTAATATCAGTTTCAGTCGCTCTTTATCTATCAGTAGTAATGTGGGGTATTGAGCGAAAACTAAGTGAATTTCGATCCGCGTAATCTTTCAACACACAAGGAAATAGGCATTTCAGTGAATTTAGGATAAACCAGCACAGTCCACAAAATGGTAATAAACCCACCCAGAACCATACCATTAAATCCACCAAGTTTGGCATGCTGAAGCGATAACCCACTGATATAATAAATTTGCACACTGATTCAAAATATGGCTTCAACAAATCGATTTATTAGTGGATTCGGAATGCAAAACAACTAACTGGTTACGAAAAACGATGACATTTATTTGTATTCAATGAAACACACAGACAAGATTTCAACGAATTTGTGGTTGGTCTAATGTTACGTGTAATCTCATTCGTCGAGGATGATGGACTTCAGATAGGGCAGAGCTCCGACAATTCTTCCTTCTACATAGGCAGACGTAGCTAATATTCCCCAGATATTCTCACTCTGGTTCAAGTTTGGAATGTGAGCTGTCCAGATCATTGTCTTGGTATTCCAGCACAGTGGTCACATTCTGGTGAGGTTACCTGTACGTATAACTGTGTTTTCATGTTGAAGGGTGATGCACCTTTGTCAATTTTTAGGAATCACTTGGAGTATAAATTCATCGAAGGTTCTCTTGTAAGAGTCAGTTCTCTGTTTGCCTTCCGGAAAGCTTACATTCAGTTTCACGGATCTCTACAATCTTGATGCACTTGTAAATTGATTCGAATCTCCACGCAGTAGTAGTCTTCCAATAGCCTCATTGGAGATGCTTCTTCGAGTTCTACGCTTCTTCTTTACGATATAATGATCTGGGTTCTTCAGAATGTGACGAGCAACAAGTGTCAATCTGTGATTTTCTGGATAAGTCGTGTGTGCTTATCTGAGAGTCCCATTTGCGAATAGGTTCCCTTGATCCAATTCGAGATAACTGTGAGCCTCGTGACATTCTACAGTTGGGATAAATCGAGAGATTGTTTCTTCTAACGAGAAATATGTCTTGAATCAACCTTGTTCACAAGCCGCATGCGGAGTTCAAATCACTCAGTAACATGAGACTAAGCATCTGTGAGCATTGCAAATGAATCACCTACAACGAAGTTCGTTTCTGACATTCATCAAGGTGTGTGTTCATTAGAGTTCCATGGGTAACATTATTTCAGCCATATAGTCATCAGTGCCCGATAATCCAATAAGGTTCAGTGAAGAAATCCTACATCACACATGCATGCTCGAGTGATGAATCCGGGGCTCAAATGACACGATAATCAATCTCACTTCGGACAACTGTCGACAAACGTATATCGACTATCAACTCGAGGCTCGAGTTTTGTTCACAATACCTATTTATGAGTGACAGATTTTTTCTACTTCAATATCATCGAACCATCGGGAACCACCTGGAAGAATTCAGATGATCGATGATCCGCTTAGAAGAATCAATGCAGTCAAGAGCTTGACGTGAGTGTTGAACATGGGAAAATACCCAATGAGCTGTGTACCGTATGATACTGATTACTCACAGATCTATTCTGTCACATGCAATTCCTTTCCATTAACTTCGGGAATAAAATGCAATTCTCACTTGTATACAACCGGTTCCATCTACTGATATAGATACTATTCCTCTTCTCTGTCGCGCACCCACAGACCGAACACCTCTATCCAACTGGAATGCATCTCTCTGGTTGGGAAATCTGAGCAAGAAAGATAAGTAGCATTTGTGTACTGAAATTTCCCTAGAATTACTCGTTCTTTTGCCCTGTTCACATTCTCATCACACATGAACGGACAATACCGATCAACGAGTGTGAAGTTTCATTCACTTCTACATTTTCCCATCCTGAACTGGTAAATTTATGGGAACTGAATACTCATACAAGTATCCTGTTTATCATTGAATATTTGTGGAAAGACTGTTTTCGCGAACAGAGAGACCGGTGATCTCGTCAATCACGTAGGCCAATTATCACGAGTGTAAACTGCAGCCGAGGTGTTCACCCCAGTGTGTGTACTCCACGAATGTATCAGTTCATTGACAAAATAATGCGCGCATATTTCTTCACTGCCTGAGCGAGTATTATCAGTCGTGTGTAATGTAATGAATGACTCGTCAAAATCATGACGATTGTAGTGACAGGCAAACAAATGGTAATCACAATGAACGGAAAACCACTTGGCGTCTCGTTGTCAGGATTTGTGCACTACTTTTTGACGTCGTCTTTTAATGAAGGGTAATTTCCCACATCCTCATTTCTGAGTTATTTGAATTTTGATTTCATTATACCAAAAGAACTAAAGAGATTACCAATATTAGTTTTTAGTTAGTGTCGTGTATACCTCATGTATTATCCATACGTAGGTGGTCAACGCACATGATCTCCACATCGTCACGAGTACGAAAACACCTTCACTTTGTGCGACTGGGTGTCGTATCACGAACAGTCCGATCACATACCAGTTCGGACTTTTATAGATTATAATGATTCTATACTTCCCGATTGACTTAGTGTCATAGATTTGTACATTCTCTCACTCCCGTGTTGTCGGTGTACACCAAGTTCAATACATGTACCGTTCCACTACCGAACTGCTTACTTCTGAACACAACAGTTAGCAATGCAGTTAACTACCACATGAATACCATTAATCAACAGTGCGTTAGCCGTTTTATCGATCTTAGCTTGAATGCATTGTGATCAAAGTTCAGTCAGTTTCGGAATAAAATGAACTTCCGCTGCCACCCCGCATGTGGAGCCCGGGTCTGATGATAATGTTTTTTGTCGATTCGACTTCGAACCGTCCGGTAGTGGTGTGAATAAAATATGTCAAGCAGAACCGCAGGGCTGTCAGTCGTTGTATCGTCCAAATCCAGAGCGCGTGCATCTACGCATGCTGCAATACAAATAATGCTGTTTTATGAGAGCAAGAACAAGCATCATCACAGGACAGATTGAATCAAACTGTTTCGCGTAATTTTCTCAACCGTAATCTTTGCATAGGTTTTGCTCTACCAACTGCTTTCAGTTTCTACAATAGTTCATTGTTCTGAACAAACTTTCACATGATTATATACACACAGTTGAGAACATTGCTCAAACCAGTTGAATTCAGTCTGTCCTGATTCTTGTTCTCGCCCTTATGAAGTTTCTAAGGGGAACTGGATTCATGAAACCGAATTGTACAACTGAAAACTTCAATCACTCTCTATCCGGTCAGTTTTAATCCTGGGTTTTTTTTAACTAATACCAAATGAAGGTCAATGAGTGCTAGCAAACCGTTTTCCCCATCAGATATTTTTTGTCGAGACAGAGTTATCAGGTCTACGCTTATCTTATATGGAGACTACTATCATTTCGCCTCGACTCTACCGTTATCATCTCATGAGTTGTATCCATCTCTACCCACCCCTATCCGACTGATGTGATGTGTTTGATAAATGTGTTCGCGTTTATCTGTTGTGTCGTCAGGATCAAAAAAGATGGTAGAATAAAGTGTAACCAATTGTACCACCACAAGGATCACCTTGAAACTATATTCGTGATGTGACCGTGTCATTTAGAGTGCGTCAAATAAAGTCATCTCCATAATTTGACTACTGATGACATTTGGTGTTAGACAATTGATGAAATGCAGTTATATGACATGCTCCACTTCGAAAATGCAACACTTCTACTAACAAATGTCCGAACCTCATTTCGGCTGGAAAATTTAGTCGGTATGCAATACCAGCGGGTGCCGTGAAAGCGCAGGGTTTGAGGAAAATAGACGGGTTTACCACATGCACAGAAACAGAGAGAGAGATGAGTTAACCGACTTTTGAGTAAAATCCCTGTGCCCGCTAATTGCAGAGAAAAACATTCCTAGAAAGATATTTATTGTCATCCAAATGGCAAATATGATGAAGGGGGTGGGGGATGGTCTGTTCGGATTATTTAAATTTACCACCGTGAATTAGATATTACTATAAGTATTTACATGAAAAGCAAATTTAAAGCGCTAGATTCTTTCTACCCAATTCCTAAGAGCATAAAGAAGACAGGTTATGAAAAGCAAGTGTTTCATTTAGTCTTGTGAACCACAACCGTAAAACGTACGGTACAGTAGGTCACGGGTTAAGCGGCCCCATATTACATCTTTCGATGAATCTTGCAGTTCATTCGGGGAAGGGAAAAGATCACAAAACGGTCCAAAAATCGCATATAGTTCAGGCTGATCTTGTTGAAATCGTACTTCCAAAGATATACATAGAATTGTGAAGCATTAAATCATGCATATAGCACTTCGATCGTAAGTTCTACGCGAGATTTATCTGCGAAATGGTTTGTGTAAGAAGCTGTGCTGTTCTTCACGGTGTCTCGCAATTAAGTTCATGATTGAAACACAAATGAAAAAAGTGATAACAATCGTGACTGACAGTGAATAGAATTCGTTTAGGCTTTCAGAACACAAACTAAGAACGTCGAAAGGATAGAATCATCTCAGTAATTGACAAACTTGATATAACATTTGATTGTTTGTTGCATGCGGCAGTTTGTCAGCATGCAGTAGAACGAATAACAAACACGCGGGTCGACCGGCGGTTGACACGCACTCCTGGTCAGCTGATCCGATGCGAAATGTTTATCGGCAGGATAATACGGAACAATCCTTGTTACAGCATTCATCATCTGATAAACAGAACCTTCCGGGGGCTTTGCAAGCAACACATGTGCCCCTGAGCAAGAAATCCAGTTGGCAGACGCTATTGCCACAACACGGACTAAACACTGTCCAGCTGCATCTTTCGCCAAGCCCGACGCAGCTACCTGCTGGCAGGTTTTTTCAAGAAAAGGGGCGAGGCGAGGAAAGAACAAATTCCACTTCGTACTCACATGGAACGGAATTATACAGAGTGAAAAAGAATACCACGCTTCACTCCCCATATGGCATATCGTACTTCATTTTTTTCCTTTGGATTTGGTAAAAGTCCTTTTTTTATTTATAGTTTGACAAGAGGGTTTTGAAATTCGTCTCCCATCAACCGAAATTGTTTTTGCTTGACACTCGAGTTTTACTTTACTTTGTCACAGAGGTTTTCACGACTGGCTGATGCCGGTGACTGTGACTGGTGACTGGTCTGAAGCGGTCACCGTGTCCAAGTAGCCCGGAAGCTGCCTTTGGTTTGTTTATGGTGTCACGTCATCAGTGACAGGAAACAGAGATTGTCCATATTGACAACGAAGATCACTAGAATATCTTGCTGTCGTTGAAAGTACGGTGGGACTGAGCCACAGTACGTACTGTTTCGGCATAAAAGCTGAAAAACGTGGTGGCTGCAAGATGAGGACGCTCGGCTGCTTTCCATTCTCCGAAGACTGGTGTGTCCGAAACAACATTCACCTTAGATGAGAAAATCTTATGCACAATGGTTTGATTCTTCGTCTCATGTTGAGGGTGGATAGCCGTCCTCTAACAAACCTAATAATTACGCTTCACCTCCCATAGCTCGAAGCGATACCCATGCGAAGTGCACTTTCCGACACGCTAGTTGCTCATTCTGGGCAAGAGAGAAAGTGCTGAAGAAGCCGGTAAGTGATTTAACTAATCTGACCTTGGAGCTGATCCCGTTTACCGCTTCCGAATTTCCTACCGGGTCCCAGAGGATAAGGGATATCACTAGTCAGACAAGTGCTAACAGTAATAGCCCAGGAAAAACCAATTTGGCTCAATTAGAAAACACCCTAAACCCAACAGTGTAATCATAAGGTGATGATAAAACCAAAAGTAATTACATTTCTTATTATCTTTTGTATGTTTACTATCTTGTTTTTAGTTCATGCTTAGAAATAAATACGTTAGTGGATATGGACCCTGTAACATTTCTGGACCGCTGACTTCATCATCAAAGATAACAAAATATCTGATCCCCAGCCTGTGAACTGGGAATTAATTAACTGGTTTCTTTTTTAATGTGGTCAAATTTTTCATCCAGAGAGTTTTCGTTAGCATCAGTGGTTTAGGGTTTCGAACCCATAAAGGTTGAGCAAAAAAATATACTACCTCCTTTCAGCAAGAAGAAACTGCGTTGATTAATTCGATTTCATAATCAGCGTGCGATGTTAAGGTGAAATTTGATTGTTAAATAACACTGCGTAGTCGAAATCTTTGGTAAGTTGTTGACGTTTCGGCCACCACGGGTAACCTTTTTCAAGACTGGTTTTACAACCGAAGGGCACGATGTGTTTTGAAATGACGTAAATATCTTCAGTTCGAAAAAAATGTACAAATGTGATGACCTTCTTTCTCATGGGACTATTCCACAAAACATCATAACTCTGCCATAACTCCAGCGCAAAAGCCAAAGTGTATCTGAAGTGTGGTGTTTAGTCTATCGTGATGAGTTACTTTTAAATGACCCAAACTTATTGCTACTGAAATTTATCAATTAGCCCAGCTCTGCAAGTTGTCTGTGATACCTCCGATTCACAAAGACTTCGTATAGAGAAGACGTCTATCACTGAAGACCTTTGATAGCTGTAGAAAGACCAAGTTTTGTTGTCACTCAGAGGCACTCACGGAAGTGCACTAGATCGTGTGGTTGTGACGTGGTCATGCGTTCCTGCGAGCCAACATCATACGTCCACAGTTTGAGCCTCTTTTTGGACTTGACATAGTTTCTCCGCAGCTGACAAGTCTTGAACAGTCAAATAAAGAAAAAGCTGTGCTGGGCTTCCGTGGGTTTTAACAGTTATTTGAGCGTTGATGCTCTTCATGTTGAACCATTTCAGAAATAGTTCTAAGCATTAGATACTACTGAAACGGAAACTGTTTGTTTTGTTCTGTTGAATGTCTTGGTATCTTCGGTAAAGATCTCCCGACCAGCACGGTAGCATACCTGCTTTATAGATGACATCCCAAGGTTGCTTCAAGAGCCTTCAAAAAACAACTGTTTAAGTGACTCATCGTGTGCCAACAACGCTGATGAAAAGCACGATATACCTGTTTCATCACACTTATCAGAAGCCGTTGGTTACAGCGCCTACCCGTCCAGCCCCACTCGGGACTCGAACCTAGTGTGCACTGTTGTTAGTCACACACCGCAACCAGGCCTTTTCCGCACGATCGTCAATGCTCTAATGAGTGTAATTAGAAAATTTGGAAAAAATAAAGGAAGGAAGGAAGGGAAGGAGGGACTTGAATAGATTTAAAATGAATAGTGGCAGACAGAACTTTCATTTCCCAAATTCTTATCCAGTAGCTTGTTATTTTTATAGGTTTAAGTATTTTCTTGACTTTGTTCATCAGCTTCACGGTCAGCTGTCAAACGTGAGAGGATGAAAGATGCGCTGGAACCAGATGTATTTGACTAGACGATTCCAGTTGAACCATTAAATCAAAACCACAGCTCCGATATAGTTCACTAAGTATTTCTGAATTGTTTTATGTGAAACATTACGCCTGCAGGGCTTATGAACTTCGAATTAGGAATGCTGATTTGGCACATTATTCCCCGTGTGTGCCAGCCAGCCAACTCAACCTTCGGTGACTTGTTGGGTATCGTTGGTCAGCAGACAGCAACCGGTTTGTTTTAAGTAAACTTAGACTGACAAGTTTTGAAAGCTTTGGAACTAACTCACACGATAATACTGGCTATTGTTGCAGGGGTTCAAACCCACGCTTTCCTCGAGTGTTTCTGCGATACAGGTTCGCGGCTACATACACTGAGACGCCACAACCTATAAGAACTACCGTAACAAGCACTATCAGGGCCCACTGTGGTTGGTATTCCTGTGAACTATTAATTAGTGACTTTGATGCCGCACATTTATACATATCAGTTCTACAGTAAAATTAGCGATAGCCTTTTTACTACTTGGGTTTGCCTAATTTCGGGGTTGGAGCGTTTTTAGTATGTCCTCTCAGTTCACCTATTGGAAACAGTACACACATAATTACGGAGACATCTTCTACAGAAATCTGTAAGATTTTATACCGAAAGGGTTTGATGTAATGTACCAAAATAATTTCAGTGGCTATTCTTTCACTTCACTCACTTGAAAAGCCCTCGAAATCCTTGCTATGTTGCCTCGTTACTCAGTAGGTATCTCGCTTGTGATACGAAAAGTGAATTTTGATACCACCGAGGTTGACAATTTTTAAAATTTCGGCAAACTCCTTTGATTCACTACTTGTTTTTGAGGTAAAATAAACCTCTGGAAGCCATTTCCGACAGCCTAGTGGTTAGATATTCAACTCTTAGTTGTTCGGGTATGAGTCAGAGTGGTGGCTCTCTTGATGTGTACTGATAATAATTCCTAACAAGGTTGGTGAAGCTGTACAGTGCTTGCACGGTTTTCAGTGGCGAGTTAAGTTTTCTTACGGCATGAATGACGCGTTGGTAATTAAATCTAAACTGATCAGTTCACTATGTGCTTAAGTAGATATACCGCAATTTCCTGGGGGGGGGGGGGTGAACTGCAAAAGCTGGTGATTTGGTCATGGTACGTGACTATTCCTTCTCCCTAACAGGTAACCGATCAATAGCTTCCGTTGATGTGCTCAGCATACTGGATTTTTACTCGAAAGGGCCGATTCTAATGGGGGTAAACTGTCCCAACCTTCGAAGATCAAAGTAATAAGTGGTGAAATTGGAAATTGTGCTACTGCGAGGCGGGAAAGCAGGTGTACGTTCGAACAAATTCGTCTTCGCTGAGACTTACCGGAAGCGTGACCAAATATGCCCAAGAAAACCAAAGTCAGCGCCACGACAAGTTGCATCTTGTGATTGAACCGTATGAAGAATTCACTCTTCTGAAACGTGCCCACATATTTATACGTACACGGTCAAATGAATGAAACAAACTGAGTGTCCGTATGCAACTAATTGCGTAAACACATGTGTGTGTGTGTGGGCGTGTGTGTGTGTCTAACTTCCGACGAAAGGCCGCTAGAAAAGTATTATTGGTCTCGAATTTTCAGCTGAACAAATGGTGGACAGAAACCGGGTGGCACAGGTTGCGTGCTGTTGCGCTCTCAATTTCACTCATTCACTCACTCACTCGTTTACGAGCTCGCACATTTGACTTGCCTCTCAGTCGACCTCTCTGACCTCCAACTTGATTGGGCGTGCACCTCGTTTGGTAAAACAAAATCATTGGATGAACACACAACGGACCGACTGTACAGGACAACCAAAACGCACAAACGGATGTTGATTTATTCGATGAAGTCAAACCGAGTCTCATTTTGTCAGCTTCTGCTCCGGCCTCCCTCCCCTTCTTGTGTGAATATGTTCACGAGTGAAGAAACACATTAAAGTCAACTTGAACAAAACATTTCAATAATGTAAACATTCTTTCACGTGATGTATTCGTTTCACAGAACCGTTAACGATGGTAACCTCAACTAGTCCCATAATCAAAAACTTCTTCACGTGTTTCTCTCTGTACGGTTTTAAGTACATCGAATTCCAACCGTTGGACTAAATGTTTTAGAATTTGAAAGACTGAAATTACTCATCCTAACAGGAATTCCAACCCATCGTTTTTTCAAACAGTGACCCATCAATCAATCAATCAATCAATCAACCAGTCAATCAATCAATCAATCAATCAATCAATCTATCTATCTATCTATCTATCTATTCATCTACCACTCTATTTTTAATAAACCCCACACTTTCCTCGCACTGTCCATCCTTCTCTCTCTCTCTCTCTCTCTCTCTCTCTCTATATATATATATATATATATATATATATATATATATATATATATATATATATATATATATATATATATAATGAACCATCATCCGCCCTTGATTGTACTAACCTCTTGTGGATTCATTTTGTGCTGTGCAAGTCTATCCGTAGAAATTACCCACAGAATGTCCTTCACTTTGCATTAAGCCCCCAGAATGGAGGCAGAAAAGCTTACTGGAATTACACCCCGCCTGAAAGCGACAAGTGGCACTTTTAAATCACATTGGTTTGAGAATATTTTGGCGAACAGAACAGATAATCGCCTATTCGGCTAAGGAAATAGTTTCACTTAGAATCACTAAACTACTAGGTTTGGTGATTTCTAGTAGTCCTGACCAAGTTTCCTGTTCGGCGGAGAACAATATCGATACAAACTTCAGCTGATTGGGAATGAAAAGGTTTTTGTCTCATGCTAAGCCCTCGATATTGTTCGCCTGTCATGGTGATCCAATTGGACTTTTATCTACACAAACCCCGATAAGGTGACCAGTGAGAAGCTTTTTGTCGATTTCTGAAGAACCTTGAGATCACGCACCACAACATTAGGCGTTTTTGTATTATTCACAATGCCCAAATCTATTGAAATCCTTCCAACCCATAATTGCTTAAAGCGAAATAAAAATGAGACCAAGTCTGCGGAACTGTAAGTTAGTTTGCCGCAAAATTTCTGTGTGCAAATGTTACATTAAAGGAAAATTATTGGTAGATCACAATTTAGCCAATCACAGTGGGCTTTTGTAGTGCTTATTCTCGGTGATTCTGACTGGCTGGAGCCCTTCACTGTACGTGGCGGTGAAGCTGTACCAGGTCGAACCCCATGAAATACTTGCTGAATCACCACAGTTTTTCCTACTTATCGTACTCAATTGGATTGAGGGTGATCTATTCGGCGCAGTCAGCAACCTCAATCCCGCCGGATTTGTGTGGCCGTTTTTGCGTCATGGGTCCACCAAGCAGGAACACTAAATCTTTGAGTCAAAAGATGAGAATGATCTGACTGAATGAACCAGAAGAAAGTAGTCGGAAGACTGCAGAAATATTCGACGTCAGCCGTTGCCGCTTGTGTCGCATTCTACATTAAAAAGACCTAACCAAACGTCAGTCGGAAAAAGGTACACATTCATGACGAAAGATTTTTACCCCTCGTCGCATACATTGATCCTTATCTTGAAGGGGAAACATTGCAGATATTTGTAACATCTGATATGGATGTGGACAGGAAGCAGCTAGATTTAGGAGACGATGTACCATTACAAAGCCCCCCCCCCCCAATAATTTCGAAATGATGAAATTAAGGGGCCCAAGGATTTTAATCAACCCTTAGAGGCAACTAGACACCGTATGGGAGTTTTACTTTGATTTTACGAGAGCATTTCAATAAAAATATGAGAATACCGGATGATGATTCTACTCTTTGATTTCACTTTTTGGGATGGTAGGAACACGTAAAATATGTTTTCCTATTAAACTTACGTCTCAAATTATACTGTCTACGAAACTACCTCCTTTTAACATCTTGTATGGATGCACTACCGTAGTAATTCGTATACCACGGTAAGTGGTCCTGCACGCTATATCGTCGCTTCCAGTATTCAACCAATCAGACAAAGTCGAACCTTGACAGCCAGATCATGCGGATACAGCGAAATCGCTTTGTAATTGGTCACTAAGTTATGTGCCAATATTTTCATGTCTCCTTTTGTATATAAACGAGTTTAAACTGATCAAGCATGACAGAGTACATTCCTGTTGTTCTTGTCTGATCTTGTCAATTCAGAGAGTGAGCAGTCTGGTTGCGCACTGTTCCACTACGTACGACTGGTGGCGTAGACACAACTCTCACGTATTCCTCCTTGCAAAAAGCAGTTCAACCTTTTCAGTCTAGTGTTTCAGAAATGGATGAAGTTGCACTCAATCTGCTAACTTCGAAGTGTCATATGCGGCAAAGCAGCACCACAGTGTGATTCCCACCTCTTTAGACAGAAAAGAGAACAGTCGAACTTGTACACGAAAGAACTGTGGACGAGTGTGTGTGAGCCATCTGGGTCAGCTGACCATAAAGCAAGCATGCGTGGAAGACAGTGCAGAGGCGATCGAAGTCTAAACTTATCGAAAGCCTGGACTTAAGCAGTCCTGCAAGACGTAAAAAGCAAAACACCCACTACTCTCCTTGCCAAGGAGACGAAGATGAAACCAGACAAAATTTTTATCCTTCCGTTTGTTTGTTTCAAATGACCAATAGTCTCAATTTCAGAGGAAGTCCATGATTAGAAATGATCGGGTGTCTTCGTTTTGAATTGTTCACGGTAATGTAAAATTAACCATGAATAGCATTTCATAGTCCGGTAAGTGGTGTTTCCTTGGAGTAAGGTTCGGTGTTGGTAAGAGGTCGGTTAAACTGGTAACTTCTTCTTCAAGAGACCAGGACAAGATCTGGTCTCGGTGACAAGGGTCTACATAAAATAGATCATGGGTATTCGAAGCGGACTCCTTCGACCGTGATTTATCGCTGTCCCGAGTGCTTACGTGTGCTCGGGCTAGGATCAATAAACTATCAATCTTCATACGTCCGCTACCACAAATCATCCCAGTGAACCTAAGGATGACTTATTAGTTGCCTGTGTAATGCTGAACCACAGCTACCAGCAAGAAGTCCTCTGTTAGCTAATAAACACTTCAACAGCTCGTGATCACTGAGCCTAGCTTTTAGGCTGCAAGTGTTCCATCCCCAGCGGGCGTGACGTCGCCAGGGTATAGGTGAAGGTCCCCATATTGTTTTTACTTATAATATAGTGAGCAGGCTGTTGGCAACCTTATAACTGTTTGATTAATGTAAGTATAGAATCCCAGTGGTGCTTTTACTGAGCCCTGGGCTCATTGAGTTTCTTTTCCTTTGTGTTTTGCAGACTGAATACAAGCATCCCCCGCGGAGATATGCTGATCCTCGCATATTGCAATAAGAATCTTTCACTCAGATGTGGTCTTGACCTCTAAGCTGACCTTGATTTCCGAGGGTTACTAATCAAAGAACCTTGACTTTTTGGCATCTCGGTGCACCTCTAAGTTTGGAAATTTAATCCCCTGACCCCACGCTGTGGCCTTCAGGTTTTGAAGAGGCATAGCCGGCATGAACTTGGAGAAGTCAGTTTCTTTGAGTTATTCGAAATAACAATTGAGTTTCATGGATAAGAGGATATTTATAAACCTGTTACTCTTTGAAAAACCAATTAATATGCAAATCGAATTTGATCGCACCCATGATCGCCCGATAGGCTAGAAACTCAATGAATTGAAGAAGTGGAAAACCAATTAGCTGGGTCTAATCCTACGGTATCAAAGCCAGATAAACGGACAAATCAATCGAGAATTGCCCTCTCTAGTTTCCGTGTTTATACAAACAATATCAAGAATTTACTATCCATGATATGTCGCCATCGACAAAACACCCTAAACTTTGAAATTAGTAGTTTGTAATATGAATCACTTTTCATGCCTTACGAGTATGAATTTCCGAATACTACCAGTAGCCTATCAATCTGACACATTTCAGAAATCCCTGCATTCTGACTCAATCTCCAGTCTTCAAAATTAGAAGCAGTAGGGCATTCTCCCTTATGAACTTAGGTGTACCTGTCCTGCCACCACCTCTTCAGAAAGACTTCCAGGCGTCGGTTGAATATGTGGTCATTTCCCTCTTCCACCACTTCTGCTGTCAATGCGTTCCATAGACCCGTCACCCTCCTTGAGAGGGAGTATACCAGCGGCAATCCCACCGATCGCTTTTCCATAAGATTCTGTGTAGGGCCTCGAGTACTATTGTGCGCCCTCAAGGGAAAGTATATCATCATCTCTGTCCCTAAATCTCCACGGAGAACGCGTCGGGTGTAGATGAGATCACAGCGAATTCTGCTATGTGCCTCTAGGAACAGTCCTGTGACTTGGAAACGACTCTCAGAGCTGATCCCACGCAATCCAATGGTGAGGCGAGTGACAGCCGGCTGTACTCGTTCTAGCTTTGCAAATTCGGTGGCCGTACAGGAGAATGTGGCAGGTCCACCGTATTCCAGTCGAGGACGTACAACTGAAGCATATAGCTCTTTGAGGAATGGCGTAGGCAGTTGTCCAGAAGACTCGTTTCTCGATCCTTTATATATATATATATATATATATATATATATATATATATATATATAAGCGGCCAACATCTTTAAGTACTAAACACTAGTAGAATAAAACTAAACTCCCCACAAAAAAGGGATATCAGTTTCATTTTTTGCAAAAAACACTTCATTGCATTTAACCATTTTCCTTAATTTGAAAGCATAAAGGCAATCTGACGGGTATTAAGGTTGAGCCAAAAAACACCATACTCTTTTGTTATTTTATAACTTTGCAATCAGCCCCGTCGTCATTAGCTTGCTACTCTAATGCTTGGATGATTAGAAGTTCCTTGAGAGATCTGTATATTGGGGTTGTAATGCTCAAAATCTGAGGTAAGCGTTTATCCGTTCTTGAGTGATTCTGTTACAATACAGGCAGATTGCCAACCCAGTGCTGTCGGACTACTGATTCGGGGTTCATCCCCAGCGTATAACCTAATCAATGTATCACATACTAATTCCATTGTATTGTACTCAGGACTTCATTAGGTAAAAAAACCCACATTTCAGTCGGAAGAAGGGAAACTGATCATTGCCACTTTGAAAACAAGCTTAGAAAATTAATGCTGCAGAAAAAAACTGCTTCACTCCTCTGCGACTTTCATTTTTTTTACCATAACACGTACTGAACAAGGCACTGTAGAGTTGCGATAGATATTTATGCTGGTGGGTACAAGTTTAAGTGCGAAGGTGTAAAGGGATTCGAAAGACATTCAGATAAGCCAGGGTACAGGGGACTGGTGTGATCCACAAGAATCTTCATGACGAATTTTTCACAGGCTATAATACGTAAATAGTACACTTCAGGTCAAGTCCCTGATATGCGCGCAAAAGATAGGGGAAAGTACAACGTCCTGAAGAACGCAAGAGCCATTCTTTGATGGGCTCGATAAATTTGTACTAACTTTGGTACTTTTACCACTTCTGGAAAGTAGTCCCCCGATCATGAGAGTAAAAAAGTGCAACAGCCCAAGAATTCCGGGCATTTAAGGAAGTAGAGGACGGGGAACCGAATCAAAAGCGGAGGACTAGTCTAGAAAAATAAAAAGAGACGGATTTCGAGGTACTGTTTCAGCTCATTGAAATGAAATGGCGAACTTTGGCAACTGCTTCCAGCGAACATCTGTTGGGTTTGTATGCAAACCGACAGGGGCCATTGGGAATAACAAAAGAGGAGCGTGACTGGCTAACGATAGAGCACCCGATCAACTTGATCGCAGAAGAAACGATAGCGCTGGGATTACCACGTTTTGACACAATGTTAGAAGCAGAATGTTTGGGATTAGGTACTACTGTCGCAGGCCTCCATGAGGTAGAATTGGTCCCTATATTAACAGATTTATTGACGAGAAAAGCCATTATTTCGGATAGATGACTTGCTCCAAATTTGAGGGTAGTAGATGATGAACCATATAGGTTAGTATTCTTGTACTTGACTAGACTGTGGCCTCCGAGCTTGAATATCAGCAGTTCTAGGCTATCATACTCGAGTGCAACAGATGTACGATGTTTACGCAAAGAAGCTCGCAGAAGTAAGATTCGGGAAACAGTCCGAAAATTTGAGACCTGTTGACACAGTTCGCTAAACCGTATGTTTCACGTCGCAGGTGATCGGTCATTCACGTAGCATTGCATGATGATATAGACGAGACCTTAACAAGCATTTTACGTCTAAAGTCAGTAACGAATGAAAGCTGATAGAATCCACTCAATGGTTTAACAGCAATTGCCGAGAACTCTTAATCCTTCACTTTGAGTTCGAGTACCGGAAACCCAAGGTTAGCTCCTATGAAACCAGCTGAAATAAGTGCCCTGTGTTCTTGCGAATTTGAAAAGTTAAAATATATATTGGTGCTGCAATAACGAATCACTTTTTTAAGATCCCAATCACTGAAATGGAAGAAACCTACGGAAGCCCAATCCAACTTGTCTCTGTCTCGTGAAACTAAACGACTTAGAACTCGCGGCACTCAGTTCCTGTAGACCTTTTCCATTTCTCTTCTAAGAGACTAATATTAACTTATAGATTGCACTAACAGAAGTACAAACAACAGCTGGACACTTAGCATACTAATTGATATTGAAGATTAGAATCGATTTCTGGGTGCTTCTTTGTCATTTGATAACTGTGATTGTGTCACATATGCAGAAGTCATAATTCCCAAGGTCACTGCTGTTGGCAAAGTACTTTGTGCAAAGGGGCGTCTTTGCCGTTTTTATGTGTTCAACCACGACTTCAGTTTTTGACCTTGATGACATTATATTATTTCCAGCGGTAATCCCGGCGAACATGATAGATGAAAATCAGAAGTCTGCCTGGAATATAAAATCACTGGTAAATCGATCGTAAGATAACCGAAGAGTATAGCAGGGTGTAAAACCATACGTTATCTGACAGGTGTTTGGAGTGTTTCGACACAGGAGTTGATAAAGAGTCTGTGGTAAACAGAAAGGATGGTTGACAGATACGCGATATAAAAATGCGATAAGAAAACGGGTTTTCACTGTTCCCTAGTTAATGCTTTGGACACAAGGACTCGCGCGCCACAAGGAACCCTCGTACACGGAAGTTCCAACGACGAAATATTGGTTTCCTGACGCCATAGTCATTCGCTTGATGCACTGTTATCGGAATCATATGCACAAAAACGATGAAGAATAAGACGTGGTCGACTAATGATTATTACATTGGAGAAAATCATTAGGGTAACAGAGGTTTTACAGTCGCTCTACCTCATTCGTACCTTCGTAATTCCAACTTCTACGATATCAACGTCATTCAGCCCGATTCAAGAAGCCGGATGAGAAAACGTTGACTATTTTCTCTCATCTTGAGAGATTACGACCGCAACATTTGCAATGCCATTACAATTCACGTACCTCGCATAGCTGAATTTAGTTCGTTTTTAAGGCATGAAATACCCGTCAGATGAATTAGTCGAATGACTTTCGAGGACGGTTTTCTGATCCGACCCGTTAACTCTAGTGAGATTATTCGGGCTTCGAAATATCTCAGTGTGTTGGCACGAAACAGATCTGTTATACTACGCAGCTGCTAATTATAACCAAAACCTTGTCTACTTCGCTGTCTTTGACCTTTCTCTTGATTCTGGACGGGCTATGGTGTGCTGTCTGCTACTGAACCGGGCGGTCTATTGACAGTAGGGCAGCCGATACCCCCAAAAAGGGTAAACGAATGGATCCGTAATCAAATCGTACAAATGACTGTTCGTGTGCAAAATGTACCAGTGCATCCCCCGAGCATTGCCAAATTGCATGATTTTCCAGGGCTTTTCATCTTGTGCCACAGAGGACCGGTTACCGCACCGTGTGGTTCAGTTTTGGTGATTGATATAAAATTCTAACTTGTCAAGGTTCAATGGTGTTCCATACGACGGTAGTGGGCAATTTTGAACCCACTCCGCCTTGAAGTCGTGTTAGTCACAGTTGTTACACTCAGTTCCACGAGCGATTAGATTCAGTTAACTTCTTCACCGTTTCGTTTTATTTTAAACAAGCGGATAATTTAAACTGCGATGATGGTCAACTTGTACCGCTCAAAACAGCGGCGTTATGTCGAGTATCGAACAAATATCAAGGCTTTGGTAACACAGATGTACGTAAAAATTCACATATACCAGTGACATTCGTATTGTCACTTTAGCTTTATCGATGAACCGGAACTATATTTTGTTTATCTGTTCAGAGCAGTAGTGACTTCCAGTCCACAGTACAAGCTGAGGGGGGGGGATTGGACAGTTTAAAATTAGTGGATCTGGAGTGTGAAAACCTGATAAATTAGAAAAATCATAATGTGCCTTTTTCCTGTGGTAGGGGTATTGATTAGTGAGAAGTTATTACATTTTTTAATAAGAGAATTGCTAAGTTTGAGATATGAAATAAGGTTATTATACTGACTTAGAGTTAATCTATCATTCTAGCTATCTCCGATCATCTTCTTTGTCTGTACCTTATAAGACAGATCATACCAAGAACTCGATAGGACGACGTAAAAGACGTCAGCTGTAGACGGAACCCATTAGGCCGTAATCATCGCTGTGCTGATTAGTAGATATGGATTGGAAAAACTTTACTGCTGATGATACCTGATAGATAGTAGTCAATCTTTAGCCAACACGATCATCCGGGCTGTAAACTACATAAACAGTGTGGGTCGCACTTTAGTCGGACTGAACTCAACTACCATCTCACCGCGAAAAACCCATCTGACTTATGTAATTCTCAGCCAGTCAGAATCTGTAAATCAAATAGCGGGCTCTTCGCCAGTAGATTGTAGCAATTTTCAGCCCAGAAGTTACCAGCCTTTATAGGTGAAGGCAAGTTTTCAAAGAAAAACAGTTTTACCCCCTAACTACGAGCTGTAGATAGCTGTCTAACCACCTCAATTGATGGACAGTTATGTCTTGCTGCTTTAACTTTGCTATCGTTTTTATCGAAAGTTATTATTGTGGATTTATTGAAACTAAGAAATGAGCTTTCAAACTGCACAATAGGTGATTTCATAATCGACTCAAAACTCCTACTACTGAAAGTGGACATATAGTCAAGCTCTGGGGGTTGTGTGTAGAGAAGCTTCTTTGTTGTCACTTCGGCTTCTCACAGAGTAGTCCAGCACGGGATTTGACAGCTATTACTTCCACCGCTACTATTAATATCATTATGATTATCACCACTGATACTACTAGTAATTACTACTACTACTACTACTACTACTACTACTACTACTACTACTACTACTACTACTACTACTTTTACTGAATTAGATTCTCCTAAGGGTGGATGACATCTGTACTCAAGCTACGGGTTAAAGCAGCTCAAAACGAGTAACAGAAAGTAGCAGCGTCATGTATTTTACACGTAAAACAAGCCAGCCCGGTTGATATGATGAGTGGATATATGACCGACAGTAGTTACTCCTAAGTTCAAATCTTAGTGAGATCTCTGCGAATGAGCCATACCCGTGATGATTCAGTATATGTCGTATGAACCAAATGTGAGGTGACTGTTACCAAGCTTTTGAATGGTCAGACTATCTATTCCCAATTACCAGAAGTTGCGAACCTTCGGAAAATTCTCAGTTGGCACTAAGAACGTATTACGTGACCTGGGGACGGAATATTACATCTGACTAGTCCATATCGACTTTATTCCTATTTTTCCATGCATACATACATACAGTGGAAAGCTAGAAACAACTGTAGCCTTGGAAGAGTCATAAACTACTATTTTGAAGAGCCAACACTACGTACTTGTAAGTAATAATTATGCGCCGAGTGCACTATTTCGGAGTAGTACATGACACTCACCAAAGCAGTATTAATAATAGTAGTAGCCGTAGTAGTAGTGCTATAGTCCAGAAGATAAAATAAAAGAAGCAAAACCAAACTGCCTATTTGCACCTTCGGCGTCTAATCTATAAGAAAGCAGTCGTAATCTGATCGGGGATGCCATATCGTGGTTTGTATCCCATCCTTCGTCTTATTCCATTTGGTCTGTGTGACGTATTCAAGTAGATTATCGCTCCAAGACTGACCACAATTCGTTTCTAAGCAATCAATTACTTACTTATTCCGCGAGTATAGAGCATACTCTACCACAGTAGGGGTAGTAGCAGTATAGCAGTAGTAGTAGTAGAATTGGTAGTAGTAGTAGTAGTAGTGTCAATAGCGGAGGGTGATTCATCTTTGTTCAATTAACATTCTGATTAATAGGGACATTCTACGTGGAATTGCTGATTAGCATAAACTATCTGGGGATTGAGTCTCTTTTGCTCTGGAAACTACCTCGGGGTCGAGGTTGTGATCATTTGTACTGACTTTACGCAAACCCCTCAGTTGGATAGTCTACGAGGCGCCGAGTTCGACCCACAACCCTGCACTGTGTGGTTCGACTCACTCCAGGAGTTTTCACCGTACCACTGATAGCTACTAATGTCTGACAAAAAAATTATGTTCAAAGAAATGGTATACTGGACTGTCTTAATACATGATGAGTCAAATTATACTAATTTCAAGCTTTATACTACTGAATCCATTATCAAGTAACAGGTGACAACGGAGTTCTAGTTTTGATGTATTATTGGACGTACATTGTGAAACTCCGAAGTGACAGCAGTGAACGATTTCCAACAAGTAAGCAGATGAACCTTCGATGTGGTGGAAAAATCTTCCAACATGTTTTGTGTTCATTCCTCCAGTTTAACTTTCCGAAATAGTGCAAGAAATAATTTGGCAAAATCCCACTTAAAAAGCGGCTGTTCTGTCCGATCATCCGTCTCGAATTTGCAGCAGTTTTTTACGCTAACCATTAGTCAGATGAGAAATGGATTATCACGTGGTGGCAACTCAAATGACTGTGAGAAATTTGTTTTCTATATTATTTCGTGTGTAAGATGGTTGGCTGTGCTCAAACAGTGAGCATATTGGGGTCTGGAATCTCCTGTCTTGGGGTTCAAATCTTGCCGTCGTTGTCAACCATTCTTCAGTCTACAAGCCACAATTGGCCGCGATTCCTTTCGCGGAACAATGTGCCAATATAATAAAACAAAAAGTAATTAGTCAAGGACGAAACACAAAAATGAAGAAGGACAAGAGAAAATTTGCTCTTCACAGTGAATCTTGCAGTAGAGTTCCTTCTTCTTATGAGTTTTTGTAGATGTATTGCTGAAATTCACTGAATATGCTCTTTCCCGGAGTTGTTCTGTCCCCTACACAAAACATCACATTCAGATGGGAAAGTTTTATATTACTTACAACAACTACTTTTTGACCAGTCAGTACAAAACCGTCGTGGTATCTGCTTCCTCGCAGTGAGGAACATTGCATCGATTATGCTTCAGTTCTGCGCGTTTTCTGAAAACAATCATGCCATCACCTTGAAAACAAATCAAATGGAAAGAGGCAGAGATGGAAAATTTTGCCAATCAGAAGTAGAAGTGGTGCTCATAGTTTCTCCACCTGAATCCAAGCATACAGCTTGTTCCGAGAGAGACAGAAAGAAAGAAAGAGGGGGAGAGAGAGAGAGACAGCAAGGCCAGTGTTTGTGATTAGTCAAGGAGTTGCACTCGGAAATCAGAGTGTAGAAATCTATCACCTCAGAGATGTGACTGAAATATGAGACGTCACAACGCACCCGGAAGTTCAGCTGTGAACTTAAGCGATGCATACAACTTCACACAGTTGGTTATTCATTCATGAAGAAATTCGGTCGTTTGACGATGCTCTTGTTGCTTCTGATAAAGCTGATGTTGATTTCTGGAGCCATTCACGAAGGAGCTGTCACGGTACCATCAAGTGAGTCTGATTTAAAGCAGACAGTATTGATCGCCATATTTCTTTCTTCATCTGAAATGGTTTGTGACATAACAGAAGACGAACTTCGCTGCTTCCTGATACTTTGTGGTTCTAGGTAAATTTGACTTTCTACTACCGATCTCAGCAGTCTAGTGTAAATAAAACGAAAAGCAAGATAAGACTGATTGCTCTCACTTAAAACAATAGTACAGAAAAGTTGTTATGAATAGATTTCAGTTTGATAGCTTATTTGGGGAACCACTTTTCCTTAAGAGCATAAACGAGTCCATTTCATAATATGTTCAATATGAGTAGTAGGAGACTTAAATTGGTTACGAAATGATTGATCGTGCAATATCTTTACTCAACTCACCATTGAAAATCAAACATAATTTTAGATCAGTTTCATTCTTAATATAAATCAATGTCGATGGATATCTACCAAGTCCCGAACCCGATGCTGGTGCATTATCGTAGGTCGCACACACGTTAACATCAGGTGGCTAAGTTCATTAAAAGCAGCGTGCACAAAACTGATAGAAATTTCAGAGGAGGTTGCTGCGGCAGTGAAGCTGGGGCCAGTGTAGTCAATCTGCTCAACCAGGCAAGAGCCATATGCCGAAGTGACTATTTCCAGAGCACTCGGGGACAGACAAAACTGATCCTACGGAGATACCGTCGAGTTGAATCAGAACCCTCGACAGATTCGAAGAGGAACCATATTAATAACTTTACATTTATCTAGACATCAAACCATGAAATTAGAGCTAACGAAACAAGAATGGTGCACGAAAGAACAAGCCGAATGCCAACACGAACATGAACAAAACGGAAGCAAAATGCTCATGTAACGTGGAAATCAACTATGGTGGGGCCGTGGGGTAAAAGAAAACCATTCGAGATCTGATATTATGATCTTATTCCTTATTCCACCGAAGAACGTTTGATTCGCCGTTCTTTCCTGTTTGTGCTATATTTCACATACAATTAATTCATGAATGAGAAGCTGACCGTGTAAGGACCCCGTAGTTGAGCACAAAGCGATCCCAAAAAACAGTTCCGTTTGCTTTCCTTTATCCTTTACTTCAAAACAGATTTGGAAAACTGTGCCGTTCATGGTCAGTTGTGTAAGAACAATATCAGACCCTGCTGTCCGGGATATACTTGTTGCAGCCAAGGATATTGCTCTCAATGTAACAACAAAGGAAGGCCGTGCCTATACATGGCTCAGTGCTGTAGCCAACGGTGCTCGTTTTTTACCTGCCAATGACCATTTCGTTCGGCCGAATTCCGCTCAAACACCCTAAACACAACTGTGTTTGATTGTTTTCCAAGTGACCTTGAGGGCGCCCTCTATTTGGCTTTGCTTTCGTACAACTTATTCGAATTCGTTACTGTTGGTACAATTCAAAGCCGTTTTATTTGATTATTTTGCTCACTAAAGCCTTGAAAATTTGACTTTCACTATGTAATTAGCGTACGTACGTGAAACATTGCAGGAAATGCTTCCACAGTTGTGACAATATGAAATCGTTTACAAAAAGCCAGTTTTCAAAATTTCAAACTTATCCTGCTTCACAGAATAATTTTGTCATATTGAACTGACCTTGTTTCGTTGTATCAGTATTTATTCAGCCCCAATAATAAGCAATAAAATAGCTGAACATTTTCTCTTTTCGATCCAGTTAATGGAAATGGCTTTTCGTTTTTCTGTATCAAGTGTTTAACTACCTGTCGATAACTCCTTAAAAATGGCTTGTGACTTTCAAATATCGTTACGCCTGGTCATTTGGGAAGCTCGATAAGAATAATTCTTTATTTTTTTAAATACACGCATGCATATGAGTGTAGGAAATAGCTATAAAGCCAAGGAACCCAAGCCTAAGTATACCGTTAATAACAACAGAAAGCCATGTGCCTCTCAGTTTAGAGATGATAGGGTCTGGTTGATTAGATCTTCAGGGGTCCATTTACCTCATAAATGTGTGGACCTGGCGTCTTTGGATTGGAGCTTGCAATTGGCACGTTTATTACTTCTATCTACAAACACCAAATGAAAACACGTAGAAAGCTAGTACCAAACAAATAATAATTTCCTGTATACCACCTCGGGCATTTGTGTGCACTTTACAGAGACTCTCAAGTGCCCAAATGACAAACATTGCTTTTGTATTACCCTGTTTGCTGTAACTTTTTTGATCAGCTGACATTTACCTGGTAGATCGACGTCGCCCAGCTCGTTCTGTTTTGATTGGTCCTCAATCAGCCAATCATGTTCGTCCATGTAAAGTGTTGAGGTCATGTTTGCTAGTCAACGCATTCTTTTTCAGTTTCTCGATAGACAGTTGATCAGCGCCGTTGTTTTTTTGTTGTTGATCTGATTTGCAATTTATCGCCTTTACCAGTTCGGTGATGGGGATGGATGAACAGATCAGTCTCTTTCAGTTACCTTAACCGTAACAGGACCAGCTCCGTCTACAGCAGCGAATATTATCGGGACGGGAAAAGGGGCAAACAAAGCTATTTCACAGAACGTATAGTTGGCACGAATAGCCTGAACCTCATATATAATGGAAAATCCATTTGTATTTCCTGCTTCCAAGAGTCCAGTTTTAGGAGTCTGAATAGAACCGACGACATTCCGCTTACCGGGTAGATGCTCTACCAGCCGGGCTATCTCGGTAAGGAAAGTCGGGAGGGAGTACGGCAAATGAATATTCAATGATACACAAACCACTATTTCAGTGATACAAAAAACTTTTTTCTGCTTTTGCTCATTGGACTAGCCTTGTCCGTCAATTGCCACGGAGACTGTAACCTTTCATCTACGTACCCACTCTATTTTTTTAATCTCAATAGTTTTTGATTACCTCGACCCGTGGTGACTCTTAGTTGGTTTGCGTGTTGGCAAATCATCCGGAACTCTTTTCCCTCAGATTCACTCAAGGCCTTAGTACCTGTTATCATAGTACCTTGCAGCCTCATCCAAAAATGTGCTCAAAACATGGTCACTTATCTTGCGCACGCGATATACAGATCCGTTTTCTCACCTGAACTCATCTAATGGAAATCTTTCACTATTTGGCCGTTTTTTGTTTCTTCCCTGGTTACAACACAGTTTTGTCCATTCCCTTTCGGTATATTTTCCGACTGAAATTATCAACCATATCTTCGACATTTGTTATCCCATGAACACACTTTATTTCCATCTAGGAAGAGTGGTCCCACTTTTATGACTAAGAAGAAGTTAGTCTACGAAATGTGCAACACACCTGAGGTCCTTAGACAATTGAAAGTGGTCAGAAAAGAAGTCAAACTTTTGGATTATATTTTCTCTCAATAGTTTCTGCACTCTTGGAATAGTAAACATGGGTGTCAAGGGATCAACCTACTCTGGTCAGAAGAAAAATTTTCCCTCCGTCGACATAAATGATGACCACCTGAATTTTCAGTTCCTTCTTCACTCAAAGGACCCTGCCTGTTTTACAACAGACTAACAATTTATAAATGGAAAATATTGCTAGCGAGGGAATCTTCGAGCTCCTTAATTCCACTAAACTAACTAAATCTTTTGAACCAGACCAGCTACCTTCGGCAGTACTCAAGCACTGGATTGGACCTCTCTGTGAACTAATGTCTGTTGTTATTAACCACTCAATTGAATCCTTATCTATTTCTGACAGTTGAAGTCCCATCACAACCAATCCCATACCTGAAGGGTGGAGTAATCGAACGAGAACCAAGAAGCTCGGCCTAACAGAACTCTACTTGTCCGCGTTGACACTGACTGAATGTGCTGAACAGTAGCATCTTCAAAACAGTCGTGGATAACATTCAAACAGCAGACTTACCACCACGAAAATGTCAAAGCAAGTCCAATTTTCAACATCCACCTTCAACACGCTGGTCCTGTGGTGAGTGGCATTGAGTGCGTTTTTTGTCAGTTCTCGTGCCGCAAATGCGAAATTCGCGGCAAGTTAGGACATAAACAAGGTTATTGCGCAGATTTACGTTGTGAAACAGTCAGTCATTGAATTGAATGCAGTCATTTAGATCTGGAAGCAAATATAACATTTTATTCACTACACTGGACGAAAGGATTTATCAGTGCAGAAGATATATCCTCTGTGTCCCTGCAAATCGATACCGTCTTGGATATTACCATCATTTCTCAGTCAACTCGGAAAAGTATTGGGGACCCCAACCTTGAAATCAAGAGCCGTGTAGCTTGCAATACCTCAAGACAATCAATTTCATTTGTTAAAGAACAGAAAAGTAATTTTTCATACTGAGACTTTCATGGCATTAATATTTGTTACTCTGCACCCTCAAATGACCGGAATCTCCAAATAATCGACTTGATAGAACCACTGCATCTCTGGCATGTCCCTATCAGTTCAGCTTTTAATTCTTCCACCCTATCTTTACTACATCTTTCGTCCACCTTTGATGTCGACAGAAAGACATTGTATCAGTAGTAGAAGCAAAATATTTAGACATTCAAACTCGGTTTTGGCCTATAGACAAATACAAAAGCAAGTTTATGCATCTTTCCAAGGAGCACTCTCATTCTCTGTCCCAAGAGACCTGTTCCCCATGCAGCCCCTCTACAAATCTATGCTGAATTGGATTGGTTGGAACAGTTAGGCGTAATAAGCAAAATCACGTATACTTCTTGGGCCAACCCAAAACAGCCGTTAAAAATGCCAATGGTGCTGCACGAATGTGTGGGGATCTCTTAGCTTGTCTGCTTGAAGCGCTCCAGACGCATCAGTACCTACTACCCGTCCCGGGAGACCGTTTTGGCGAACTAAATGGATGGCGCGTTTTTATAAGCTATATAAATATTGTGTGGATGCCAGTTTACGTTGTATGCAAACCACAAACCGTTGATCGCTATTTTCTCCTCGAAGAAAGATGTGCACGTGCACGACAAACTGAAATTGGGGCTGGGCTACTATGCCAATTGGTTATGATACAAAACAATGATACAATAATACTAACAGATAGCCTTAGATAGGCTGATGCCCTATCTCACTTGATAGTATACAATGTGGAAAGTCAAACAAAAGATGACGTGATCACTTCATTGATAGATGTGGACGCATATGTCGATTACGTGTTTCACGATTCAATACACCGTCTGCCGGTAACTGTCGGTTCTATCCGCAACGCATCACAAATTTATCCCTATATGCGGTACTTCGTGTCTGCTTGTGAGAAGTTAGGTCAGCCAACATCACGGAACTTAGAATTCGGCCATTGTACCGACAGAAAGACACATTCACTATGGTAAAGAACTAAATGACATTGTCTCATTTTGTATTAGCTCCGCAAAGTCTTAGAACCAAGATTCTACACCAGCTCCACGCACGAGCCATCCCAGGATCACTCAGAGGAAAGCTATCGGGCGCTGCTACGCGTACCGGACTAATATAGACTTGGACATTGAAAGATCTCGTCTGTAAGTGTGAACAACGTACACCAGCGATCAAAGCACCTGTTAAATCGAGCATCACATGTGGCCTGTACATTCTGGGCCTTAGGTACGAACCTACATAGTTAGTGCCAGACCTATGAAGAATCAGCACATCCTAATCGTATTGGACGAATATTCTGAATGCAGTAAGCGTTTCCATGAAAGCAGGTATCCGCGTCCGCCAAAGTAACTGCATTCAGTCGTCTTTTCTCCCAACTCAACATTCCTTGAACTATTGTTTCGGATAACTGTGTGCAGTGTACTTCTGCGGAGTTTAGACAGTTTTGCAATAGTATGAGTCCGTATCGTGTGTATAGCCCAGCATATCATCCCTCAATTCAGTAAACAGTCAGAACAATTTTAGACGATTTCATAGGAGCTCTCCGGGAGCTACAGGGGTGAGGAGCCTGCCTTTTATTTTGAATACTTTCTTACTAACCTATCGCCTAAATGATGGTTCGTGTGTCCTTTGACACGCAAACCGTCGGTACTGATGCCAAGTCACTAGCAGAACTCTTTTTAAGTCAACTATGTAGTGACCTCGATCCTTCGGAGAAAATAAAAATTTTCCGGATATCATTTTGAATTTAGTTTTTCTACGGCCTTTTCTGACTCTTGGTTTCGACCGCACCGTTTCCTTCGGTTGCGTGCTTTCGACTGGACTAGCCTTTGCGTTGTTCACGTCGATCTCGCTTTCGAAACCCTCGGTTTTTCGCCCACAGTATACATAATCGGTCCGCTTTTTGCCTCCCTATCGCGTCTGTTTGCTTTCGAGTATTTCTTCGCATCGGTGCTGTTTTGGTACCACGATACATAGAATACACCAACGCGTCTGTCTACCGACCCCAGCTTGCTCCATTCGTTCCTTTGAGGGGATTTCGTTGTGAAACCTTATAGAAAACACATTCACAAGCCGTTAGCCGGACGTCTTCTACAATTATTTGCTTCATACATTCCAGTGAGTGAATATTCAGCAATATAGAGACATGCTCACAGCAGTTACATGAAAAGGACAGTCTTTATAATTATAAAAATGCAGTGATAAGGGTCAGTTTAGGAGCTAAAACATTAAACATTGTCTGAGTTTATTCATCAATGTTTGCAGAGTTACTTAAAAAGCGAGCAAGGTAAGGAAGAACAGAGAACCGGTAGGCAGCCCCACGTGCATAAATCAGTGTGCATTTTTCTCTTTTTCTTTCCGTTTACAGTTTTTAATTATATAGCAGACTAAGCAGCACAATGGCCCACGCAGTTTTTGCGAACTTTTGGGCAACGTTGACTAGCCTCTTTGATAGGTTGGGAATTCAGATTAGCTTCCCTCAGTCGACTGGTTGTTTGAAGTCTGCCTGTTTAAGTCAACCGGCTGCCGTTCTACATTGGCTCACCACCGTTTCTTTCCCCACTGTTCTGGAAACAAGGGGCACTTTGGGTAGTCAGCTCCTGTCGTTAGCTCGTCTAGCTTCCCATCTTCTGCGAACTCAACAGGATAAATAACATAACTACAAAATTCAGCAGTGTCTATCGCATTGCTCATTTCAATCTTTGAACGGGAATAGTATCGGCAGAGATCTCTCGTGCATCCAAACATATATACGTATTTGTGGATATATTTCCTTGGACACTGAGGCAGCCTTTTTGCCGTGTTGTTTCTTTCAAAATTCATGAGATAATAAGTACTCACCGATACATGACGGTGGTCATCTATATTCATATTCTTGGAAATAGAGTACATTGTTATGCCTTGAGAGACGAGGTGGGAGAGTTATTGAGAGAGCAAGAAGATCCCCAGTGTAAAATGTCATATTTGTGGAGAAGCGACATTAAGAGAGCACCGGCATTCTTGGCCTGAATCACAGTCAATAGGTGTGGTAAGAAAAACCGAAACCTATCATGTGTTTCTTCATTAATAATGCATAATAGATACGGTTACTCCTGGTGCCCATACTGGTAAGGTAGAGCCACAAGAGTGGGAACCATCTGCAGATTTGGGGTCTATGGGTCTTTTAAGCAGCGATCTAATCACTACTAATACACCAAAGCCGACTATCCATACAGGCTGGTATATTCGTGTATCACATTATTTTTATGAGCCGGTCAAAAAATACAGCTCGGAAGAACCGAGTGTGCCATAACCAAAGTGGATGCTTTTTTACAGTCTCTATCAGCAGATTTTATAACCTCCATGCTCGCCAACGGGTAACGTCTTGACGTGTTGCATGCTCTGAGCTCTGTCCTTCACGAGGTAATTTGCGTTGCCCAAGGACAGAATCCGATTCACCACGGTTTTAAGATGCAGCTGTTCGTTTCCCTCTTGATTCGTATTTGTGAAAACTCAAATCGTTCATCAAGAGATCGTACAAAACCAGTGGAGTAATTATACTGAGGAATGCATCAAGTCGGCAACATAGGCTCCGAAAAGAAAGCAGTGTTGAACTGGATGAAATTTTAATCCCCTTTTGTGCCATACACTAATCCACTTCCTGTCTCGTAGGTGTCCTTTTAATCCACTAAGCACCAGATAAAATTATCATCATCAACAAAAGCCCAGCAAAACTCGTAAATTGATCAATAATGTACCGTTTCAATGTTTTAATGTTTTGGGCAATTTTTCACGCGGTTTGCCATCAAGCACTCTGTCCGCGGATGGCGCACTAATGTACCCACACTCACCACATCCGCTTACACAATCACCCGTAAATATTTATCGCTGTCCAACAGGCCCTATGACACCATTGTTCCAATTTTGCCAACGCTCACACAAATTTATATTTTTCTTCACTTTTCTAGATGACGTGTTTGTCTTTGAATGTGACAAGAGATGGCGTCCATTAGACACAGAGTGGCATTAACCGACTGCTGGCTTCGAAGTGCGCAACGAAAAGCCGTTCAAAAACACAGGCTGATTGTTTTCGTTAAGGGTAAGTCAATGAAGTTCATTGTCCTTGACCAAACCCCAGGTGCCGTTCGATCCACACCAAGAATCACAGGAAAATCGGTGTCTGTAACCGAAAGACAAACCGTTGATTTATCAACTCTGGACATCGCGGCAACGCAAGGCGGGAAAGTAGGTATGTAGATTATCATTTCCTTCGCAGTGCATCTCAAGCTGCATTTTCTTTTGGAATTTTTTCATTCATTTGGTGTACTCAGCATCTCTTCTGGTATTCTGAATATTAGTAACAGTTCATTGTAAACCACAACTCCACATATTCATCTGACTCAGTTCATAATTTACTTGATATTTTCCTATTCCACTGATTATAATTGTTCTATACATGAACTATCAGTTGTTAATCCGTTTTGATGAAAGCAGTTTTCATTCAAACTATTTTTGAAACCTATGTGTCAAAATGATTTGTTGTCCAAAGTTTCCCCTGTTATGACTATTTCACCTTCCTATATCTTGATATTTCAGATCCGGTGACCATGTAACACAAGAACGAACAACTTTCGAAGATTATGAATGAAACACTTGTGGCACCCTGGAGACGACTGAGTTTGAATGTGTAAATTCATGACTGAAAATCACTTTAGACAAATATAGCCAATTAGCACATATGTAAGGTTGACTAGACCTTACTTCGCGGTTTCCTTAGTAAACGCGTGCTTCGGTCCTTTGTACTGCGTGGACCACCTGCACGTTACTCTAATGTGCGGCACTGTACGAATATGTTAACCAGAACAGTATTCTCCACGACCCGTGAGAACGAGAAGGCGATTGGGAGAGATAGTGGTTAGCGTATATTTTAGGAGTGTGCGTGAGAGCGTGCGCAAGAGCAACGGTCAAATGGCAACCGCGCTTGGCAGTCAGCGTTCAGTTTGTAGCGGTTGCCATCTTCGTTCATACTTTTACCACGTTTATTGTTTAACTGAACGCTGACTGCCAAGCGCGGTTGCCATTTGACCGTTGCTCTTGCGCACGCTCTCACGCACACTCCTAAAATATACGCTAACCACTATCTCTCCCAATCGCCTTCTCGTTCTCACGGGTCGTGGAGAATACTGTTCTGGTTAACATATTCGTACAGTGCCGCACATTAGAGTAACGTGCAGGTGGTCCACGCAGTACAAAGGACCGAAGCACGCGTTTACTAAGGAAACCGCGAAGTAAGGTCTAACCAACCTTACAAATTGCTGGGCCCGACGTGATGCCAAGGTCACGCCAGTTTTATTTTTGTTCGCCTATGGTAGTCCTGTGTTTTCTCGGCATGTTGATTTTTCGTAGAATGGTATTGGTTCTCTTGATTTTAGTACATGTACTATTGTTTTTTCTTCGTCCAATTAGCATCTTTTGCCCTTATTCGCTGGATCCTTCCTAAACCTCGGCTTCTGGTAGTTTTCTCTTTTTATTGCCTACAGTCTGCCAAATTCCGATACAGCACGTTTAGTGGGGAATGATAGCTCGTCTGCTTGGGCATCTGTCATTTGCGACGTGCACTTAGAGGTGTTCGTTCCTGGTGTTCACAGATCACAAGCCTTTGGTACGCACCAAAGTTCGCTTTCGATCGACACTCTTCTCGCGAGATTCGCCGTTCAGACTTTGTCTCAGTTTATTGTGGACATGCGTTAAGACTCTGGGGCACTATCTCGTCACCGACGCTTTATCACGCGTACACCGCTTACGTCTGCCACCGTCTGACAACGACTCAGACACAATGACACATGCCTAAAAGGCGAGCGTGATATCAAGGGACTTCCATTACATGATTCACTACGCCTAACGCCGTTACTAGCGCTCACCGCCCGTGATCACGCCTAAACAAACTTAGTCTGTCAGTATGTTTTTTCTATTTTTCAACGACTGCACCTAACGTCGTTTTTGTCTGTTATCTTGGTCGAACATCTGCTGGCGCCCCAGGCGCACTTTCCTTCCGTTTTGCTTTCTCTTCAGATGGATGCAGTCACTGACTACATCCGTTTCCTCGCTGACTCCTGGTACGTTCAAGAGGGTAACCACCCACCGGACAACAGGACGATTAGTCAGCGTGGCGCTGGAGACGACAAGTGGACGCATTGTTGGATGAAATTCGAAGGTGCAGATGTTAACCCCTCACCATTAGCCACCCCATGTCAAACCATGAATGCAAGGAGTGTTACACGGAGTTCATGAGGTGTCAACACAACTGGCCCACGTCCAAAATCGAAGCCCAACTCCGTCGGACTTCTAGGAGGAGGCCCCTGTAGTGGCAGTCAACCCTGATTATTTGTTTAACACACATCGGTGTTTATGTGAACTCGCGCCACCAACCGCGGTGGCCCCTTGAACGTTGCCCGTGCACGCTTCTCCAATATACACTAACCACTCTCTCCCTACCTATAGTGTTCTCCTTCTCATGGGTTGTGGGAAACAATGTCGTGGTGATCGTGATGGTATATTGCAGAGTACCACTGTAACGAACAGGTGGTCCAAGCGTGTTGGGAAGGACTAGCGAACGTACATAAGGTCTAACCAACCTTACAAGTTAAACAATAAACGTGGTAAAAGTACGAATGAAGATGGCAACCGCTACACATAGCTCTAAGCAGTTTGTATGTTGTTCGATGCCACAGGGCTGTGCTTTGTTTATTTATTTCCTCGCTATAAGGACAATCGTTTTCCACTAGATGAAAAACACACTTTTTGAGTGCTGCGCTTGTGGACGGTTAAACCTTTACCTCCCTTAGCTAGTATCACCTCCCTTATCGCTCCTCAGCGTAAACGTGAACGATGTTGTTTCTATTCAAACCGTCCTTCACCTATTCTACCAACTTTTATCGTCTTGTGGTACGCGTCGGAACTTTTGGCTTATTGCCCTTTCCATAGGCCATTCTCGGGATGTAGTCAGTACCTGTTATTCGGAGTACTAAACAATCCTCAAAATGCGAATTTGTACACCACTCTCTGATGAGCTTCCTGACTTCCAGGATTTTTCTCATTAGTAATGAGTCAGTGGTTTAGATTTTTAGGATGGATAATAGGTAACCAAACTAAGAAACGGGCAGTTAAAATGGCTCATGAGACGAGGAGGTATCCAAATCCGGCAGTTTCGCCGAAATGTTGGCGAAGCTCAACGCGCTCAATGTGCGTGGTTCTCGGGATTTCGGCGGGGCCCGAAGCATGCTAGATACATGATCAAATGACGCAATTGATAGTATGATCCAATATTTAGTGATATTGGGTACAAATGCACGATAGACCTTTAGTAAGTGCTTGGCGAACGCATGAAAGACGAGTGTATGATGCACACACATTTGAAAAAATGTATGCACTCTGGAGAGTTTATGAGGGAATTTAAATGGACCCAATGACATGCTCTGCGCTACACTGTAGCGTGATCCTGCGCGGCGACCGATCTGGTAGAAAACACTCAAGGTTAGGAACAAAGTAGTTGCTGACATCGGCAGAAGTGCTTCTTCGTATCAGAAATTTAGCCGTGGACCCACGGGAAACATAAGATCCGACTCAAGCGGCACGAGCAACGCGCTTCCAATAAGGCTCGCTTTCGGCCACGTTGGGCTATATCATTGAAAACGTCGGGCTGCTCTACCAGCGTTTAACTGGGAGCTCGTTAGGCTAGCCTAACGTTAGAAGAAATCGCCTTAATCCCTTCCAACTGCCTGTTTCTCAGTTTGTTGGTCCACTGTCCATCCTGCCCATTTGAAACCACTTACTTACCACTGAAAAAAACCTTTTGAAAGTCCGATAGTTTATTATAGAAATGGTATACTTAAAACTTGTAAGACAGCGTATGCCGTTTCTCAGTGCAAATAAATTTCAATGGATATTATGGTACTTCTATTATTATATTTTTTTAAAATTCCATCAACTTACATACAGTGTACCAAGTCATTTTAGCCCTAAAATGGACCAAATTTCGCCCAGTAGTTTTGGGCACTGTGCTGCTTGGGCAGCTATTCAACAGGTCCGGCAACCTTGCATTTGAAACCTACATAATGCGGAAAGGACTTGGTTTTGCTTGAAGAGTCAGTAGCTGTCAGGGACGAAAAAAGGGCTGGTGAGTCTCTCAAAACCCTTGTTGATGCTGCTTACCATTTGAGTTGCCACACTAGCAGTGCATTCTTCATTTGGCCCCCTTTACAATGGTACCTTAGCAAAATTACCAAAACTCCTCGTTTCTCATAATCCAGAGTGCTCTCGGTCGCTAGTGGAATGAGCCAGAAACCAAAACGAATGAACACCGGTGCCGGTAAGCAGATACAAGCTAATTTACCTTGTGGAAATACCAAACGCCCTCATGAGATAGGAGAAGGAACAATGTGTGATGTCTGCTGTAGCTGGTATCATTGAAAAGGCAGTTGGTTGTCTCTCAAGGTGTTTATTTTATATGATAAAAGCCAGGGTCCTGCTAGGGCCTGCTAGAACCGCCTCGAGATCTGCAAAGGTAAACACGCAGTAGTCAAAACCTCAGGTAGACTGGCGGTCACGAAGCGCACCAGCTCCTCAGGGATGGATACAACATTGGAAGGATCCAAAAACCCAGCTCCACATCAAATAGTGTTGGTAGTGCCAAGTAGAGTTAGAACCTTGGGAGGGAAATGTCCCAAATACGTCAGACCCTTCACGAGCAAGGAGCGGACTTGGACGCTTTTAGGGACAAGTTAAACGCAATCACACCCACCCTAGGCAAGTTACCGGCAAAATAGCTCTGAGTAGGAACCGTAAAGTGGTGGTGAAAGACTTCTCCGAGCCTGTCTGTCAAGCAGCCAAACGGAGAGATGTAGATGTTCGACTCCACTTGTCATGCCTAGTCAGAATGGCTGACTTCCAGGGCGAACTGTACTGAAGAGAACATTCAGGCCGGGCAAGTGAAGCCACATCAAGGGTGTCGGTGCCCATCGAGTGTGCAAGCCCCAGGGAGAGGGATGCGCTCTTAGAATCAGCAGAGCTGGTTAGGGCCATCGCCCACAGAACCTCCGTATTGGAGCCAGATAACCCGGCCTGTTGGCGAGTCTCTACCAGCAGGAGTAAAGTCGACCTTGGAAATACCGTCAACTTCGTGTTGGCATTAAAAAAGCAGAACCCCTCTGCCAGATCGGCATGGTGCCGCTATCTCTAAAGGGAGCTTCCGAAAACCAACAAAGCCTTCTTTACCAGCTAGGAGTGACAAGTGGAGAATAAAACAGAATCTCATCCCTTGTCGCCGAAATACCAGGCCGGCCCTAGGAAATGGGTTCCGAGTCCTACCCCTGCCTGATCACATACAGTGCACGAAGAAGGTTGGGAAACCTAGCCGTAGCTTACACCTGTGCATGCAATTTTAAGAATAGGTGGCACAGACCGGCAGCAGAGACTGCCAGTGCTGATTGTTTAGCAGTCACCGAAACTTGGCTAAAAGCGGGCGATGAACTTGATATCCTCTTCCCCTCTGGCTACTGCATCGGTCGAGCTGACAGGTTGGTTGAAAGAGACGATGGGGATGCCATGACGATAGTCTCGGAAGCAATAAAGCAGGGTATCCGGAGAACGTACCACAACACCAAATATGCAAGCTGTCTTCTGTGCCTTGAGGCTACTCCATGCTGAAGTTCATTGCTCGTATGCTTCAAAGCCCCTCTGCGGCCCCATTGAGGATTTGGGCTTGCTGAACCACTTTCGCCGCGCCGTAACCGGAGCAAACGAAACCATAATCCTCGGGGACTTCAGCGCCCTCGAGATAGACGGGGTGAACCCGTGGGCAGTGGGCGATTATTTCCTTGTCAGAGTGACAGATCTCATACCGGGGGAGGAGCTATTCCTAATCGTCCTACCACCTACCTGGTGGAGGGAAGAACAAATACCTGGGCTACTAGACCTGGTAGTCACCAAACATACTGGTGACACTCAGGGGCCCACACGTATCAGCACCCTTGGGGAGAAGTGGCCATGGAGTTGTCCTTTGGAACCTCTTAGTCTTGGGACACAGGGCACCCCACAAACGCAAAGTATGCTTTAGAGATCTCGGTGTGCAGGCCTTAGTCACTGCAGCCCAAGAGCTGACATGGGGCCCACATTATGAAACTGTGGAAGAAAAATGGATGGTGTTCAGGAACAATCTTCTGTTGCTTGCAGGGTGTTTTAAGCCAGCTCACCGAACCTCCAGAAAACTAGTGGCACCGTGATGGACCAGCAGAACACTTAGGGCTCAAAGCCGAAACCACAGGGCGTGGTGTCACCACCAGCAGACAACAGGCCACGGGAGATGCCTACAATTCAAAAAACTCGGGGAGTAGTCATTGGGGTTCAAAGGCAATTCAAGCTATCTTATGAGGTCACCTTGGCTAGAAAAGCTTAGCTGTGCCAAAAAGACTATTACAACTTTGTTCGGTCAAATTCGGCCATGAGAGCAGCCCAGGGTTCCCTTGGGGACTTAATAGGTAACCTTGCAATTAACTGTAGCTCCAGGACTAGGACACTGCAAGAGCACTTGGAGACAGTGCACCGGCGACACGATGGACTGGTTGCGTCACGCGAACACCCCACTAGACCACAGGTAGCGCCTTCAGCCCTTGTTTTTGCAAAAGTAGAAAACGTCCTAATGGGTCTTGCCGCACAAAAGGCCGCCGGTCCAGATGACACCCAAGCCGAGGTCCTAAGCCCACCTTCCCGATTCCTAGCGGCCCCACTTGTCCAGTAGTACACTAGGTCGCCGAACAGTGCACATCCACCTGAGGAATGACTGACAGCCGAAGTCATCCTATTACACAAGTGCGAGCTGATGGAAGAGGTACGAAACTACCCATCGGTCAGCCTGCTACCTGCACCGTTAAAATAATGGGAAGACAGGGTAGGAACGGCGTGGGCGGTGACCTGACCGAAAATAAGATAGTTTTCAACAGGCTACACGAGTTTGTCAAAAATGGATGATGCTTATTTTGCTTGCTGTCCTATTTGGATGAGGCAACGCCCAGGTTGGACAGGGCTGAGCGAGTCGAGGCCTGCAGTTTGGAATTCCAAAAAGCTTTAGACTCAGTAAGCCACCGAATTCTTTTGCGCAAAATGGATGCGCTGGGTAAAGAGCTTTAAGAGCTGGAATAGGAGCGGGTATATCTCACAAACTGAAAGTAGTACGTACGGGTGGATTGAATCAAGTCCGCGAGGACACGCCTGCTACGTGGGTCCCTCGGGGGTCAGTTCTGCCTCCTCTTCCGTTTTTTACCTACGCCAACGACCCAACAAAGGGCATACAAAAACTCAGGCTACCTGTCTGGGGACTACCGTAACCTGGTGAGTGTACCTGAAATCGCGTCACTTCAAGGAAAGTTGAATGGGGTTCACGCCTGGACCACCCGGTGGCTATTGTCGCTCAGCGTGGAGGAGTGTAGGCATCTCATCCGGGACATCGGTGGAAAACCAATATACCTGGATCTACGAAACCCACAAGCCAGAACGAAGGCCACAGTCATCACTGACCTTGTAGTCTTGATGACCGATGGCTATCAGCCATCTCCGCATTTTCTGACTGCTGAGCCTGAGAGGCACCAGGCTTTCCACCGAATATTGTTCACTGTAGCATCCAGGGAAGCTCTTGTGTTGTTATTTTTTTACTCATCATCACTTAGGCCGAACCTAGAATTTTATGTCCAGACCAGAGCCCCGGCTTTTGTACGGCGTACTGCTGTTCTTGAGAAAGTTCGGCTATACTCTCCTAGAGTGGTACTGGGACTCAAAAAAACGGACACAGGGAGGCTAATGGCGCCAAAGCTCTCCACCACGAAAAGTGAAAGGATCAGGGAGATTTAACAGAATCCTTTAAGCAAACCGGAGGGCTTTCCATCCCAAAGAAGCCGTTGCTGGCACTGACGAGGAAATTTACATTCAGGAGACAAATGTTTGAGCTTGTCAACCCGAGAGCTTTAAAAATATGGGGAAATCTGTTTGCGCTCCACGCTGTTAACCCATAGAGCGCACTGCCGGCTGAGGTGGTGTCTGCCACATCGATGGCAGGTTTTGGGGTAACGTTGGAAACTTGCCGGTCTGATGTCCTCTACGAGTGTATTCAGATCTACATCATTCAGTGACAACACTGGACTCGGCTCGGTTACCTCTTGTTCCACTACGATCCGTCAGTAATACACCTACCCCTGACTCTCTCCACCACCTCTTCTCCACCATCCCACATCTTATCCTCCCTATTTCCCAAAGTCCCGCCATTTGCACTTTGTCCAAGCATCGCGAGTACTAGTGACACTCTTGGGAGGAGCTAGACTTGGTAAAGGACTCAGTTAGTAAAGGTGAGACTGCTGCACTCTCCCGACAGGGAAATGAGTCCGAATCCTTTTTCATCTACAGAGCAAACAAAAGAAGCACGGAGCAAACACAGTGGCATCCCGGTGGGATTCATCTCAACGTCGACCGGTGCAATAATTTGGACCGCCTTATTGGCTCGGGCCTCAAGTCCTGTGACCCGACATGGTACAAATGAGGTGCCAGGTGAACCTGGTGTTCAAGGTCAGACGGTGAGATTTGACTGGGCTGAGTTGGTGCGGCTAGATATTGAGAACCGTATGTAAAGGAGACTGGAAACAGGCTAAAACCTGGAGTATGAATGATCAATGATGAGCAAATTGCTTTGCCTAGAAAAATAGTACATAAGGGTCGAAGTGATATGCAGCAGGAGTGCTCTGAGAGGGAAGACTGATGTCAGGACGCAAAAGAGGGTATGGGGCGGGAAAAAAACGAAGGAGGCAGAGAATGGTAAATAAATAAGCTGGAAAGTTTGAAGAGTTCGTTTTAAAACAGATGTGCCATACCGATGTATTTGAAGTGGACGTATGTCGGGAGAGAGACAGCTGAAGGAGGCAAAAAGGAAAGGCTGGCCGAGGCAGTATAAATAGATGCGCTTCATTTTATATGAAAGGTAGCTTGTCAGCAGAGAAGAGGATTGAGACAATGGGTGCTGAATACTGAAATGGCTACGGCGCACAATGTGAGAGGAATATAGTAATGATCATGGAAGTCGGGTACGGGTGCACTGGCAGATTTAGAATAACGTGGGAAGATTGTGGTACATCGTATTCTGTGTCAATGTGGTGTGCGACGAATCGATGGGGAAAGAACAAAAGCGAAACCAACCTGAAAGCACAAAAACGAAGATGAAAATGGCAAGCGGAGTATGGGGGAAGGGGAATGAAGAGAATATTCAAATAAGATAGCCAAGAGTAGACAGACTAAACCTTTTAGAGGCAGGGGCTTTTTGTTATGGTGGCTTTAAGGAGAACTAGCTAAGAACAGGCGTTAATTATGAAAGAGGCAGCAGGATGATGACTAGGGGAATGCAGATCGGATCCAGTTTTAAAACTGTGGATGGAAGGTAGGTTGTCGGCTGACACATGGAAGTGGGGTGCGAATATGGGGTGGTAGCGACGGCGAATTATGTAGTAAGAAAGAGTGTACGTAGAGGATCAGAGTAGGAAGGTAAGGATAGAATGTGTGGCTAAGAATTACACTAAAAGATCATGATCCTACTTCCTCCTTACAAAGGGGGGAACGTTGTGAAAAGAGCATTGGAACAAAACGGCGTGTGGAGCTCAGAATAGATGGTGCGCGCCGAACAGTGCATCAGAAGAAAGATGAAGGAAGTCCTCGGAAAACGGGTAAACGTTGGCGGCTTCACTCATTGTACGCATTTTATTACGGGAGAATGAGGTGGCAAGGTGTTAAAAACCAGATGCAAAGTATCCGTATACGTAAACTTGCGGTTTTATTAGCAACTGGGGGATATATATGAATGACAGTTTCGGGATGGAGGGCGGCTAGCCTGCTGGCAGATCAGCAAAAAGAGCCGAAAGGCTCTGATCAAAACACCGGCCGATAGAAAGCTCTGGAAGGACTGGCTGAGCTGCGCCGGGAATGCGTGGGGAAGACGCGTGTCGAAAGCGAATCCGACTGAAATGTGAGAAGTTAAAACGATGAGCCGTGACTGGGAGTGGTCACAGTGGACGTGGGGCTGGTGGGTACTAACTTAGGGCATCAGAAGAGAGTACGAGGAGTGATATGGCAAGGGTGCATGCAGTGGGCATATAAAAGCACGAATAATAATTTGTATGGGCAAATGTTGGCCGCTGCTTACTAGGAACGCAGAGGGATTAGGAGAGGTGTGAGAAAAAGGTTAATACTTCCCGGATTGGGCGGAGCCAACATGGGGGGCAACAAGGTCAATATGCAGAGATAGCCAATATAAAGAAAAACGATAACCGTACGAACACAAAGAGGAGGCGTGCATGCAGTGGTGAAACAATGACCGTGGGAATGAAGATGAGCTGGTTGGATAGGCACACCGAGGAGGTACGACGAAAGCTGGAAGCTTTAAGAGCAGTGAGCCGAAAGAATGAGCGAGCCTACCGTGACAGAACAGAGCTGGTGTGCTCATGTGATTAGCAAACGGCCTTATCGGATGTGATAGAGTTGTGACAGCGACAGCGTGAAATCCACAATCAAAGCTAGTGGATGAAGTTGACCGAACTCCAGAAGCCCAATCTGAAAAACGCTTCGTGAAGTGAACGTAGCAGGTACTGTCCACTAGACCAGCCAAGCCTGCACATCGTTGCAAACGGTCTGCACGCTCGATGTGCGCCGGCCAAAGCGGTGGATCCCAAAGCGCCCCGTACCGTTGGGATCGGCACGAGTGGGGTGCGCAGTTCAACAACGAATGTGTATGGTCCGGGATTAGGTGGCCGGTTTGCGAGGGATCTTGGAGGGCAAAGCCAATGGGAACATCGATTGTTAGACGACTTTGCAGCAGTGTTATCCAGGTGCGTCTATCATTGGAGTGACCGCCACACTGCCAAAGCAGCTGATCAATGTCAAGGCTAAAATCAGTATGAGCAGAGAACTGAAAAGAAAAGACAACTAAAGAAACACAGTCAGGATACGCTCCTGCTGTGGATCAGTGGTTAAGGGAGGTTAGCAGAAACCCAGGAGGGACAAAATATAAGCGTGTATGGGACTATGAGACACGGAAGAAACAGAATATATAAAGTAACTGTGTTGTACTCCCATGTACACAGTATGGGGACAGCCAAAGCTAACCAAGCGCAAAGAGTACTTCTAGAAGGATAAGAAGGACCATCTTTGCTTGAGTCCGTGGTTGGTGGGCTCATGGACTTCGCGAAAGTGTGCTGTATTGGAAAATCGGGGCCCTTTTCCTGGGCTTCATTATTAGATATGCACGTATTAGAAAACCAAAGCGCTCCGGTAAAGCCCAGATATAGAGGGAATGGTGGTAGAAATTGGGACTTGGCTTGAGGTGCTCGGCCGATGATGGGTAACTTATTTCAGAACAAAGAGCGGACGAGAATGAAAAACTGCGAACGTATGGCCGTTTCGGTTATGGTGGAAGGGATAGTGAGTGTTGAATCTGTTTTGCCTGTTTCCATCCTGCTCATTCATGACCACCAACTCGTGCTACGTTCGGACCGGTTTGACATTCCTAATTCATTTGACGTTGACCACATGGTTGCACGGCTATCAGTCCACACAATTCCTCATCGCTCTCAAGCGTTGCCTGTTCGTCACACACACACACACACACACACACGCTGAACCATCACTCGGTCGATTGACTAGACCTGGACTAGACTGCTCGAGTGGGCACCGAATTCTGATCGGCTGCACCCGGCAGGCATGTTTGATCACGCACATGTACCGAGGCATACACACCCGCACCCACACTAGATTGTGACCTATTCGACCCGTGACTAATCGTGTATTTGCGTGCCTGAGCGAATCCCTGCCCTACTCCCTGGTTGGTCAGAACCATCGATCGATTTCCGCCTGATCGCCTTTCTGTTCGTTCATGTCCCTTATATGCGCGTTCCTTTCCTTGTCATTGTTAGTTGTGGTCGTTTCGTTAACCTACTTGGTGACTTGTGCCTCGGCCAATTGGCCATAGAACGTGTTATCCATTCTGAACTGTACGGAACGTTAGTAAACGGTGATTCCCGTGAGGACGCCACGTTTGAGGTTTGTACATTTACCCCTTTGATTGATTATTGTTTGCAGTACCGCTAATAAACCTCAGCTAGTTTGATTTGGTTTCTGAGGAGAGCGCGTCACTCCAACTCGGCCTAGACACCGAATAAAGTTGACTAAAGTTCAGAATCGGACGTACGTATCTAACAGTACTCAAACTTGTTCTTCAACCGGGAACTTTGAAGAAAATACGATGCCCGTGACGAGGAATATGAGGCACCAACTGGCCGCGAACGAACAATTGGACTCTTCCGGAGAACAGGAGGAGTACAGAAACACTCACCTACCGAATGAGGCAAACGTAGAAGAAAATCTGGGTAAGCAGTATTCTTCCCGTGCCCCATTGCTTGATATGGCTATTAGAGCAGATACGTTAGTTGGTAGGGGATTAGAAACTCGGTCGTCGGCCAGTAGTAGAACTAGAATCCAGGAATTAAAAGCTGAACAGCTGCAGTTAGACATGGAACGTTTGAAGATTAGGCAGCAGCAAATATCATTTGAGCTAGAGAACTTAGCTGGTGGCGTTCAACCCAGTGACGACGAATCGACTTCAGATGAACCTCCAGGTTTAGTTCCGTTGGACTCTGTTAGGAAGTACGTTGAAGGTTGTCGAGCCTCAGTCAGTCACCGAGTTCCGGAAGACGCCGAGTCGAGAACGGTTACTAATCGTCGGATCAGGTTACCGGATATAGAATTAACCAAGTTCGACGGAACACCAAAGCGACTGTGGAAATTTCTTAGCAGCTTCAAGGCAGATGTGGCCAGCGGCTTGCGGAACGATAGAGAGAGGTTATGTTACTTGATCCACTGCTGTGTTGGAGAGGCACGAGAAGCCATAGAAGATTGTGTGATGTTACCTCCTAAAGAAGGATATGTGAGAGCTATTGATATCTTGGAATCACAGTTTGGATGCCCTGATGATGTCGCTGAGTGCCTCTTAGACGAAATGGGCAACGGAACCAAAATTAAGCCAACCGACATTACCGGCCTTAGAAAACTCGTACGACAAGTGGTAAGCAGCGAAATTTCCTTGACAGAAATGGGCTACGAATCTAGTTTGAATTGCCCCACTACGGTGAAGGGCATTGTACGGCGCTTGCCAGATTCTATGCAGTTGAGATGGGCAGAGATAGCTCTGAAGAAACGACGAGAAGGGACAAAGCTATTGTTTCGTCACCTAGTTCGGTACCTGGAAGAAAGCCTGTCAACCTTTTCTTACTGTTATGGTCAAGGAAACAGCGCAATAAGCAAATGGAAAGGGGACGAGGATACTCGTCAATCTCATGGAGTGAGAAGACGGATTAACGTGATAGCTGGCCGCCTTGATGAGAAGTGTCCTGTCTGCTGTGAGGACCACGACTTAGAATCCTGCAGTAAATTCTTGTCCATGTGCTACGAGGAGAGACTGAAGGTTATCCGAGACGCAGGGCGGTGTTTCAAGTGTCTGAAGCTTGGTCACAGGGCCGCTGAGTGTCGTACAATGAGTCGCTGTCTTGAACTCAACTGCTACGGCCGTCACCACACCTTAATGCATGTGCCCAGATCACCCAATACACCAGCGAAGGCCAATATTAATTCTGTGAAGACGGAAGTCCCACATACCTTTATGGGATTCGTACCGGTTAGACTGCTCGGACCAAGGGGCTCGAAGGAAACATACGCCTTCCTCGATAACGGCTCAGATTCAACTCTTCTATCTTCAGCGGCGGCCAATTCATTGGGGATTGATGGCCCACTAACGAGACTCAGTGTGACAACACTGGCAGGAACGGCGTCTCAGGTGACCTCAGAAGTGAATTTTGCTGTTCAGTCATTAAGTGGTGATTATCAACTTCAAGTGGAAAGGGCCTACACACTGAAAACACTACCAATGCAGACTGCGTACATGCCATCGGGCCTGGACTCCTGGCCGCATTTAAAGGACGTGCATTTTGAAGAAATCAAGGACAGGACGGTTGATCTGCTGATTGGCACCAACACCCCCGAAGCCCACTGGGTCCAGGATCAACGCATTGGTACTTCTCGTCAGCCGTACGCAGTGAAGACAGTCCTGGGGTGGGTGCTCCTTGGACCTACCGGGAGGAGTACTACCCAGCGGAAGTACGTAAACTGCCTAGCTTCAGAGGTGACGATGAAGTCTGAGATTTTAAAATTGTATGAAACAGAATTTGGGGACACAACCCATAACGAAAGTGTGTCGCATTCCCTAGAAGACCAGGTCGCCCTAGAAATCGTCCAAGGTTCGGTTACCATCGTGGAGGGTCACTATCAGCTCAACTTACCTTGGAAGAGAAACTGGCGGGAAATACCGGAAAATAGGTACCTAGCAGAGAGACGGCTGAATAGCCTTCGCGTTCGTTTCCTAAAGGACCCGAATCTCCTCTCTAAATATACCGATATAATGGAGACATACGAAAGGAAAGGATACATTAGCAGGGTTCCAGAAAATCAGTCCAATGAAATACGTTTCGTTCCACATCACCCAGTATTAAACCCACATAAACCTGATAAGGTCAGGATCGTTTTCGACTTTGCGGCTAAGTCTGGAGGTCTTTCGCTGAATGACTGTCTCTATTCTGGACCGGTAATGACAAACGACTTGACGGGAGTACTCATGCGTTTCCGGCTACACAACATCGCTCTTGTCGCCGATATAGAAGAGATGTTCCTGCAGGTTCGTCTACCTCCGGAAGACAGACATCCCATGAGCTTTCTCTGGTACCCATCGGGGAAGCTTGACGCCCCACCAAAAATCTACCAGCTAAATGTACACCCGTTCGGAGCCACGTCCTCGCCGTTCTGCGCCGCATTCGCCCTGAGGCAAGTCGCCAATGATCAACACTCAGTCAATGAGAAAACCCGGAGCACCATAGAGCGCAATTTCTATGTTGACGACTGTCTGGTTTCCGTTGAAGGCGTGAAGGAGGCTATAACCCTAGTTGAACAGCTTCGGAGCGTGCTGATTCTCAGAGGATTTCGACTTCACAAATGGGTCTGCAATACCGAGGCAGTAATGAAAACCATAGCCCAAAGTGAACAGGCTCCCCCATTGATCAGCCTGAGTCCCAGTGACCCGATGATACAAAAAACGCTCGGCTTGTATTGGCGCATAAAGGACGACTGTTTCACGTTTAAATTGGACATTCCCAATCGGCCGGTCACTAGAAGAGGTATTCTCTCGTTTACAGCATCGCTATACGACCCACTGGGGTTCATCGCTCCATTGCTTCTTCAGCCCAAATGTTTACTGCAGAGACTATGTCAAAGCAACTGTGGGTGGGACGACCCGGTCACTGAACCCATCCAGTTAGCATGGGAAAGGTGGAAATCAGAACTAGCAGCAGTCGAAACGCTGTCGGTACCGAGATGTCTTAAATATGTCACGCAAGGCCGGCAGCCCGCCGTCGTACATCTGTTTTCTGACGCTTCCGAGTTGGGATATGGCGCAGTAGCATACCTGAGGTATATATGTCCGGATAATTCCATCCACTGTTGCTTCCTATTGGGAAAATCAAGAGTTGCACCTCTGAAACCTGTTACGATACCCCGCCTAGAGTTACAAGCGGCGGTGCTCTCGGTGAAACTCCTGCAACACATACGGAGGGAAGCAGACTTACATGTGGACAATGTCTGTCTCTGGACGGACTCAATGATCGTCTTACATTACATTCGCAATACTCAACTCAGATTCAAGACATTCGTGGCCAACCGCGTAGGGTTCGTACACGAACACACTACAGTTGACCAATGGAGGCACGTCCCTACCAGCGTGAACCCTGCGGACATGGCGTCCCGAGGAGTCAGTGGCGGTGATAGCACTAGTCTGGGCAAGTGGTTACGAGGACCGGACTTCCTACGGGAAGCGGAGTTCAACTGGCCTTGTTTGAGTAATCAGTTATCGGTTGAAGATTTACCTTACCTCGAGACCAAAAAGCAGTCAGCGGTCATGGCTACGTCCTCAACAATCTATCCATTAGACCGACTAATTTCGTACTATTCCTCCTGGCTGGCCCTAAAACGAGCTTGTGCGTGGATGACACGGTTTCTGCAGTATATTCGAGCAAAGACTGACAGAGCACCTGGGCAGACGATGCTGAAAGGAAATCTAAGGGTGTCCGAATTGGAATGCGTCGAGTTGGCCCTGCTTCGTTACGTACAACGCCAGATGTTTCCCGAAATAATTGACAGTATATTGAGGCAGGAGAGGTCCGCTGAAATGCGTGCGCCGAGACGTTCCTCTCAGAAGAACCTATGTCCGGTAATAGAGAACGGACTGCTGCGAGTTGGGGGACGGTTAACCAACAGTAATATATCCCAAGCTAGGCAGAGACCTATAATTCTGCCCAGTCAGCATCCACTTACAACCATCATAGTTCGTCATTATCATTTGAAGGAAGGACATATGGGGTTGATGCACGTGTTAGCGGCGTCTCGGGAGAAATACTGGATCATAAGAGGTGCTTCCACCGTAAGAAGAGTAATTATGCAATGCATTGGCTGCAAGGTAAGATCGGCTAAACCTGTAGAGCAATTCATGTCAGATCTACCGGCCTCACGCGTAACCCCAGGCTTTCCCTTTGCGGTAATCGGAATCGACTACTTCGGACCGTTCTACGTTCGAGAAGGTCGTGTGACTAGAAAACGTTACGGCTGTATCTTTTCATGTTTCAAAACCAGAGCAGTACACATTGAAGTAGCTCATTCTCTCACCATCGACTCTTTCCTCATGACCTTCTCGCGATTTGTGGGGAGACGGGGATGTCCCAAGCAAGTGTACAGCGATCGAGGCCAGACATTCGTCGGAGCAGAAATAGAGATGCAGCAATTTCTAACAGGGTTGGGACACCGCAAAGTTGAAAATGAAATGCTATCTAAGGGAATTGAGTGGTGCGTTAATCCACCTTATGCGAGTCACCGGGGTGGTGTGTGGGAGCGTATGATACGTTCCGTCAGACGGATTCTCAGCGCCGTATCACGAGAGCAAACTCTAACAGAGGAATCACTCATGACCTATTTAACGGAAGCGGAACGCGTTCTAAACAATCGTCCTCTAGTACCTGTATATGACGACCCAGAAAACCCTGGAGTTCTTTCACCTAGCTGTTTGTTATTGATGAGAAAACAGGACGATACCATCGGAACCGAAGTTGACCTGCGCGATCGGTACACACGCCAGTGGAGGCAAAGCCAGCTCTTGTCGGATACCTTTTGGCGAAGATGGATTTCGGAGTACTTACCTTTGCTGAACACTCGGAATAAGTGGAGAAACCCGCGGCGAAATCTGAGGACAGGAGACTTAGTGCTGATACTGGGAGAGAACCAACCCCGTGGAAAGTGGCCGAAAGGAGTTGTAGCGGGTATCAAAGGTGGATCAGACGGGCGAGTGCGCGAGGCCCTAGTGAAAACCTCAAAAGGACAAGTTCTGAGAGACATCCGCCGACTGTGCTTACTGGAAGGGGCCGACGACTAGTAGGGTAACCACTCGTGAGTAGGGTGTGCTTCAGTTCGGTTCCTGTGACTGTGGCAAGAGTAAATTGTACCATTTTTGCATGGAGCCGTCTGAAGTGTGCACAGTAGCGAGTGGAACGTTAGTAAAGCCGTGCCGGCTTTGGGGTGGCGGTGTTGAATCTGTTTTGCCTGTTTCCATCCTGCTCATTCATGACCACCAACTCGTGCTACGTTCGGACCGGTTTGACATTCCTAATTCATTTGACGTTGACCACATGGTTGCACGGCTATCAGTCCACACAATTCCTCATCGCTCTCAAGCGTTGCCTGTTCGTCACACACACACACACACACACACACGCTGAACCATCACTCGGTCGATTGACTAGACCTGGACTAGACTGCTCGAGTGGGCACCGAATTCTGATCGGCTGCACCCGGCAGGCATGTTTGATCACGCACATGTACCGAGGCATACACACCCGCACCCACACTAGATTGTGACCTATTCGACCCGTGACTAATCGTGTATTTGCGTGCCTGAGCGAATCCCTGCCCTACTCCCTGGTTGGTCAGAACCATCGATCGATTTCCGCCTGATCGCCTTTCTGTTCGTTCATGTCCCTTATATGCGCGTTCCTTTCCTTGTCATTGTTAGTTGTGGTCGTTTCGTTAACCTACTTGGTGACTTGTGCCTCGGCCAATTGGCCATAGAACGTGTTATCCATTCTGAACTGTACGGAACGTTAGTAAACGGTGATTCCCGTGAGGACGCCACGTTTGAGGTTTGTACATTTACCCCTTTGATTGATTATTGTTTGCAGTACCGCTAATAAACCTCAGCTAGTTTGATTTGGTTTCTGAGGAGAGCGCGTCACTCCAACTCGGCCTAGACACCGAATAAAGTTGACTAAAGTTCAGAATCGGACGTATGTATCTAACAGTGAGAGATATGTGCCAAAGCTGGTAGGGGGTTTCACAGAAGCTCGTTGGGTCGGAGGAAAAGGACCCGGTATGGAAAAAGGTACGCAAGAAGACTGAGTTTAGTCCTAAGCGGCTAAGCCAGAGGGGCTCGAGACCTAGGTGTTGACATCGTTCCCTATAGCTAAGAAACGTGCGCCAACCAAGTTGTTACTCGGTAGAACACTTTTTGTATCTTCTAGCGCAACACTGTGTCAGATTTTGGCATGTCAGCAGGTGTTATTGAGCAATACTCAAGCTAAAGTTTTATATGGGATTTGTGGATGCTAACGATACTGCTCCGGAGACAAATGAGCGGAAAAGAAGGGCCATGCCTCTTATGGCCTCGGCCGGTTGGGCGGCGGCGTGCCTGGAGGATTGAGATAGCTGGGGTGATCTTGGCCCAAGTCACGGATGGGAGTCGACAGGCAGGAGATTAGTTTCCAGGGGTCGACTAGGTTTTATGGGTTAAGAACTTGCACTCATCAGCAAAAGAATTCATCATCCAGGGGTGGCACCGATGGTCAAGTGCCGACAGGTCCGTGGGAGTGTGTCGTTGAATGTGACAATGATCATAATAATAATAGTAAGATTGATTTATTTTGTAGACGCCCGAAGTCTTTCAGGTGCACGCTCAAATTTTTACATATTGTAGAATGGACAGACATAATTCGTGTAAATGTAGAAATTTGCATGCTAAAATTAGGACGGGTGGGCTCAGAAAGGAGAAAAAAGGGGATAGATGTATGATGTGTGCACAGCAAAGGAAAATTTAGGGAGTTTAAGTTAGCCCAAGAGCATAGTCAAATGGATACACGGTGAGTTTGAAAGTGAGGGTCGAATGGACAGTATGACAGTGGCAGCGTCCAACCAATCTAAAGGAAGCATTTGAGCAACCACTGTTTCTTAAGTGGTTACTTTTTATCCCGCAGGCGGCCGATTCGAATGATCAATTCAGTAATGTGGAACTTAACCAATTGGTGTATTTTCTTATGGAAGTTAGGTTTTAGTTGATCATTATATCCCTTACCAGGTGTCGTTCTGTTTTTGAGTGCTAATAAAAAGAAGTTTACAAATTCCCATATGGCTTTCGCTTGTAGTTTAAGGAACAGAAGAAAGTATCTACAAAATAGTGTTATCATTCATTGAAAAAGGAAATTTTTTATGGATTATATATACATTGGTCTTGTGGTTAATGGGCAACCAACTTTTACAAGCTTGCTTCATTTCGTGCAGACGTTTTTTACTGCAACATCCGTGATGGTCTACTTGTGTAGTTCGATGTTTTGCTTAATCCCGGTAACCAGCATTATAAAAATACCATAGTTAGGATATCCCCAAGGTGACATAAATAATGCATCCCCCCTCTCATTTGCTGTTTGATAGCATACCTGACTTACCGTGGCCCACTTTTGGAACCAATAACTTAGACTTAAAACTAAGAAAAAGAGATCATTTCCATCTGATGACGCTATGAAAAGTCAGCTGAACAGCAAGTCAACCGGAGTATAGTAAGCAGCTTTTTGGGCATTGCATTTCAATGTGTTGATTAATTACATTGAAAAGCCCTGAAGTACGGAGTTATAGACCGCCCTGATTACCGCTCTCGGAATGAGTGAAATATTCTGCTCATTGTCCGTATACGGAGGTGAAGTGACCTCGATGGTTTTGAGAAAATGACTGTTCTCTGGATACCGTTCTGGATCTATTTTCTCTACGATCTTTTCCGACGTTTGACATCGACCTCAGCGTTGTCCGGTTGCGTACGTTTTGCTGGACTGACTTTTCCGAGGTTTCCGTCGACCTCGTTTTTAAATCACTTTCACTCTCGGTCGTTCGCCGATTGTACACGCCCGCGGTTCGCTTTCTGCACAGCCGTCGCGTTTCGTATTCCGTTCGTTGTACCTCTCGTATCGGTACTGTTTCGGTGCCACGATATAAAGAATACACCTTGCATCCGTAAACCGACTTGCTTCCTCTCTATTCGTCCAATAGAGGGGATATCGTTGGTATTTCGCTGTAGACCCAATAGAAGACACGTTCACCAGCCGCTCTCAAACGTCTTCTAAAAAGGCATTTACTGAGAAAAATCACTAACGCTTTAAATACGACACTGTTTCATAACGGACTCTGTGTAAAGAAGGTAAAGTTTGCCTGTTGGGCGTGCCCAACGTGCGGGTAAAGTCACGGATACTGGTCACTTCCTTCATGCCAACAACTCCATCTTCGTTCGGTTGCTTAAAATATCGGTAAAGTATTCTTGACCTTCACGACCTTACCCTTTAAGTTACTACTCTATGAGTTCTATCACTCCCCCGCAAGCAACAACCCTCAACCACGAACCTCATCGCACCACACGTGGAAACGAACTGACGGAGTTGTGGTTCACAGACTTGTATATATGGCCGATGGGCCAACCAAACTCTTAAAGCTAAATTAATTGGCGGTACCAAACAGGTTACAGAATAAAGAAGCAAAACCGGTCAATATTTTACAATGAAAAGAATTCATCATTCAAGACAGAAAACTGCATTATGCTGTGACATTCATCATTTCCCCATTGAAGTAGAAAAAGCTGAGTGACGCTTTACACCAACACCTCTCGAGTGACTGGAAGCTTTCTTCTGACTGGTTCAGGTGGGGCATCTGAAAGCCGGCGGGTGTAAACTGTAGGGGCTGGGAACCGGTGTGAGAAACTGTGGTATCGGGAGAGGACGGAGAAAAAAGTGAGAAGCACTGCAATGGGCTAAATGGCAATGAATCACTGGTGCTCTGCTATAGGTGGTCGTCGGACAGGGCCCAAATCTCATAGCAAAACAGGCAGCGATCAGTGTAAGACAATAAAGGTGGATCAGATGAAAAGCCGACTTGGAAGGACTGGATACGGCAGAAGTGATTACCAGATGTAGAAGTAGTGGAAGCATATCATGACGGTCAGCAGGAAGATTGCAGGAGAAATGGCCAATGAAGAACCGCAGGATGCACAACGAACGCATATATATATATATATATATATATATATATATATATATATATATATATATAATGTACATATACGCGTATTTGTAAGAGGAGCAGGAGCACTAACAATGAGGTCCTAGAAAAAATTGGACTGCAAGCAAGCCACGCGGCAGGAAATACCCCCAACTGCCTATCGTATTGATTAGGATTTTCTAACACAAAGCCACTCCTGCTGATATCCACATTACAGCCAACACAAGTAACAGTTCACGCGCAACCTGCTAAAATACCAGTCGTCATTTACATCCGTCATATCTCGCCACACTGGACTGATTGACCGACACATATCCTTCACCCCGCCAGACGAACTATACCCATAGAATATAAAACATTACCAGTAATGACGCCGAATAACACTGAGGCTCAATGCGTCAATGCACATCTATATATGTTTATATATTTGTCAGTGAAACAGCATAATATTGCTCAAGTCAATGCGGGGATTTTCCACTTTAGTATCTGTTGCAACAGTCCGCTTTTCGCTCGATTCGTGTCCGGCTGGAAATTGATCCTCCACTTTCCCGGGCCCTCCAGTTGCACTTTCACATTTCCGAATGGTACAGGTTACTGATTCTGAAATTTAACTCACCCTCATATGGACCTTAGTTACTTCCACATTCGGCACAGTACAAAAATGTACATTCATAAAATTGGCTTCACGTCTCCTTGTTTCATAACTCATTCCTTTTCTTGAACCCCGGTAGAACGGACACTCAGGGTTTGCATCAGCTTTATGGTTTGCTATTCTCTTCGCAAGCGTCAATTTCCTCGAATGTACTTCCATACAATCTCTTTTTCTTCCTATTTGAAACTTCGCTGTTCGCAGATACCCGGTAAACCGCCGTTTTTCATGGCTTGCATCATTTCCGTTGATAATGCAGCTTTAGCAGCACGAATGAACTTCCTATTCGATATCCCCATTGTGCGCCACCGCCCAGCGCGAAACCGAAACCGGTTCAAAGTTTGCGCGGAAACCATTATTAGAGTGATCCGTATAAACTGTGGCTGGCTATGTTTTTCTACATCTGGCGCTCTTGACTTTTATACCTGAAGTTTGTGATTACTTCATTTTACTGAGTAACTCTGTACACCATGATCATGCGCCTGCTCGTGTGTCTCGACCATGGCCGAGAAATATACCATTATTATTAGAAATGTGCATTGTGATGGGTGATTTCAGATAGAGAAGGAAATTACCAAATTACATCAAGTATTTCAAACGATTGGCGGGAACCGCTCGGGAACCTTTCAGAAACCCTCCAGGAAACCGGTCTGAAGCCACTCAGAAACCTCTCGATGACCGGCCAAAAACCAATCGGTTTTGGAGCTGTTTTGCACCGGTTTTGCTACAAGGGTTTCGAGGTAGCGCTTTGTGACGGTAGGTTACGGATAACCAAATAGTTTTGTTGGTTATCTGAATATTGTAAAAAGCCCGCGTAGAAAAAGATGAAATTCTGTGAAAAGTCACCTGGGATGACTGCAAAAAGGGTAGGCTAGGAGCTTTCACTGTATGAACGGAGAGGGATTGAAGTTTTAGCCAAGGAAGAGACGATAACTAGCGAAGGTGATTTAGCCAACAATCATCAAGCATTTTATAGATGGGCTCGCGAAGGGGGGATTTTTAGTAGATTTAGATCCACATTTCCTAGTATGAGGTTTTGCTGATGTTTCGCGGTAATGAATTATGGGTGCAAAGTAGTGTGTCGCAGTTATTGCCACGGACAAATTGACGCTCCAGCGTGAATAACTACTGATACTACGTGCGAAACAAAACCAAGTCTAAAACATGGGGAAAAAACGAGACAATCTAGTTTACACTTCAAGATGACCTTGACCGAAGATAGGAGACTATCTTTTTTACACGCAAGTTGACATGGTATGCCACAAAGCTTAAGGTTTGGGTCGTGATCCACTCCCGTGTGTGGTGATAAAGCTTATGGGCCATTCGGAGGAATTCAATGTCAAGTGCTTGCATGTGGTCAAATTTGTCTTTCGCTCTCTTCAGCCTCTACAGAGCGAATCTACTGAGGCGAGCGGCGATATGGGGCCCTGCCGTTGCGGCATTGTGAACTACGCCGGGCCTTGGTTCCGATATTCCACGGGTGTGGCGGGTGCCTTGAGGCAGCATCGAATGAGGCGACGTGAAACTTTCCTGCTCCGGAACAAGGGAGTGGATGCCGATTGAATTTACGGCCTCGGCTTTGCCTTGGACCAAAAGTTTAGTGTCACTGTCAAACAAGTATCTATGTTTCAAATAAACCTCAGGACCAAATTGTGTCAAGAAGTCGAAGCTCAAAATGGAGTGACTGATATAGGTGATTGTTAAATTGCATAGGAAGCATACTCGGAAACCGAGATCGAGAGTAGGCCGATTTTTACCCTATGCAGGAATGGTAGAAGGGTTTGACACCTGTCTCCAGAAACATGTTGGCTGAAGGCAGCGTTTTCATGGGGAAATGGGATAAAGCCGACGAAAGAACTTGCATCCACAAGGATCCTGAGTTTGGTTGATTTGTCGTGTACGAAGAACTGGTGACTTTCTGATTTCCCAGCTGCAGTTGTCACCATTCTTGCCCGTCTCCACCACTTCTTTACTTCCGTGAGGGTTTGCGTGTGAAGTTTCGTACGCGCATGGTCGAGTGCTGTTCCGCGTATCGGAAAAGAACCGTTTTCCAAGCACTGGCCGAAACGGCCCTGGAATCTGACCACAGGAATGATACAGTGGAACAGGGGTGGATATTTTCCGAGGATGATGTGACTCTAACTGGGGCTCTTCTCTTTTCCGCCCCGTTAGAACACGGGGTATGCCACCCTGGTGGAAGCTCCGGGTGGATCAAGCATAAAAACGAGAAAGATGGTTTAGAGTTTGTGCGAGCAAACCTGTGACCACCAAAATCTGCTGCTATTTACGAAGGTCTGCGCCACTACCCTAAGGAAGCCGACATTGTCATCAACGATGAATAAGCCCTTGCTAGTGGGGTCAAGCCCTGTCCAAATGCACATAAGGGCTACTTGCAGTCCGACTCAGTCTTGAGAGTTCATATAGAGTACGAGGTTGGAGGTGAAGGACGGCAAGCCACAATAAGTATTTGCAGGCTGGAAGCACTGGAGGGTGGCTTCGAGAGGGTACATTCGGCGGACTCAGAGGATAACATCAGTCATGGCTCGAGTCGGGGAAAAACTCTATCCAAAAAAAACCTGCGGAGGTCTTCAGAATGCTGAGAGCCAGTGAGACAGCGTGGTCGGATGACGTGCATTCTGCCGTAATCGTGCCATTGGAAGCCACTATAACTGAACCCCAAACCCGGTTGTTCAATGTGTCATTGGGAGCGGCCACTCTTTCTTTCAAATGGGAGATTTTCAAGGTAGTTCCAATTCATGGAAGTGAATCGGAGGCTTAAGCAATCAATCGCTGACTAATAAGTCTCTCGTCAGTTATAGGTAGAGCCTTTGAGAAGACCCTAAAAAACGATTATGGCTAACTAGGGCAAGGTTGTCCGTCTATGAACAGACAGCACGGTTTCGTAAAATAGCTTATCGTGCTTGCCAAACTCGTTTTCGTTTTGAACGGGGTCCTGGTATGTTTGTACAAGGGAAGGCCGTCCAAAATATGCCTTCTGAACTTTCAGAGGTCCCTAGGCCGATTTTGGCCATTCAAGTTAGAAGTACTCAATAGCCATCAATGCGGCTTCGGAGACAATTAGGTAGATAAGGATTGCGGGCCCTAAAGAGCACTCTGAACAGGCACAAAGTATACCCAGGGAAGGATACTTCAGATTCCGAAGCAGGCTCACAGGAAGACTCACTACCTCAGAACGAGATAGGGTTGAGTCATTAGGAGGGAGAAGGCTCGGCGACGAAGGATATAGGACCAGGGGCGGCGATTTACGCGAGACAGAAAGCGTATACTTGAATATGGATTGACTTGAAGAGAAAGACTGGGCTGATCCTCAAGCGGCTGGTCAGCAAGGGCTCAGCATGTAGGAGCTCGCAGCTTTCGAGGAGTGGTAAGGTGTGATGGCATTGCATTCACTTATGGCTATCATCATCTTTATCTCCACCCCATGTATAAGCTTTGCTTTAGCACTCCGAACCAAGCTGTTTCTGATTCCATCGCCAATAACACACTCTAGTGAGTCCTCTCTGATCGTTTCTCGCCCCATACCCTTTGCTCTGCAGGTTGACACAAGAACCTCCGTGGCTCGACTTTGGTTTTCTGGCTGCTAGGGAGGTGTCATTTGATTCTTCACCATAGGCACCTAACGCGTTCTTGCGCCGTTCCTCTGCCCAAACCCACGCTCAGTAACCCGCGAACCGTCCGGTCCTTTAAGTGTTCCCGGTACCGTAGGTGGTACGTTTTGTTCCATGCAAGGTATCTGAGCTTCGGAAGACTGACTTTCTCAAGTTGAGTGAGGCGCGGAGGCTTTACTCCATCGAAATTTTGCTCTCGCTTCTCTCCCCGAAGGCAAACCGATAAATGTCACATCACTCGAACTTCCATCCACAGACGGACAAGGATTCCAAGTAGTAGGAGCTGGTTTAGATGTGGGACTCACAGGTCAATCAAACTGGACTACCATTGGCGTCGGCCGCCAGTCTTGCGCTGCGACGTGATCCGAAGGTATTTCAGGTATTTTCCTATAGTAGGCTGTGGTAGTATGTATGTATGTATGTATGTATGTATGTGTGTATGTATGCATGTGCGTGCGCATGTATGCTTACGGTTGAAGGGTATTGTTGTGTTAGGCCTGAACAGGCATGTGCTAAGACAGACAATGGGACAGGCGCACACGCGAAAGTACGCAGCTGAGGTTTGTCAAGGTTCTTTCCGGACAGCACTGGCCAATCAGACCGTCACATGTTGCGCTACCTTGAGCAGCTCAGCCCATCTGAACAGCTGTCTTGCTCTATTGGTTGCACGTAGCCTTGACTCATGGGCTAGCGGACGTTTTGGCCTATCCACGCGCTTTCCTCCGCTTTTGCCCGCCGCACTTTTGCACTGAATGCACGTCCACTCGTATTCGTGCGCCTTCTTTTTGTTACTGAATTTGTGAACACAACAGGTAGCACTGAGGCCCGTCCGAGGTGTATCGCAACTGACCTTTTCTTTTGCAGCAAGCTATCTCATTGAATGCTCACCATGCATAATATCTCTGGCAGCTAATGTGTGATGAATTTTTTCCGCTTTTCCCTCATATTTTTGCTGGGGGTTTGGCGGAATGAGCTGTTCAGCGATGGATACAAATCTGATGTACTTGGGATAGAAAGATTTTTGGACTCTTGATTGACTGTGGCCATTTTCTGCCTTCTGGAAGCCGTCTAATCTTTGACAAATTTTCCATGACGGGATCTCTCGCTCCGCCCGAGCCCAACGGACTGCCACAAAGCTGAACTTTCTCTCACTGTCCAGCGAGTCATCTTCTAGATCACCGACAATGCAAGAAGCAAGATGTAGTCAAGACTAGTGTCTCGAACCCCTTCGCAATGGCCATTGTTCTATCTCCCGGTTTACCGGCAATACCGGGTGCAAGAGACTGTCAAAGTTTGTATTTTGTACCCTTCCATCTTTTCCCATTACCCCAATATCCACTGAAATATCTTTCAGCTTACGGGAAACAATCACATAAAAAGATAACCGCATAGCCTCGTACCCGTTTACTACCTCAAGACTTCACAAGTCAGCTGAAATGAACGAGGAGCCAGTTGTGATCATCTGGTACTTTTGTCAGTGAAATTATATCTGTGAGTGTGATACTGCCTCGCGCATTCTGCCTTTCAGACAAAACATTCAACATGCATTGTTGCGAGCCAAGCAAACTAGTTGACAGCGCAAAGATCTAGGAGCACGATTGGTCTCAGCCACATTCGTCCGGTTCAAACCTGGCCTTGCGAGTTGCCGTGCGGTTGGAAATTTTGAAGTGTTCTGTTCCGTCCTTATTTGTTTGCCCTGGCAGTGACGTAACAATAGTTCTCTCACAAAACCTACGTACAACAGTTTCTACTGAGGTACGCTATTTATTCGGGGAATTTTTACTTCGATTGTTTCGTTCTTGATAAAATATTGTCTTTTTGGCGAAGAGATGTATCCATTGTGCCCTTGATAATAATGTGCATTCACACAGTTATCACAACCGCCTAGGGTCTCCGGTGTAAGCTCTTAAAGTTTTTTTCCCGGTTTACAAGTTTTCGATCCATCTGATACCATGACGATATTCGCAGCGAAAATCCATGTGAGGTTAGTAGTTGCACATCTTGCATTATTATGACTTATAACGCATCCCTAGCGCTATATTTTCACGATATATTTTGTATTTTCACGGACCACTACCAACCAGTCGAATCCGAAACCAAACCGTATTTGCCGCGCAAACCTTTATAATTTCAGTCGACTCAAACTATCTCTAGCTATATTGTTTTGCTTCTGACGACTCCACTCGCTTTCTTGAAATTCGTGTATAGTTCATTGTTTTGAGTAACGTTGTACACCATGATCATGCGCTTGCGCATGCGTCTCGACCATGGTCGAGAAATATACCATTATTATTGTTATTATTATTATTAAGTTATTGATATTGACAAAGGTTTATTTCGGATGACTCCGAGGCTGCTGCAACGCAAGACCAAACGGTACCATTGGAAGCAGAGTCCAAATTCCAAAAGGGTGATTCAGGTATTTGCACTCATTATAGTATAGGAGTGTTGTGTTCGGCCCGAACAGGCATGTGCTCAGACAGACGATCTTGCACGCACACACATGCACGTACACAGCTGACGTTCGCCGTGCTTCGTCCCAGACGGCATTGACCAATCAGAGTGTATCACGTGTTGCGCGACCTTGCACGACGTGGTCCGATTGTACCGTTGTCTGACGTTTCCGATTACATACACGACTGACTCACGCACTTGCAGACTCGGCTGCGTTTGCACGTGCTCGTTTGTACTGGCGCTTTCCGTACATTACTGCAGAATACACATTTACCCATAGAAGCGTGCCTTTCTTCTGCCTACTGAATTCGGAACACAACATTTGGCGTCGCGGCTTCAAACCTGCGGAATGACAGCTACAATTCGTGCTCCAGATCAATTTTGGATCGATGCTGCTGTTCAACCATCCTCAAATTCGTGGAATTCGTGGAAGACTACTTTCATTGATTATGTGGAGATTTTGTCCGTCTTTAATACTGGCATCAAGCTTTCAGAAGAACATAAGCTGAAACTTCTTCGACTACATCTGGGAGATGAAGGACGAAGGCTTTTTGACGCATTAGGTTTGTGCATGAAAACGTCGTTGAAGGATGCGCTGGAAACATTAGACAAACATTGGGGACCCCGTATAAATGCCTATGTGGCACGTTACAAATTTTCACTCATGAAGCAGCAGTCCGGAGAGAAAATCGATGATTTCATATCTCGGCTTCTGAGTGCGGTACGCCGCTGCGACTACAACTCCGTGCCAGCAAAGAAATTTGAAGAGGTGCTTCTTATTCAGCAACTTATTTCGGGCGTTTGTGATCAAAGAATTCGTGAAGCTATACTTGCAGAAAATTCCCTCAAACTCAATTGGGATAGTGCATGTGACATTGCACGTATGAAAAGTGATGTTAATGAGCAGGTGAAACTATTCCACTCCGATGCAGTTAGTACGGATATCACTCGCATCAGAGCTGTCACACCGAATACGGATCGTGTCTCCAAACAACGTGTTTATTGCTTTAGATGCGGAAGTACCCAACACAAAGCTGACTATAAACTCTGCCCCGCAGTAAAAGTCCAGTGCCGCATTTGCGGTAAGTGTGGCCATTTTGCTCGTGTTTGTCGTAAACGTACTGTTTCTCACGTATGTGACATGAATTCTAGTGATCTATGTTCCACAAATCAGCCTTCTGATAACATTTACGCCTTGAGTACTCGTTCACCTCGTACAGCATTGCATAATTTTGAACCTAAATTGCCTTTACCTTATATTCGTACGGTCTATTTCGAACATGATAATAATGTGCATTCTCTAAAAATGGAACCAGATTCAGCTTCACCTATAACTGTAATACCTTACGATTTTTACCGCAATCATTTTACCGCTTTACCGATACACCCATCATCGTACACTTTTGGCAGTTATTCAAACAACACAGTGCCCATTCTTGGTTTTGTACATGTAACGTTATTTTTGAACGAAAGTTGTAAGTGCCGGATTGCTGTGTACGTGTCCAACAATAACAGTAAACCGCTCCTGGGCCGAAATGCCATGGTATCGCTGCGAGTTGCTCCATGCGTTGACAGAATGCTTATCGCAAACATAGAAGCTTACGGTTTCCAGGCAAAATATCCCAATTTATTTAAGAACGATATCGGGCGAACTCCAACTGGACAACACAGAATATGGCTGTTTTCCAATGCAACTCCATTCAGCATCCACCAACCTCGATCAATACCACTTGCTAAAAGGGAGGCGGTTACTACAGCGCTCCGGGAAATGCTCGAGAACGATTTAATTGATCCGGAATCAGACGTATAGTATCGAATTACTGATTTGAATGGTAAAATTCAAGTGACCGGAACATCTGTGAAGTATTTCGAACAATTTACTACATTTTCGCTTCCGGCGAGTTTTCCATTATTGACGTTTTTTCGTTTTTGTTGTTGATTGCTTAACAAGTGTTTTATCTTTTTCGCTCGCATGTGTCCTGTATGCATCCTTTGTTACAATCGGACCTGGATAATTACCGTGCTTTGTGCCGTTTCGTGCGTACTAAAACTGTTGCTACTGTTACTGCCATGACTGCTACCACTGCGAACATGAGTACAGCTGCAGTTACTGTTTCAGTTAATACTACTTCGACTACTGTGCCCGTTACTACTGCCGAGTATTGTGTCCCGAAACTGCTACTACAAATACTGCTACGATTACCGTTACTACCACTGCTGCTGCTATTCTGGTTACTGGTTCTGGCTGTACAACTACCGTTACTGCTACTGCTACTACTATGGTTACTGTGTCTGTTCTACGACTACTGTTACTGTTGTTGATGTTACTACTACCCTTGCTGGAACTACCACGATTGCCGTGCTGACCATGGATTTTCCTCTTCGAGAAGGGAGAGGTGGTGTTTTGTTCAGCCTGAACAGGTATGTGCTCAGACAGACGATCTTGCACGCACACACATGCACGTACACAGCTGACGTTCGCCGTGCTTCGTCCCAGACGGCATTGACCAATCAGAGTGTATCCCGTGTTGCGCGACCTTGCACGACGTGGTCCGATTGTACCGTTGTCTGACGTTTCCGATTACATACACGACTGACTCACGCACTTGCAGACTCGGCTGCGTTTGCACGTGCTCGTTTGTACTGGCGCTTTCCGTACATTACTGCAGAATACACATTTACCCATAGAAGCGTGCCTTTCTTCTGCCTACTGAATTCGGAACACAACAAGGAGAAAGTATTCAACTTACTCTTTATGGTGGTGCCCGGCAAAGTTGAACTCAAGGTCGGGTGGCCAAGCCGGCCGAGTCAGGATGGAGCCGGTTGGAAGTAGTAGACCCCTGCTCAAATATTACAAAAAGAGGGACTGAGCAAAGGGGGAATCAGATAGAATTGACGGAAATTCTGTTCACCTTTAGAGAAACGAAGTTTTCAAGGAAGACGTGAACCAGCCAAAGCGCTCCGTGAAGTGTGGAACGGCTTAAGATTGGAAATCAGTCGGTGAAAGGAATGAATTTTCGACAAAGAACAACAAAAATCCTTTGATGATTATCCTTGTAACGTTTAGCGGCCTAATATCGGCTGAGTCAGCTGAATACCCATTGAAGGACCTTTCTGTGGAGGGAGGTTGCTTAGGTGATGGCGAAAGAAGTGGCCGGAAGTAAACATGTAATTGTTGAGCAGATTTTTTACTTCAAAAAAGTGGAATGTGATGCACTAAAATAGCAATGGGAACTGGGCCACGGATCAATTTGTGATGGGTAGCCATGACAGTAACAGATACATGGTTTGCAAAGGAGATGAGTATTTAAATGACAAGCAAGTGTTTACTTAATTGTTATCGTTATCTAAGGGCTAAACATGATAACCAGGGATCGGCAGGGATCCTAATTGTCTGAGTGGCTTTACCGAGATGGAATCCCGGATATGGGGCAGGTGTACCGTATAATAGGTGCAATGAGTGGTACCAACAGAGCTGCTATGCCTTGTCCAAGAAGAACTATGACCTGCTTAGGAAACACAAATCTTTGAAATGGATACGTATTAGCTGTGTTGCTCTGGAAGAGGAACGCTCGCGTATAATGCAAGGATCGCTAGACAGGAAAAACGGGGCCGCAGAAGGAAGCTAAAATGGGGCTTCAACGGACCCCAATAATAGCAACGCGCACGGTTGCTAGTAAGAACGAGCATCAGGCAAAGAAGATCAAGTCGGGGACTAACAAGACACGTAACAAACCCGGAGAGGCGGTAGAGCTGAAAGTGCGTGAACAGAAGATAAAGAAATTTGAAGAAGAGGTCAAAAATTGAAGGTCGCCGCCGACGGAGTTTTTGGGAAAGCAAGCTTGTTCTTCCGCGTAATTATGCAAAATCGGAGGTCTCCGGAGTGTGGATCAGAAGGGAAGCCGGACAGGGGCACTCAGTAAACGTACGGATAACAGTGGGGCTACCCAATGACTTGACGTATGCAAGGTGCCATAGAATGGGGCTTTGGAAGGCAAACAAAGCGATAAAGACGAGGCCTTTGTTTATACTGTTTGCCAGTTCACGCACCAGAGACCTGCTCCTAGGCAGGAATTCAGGGGCATAGCTCTCCACAGATGGTAATGAGGATCATACCTGACACTTCCCTCAGTGGGGAGGTGGCACCGGCACAAAATCCGCCCCATCAAATAAAACGGGACTTCAGGCAACCGGTTCTTATGGTAGCTAAAGCTGACGTCACACCTCTAAGCAAATCTGCTCCCAAAACAGCGATCATTAGCAGTAGCCGGGCTGGATAGCCAACGGTGAACCTGCCAGCTAAAAAGTGAGGCAAGTGGGGAAGTAGGTACGAGAGTACACACAAAGGGTGTAAAACAAGTGGACGATCAGCGACCACCTACCACCAAGAAGGGGGTGTGACCGAAGTGGAAACCGAATTGGCGGCGAGGCTAATTCAGAACGAACGGAATTTCACCTATGGTGATGAAAGCCGGGCAGCAGTCGTTGCACAAACACCCACACCGCTGTGTAGAAGTGGATCCTTCACGCTCTCGAGGGGTAAAAGAAGACCACGCAATGAGACAAGGGTAGCTTCACCAGCTTCGTTCGACACCATTACAGTTACTTTGCACGGTGTGGCCTAGAAGGTTCAGGAAAACACGAGCCTGGTGAATTTTAATGCAAAAAACGGGGTGTTTCCTTAGGAATTGTGCCCTAGAGCAAAACGGTTCAAAGGAGGGTAATCAAAGCACATGACTTGGCAGAAGGTGCTGCCGTATGATTCACAACTGCATGTGGCTTAGGAGGTAAGTTGGGGGCATTACTGACTAGAAAAAACGGATCAGTGATTATAGCTATCACGGAGACATGGCTGAATAAGAATCAGAGTGCCGTGCACCCTCAGGGCTACGCCGTCTAAGGACAAGACAGAATAGAAGGAAGGCCGAGTGGAGGGGTACTGCTTTCCGTGAGGGCCGAGTATAGTCAGTGATAGGTCCCGTTTGCACTCGTCAAACCCAACATACAAGCCACTGCGTGTTGCGTTTGCCTAGACTGATGTCTGGTAGAGATAGTCTGTGTCTACAGAGATCCACAGGCATATGGGTAAGAAGACTCTGAACTATTCCAGCTTCCAAAGATGGTATCGAGTAGGTCACAACTCTTTATCGTTTTGGAAGACACGAACCTCCCAGAAATAAACAGGGACGATGAATGTGCCCTTAAGCGAACCATCTGAAATGCTCTGGTGATGTAGCTTCACGACCGCGCCCTAACACAACATGTAAGCGAAGCAACGCGCTCCCGCGACGGACAAAGTTCTTCTACACTGGATCCGCTTGTAACCAGGAATCGATCCGAAGCCATCTCTTTGGCGATAAAGGAGCCACTGGAGAAGAGCAATCATGGAGTCTTGCTTGCAGTGTTCACCGTAAGGCACGAAAACCAGGATCAAGGCAGGTCCGGAACTACGTTAGAGTGGAGGAGGACCAACTGGGAGTAAGGGCACGAGACATGTTGGTGCCCGGAAGTCCCGGAGTCATCTGTGGAGGATAGATGGAAGGCAATAAGAGCCGGGTTATTAAGCCTGACAGACGAGTTTGCTCCGTTAGCACAACAAAGAAATAGGACCCGGCCGCCTTGGTGGAAGCCCAGGATTGCTAGAGTGTTACCTGTTCGTAGAAGGCTATATGCTTACCACAAGCTTCATAGCACGCATTACGCACGGGCCACTTACAAGACAGCTGGAAACGGGGCTTCGGGCCTACAAACCGGGATGCAAAGTACGAGCACGAGAAGAAAGTGGCCAACTATGTGAGGGCAGGCCAAAATAAGTTCTTCGCTTATGTTCAGTTCACGAAGACTACGCGCGAGAGCGCGGTCACCTTGGAGGTGTTCAGCGGAAGCATTGCCCTCAATGATAAGGAAAGGGCAGGAACCTCACTTGCGTTCTTTAAGAGCATGTATCGTCAGAACCATCTGATTAGTGCGGAAAGGATCAGATATAGGAAGTACTTCAGTGCTTCATGAGCCTACTGTAAGTGAGGACGAGGTGCACCACGAACTCAGGTCTTTGTGCAAGCACAAGGCAGCCGGATCGTGCGCTATCCACCCGGCGATTGCTCAGGCTCTTTCCGGCATCTTATCAGGAGCTATTACCCAGCTGTACGAAGCGTCTCTGAGGGAGGGTTAGGTGCCAGATGATTGGCTTAAGGCCACTGTCGTGGCCATGCATAAGACAGGATCCGAGCGGAAGGCAGAGAATTATAGGCCGGTTGGTCTAACATCAGTGCTGCGCAAGTGCTTGAAAAGTATAATCGGAAAGTACTTGCGCCTGCGTATGGTTGATAACGATCTACTAACACCTGCACAAATGGGTTTGTTAAAATAATCGTGTTTGGCAAAGCTACTGACGTTCTTATGGGAGACCATAAAACGAATAGATAAGGGCATGACAGTGGAGGCTTGTTATTTAGATTTCGGAAAGGCTTTCGACTCTGTGAGTCATCGGCTTCTGGACTGTAAATTGAAGATCTTTTTGGGATAAGCGGGAAAGCAAGAGATAGGGTAGAGCACTTTCTAGGGAATCTTAGCTTCCGTGTCGAGGTAAACGATTATCTATTGAGACCGGAGAGGGTTACCATTGGTGTGCCGCAGGGTCCAAATCTGGTGCCCATGCTCTTCCTCTTGTATATAAGCAACCTAGCTAAAGAACTGAGTAGCCCGTGTTTCATCTTTGCGGATGATGGGAAGGTAGCGGGAAGCTATTTGGCCCATGACATAAATGCGGTGCTGGGATGGGCAGAACGATGGGATTTACCGCTGAATCTCGCCAGATGTCAAGTCCTGGCCACTAGCATAGACGAAGCGAGCAGTACCCCGTTTAAAAGGTTGCTCGGGGGTAAGAGACCCAGGTGGGGATTGGGGGCGGCATGCAAGGAATAGTAAGGGTTACACCTGACAGCCCAGCACTTTTCAAACAGGTTAGTGCCGTAGTCTCGTTGAGACCGGGGGCAACTGATCTGAAGCGACCGGCTCTCCATATAGAAAAGTTGAAGATGGCCCCTCTTGGAAAATCAAAACCCAAATCCCAATGAGCAAATGAGGTCCCAAGGGTGGCTTTAGAAACCGGTAAACAAAAAGCCAACTATTAGGTAGTTCAAAAGACCAGAAAGAAAGGGACCCACAGGGCATTCAGCCCCTTTGGTATAGAGAAAGTGCATCCAGCCAACCCGATTATGAAGGAAAAGCCCAAAACATCCGTTCCGGTGCAACCAGCGAAGTTACGGTTACCATAAAGGAAAGCCGAGGAAGCCAGTTGGGCCGAGATGGTCGCAAGACCATCCCGGGCCATCGATACGGCGACTCAGATGGAAGAATCGTCCACTGTGCACATTGAGCCCGACCCCGGGTATACGGGTGGGAAAGAAGAAGCCATAATATCCAGAGATTCACTTAATATTCAAGATGCCGCACGGCAGACAACTACAGAGACAAAAAGGAGCAACGCCTAGGAGGTTGCTTCCGTAAAATTCCGTCAAGCTCGCAATGCAGTCTGTAGCGAGGACCAGGGGACTCTCAGTTTGGTTCGCAAACATTTGCAGTCTCCCGAGAAAAAGAGGGGAGTTGACGACTAGAATCCCAGAGTCTGATTTCGTTGACGGAAACTTGCGTAAAACCAGATACTGACATGCGCTTTCAGGGATACTCTACCTACGGGCAGAATAGAACAGATGGAAGGCAGGGGGTGGGGCAGCGCTTCTAGTACTGACCGATATAGGCCATTGGGAGGCTCCGTTCAACTTGGTCTCTGGTAATGTACAGGCCAGATTTCGCTTTATCAGGATAGAGGTAAGAACAGTGTGCACTGTTTGTATCTACCGGGCATCGCTAGCAACAGATGGCAAAGAGGTTCAGCTTTTGCAAATGCTGAAAGCAATGCTGGCACAGATAGAGGAGTTCGTATTATGAGGGGATCTCAACCGGCTGGAAATTGTCTGGGAAAGGGGGATCGCACCAAGGGGGTCAAATGGCAACAAGTTTCTGCCGTGGGTCCGGTTACATACACTTACGCAGCATGTGATGCAGGCCACTAGACACAGAGGTGGACAGCACCCGTTGTAACAGCCGGTCGTGGAAAATCCCCCTATTTCCCTCGCGATTCAGTATTTTTCCCAACATCACTCATTTGCCTACACTGTTGACTTGTCCTTACGAACTGGTTGTTTTTCTGGACCAATTGTTGTTTGTTCGCTCCCAGAGCGCTACTTTGGCACATCCTTGCTCGGGACCTGCGTGACGCACGTGCTGTTTGCTCACACGCTGCTATTCGGTTTCTCGTTGTTGAGTCCTTGTGATCGTATTATTGAGGTTTGTATATTTTTTATGTCATTGTTCATGTAATTATCTAGTATCGTAGAATATCACGGATAATCGCCTTTTGATTTCGGGATCCGTTGCGAATTTGGCTACGCATTGCTCAAACGCTCGTTACAATACTCAGTATATCAAATTGGAACGAGGAAAAACGCGCAAAATGCCAAGAAAAGGATCAAAAGCAGTCGAATCCGGACAGGAAGTAATACGGGAAGTCTCTGGGGAGGTTTTGGGTACATATGATTCTTTAGTTAATGCTAGATCGCTTAGTCCTGTCAGTGCTAGTTCATGTGTTAATAAGAGCAATATTGATCGTAAGGATGTTGATTTATATAAGCTAAGAATAGTAGACCTAGAGCAACAGTTACTATCGGCTAGACTACAGGCGCAGGAAGCAGAGAAGAAGTGTACACAGAAAGGACGAGAACATGAGACCAGTGACTTCGACACTTCCGATAGATTAGGGTGCAATAAGATAGGGAACCCCACACCGGTCGCCGACTACAAACCACCATCGATCGATCTGCCTAGAGTGGAGCTAACGGTTTTCGACGGGCGATCTGAACACTACTGCAAGTTTGTCAAGCAGTTCGAGACGTTCGTTGAAAATAAGGTAACCGACCCTGGGCAAAGGCTTCTCTACCTTACTCACGACTGCCGAGGCCGAGCAAGAGAAGCTATCGACGGGTGCACCATGCTTGACCCAGAACAAGGCTACACAAGGGCAAGGAAGATCCTAAGGGACTTGTCTGGCCAACCTTTCAAAGTAGCCCGTAACCTAATAGAGGGCGTGATGGTAGAGGCAAAGAGAACCAAGGGCGACGTCTACACCATGGCCGACCTGGTGATTAAGATGCAGAACTGCTCAATAGCCCTCGACCATTTAGGTTACAGGGCTGACCTAGACGCTATGCGCACTTTGGAAGGCATAGTCCGTCACCTCTCTCCCGAACTACAGGGTCGGTGGGCGGAAGAAGCTGAACGGATAAGCCGAAGCGACAGAGAAGCCAACTTCGAAGACCTGACTGAATACTTGGACAGGCAAACGAAGATAGCTGACAGCAGATTCGGCCGACTCATCCGGGACAGCAACCGAGCAAACAAGCCCAGTACTAGCCAAGTCCAAACCCCTGTATGGGAACATCCAAAGTACCAGCCTTGGACCAATACACACGTCATTTCACGAGATGCTACGGCGCAACCCAATTGCAGATCCTGTGGTACTAGCCATGGCCTACCAGAATGCCCCAAGTTCGGCAACGCCACAATAGACGAACGGTGGGGAATGGCGAGGATGGCAGGGGCATGTTTTATCTGTCTCAACACCACGCACCGGGTAGCAGCCTGTAGGACAGGGAATCGATGTGGTTACGAGGGCTGCACGGGTAGACACCATCGGTCGCTGCATCAGGCGAGAGTAACCATATCCGAGGCGAGTACCAAGCCCAGCGTGATTTGTTCAACTTCACGATCTGCCAGTAAACCGGTACGTTTAGGCGTAGTGGCCATGGGAGTAGTGACTCCGACTGGGATATTCAAGGCGTTGGCTTTCATTGATAGTGGATCCGACACCACTTTAGTGAAGGAGCGGTTTGCCGACAAACACCAACTGGCCAAAGGTGCGACGTCGTTGGCAGTGAGCACGGTGGGCGGAACACAGGTAATGACTGCCGGTAGATTAAGGCTGCAAGTCATCTCTTTAGACAATAACGAGGAAATTGAACCAACGGAGGCATTCACGTTAGCGGATCTCCCCATGCGAGCACCAAGGCCGGTGAACTCAATCTTGACAAGGTGGCCCCACCTGCAGGATGTAACCGTTGTAGACTAGGAAGATGGTGAAGTGGATCTCCTCATCGGCTGCGACGTGCCTGATGCACATTGGGTGCTTGACCAAAGAGTGAGCGACCTCCAGGCACCTTATGCCGTACGCACGGCTCTGGGATGGATGTTATACGGTCCAGTAGGGGTACGTGGTTCCGTGAATTACTTATCCGCCGAAACGGACCGCATAGAGTACCATCTGCAACGGCTGTATGAAAAGGAGTTCCATGACATTGGAGACGAAAGCCCGACGTTGTCTCGAGAGGATCACTTCGCTCTACAAACTGTACGGCAAGGCACTAGAGGCCTCAAAAACAGTTCGAGGTTCCCCTCCCATGGCTCACATCGGTCGACCCGTGGACTGACAACAGAAGTTATGTTCCCCAACGATTACTACGACTAAAAGAACGCTTCATTCGAGACCAGAATCTGTGGGAACGATACGCGGATTTGATGAAGCGAAACGAGGACCTCGGTTACGTTGAAAAGGTGCCTGGTAACACCGACAGCAAAAGGGGTATCTGGTAACTACCTCACCATCCGGTTATCAACCCCAAGAAAACCAATAAACTGCGGGTGGTTTTTGACTGTGCGGCCAAGTTCCAGGGCAAGTCGTTAAACGATCGCCTACTACAGGGGCCTGACTGGACCACACCACTGATCGATGTTTTGTGCCGTTTTAGAGTGGGTAAAGTGGCTTTGTCTGCCGACATTAGGGAAATGTTCCATCAGGTGAAGATTCCGGTAGGAGAACGAGATGCTTCGCGTTTCCTGTGGTGGGAAGGGAGCGACCGGGACAACGCAGTGGTGAATTACAGGATGACCGTCCACCCTTTCGGAGCCATATCGTCACCATTTTGTGAGAACCACGCCCTCCGAGAATCAGCGAACAAACTTGGCGATTTAGTACATCGGACGGTGGTAGATAGCGTCAGCAGGAGCTTCTACGTCGACGACTACCTTGGGTCATTCGATGATGTGGAATCAGCTCTAGAGCAGTTCAGGGGTCTGACGAGATTGCTGGAAGAGGGCGGCTTCCATCTAACTAAATGGATGTCGAACGCTTCAGAAATGCTGAAGGTCATCCCGTATCACGAAAAGGCCGAAAGGGTAAGAGATTTGGACGGCTCTCCACTTCCTATCGAGCGCACCTTAGGGATACAATGGGACGCGGAAACGGACGATTTTGTTTTCAAACTGAACGTTCCCGAGCTGCCAATAACCCGTCGTGGCATACTATCTGCTGTCTCAAGTTTGTTCGACCCGCTCGGTTTCGTCTCACCATGGCTGCTACCCGGAAAGATCTTGCTGCAGCGGCTGTGCCGTAAGAAAGTTGATTGGGACCGGTCACTGGACCGAGGGGACCGGTTGGACTGGGAAGAATTTTTGAACACCTTGAAGAAATTAGGGGACATAAGAATCCCACGATGTTTGACTCCTGGCCATACGACACGGACTGGAGAACTACATGCCTTTTCCGATGCATCCGAAGTCGGTTATGGAACTGTGGTGTATGGACGATGGTGCGCAAGAGATGGACAATATACCACGAGGATCCTGTTCGCCAAAGCCCGCGTTGCTCCACTGAAGTCGGTCTCAATCCCACGCCTTGAACTCAGCGCAGCCGTGTTGGCATTCAGGGTGGTGCAAGCTGTGAAGAGATGTTTCGATCTCTACATTTGGTCGGTGAGCTTCTGGACGAATTCAACGATAGTACTTTACTATATCAACAACGTTCGGAGCCGGTTTAGTACTTTCGTTGCTAACCGGCTCACGATTCTCCACGATGAATCAGCCACGCACCAGTGTAATCATGTCAGGTCTGGCGATAATCCAGCCGACCTGTGCTCCCGAGGTGCGAACAACTTCAGGCAACTGGACACGTGGATGAGAGGGCCAAACTTCCTGCACTTACCCAAACAGGACTGGCCCGTGTTCGAATTAAAACCCCCTACGGAATTGGAACTGGAGATCAAAGGCGTCGTGATGGTGGCCAACGTCGTCGAAGCGACATCCATTCTATCGCGACTGGTCAGGTTTTTTTCCTGGATGAAGACGCTTCGTTCGCTAGTTTGGTTAACCAGGTTCAAGAGAAATTCACTAGTCATGAAAGGGCTACGGCCGTCGGGCTGGATACGAGTCGGCCCGATAGGTCCCGATGAGCTACAAGCGGCAGAGTACGATATTTTCAGAATGATACAACGCGAGGCTTTCGCCCAAGAACTCAAGAGGGCGGAAGAAAATGGGACCAACCAATAAAGACATACCATCTCCAAGAGGCGAGCTGAAGCGTTTAAACCCCAAACTCATCGACGGACTGCTGCGGGTGGATGGTAGGCTGACCAACTCCCACCTGAACTTCGACACAAAGTATCCTATACTGCTGCCTGCGAGACAACCTGTAGTAGAGTTAATGATTCAAGACGTCCACGCCGTGGAGGGACATGCCGGGGAAAGTCACGGGACAAGCGTCATCCGAAAGCGCCTTTGGTTGCTGAGAGGACGAGCGACTGTAAAACGCGTAATCCGACGGTGTGTGCAATGCAGGAGACGCAATGCCACGGCGGGAAAACAACTCATGGCCCCGCCACCGGAATGCAGGGTGACTACTGGCTGGCGGCCGTTCAGTGACACCGGGTTGGACTATTTTGGGCCCTTGTGGAACAAGTGCGGGAAAAGATTAGAAAAGCGATACGGATGTATCATGACGTGCATGAAGTCACGTGCGGTACACCTAGAAGTCGCACATTCGATGACGACCGATTCGTTTCTACGGGCCTTGCAAAGATTTATCAACCGAAGAGGCGTACCGGGACGAACTGCAGAATCGAACCGTGGCCTACGGCATACGATGGCATTTCAACCCCCCACAGGCGAGCCACCGAGGCGGCGTATGGGAACGCATGATCCGGTCCGCCAGACGGATATTGCTGTCAATCATGGAGCAGCAGCCGCCTGACGACGAGACGCTAAACACCGTCATGACTGAGGTGGAGCGAATCATGAACAACCGCCCCCTGGTTCCAGTAATGAACGGCGACCCCACCCACCTGGCGCTCACCCCGAACGACTTATTGACGTTAAGGTCGAACGAGGGTTTCCAAGGGCCGGTAAACCTTCGTGGGAGCTACCTCCACGGATGGAAGCAAGCGAACTATCCGACCAAGGTCTTCTGGAGGCGATGGCTACGGGAGTACCTACCGGCTTTGCAGACTCGACAGAAGTGGCTGGTGGGAACAAGGCCATTCAAAGTTGGGGACGTGGTTATGATCACCGACGAACGCGCACATTTCAGCACTTGGTCTTTGGGAGTAGTTACGGAAACCATCAAAAGCACTGACGGAATGATAAGAACAGTGAAGGTGAAGACAGCTAACGGAGTGCTCATTCGTGACATACGCAGTATTAACCTACTCGAGAGCGAAGACGGAGGAGCTGATAATCCTGAGGCCTAGTAAACCTTTTCACACCAGTAATCGAGGTGGATAAAGAAACATTATATATACCACACGATCTCCGTCAAACACATCACAGTGCTCGCGGTCTTTCGTTGACAATACAGAAGGTTCTTTCCGATATGTGGTGATGATTGCGATCCCATTGTACATCCCGATACATACACACATGCACGGCGCACTCTACATCCCGTAAACCCATCAAACATGTGACAGTGTTCGTTGTTTTGCTTTTTGTTGTCGTTACCGAATGCCCCTTGCATATGTGGAAGTAGCGGAGCTCAGGTCACACACACATGCTACATTCTACTCGTTTTCTTGCCACGCGGTCGTTTGTTGACATTGCAGAAAGTCCTCCTTTGATGTGTAGTCATACCTGTGATTTCATTGTACACCTCGGCACACACACACACATTCACACACACTCAAGCACATACATCCAGGACCGGACGGTCCTTTAAGAGGACAACATCTATGCGATCCTTCACGCCCGCCATCGGTCATTTGGTCTCGTGGAAGATATAGACTAGCCTCACGTCTATGTAGCCAATGGGTTAGGTGCGACCAGTAGTAGAACGTTGACGACGAGCATTAGGCGCGCAGTGACAGCAGGGCCTAGGTAGGTAGAAAGAATCTGTACCTTTATACCGAACCTTTGATTTTGCTAAGGATCCAGGAGGATTTTGGTGGGCGGTGTAACAGCCGGTCGTGGAAAATCCCCCTATTTCCCTCGCGATTCAGTATTTTTCCCAACATCACTCATTTGCCTACACTGTTGACTTGTCCTTACGAACTGGTTGTTTTTCTGGACCAATTGTTGTTTGTTCGCTCCCAGAGCGCTACTTTGGCACATCCTTGCTCGGGACCTGCGTGACGCACGTGCTGTTTGCTCACACGCTGCTATTCGGTTTCTCGTTGTTGAGTCCTTGTGATCGTATTATTGAGGTTTGTATATTTTTTATGTCATTGTTCATGTAATTATCTAGTATCGTAGAATATCACGGATAATCGCCTTTTGATTTCGGGATCCGTTGCGAATTTGGCTACGCATTGCTCAAACGTTCGTTACACCCGTCTCTCCCTGATTTCATCACAACGCGGCACCATCAGGACGTTACAGAAATTGAGTGTAAAGAGCCGTTGGCCAAGACTTGGCGAGGCGCCGAAGAAAATCCTGTTACGTCGGCGCTATGGGAGAATCAATATAGGTGAAATAAAGAGGGCGGCGGAGGAAGTTCATTGGGCACCGAGACAAAAACGCACCCGTGGAGGAACTTTTGGAGGCCATCAAGATGGGGCTACTCGAACTTACAGAGGAGTTTGCACCTCTGAGGGTGGTTGGCAGTAGAAATCAACCCCCATAGTGGAAGTCAAAAGTCCGCAAGGCTATGGTTATTCGTGGGCAATGATGGGCGGAATACAGGCTGCACAAGACTCAGGTGGCATGGGAACAGCTATGAGATGGCTAGGAATAGAGCTCAAGCAATCCAAAGACAAGATAAATGTTTCTACGAGTGTCGGTTGGCGGCTTCGGTCCGCACAAACCCGAAGCGGTTCTACTCTAACGCGCGATACCAAAAAAGAGTTTGAGAAAGTGTAGCAACTTTGGAAGGAACACAGGAACGACTGGTTTTAAGTGACGAAGACAAGGCCGACATGCTCTCAGCATTCTTCAAGAGCATATATCGACCAGCAAACAATTTGGAGGAAAGAATGGAGGGACAGCAGGCGCCTCTATTACCCGAACTTACTGTAGGAGAAGAAAAGGTTTACACGGAGCTGCAAAACGTGAATAGAAATAAAGCCGCAGGACCAGATGGGATTCATCCGGCAATCGCTCAACCTCTGGCCTAGGTCCTCAAGGCCCCGGTGGCGAGGCTGTATAAAACATCACTCAGAGGGGGAATTGTGCTGGGGAACTTGAGGAGGGCAACAGTAGTAGCGATTTACGACAGCGGACCCCGGCAAAAGGCTGAAAATCACCGACCGGTTAGTTTAACTTCAGTACTGTGTAAGTGCCTGGAGCGAATAGTCGGGAAATAGATCTCTAGGCATTTGGTTCCACATAACCCCATATCAAATGCTCAACATGTGTTTGTGGCAGGACGATTTTGTCTGAAGAGTCTCTTGCAGTTCCTCGATGGGGTAAACAAGCCCCTGGACGAAGGGCAATCGATTACGATCTGCTACTTGGACTTCAACAAGGCGTTTGATTCTATGAGCCACAGATTTCTGGACGTCAAACTGCAGTCTATGGGAATTATTTGAAAGGCTAGGCAATGGATAAATATTTTTTAGCAGGGCGAACTTTTAGTGTCAAGGTGGGTAGCCATGTCTCAAAACCGGAAGGTGTGACAAATGGGTTGCCGCGGGACTTGGTGTTCGGCCTTCTGCTCTTCCTCGTCTTCAATGACCTAGAAAGTGGGCTTACAAACCTCACCTTTATGGTTGCCGATGACGTCAAGAAAGCTGTAGTAGATATGGAACTTGGTGTGTTAGCGGTACAAAACCGGCCACGCAAATGGGGCCTTCCACCAATTCTCACCAAGTGCCAATGCTTGACCACAAATACAGGGGCTAGTGGGAGTGGTATGTGATCGTTGCAAAGTGGCCTCCGAGGTCAAAGATTTGAGCGCTATAATGGACAACAGCTTCAAGCCATCGAAGCAGTGCACCGCAGCAGCCTTTATGGTCAGGAGGGAACTCTTTCGAGTGAGATACATTATGTTCTGTAGAGAGCCGTAGATTTTCATTGCGACATACCAAGCCATGGTTAGGCCACATATGGAGTACTGCATGCTGGCCTGGGCACCGTACTGCCGGAAGGATATAGATTGCCTGGAGAAAGCGCAAGAGATAGCTACTAGAATGGAGGCTGGGCAAGGGAGGTTTAGCTACACAGAGCTTCTCCGTGCACTAGACCTGTTCTCGATGGAAAGAGGGTGCATTTGCGGGGACTTGATAGAAACCTTCAAGGTAACGAAGGGACTGTCAGGTATAAGTTGCGAAGACCTCTTCTCTCTGGTCCTCGAGAGAGGCACAAAGGGGCATAGCCTGAGATTAAAAAGGAAGCATTCGAGTCTCCAAAATCAAGGTGAATTACTTCTCGAATCCAGTGGTAACCTAATAAAATGAGCTCTGGAGGAGGTCATAAAGAGAACAACAGTGAAGGCTTATAAGAGAGCAGTAGACCTTTGTTGAATGGCAGTATATTCCGAGTTATGTTTAGCAGCTTTTAGGGTCAGACGCAATTCACTCATTGTTTTCACCCTTCTCTGCCAGGGCTGATACTGCAAAATACTTCTGCCTTTCAAAAAAAGAAAATCACGCAGTGTTGGGGGCTACGGAAATGCGCCGAAAACACAACTATCTGGACACACGTTTGGCTCCAGCCACACCAAGTCCTTTGCAAACTGAACTGAACTGAACTGAACTGAACTGAACCTGGACCTGAGTGGGCTGCGATACACCAGTCGCAACCCGTCAAGTAAAATGCACTCAGGCAGGTCGCCACTTGCATCTTTATCGGTGTAAGTGTTGATGCTTGCTTATGCACTTACTGGGCGCCGGCTCACCGAGTTTCCTTTCTGTCTGTGCAGGTCGTGCCCGTGCAACCCCCACGGAAGACACTGCACTCCGCATGCTACGTTTCAGGCGACCCTGCCGGGATCCCTGTCATCCAGCACTTCACACTAGTGGTACATTGCCCATCGCCAAATTCCGGTAACGAGCCGGTTACCGATGGGCAGGGAAATGACTGAAATTTCAGGAAACGAACGACGTAGTTCGTTCTAATTCGCTGTATTGACTATCAATGTCCTGTTTTCATGGTTATTTGTTTCCTTTGTTTGCGTTACAAATGCAGTGCCAATTGTTTTAACTGGCTGGGATTTTCCCGGTGGCAGCCATTCTGGTCGTGCCTTGTTCGCTAAGGTTAGAGCTGCGCTCCTTTTGCTTTAGGTTCTGATGATCCATGCTGGCTGTAAATTGTTAGAGGCATATCAGATTATCATTTACCAATTAGTAAATGATAAGCTGAATAGTAAGCACTGCAGTATTGTGCTATAATTGTAGTTATAACTTGTTAAGGCGTATTTTCTCGATGAAGTATGTTTCACGTAAATCCAGATGATACCTAGGTGGTTTTTGTAAAATCCATGAAGCTTCGATGTGTTTGTACTGAATGCTCTGATATCGTGTTACATATGCAGTATGGTTTTCATTTATGCTATGCCGCCGTTCCATTACTTTTATGGTTAACAAATACGTGTTTTTAGGACCTTGTTACGTATTATTGACGGACAATGGCCGATATGACGAAACAAAAGAGATATTATCTGAAAAAGAAAGAACTTGGCTCGCTGATGTGTGCTGTCTCTGATGAAGCCACCCTATGGGAACATCGGCATGGTTGCCCTAAGTGTGATTTGCCAGGTGAGGTTATTCATTGGTAAGTTTACTTTCTGTTCAGACTCAACACCTTTAGGAGTATCAGGTGACTGCAGCGCTGTGGTTTCCGAAGAGGTGTACCGTGAAGAACAGTGATGTGCTATTGCAAGAGGTGAATGCGGTCTGCCGTGTGCTTCCACATCGCAACCAACAATGATGGGTAAATTACCACGCTGAATCATGTTATACCAAATGAAACAGTTTCGGCCTCTCAGACAGCTTGTGAACCCGAAATTACATCTGAAGAAAGGCCGACAGTGTCAGGTAAACCCTGTTTCTATGCTCATTTTCGAATTAGTTACTACTTTGACCAGCCCACGACGTGCATCACAGTTGGAAGAGGAGAGCGGTTTGCTGCTTAACTCACTACCGAAGGCTTTCATTCGATATCGACTGACGCTGGTGCAACAAAAGGGTATATTGGGGGCTATAAGCAAACATATACCGAACATAAGTCGGGACCCAAGGACATTGTTGCGCACGCCATGGGATTGTCCAACCACAACATTGGAAAATGGCGACTATGTACACATGGGTTTAACCGAAGTCTTGCAGATGCAGTTGAGTAACATCATCGCCGTACCCGACGAAGTCTTCCTGCAGTTAAACTGTGACGGCATATCTGTGTTTCTTTCTTCGGACCTGAAGCCGTGGCCTGTCCTTTCCAGGGTGGTTAAGCCTCATTGCTTGCCCGTACTTACGGCCGGTTTTTAGTGTGGTCGTGGGAAACCATCAAAAGTGTCATCTTATGTGAGTGAGACTGTCAGAGAGCTGAACCATTTGTTGACAGAACGCCTCAAACTTGGTGAGAGGTCTGTGAAGAGTCACCTGTCATCTATAATCTGTGATACTCCGGCACGGGCCTTTATTAGACAAGTGAATGGTCCTACTGGCTACTTTGGCTGTGATAAATGCATCCAGAGTGGATTTCACTGCAAAAAAAGGATGACATCCCGCTTTGTCAAATGCAAGTTACATGACAACGAGGCTTTTCTATCACGTCGACACCGCAAACATCATGTTGGCGTGAGTCCTTTTCTTTCCCTCCCTATGGGCATGGTTAAACACTTTCCACTGGATTACATGCACCTTGTTTGCTTGGGTGTGGTTAAGAGGTTGATTGATTTGTGGTTGTTTGGGCCGCGTGACGCATTTGGCCGCTTGGACAAAGCTGTTACTGTAGGACTGGGAAGCCGTATACTTCAGTCACACCCAGACACTCCGTGTGATTTTCAGCGAGTCTGTCGACACATACATAATTTTGAACGATAAAAGGCCACCGGATTCCGCGTGTTTCTTTTGTATTTAGGGCCGGTTTGTCTGAAAGGATTGTTGTCGGATGAGGCGTATGATTACTTCATGTTATTGTTCGTTGCCATTTACATACTGTACCACCCCTTTTGTACTAAATGGACTGGATGGCAATGCTGTCGAAGTTTCTGTAAATACCATTTTATGTAAATGTTTCCGTATTTGTTACACCAATAATAATAACGTTTTGATACCCATATTACATACCTCCATGAAGTAAAACTTCTCTTTTTAAAGCAGATGTCTTAGGTTTCTGTCGTTACTTTAACATGCGACCGAATGAACTAACCTTTTTAGATGTACTTAGTCGTCATGTTTGATGCCGATGACTAGGTAGTCATTGTTCACAGCAATTGGCTTACTGATGGAAACCGGGTGCGTTGGTCGAAGTCATCCACTTTCCAGGCTTACCAACGCATGTCGTTGGACGGTGGATGTTTGCTGGAAACGGTGCCAGCATACGATTTTCATGAGATTTATCACACAGGTAACATTCCCAGTTATATGCATTCTTCTCAGATAATCTCAAAGATAAAATTAAATTCGAAAGAAATTTTCTTTCCCAATCTGTTATGTTAGCTTCAATGGATGATACGTTGCCCGTGGCACCATTATCACAGCGGTACACAGTTTGCCGCAGGTACATTGTTATACGTTATCACATTCCTTTTAGAATACTGGTACCATTGTCATCGGGTGACAGTTCTGTCGAGATACCTCTGTCGCAGAGGATTCGAAGGGAGTCTCTGATACAATCATCCGACTCCCCTGGTGATGTCATGGCTCTTGGCCACTCATCACCGGGGTAAATCCAGTGCGAAGTTCTCATTTCACGTTACTTATAGTCCACCAATATTTAAGTCTCAGAGGAGGTCCACGGAAGGTGCCTTATTGTCGAACGTGGCCGGTCCCAGGTATGCTGCGTAAAATTTACTAAAACTCCTATATTTCAATTAGCACAACACATCTTGTGACAACGCCCCTATCTCCACACCATATGCTCGCTTACGCCAAAAAGTGGCGAGGTAACTTTCTCATTATCAGCTACTACGATTACGAGACTACTTTGAACGTATGCTGTCAAACCTAAGTGGCCTTCGCAACGACAAGGCTTTGATGATCGCCAAGATGGATAGCATTATTTGTCCCCTGGATGCGACATATACGACGGCCTACGAGCCTTTACAGGCAAACAATATCACCGATCTTCTGAAAATGGAAGAAGATCTTGCAGTACTGGATAACTTTACGGGCGCTGTAAGTGACAGAATAATTCCACATCACATTATAAGGTCAACGCACTCAAGCGTCGTCTATTCTCCCATCTTAGATCAAGTATCCGCCGAACGCTGGTATCTTTGATCGAAGAGAATTTGACAGTCACGTGCAATTGGACAGGAACAGCTAGGAAAATTGCAGTGGGAAGTTTCAAGTTTCCTAACGCCGTCACTGGTCAGTCTAATGTGATGTAATTACTGTTTATTTACAGATGCCATAAAATCTACCAATCGTTTCCGAGAGTCTTCTACGCTGGGGATCGAGCATACCATGAAACGATGGTTTACCGACGCAAGAGATCGCAGCTTAGGACGCAAAACTGCCAGGTACGTTCACTGATCACGCATTCGTAGTCTCATGGTAAGCTTTTCATTAACACAGACGACGATAACGAATGTCATGATTCACCTTAGTTAACTAAATACCGTTTCGGAGTCGGTAGTATATATATAACTACAGTATTATGTTTGTATGTATATAATTATTCATATCTATACATATATTTTTTTCGTTCCACAATTCATCTTATTTCTGATTCACACTTTTGTTATCCTTTGCAGATCTCGGCGAGAAACAATTTGATGGGAAGAAGTTTGTTCCGTAGAGTCAGATTGTAAATATACCCAATATAAATAAAAATTTACTCCGTACAATTTGTTCGTTTTGAAATGTCTAAGTTTCAAAATTTTGGAATAAGTCTCATTTAGGTTGCACTGGCCGTTGTAAGACGTTAGATCATGCCTTCCTTAGGTAAGTATTGCTCTGGGAATGCTATGGAAGAGTGGAGCGTGAAAGAGCTTTCGGAATGCAGTAGCATGTAATTATGAAATTGCTTTTCCAAGATACACAGGGATAAGATTGTTCACGTAAGTAACTTGATCCATCAGTTGACTACTTGCGTAAATTTCGGACAAGCTAGAATTGCATGATCGTTGGAGGAGCGTGTGCGATTTCGAAAATCGGGTTCAAATTTAAAAGTGGATTGAAATCGTACGTCGATTTCGGCTTGATTCCAGTATGCCCTTTCGGTGCTGGCACCCCACCGGTAAAAATACCGGCTAGCTACCGGCAAGTTACCGGCAAGCTACCGGAACCGGTTTGCCACAGTGAAGGCCTTTAAGAAAGCAGTAGACCTTTGTTGAATGGCAGTATATTCCGAGTTATGTTTAGCAGCTTTTAGGGTCAGACGCAATTCACTCATTGTTTTCACCCTTCTCTGCCAGGGCTGATACTGCAAAATACTTCTGCCTTTCAAAAAAAGAAAATCACGCAGTGTTGGGAGCTACGGAAACGCGCCGAGAACACAACTATCTGGACACACGACTGGCTCTAGCAACACGAAGTCCTTTGCCCGGTGTCCTAGGCCCGGTCCTATTCTTGTTATTTATTAATGACCTAGCATCCACTCTTCAATTGCCCAGCTTTATTTTTGCGGATGATGTGAAGATTGTTGGACCTAAGGGTAGGGCGGACTTGGGCAGGGAAATAGGTACTGTCCTGAATTGGGCATACAAATGGGACTTACCTCTAAACGTTCAAAAAAGCCATTTTTTGTCAAGGGCAACAGAGAGCCTAACTGTCGCTCATGATCAAGGGCTGTTCACCGTAGAGGCAGCCAGTAGGGTTAAAGACCTGGGGGTCATCATGAACAGTGACTTCAAATGGTCCGAGCAATGCAATGCTGCTGCGCATAGGGCTCGTGGGGAGCTCTTTAGACTGCGATCAGCTTTGTCTTGCCGGAAGCCCGAGGTATTCGTACCTGTTTACATGGCTATAGTACGACCTCACTTAGAAGGTAGCGTGCAGGCTTGGTCACCCTTCTACAAAAAGGACGCCGCCTGCCTCGAGAAAGTCCAACGTCTCGCCACGCGAAGGGTTGAAGGGCAGAGGGTAAGACTTACGAGCAGAGACTCTGTGACCTGAATATCTTCTCGTTGGAAAGGAGGAGACGTCGAGGGGATCTCATAGAAACGTTCAAAGTAATGAAGGGCTTTTCTGGCCTAAGACCAGCTAGTCTATTGCAAGTCGCCGTAGACTCCAGAAAAAGGGGACACGAGAAGAAGTTGACAAAACCCCGATCTAGGTTGATGGGTAGTCTTGAAGTCTTGAAGTACCACACGGGTTCGAGGCTTTGAGCCCAATTTCCCGGTCCTTTAGGAAATCTTTGATCTTCTGTCGGATTCACCGAGCTGAAACGAGAGTAAAAAGAAGGGGGGGGGGCGGGGTGGCAGCGAAAACAAACACATACACATTCAGTGTCACACTGTGGACAGTGCCTTAAGCTGAGTGGGGGTGCGGCATTCATGAACATATATGCGATAAAAGACAACTATTATGTTTTTTGTTTTTTTGACAAAGGGAATTATTGGGAGAGACCCAGGTAGAGGTCTAGCTTTCTCTTGAAGATAGTTTTGTTCTGCGAGAGAACAATATCTTCCGGAAGTGCATTCCACATAGTAATAACCCTATAGCTAAAAAAGTTAATCCTTAGTGAAGTGCGTGGCCTCGGTTTGAAAACTTTTCTACTGTGACCACGGAGAGAGGAGGCTGGACAGACGGAGAAGAAGCAATCGCTTTGACCTGTTTCAAAAAGGTGAAACATCAAAGACAGATCACCTCTTACGCGTCTTACGTCAAGGGGATAGAGGTTGAGGAGTGAGAGGCGGACGGGATAAGGTAGATGGGATAGACCACTTACTGCCTTGGTGGAGGCCCGCTGAACCCTTTCTAGGATCTCACGGTCTCGGACAAGACCAGAGTGCACTATCTGACTACCGTCCTCCAGCAGAGTTCGGATATAAGTGCCGAAAATTATGGGGAAATCATCCTTAAATATGCGTGGGAAGGACCTTCGAATCATGTTTAGAACTCGAAAGGCAGACTTGCTCGCAAGTTGGTGATGATGAGAGAAGGATAAGTTACAATCTAACCAGAAACCGAGCACCTTGTGTCGGTCAACCCTTGGCAGAGTGGCTGCTCCATTATTGGAAAACGTGTGACCAGTCTCTCTGCCGAAAGACATGCTCACGCATTTGTCATCATTAACTGGGAGGTTCCAATCCTCGGACCAGCGTTTTGTTTCATAAACCGCAATTTGCAGGTCTTCAACGCTTGGACTCCAGAGGGTTACATCATCTGCGTACATGGCAATGTTCGCAGGAAGGGCTGTCGGTAGATCGTTTATATAGATCAGGAAAAGAAGAGGACCTAAGACCGACCCTTGGGGGACCCCAGTTGTTACTGGGGAGGGTTGAGACAAAACATTCCCGACTTTAACCACAAAGGTGCGGTCGGTAAGGAAGCTACGTAGGATGGCCAACTTGGAGCCTGTGATCCCGTACGTCTGCAGCTTATAAAGAAGAGGGGCATGTGAGACCTTATCGAAGGCCTTAGCAAAATCGATGAATACAGCGTGTGAGAGCTGGCTATCATCATAGGCTTTCGTTAGACTATCCATGACAGTAAGCATATTGGTGATGCATGACTTGCCAGGAAGAAACCCATGTTGGGACGGGGAGAGGATCTTATTTCTATGAAGATGGGAAAGAATCTCACTCTTAAGAATTCCCTCAAAAATTTTGCTAGGGATGCTAGTGAGGCTTATGGGTCTGTAACTAGAAGCAAGGTGTCTACTGCCCTTCTTATAGATGGGTGCGATCCCTGCTTTTTCCAGTTACGGGGGAAAACTCCATCGTCAACACATCGCTGAAAAAGCGAGGCATAAGGAGCAGCTAATGTATCCGCGGCTTCCTTGAGAATACGGGGGTGGATTAGGTCAGGACCCATAGAGCAATATTGGTTGAGCCGTCGGAAACCTTGAGCGACTGCACCAATGGGAATAGTTACGCGGTTAAGGGTAGTGGTCAGAGATAACGGGTGCATAGTAGGGTGGGATGATATGGGAAAGGAGCTAAAAATTGTACGGAAGTAGGAGCTGAATGCCTCGGCTATTTGGCTAGGGGAAGTGACTGGAGTAGATCGCACTTCTTCAGCAATAGGGTTGTGAACAGTTGGAACAGTCTGCCTGGTGAAATGGCAGATCTGCAGACAGCCCAATCCTTCAAAGGTGCCCTAGATCGCAAGTGGTACGAGATCTTTCCTTGTAGTGAGCCTTGAATATATCCACTAGATGGATGACGGGTAGCACTGTGGTCCTTCTGGAGTATGTTTTAGCAGACTTTTTCCCTCATTGCATACTGTCTCAGTGAACGCTCACGATGCATAATGTCTCACGCAGTTGATGTGCGATCAGGTTTTTCGTTTCCCTCTCATTTTTAGCGGGGATTCGACGAAATACACTCGGCAGTGGTGGGTGCATAACTGGTGTGCATACCATCGAAGGAATTCTGGACGCTCGATTGGCCGTGGCCATTACCTGTCCTGTGCAGACTGAACTGAACTGAACTGAACTGAACTGAACTGAACTGAACTGAACTGAACTGAACTGAACTGAACTGAACTGAACTGAACTGAACTGAACTGAACTGAACTGAACTGAACTGAACTGAACTGAGCTCCAAGCGAGTCATCCTTTGGGGCCGCCTCCTCAGTTCAGATCACCCTCATGACACCTACGCCCAGGTGTTTAACCGTCTTAAGTTCCCTTTTCCACTTAAAGGTCGGTCCACTTGGTTGGTAACCAAACGCACCAACCGGGTTCACGGTATTCTCATTGTAATGGGTTCCACAGATGCAGCCAAACAAATTGTTTCCTTGGCCGCAAATCTCAAGGAAGAAATTAAAGGGCTCAAGGGCGTATCCATTGATAAGCCACTTCATCTGAGGCTCCGCAGTGAGAAGGCTAAGCCAAAAATTCCACAAAAAGCCGATCCTAAGCTCAGAGTGCTGCCAGTTGTCCAGGTAACTCGCCTTGAGGACCGAGCTGCATGCCCACCATCCCTCGCTTCCCTACTGACACCATTTCCCGTCGCCGAAAGTACTCCCAGTAGTAGGCCTAGTGCCACTAAACATCTGTCACCTACGAAAAGCATCCCAGGCCCCATCATAGCCAACAAGACTGTTTCAACGGACGAGACTCACTCATCCTTGAGCCCAGACATGACCCTGCAACCTGTTTCTACTGAAAGAAGCAGTGAGGAGGTTAAAGCACCAGATAATATATCTGGTGCTGTCATGAAAAATAAGCTCACCAACAAGAGAACTCAGAATAGGGCATCAAGCAGTGCGCAGAAGGGCAAACCACAAAAGGCAGCCCACCCCTTTCGGAGACCGAAGGATGTAGGCCGTCCACCTGGATTGATACCCCCCAGGTTACTAGACATCAAAACCTACCGGTCCCCCCAGCAGTCTGCTTACCCTCTAGCCCCCCAATATCTTCAGCCCCCGACTCTCCCAGGACCTCCTTTCCATCCTCAAATCCCCCTCTTTCCCCCTCCTCAAACCTAAAACCAGCTGCCTCTGGCGATTCTGCAACAACTCCTGAGCATGTGCTCAAGTGTTTTTACAGCAATTGCCTGAGTGTGTTGAATAAGATCCCGGAGCTTCGGCAGCTTGCAGTAGATAAGGAGCCTCAGATCATAGCCCTCACCGAAACCTGGCTCACCCCTGACATACTTGATGCCGAAATATCCATTCCGGGATACTTCACAGTAAGGCGGGACTCCAGTAGAGGTCGTGCCGGCGGGGTCATCATATACTACGATAATTCGATCCCTCCTCACACCTTACTGACAACACCAACCTTTTCATTTATTGATTGTCTGTGGGCCGTGTTTAACCTCTCTAGGACAGATACCCTATTGCTTGGTGTTGTCTACCGTCCTCCCGCATGCAATTCAACTGACAGCATAGGTCTCATAGACTTATTAGGCTCCCTGAAAAGCTATACAGACTTCACCCATCTGTTAGTCACTGGTGACTTCAACTCTCCCAGTACAAACTGGCAAAGAGCTGATGCCCCGGATATCACTTTCGGTAAACCCCTCCTTGATCTCGTACTGAAAAACTCATGGGTGCAGAACGTAAGAGATCCGACTAGATATCGCACAGGCCACGCCCCGTCCCTACTAGACCTGGTCATCACCAATGATCGGTTCCTAATAGATGTGGTGCATTACTTGCCGCCCCTCGGCAAAAGTGATCACATTCTCATTGGATTCGATTATATCGTGAAATGGCCTCCTCTTCCGTCAGAAACTAAAATTTTGAGATCCTTCAAAAGGACCAACTTTGACCAAGTCTGTGCATTTTTTCGCTCGCAGCTAAATTTAACTAACCCAGGTAACTCTGCGGATGAAATGGCAGAGAATCTCAGAGAGTTAATTTCCTTAGCTGATAGGCATTTTGTCCCCAGAATTCGTCGCCCACAGACCGCTAAGCGACCCCTCCCTCGCCCCATTAGGCGCATTCTAGACGAACGCGCACGCCTCTTTGCTAGATATAAAGCCACAGGCCTTGCCGTGATGCAGAAGACTTCAGGATCATAAGGAACATATACAAAGACAAGATTAGGTCCTATCAGAATGCAGTCCAGCGATCTGTACTTGATCGAGCACGGACCAATAAGGCATTTTTCTTTCAGTACATGCGCCGTCTAAGGGGCACAGCTCCGACGCCAATAGCTCTCAAAGATAGTGCCGGATCTCCAATCACTCCCCCTAGCCAAATAGCCGAGGCATTCAGCTCCTACTTCCGTACAATTTTTAGCTCCTTTCCCATATCATCCCACCCTACTATGCACCCGTTATCTCTGACCACTACCCTTAACCGCGTAACTATTCCCATTGGTGCAGTCGCTCAAGGTTTCCGACGGCTCAACCAATATTGCTCTATGGGTCCTGACCTAATCCACCCCCGTATTCTCAAGGAAGCCGCGGATACATTAGCTGCTCCTTATGCCTCGCTTTTTCAGCGATGTGTTGACGATGGAGTTTTCCCCCGTAACTGGAAAAAGCAGGGATCGCACCCATCTATAAGAAGGGCAGTAGACACCTTGCTTCTAGTTACAGACCCATAAGCCTCACTAGCATCCCTAGCAAAATTTTTGAGGGAATTCTTAAGAGTGAGATTCTTTCCCATCTTCATAGAAATAAGATCCTCTCCCCGTCCCAACATGGGTTTCTTCCTGGCAAGTCATGCATCACCAATATGCTTACTGTCATGGATAGTCTAACGAAAGCCTATGATGATAGCCAGCTCTCACACGCTGTATTCATCGATTTTGCTAAGGCCTTCGATAAGGTCTCACATGCCCCTCTTCTTTATAAGCTGCAGACGTACGGGATCACAGGCTCCAAGTTGGCCATCCTACGTAGCTTCCTTACCGACCGCACCTTTGTGGTTAAAGTCGGGAATGTTTTGTCTCAACCCTCCCCAGTAACAACTGGGGTCCCCCAAGGGTCGGTCTTAGGTCCTCTTCTTTTCCTGATCTATATAAACGATCTACCGACAGCCCTTCCTGCGAACATTGCCATGTACGCAGATGATGTAACCCTCTGGAGTCCAAGCGTTGAAGACCTGCAAATTGCGGTTTATGAAACAAAACGCTGGTCCGAGGATTGGAACCTCCCAGTTAATGATGACAAATGCGTGAGCATGTCTTTCGGCAGAGAGACTGGTCACACGTTTTCCAATAATGGAGCAGCCACTCTGCCAAGGGTTGACCGACACAAGGTGCTCGGTTTCTGGTTAGATTGTAACTTATCCTTCTCTCATCATCACCAACTTGCGAGCAAGTCTGCCTTTCGAGTTCTAAACATGATTCGAAGGTCCTTCCCACGCATATTTAAGGATGATTTCCCCATAATTTTCGGCACTTATATCCGAACTCTGCTGGAGGACGGTAGTCAGATAGTGCACTCTGGTCTTGTCCGAGACCGTGAGATCCTAGAAAGGGTTCAGCGGGCCTCCACCAAGGCAGTAAGTGGTCTATCCCATCTACCTTATCCCGTCCGCCTTTCACTCCTCAACCTCTATCCCCTTGACGTAAGACGCGTAAGAGGTGATCTGTCTTTGATGTTTCACCTTTTTGAAACAGGTCAAAGCGATTGCTTCTTCTCCGTCTGTCCAGCCTCCTCTCTCCGTGGTCACAGTAGAAAAGTTTTCAAACCGAGGCCACGCACTTCACTAAGGATTAACTTTTTTAGCTATAGGGTTATTACTATGTGGAATGCACTTCCGGAAGATATTGTTCTCTCGCAGAACAAAACTATCTTCAAGAGAAAGCTAGACCTCTACCTGGGTCTCTCCCAATAATTCCCTTTGTCAAAAAAACAAAAAACATAATAGTTGTCTTTTATCGCATATATGTTCATGAATGCCGCACCCCCACTCAGCTTAAGGCACTGTCCACAGTGTGACACTGAATGTGTATGTGTTTGTTTTCGCTGCCACCCCCCCCCCCTTCTTTTTACTCTCGTTTCAGCTCGGTGAATCCGACAGAAGATCAAAGATTTCCTAAAGGACCGGGAAATTGGGCTCAAAGCCTCGAACCCGTGTAGTACTTCAAGACTTCGAGACAACTGAACTGAAACTGGACCTGAGTGGCCTGCGGTACACCCGCCGGAGCCCGTCAAGTAAAATGCACTCAGGCAGGTCGCTACTTGCATCTTTATCGGTGTAAGTGTTGATGCTTGCTTATGCGCTTACTGAGCGCCGGCTCACCGAGTTTCCTTTCTGTCTGTGCAGGTCGTGCCCGTGCAACCCCCACGGAAGACACTGCATCCCGCATACTGCACGAGTGGTGGTTATCACTTGGTAAATACAGTCGAAGTTAAATGTTCATTACCCTTCGGTAATAAAGTGTCAGCCATTAATCTGTGTCTAGGTACACTTTCATTGTTTCATGACTTTGATATCTTAGTTTAACTCTTCCCTCTTATCATGTCCGCCAGTGGTACTTATTTGCAACCCGGTGTGCTATACGTTATTAGGAAATGAGTTCTTCAGCTATTTGTTTTTACTGACGTACTGCAAAGTCGGACTTTTTGACAGTCAACCGAATAGTTCCATGGAATACCGAGGAGTAACCTGACCTCGGTCATTCTCACTCGCTAGCTAACTGTATCTGATTGAAGAGCGACTTTCATCTGCCGAATAAATGGTACTTCACTCATGCTGTTGGGACAATCGTTCAGCAGTGTCATGCGGTGTCGTGGACTATCTTTTAAAAAGAGCACATCATAGTCTACGTTTGCGAGAACAAGTGAAGGTCACATTTAATTCCATATTGACTAGATTCATGTGTTTGGCTACTGAGACAAGCGGTTCACGGAGCTGGCCGCGATTACTACAGTCCGGAATCGATTGTTTCTTTGCAAGTAATCACAACACCAGAGCCAAGAGACGCCATCAAAGTGGATAATACCCAATGTCATGATTTCCTAAAAGGCAGGTAATTTTCCTAACAAAGAAGAAAAATGACTAGGTGTAACTTATTTTGGGCTGTTCAATGAATATAGCAGTTTCATTGATAAAACTGGCACGTTTGCCGTCGGTTACAACTAATCCAAAAAGGGATTAATCAGACACAAATGTTCTTAGTTTAGACCTCATAACCAGCGAGTCTAACATTTTATCTTGTCAGCTTCAATTCGGATTGGTAGCACATTGTGTTCTGGGGAATAATGTACGTATTACACGTAATCTGAAGGCTAGAATATAAGAGAGTAAACCGCCATACCCTTTGATAAAGGTTCAACGGTCACTGGATTCAGTTTCATTACTAGAACCATTGCTAAGCTGACAGATAGGTTTTTTGGTTGGGGAATAGACAACGCATTTTGGGCTGAAAATAAATAACAAATAGTGGACATAATATACAGACAAATTGAACTGTGACACCGTCATCATGAACCAATGAAAGCGCGCCTAGACACAGATTATTAGCTGACACTTTACTACCAGAGCGTGATGAACATTTGCCCAGGTATGCGAAATAAGCATAAGACGTATGTCAATAAGGAACTCTTCAGTGAACTAATTCATTATGTGCATATAGTTAGAATAATCTGTAAATAACGTTACCGTTAGCCAGACGGTTATATGTTACGGCATTTTATCATGGGCGTAAACGGTTGCAGCCGCTCGTTGGGGAATGTGATACAGCGCGTGTCCCGACGTTTGGTCGCCGGACATTTGGATGATTGAGTCTGTCAAATGTCACACCCTCGTAAAGTGGATGAGGCGTAGCCCGTCCCCTTGGCCATTCTCGGGATTTATAGTTAAAACCTGGTAACCTAGACTTATAAAGGCATACATTGGTCACGAATCGGTAAACGAAAGGGCTTGCGCCATGCTGTTATGCAAATGCATCATAGTCAAATTATTTTGACCGTTATGGCCTCACAACAGCTTCACACCGGAATTCCTAAAGTCGAAGGCTTGAAACCGAGGCAGTTGAAATGGTAGTGCGGTCTACCACGGCAGGGCCTGGTGAATCTGGAATTCAAGCCTTTGTCCTTTTTGAGGTGATATACACTTGATCCACTTGAATACCTCAGTATGTGAACAAAATGACACCTTAACGATTACATGCGGCAGGTGGAACAGGATTCGTCACTGGCCTTTTCTTAACCAATGGGGTGGTACTTTTAAGAGGCTGAGGTTGGTTTAGGCGATAATGAGAACATTATACAGACTGTGTCATTTTGGAAGTATTAAATTTCCAGGTTGAAAACCAATGAGAAAAGGTTTGGGACTGGGTTTCTTCTACTTTCTAAGAGTGGCATTTGACAGACTTAAATGAATATGGCGTAATTCAGTCATCCAAATGTTCGGCGAACAAATGTCCAGCGATGAAAAGTCCGGGAGCCGATACAACGTGGAGAGGAAAACTGCGTCGTTTGTTTTCTATTTACAGGGAATGTTGCAGAAGAACCATTTAGATATGAATAACTAATTATGTCAGTATTCCCATATGGATTTGAGTGTTGAGTAACCATTTAGTGGGTGGCTGGGTAATGTTTACCTAACCATTTCCTTCGTTTTCTCACAGTCCAATAAATGGATTTCCCATCGTTTCTCTGGGCCTGGAACACTAGTGTTCAGAAAAGGGCACATTGTGGTCTATAAAGGCGAGAACGGACGAATATCGTATCTGATATCATGGTGACAGCACTCGCAAATATGTTCATGCAGATCGTGGCAACTAAAGCAGACAGGCACATGAACCATGACACTTATCTGAATAAAGTGTTTTTCATTTGTTTATGAAACAGTGAATTTTGTTCACAGGCAAGAGAGGAAAGTCAAGTCTACGATGGAATCAATGATTTGTCAAAATGGAAGAATGCACACTTCATAAATGAAAAAACTACTTTGTCGAGGATTACTTTCTCATTAACAGCTAATTGTTTAGAACTTACAGTTTTATCACTTTATCATCTTTCTGGTTGGATAGTGATCCAAATAGTTAAAGCATCATTGATCCTCTGCTAATCAAATGAATAAACAGCCGTTTCTCTAAGATGATTAGCATTTTCCCTAAAAGCATTTTCTAATCAGAACGTTTTCGGCAGTGTTTAAATTTGCTAACTATAATAGATCTGCAGAAACTTTTTTCCACACCCGTCTGATGTCAGACTGTGTGCCAAACAAAACATGGTACAATCTGGAAGGAAGGGGTAGATAGTCCGAGTCCATTTATTCTATTCGTTATCGTTAGAATGCTCCATTTTATTTTTATATTTGCGGTTTCATGTAATCCGTAACAGTGGAGGCAGTGTTCGCTACCACCAGATCTAATTCGCACATCCTCGGTATGAAGCCGTTAATTCCGTATCACCTCATTCCGTCAAGCTTCTCTTGGAATTTGTTACACGTGGCTGATTATCATTGTCGTTAAACGTTTACGTTCACGAGGTCACTGCTTACTGAGAGTTTACCTCATGGCGAGCGCAGAGGATGCATAACCGTTTTCGGGGTCACATCAAACGACGGTTATTGCTGAACTAAGGGGTGTGTAGTCTGTGAATAGTGTGGCAATGTTTTCAGGGCTGTAACATTGGCGACCGATAAACAAAACCCCTTTTCTCATCTGAAGTACTGAAACGTTTTAGAATCATTCGGTGGATAAGGCTTGACATTTGAAGTGGAACCAGATGACGAATTTTAACAGCTACCGGTGCGTACGGGCTACCGTGGTAATCCCTAAGGGGGCTGTGGGGGAACGGAATATGGCTAATGCGCTGTCTCATATCATGCAAGCCCAATTTTTATCCTAGACCCATGTGTTATTGTGAGCAGAATGGAACTAAGGTAGTGCCCCTTATCAGTTATGCCCCGTGATCGATTTTCACCCCGATTTCGTGACACCTGAACGCACTCGTCCTCAAACTGGGACGCGTTTCTGACACCACTAACCGTCTACAAACACACCGGTTAAGGGAGAACATCACTTACCGATTGCTTCACCAGATGATTACAATTTGACGTAGCTGTCATTATTTGGAGTGACTGGTCGCTTTACCTGATTTGCCTGCTAGATTTTCCGTGAAGTAAATTATAATGTCTACCAGACACCATGATGACAGTTCGTAAAAGTCCTCTGATATTCATTAACTTCCAGAACGTAAGATGGAAAACTTGCTCATCGTTGCGTCTAACAGGATAGATACTGGTTACTCTTTTACTTCTGAACTTGTTTTTTAAAGGTACACTTGCTGCCAAACGTGGTGGCCACTTGATCGTTGCGCTTGCAAGCTACACACACGTTCTCCCAATGCACGCTAATCACTTCCTCTGACCGGTGGTGGTCGAGTGGTTTGGAGCGTTTGCTTATTACCTCGGAGGTCCGAGGTTCGAACCCCCGCCATCACCAGTTACTTTGGTGGTAAACAGTAATCCACTGTCGTCCGGATCGTTACCCCACCTGACCTATTGAGATCTTATGTGGTTCTTCGCCACTCCAAGTCCGAGGGTCTGTTTTGCCGGGTATCCCCAATAGTGCAGTGGGCCTTCGTGGCTATGGGGTAAATACCCCTTCTCCTGCACTCATGCGCAAGCATGTAATAAATAAAGTACCCAAAGTGACAACAGTTAGACGGCGTTAATAGCCCGTTGCGGCCCAACTACAAGACTACCTGTTGGTGAGGGAAATCGGAACAACGTACGAAATAATATTCCATTAACAACCTGAAAATGATGGACATATTTTAGAGCCAAAATTTCATTCACAGCCACATTTGGGGATTCAACTTTGGTAACCAAGTCTGTGTAAAAGATTTCACAAGACGAATTCAAATACGAATTTCAGGAACCATAGCATTAAAACGGGGATGAGTTGTTTATGTGCCTCCATATGCCTCAGCGTGGTCGGGGGTGGGTGTCTCAGGTTGCGAAGTGGCTACTCGTCCTGGGCGTCTCTCGAAATGCTCTCAAATTACCGCGCGTCTCAAATAGCTTCTGCTGAGGAAGACCTACACTACCTTTTCGTAGCGGAGGACGAAGGTGAACCCCTGATGCTCTCCATCGAGTTGACTGTCATTCATTCTGCGGCAGGTGGGTAAACTCTGATTCCAAACCAACCGCAGGTGGTATACGAGGCGTACAAACTTTGCTCACCGCTATCTGTGGCCGAGAGGTGTACTGGACACTCAGGATGTGTAGCTTCATCCGAAGGGCGTATGAACCATAAAATTGGCCACCGGCTTCCAGAGCGTTTATTGATTTCCGTTCCATGCATGACTGCCTAAGTCCAGCCGTTCTGACAATTCGAATTTCTCATCATCCCTGCTGCACCATCCCTACCCGTTTGTTTCATACGCGTATCGATCCATGGTCATCCGACTCTACTGACGCACGCGTGCGTACATTTCTTGCATGTACATGTTTAACCGTTCACATTCCTAATCGACGCGTTTGCCGACACACCACGTCTGCTTCTCCAGTACAAGCTCATTTGGACGAACGCTGCTTGTAATGATTGTTTGATTAATTCAGCATTAAAAATTTGGTCCAAGACAAAGTTCATTTAATCCGACATGTGGTCGATAACACAAAGTTAATTCCCGCACAACCAACATTATGTGTACTTGGTTCACTCCACTTCAGGTTTTGAATACATAATATGCTCATCGATCGAATTCTGTCGCTTTACAGCATTCGAATAACTGGTGACGACTCCTTATGCGCTTGCGATCCAAATGCTGCTTGCCTATGCGTTTCTCTGTAATTGTATTGCCTATCAAAACGCCAAAATTTGAATACTTATCGAACAGTACATTTCTGTGCCGGTTAGTGTGCTTTCTGATTTTATTTCGGGAAATCCGGTCAATACACTGCTGTCTTACACAGCGCGCTTGACTGTACAAAGGCTAGAGGCGCATCGTCAAATAAAATGCCTGTTGTAGACCGGGCGACTGAGTGGTACAACAGCCCTCAACGCAGACAACAATGGACGATATGTCTCATTCAATGACAGACTACTCTCTTACGCATGCGCTCGATAACTCTCCCACACCTTACACAACTTGTTCTCTTTTGCCTACTTCGCTCCTACGTTATTCTCCATTTTCACACCCCACAGGAAATTTGTTCGGCTGTGCGTGCTTCACCGCTACTGGTGGCAATCCTGGTTGTGTTCCCTCTCGTCCTTCTAAGTTTCATCGAATCCACTACCACCGGCTATAAGCCACAAATGGCGAGGTAGCATACGGGACTGTCGCTCGTAATGGTGCACCCTTTGGATTCCGACCACGCATTAGTTTGCACTCAGCTGTTCATTTGCTTCGGTGGGTGCTCCAAACGCATGATGCAATGACGGTTAGATTGAGATGAGATTTCAGATTCATTTCGTCTATCTGTTTTCCAAAATGCGCTAGCTGTAACCCTACCTGATAACGTAAGCCAACACTGGTCGCCTATCAAGAATGCTTTGCACTCAGCTAGTATAGTAAGTTGCAGCCTGTCTCGTCGTGCCGTAAGACCCTTCGTTTCTGCTGAGTCTCTGCGCTTTTTCGACGCACACCAGTCGATCCCAGTTGAAAGCGAGTATAATGAAGCACGACTCACAATGATACGTGCACTCAGCGCGAGTCTTCGTGAGGACCGCGAAATCCGGTGGTCGCTATGTGCACCAGAGATGAAACGTGCTGTCACCGCGGGAAGTTCCCGCGAGCTGTTCTGTTCCATTCGATTCGCCGGTAGAATGCCAATACGTATGAGTGAAACGATTTGTGAAGCTGACAGTTCGCCAATTCACAATCGGCAGAGGCGTCTTAATTGATGGGTGGAGCACTTCCAGACAGTTTAGCTGTCCCTCGGTGTCAGCCTCTCCAATAGCTCTTCCGGTACGCGGTCAGTGGCGCATTTCGATAGATCTACATACCGAGGCGGAGATCCGTACGGGAATTTAAGCCTCAGAATGTCACAGAGCGTCGGGGTTTAGAGACCTTCCCCAGCCCTTTTTAAAAACGATAGGGTGCGGCTTTTTAGAAAACTCCGTGTTTTGTTCTTAAAAATATGGAATCCTGAGACATATTTTACGCACGTCGGATTCCAGACTGCGTGCCAACCAAAACGTGGCATAATCTGGGAGGAAGGAGTAGATAATCTGAGTCCATGATTTGCTCGTGGGCGCAATGCTGCCAAGTTGCCCAAGCCAAAACACGTGGTTTTCTCAGGGGTCCACAAACGGAGCCTTTAACTATCCTAAGCTTAAGCCGCAAGACAGCGGGACGAAACTTGGGGTCTGTACCCCACTGAGAGCCGGTAATTGAATGCTCAGTTCATACTCCCTTCGGATGAGGCCAAACGTCTTGGGTGCCCAGTGCACCTCTTCGTCATAAATGCCAGTGAGCATACCGTTGAACACCTCATACGCCACCCACGGTTGGTTTGGAATCAGGGTTCAGCTATTTCTCCTAGACTGGCTGTTAGTCAGCCAACCCGGTGCAGAGAGCGCCGAGCATGGAATCCTGGGCAAGTTCAGTTCTTGTGGGAGGAATCGATTATTGTTCCAATGTTTAGGAAGTGCTGGCGCAATGACTGCGCCAACCGTAGGAGTTTTAGCCTTATCTCGAAGCTGCTTGCGTCTGCGACACTTTGCAGGTTTTACCCAGTGCGTGAAGAACGGACTCGCGAGAAAAAAACTGGGTTTAGTGCCGGTCGTATATGTTTTGATCACATTTTCATCCCCCGACAACTGCCAGAGCGCCCTTACACTTTCCAATGACCGATAACCATCGTGTTTCTAGACATTCGCTCGGCTTCCGACTCTATTAATGGAAGTGCACTATGGCATTGATTGTTGGGATTTGGAGTACCTGAAAAGTATGTGTCCCTCCTCAGAATTATGTCGTCGTACCTCAGGTAGGGTTAGGGCACATCGCCCGCTTTTGCCCTCCTTAGTCGTCTCCAGTGGAGTACGGCAACTTTGTTATAGAGGATGTCCTACGGAACGCCTTGCCTGATCTTCCAAACGGCGGAGTTGAGCTCCTCCCGGGGAATAGCGATTCCGACTTTGAATGTGCCGATGATATCGCCTTGCTGAGTGATAATCCACCTGCTTTAGACCGCTTTGTGATTAAGGTATCTAGATATGGTATGCACTCTGCGCTTTCCAAGTGCAAAATGCTTTTGCAAGATTGGCAGGAGCTTGTGCCTGCACTCACCCCTACTGTGGTTTTTCTTATCACATGGTTGCGCGTGACTACAGTGAAAGGAGTACATACCCCGTAGACACGAAGACTCACTGTAACTGAACCGCTGTTCAGTGACTGAGTGACTCGTAGAGCACGGACCCGAAACCCGAAATCGAATAAGGCGAGTCGGTGATCTACGTGTATTTCAGGGAACAATCATTACAGTAACAAACAACATACCTCAGTTTTGTGGGGCAGTTCAATCACAAGGGTCCTGGAATAGACATCAAATCGTCTGAAGGGTCTGGCGAGGAACGTATGCCGAGCGATGCGGGGCCGAGTCATCGGAATAGGATGAAATTAATCTTTTATAGCAAGAAAAATCGACCAATCAGAGAAAGAGTGAGGAGCGCACATGAGACGAATGAACAGAAATGTGACCACAAAATTAGTTCAGACAAGGACCAGGAAGATTGCACGCACGCTTGACCTAGGCCCTCACGCAGACATGGCGTGATCTTTAGCATGGAAGGAAAGTACAAAGGTCACTCGTGCGGGGCGGGTGAGAAACCCGACAAGAAACGGAGGCAAACGTGACACACAAGGTCGGGCACATTTGACGCACAAAAACTTGAGGGTCGTAGGCCCCTGGATTGGGCGCAAAGGAAAATCGGTCCACTTTAAAGGTACACTCAGGGAAAACGGTAGGTGAACGGAGACAAGGTGACCGGGTTCAACAGGTGAAAAGAAAGGGAAGACGTGTGGGTCGAAGTGGTTGGAAAAGGCCGGGTAACACGTTGATGAAAGTCACGGGAGTGAGAAAAGGAGACTGCATGGGAATTTCACAAATGTACTGAATTACCGTTGCACTAACTGCAGTATTAGGGATAACCGGAAACCAGATCCTGAGACTTAGAGTGGCAGAACCACATAAGGTCCAAATAGGTCAGGTTTGGTAACGATCCGGACGACAGTGGATTATTGCCTGTGATCGGTTAGACCTAGCCTGTAACTTCGGGAACTTGATAACAGCTGGAAATAGTGTTAGGGAAGACATCAGTTCACGAATGGCGAAAGCTAAAGCAGCTTTCGCGAGTCTGCGAAGCCTGTGGCGTCGCTCTTTTATCCCTTATCTCTTAAGGGTCTGGTGTACGTCGCCGCGGTTCGTAGTGTTTTACTCTACGTTTGCGAGACCTGGCCACTTCACGTTCAGGATGCTCGGTGTCTTTCTGTGTTCAATAGCCGACTTGCGTCTGGTGAGGACATCGAGTGAATAATGACGAGGTGTGCTGTCGTGTGTTAGGTACGGATAGCTGCCCTCTTAACGAAGTGATCGCTCTACACTGCCTCCGGTGGCTTGGCCATGTCTTGCGAGTACCTGCCCACCGTCTACCTTTCCGTGCTCTATTCGGATATGCCGGGCAAGACTGGAAGAAGAAATGCGGCGGTCAGGCCATGACTTGACGCAGAGACATGAAAAATCTAGCATCATCATTGGCTTTGCTTGGCGCTTCTCGCCTCCGTGGTTGAGGTTCGACGGATGAGGATTGTCGTTGGTTAGAGATATTGAGGGACATGGCTCAGAATAGAATCCAGTAGCACGAGTATCGTGCGGTCTGCCTGTTGAACTCTCTTGCCCCATAATCATAAAAATGTCTTTCAGTCAAATAAAATGACCAAATATCATTTAAAGGTGTACGGTGGAAAAAGGAAAATAATGGCGTTATTTTGCACTTCTACTAACTTTCTCAGTCCTGTGTTCTGCTCCCCCTCTCCTATTTTTGTAATTGTTGTTGTTGCGTCGGCACTATGCCTGATTTCAGGTTGGTAGTATATATATATATATATATATATATATCCACAAAAACAAGATGACATCCTATGTATCTTTGTCGACTATGGCATACTCAGGTGCTCGACCTAAAAGGATTTTTCCCGTTACCTCGTGTTGACCATACGCTTGATTCTCTGGGCGAAGCTAGATCATTCTGCACACTTGCCCCAGACTACGGGGAAGTCAAGATTGACTCAACTGTCTGTTGCGAAGTAGTATTTGCAATTCTGTCGGTTTTCTACGATTTTCATACTTACCTTTTGACTTAACGACTGTCTCGGAAATTTTCTGCTGGGGTGATACACACCAACAAGCGTCGTTTTGCACAGCATGAGGCTAATTTCCTGGAATACTATTTTAGTTGACTCCATTACAACCCGGTGAAGTCTGAGCCGGCCGAATTGTGGCCCACACCAGCGTTGCGGGACGAAGTTTGTGGGTTTTTGGGTCTGCTTTGTTTTACCTCTGAGGACTCTTTCGCACTTTTTCCTTGTTTATTGTGTTTTACTGAGCCGATGATTCGAATTCATATCAGTTCATCTTCACGTGCACATGATTGTGATCAAAACCAATCGTATCTTTTGTTTGTTGTGTAGACGGCGAGTTTCTTTAGTGTCCAAGATTGTTGGTGGTTACCTTTTCGTTTAGCTGCGAGACAAAATGTTGCTGAGCTGTATCGTTCATTTCATAGGTAATCAAATGAAAAACGTTTCCGATTTAGGTAGTATCTGTATTTGGGCGAAAAAAGTTTCGCGGAAGCATACGACCGGTTTTACAGTTATTGCCGCTTATCAGGTGCGCGTGTCCGGTGCTCCTAAGTCCATCCACTTGTTTTGGCACTTGTGCACTCCGTAGGTGTTTCTCCACAGCAATCTAATTTGCGTATCAAGAGTGTGAGTAGAAGCTTCTTTTCGGAGAGCCCACTAAGGAAACACAACGATGGTTTGCTGATAGTTCTATGTCGGGTTAAATGCACGCAACCTCAAGAACAACGACACTTCCTTCCTCTCCTGAAGCCCGTTCTGGAAACACCGTGTACGAAAATCTGGCTCAAGTGTTCTTTAGGATTCGCTTTTTTTGAATTCATGTCAGAATACTGCATTTGTAAAAAAGAAAATATAGCGTTGCTTGGTATTGTTTTATTCAGTATATGGTTTGCAAAATACAAGTGATCTTTGAATAATAGATGTACACTCAATGGTAAAGTGAGAACACTACGTGTAAGGCGTTCTTGTCTCAGCAGTGGGGCCCATACCACGTTCTTTAGGGATTTGAATACTAAGCAAGTAATCAGGATCGTGCTTGCACAGCTGAGATCCCTCGTAATTTCATTCGTTATTAATTCTTGTCCAGGATTGTTGTACAATCGATTCTCGCTTATTTCCACCGGCTTTAATCGCCTTTTGCCCCTAAAATATTTGATTTTTTTTCAGAAATGCCGTTATATTTACGAGTAAAGCGACTGCGAAGTGATGTACCTGTGGAAAGTTTTGAAGCGGGCCGGTTAAGTAAATTGTCCAAATTGGAATCGAATGAGAATTATGCCTCGACTTTTCGTTACGTTGGAAGTCAATCAAATGAATCAGATATCATCGATGAGAACAGTCTGGAAAAGTTACAAAAACTTGATCCAAAAGGCTCTTTTAAATTACAATGGAATTCCAATTCTGGAAGAATTTTTGGCAAAGGAGTTAGTAGTGTCCCGTGTGCCGTAAGTATTTTTTGTTTTTAGATGGATGTGCTTTTCTGATTGCATGCTAAAGACGTTAACGACAGTTTTACTCATTATTGCCCACTGCTACTGGTGTTGGTCGAGTTGTTTGGAGCGTCTACATCTCAACATACACGCCAGAGATTCAAATCCCACCGCCTTCACTTTTGTCCAGCTTGTTACCACGCCTGACGTCTTGGAATATTATGCGTTTCTCCGTCACTCTCAGTCTCGTGAGCAAGGTGGAAGGGGTTTATCTCTTCAATTGTGTGAGATCTTTGCTCTATGAGCCGCGATTTCCGCTATTTTCTACTCACACAAGCCCACTAAGCGCTATTTCCCAACCCATCAGTCTTTGAGTAAAATCGTATGCGAATCGCCCGTATTTGAGATGTTAGGTTCTTTTTTATCACATGAATAAACATGATGTCCTATAGAAAACACACTCCAAGCGTTAGTGGATTCATTGATCACACAAGGCCATGGGTTACATAGCGTTTATCATACCAGTTAGCCGGAGTGAATTATGTTTGTTCGAAAAGTGTTTCAGTTTCTGTCTACAGTATTCAGTAGAAGCAAACACAATAATCACATGCTTGAGTACTGAGGAACCAGGGCCGTTTCCAGCACTCCCTCAAAATATACCAAAAACACTTTTTGTGTCTGGGGTATGGGAGAAATACTTTATCCAGAGCACCCATTTCGCGCCGAAGCGGTTCAGTTGAGTTTGCGTTATGAGGCAAACGCACATAAAACATATATCTTCGGTGTAAGCCAATAAAATAACAGATCTCGTCGTTTCACTTATCAGGATTTGATGGGAATGGCATCGGAACATTGTAGTTCTACTTCTATTTCATGCGTTATAACGAACCAGTCCTACCATGTGTAATTTCCTTCTTGTACAAACCATTCTGAGACTTGGTAATGGAACATATTAACGACCTTCACTTAACCATCGTTTGCTGTCAGTCACATTACTTGTCATAAAACTCCGGTTAGTCGATGTTTGAGCAGAAATTCGAGCGTAGAAACGACGCAATTCCTGCTTACTCCTGCATTGAATTTCAGTTAGCCAGCACTAATTTGCCTACTAAATAGTTCCCAGCAGTCAGTTTGATACTTTCATCTCCGTGGGGTGTCTCCGAACATTTTCAACACTAGAGATAACGGCGAAAGGAGTATATTGCGTATCCCGAGGAACTTTTGTGGGAGGAGGAACTTTCTCGTTAGAACCAGCTTATTGACTCTGCTTCCGAAGCGGGATGGATGGAAAGACATGAACAGTGGAAATCTTCCACAACTTAGTAGTCACAGAAAGGGAAATCCGACACCTGGGGACAGTTACCTGATACGGATTATTGGCTGCCTATTTTCAGAACTGGCATTAGAAATTTGCGGGTATAAGAATAGCCGGAGAAAGTCCGGAGCAACAAATAACAAAATAATAGTTGTAGAATGGGGACAGTGAAGCGACCGCCCGGCAGTCGGCAAGCGACTGCAGATTAGATGGTAAGAAGTGGTCGTCGAATCAGCGGATGGTTTGCGTTGAATGCGGTCTAGAAGAGATGAGAAACACAGATCTAACTCCTGTGAATTCAGAACTCAATTGTAAGACGAAAGGCAGAAGGATTTCTGGAGTGAAGTATCTGGTTCAGAACAGAAATCTAATTTTGCGCGCAGCACGTGATCCAGGTGAGGACATGTATGTAGGCCAGGTTAACCTTTTCCTCAGCGACTGGGTGTAATACACCAAAAAACGATAAAGTGGAGGGATCGGATTTATGAAACGAAAGGAGACCAAATTAAGATTCATGCGGAAAGGAAAAGGTAATATTCAGGGGGATTGCGAAAGAGGAGAGGCATTGAAGAGAATACATTTCATGGAATGCTGAGTTCAAATATGCTCAAGGTCAGAATCGAGTGATGTAGCAAAAGTACAGGGATGATGGTGTTATAATTGGCTTTAAGTAATTCGCCTGTGTTATTTTTCGCCGCCGAATTCACTCTAATCGTCCACGGTGTGTTTATTAATTTAACGCACTTTATTAGTTACCTCGAAGTTCACCAACTCACCTATTTATCGATGAGGGATTGGGGAGTGTCGTATTAGCACTAAAACTCCATTTGTTTGTTTGATTTGCACTTTTGCTTGTAATTCTCCACTCTTTTTGTCGCCTGGTTGCTAGTGATTTAAATGAAACAATGGCTTAAACTAATTACTCAATCTTTTGTTACATACCTGCTCATGAGTTAAGTAGCCTATTGAGGATAGCTGACAACCAAGCCCCGAAACTTGGAGTGGTGGTCCCAATGGGTAAAGTGTAGTAACGAGCCAGAAAGAAGCAGAACACTGTCCCCCTCCAAAGTGATCGATGGCTGCGGGATTCGGATCTTTGACCTTGGAGGCGGTAAACAAACGTTCCAGGATACTGGACCACCATCGGTCCGAGAAATACTGAGAACTTTATTAACTGGGTATTTTCAGCATGTGCTCTAGTTGGAGATTTGATTCACTAACTAACCTTCGTACAAGATTCGATATGGCGTACAATGTCCACAGAGATAAAAAGTTCGCTAAATTCTCCACATAGCAATGTCTGATTCGCTGCTGTTGTTCGGGAAATCGGGTAATTTGAGGTTAGTGGATCGCGTAGTTCATCAGTTCAAAAACATTACTTTTAGCTGATGATTTTGTTTCGCAGACTCGTATTTTTATTTTGACTCTGTCTCCACTCCACGCGAGTCCTGTTTGGTCCCGTTGACATTCGCCCTTTTCCGCCCTAGTGGTGGGTTTCACGCATCGTTCTGCTCACGCCGATCTTATCGATCATGCAGCCTATCCGATAGATGCACAGACATGTCGCTTATTATCTGGGCACGGACCTCTCACCAACCTCGTTTGTGTACACATTGGCTGTGTTCCTTTCACCCAAACAACATACACAAACGCATACACTTGTCATATGTTACCCAATGGAGACTGAAAATACATATGAAGATGGACGTTTATTGTCGAGTAGAGTTCGACTGCGAAAGCGTTACGATGAACTCAGAGCACAAAAGCAGCTGTTGACTAGCATGGTGGCCCCGACTGATTGACAGGTACCTGCCATTGTTACTTCCACGTACCAAGCGGAAACACCGGATACGTACAGACGTTGCTCCCTGCGTGTGTTCAGCTGAACATGCAAAGTGAGTACCTATTGAAAACCCTACTGGCTTCCAGTGAGCGGTGTTGATTCTGTTTCGCAAAATCATGTTTTTACTTCTTCCCTGTGTCTCCACCTCACACAGACCGGGTTTGGTCTCGTTGACGTTCACCGATTTTTCTGATGATGGATGACAGTTGAAGGCGAGTCGTATCAACTTTCAGACCCATCTTGTCAGCTGCAGTATCACCCTTGAGTCCGACCCACCGTCCAGGAAGGCGTAGAACCTATGCTGACATTTGAAGCTGTACATGCTGGCTTGGAGTGGGTCTCGTGTAGCAACTTGTGGTGCTTTCGGCGACAGCCAGCTTCATTACATTGAGAGGGCGCTCGACAGTCATGGGCTCGGTGGTTAGGTTTGAAGTAGTTGAAACATAATTTTGCCGTCATGACTGTATCTGTTTTCTCATTCAGTGTCATAACAGCGAACCTAGGACAAAAATACGAGCCTTCAGTCGAATACAGAGAATAAACAATACTTACTCCCACTGTTGTGTGCGTGAACTGACCAGACGATAGTCTTCGAATAGCGCGTCCGTCGCTCGACCCAGGGTTCCCATTTCCACCGGTGATTTATCCATAGCAGTTTGTGGCAGCTGACAAACCTCTTTACAGAAATTCGACCAGGTTTCGAAGACTCGCGTATAGAATTTCGTCTGCCACTTCGACCCATTTCAGTTCAGTATGTCGCGGCAAATGCTGCACGGTACGGTTAATATTGGTGGAGCAGTTTAGGTCCGCCGTGTAATTCATTTGGAACAGTGCCATCTCGTTGTTGATCATTTGTCTCACTAATATGTTCAGACTTTGGACAGGGATGTGTGTTGTGTCTCCGAAGAACGCATACAAGACCCAACCTCAGTGTCAACACTTCACTCTCCAGATACAAGTTCGGCTTCTCGTTCCACTCTTCTCGTGTCGAGTGATTCAGTGTCTGGTGCTCGTCTTCAGGCTGGCTTTGGCATCGCTCTGAGCGTGAAGGCTGAGCGTGCACTGCTCGAATGAATTCCAGTCAGCAGTCGTCTGTGTGCAGTTCACCTGAATGGTTCTGTGCATGTCAACAGTAATGGACTGAAGCATCGATGCCCGTTTGTCGTATCTGCGTACTCCTCAACTAGCTGTAGCTCTCCAGAGGCCAAAGACGAATTCTACCAGGATTTGTCTCAACTGCTCCATAGCGCGCACTCTACGGACATCATGATTCTTGCTGATGATTTCGATGATCAAGATGTAATCCTAGACGCGACGAAAAAAATAAAGGAGATCGATTTGGCCTTCCAGCCGATCGAATCGACAGCGGTGATTGACTCATTCAACTATGTTCCGACTATGAGCTATTCCTAGCGAGTACAAGTTTCTCGCACAAAAAACGGCACCGGCTAACCTGGCGTCCTCCTGCGCCTTCACAGCCTTGGACCCAGATCGACCATATTACTATCGGTTACCGCTGGCGTGGTTCAACTCAGTATTGTACATCATTCTGATCCACGTCTGTAGACACTAAGCACGCTCTTGTCCGTGCGCGTTTCAGCCTACGTCTCGTCGGTGGCCGATGCATCACTAAAACCAACCGTTCACCGCAGCTGCTACTGGACGGTAAACAACGATCTGCTTTCGGAACAGAATTATCCACCAGGTTATCGATACAGTCAAGTGCCCAAGATCCAGAAGAGCAATGGACAGAGATCCAACGGGCTTTATTTGAGGCTGCTAATGCTGATCAAGATCCAGCAACTAGACACACACAGAAAACATGGATATCTGTATCCTCAGTTGCACGATTAGATGTTCGCAGATCGATCCCCCCGGAGTTCAGATATGATGAAGCACGGAGGTGCCTTAGACGCCGATTCGAATCCTGAGGAACGACCGTGAGCAGTGGTGGATGACAAAGCTTAGGGAGATGGGAAAAGCTGCGGAGATTTGCAACAGCCTCTGCTTTTCCCGTCTAATCAGAAATACCGGTCCCCGAAAGCCAGCCGTTAGTGAACTGATGAAAGGGGCGAACGGCCCACTGATTGGGACTTAGGAGCGTCGTCTAGTTCGTTGGGCGTAGCATTTCGAGAAGCAGCTTAATTGGCCTTTATCCTCGGCAGGCTGGCTAAGTAGCACTATAGCTCCAGCTCCGGTTGTAGATACCAGTCCTCCGTCAGAAATGGAGGTTCTTCATGAGATAGGCTACCTTAAATGACAAATCTGCTGGGCCGGATGGGTTGCCTCTGTCTATTTTCAAAGACGGTGGCTCAACATTGTTATTGGAATTGACAAAACTCCTCGGTTTGGTATGGGATAGGGAACAAGTTCCGAAGAGTTGGTGTGGAATTCTGTTCGTACCAATTTACAAGAAAGGTGACAGGTCCTGCGGAAACCACAGGAGAATAAGTTTAATTAGCATCGCATCTAAACTGCGTGCTGGTATTATTCTCCATCGCCTATCAACCGTTTGCGAGCAATGCTCGCGTGAGAATCACGCTGGGTTTGGACCTGGTGGAGGTTGTGTTGTGCACATCTTCACTCTTCAACAAATTTTAGAACATGGACACACCTTCCATAGGCCTACTATCCTCGTTTTTTATCTTAAAACGACCTTCGACTCAGTTGACCGCTCAGTTCTCTGGTGCCATCTCTTGTCAAAGAGTACCAGAGAAATTAGCTTCCATCATAAAGTCCCTTTACATTAATAGCCGAAGCCGAGTTTGAGCTTGCGGTGTTTTTTCACCCGAGTTCATCACGAGAAGTGGTGTATATCAGGGTTGTTCTCTTCTTTTCTCTTTAACTCCGTGATTGATATAGTCCTAGAGACCGCAATTTTGTCAGTTGGTGATAATGGCATTGAACTTTTCCCAGGTGGAAAAATGTTAGACTTTGAGTACGCGGATAACATTGGGTTTCTAAATGAAAATCCAGATAAGTTGCAAGCTTTTCTGGACAGCTTGAGGGACTGCGCAGCGATGTTCGGTATGCGTTTTGCACCTTCGAAGTGCAAGTTGCTGTTGCAGGACTGGGTTAGTCCAACAACAAACCTTTAAGTGTCCGGAGAAACAAGACTTGGTCGATAAGTTCTGTTATCTGGACAGCTGCATTTCTCCCAGCGGTCGGATATCGGATAACATGTCTTTGCATATACAGAAGGCTCGTTTAGCATTTGCCAATCTGTGGCATCGACGTGACATCGGTTTAGCCGTCAAGGGCCAAGCGTAAGCTACAGCAGTCAGGCCAGTGCTTCTCTATGGTTCGGAAACATGGCTACTGCGGGTAGACGATATACGAAGATTGTCTGTATTTGAAAACCGATTTCTTCGTAGCATTGTTCGAATGTGGTGGGAACACCGTATAAGCAATGATGAGGTTTGGCGGAGAGTTTTGGGTTCACGAACTAACTCATGACCTGAAACACTTAAGCTCACAAAGCTAAGATAATTGGAGCATGTTTTATGCATGTCCCCTGACGGGATTCCTCGGTGCACCATGTTCGCTGAGGTGGAAGATGAGTACGGGTGGTCAGTTCATGACATGGAAGAAAGGTATGAAAAGCCTAACTTGTGTACTTGGCCATGTACGGCGTGTTAGACTTCCTGGGTTTAGTCCAAGGAACCCTCTCACTCAGTGGTTATAAGGATTAGAAGAAATGGCTAGGTGTCGCAATCCGAGGGGCTCTTGCATTCACAAACTTTCTTTATCGACTTGATAGCAGTACCTGTAGTTTTGTTACTGCTCTTTTAATATTCCTGTCCTTCTTCACTGTTTTCGATTGAGGCTATCGCCAGGGGATATCAACCAGAGCCACCGAACCCAAGTGCATCGGTAATGGTTGTCTGAAGTGAACTGCTGCAAAACCATTTGTCTGTTCATTATTCGCTGTAAAACCTGTGTGGAAGCATGCGCAACTTCAAGGTCCAGTCCACAGAGTTACCCTCCAGTAGCGTAGAGTTAAACTTAATCGTAAAAACCTGTGTTCTGTGACGGGTATTCAAAGGTTCACCTACACACTAACCATTGGAGTCAAAAGTATTACATATGATTGCGCACAAGATGGTGGACTCTGTGCAGATGAGACTGTGAAAAATCTCTAGTGATTAAGGCAAATCAAATGTTGAATATTGTGTCTGAATATAGTGTTCTTAATAATGTTTGGGTTAATTCAATGTAAAATATCTTGTTCAATTTTCATTCAGAGGCTCATGTTCCATCAGAATTACGGTCGGCCGGTATTGGTGAAAACATGGTTTCGTCTGCGCGTTGAACATAGTTATATACCACATGCAAGCAGACCACAAGGCTTCTTGTCCTCACACCTCGCCACTATTTGCTAGTTATGATGCATACAAAATTGTGCAGTTTTGCGGTAATCCTGTCGTGTAGAAGCACAAAAGATGCCTATTGGATGCCCGTGTGCATCAGTTTCCACAATACCTGTAATTGTCTTGAAATCGGTACTGAACTGTATGGTATATTTCTTCGACCCATTAATAAGTCGTTTGGCTTACAACTTGAAAGGGTCTTGAATTCACTATTTACCAAGGGTCAACGTGTCGCTTTGGCAATTCGTCGGATCCGTACTGGTTCGTCATATCTCCGTCCGTTTCATTAGATTCCGACTCCGTATTTGGTGTGGTCGCGTGGATGAAGTCGTTACTGAACGACTCAGTAACCGTGGTCGACTTTATGCTTCCCTAAACTTTTGCTGGAAGAAAAATCAGTTCTTCCGCAGCCACGTGCCGCGCGCGACTTTTTTATTTGGATCTGCAATTTGCGTCTTCTGAGCTGCAGAATTCGGATCTCCAGCTCCAGTTCCTCCAGAAAGAGGTCTTCACACAAGCCCGCACTGGAACATGTGTTACATACGCTCACCGATAGGATTCCTCGGCGTACACAGTTCTTTGAGGCAGGTAATGGTTGGAAGGTAGGTCGAGGTGGTCAGTCCATTACATGATAAAAGGGCATGAAAAGCTTGGGCAAGTAGGACTTGTTAGACTTCCAGGTTGGGTTCCACGTGATCCGCCTATCAAATGGTTGGAAACATTAAGTGACATGGCCAGGTGTCGTGACCAGCGGCGTAGTTGTATTCGGACTCTTTCTTTGTCTTCGTGATATTCGCTTATTACTTGACCTTTTTGGATCTTTTTAACTTAACGCTTTCGTTCTTTCTGCCCTTTACTGGACGATGCTGGAAGGTAGCAACCGGAACCTGGCACAGAAGTGCGAGATTAGTAGCTGGATGAACTAAACTGCCTACCAGATGGTTGGGGACATCAAGTGACGTGAATAGGTGTCGTGGCTAGCGGCTTAGATGCATTCAAGCTCTTTCTTTGTCTCCGTGGTTTCCGCCAATTACTTTGTTTTCTGCTCTGTTTCACGTTATGGTTCTTTTCATTCTACCCTCGACTTGACGGTACTTTGGGGTAAGAACCAAAACCAGAGCACAGAAGCGCAAGGTTGATGATTGAATGAATTGAATTGAACTGACCACGCACCGAGAACGGAGGGTTTGTGAACCGTTAAAACAAATTGTGCGTCAGCTAGTTTTTGGGTAATTCAGCCAAGTGACAGTAGTTCTTCAGTTCAGATCGGAAATAATACCGAAACGATCAAATGAATCAAGGCGAAGAGTATCAACTAAAGGCTGGAGTGCATGGTCCACATGCACCATAGACAGGTCAAAATAACTTAGGAGAGAAATCGAAATTATCCTGGTAATATGGCTAAGCAGAAATAATACTCCCCCCCCCCCCAAAGCCAGCCCGACTTATCTTGGGCTACCCACCTCACCTGCTTAAGGTGAACATTGAGTGAACAGAAATGGTACTAATCACTCTTGCCACAATCATCCCAATAAGTGAGTAGTGTGCACCTACAACGGTGAGATTACTTAGCTGTCTACCCCCTCTAGCGGGCAAACCCTATAGATATCTCGTTTCCACCTCTTGCGTGGCAGCACCAACGGCTAGTATTCATCGAATAATCGATGCCACATCATACCTCACGGTACCATTGATAGGCACCGTATCCTTTCCATAGGTCGGCTTTTTTCGTCACCGAAGAATTGTCTATAGAAGCATGCTCGGTCCCCTGTAAACTTGTTCTCCAAAACAGTAGTATCTTGTGCTCACTTCCAACCATCCGGATACATCAGACTGCTTTTCCGAGAGCCGTTTCGTCCGCTCGTTGAGGTGGGAACCACATTTGTGGTTCGGTGGTTGGGTTCGAGGTGGCTGACGCAGTTCGTGATGTCTAGTTTCTCGTTGTCTTACACGGTCATGACTTCTGGGCAATGGTTCCACAAATTACGAGCACACAAACGCTGTCGTACACAAATGTTTGCTGTAGCTGCCCGTCGATTGATTGTCCTTGGCTAAAACTTTTGTACTCGGGCTGTGCTTTGTTTGAGCATGTGACTCATCGACCAACCCAACTTTCTTTCCCATGACTTGTTTCTTCGGTTCTAGTTATTTTCGTTTGAGTTGAATCAACTTCCGTTCAAGATCAGTCTCTTTGAATATGATCTCATGAAGCTCTTCTTTTGGGTAACTAGGTTCTAACCATCGTCTGCTGCAAATGTCTCCAACAATCTCGCCAGCTTCCTTGTTATGGGGAAATTGAAAATCAACATCCAAGAAAGAATCAAGGTTCATCTTGAGTGATTCAAAATTGGTGTCACAAGGAGGACTGTCAAATTCTCTATCAATTTGTAATGTACCATGAATGATTTCTTCTGAAGGCCATTGAGTGTTGACTTGAAAATAATAGGTCCAATGAATTCAAAGGAGTCCTTTTCGAATGCAATGGGCTCAGTTACTCCAGTGAAACCGAAATTCGGGTACTACTGAGAGACATTAGGTACTACAACACCAGATTCAAGGACTGTTAATTCCCCACACGGACTTTAGGTGATTGCCCTTCCGTCGTTAATCGAACGATTGACTTACACATTAAGTCCCGAATGAAACACAGTGAAAACTAAGACTATCTTGGTATACGGTTCTCAATTCGTCGTCCAAGGGACTTTCCAAACGAAGGTGAATCAGGGACGACTAAGACAGTGTATGGCTGTGTGGCACACTTTCGTTTGGAAAACCACGAAATCACGATTCAGTGTTAGTATCATTTATCACGTTCATAATAATTTACTGTTTTTTAATGAGAACAGAAAAAAGACATTGCGAGATGCGAGCATTTCGTCTACTCTTGTCGATTGCGTACGTATGTATGATACTGTACAGTCTGTCTTTTGAAATCCCGACATACGGTCGAATTCCAGTTAATAAAACATATACTACTCTCAGTAGCTCAAAAATACATTTGACCCGATTGTTTATCGGCAGAAAGAGAGAGGAGTAACAGTAGTACAAGCTGGAATTCGACCGTTGTTAGGACTTTGATCGAATTGAAGTGATCCTGAATTTTTCTCGAACAGTCTGTACATAACATACAGTGGAAAAAGAAGAGTTATCACAAATAAGTCGGCAGATCTTGTGGGGTTGTGTGCCAGGGAAGGCAGACTGTTCGCAATAATTGTTTTTGCGCCGAAAGAGGGGGAGAGGGGAGGTTCGCCTTGATCAGCACAGATTCACTAAACGCTAGCAGTTTCGCATTTCAATTGTGTAATCACACTTTGAATGACCAGGTCAGGCCAACTGGATGACCTGTTAAAAGCAGGCGCTTCACGATAGATGACGCAGGATTTCTTGCCACAGTTCGTCCTGTGTATTCCAGCTGAGTCATTTGGTGTAAAGGCCATTTTGGAATGTGTTTAGTTACTCGTTAAGTCATTTTTCTCTTCTGTTTTCCTCATGTACCGGTCATCGCAACTGCAGCATGTGAGGCATCAGGAGCAATGTGACTCTCAGAGTGATCATTGAATCTTAGGCTTCTAGTGGTCTGCACTATGCTCAGCTGGGCTGCCATATACGTTCGGCTTAGAGTCGAGCTTAGCTTATGACGTAAATGAGTAAGTGTGCTAGCTTTTAAAAAGAACAAATAAAATGAATTGTTTTCGTTCAATCATCTATGTGATTTACCATAGTGGGGGGTCATTCTGGTGGCAGACGGTAACCCACTGTCGTCTGGCTCGATACCACTCCTGACCTTGTGTGCTTCTGCCACTCCAAGTTTCAGGATGATTGCCGGCTATCCCTAATGGTGCAGTGGGCCCATGTGACTATGGCGTATACCACTTTCACTACATTTATGTTCAGGCAAGTAATAAAAGGCCCATAGCCACAAGACGTACGGTAAGAGAGCGTTTAGGGGAACAACTAGATCAGAACCAGCTTTTTGATACTGTCTGTGAATATCATCATCATGATCATCGTGCAGCGTTGAACAGCGGGGCGAGCCCCACTGACTACTGTCTTTCTCACCATGTTGCACATTTGATTAGAAGGTATGAATGTACAAGATGGAGAGGGAGTGGGCCTACACGGGTGCGAAAAGGAAACAACGCCCCAGTAGCCAACATACGAAATACATAGTCTAACTGTACAAACGCACATTGATCAATCATTCTGATGGGACAGAAAGTTCACGGTTCGCTGTCAAATCCTTCAGTGTCTCCAACCTACTGGTAGACGGATCTTTTGGACCCCAACCACGAAGACTTGAGGCACCTACTTTTCCCAAGTTCGCTGGGTATTTCCTCACTCCCCGTTCCCACGTCATCTGTTGACCTCCTTCCACTTCCTAGGAGGAATGGAGAATAGGGCACAGTATGGTAGACGTGTGTTTGCCATAAGCAGCACGTGCTCCCAACCGAGGAAGTCTACTAAGCTGGATACACTGTGATAGAATATTTTGTGAACTATCACCCAGTACCCCATAACTGACCCCAGCATTGCTCACTCGGTCATTCCGTCCAATATTAGCAACACTACACAAACATCGATGGTCGAAAACCTCAAGGCGACGAATATCATCTGCACGCAAACTTCGTGTATCACAACCGTTCACCTCTACTCCTGCGTTCCCATCCATCGTCACGTTGCTGCCAAGGTAAGTGAAGCGAACGACGATTGTTAGTTTCTCCTCATCGAACATCACGCTCGGAGCTGTCGACGTCCAGTCTCGCAACATTACTTTACACTTCGAAGGTGCAAAGTGTATTCCGAATGGAGCTGCAGTTGTTGCGAGTCTATCTAGTACACGTTGCGCATGTTTCGCTCATTCGAATAAGCAGACAAGGTCGTCGATGTAATCTAAGTCACATAACTTTTCATCATTTGCCAGTTCGATATCCACATCCTGAAAGTATCGCAGGGCATTCTCCATTATCTCGTCGATGACGAAGTTGAGTAGGAATGGGGAAATGGGGAAACCTTGTCGAACACCGCTGATCGTTTCGAACGGACCGAATAGTTCACCGTGAACCCTTATGCGACCAGATGTCTGAGAGTACAATGACCTCAGTAGATTCACTAGCTTCTGTGGCATACCTTCTCGGTGAGGAACACTGAATGGTGCTGTTCGGTCAACTGAATTGAAGACGCCTATCAAGTCGATGAATACCAATTATTTGGCGATCGACAGTATTTGTGACGCGTTTCACGTAATTGGGGAACTGTAAAAATCTGGTAGATGCATTATCGACCTGTGCGGAACCCGCGTATTGTTCTCGAGGTTCCTCTCGCGAGCCGGTGTAAGACGGTGCCTCAAAATCGAGGCGAATACCTTGATGATTGTCGAAAGTAAACTGATCCCACGATGGTTACTGCAATCATTACGTATTCCCTTCTTGGAGATACGAACAATCAATGACTCGCCCCATAACAGCGGGATATACTCCTCGTTCCGAATGTCACGGAGCACGGTGGGGAGTGATTTTATCAAGGCATCTTCACATATTCTGAAAAGAACTGGAAGAAGTTCGTCGGACCGGCTGGTTTTCCACACTTTAGTAATCGAATGCTTGATTCTACTTCTATTTCCGATGGGGGCTCAAGTGATACTCCCCAAGTAATCGCAGTTGTTGACATCGGAGTAACTACATCAGTGCAAGGTCACGCAAATTGCTCCTTGAAGTATTCGGTCGAACGTTTGCCGTTTGCCATGAATAGGCTGCCCATTTCTATCGCATATCGTTTCGCGGACCGAGGTTCGCCGTCCACTGGGGTCGCAAATAAGTTTGAATAGTTTTTGACCATTACCTGAAGCAGCTGCTACTTCCATTTCTATGGCTACGTAGACCCACCAAGTTTCGTGATCCCTCTCGTGGTTATTTGCGACTTTTGTAGGTTTCGCCGTATCTTTTTTGTCTTACAGTTCCAGAGTTGACCTTTTTGCTTCATTAGACTGAGCAACTCTTGAGATATCTAGTGTCTTTGATGGACATCGGATCTAGGGTCGCAGGTAAAACCTGCTGCCACGTGCATCACCTGTTTTATATGGGCCCAGTGCTCATCTACATTATTGTTCGTCGTAGTTTCTAGCTCGTGTGATAACTTCTGTTCATAACTGGTGCGAACTTCCGTGTCAGACAAACATTGTACGGCTAACCGGGTTTGCAGTTTGCGTCAATGACCATAGAGCTGGAGAGATAATCGCATTAAAACTAATGCATGGTGCGACTGTACGTAAGTAGACCAGTAGGATCTACATTTCCGGACAGACTTGCGCCATCGCTAGCTCACTGCCGATATGATCGGTCTGGCTTAGAGTACCTGTAGCGTTAGAGCGTCATGTCGCTGCGTGACGAGAGCTGTGTCGGAAATTCGTACTAGGTAGGAATAACCGATTGTCTGCACAAAAACTAGAGAAGCCTATCCCCGTTGTCTGTGCGTTGAGTGGATAAGGCACACCATCTACCTAAACGAGCTTGTAACGCACTAAGTTTGCCAGCTTGTGCATTAATGTCACCAGCTAGCACTAGAATATCAGAGCCTTTGCTTCTACGAACAAGAGTGGTGAGTTCGTCATAGAGCTCATCCTTCTGCATGTCAGAGCTGCAGTCCGTTGGGAAGTATGCCGAGATTACAAAAGTTTCGCTTAATAAAACTATCCTTTCGAACGCCGACTGACCCCCGAAGTCTAACTATACATAAACGGCTATTAACCCGGGATCCCGTCTAAAAGAGCAGCCTCGGCCTTGTCGCTTAAGACTATTCTCACACCATGTTGACCCGCAGCTCTAGCGTGCTCAGTCTCCTAAAGTGCGCAGGAAGTACGTCGATGAGATACCAGGAGCAGTTATTTGAATCACACTGCTCGAATCCTGGATACGCATTTCACTTGCGCAGCGGACATCAAACTTCAGAGAGTCTATTGTGAGGGTTAGACACGCCTGCTAATCGACCTGCATGAGAGTACGCACGTTAAGGGAGCCGAGATTCAGAGGCTGGCGAGGCTTCAGAAAGTGCGAGTTACCAGACAGGATCATTCCCGACACTATTTGACAATGAACCGTTGCGAGTATCGAGCGTGTTATCAGTGCGAGCATTATGGTTGATAGATGGGGCAAAGAGAGGTAGTTGGGGACAGAAGACAAAGGTTGAATAAAAGAGAAGGAACTCTGAGCAGTAGCCCACTTATCACTGCCTACCCCGCTCAATGCAATGGGCAGCGCGGTCCTGATTATCCTGCGCGAGGACCGATGCAGTATGGAATTCTTTGTATTCGTGCACTTCATGGGAAATGTTGGACAGGTACTGCTAGGGTGTCCAGCCACAAAGCAGGAGAGTGATTAGGGTTCTCAAGCAAAGCCTTTAGTTCTAACAAGAACCTGTCCGCAAGGCAGCGGGGTGGCTGATTGGAAGCCCATTTACTTGGACCAATTATTCTCCCACTTATTTTACCGACTGAGTTATCAACTCAGATCGATTCCTAACCTGGAGGACCAGAAGACTGGACTTTGTCTGACCTCTACCCAAAGACCTTTAAGGCATGCTTGTGTCTTCGGCTTAGGGAAGCCATCCTGTATAGCTCTTTGAGTCATGCAGGCGCGCAAGCCATCACACCATGTCAAGGTGCAGTCTCGTCGTGACGGACCCTTGCTCCTGCGGACGAATGACAAGTTCATCATAGAACTCATTCTTCTGCATGTCAGAGTTATAGTCTGTTGGAGCGTATGCCGAGATCACAAACAAACTGCGCCTAACACAGCTATCCTTTCGAACGCCAACTGACCCCGGGAGTCTGAGCACATAAACGACCATTAACCGGGGTCCAGTCTAAAAGGGCAGCTTAAGTCTTGTCGGCCATTAAATAAAGAAAATTTGTAGATAGATGAGAAGACACATAGGGGGAGAGTGTTTCACATTTTAGCAGTCTCGGGAGAAAAAGAAGATTAGAAGATAGGGATACAACAACTTGGTACAAAATCCCAATAGGGATTACTGCCCATCTGTGCACGAGAATGGTGGTTAAAGGTTATAGAAAGGGGAATCGCCGAGGCAGGCTCTGAAGTGCAGGAGCCTGTATAGTAGTAACAGAAGGGAGACAATGAGATAAAAACTAAACGGCGATATTTCAAGGCAGTTTCGGTCTTCATTGCCATTGATCCGGGACTTTACGCGCAACTCGGTAGTTCGGTTGACGACGGAAGGGCAATCAACTAAATTCCATGAGCAAAATTAACCATGATACTTGGAAGAACCACCATATTTTCTTACCAAAATTGACCCGGGTTTCGACAGCCACTGAGGAGAGAGAGAGAGGTAGCTGAAGTAGATTTTCGTTTGTTCGGGAGAGACTGGTCAGCGTTGTCAACATTATAGAGTTATGATCTGATAGCATTAACGATACCAGGATGTAGTGATTCTCAATATACGATATCTATCCGTTTTGATCTGAAGCGCAGGTTTGTCGCGTTTTCAGAGGATTCTATTTGGTTGTTTTGCCTTTTTTATTATATCCGTATGAGTGTGCTAGAAGGCGTATATCACATAGCCTCAAAGGCTCACTGCATTATTAGATATGACCGGTAACCAGTCCCTTGAATCTGGAGTAGAGAACCACTTAGGGTCTCATTTTATCGGTTATGGGAAGGAGCCGGACGACAGTGGATTAAAATAACCCCAACCCCATTGGTTACCACGTCCTAGCCGTGCCGAAACCCACGTTCGTCTGACATGAAGAATGAATGAAGGAGAAGAGTATCACCGAATCGTTGTGTATGATGCTGAAATGTGTTGACAATGGAGAGTTGTGCTAATACATTCCTTGACCGTTCTGTTTGCTTTTTTCAGTCACTCTCCTTTCACGTGCTCATCACCCCCGCCCTTCTCTCAGGTACGAATCAATAGTTTAAAGCGATCTTTGTCCGTTGTTGACTCTGATTCTGACTCCACTGTTCCGGTGAAAGTGATGCGTATCATTGACATCACTCCAGACCAAACCAAAGATGAATTGTCCCATGCTTTTCACGGCTCCACAACCCTGAACGCATCCGAAATTCACACAGCGGAGGTAGACTACGTCTACGATCTGTATTGTCTTGAGAAACGGCGCAAAGCCGTGGGCCACAGTCGTTCTTCGTCTCCTTTTTCGGAGCTCAGACAAGACAGTAATCCCGAGTCACTGAGCCCTCTCTATATGCGGGACGAGATTGTGTATGACCAAGATAGTCGGGACGACGGTGAACAAATCTATGCGGATGACGACGATGATTCGAATAGTGAGTCAAATTGGCGCAATGATTATCCGGACGAAGAGGATGTGTCCACAACCGGCTCCAGCTCATGTTCAAATGACTCCGATAATCGGTCCGATTCGGATGTGAGCCACTCGTATTATCAAATGTCACAATACGACCGGTTTTAAACCACTTGATTTTAACAGATGAGACGGGTGTACTACTCACACTGATGATCGCATTTTGCCCCGATCACTCTTTCCTTCCTACTCCCCATATTCATGCATGTAGCGCGTTGTGCCAAATAACTTATTTCTCCTACGAAAACTTGTATTTTATTTTATTTTTTCAAGTTTTGCAGTCAAACGGTGATAAATCGAATGAGTCGATTGGTGCTGTCGTTTTACATTCCTTCGCTTACTATACGAAAATGGTTTGTTCTGATCAATTCTGTTCCTCCAATTAGTATTCAACCACGATGGGTCGAAAATTTGTTCACTGGCTTCTCCTCTGCTACCACGTTGGTTCGAGTTGAAACACAGAATATTGAGAGATCTGGGTCGATAAAAAAATTCGTCGATATTTTGTATCGTGTTTTTTTTTATACCGGAGACGCACAAGTTTGTACCCATGAAATCGCGTTGTTGCATGCAGACCCTTTTTTTCTTATACTATTTCGTTTCTCAGCCCGTGAGTTGATTAATCCGTGGGCCGCATAGATCTACGGCGTACAGTTTAACATTGGGGTCAAACACCGAATTGCGGAGGTTTTATGCTTGTCTAAGTCAAGTGTGCAAAGGCTGCCGCGAATCCCATCATTCCGATGATTGAACATACACACTGTATCTGAGGTCAGCTTCCGAAGCCATAAAGCTCCTTTCCTTGTAAGCCATAATTCCGGGATCAAAAACAGGTTTGAATGTACTTTGGTCAGCCGTGATCTTGAGTGCTAGTAAATTCAGCATCAGTATTAGGAGATCTAACTTGTTTGTGAAACAATTCATCATGTAGTTGTAGCAGTAAAGGACGTTGCAAGCACTATACAGTTTGTCTAGTAATTTCGTACTTCATACTACTGAAACAACTTCCAGTAGCCAAAATTGGGGTGCTCACCATGGTCAAGTAGGAAAATTCAATAGAGCGTACCGGTGTTTGGAGGATCAAGGACACCGCTGTTCACTGTTGTATTCCAGAAGGACGGGCACTGGTATCAAGATGCCCATACCGTCGTGGTAGCTTATTGTATTTGTGTATTGCTTCATTATTTTGATTCAATTCATTGCGAACTGCAATGGACATGGGAACCAACTGACGCGTCAGATGGCAACTTCTTACTCCATCCCCAATTAATTGGATCTCCCTTTCGCCGATTGCTATTGCCAGATACTGCTCATATCATCCTCGTCCACTAACCTCTAGTTCGGGTTTTTTTTTATTACACGCTTGCGCCTGAGTGCATTGGAAGGGGCATTTACCCCATGGTCACGAAGACCCTCTGCACTATTGGGGATAACCGGTAACCAGACTCTGAGACTTGGAGTGGCGAAAAACCGCATAAGGTCTTAATAGGTCAGGTGTGGTAACGACCTGGGCGGAAGTGGATTACTGTCTACCACCAAAGTAACCGGTGATGGCGGGGATTCGAATCTCGGACCTCCGAGGTAGTAAGCAAATGCTCTAAACCACTCGACCACCACCGGCCATTTTTCTTCGGTTCAATTATTCCACTCTAGGAGGTAGACGACTTCCTAACTGCTTACTTGACTACGTCAGGATGAATAATGTGAAATTAGAGCATTGTATTATGCCATCTCGTTTTGCATTGCGCCAGAATGGTACCATTTGACTGGAAATAGTCTATTGCCGTTTTAAGTGGACTATCTTTTACAACAGACCTCGTTATTACTTCGCGGCTTTTGACGGTAAACCGCTTCCCTTGAAGTATGCTTCGTAAATTGTGTTTTAATCAACAGCCTATCCAGGTATTTTAACATGGAAGTGCAGGAGCACTGATGTTCGCCTTCGGGTGAATAAATTGCACACGCGCACGCAAATGGAACACCAGTCAAATATAAAACTTACGTACCCTATCTAGTTCATACCAACCGTAAGCTGCTAAACAACTGTTAGGTGCGTATTTCATAACTATTCTTCAAACTTTGACTTCATTCTCAGACTATTGTTATTACGGAAACCTCATCTTTTTGTTTGTTCACCTAGTTTAGCAGCATGACTTGCCGATGACAGTTGATTTATCCTCAATACTTAAAACATTGGTACTAATTGTAGCTCAGGTTGACGTTTCAGCACCAGTTGAGGTGACATCGTCAGCGCATGTAACGATCTCCTTACACATTTGTGTGTGTAAATGGCCTACTCCTTGAGTCGACCTTGACCTTAGCAAGGTACCAACTATACAAAGCTGACCTTTCAGAGCAAACTTTAAAATATGATGAGCTGACCTTTCAGGGCAAGCTTTTAAATATGATGAGCTGACCTTTTCGCGTGCCTTTTGATTAGGGAAAGCTTGATTTATTCAAGTCTGTCCTGATATTTCTGTATATCTATGTGGGAACTTTTTCCGGTTTTATGTTTTATGCTTTACTCTTTTTATTTGTTGCTTAGATCTTCGGTTCGATGAGTCTTTTGAGAATCAGTTGGGTTGACGTGTTCATGCGAAGAATTGGGTTTCACGGCTATGGGTCGGTAGGATCGATATTCCGTTTATTCGTGTTCCATTTCTTGTGTATCACGAGATTGTAAATGCGACCCAATTCGATGTATTTGTTGATTGTATTTGTGGAAGAATGCCAAACTTCAAAGAACTCCCTTGCATGCGTCGTGGATGTCTGGTCCAGATTACGAACTTTCTTCAGATTGAACGCGTTTCCTTCTAGGTCCTCGTGAATGAATATTAATAAGCCTAGGTCGTATCTTGTAGCCATTTTGTGTCCGTGCATTTTTGTAGCAGCCTTCTATTTTGACCAACGTAGCATTTGCTACACTCCTTGTGTTTCACCTTGCATATCACGTTTCTTCCTCGGTTTTCATTTGCTCCTTCGGTCTTGATATGATTCTTAAGGGCTTGGTTGGTTTATGAGCAATTGTGCTGCCTCGTTGTTGTTGGAATCTTGCGGTCATTCCGGATGTTTTGATGTATGGTAGTGCTATCCTTCGGTTAGACTGCCTTCCCTAACTTTGCTCGTTTTTAATTCCGTTTATAGTTCTTTGAATGCAGTTTTCTGGATATCCATTCCGCTGAAACACTAAAAAGATATTTCTCTTGTCATCTAAGTTCCATTGTGCTGCAGTGGGTTTTGGCTCTTTTGAACAGAGCTCGGATGCACGAGTTCTTGTTGCTTTTTGGATGATTATTATTGAAGCTAAATATTCGGTCCGTATGTGTTGACTCCCGATATACAGGAGTCTGCAGTATGCCATTGCCGTTTCTTCTGACCGGTACTTCTAGGAACGACAGTTCTCTGTTCTTCTCCACCTCCATTGTGAACTTGATGTTGTTGAATGTGCCTTTTCGGTATCCCAGTGTTTGTGATTACGAAAGTATCGTCTGCATATCTGATCCAAAGTTTTGATTAAATTGTCGGTAATGCAATTTTCTTAAGAGCTTGCATCACAGGTTCAATAAATCCGGATGTAGATGGTCCCATCGGAGTGTCTTTTATTTGTTCGTAGACCGCTCCATCGAGTTTGAAGCATGTTTATAGACATTGGTTCATCAGTTCACAAACTGTTTGTACTTCCAACGGTTGATTTGGAAAGTATTCCTGGAGAAGTTCCTTTATTGTTTTTTTCTCAGTTCAAGTCAGTTGAGATGAAGTGCCGTAGCATCAAACAAGACCATAGCTTCATCGTTCTCCACTTTAATATTTTTTCCACTTTGTCCAGGAACTGTTTGGCTTTGGTTGTAGAGTAGTTTGATCCATATATCAATGGTTTGAGGCGTCTCAATAATTCCTTGGTCAGATTGTACGCTGGAGTTCCGGGTAAGGAAACGATCGGTCTAAGTGGAATGTCTTCCTTATGAACCTTCGGCAATCCGTAGAATTATGTGGTATTTGGGGGCCTTCGTTTTACATCCTCCATCATTCTTCCTTGGCAATCCGTTGTAAGTCCTGTAACTTGCCCAGGACTGCACTGATTTTTCCCAGTTTGGCCGTTGGGTCCGTATTGATTAGGCGATTTGGTGGTGGTGTCGTTCAATAAATGTTTGGATTTCTCAATGTAGTCGATTTTTCCAGGTGATAACCGTCATTTTTCCTTTTTCGGCTGGTAGAATGCTGATTTATCTTTCTCGGGGATCCTCAGCTGTAGTGCCTATCCAATGAGCGCCTTCCCCCCGACTGGGACTCGAACCAGGAGTGCATGATTGTGAGTTAGACATATACACCTTACCGTGAGGCTCGCTTAGCGATGTTTCATGCCAACACTACGTGATATAGTGCCTTTCGAGCACTGACTTTGAATGGCAATAACCTTGACCAGCGTACTGACTAATTCCTGTGGTGGTTGAAGCGGCAGTACAATGAATGCTTCCATATTCATAAATTCCCTGATCAGCTTACAACGCGGAATTGTTTTTGCGCTCATAGTTTGTAATTCTTCTTTGGTTTTCAGACCAAGACCGAGTGAGTATCAATGAGCAGCTGGAATCGACTTGTTCACCAGCAGAGTTTGCATCTTCACTACCACAACGTTTATAACGCGAACCCGATCAGATACTATATTTGGGCAGACTTTTCATGTACTATGATACAAGAAGGAAGCTTTTCACAGCGTAGTGGAATCCAAGATAGTATTCCGCTAATTATCCGGATAGAGGAACGTTTCTGGAAGTCATCTAGTCTGCTTTATAAATTAGTTAAATGAGCAGTTTGTGTCTTCGTACGCGACTTAATACGCTATCAGTCGTGTTCTTTCCCCGTCATCATGAGCGTCTAGCTGAACTACAACAGAGCGAGACCAATTGACTTTCTTCTGTTTATCTTGTAAGCGAGGAAGAACCAAGCCCACTCCTTATCGTAAACAGGCCGGCTTACGTATTTGTGTTTTGATGTCTTTCTGACACCACATGAAATGAACATGTAAACTATTCTGTCAGATTTTTGGGTCCAGCCACTAGCTTCATGTGTCTGTTGATACTACAGGAAATTCGAGATGAGCAGCTGGAAGGGTATAGTTGGCCTACGACTTCTTCCACATGCGATCTCTATAGGCCTATTTGACCGGTTTGGAATGACAGTACAGGAAGGAGCATTGCTAATACGAAAAATTCAGTGATCTCAACCGGTAAACCGCTTCCCCCAATAAGTAATGTTCCGCAACACAGTTTTGTCGAAATGATGGTGGTCAGCCGACGTTTTTGTTACGGCGGTTAACATTTCTCAGGACCGGTTATTTGCCGGAACCGTCTCTTCAGGTGGTAAAATACACAAAGTGAACTACTACTCATCGGCTAGGAGATGCCGCAGCAGCTAGTGTCTTTTGTCGTGTCATTGTTTGAACAAGTCTGTACAAAAGATCGGGTTCTGCACTCTTTGTTTTCGTGGACTCCTCGTCGCGAGTAGATGCACATCTTCCTTTTTTCGCATGCTAATCGCTTCCCCTACCACATGCGGCATGCAGAGCAATCAATGAAAAACATTTAAATAGTTCGACCAATTTCCGCTCAAAGATGTCGACAAAAGACAATAAAATTGGCCCAGATGTCCGTTGTCATCCATGACGCAGTGGCAATACGAATATTTAATCATTTCTGTCTGGTATATATAACCGTTGTGGTGATTTGCTTTCGAAACATTTTCAGTCGTGGTCGGAATCGTGACAGACAAACTGTGCTGTACCAGTTGAGTTATGTGGTCACACCGATTGCGATAGTTTCCCGCCATGCCTACGTTGACGGGTGGTGGCGATATATTCAAGTCAGCTTGCTAATTGATTGCCTCGTTTCGGCTCCCGGCCAATTCGATGCTGCACAGGTTCTCAGAAAAACGAGCAATTTGTCCGTGCAAGCAGCAGACTGATTGCAAACGATGATCAACAGCTGCGGATATCTTGGGCTCGTTTGCTGTACGACGATGATGATGACTTGATTCAAAGGCAGTATCGAAAAGCGGACTCTAACTTGATTGTTCCCCCGAACAATCCCTTACCGTACGTCTTATGGCTATGGGCTTTTTGTTACTTGTTTGCCCATAAGTGTAATGAAAGTGGTATACTCCATCATTAGGGACAGCCGGCAATCAGATCCTGAGACTTGGAGTGACAGAACCACATAAGGTCCCGATAGGTCAGGTGTGGTAACGAGCCGGACGACAGTGGGGTAGTGTCTATCACCAAAGTGACCGACAGTGGCGGGAATCCGAACCTCTGACCTTCGAGCTGGTAAGCAAACGCTGTAAACCACTAGAACACCTCCGATCATGCGGGCCAGAAAATGTAACATTGTTAGCTTCACGTTCAGGCGTTGGAAATTCCCATAACCACAAAGTCTTACTACACTGTCACGCAGAACCGGGAATCACAACACAGGCTTGGATTGAAGAACCAAGTATGGTTTCCGTAAATCAGGGGTGGTAGTGATACGAGCTATGGCGAGCTTCGGAAGACTGCTTATCTGAGATAGTCAGAAACGTCTTTCACTCGATCGCCGAAAATCATTTGGAACCCGTTGGGCGCGGTGGTGGTCCAGTGGACAATCACCCAAGTTTCAGTGTTAACGAAACTTGACAGCTAAATAAGAAATTTCCCGTCCTTTTATTAGACAACGGATATGCCGGTATCATGATTATGTTTGATCATTTTATCAATATGGAAACAAACGTGGGTAGAAAAAACGGTGGAGTTGCTGTGTGTTTTTGTTATAGAACGGGTTTTGGTGAGCAACTCGCACTAGTCGAATAATACGAAGATCAGTTCCGTTCGTGCTGTTGTCTTTTGGGGGGCAGTGCTTCTCGTGGTCAGGGGCAGTCACTCGGAAATTGTTCCCTGGTCACCACTCAGTCAGTCAGCGGCGTTCCTGGCATCTCGTTCATGGTTGACCGTAATGCGGCCAAACAGTGAATCGAGACGTTTAGGTATCCCAGAGTAGGGTTTTTGTTCATTTCAGTTTTTGAACTGCCTTCCGTGCTTTCCATGGGATGTACTGGAAGATACAAATAAAACAGAAAACGTCATTTATTTTTAATATACTTCATTTTGTGTTACATCATAATAGCACCATATTTCAGAAAGGGGACTACAGCCAGTTGGGATCTGGCGGCAGCGTCAGATGGATTCGAACTCGTAATAGAGGAATCTGAAGTCCACCGTGACGACCGTTTGATCACCACCGATCATAAATAGTTTCGGTGGTGATTCCCACATCCATACTGCATGATCAATCATTGTCTAAAGAAGTCGAATCTTCCACAACTCCTACTAAGGTAAAAAGCATTTGACTATCGAGCACGGATTGACCGTGGTAGAATAGTAAGCCATGTAACCACTAGAATCTTCTGTGGTATCCCAGAGCTCGAAGGCTCAGTATTCTCATTTCATGGTTTAGATGGAAGGGACACACCGTATGGTGACAAGGATCAGCCACCTTGACATTGACCTCTATCCGCGGTTAAAATAATTGCATGCGTTGACAGAAAAATAAGTGAATTCGCAAACAGTAACGAGGCAGGAGTACATTCCACGTCAGTTTGGAGGGATGCAGGTACGACAACGAAATGGTTACTTGGCAAGGACCACCTAGCCGACACTATGACTGATTTTCGGCTGTTTACTTGCTGGTCAACCTGCACGTTGGAACAGCTCGGACGATTGTTCGTGTTTTGATGCAACCTATTCAAATTAAATCATATAACAGGACCCCAAGTAGGCAACAGGACTGATGATGAAGATCGCAATCAGGCTGGCTCAGTAAGGACGGTGTGCATAAGAACAAGCTCAGTGTTCATAGGCATGTGACCAAGAAGAAACCAAAATGTTCATATAGCAGGAGAAGTGATTTTACTGGAGTGTGGGCGGGAGAACTTCATAGGGTTAGTACAATTAGGAAAATCAGTGAGACACATTCTCCAACTATTTAGCTGTGTACACACAGCGGATATCTTTTCAGTACCATGTTCTAAGCAGCACTGTATTTTGAGGTTGAGTGCTGGTCTCCAATTGAGTTAGAAACTAAATCTGACAGTGTTCTTATGCCGCACCAAGTTTCTGCATTGGTTTGGGATAGTAACAGTATGACAAGTGGAGATCACCTCATAGTTGTTAAAAATCAGTCTAGCTCATGACGTGTTTGCGATGGTACATTAAGCGACACACGGCGAGTCAAGTTATCTAGGTGATAGCAACTCCCTTCATTACTACTACTTTCACGCTGCTAGCTCCTGCGAGAGGATGAGCCGGCTTCATGGATGTCTCGAATGGCACCTGCCCATAAGCGGTGTGTGTAGAGGAACTGTTCACGAGGAGCCTTGGGAATTAAGCACAAAGTGGCCTCTCCAGGTGTCATTCGGCTTTTCGTTCGAGGTAGCAACTCTAGTTCGTGTACAACCAGGTGCTGTATGTCGGGCAACAAGAAGTTTGTGTGTTGAGAGCCGGTGACCGAACGATCGATCCATGCGCCTTTCGGATGACGGGCTGCGAGTCGAGGATGCCCAACGCGTCCCAGTGAATCGTACCCCACTAAGGATAGTTGGGTAAGAAGCATTGGCCTTACTTAGTGGCGGATCACATTCGCACGCATCACGTTTCCGTCTATGGGCTTCTGTGGTTTGCATGTGGAGAGTTCGCTGTCAAGCGAAAAACCCGCCATATGCCCTAATAACGCCGTGTTACTTTCGCCTGGTTCCTTGCCTTTGGCCTGTCCGATATGGGTAACCCTGAAGGACAGTTTGCGCCCGCAATCGGCATAGCCCTCGGAGTCATCTTAGCACGCAAACCTGATCATGATGGTAAAGTAGTATAATGGACGGCCAATAAGTGTGACCAGCTCACTTCCCATGGTACACTTTGTTGTGCCAGTGCCCAAGATTTTGGACTATTTCGATCGTCCAATTCCCAAGAGAAATAAACCACGAGCAAGTACGGAAACTGTATTCATTCTATATCCAAAAAGCAACACCTAATGTTAATCCTGTTTCTCAGATTCATGTTTTTACTTCGACTCTGTGTTTCCCTTCCACATGGGTTAGGTTTGATCCCGTTGACATTCGCTCTTTTCCCCTTCTATTGTGGGTTTCACGCATGGTTCGGCTCACGCCGATCTTGAGACCTGTGCGACAAACGCAGATACGTCGCTTGCTAACCGGGGCACAGAGCTTTGACCAAGTTTGTTCGTGTACACATTGACTACTCCCTATCCATCCGGCCTCCCGTGGGATTGTCCTCACAAATACACACACAGCTGCGTCACTCCTAGTCAGACGGAGTCAGACTCAGCCTGTGTAATGCTTCTTTACACGCACGCACGCAACTCTCCTACCGATTGCTTGTTTCTCATGGACAGTTGGTCAACGTCGTTGTGGTAACGCGTGACCTTCCTACGTGTAATTATTCTCTCGATTGCATACCGGATGGATACAGCAAACTGTTGTCTTGTTGAACCCAGACACAGCTACTACTGTCTTGTTATCCCATGGACGCATTCTATTTAAGTGCCTCTGGATAACGTTGACGACTAGAGACCTCACATTTCGAGGTTTGTACAATTTATTGAATTAATCGTTTGCGTTATTAATAGCATCGTACCACAAGATGGTCTCAGTTCTTATAGGTTTGAAATTGGAACTCTGTGCGTTACTCCATTGTTCGGTCGAGACCGGGAATCGCAATCGTTAGACAATCTATTTCCATGTGCGGTAGTGACACCTTACATAGCGTGAAAAATTGAATATATGGACACATGGCGTAATTATTGATTGTCCAGCGTGGTGAAGCAATGTGATTGACTGCATTGAACCATAACTTGTCGATGGCTGATTGGTTGGCCGGTTGGTGTGAAAGGTAGGCAGTCTTTCATCAGTCATTGGTTGATATGAACAGTGGCGCGTGGTGAAACGTTCAGGTCATGGATACGTGCGTCATAATTGCACTGCTGTGTGGAACATGCAGACCTGTCATGGGTTAGTGCTAATGGAGGACTTTCACGTCGGTTGAGAGAATGATGATTGCCACCTCGCTGATGGCGTATTTTCAGGAATGTTTTCGACTCCCTGACACACTTGTTCACTTTAGACCGCGCCCGAGGCGGTAGGTGTTAAGTGTAAACTATGCTACCGATAATTAGTTAAGAGATAAGAGTTACAAAAACACCGGCACGGAAGAAACCAGCTCAAGTTTATCTTCATACTTACTTGGGATTGGTTCATTCACCGGTTCGGAACCCTTCAGAAGAATGTGCCGCACATTTACTCGGGCCACGCCGATCTCCTCACACTCACTGGACTGAGACGGACTTGTGGGCTCGGTGACGATCACAAATTGGATTTGGCCTCGTTTTGGGTCTTCGGCCAGAAGGTAACTGGCCAAATGTTGGCGTCTCTGATAATTTTCCGCAAAATCCACATCAAAAGCTACAAAGTTGCACAATTTACATGATCGTCAATGCATTCAGTTGACGGTTGATCGTCGCTTTCAAACAGACTTGAAATGAACTACAAAAAGCTGGTGGTAACACTAGGGAATCTCCGAATCGTATCAAAACTTAGATCAGTTCATTACCTGGCAGTCCTAATTATTCGTTCCATATGATACACGTATACTCACTAAACTGCACACACGGGAGCCACTCTACCCAGCATTTTCACGGAAAATCTTCCAGCTTTTCCACAAAAAGAAAAACGGCCCGGAGTTAATGTTAGTAAAAATGTTGCACGAAAGGAAATAACTGGTAAATCAAAAATCGGCCAATCACAGTGAGCTTCTGCTGAACTTGATCAAGGCGATCCGGAATGTTTGGTGATCCTCAGCGTATGTAGCCGTAAAGCTGCACCGCGTCAAGTCCCGTACGATGCCTGGTGAATCACTACATGCAACCTTTCACAAGACAAGGTTTGGTGCAGGGCCAGTCTAGTCTTGAAACATCATTTTGCACTCTGAGGGTGAAAACCGCATTCCAAACGTTTCTACACTGTTGTTTAGACTATCTAAGAAGCTTGCAACTTACTTGGAGTTTCACTCTGAGAAACAAAACTGTCCACCTTTTCCAAGTCCGACAGTCTACTGCCAAGGCAAAACATCGATGCCGCTGTTCTCACACGAGGATAGGGATACCTCAAGAATGATTTCAATTACAAAATTAAAGAGGACAACCCTGACGAACACCAATTTCTGTGGTGAACTCGGGTGAAAGGTCACCGTAAGCACGAACTCGGCTTCGGCTGTTCGCATACAAACATTGGAAAAAAGAAATAAATTTCTCTGGCACACCCTTTGACGAGATGCAGCGCCAGAGAACTGTGCGGTCGACTGCGTAGAATGCCGCCTTCAGATCAGGGAAGACAGAGATTGTGGACCTACGGAATGTGTCCCTGTGCTTTGAAATTTAACGAAAGGCAAAGATGTGGGGGATACAGTCTTGACTCGATCTGAAACCAGCTTGATTCTCACGCGTAGACCTTTCACGGGCATTGGGTATCTGACGAAAAAAATCCCGGCGAGCAGTTTGAACGCGATACTTATCAACCTAATTCCTCTGTGGTTTTCACAAGAGGACCTGTCACCTTTCTTGTAAATCAACACAACCAACTATTCACACCATTCCCTGGGAATCTATCCAGCATCCAAAATTACCCGGAGGTATTTTAGCTATGAAACCAAAGCTTCGCATCCATCTTTGAAAAAAGATGGAGGCAACCCATCCAGTTCAGTGGCTTTGTCTCTTTTCAGGTAATAAGTATCCCGGACAACCTCCATTTTTGATGAAGGATCGACATCTAATCGCAGTGTTTCTCTGGCAGGTATAATCGGAAGGCCCGCCGTAGAAGTGGGCCAACTGAATTGTTCCCTTAAGTGCTCTGCCCAACGATCCAGACGACGTCCCTGAGAACGAATCAGTGAGTTGTCGGATTCCTTGATTAACTCACACACCAGGCTTCCGTGGATGTTGCGTCTGTTGCCGTGGCGTGTCTGTTTGCTCCCATATCCAGCACAGTTGACAACCAATTCAATCCAAGCAACAGACAATGACGGTCTGGTCATCTCAGTAAATTTGTGTCCGTTTGTATGACACAGATCGCGTCCGTGATAGCTAAAATCGGTAAGGAGTGGAATAGTTGATCATCCGATCAAGTCTGGTCTCTGCCCAAATTTTTCCTGAACTCGATTAGTGAAAACATTTTCAGTAATAAAAATTCGTGTTCGACCAGTTCCAAGTGGAGCCGGAATTATTCATCTGACTGAACAGTGAGATCATTTGTACTGTTTCTCGGTCGGTTGGACGACGAACTTGTAGTGGGATCAATCCAAACAGTAGAAAATTCGGATTCATACCCGTGGTGAATTACCTTTCATTAATAATATAATTCGAATCACTGTCGAAGAGCGAAAGAAACTCCTTTATCTTGTTTGTTAAGAATCACCAGCAGTACCAGTCCAGACTTGAGCGTTACACTTCAACCGACAAGTTATCCAATATGGAGGGATGGTGTTCACGAAAACCTCTCTGAAACAGGCATCACAATGAACGTGCCCAGAATCACTTGTGGGCTCAAGCCCAACGCCCGACCGGTCATTTGTGAGCGGTCCACAAACAAACAATGAATCGAAAAACCAAGCGACCAAATCAGTCTGGCCTATTGGGATTTTATGCGGTTCTCCACTTCCGATCCCAGGGTCTGGTTGCCGGTTTTCCTTAATAGTGCAGTGGATCTTTTTGACTATGGGCTATACTCTTTTCATTGCACTCATGCGCAAGCGTGAAATGAAACTTTGAAAAAAAAACTCATGTGGTCGCAAATGTAAGTGTTTCTGAATAACCCCATTTTTATTTCGAATGTCCTGCTATATTTTTATCAATGCAATTTTTCCAACTTTGTAAGCTGACGTGTTCAGGTATCCATTACGCTGGTGCCATGTGAGTTTCAAAGTGGAAATCGTTTGTGGAGAACATCCAATAGATTACGAGTGACACCCTAGCCCCTCTCCCAATGTGACTTGGCGCACATTAATCACTTGTAAAGTACTTCAGTTCCACAGTCATCGACTCTTATGCTGAACATTTTCTCAGTGAAGGTCTTTAGTCCTCACGGGAGATTAGCACGAATTCATAACACGGAAAAAACCATGGTTGATTGGAACTTGGATGGAGCATGATGACTTACCATACAGTAAGATATTGAAGTGATTTGATCGACTAAGTTTTCTTGAAGACCGACGTAATTCACCACGATGGTAACCAAACCCTTTGGGCTGATGCGAAAAAAGTGGCAAATCTTATCAGCATCAAAGAAAAGTTTGCATGTACGGAATAAGTTAATCCAATTATACGTACGTCTTGACCAACACTTTATGGGGAATTTGAGGTTAAATTTCCTATTATTTGGATAAACCTTTCCGGTTTCTCTTACTTTTCGAATAGTTTAACTCAGCTTCATAGATCTGCTCGTCTCCCATCGTAGTGCTCCCAGTCATTACACACGATGTCGTCTCAAATGGTTCTTTGAAGCCCAAAAATCGATACTCGACAAACACTCGATGCATTCTGCTCCAGTCTTTCCAACCGACTGGTTTTCGGGTCAGTTTGATACGATGCAAACAAATTTGCACATGAGCCTCATCGATGTCTCCGATCGGGGTCTTCCGTGATGAATTATCGGTAGCTTCGATCGTGAGTGATTTACTCTCCGTTTCTTTCTGTCCTTTGCTCACAGCTTGGATGTCCGTTTTGGGGGGTTCAGGAGACTGTGTTTTGCCAAGTTTTTGTCTCGGCATTGGTTTGGGAAAGTTTGAGCCTAAATTAGGGAAAATACAAATGTTTTTTTTTATTTTCACTGTAATATCATTTGGTTTTTGTCTTCCAAAAATGAGTGCTTGAAATCGAATAGATTATCTAACGGAATTCACCAACATACAACCGATTCTCACAAAAGAGGTTAATCCTCTTACTTTCCTATAATGACAACTCCACTGGTAATCGGTTGAGTGAATATTTAGATTTGAATTTGAACTCGCATCACGGAGAATTTTGCGTAAAATCTATCGATCATTGTATCATCGAGCTTACACGACACGGACACATTCTGATGATGGTCACAGATACGAGCTTGCGTGTGTCGCAACAGATGGGAAAATTAAGAGGACCAAAAGAAGCCTTCTGTTGGTGAATTTCAAAGTGAATTGATAAGACTTGATAAACCATCCAGTTCAGTTCTTTCAACGATTAACCTCGCCCTTCGGCATCCTCGTTTTGTTTTTTGCCTCGACCACTGGTGGTCGAGTAGTTTGGAGCGTTTTTTTATCACTTTGTAGGTCAGAGGTCCTGATCCCTTCACCGCTGTTCACTTTGATGGTAGTCCAATGAAAGTCAAGGTTATTGTGCATGCATCAGCAGAGTGAGTCGGAACGGGCAACGGACGATGTATCGATCCTATGTGTACGTGCATAGTCCACTAGTGAAAGCTAATTACATTTCACAAATAACGATTGACCCACTCTCGCAGGGCAATGAGCTATGATGGTATACAATAAAATTACCCTAGCATTGTTGTGATCACATTTGGATATCTCTGATTGTGTTCGAAGCACAACTATAGTATAGACATTATAATGCATGCTAACTGCGATGTGAATGGTAATACGCTTCATCAATGACATGTGAATAAAAAAGATGGGGGGGGGGAACAGGTCGGAAAATTCCAGACCAAAGAGAGAGGAAAGCACAGTTTCATAGATGAATTATACCTTCGGTACTGGTTTGATCTGGGGAAGCAATAGACCGTTCGTGGTCCACGGATTCAGTTGGAGACTTCTGAGTACGACGCACCGGATCTGCCTTCTTTGCCGTATCGTTTGCCGAATGATCGTGTGATTTTTCGGGAGACGGTTTTTTTGTACTGATCACTAATGGCTCAGCATGAGGAACATCCTAAGTTAAACCATATAGAAAGCAGGACTGAGTTTGTGAAATCTGAATTTGTTGGATTGACTAAAAATGTGATTTCTTTATCAAACTAAAGCATGAAAGACTATCAGAACTCCAATAGTCAAGTTAAAAACATGTCAACCGTTCTGTTCACCGGTTTCAGCGCAACGACATGCGCACAACTTCCTAACTCCAACTACCTGCTTCATGAACTCTTTGGAACGCCCACATTGCACGCAGCCCGTTTTGAATATGCCCCTCATTGTACTCTCCCTCTCTTTAATGCTTTTCAAAAATCTCAGAAAAGCGTGAGGTGAAACAGCAAAAAAGCAGTTTGATATATTCACCTTCCTCTCTTTGTTACTCCTCTCTGTATTTGTTGTGTTGGCACCGTGCCTGACTCTAGGCTCGGTGTATAATGAATAGCATAGACATATATCGGCCGACTCTGACCTAATTCCATCTCACCGACTTACAGATAGATCAATATGATGTTGTTCTCCGGTCTGAGCTGAGTTACAAAGACAAAGCCCTCAAATCCACGTGGTGTAATGACGAAGATTGTGATCGAAAACACGCCATATCGTGTGCCTCGTTAACGCCAGTATAGCCATTTAGAACTCGTCCGGATAGCCTAGTAATACAGTTATATATATATATATATATATATATATATATATATATATATATATATATATATATATATATATATATATATATATATATATATATATATATATATATATATATAGCCACGGGCTTGAAATCAAGCTCGGTGCCAACTCAGCAGCGCTAACAAGAACACAACAAAATACCGGAAAGTATAAGGTACAACGGATTGATAGAGAACCGGTAATAAATGGTAGAGATACGAACGTTTTCTGTGTTTTCACCGTACGCGTTTTCGTATTTTTTCGTTTTGTCTGTTTATGGTGATCAAAAGTGCAACAGACAAGGGGCACAGCATTCGCCCAACTGACTTCTATCCTGAGCCATGTCCCTCCGCATCTAACCAATGGCAATCGTCATCCCTTGGACCTCAGCTAGAAGGGCGTGAAGCGCCAACCGAAACCGGTGCTGACGCTAGTGTAGTGTAGACATTGATTTTGCTACAATCTCAGCTCTCATTATTTTGGCATTTATCCAATCTATTTTTCCGCCCACTATTCGCGATCAATACAGTCATAGTCATTTCGGACGCTCCTCACGCAAACCACCAGTCGATCGCCCTCACACAATCATTTCCATTTTTGGCGTATGATTCAATCCAAACAGTCACACGCTCAGCCAAAACCGTCTCATACACACGCACGCACATTACTGACAATTGGTTCCAATCATGTCCATGCATAGACACACATGCACGTAAGATGACGCCAGTCATACTTCACTCCAGATGACACTGACCAATCAGGCATTGGCCCATCGTGAACTGTTCTGACTGTACGCTTGTCTCGCGTTTCCGTTAACACGTGACCCTGACGCGCGGACCCGCTTACATGTGTGTGCCCCTGTTCGCACTTTTTTGCGCTCACGCTTGTGCTGTGCATTTGACTGTTGACCAGCCAAAGCAATACACGTCACCGAGCCAACGCGGCGCCGTGTCGTTCTCTAGCCATAAACGGTTGGGCATAAAAGGAATATTAAATACCACTGCACTAGCTTCTTTATACCTCTGCCCCAAGTCATAGCCTGAATATCGCGTCGCTTCTTCCAGCCTTGCCCAGCACGTGCGAGTGGAGCACAGAAAGGCAGATAATGGGCAGGCATTCGCAAAACGTATGAGCCACTGGAGGTGGTGTGGACCGATCACTTCGGTCAGAGAGCGGTTATCCGTGCCCAACACACGACGACGCACTCCGTCATCACTCACTCGATGTTCGCACCAGACACAAGCAATGCTTCGGAAATATCGGTTATCAAACACAGAAAGACGCCTGCTTTGAGCTTTGTAAATTGACCGGGACGAAACACCTTTTGATGGTTTTTGGTCATTTTGTTCGACCGAGTGACATTTTAGTGGTTATGGGGCACAATAGTTCAATAGACAGACCACACAGCATTCGCGAAACTGGTTTCTACTTTGAGCAGTTCCCCTCAGTGTCTCTAACCGTGACGGTCCTCGTCCCTTGGGCCCCAACCAGGGAGGCAGGAGGCGCCAAGCGAAGCCGATACTGATGCTAGGTTTTTCATACTTCTACGACAAGTGATGGCCTGACAGCCGCGTCGCTTATTTCTGCTTTGCCCAACACGTGCAAATAGGGTACATAAAGGTAGACGATGGGCAGGCATTCGTAAAACAAGTCCGAGCCACCGGAGGCAGTGTAGAGCGATCACTTCATTCAGATGACGAACTTTGTCATTGTTCACTCGATGTTCCCATCGGACGCGAGTTGTGTTTCGGTGACATCTGTATTTGAACACGGAAACCCACCGAGTATACTCAACGCGAATTGGCTAGTTCTTGCAAACCTACGAAATGCGGCTTTACGTACCCGTCACTTGATTAACATACGCGATCGACAAGAGTGAAGGGAATGATTGCGTCTCACAGTATATGTATTCTTTCTGTTCTTATTAACTGGATAAAGGGAACACAATGTTTCAACTTAAGACAGCATCGGGTGTCGCAGGCTGGCGGAAGCTATTCTAACTCTCGCTATTCGTGATGTGATCTCTCCACCTCTACCTTCGGCTGCAATCAAGCTCACGAGGTTATACACTTGCTCTAGCTGAATACCCCAAGGGGTGAGTGCAGGCACAGTCTCTTGCCAGTTTTGTAAAATCACCGCACTTGGGAGGCACAAAAGGCATGCCATATCTGGACATGTCTATCTCCAAGCTGCATGATGAAACGTGTAATGTAAAATAATAGCATAATGGTAGGTGGCTTGGGGTTATACAACCGAAAAATCAACAACCGCATCCTGGTTGCAGTGGAAGCCACAGTGACTGGTCTCGTCGATTCACTCTGTATACCTAAAACTAGTTTGTACAAATACTCATTACGTCACGACCTTTTTGACACTATATTGTGAAGTATCAATCGGTAGGCCTAATGAGTGGAAGCGAAAACTCAATGACTATTTACATCCGGTAGTCTTCTCTTTTCAGCCAACCACATCCATAAAATGGAAGGGCAGTAGCGTAATCGAAAGACTTAACACATTACAATGTGGTTGGAGAATGAAATGACCAACAAACTGACAACAACTCAATCATCAACGGAGCAAATATCACAGTATGCCTGACATCTTTGTGAGACAAAGCATTACGTCAATGTGAACCAGGCATCTATTCAACCGTAAACAACAGACTATTAAAGTATGCAGAGGCGTACTTAATCTGGGCTGTGTAAACAAGGCGATTTTGTAATCAATTTATCATTTTCATTATAACAAACTGAGGTAATAGTTGAGTGCTTATCCAACGGACGTTCGGTTGCATGTGTGATCTCGTCTTTGCTTCCTTACAAGCCGCTCATTGTTATTGCTATAAAAACGACTCCTTTGACTATAGTATGCACTTTAATAAAGACTCAGCGAAAAGATCCAGAATACATTGTTCCATCTGTGTTTCTAACTTTTCACCTCTACCAGTCCCCATTTGTATGCTATAGTCGTTTCGAGGATTCACCATGATGTAGACTGTGAACTACCGTCCGTACTTCGGGTTTGTCCTTCTCCCTTTGTGTGTTAGTTACTCATGAGTAGTGAGCATGTGCATCATGAAACTCAAACATTCCTAATGCATTTTCTCTCTTTCTAGGGTATCATGTTAGTCTGTACTCGCATTTTACGGCGCCTACTACATGAACAGTTCGCGTACCCATTTATAACTTTGTTTCCTCAAAGTTTCACATTTCCACTGTAAGATAATCTTTCTGAGTGTTTCGCTTGCACAACCGTGCGCAGGCTCGAACTCTCAACCTTAACATTTCTGTCACTGCACTGCACCACTGATCGGCTCCCGGACTTTTCGTCGATGGACGCTTGGTCGAGGGAACATTTGGTCGCCAGACATTTGAATGATTGAGTTACGCTATATTCACTTAAGTTTGTCGAATGTCACAGTCTGTATGATGTTCCCATTGTCGCGCAAACCAAACTCAGTCTCTCAAAACTATCACCCCATTGGTTAGGACAAGGCTAGTGGCGAATCCTGTTATGCCTGCCGCATGTAATCGTTAAGGTGAGTCATTTTGATCACATACTGAGGTAGTCAAGTGGATCAAGTGTATATCACCTCAAAAAGGACAAAGGCTTGAATACCAGATTCACCAGGCCCTGCCGTGGTAGACCGCACTACCATTTCAACTGACCTTAGTTTCAAGCCTTCGACTTTAGGAATTCCGGTGTGAAGCTGTTGCGAGGTCATAACGTTCAAAATAATTTGACTGTGATTCATTTGCATAACAGCATAGCGCAAGTCCTTTCATTTGCCGATTCGTGGTCAATGTATGCCTTCATAAGTCTAGGTTACCAGGTTTTAACTATAAATCCCGAGAATGGTCAAGCGGACGGGCTGTGCCTAATCCGTTTTCTGAGGGTGTGACATTTGACAGACTTAAGTGACTAAAGTGCAATTCAATCATCCAAATGCCTGGCAATCAAACGCCCATTCGGTCAAATGTCCGGACACGCCATTCATCATCGCACGTCAACGGCATTAACAGATCTAGTGCCCGAGTCGTCCGTTCATGTTGGCACGTGCTCTTGTTTGCCCTACAGATTCGGCTTAATTGTACTCATTTGTTAATAACTCTCTTTCATATTGCAAACACAATCTAATTCACACCCTTGTAACCGATTTATTGATTCGTGGCGGTAAAAGTTTCCTGATCTGCTGATTGTACCGCAACCGAACTGCGCCACAGTTTCGTTCAGCTGCTTGCTGAGTGGACCGTTCTGTTTTCTGCACTGTCTCGAATTTCGGAAAGTTTCTGCCCTTTGTTCTGGGTTTCTCACTTGGCTGTGAATCTTTTTCTTGCAGTATATTTACGCTTATTGTATTGCTTTAGAACCCCGAATTATCGATAAACACGGTTATTCGATTGGAATTTGTTCTGCTGCCCGTAGCCACGCTCTGTCCATATCGTGCGTAGAGCTGGTGAGACTAAGTTTCCGCTAGACTGACAGTCCTAGACATCGGGATAGTCGGAACACATTGTGGTAGCCAGGAGACGAACCAATAGAAACGGTTTTTCAGAATTTATTTATGTCAAGAGGAGCTGGAGTGATGTAGGTAATAAAAAGTCCGCTCGCACTTTTCGCATCCGAATGTGTACACAGCAAGCGGCAAACTTCACTTGCATTATTCACACCTGATTGACCGTATCGCGATAGCCTAGCGTTAGTGTAACTGCCCGGTGGGCGGGAAGTCACCGGCATGATTCAAGCTCTCGGTGCAGACTTTTGGATGTGAAAAATGCGAGTAAATTTTCCCAAAATCTACATCATTCCGGCCGTGGGCCGTTTGTCCTATTGGAAAATGATTGACAAGGCTAGTCCAGTGATTAAAACCAGAACAGTTGTTGTGTATCACTGGATATTCACTCGTGTTATTCGAACCCAGTCGACCTTTTCGTGGTGTCTCAGCTGGTAAAAAATCAATTTAGTTCGGTAAGTCTGGCGTCAAGATCATCATCAGTTTCCTGAGATTGATAGTTGCCCAGTGGTTTAATCCGCCGATTAAGTCTGAGGTGTGAAGTTTGAACCCCCTCGGCCGTCATTCAGCTTTATCAGTAACAAGTACTTTGCTGCCACCTGACCTTTTGTAATCTTCTGTAATTTAGCACACTCCAACTCTTAGGTTTGTGGCACTTCCCGGTTCTCTCGGATAGTGCAGTTGGCCCCGTGTTTACTGGAGTACCTGTATCATTGGAGTAATACATAAAAATGGAGTTTGCAAAGTGGAATTCGACCTAGAAATTACTAGAAAAAGTGCTTCGAAATTCTCCGAGAATTTGTGCGACTGATACATAATCCAGTTGTATAATGTTCTGAAAATGCATGTGTATTTTCTCACCTCCATATCTCTTTTGTTGGATCCCTTTTTTTCTGACTTATTCCTCGTTCCGTGTGAACGTTTGGGGCCGGTCGCATCTTCAAGCCCATTCTGTTTGATTTCGATCAATGGATCAAGACGTCCAAGTGGTCTCGTGGGTTCGCTCATAGAAACTGTTTTATGTAATTCCAAGGCTTTGTTCAAACGATGGTCAGCTGTGGTGGGTTTGGACTGTTAAAATAACGAAGAGGTGTCGAAAACATTCATCACTTTCATACCAGATGGTTATACAATTGAGAATGATAGGTATTGTCCCGAGGTTTGGTCAATGTAGGTTGTATATCTCCTAATTACTTGCGAATAGTGTGTGGGATCGATGATACTTTGTTTGGTTGAATATCCTTTGGACTCCAGTTTCCACGCACAAACCTCGGGTCATCCGACCAACCGTGCCCTCGGAAGTGCCACACTTGAGTTTCGCTTCTGTTAGGGCGTTAGAGGTTCAAGCGTAGGCACTTTGACCCATCCTGTGGAGAAGACCTGATTTGGTGGGAGACATTCGCTTGGAGTTAATCGGGCAGATATCGTGTCTCCATTCGAAGCTGTCGAGCATTGCTGGCTGTCATAGAGGACGACATGTGAACAGACTTAAGTTGGTAATTCGGATGAGCGCGGACGGGAGCGGGGTGGTGCAGTATTACACACGCGTGTTCGAGGTGAAAGGGCACGGGTCCAAACCCTGCGTATGGAAGAGGACATACACCATTCATGCGCTCTAATAAGAGCGAAACTCGAGTCGGGTGTTTCCAAGTGCAGGTTGGTCTGATGACCTGAGGTTTGTGCGTGAAAAGCGGAGTCAGCCAAGCAATGTAGGTTGTGTTACATACACAACGAAATGAGTGGGTTATCATCGAACTGGTCAGCCCTGGAAATAGGTCTTTGCTAGAAGTCTGGTTTTTCGGACAGATTGCAACCACGCAGATCAAATAATCTCAATCGGATGTTTATCTCGCAGCGAGTGAGTGTCATGACCTGGTCACAAAGACTAGGACAAATCGATATCACTACCCACCTAGCAAATCCGCTCAAATTATGGTGCATTTTGATCAACATCCCATCTCCATGTAATGTAAATAAACTGGGGATTGCATCATCAAACAGAGTAAAGTTACGGTTACCAACTGTCGAGACTGAACTGAACTAAACTGTAATTAGGAGTTTGACATTTTTGGCGAGATGGTTTATCGACGCCCAACCAACACTAGACTGAAAGCACTAATCTACGTTTTCCAAAGCATAAACATCATTAATCCGTCTTGGTCTTGACTTACATCATTATCTACGGTACCATCTGATTCCGTGAGCATCCCACGTCTCACCACTACCCGTCGGTTGACTTTTGCCAACCTCATTCGCCTACGGTGTCGACACGACATCCGTTTAATTATCAAGGGTCGACTGTACGCGGCAGAAATCAGACCAGTCCGTGTATATGGTCAATACACATGGCCACTGCGGGTAAAGGGTGTGCGATGACACTCGGTATTTGAGCATCGTTGTATTCGTAGTACTGCTCGAATTGGGTGAGAACACCGTTGGACCAACGTCGAGATTAGGTTCAGGAATTAGGCAGACGAACTAAATAACTAGATGAAACATTTAGGCTCATAATGGTAAGGTGACTGAGACATGTGTGGCGCTTGTCCCCAAACAGGATTCCTCAGCACGCGGTATTTGCCAAGGCTGATAGCGGTTGGAAGATGGTCAGTCCATGACATGGAAGTAAGGTATGGAAAACCTAACGAGTACACTTGTCCATGTAGGAAATGTTATACTTATTAATTCAATACACTGCACAATACGGCTAAGTGTCACGGTCAGTGAAGCTCTTGTATCTGCACAATTTCTTTATCTAATCGATGATACTATTTGTGGTTCTCTTCATATCCTTTTCATACTTTGGTGTTTTTACTCCAAACAGAATTTCCCGCTGAAATATAAAATCAGAATCACCATTACCTAGTGCATAGTTAGCGGCTTTTCGAACTGAACTAGATGCGTCAGTGAACACTAAGGCTGCCGGTTGCATGAAAACGAATCAGCTGAAATGTCCCCACGCTGACCGGCGGTGGGGGGGGGGGAGAGTATGGTTTTCTGTCTCAGTGATATCAACTACTTCATAGTCAAGCATTGCAAAAACGAAGTATTTTTTCGAGGGCACTCATGCACAGCGTGATAAACAGTAAGTGGATGCTTTTTAAGTTTTTCAATGAAACATTCGATATCTGCAATTTGAACCTAGTTTTCATCGTATTGGATGGTTACAATAGATAATACCACAACTCGTTTCAGAAGTCTTGGAGGAGCGCCTCTGGGAAAACTGATCGCACTTATGAAAGACCATCAGTTTGTTTTATCGATAGAGATTCTGTAACTGAAATGGACTTCACGGGATTGCGTGAATCTAAGTAAGATGCATCATTCGAGTAAACAATTTAGGAAGTGGTGGATTTCAATTGTTGGTAATTCATCGAGCAGTCACAATGTTCATCTCTCTACACCGGGGACCCATTGGAGCACTGTACACCGACACAGCGAGTCCAAACTGCGACTTGGAACTCACTGAGAACAACTAGGCGGAATGGCTCTCGGCGGTTTGCTTCCCATCTGCACTTCACCATATGGTGCCTGGCCGTCATCGGTTATCCATGTTAGAATCGTTTGATCCATGTAAGGGTATTGACGGACCCATCAGTGAATGGCCTAGTTCCGTTAGCAGACACCATACTATCATCTGCCCAAAATCAATGGCAAATCTCAGGCCAGCGAAGCGGGTCCAGTCAGTTCGTGACGAAACGGAACGAAACCAGCCAGTCAGCCGCAAACAGTCGTCCTCACCGAATCGAGTAGAACTAACCAATCGGCGGCCAGGTGTTGTTTCAACCGAACGAAACGAAAACCAGCCAACCGCGGATGCAACCAAAAGAGCCAATCAGAAGACCCGGTTATGGGAAGAGTTCCGGACCAATGCGCTTCGTACCATGATTTTGACTGCGGTCACCTAGTCCTACATAAACTACTCGTTATTGTTTGATAAAACAAGGTGGTTCGGCGGCAGGAAAGCCTTCTCACTAGCGCTAGTGGAACAACTCAAAACAAAACACACCTAATCGACTGTCACGATGGATATGTCCTCCGCTGAGGTCTAGTTGGATAAAAACAGAAACTCAAAGGTAGCCACTGGGTGCCAGTTCAGAAAACTTGTGTGTCTGGGTGTGTGTAACTTGTGCAACTAATAAACCGTGCTCCCCGAATTTCAGTTTCAAGTGGGACTCGATGGATTTTCACCATCGAAGAATCCTAACAAGGATAGAACCGCTGTATAGTGCTTGTGTGGTTCACAGTCGGTTCTCATAGTTACAATAATCGGACATCAGTAAGCCGATGAGGATCACCGCTCGACTATACAACAGCTAGACTCTGAGCAAGGGATGGCCTTGCTCAGTAACGCACAAATCCGTGATGTGTACTCTGGACGCCCATGGTTCACATTTTCAAGCCAGTAAGTGCAACCAGTATGCGTAAAATCAATCATTTCAGTCCTTAGCGATGAACCATAGATCCTTCAGGCCATAAAATGTGTCCTACTGTCTATTCAAAGTAGCAAAACGGTATTACCTGCACCGATTGCAAGGTGGTGGCCGCCAGGACCTCCTCTTTGTTCTCTTCATCGACCGCAGTCGAGTGACCCGATAAAGCCGAATTGGTCCCTTTCGGTTGGCCAAATGTGTATGGTCGTTGCCAGTACAATTTGATGTGAATCTGCCCGTTCGTCTCGGTCAATGACGGGGCTTTGATCGAGTTGGGTTGATCGGGACCGGAAAGACTGGCCAATGGGTGTACGGCAAATACACCTTCAAGGCGGCCGTTATTCGCACCACGAGTGACCAGACCAAGCAGTGGTATTTGCGCTGCTCCAAGACAACTGGCAGCCTCCTCTGGATCCGCGTTGTCGATCAAATAGACAGTGAGTTGCTGCGTTCGAATGTATCTGAAGACGAGGAACAAATGTGCGGTGGAGTCAAATCCGTTTGTCTTTATAGTCTATAGGATTGCACTTGTATTCGAACAGAAAAAACAACGATTAGATAGCATAACAATGAAGGGGCATTCAATTAATCATCAAGTGCCACATTTTCGAGCAGCTCAATTCATATTTTCTGCGTACTCTCACACGTTCGTGACCGATGAGAGTATGCGAAAGGGACTCCTCTCGCAACATTTGTCTAACCTATCGTTCGTTCGGGATGGCATTCATCGTTAGAATTACACAATAAACGATCCAGACAAAATCTCGTCAGACAAAGACACGGATGAAAGTTCTCTCAAGTGAACTAGAAGTTCACATTGCCACCAAAACACGCACATCAGCGTAAAGCCAAGAACTAGTTTGAGAATTCATATGATCAAGGTAAAAATCTGATTCACGCATCAAATGACAGAGTGGGATGTTTTGGAGTGATATTAGTTGACATTGCAGATGAATATATTTCTCCTCTCAGCCGCCAACTACCTATCCCGAGAACAGTACATAGGGATTGAGCAACGAAAGAATTTGACCAGATAAGGAACTAGACACAGTTTTAACGAAAACTCAGGAATATCCTAGAGATAACCAAACTCTTGATAGGCGGGAAAAGATTTGTTCCGAAGTGAACAAAGGAGAATAACACTCAGTTAAATCAGATGTCATGAGATGTTCAGATACTACTTACTCTTGCACGAATTTATCCTTGAGGAACGAAGCCGATGGGCTCACAAACGCGAAGAATAAGGGGTTCGCCAGAGAATTCACAGGACAGGATTTCCCCTAAGAATCGTTCCACATATGCATAAAGTAGCCCATCTCGTTACTTGGTGGGCACACAATCTCCAATCAGGAAACAAGTGGCACCTCACAGTGTCCAGGACTCATTCGACCCCTCCAGTATTCCGACTTATATTACTGGGATTTTCGAAAAATATCGTGTTTATATCGTTGTTGATTCGTAGTTCATTAGTGTGCTTTAGCGTGAAACAGCATGTTACCTATGTGGCAGAATATCGTCATACCTGTTCCTTTTAATGTAAGCAGTACCGACAGACGAGTAGACAAAGATTCTCAGAAACACACGACTGGTTTCGCGATTATTGCAGCTTATCAGATATGCGTATCTGGTGCTCCTCTGTTTATTCATTCCTCCTGATAGTTGTACAATTTGCACATGTTTGCATGCTTCCTCAGTGGATTGTTCTGATAGGAGCATTGTTATGAACTAGCGTACCAGCTTTCTTCACTCATCCTTTTTTGGGTTACAGATTTTATTACTATATAGTACGACTCATCATGCAGTTTCAACGCTCAGTTGACCACTGGAAACCACGGTAGCACTGTACAACTGTTTCATCCTTGTCAAGAATCATCAGTAGTGCACATCCATGGAGCGCCAACAGGGAATCGAACCCGGGGCGAACGATTGTAAGTCGGAAACCTAGTCACCAAGCTATCCGGGCTGGTTCTCAACGGTTTGTTGAACATCTACACTACATTGTCTAGCACTCTTCCGTCACTAGCATTGAACAGTAACAATCCGTTCTCCGTACAACGAGTTTATTATTCTAAGCACGGAAAACACACGGTTTGACTTTTGAGAGATAAGCTTACCTGGTGATTGATGGCGCTGTAATGGTTAATCCTCTGAGGCCCATAATGACAAATGCTCACTAAGGAATGATTGGAAATCGATCGCGTGACAGTTATGACCGTTTCAATTTGTGCAAACAGCAGTGCAACTGATAGTGTAAAGAAGGTTTTTAACTCAATTTTAAGATTTGTTAGGCACATTGCACCGCAACCTATCAGTTATTCATGAACCTAAATTTGATAAAACTTCGAATTTTTTAGGTATTCAGAAAAATTCCAGGGGCAGATTTAAGCTGTTTGACATTCATCGTAGGAGACAATCACAGTGTTTGTCGTATTTGTAATCGAATTTACAATTGAGCAACAAGTAGAACGACCGTATCTTAAGGGGCAATCTATGTTCTGATCGTATGCGACTAAGATCGATAAGACGAGTGGCAACCAATAGAAAACAAGGTCAAAGGTGATATGGTTTAAATGGGACGTAAGAACCAGTGAACATTCAGACCACAACGTGTGCAATGGGGAGACATCCAGTAATGCAAAGAACGAACAAAAACCGGTGCATCAATCGTGACCGGATCAACTGTCCAACGATGTCCGTCGCAGGAGACCATCACTGAACGCGGGTAGTGAGCTCGTACCATCAAAAGTCAGTCACAGATAGGCGCCGTACCATGTATTGTTGACACCAAACAAACCGTTCACAACCAATCCGAACAGCCTAGTGATCACGTGTGTGTGTGTGTGTGTGGCTCGGAATCATGCGCTCCGAATTCGAAGCCTAGTTGTGATCCGGTGTATAAGCGCAACAAAAGATTTCTTAGAATCAAGACAAAATTACACAGTACTTCTGTTGATTTGAATTCTCAGTTCACTCGTGGCACCACTGTACGACAAATCGTTTCATGTTCCGATATCTAAATCTTCAGACATATTTTTCTGAAGGATGATTCATTGCTACTTTCGGTCACCCACCCACCCCACCCCCCACTCTTAGTTTTGCATCTACTGTTTTCAAGCAAGGTTCATATTGAACAATCTCATAAGTGAACTGAAAAACTCACAGAACAGGACAACTGGAGAGAAGAATAAATATTAGGTTCATCGAGTAAACCCCAAAGGGCGAATAGACAGATAGGCAACCCTGATAAGTTGACTGAACAGCATCCAAAAGAATAGCCTTCAACCGGACAAAACACCAATTAGTAGGGGAAAAACAAGTCAGAATAGTGCCACCATTAAACGGGTAACAGTTGATGGATAACAGTGACCGGAGACTAGTATCAGAGCTGAATAGCGAATATCTGAATCGATGTTCCGGAAGAAGAGCGGATGTGAAAACGGTCAACAGGTTGAACGTTTGCATATGATGGGGGTCTCAGGAAAGCATGAAACTAGCAATGTGTGTGTGTGTGTGTGTGTGTGTGTGTGTGTGTTCTGTCTGACCGCATCAAGCAAAATCGATCCCGAGTGAAACTGTGAGTGATGAAAAAGTATAAAGTTCCTTACCGAGGAATCGAAGTGGCACCTTATTGGTAAGATAATGAAGTGGCTAGTAAGGCACTATCGGCTGACCAGTCAAGATCACGCACGATCTCACTTCGGGTTTTTTTTTAGTTCACGGACGCACTTTTCTCACAGATGAGCGCGTAAAGACAGCACATCATTTAGCGTTTGAAAATCTGAATGACTTGATTAATCACTAACCATCACTAATGTTTCTCACTGTACATGTTGAACAGTGCACCTCAACATGAATAGTTTTTTCCCCCATGTTATTTGAAGCTGTACGGCGGTTAGCCCAGGCATTGGTGAATTTTCGTGCTCCTCCGTACGCGTACAGATTATCTGTCAAAAGCTGAGTACATTGGAGAGCGGCAGAGAAGCAGCTAGATTTCGGAAACTATTCGGTATTCAACCGCATATTTTTGACCAGAATGGCCAACCGACTGGTGATGGTCGAAAATGCGAGATTTGAACCCCGTCCTCGTCGGTCTGATCGATGATGATAGATCGCAGACCGCTTTCGTCCGGCTCGTTACCACGATTGACCTTGTGTGGTTCTCCACTCCAAATCCTATGGTCAGAGTTATCGCTGGTCGCTTGCACTGCGGTCAGCATTTGAGGCAGTCGTATAAATGGATGGAATTAACAAAGGGAACAGTGCTATCGTAGCAGAGTGCACGCAGGGTTTGGAAACAAAACGTATCAGGTTCGCTTGAAACTTCAAACAGTTTATGACCAAAATACCGCCTTTATTGTTATTCGTACTACTGTTATAATCCAAAAGACGTGCCTAGGTGATAGGTTGTTTATTGCAACTAACGTGTTCGGACATTGACAAAACAAACGAAACGTTACAAAACATCCTTATTTGCCAAGTCTCTGTCCTGTTCACTTGAAGACAGTCACCGTCCAACAGAGGAGCAGCCGTGTGGTTTGCAGATCGTCGTTAACCTTATTGCGTCTGGACTGCTGAACTTAGCCGTGTTCGTTGATCCACAATTGCCCATAGTTCCGTCTCCAGCAATCAACCACAACAGCTATTATTAATAATATCAATTATTAAATAAATTTCTCTGGCACACCCTTCAATGAGAGGAAGAGAATTGTGCGGTCGACTGAGTCGAACACTGCCTTTAACTGAAAGAAGAAGGAAAGAGTTTTTTGGCCTATGGAAAATGTGCCTGTGTGTTTGGAACTATTTGAGTTCATGCAGTCGAAGTGAACCAAACATGGTTATCTAAACCGTTTTTATATTACAAACAAAATCAGGACTTACTGATCCAGCTTCTCGTCCATACAAACGCGATAAGATTGTAGGTGGTCAAATTTGGCATTCGTACAAGCCTCCATCACTGCGGACACTTGTTCTGGTTGATCATAGAATTGGTACACAAAATAGGGAGATGGGATACAGTCCGGACGACGTGCACGCAAATCTGAGGCCGATGTTATGTAGATGCACAGCTGGTTCTCTGAGCTATCGCTGTCTTGCATATCAGAAGCTGTCGGTGAAACTGTCTTGCTCATCGATTCAACGCGTTGTGTGACTGATCGACTTGGATGGGCTTGTGGTCGAGGCAAACCACGGAAACGTTCACGATAGATTCTACCCAATGATGTAACATGGATGGTGGTAGGGGTAGTGGGATGGAAAAGAGGTGGCCGAGCGGTTCAGTTGGCGCGTAAGTGACGGAGTGAGTGGGAAAGTGGCTATCAACATCCAGCAGATTACTCACTGAATTCATTTCGCTTTCGAGTAAATGATTGTCCCAGTCGAATTACTTAACGGAGCTCAAGAGAACACGATTTGTACTCATTGTCTAACTACCAATCGTCGCAGTAGAGAATTCACAGCAAGAAAACGTATTCAGGGACCGTGCGAAACACAAATCCAAATAATATTTGACGGCATTTTAAGAACAATGTTTCATTGACCGGAAAATGCGGCAAGCATAAGAGCAAATCAAGATAATAGGCGTCCAGAAGAAGTCAGAAAACACCCACTTGCCACTAAGAGGTGATATCGCAGACCAGTGGGAGAACTGGATAAACCCTTACATGCGGCAAAGCTCTATCATTTATTCACATCAGAGACATTTGTATATTTATAATTAAGGGATGAGTTGTCAGATTGTGCGGCCTCATTCTGTATACACTCATTCACTAGTTCCTGTGGGACTAGGTATATTAGCTGTACTACCAGGCGCTTAACCGAACGTGTCCGTGAGCACCATCCGGGTTGGCTGAACATTGGAGCAATTGAAGAACCTACGAGCGTTTTGTGTTCACACCGTGTTGAGTTCAACCACCCAGTGGCCGTAGCCGAAGCGTTCTGGTTAATTTACAAGGTTCGAAGTAGGTAATCAAGGCTGGTAAATTGCAGCATCCTGGCCATGCATTGTAATTCCGATGGTATACCTGAACTCGTTCGCCCCATCGCTTTAACTTCATCTGGTCTTTAAATTACAGTGTGCCATTCTTAACTCTTTGAATTCTTCCACAATCTCTCCCGAGAACCACTGACAGTTTGTTTATTGACCGAACGGATCCACCGTGGGTGCTCTCGCTTCTTTAGTCCACTATGTGACCAAATCCTTGGATGGATCAGCGAAGTCTGCATGATGCTCTTTTCTAGACTACTCATCCTCTCGTGATTCTATTCCATGGACTCTCCTCCTTCGTAAACTGGAAGCTTACGGCTGTCCCGCAACTTTATTGGCATGGTTGTTTGATTATTTAACCAAAAGAACCCAGTCCGCACGACTAGGTTTCAAAAGATCCAAAACTTTCGTAAATAATTCTGGAGTACCTCAGGAAGCTGTACTTTTCACCCATTAATTTTCCATCTGCACTAGTGATCTTTCATCCAGTTCTCCTGCACATTTATTCAAATATGCCGTTGATGTGGATCTCTACCAAGCGGTTTTTGTAACCCAGGATCTCAGTACATCTTCAAAAAACCTGTCTCATATTTACGATTTCTCTGTTCGATCCGGTTTAACTTTTAACTTTTCCAAATGCTTTGAGTGCATATTCACCCTTTCTCGGTCTTTGTGATCAATCTGTCATTTTCACACAACAACTAGCTGGAGTGGATTCTGTCAAATACCCAGGAATCATCATCGATGCAAATGTGAAGTGATCATCTCACAGTTCAAACTGTGTGGAGAAATTACACCGGCTATCTTGTCAACTCCGAAAGCTTAGACATCCTAACATTAACTAGAGTGCTATTTATTTTTCGTTTATCAATGTTTTTTTCCGGCTCATCTCCGCTGTTATTTTTCTGGTCTACCGAAGAAAGATTTTAAAATTCCTCGTCGAGGTCTATCTATCACCAGTCGGATATCTTACACACATAAGCGCGCAGGGCTAACGAGACGAATGACGTACGGACGCGGATGATATCTACAATCCGGAATTGAATGATGCTTTGTTGGCATTCTGAGAGCCAAAGTTGAGCTACAGAGATGCGTTATGCGAACGTGCAGAGCAAAGAGTACAGAACGAGAAACGATCAGGGAGGACTCACAAGAGCGTGTGTCATATTGGTGGTCGAACCAGGAACAGCTTGGTTTGGAGTGTTAAAACAAAGTTTATACATGGAGTGGCAACAAAGATGATGATTAGCAGAAATGAATGCAATGTCACTACAATATCCTTACTGAACTGTGCTCAGTTGTACGAATCGCCCCTGGCCATATGTGAAAACTTCGTTTGCGATATTCTTGTAGAAAGCACTCATCCTTCATACAGTGGCTTGTCCAAGTGTAACTCTCTCGTTTCTATTCGTTCGTCTTTTCGATCCATACCCTCTCGCACTGACATCAACAAAACCCTACTGTTTCTTATCTGGTTCCAATTCTCACAAACCAGGCACGAGTATCTTGTCAGTTTTGAAATGTATTCATTATTGTTTTTTCATGCCTTTGGTTCATTGAGCTACTAAGAATAGATCTTTTCTGACTGAATTGCGGACGTATGTCTACGCAAAAATCTGATCAAACTCGAATACAAACACAAATCATTGGTGTATTCTGCTATGTTAATGGCATTGACTGTCATACTTTGAACATCCTTCGTGACTATTTTTCTGATCGCATACATAATTTACTTCCTGTGATAAGAAACAATCTCTTCAAGTTAATTGATGTTTCTATCCCCATTTCTTTTCTCTTTTTAAATTAAGCTCCCTATTGCAGAAAATCTGATTGGCTGCAGATACGCTGATGATATTGTACTTGGACGTCCCCAGAACGGAAATGAAATTTGGACTTTTCCTCAAAACACTCTGACTGAACTTAGGAACTGGTCCAATGCCTGTTACCGTCCACTAAATATCCTAAAATACGCTGACGTGCCCTTCGGTGTGGATCACGCTACCAAACTGTTTTTAATAACCTGCCGAATCTTTTCAATGATAACCAAAAAACTCAGCAGAGTTTCTTCCGTCTGTTACCTAGGCGTTATTCGAACTCATAACCTTTGTTGAAATAGTCATGCTAAAGTCAGAAAACTTTCCTTTTTTATCGTTCAGACTAGGAAGACTGAGAGTGCCCCACAGTCTTGTGCTTCGATTTTTAACCTCATGCATTCTCTCAGTTTAAGAGAAAAATGTTTTGATCTCATCACCAGTTCAGTTGAGTTTATTTGAACATTAACCTGGCACTTCTTTGCTCTGATGCCGGTTGCTACCTTCCAGCATTATCGAGTCAAGGGCGAAAAGAATGGAGGCGTAAAGTGAAAGAGATCCAAAAAACCAAAATAATCACCAAGTTTCTAGGATTGCTTTCTCGTTAAAGCAACATTATAAGTGGTATTCTCACTGATTTCATCGCTGGTGTGCATTTTGGTGCTTGCGAAAATTTCAACTCATAGTTTATTATCTAACGCCAATCATTGCCTTCACTTCACACCTTTCGAAGCTTCCTCTTGCCCGTCTATTCGCTCGAAACTCACATTACTTCATTCACTCGGGTCTACGTATAGGGACAGCCCTATCCTTTACCTTGTCCGCCTACTTGTAGACCGCGACCAAGTAATCAATAATCTCCTTGTTCGCCGTGATCGTTGATCTGAATATATTTACTGCTTCAATTCGCTCCGACGCCTTCTTTTTATATTTCTAACTACTGTTTTGGGATTCCACTGCAAATGATGTACTTGCCTTCCTCGGGTGCATTGACCTGAACTGATTGGATGTGGACACTAGAAGATCGCGACGATGTTCTTAACCCCTTCAGACATCGATATCTAACCACTAACTGTCCATGATACTCAAAATTACCAAAGGGCAGTCAGCCAAGCAAAGTACCGTCAATCCTACACACTACTCGCAAATAATTGAGAGATTTATAATTATCTAATCGTTTGCTCAGTGTGTTCACCAGTCAAATCTGTTTACACCCTGGGGAAGTCGAAATTTGCAACTTACTACTGTCATCCTCGCTAGTAGGCAAATTGGCGTGAAAAACCAGAGGTTGCGTATCAGCAGGTGACTTTCATGTGCCTCATTCTCACCAGTGAAGGTTGTCGCGTGAACTGGGTGTGAAACGTCTACAGTCCCAAACTACACGGAACTGCTAGTGAAGAACAACAATCTGATTAATCCTAGAGCGTCATTAAGAGGATCGGTCTGTGGTCAAACGGTCATTATGGTGGACTTTCAATCCTTCTGCCCTGATCTCGAATCCTTCTTCCTCCGTGGATCACTACCCAATTGGCAGCCTACACCTGGCCACGACCCCCTTCTTGAAATATTTCACAAATAATACATAATAAAAAGGAAGGAAGTAAAAATTGACTAAAAAGATCTCACCGCGAAGTTCGTGGCAATATACAAAACCTTAAATTCCGTAACCTCTGATGATACATTTCTGATCGATGAACAGTGTAATCAAATGCCAACAAAAACGAATGGCACAGTAAAGAATTGTGGTGATTTGAACGCTTCGAACGGTTTGAGCGTTTGTGCCTATCTGTACGCGACCCGGTGCGTTACAGCTTCGCTTCGAAAATTGAACTGGACGTAGTCCAAACCAGGTAACCACAACCTCCTGATACAACCAGACCGTTTCGTGGCTGGATAATTGCATACGCACACGCAACTCTGATATTCTTCGCTCTGGACACGATACTCAATCACATTCGACATTCCGGGCTGGCCTAAGCATCACACTAATCAACACCGGAAAATAGACAAAATCCATTAGTAGTCAGCATCTCTCGGAAAAACGCACAACTAAACACAAATGCACGTTCAAAAGCACAGACAGTCAATGTCTCACCGTAACGCCTGAGGCATAGGGACACTCAGTCGAATCCAGTAATCAAGTTTACCAATAATCACTCCAATGCACTGAGCTGGACCGGTATCCGCACCGTACAAATCCAATTGACCGTGATAACGTGACACGGTTTCGTCCACGTTTTTCAATGCATTCGTGGTGTCTGGTAGAGAGGAAATACTTTCGAGGTAATAATTACCGTAGGCATTTGAGAGCGATGTTTTGATGTACGCAACACTGCCTCAATGGGTAGACGAGTAAAACTCTAATCAGTCCATATATACATACATACATACATACATACATACATACATACATACATACATACATACATACATACATACATACATACATACATACATACATACACACGCTCACGCACACACATGCACACACACACATGCCCGCAATGAAGCATCCATGTATGCATGCTGGAATATTTGGTTTTGGACGTAAAGACTCATGAGTAAAGTTGTCCGTGGATCTGATTCTCTCCCTCTCTTCTCAGCCTGACTTATTTCCATTGGCAACAGCGTTCTCAACTGGTTCGATTAATAAAACAAATTAGTTCATTGGTTTTTGTTACCCGATTCAACCTGCATGGCCCAAGGGTAAGGTTCGTGTTTTGCTCTCTCGGTGGAAGTTGAAACCTAATTGATACGACGATTTGATAGGTGAACTACAACCCACAGTCGGCACCCATTGGTTGACCGCATAATGGACCAAGAGAAGTGACAGATGATCACGCGACCTGGCAAATATCATCAAATGCGTATAAGCAGTTTAGATTCATATTCGGCAGTTGGTTTTAGTATTCGTATTAGGAAATATCACTTGGCGAACAACAGGCGAAACTAACACTGTAGCGACCTGGATAAGACCGAGTTTCCTTGTGTAAATTCACTAACTAAATCTAAACTGGATGAACACAACTGGTTGGATGGATGCCATACTTAACGATGGTTCCAAATTCTTGAAGACGGAAACCGAGAAAGACAGAACTAGGCAAATAGAAAAGTCCCTGGCTAACAGGCTACGGTATTTTAAACAAAAAGGCGCTATTGACTGCGTCACATTTGAAAGAATTCGACCCACAGGAACTATCATCCCAAGACTGTATGGATTGCCAAAAATTCATAAGACAGGAGTCCCACTAAGGCCCATTTTAGACATGTGCAACTCACCGTATCATGCCGTAGCCAAGTGGTTGACACATCTCTTGGAGCCAGCTAGAGCGGCAATGACAAAACACAGTCTAAAGGATACTTTTGAACTTGTAAAATGTGTGAGTGATCTCAATGTGGAAGGACAATATATGATCTCATTGGACGTCACGTCGCTATTCACTAACGTCCCAATCAAGGAAACCATTGACTATCTTTGTGGCTTCATACAAGCCAATGAGATTGAAACAGGTGTGCCATTGGACGACCTGCGACAGTTACTCTTTGTATGTACCCAGAATATTCAATTCAAGTTTAACGAGCAGATTTACCGCCAAAAAGACGGTGTAGCAATGGGGTCTCCACTCGGGCCACTGTTTGCTGATATCTTTATGGCAACATTGGAAAACGGCCCGTTACAATCATCGATTCGCGGACTTCGGTTGTACAAGCGATACGTGGATGACATTCTATGTATAACAGACCAATTTCTCCACAGAGAACAACTACTAAACAGCTTCAACTTAGCACATCCGAACTTGCGATTCACACTAGAATCGGAATCAGACAACTCACTGGCCTTCTTAGATGTATTTTTGACCCGTCGAGAAGATGGCTCAATACGGCGGTCAGTGCACAGAAAATCAACATGGAATGGACAGTACATCCACTTCCGTAGTTTTGTACCGCTCAAATTGAAAATAAATCTAATTATGTGCCTATCGAACAGAGCGAAAAAGATCTGCACCGAAGATACCATAAAAGAAGAGCTTGTTACGGTGCGCAATATTTTTATTCAGAACGGATACCCGGAACGCCTAGTCGACCGGATAATGCAGTTGGATAAAGAAATTCCAAGGAAAATGGTAGTTGAAAAGAAATCAGTATACATCTCTCTGCCATTTAAAGGCGACACTCTGGCAGATGCAATTCACCGAAGATTGGCGAGCGTCGTCAACAAAACATTCTACGCTGCTAAACTGCGTGTTTTGTTCACCTCTAAGCCAGCGGTGTGTTTGCGGATAAAAGACAATGTGCCTGTTTCTGCAGCCTCATTTTGTGTGTATTCTTTCACTTGTTCCTGTGGAACAACGTATATCGGCCGCACGACCAGACGCTTGTCTGAACGCATCGTGAGCAACATCCAGCGTGGTTGAGGACTGGAACAATTAGGTCAATTACCAGCGCAGTCGTTTCACACCTAGCTGAAACTAATCACATGGTGAACGTGGATCAAGCATTCCGCCCCCTGTATAGGGTCCGAGGTCGGCTTTCAAGATCGGTGAGAAGTCGCATCTTGGCCACAGCGGAAGCGGTCGGGATTCGCCCAGAAGAAATTTGTGCATGCACTCAATCTACCCTGGCCCACTCACCACCCAACGTCAGGTCCACGAACGTCCGAAAGCTTACATGTTGAGAACGTGTTAGTCCATTCACACCTGGTTTCCGGATAATCCTGTACCACACTAGGTGTGAACGATGATCCCTGACACGATTTTTGTTGACTGTATCCCTTATGCATCTAGTCCTATATATTGTGTTGTATTGGCATGATTAAGAATCACTGAAAACGAGCTTGTTCGCCAACTTGTGTTTTACAACTGGTTGTAACTAAGCTTTAGGTAGTCTGTATTTTGTCAGATACCGAAGGACTGTGTTTGGTGTTTGTCCGCTAGCCCTAACAACAATTGATTTGCGCCAGCTGAAATACACACTTTTGACTGTTCTGTTCGGGAACGGTTGAACCGTAGCTCCCTTTGTGGCCGGTATCGTTCTAGCTCGGCAAAGTGCATTCTTTTGATGAACATTGTTGTTCGTGTAACTACCTAAGTCTGCATCGTCTTTCGCAACCGCTGAAACAACTGGTCTGTTTCCCATTACCTATGTCATTCTTGTGATTTAGTTAGGACCTGGTGACTAGGGTGTAATAAAGCCTTATGTGATGAGCAACATGGTGGGAGCAAAACAACAAACGTTGTATCGCAGAAAAAAACTATTTCAAATTAATTAGGAATTTGATGTTACGTGGAAGTCGAATACTCAGCCTCTGCCTCTCCAATAACAGTGATGGGATCAATTTATTGACTTTGGAACGAAAATACATAGAATTGGGCATGACCCATTTCATATATTCAGTCAACACCATTACCTTCAATACTATTAGGTTTCGTGGTAAAATTGTGTCCTAGTATAATACAGCATTAGGAGGAACAGGCTAACTGTATCGCGACTCCGTAACCGAAAGACCATTGCACTACAACAACGAGTATTTTGCGGTCAAACAGCTTTAGGGGTGCAAAGAAATCGGTCGATAGTTTAAAAGATAAATACAAGCTAATAATGGATTTAATTCATAAAACTATACTCATGAGAATGGCTACATCTCCTGAATATTATGTTACATAGAGGTCGGGACTGTTCAGAAAACAAGAGGCGTTTTCTTCCTGCGACTGTTTGGGTAAGTTACATTACGTGAGTGGTAGCACACAAAAAAGGAGACAGGATGAAATAGAACTTGCCGTTTGTTTGAAGAAGTAAAGCCATATTTAATTGTCCTTTAGCAACAGTTCGGTACTGATTGTCCAAACTCTGATGCAGTTCAATCCAACACTGACCCTGTGAGTGAGACGGTAAACAAGCATTTCTGAAGTGATTGCCAATTCAGGTTTAAGAGCGGGAATTTTTGAATATCAGTCAAACAGCAACTTGGCCAGTTTATCAGCTGAAAGACCAATGTTCGATCAGAAATACTCTTCCCACACCCCAGAAGTGATACTCGTGTAACAAGACAAACGGTGAGGGTACTGGCAAACACGTCATCATGGATGGCTTGATTCAGTTAGTAGACAACACGCCTTCGGCCATCTAGAGTCAAGCCAAGGCAAGGTCGCAGTCAGCAAAGTAGACAACACACCATAGGTTTGTCCATGGTCGAAACCAAGGCTAGAGACTGCCAAGTGGATCAGTGAACCGATCAGCCTCTAACCGGAGCCGAAACAACCAATCCGGGTGCTACTACATCTTTCCCCGTCAAGCTTTAGCCAAGACCCACCATTCTCTAGCCACGACCCACAATCCTTTAGCTATGCCGTTGCGAGCCAATCAAGTCAAAAGTATCGGAATATAATGACATCAAGAAATATTGGAACAATTCATCATTTCTTACAAAGACTGATGTTACAAAAGCTGACGGAACGAATGAGAAAGTGGGACGATCATATGTTGCACAGTTGACCGTGATAATGGGATCAAATGCTGCACCGCAAATTGATTGGAGAAAATTCAAACGATGTGCCCGTATTGTCGAACCATGTGGCACAGTCCGTATTACTATAGTATTTTCAGTGAACCAGTTTTTAATGTACTAAAAAGTATGAACGGATTAAAGTGGCAGACATTTTACCTGTTTGAATTTACGGAATGCCTCTTCCAACTGACTGAAAAGTTGACTATACGGTTGGAGAAAACGTATTTGATGATTGGTGTGTAATTGTACGTTCATAGCCCTCCGATGAACGGGCGCATTGTCAAAGATAAATACTACTGGAACGTCAGGTTGCTCAGTAGCAATAGACGCTGAGCAGCAAGAGAGTAACTCATAACAAAATATGCCATGAAATCTTTGTATGACATTCATACTTCAAGATACCGGGGATAGATGAACAAGCTAATATGTTCAAGTAAGGTCCTTTGCTTGACGATAGACTTCGGATGGCTTTACTATCTACTTCTGAACGTCCGTAGCTACGACAATCGACAACCAGTCTCCCAATGCTAGGGTAAAATGTCACAAACAAGCAGTCCCGTGGGTAAAATCCGTAATGTAACAAACGGTACTTTGTTTTGCATCTGAAGTCACAGACAAACATCAGAGTTGGATACGATGAAAGGAAGTAAAGGTTTGGTTCCTTAAACGTGTGGATAAGTGGATACATTGAAAGTCCGAGAACAATACATGAATGTTATCAATTTATTTATTTTGCAACTTTTGACACTATTATCACTGAAATTGCAACAGTAGTAGAGACTGTGCCACATGGTTCGACAATACGGGCACATCGTTTGAATTTTCTCCAATCAATTTGCGGTGCAGCATTTGATCCCATTATCACGGTCAACTGTGCAACATATGATCGTCCCACTTTCTCATTCGTTCCGTCAGCTTTTGTAACATCAGTCTTTGTAAGAAATGATGAATTGTTCCAATATTTCTTGATGTCATTATATTCCGATACTTTTGACCTGATTGGCTTGCAACGGCATGGCTAAAGGATTGTGGGTCGTGGCTAAAGCTTGACGGGGAAAGATGTAGATAAACTAGACAGAACAGTCGTTTAAGAATATCAGTGAACCGATGAGTTTTCATACAAGGATTTGGTTACGATCACCACACATCTCACATGCGGAATCTGTTTTGTATTCAATAAACAGGTAGTTCGAAGGCAGAAGCTGAGTCATCTCACTAGACTCAGTTGGCGATCACAGAACACAAACCATTTTTTCATGGTAGTTCTCTTTTGATCAAAATTCCAAGTTTTCTGGTAACAGATGTACACTTTTGCAAGTTCTTGTCAAGTTGTAGTCGAGAATCAAAGTTAATAAGCAAACCAGTATCCTATATCCATGATATTTAAGGACGTTCCACTCATTGGTAGTGACTTGGACGATCATGGTGATGAAGATAACGATAACCGCATTTACAGTGATCGCTTTGTTGGCACAAATCAACAAGTTTATAAGCAAGAGGTTTCTCAACGAGTCAGAATTCACGGCTGCTCATAACACAGAAAGGGCTTTTCTTTAGGAACTCCAACCGGAGCCTTTGGCTCAGTAGTCTGACCCACAAGGCAGTGGGACTGGACGATCAATGTTGTTCAGAAGACAACTATAACTTTTTTTACCATACGTAAAGTGAATTACAGTAGAAGAGGTAAGTCCCATGATTAAAAGACATGCTGTAAGAATGGGTTGTGAAGGAAACACTCAAATAAAAGCCCGTTTATTGATCCTGCCTTTAAAGTCTAGAAAGGTTGTAAGTGGGTGGGAAGACAGAAAGAGAAGAATGTTTCACAGTTTAACAGTCCGGGAAAAACGGAGATTGTAAGATAGAAGTGCGACATCTAGTGACAGGAATTCCATAAGGATGAGTAGCTTCTTGGATACGTGACGATTGGGAGAAAGTTATCGGAAGAGGAACTGCCGAACAAAATCCAAAATAGTGCCGGTAGAAGAGGGACAACGAAACAACCGTCTGACGATGGACTGGTGACTGCAGATTGGAGGTTAAAAAAGGACCGTCGATCAACTGGATGATCTTTTGTTGAACCTGTTTCAAGAAGGAAAAAAGAAGCAGACGAAGCCTCACTCCACACGTGACTGCAGTATTCAAATGCGGGGCGGATTTGAGCTTTGTACAGCAGAAGATGAGCTAGTGTGAAGAAGCGTTTGACGCGAAATAGAAAACCAACTTTGTGCGCAGCACGAGATATGAAAGGAGACCCGCGTAAAGATGTTATGGATAAGCAAATGAGAGAGAATCTGTGGAATGCACTGCAGTTGAATTAAAGGATATATGTGGAGAGAACGAATGACGTTTGAAAGAAACTGAGAGAAAAGAGGTTTTGGAAGCATTAAATGCAACATGATTGTGAAATCCCTATTGTGTTTGAAGCCCGGCTCTAAGGGTGCACTGATTGCACTGCGGTCACGATCGACTTTGGTGTCAGCGTGACAGGGAGTGTGATAAGAAAGGTGAGAGTGAAAGGTGGCGACATTGGCAAAGGAATGGACTGGGTTGGAAATAGTGGATAGAAGATCACTATTGAACAAAAGAAATAGGGTGGGCGCAAGTACTGAACCTTGGGGAACGCCAGCATTCCTTGGAAATGACTGGGACAGAACGCCATCAACTTGCACGGAGGTGGTTCGCTTACTGGTAAAACTTGATGTTCACAACACGACAGTGGGGGAATACCCGAACGTGGGCAGTTTCGGTAGAAGATTTTTGTGCCAAACTCGGTCAAAGGCTTAAGAAATGTTCAACGAGACTATGTGTGTTTCTCCGTGGTTTTTGAGTGAAGCTGACCAGGAGTGTGCGACGAGAGCCAGCAGATCACAGGTGAGACGGCGAGGTCAAAATCTGTATCGGCGGTCACTCAGTAGTCCTTCGCGTTCCAGAAAGGTACGCAGTTGATCGGAGATGACAGTTTCGAATACTTTTGGAATAACAGATGCGAGGGAGATCAAATGACAGCTATTCGGATCAGAAAGACTATCGCGTCTGGGAATAGGAAAATCACGGCTTGTTTCCAAGGTATCGGAGAAGTACGAAGTTGGAGTGGGATGAGAGAGAGAGAGAGAGAGAGAGAGAGAGAGAGAGAGAGGAGAGAGGAGAGAGAGAGAGGAGAGAGAGAGGAGAGAGAGAGAGAGAGAGAGAGAGAGAGAGAGAGAGAGAGAGAGAGAGAGAGAGAGAGAGAGAGGAGACAGAGCGTAGGAAAGGAGCCAAATCAGGGTCATATATATTCTAAGGACGATGGGTCGTTTTGTCTGATTTGCATACGTCTAGAGAAAGCTGCGCTTCGTGGGTCTTCCTAGTGCTAATACCAGGTAGCGAATCGATGACAGAAGGAAGAGAAGGAACCGGAGGTGTATGATTATGGGGTAAAGTGGAGTTAGAGGCAAATTGGGAAACAAAATCCTCAACTTTCTCCTCTGGTTCAAAAACAAGATTACCAGAAAAATTACAGATGAGAGGGAAACTGGAGGGGCAAAAGTTGCGGGAGATTGCTTTAGCAAAGGGCCAAAATGTTCGGCTGCCGGTGACTGATAGGAATAAGCGTTCGGCTTCCCATCGGACTAAAACGTTCTTTAGCTCTCTGTTTGGTTGACGAGCATCTGTTTCTAGTTTGGACGAAGCGCTGGTGAAAGTCGGGAATGGGCAAGTGGCGCAAGGGGCAAAATTCTGAACGCTTCAAATGTACAGCACGATCACATGCGTGGTTGAACCACATTCGGAATATTGGGATTTGCCGGGTTTGGAAAAGTGTGGAATGGAAAAGTTGCATACCTTGGAGGACAATGTCAGTGAAGTTCGAAACATCAAATGTGGTAATCCAAAAACAGATACACTTACCCGATGCAAATAGCTCAGCATGAAATCGTCCAAATTAACCGGGTACTGTACGGTTAGATTGAAATCAGCCACCATCCCATTCCGGACTGGAGTTGCTTGAGTTTCGAAATCGTAGAAATCCCAAGTAAGAAACAAACGTAAACGGCCAAAATCTTGCAATGCGGAGTCAGATGTTGTGGAGTTTGATTGGACCAGACCCGTGAGCAGCTGATTGGCCGCATTTGCACTCAAACTCAACTGACCAACATGAATCTGTAATTGAACAGAAATTCAGTGATTATTAGTAATATGTAAAAGAGACAGTGTGCTGATTCGAACGCACCCGAACGCTGAACGGAGTTCCATAACAATGTGTTTACCAACTGGGACGAGAAATAGACAATCGGTTTTATCCGGAACCCCTGAAATGTAGGCACACTGCTTCCAAAATACCTCCGTACAAAAATACAAGCACAAATGCAAATATCATCACCATGCAACTGGGTCGCACTGCAATTTGTCAGTATGTTGATTAGCGTTGGTGACATACATGCAAGTCAGTGCATCTTGAATAAGCAAGAAAGGTCATATGTATTCACAGCTCCGACCATTTACACTGATTGCTTCCCTGAGTCACTCACTCCTCACTGGTTTGTTTCAAATTAGGAAGGTTTTATCTTGGGACGTCAGTCTCAGCTTAGCTCAGCTACTTGCTACGTAACAGCGTTCCCTTGGAATCGTTCATATTAGTTGTTCCGTTTATCCACTGATTAAGGATGATACTGGAGGATACGATTAATACGTAGCTACTGAATAGGAACAGTAACCGACTGTCACAATTCAACCTCGGAACGCCAACACCACTTTTAGAGAAGTATACCGTAGAAAGGATCCCGGCATATGTGTAATTCGAAAATAAACGTGTAGAATCCCGGATTTCTATGGATCCTACAGTATTGATCACTCGACCTTACGTAGTCCCAATGTGACGACGATCAATCAGAAACCGTGAAGACAGATCGAATAAGTTTATGAACGGCGAAACAACAGCAAATATAGATTACAGCAGGTTGGGGCAGCGGCGTTCAATAAACAGTTATATCAGTTGGAACTGGTACTGAATGTAAATATTAATAAAATTTCAAGCAGAACATGCGATCAACTGTGATAGAACGACAGTCTTGGTCAGAAACAGACAGCAGGGGCAGTCATATGATGAATAACCGTAAGAAATACATGCAAATGAGAAAACGGACATAGCTTACAGAGGGTAGCAGACAGCGTGCGGTTCTGTGATGGTAAGGACGAATGAAACTACCACCTTTACTTAGGCGAAAAATACTGCTTAGAGTAGTTTGATAGCACATCTGTCACAAAATTTTGATTGAAGTTCGAAAACATTCATTTCCCTCAAGAATTTCCAAGAATTAGCTCATTTTCCTTTTCCCTTCAGATTGTGGATGGTAGTTTAATCCTTGACTTTCTTCTGTGGTGTTTCAAAGTTAAACTGCGCGCTTGCGCTAAATGGAGATCGGAAAGCGAGACGGATGAAGACCAGTGGGGTGCGTGCGTGCATGTGACAGTACGCGATTGGCCGACAAGTCGGGGTGTCCGGGTTGGTGGAACGTTAGGTGTTAGGTAACTACCGCAACGGTGTGCGGTTCGAACCCCAGATGGGGCGACCACTTTCAACGGAAAATCGTTTCATATCAATAAGCACAGGACCTTTATCCAGTGGTTGGAAAGAAAAGTGTTACGCGAACAGCGACGGAAAAATGGCGGAAATACGGTCAATACTATGCGGCGAGCGAAACGAAATGTCAGTACACAAAAATGGTTTGAGCTAAGAATAAAGGCTACTTGATGACCAAAAAGAATCAGCAAAGTGAGTCAGTCGATCTAATTAAAACCAACAGAATCAGTTACCAATTAGTGAATTGTATCATACCCTAGACCAAACATATCTCTTCAGGTGATTGGTTATCAAAGCAATGTCACACGAAATAGCAAGAAACTAGGCGTCCAGTGTACACAAAGACCGTTTCCGATCAACACATCTCGGTGGTTATTCAGTAGGCTTATGTCGGAAATCGAGACCGCAGAGATTCGTCAGTAACGAAACTAAGCTCACCGTACTAAATATCGCTCCTTTTCTCGTCTAGCCTTTCATTTACCACTTTAGTGCCTAATTGTACCGAAACAAATGGGCATCAAGTCAAAGTATTCGAAAGTGCCCCCTGATTGGTTTCTTGAGATGTCGTTCTGACTGGTCGGCAGCAGTCTTCGTACGCACGGCGCACCATTTTATGCTGCCACTATGACGCATGTGGACCTGACCTTGTCGTGAGCATGGCCAAGTGCCTCATGAACCATCTCGTGACTGCGCTAGGTGATCGATAACAACCAGTAAACGAAGACAGACTTCTTCGTCAGCTCTCAGGTTCCAATTTGTCAAAGTGGACAGAGCAAGTGAACTCTTTCTCTCTCACACTCATACACTTTATATATATATATATATATATATATATATATATATATATATATATATATATATATACTCTGAACAACCTGGAGGCTCAGACGTTTGCTGTCACTGGTTTTGAATGTTTTAGTCTAAAAACAGGTAAATTAATTGCTGGGTCACACCAAACTGTGGACGACCATTGTCGGTGAGTTACACTCCGAGACGCATTTAATGTCATGGCGATTCCCACGACCCCTAGCATATTACTATTTTACTTTCCACCTTCAAAGCGCTTATTTCAAAGGAATGTACGCCGAGTTCACTAGTTAGAAGCCATTCCAACAGAGGAAATGTGTAAAACTGTAACGCTAACCAGTTGGTAAATTTTTTGAGGCGATCCAAATGTGAAAAGTCTTTGGCCTCGGCGGGATTCGAACCCACGCATGGTCACCACCCTCGCTTTAGAACCGCGAGTGCTCTACCAGCTGAGCTACGAGGCCACGCCGGAGAACCTTGGACTTTCTGCAAATGGATCACAGTATACCCGCCCAAATTACAGTAGCACATGGCATCCACCACAGTGGGTTCGAATCCCGCCGAGGCCAAAGACTTTTCACATTTGGATCACCTCAAAACATTATCAAAATCTGCCAACCATCAATACAAAGTTGGTAAATTGTTAGAAACCAGGGCGTGCATTGATGAGATTGTAAGTGCAGGGTGTGCACGCTATCTCGTTTGGCTCTCAGACAATCATAGAAAATACGATGTCGTACTAAGGACAGGGTGACTTAAAATCTTCTTACTCCACTGGAAGAATATTCCTACTACGGATAAAAAAATACAACACGAGCAGAGAGTGATCGTACTACCAAAGGCAGTTTAACGCATCCATGGCTTTCTATAAAGCAATCATACCCGGTACTTCTGGTTCATCTAATCAGACAAACATCTGATCGATGAATCAGTCGATCGGTTATTTTTATTACGTGTCTGCGCATGAATGCGGTTGAACGGGTTTACCCTTAGCCTCAAAGGTTCACTGCACTATTGGGGATAGCCGGCAACCTGGCCCTGAGATTTCGAGTGATGGAGAAACCCACAAAGCCCCTCTATTGGTCGGGTGTGCTAACGAGACAGACGACAGTGAATTACCGTTTGTCCTCAAAGTGACCGGTGTCGGTGGCGGGATTTGAACCTCTGACCTCCGAGATGTTAATCAAACGCTCTGAAGTACTCAACCATCACCGGTAATGATAGAATTCATGCTGCGAACATTTGCAGTGAAACTTACCAGGCCTTGTTCAAATAATTATTTTCTTTTTCCCTAATTCTTCACCTCCTTCTTACTTCATTATAAATCATCATGTGGTGTGGAATTCTAAACCACTAATAACCACGGAAGCATTGTACAGATGCTTCACCCTTCTTGGGCGTCATCAGCAGTGCTCATCCACCAAGCCCCCACGAAGACCCCTACCCCGGGGGAGGGGGGGGGGGGGGTGGGGACGATTATGAGTAGAACATCTAACCCACCACCCTGTTTGAGCTGGCTATCAACGGTTTATTGAACTCACACACCATGTGATGTAGCGTCCCCCGAGCTCTGGCTCTGAATGTTGGAAGATCATTTCCTGGACAACGAGCAATTTCTATCATGAACGGCTGGCTTCTCTGAAGGGGCTTAATTAACGAAGGTATTCCATCAAACAACCTACAGAGTTTGGCAACTATATAAGTATCAGGAGATTAGATTGGTATATAATATGAATCATCGCACAGTGTGAACGTTCAAATCACTGAGAACTATGGAGGCACTGTACAGCTGTCTGATCCTTGCTAAGAATCCCAGTGGGTTAGCTGTTCGACTCGCGGTCGTTCTCCCCGGGTTAGAGTCCACATGGGGGCTCGGTGGATGTACACTGCATGATGAATCATATTATATAAAAATTTAATATCCTCCTACTCATTTACATTACACAATATTTCAGTAAGCGGGTCTCAGCCAGTTACAAGTGGCCAGTTTGAGACTGTCCAGAGGCGGCGGCGGCAGGATTCAACTACGGGACAGAAGGATATACAGTCCTCGATGATCACCATTTGACGATCTCGTTGATGGTAAGGAAGTAACCGTCAAAACCATATGTGTAGACTTTACGTGAAGCAAGCAATCCACGGTCAGCGTGAATAGTTCAACGGTTACTATGTTTAACTCACAACTCCACAGGTCGAGTTACTGTCTTGACTGGGATTTTGTAGATATGCATTCCAATGGTATGGGCTGGCTCATCGTCGACAAGCAGCCTAGTCTTGCCAGCACAAAACACGCCTTAATCTGTCCAGAATCCAGGCCAATATCTGGGACATCGGAATCAGAACAACGGGACAGTGGATCGATATCATGAGGAAGAATTCCAGTTAGACAGTGGTTGACCGTTTGATCGATCAATCAGAGGTGACGTTACCCGATGCCATTTTGGACCAGTTAGTTTGTGATGTAATGATCGGTGACAGTGACTCTTCATCTTGCATAAACAATATGTTGTGAGCTAATAAACTGAGACGGTCCAAAGGTGGAGGAGTTACCTTGCTGGAGCTAGTGGGACGGACAAGAACACCAAGAACACATTCGTCATTACCCTAACATTTGTTCAGTGTGCTCACTAGTCAAATCTTCATTGACTTAATTCCATAAATGTAGTTCTCTTACTCTTTTCATATTCTTTTCTCCTTCATTATTTCCTTTTGAAGTTGATTCTAGGGCATAGCAACCAAAGCTACCGCACCGAGTGCATGGTTAATGGTTGTCTGAACTGAACTGAACTAGTCAAATTGGCAGACTCCTTGACAAAGTCGAAGTTTACAAGGCGCTGCTCTGATCCTTGTTAGTAGGCAAACTATGGTGTGAGACGAATCAGAACGTTCAGTGCTGGTGATTCCCATTTGACCCGATGAAACGTTTGAACAGCGCGCTCTACATCGGCGAGTTAAGCGTGCACAAACTTCGTGATGAATGTTTTCAGGAGAAAGCTTTGAATCAACTTGTAGTATTTTAGTACCTGTGATAATATTGCGACTCCGGATGACAATCTTCCATGTTCTTGACGTGCAACAGCAATGCGATCGCAGATGACCATTTTCCATGCTCCAAACCTGCTCTGGTACTGTGACCCCTGATGACCGTAGGCCTAGTTCTGCATCTGCTATAACAGTGTGAACCCTATCGACAGTCACACGCGGTTCAAGTTTACCCCGTGTGTCTACACTATTTCTCTCACATTGTCAAACACTAATACACACAGTCACGGACACTGCCTGCTTTATGCTGCTCATTGGTTCGGATCGTGATGCGACACGAATATACGCACAGTCCTTCACGTTTTTTAAATCTTCGCAACCACATCACGTATCTCACTACAACCGATCACACGGTCTCGGCCCTATTCTCTGTTATGCATACTCGGCTAAGCAATTGGGACAGTTCTGGCGAAATCCGTAACACATTGAGACGCTCATGCGTAGGATCAGTTCCTTTGCCGACTCAGTCCGCTTTAGGCCATCCCACTAGTTCTAGTGATAAACCCTTTCTACCTCAGAATCATCGTGCTTTACTACCGAAAAACAAAGAATATATGGGATGTTGTCCCATATGCCCACACGTTGCACACAACGAATTGGTTCGACTGGTGTGGGCGACCACGTCTTGAGGCTCAAACAACGCTGACAAGATTCATCTCCCATCTATCGACCCACTCCACCGATCGGCTGTCCTGTCACCCGAGGTTCCGTTGTCTCAAGCCTTGGGCTTGGTACCGCACCGGCGCTGACTACCAACGTGACTTGGCTGTACACCAATGCCGGGTTAACGCGTACCTCAACAAGAATTGCCTCAGGAACATTGATTATCAAACAAACAGAACTGTCTGAAGCTCTCAATAGAAAATAAGACGGTGGCTCAATAATGCGGCGGAAAGCATTCCTCGTCGAGTTATTACGTACCCCTATACAGTCAACGCCGTCTTTTGTCGTGTATTCGTCCTAAAATTCCCCATGTGTACCGAAAACTTCCGTTAACGGATCTTACGACCGCATTTTGTGGTGACAATAAACTAGGATACTATTATTATTTCACCGTCCCATAGGTATCTCACCATTTCGATGTGACAGACCAATCTGTGACGACGAGAGTAAGCCAACATCGTGAATCTACTGCTCTTTCATTTGGATTCGCATGGTCAGCGCACGCACGCACTGAATCTCATGAAAAACGCCGAAGCACAGGATATCTTTTGATTACACTGTGCATTTCCGCAGGGGTAATCAGTATCATTCGCCGAACCCCGAGTCGCCAAAGCCGTCACAGGATAGTAGCTCAAAATAGGCTTCAATTTTCAAGCTTTAGGCTTAAGGTTTTCATCGCATAGAAATGTCTTACCACTCCCTTATATCTGAGATATGCGACAGCAGAAGTTATTGCTCTCTAGCCGATGATGTCAGTTGACCTTCGGACAAAACCAACTTCTTAAATCGGGTCGAAGTCCACTCCGACTTGTTCAGATAACACGGAATCAAATGTTCATACCTAATCGGTACTGACTCAAACAGACGAACGTGTTCATTCTCACCTCAATCAGATTTTCAACGCGGCCGGGTTCCGAGGCATTCATTGAAGCATGTACACTGGACAGAACTTCTTCGGCGCAAATTCCTTCCATATCCGCTGACTTGATGGACTGAAACAGGAAACGAGTGACAGTACAGTTGAGAATAAAACAAATCCATAAATTGGCACCTGGCTACTAACCAATGAGTACTTGATACATCGTTTTGGTCGTGACACTTTCGACAATAATAGTATTGGTATTGGCACTACTGGTACTAATGGTAACATTAATGTTCAAGATGATTCTAGTTAGGTACGGAGTTTCAATTGCTCAAATTGTACTGTAAATGGTATTCCTAGCAGTACCGTAAGTAGATGTAGTGGTAGCACTTGTCATCGTTATTTTATAGACCATTCTATCGATCGTTGAAAAATCGTTGGTAATCGTAATGATAGTTAATGCGACAGGACCTCCATTCCAATCTAAAGCTAGTATCATATGGACTGTGGACTGATAGATTTTGAAAAATTACTAAACTGATCCCATAGTACTTGTAAGAAAAGCGATAGAACTAGATATTACTCCTCCACCAGAAATGGAGGATATCCGAGAGGCAAGCTATCCAATAAGGAACAAAGTTGCTTGATCGGATGAACTACCTTCGTCCTTTTCAAGGATGGAGGTGAAGCTTTCCCATCGGAGTTAACAAAACTTCTCCAGGTAATCTGAAATAATGCGCAGGTTTCCAGGGGATGGTGTGAGTCGGTGGCTTTGCCAATTTACAAGAGAGGTGTCAGGTTTTCTTGTGAGAACCACAGAAGACTTAGTTCGGGACGCATTGCATCCGAACTGCGCGTCGGGATTATTCATCAACTAACCAATGCCCGTGAAAGGTGTTCGCGTGAGAATTGAGCCGGTTTCAGACCCGGTGGGGTGGGTGTCGATGATATATTTATCCGACGACAGATGTTAGAGCACAGGCATACCTTCCGTATGCTCGCAAATCCTATCTACCTTGACTTATAAGTGGAATTCGACTCAGTCGACCGCACAGTTCTATGGCGCTGCCTTTCAATAAAGGGTATGTCGAGGAAATTTATTCCTCTTTCTCCAATCTTTGTATGCGAACAGCCGGAGCCCAGTTCATGCTTACGGCGATCTTTCACTCGGGTTGACCATGGGAAGTGGTGTTCGTCAGAGCTTCTCCCTATCGCTCTTCCTTTGCAGCTTTGCACTTTAAAATGTTCTTGAGATAGTGCTGTACTCATAGGAGAACAGCAGCATCGATCTCGATAGTAAACTATCTGACTGTGGTGATTCTGTTCATATGCAATCCGAGAAAGCCCATTTAGACCAATCAGTGTTAATTTGTTCAGCATCCATGCCTTTCCGCTAACAAAAAAAAATGCACCATACGCATACGACTCATCTTAGTGTAATCATGGCTACTGATTACCGCAGTACACGTGTCTCGCGTGCACGATCTGCTCCCGCATCACGTAACATCGTTTGGCAAGTTTCGGCCCACCAGTCATATTGCTCATGGACCAATGCTTGCGTGTACATGTTTTCCGTTACGTATTTCATGCCCATGTAAATATCGCATTTTAAATGCCAAGTCAGCAATGCATTTCAGTGCCAGCTAGTATACCTTCTGATTCCATTTCGGGGAATTCGGTCATCACGCTGACCTATAATACGAGGACGATATTGTTCTTACGTGTGAATATCCAAGTAAGTTGCTTGGGATGCATTTTGCACCCTCGAAATGTGAAGTGCTACCACAGAAATGGATTGCTCCTACACCAAACCTTGTTCTGACGGAGAAAGCCCCCGCTGAATTAGATACATTTTTTTACCTGGGGGTCCATTATCGGACGAAGTATCGTTTTGTATGCAGAAAGCGCGTTTAGCTTTCGAAAACCTAAGCCACCCGAGGCACTGGCGTGATGTTCGATTATCCACCAAGGGTCGAGTTTACAACGCAGCAGTTAAATCCGTTTTTAAGCGGTTCAGAAACATGGCCGCCAAGGGTGGAAGATAGAAGATTGTCGGTGTTTGAGCATCGTTGTCTCCGTAGCGTTGTCCGAATATGGTGGGAACACCGTATCATCATTGCTGCGGTTAGGCGTAGGGTGTTGGTATCAAGAGATCAGACGATGGAACAAGTATTGAACCAAAACAGACTGGGGTGGCTGGAACTTGAGTAACGCGTGTCTACGGATAAACCTCCTGGTCATACGCAGTGCCCCCAGGCAGGTAGTGGCTGGAGGGTTGGTCGAGGTGAGCAGTTCATGATATAGTAAAAAGGTATGGAAAACTTGACCCGTTGACCTAGCCCTACAGGACTCGTTAGTCTTCCGGTTTGAGGTCCACGAGATACCTATCACATGTGTGCAGAAATCGGGCAACATGTGGTGGCCACTGCCACGAATGGATTGGGACCTTCTCTTTGACATAGTGATTTTCACATATTATTTTGTTTCCCGCTCTTTTCACTGTATAATGCTAATCAGTTTTTCCGTGGATCGAGGGTGGTACATGGTGGCTAAAAAAAGTAGAAGAGAAGTTCGAGATCATCGGTGTTAGAACTGCACTGTGTGTTGTAAACCCATACGTGAACGCCATTCCTATTCTAATACTGCGTGCACTGTACGAGTTGATATGTTACAAGGCCCTAAAAAGGGCTTGGGATCCTTCACAGATAACCACATCGGTTATCATCCCGGATTATATTGGCCCATGTTATGCATCCCGGTGGGCAAAGTTAGAAATTTCAAGTTTGCAATGGGAAAGATTAAACGTGCTTGCATCCCGAGGCCTGTGTCTTCCTTCCATTCCACTGAAGTCGATAAAGAGGACATTTGTCAAAACTCGCCAAACCGCAATTCGTGATCAAACCATGTTCCATATTCAGTCGGAAGACATTGGTTGATACCTTGAGAATCTCGTCCTAGGTGCTCATAAATGCAAATTCATCGAGGTGGGTACCACATATCAAGTAATTTTTGGGCGGTTAACCAGAATAATCCATTTTCGAATCGCCCAGCATCCTCCATGTGTGACTCCGTAACTCAGCTGGTAGAGGACACGTGATACTATGGTCTCATTACTCAAACGAACACTTAATGAGGTACTGGGTTTGCTAACATCGATCTTCAATCCTTTTCGCACAAAAGGGCCGTGGGACTCTCAGAAAACCGTATGTGATCATGTGGAACTCATACGAATGGAACTAACCGAATCAGGAAATAAAATGGAATGGTAGATCAGTTGTTAAGTTTGAACCCGTCAGAGAATGAGCACAACACTGTAGACCAATAAAAACACGGGATTATAAACCGGATACGGCCACATGGACGAGAAGTCCCACCGTGGTCCTGCTCGGGTTATTGGTTAGAATTTTAAACGACCTTCGATTCGTGTCACAAGATCTACGATTCAGCCGGTTTTTATGCCTACCGCACCAGCAAAATGATCAACGTCATGGGAACGTCACAGGTCGGACAGTCTTGAGTGGTCTGCTCTTGTTCTCTCCCCCACCCCTCTGTGTGTGTGTGTGTGTGTGTATGCAAACAGGGTCCTTGTCAAGTTCAGAGTTTAGCCGGCCTCATGCGTTACATTCGAGTAGTTTCGGTTTTATTTTCTGCGGCTAAAACCCGGTAACGAGTAGAATGGACGTGGTAGTTAATTTGAAACACAACAGCGACTCCGTTCACGGACAGTTAGGCACTAACAGGGAAAAAGGGAAGGAGACCAAAAGTGAAACTATACGGTCGGTATAAACCAAATTTAGGGGCACGGGAAAACGCTACTTTTGGCACATCTTTCAAACATGCACGATAACTGATACCTATTTTGGTGAATTATACAGCCATCGATAACTACGCTACCACAAACATAGGAAAAAGTTAAAGTTTCCCTTTGCAAAACCTGAAAATCATTTTCAAAATCTACCAAACTCTGTTACATATCACGAACTAAGCAAGACAATGATCCAGAACTACCATCCACAGCTGCACCCGCGGCGCTGACAGCCATCGTGATCAACAACGGTGACAACCTTGATCACAACGCTTACATACCCTTGTGGCACGCACTCAAACACAAATCGCATTATGACATTTCACGTCAATTTCATTTTCTACGAGCACCAACCGTTTCACATATTATGGTACCATAACTTCAGTCGGGCCACATTTAAGTCCGTATGTTCTGACACTATATGTACGGCCCATTCTCATTATGAGGTTTTCTTGATGCGAGTCACCCATTTGCTTGAGAACAATTCCATGTAGTATGTCTTAACTCACACCATTATTTCATTATGGCATTACATCATCTTTGCTCTGGTTTTCTCCACTCTACTGGTGAAAATACAGTGTGGAAATGGTTAGTGGTACCAATGTGTCCCCAAGCCCATGTGCGTTCTACCCACAAACCAATCCATGGACTGGGAAAATCCCTGCCCGCTAATCAAATGGAAAATTGAGAACAATCTCTTTCCACCATGGACTCTCGTGGAGTTTTCCGCTCTATCTGCATCATTCTATCAACTAGGAGGTCCGGGTAGCCATTCTGGGTGAAAATCCTTCGCACCGTTTGGAATTCTTCCTCAACTGTGTCCTCTGAACATGTTCGGCTTGCTCCGTTTAAGTGGTCCCTAATTAGGTTCCTTTTCAACTTGAGAGGCACGAAACTGCGGAATTGGATGTCTTGTCCATTCCACGTCGCCTTCCTGTGCACTGACCGATTGATGGAACCATCTTCATCACGATTCATCCGAACACCCAAGAAGCCTTTTGTGCTGTTTGATTCCGTTTCCATTGGGAACTGCAAGTTGTCATGCGTTGAATTAAACGAACTTAACAGTTGACCTATTTGGTTTGAGGAATTTATTATACATAAGATGTCATCTACATAGCGTCTGTATAAACAACATCTATGGATCGTTGATTCAAGTGGGCCATTTTCCAACTTTGCCATAAAGACGTCGGCAAGCAGTGGTCCGAGTGGGGAGCCCATTGCTACCCCGTCCTTTTGACGGCAGATCTGGTCGTTGAACTTGAGCTGAATATCGTGTGTGCAGAAAAACAGCGGTTGTTTCAAAGCTTCTAAGGGAATGCCTTTCTCCGTTGCGTTGCTTTCGATATAGTCAGACATATAATCGATGGTTTCACCGATTGTAACGTTGGTAAAAAGTGAACTGACATCTAACGATAGCATCCGTCGCTCTTTCACATTCAGGTCTTTCATACAACTTATGAATTCAAATGTATCTTTTGGGCTGTGTTTTGATATTTTCTGCCTAACCAGTTCCAGCAGAGTTGTCAACCATTTGGCCACTGCATGGTACGGGGAATTGCACACATCTAGGATGGGTCTTAGGGGTCTGCATGCTTATGAATTTTTGGTAATCCATACAATCTGGGAATGACAGTACCTGTAGGCCGTATCCGTTCGAAAGTAGAAGAGACTATTATGTCACCTTGTTTCAAATGTCCCAAAATGTTGGACAGAGACTTCCCTATTTGTTGCGTTTTGTCCTTCTCTGTTGCCATTTTCGCGAATTTGCATGTCATTCAAAATGGCATTCATTTTTGTGATACAGTTTGACTTGCTCAGGAGTACCACACCTGAAACGTTGTCCGGTTTCGATATAATAATGTGATTATTCTTTGGTAATTCTCACACGTTTTCGATAGTCTTCCTAGGGCTGTGCATGCTTGCGTGCGTTTATGTGTCCGCATGTGTCTGCATGTGTCTGTTCATTGTGTGTGTGTAGGCGCGCGGGGAAGGGGGGGGGAGAGATTTTTCTCAATTTTCCATTTGATTAGCGGGCAGGGATTTTCCCAGTCCATGGATTGGTTTGTGGGTAGAACGCACATGGGCTTGGGGACACATTGGTACCACTAACCATTTCCACACTGTATTTTCACCAGTAGAGTGGAGAAAACCAGAGCAAAGATGATGTAATGCCATAATGAAATAATGGTGTGAGTTAAGACATACTACATGGAATTGTTCTCAAGCAAATGGGTGACTCGCATCAAGAAAACCTCATAATGGGAATGGGCCGTACATATAGTGTCAGAACATACGGACTTAAATGTGGCCCGACTGAAGTTATGGTACCATAATATGTGAAACGGTTGGTGCTCGTAGAAAATGAAATTGACGTGAAATGTCATAATGCGATTTGTGTTTGAGTGCGTGCCACAAGGGTATGTAAGCGTTGTGATCAAGGTTGTCACCGTTGTTGATCACGATGGCTGTCAGCGCCGCGGGTGCAGCTGTGGATGGTAGTTCTGGATCATTGTCTTGCTTAGTTCGTGATATGTAACAGAGTTTGGTAGATTTTGAAAATGATTTTCAGGTTTTGCAAAGGGAAACTTTAACTTTTTCCTATGTTTGTGGTAGCGTAGTTATCGATGGCTGTATAATTCACCAAAATAGGTATCAGTTATCGTGCATGTTTGAAAGATGTGCCAAAAGTAGCGTTTTCCCGTGCCCCTAAATTTGGTTTATACCGACCGTATAGTTTCACTTTTGGTCTCCTTCCCTTTTTCCCTGTTAGTGCCTAACTGTCCGTGAACGGAGTCGCTGTTGTGTTTCAAATTAACTACCACGTCCATTCTACTCGTTACCGGGTTTTAGCCGCAGAAAATAAAACCGAAACTACTCGAATGTAACGCATGAGGCCGGCTAAACTCTGAACTTGACAAGGACCCTGTTTGCATACACACACACACACACACAGAGGGGTGGGGGAGAGAACAAGAGCAGACCACTCAAGACTGTCCGACCTGTGACGTTCCCATGACGTTGATCATTTTGCTGGTGCGGTAGGCATAAAAACCGGCTGAATCGTAGATCTTGTGACACGAATCGAAGGTCGTTTAAAATTCTAACCAATAACCCGAGCAGGACCACGGTGGGACTTCTCGTCCATGTGGCCGTATCCGGTTTATAATCCCGTGTTTTTATTGGTCTACAGTGTTGTGCTCATTCTCTGACGGGTTCAAACTTAACAACTGATCTACCATTCCATTTTATTTCCTGATTCGGTTAGTTCCATTCGTATGAGTTCCACATGATCACATACGGTTTTCTGAGAGTCCCACGGCCCTTTTGTGCGAAAAGGATTGAAGATCGATGTTAGCAAACCCAGTACCTCATTAAGTGTTCATTTGAGTAATGAGACCATAGTATCACGTGTCCTCTACCAGCTGAGTTACGGAGTCACACATGGAGGATGCTGGGCGATTCGAAAATGGATTATTCTGGTTAACCGCCCAAAAATTACTTGATATGTGGTACCCACCTCGATGAATTTGCATTTATGAGCACCTAGGACGAGATTCTCAAGGTATCAACCAATGTCTTCCGACTGAATATGCGAACATGGTTTGATCACGAATTGCGGTTTGGCGAGTTTTGACAAATGTCCTCTTTATCGACTTCAGTGGAATGGAAGGAAGACACAGGCCTCGGGATGCAAGCACGTTTAATCTTTCCCATTGCAAACTTGAAATTTCTAACTTTGCCCACCGGGATGCATAACATGGGCCAATATAATCCGGGATGATAACCGATGTGGTTATCTGTGAAGGATCCCAAGCCCTTTTTAGGGCCTTGTAACATATCAACTGGTACAGTGCACGCAGTATTAGAATAGGAATGGCGTTCACGTATGGGTTTACAACACACAGTTCAGTTCTCAATCGCAGGTATGGGCTGGTGTTTTATGAGATGCTAAGCTTTGCGGCGTTGAATGTTTTTGCTGCCGCATGCGTTACTCTACGGCTCAGCGTTTTAGATGCCATATCTCTTTTAAATTTCACGTTTATGTAAATGGGCTTCTCCGGGACATTTGGGTATTTAGGCCGAGAGACAATGTCCATATGCTGTCAGAGGAAATTAGTTGGATACTCGTTTTCTAGCAATGCATTGCACATCGTTTCTACCGCTTCCGAGAGTTTGTTCTCGGAGCACCAAATTTCGTGTCTACTGTATGGGCGTGAAACTTTTCCGAGCCCGTGGATTCGTTTGTGGATAGAACGCACATAGGTTTGGGGACACAGTGCTACCATTAACCGCTCCCACCTTGCACTCTGATGGGCTGTCCAGAATCGCAGACAGGAGCAGAAACAACCAGGCGATCAATGGACCAATCATGGACTAGCAATTACCGGAACTGACCAGAGTAAAATCAGCCAATAGGGTCATAACTAGACCAACTAGCCAGAAGTGCCGCTCATCAACAGAAACTGAGCCAATGAGTTTGTATTTATTGATTTGGCTATGGCCACCGCACATCTTGTATAAACGACCCATTTTGTACCAATAGAACGAGATTATTCGAAGCCAGAAGAGTCTTCTAACCAGAGTTAATAGGCGCCAACAGGACAGTAGGACTCCTTGTCATTCCTTGCATGGCTCACTGCTGTAACCTTTTGGAGTACACGCTTGCTCATGAGTGTAGTGAAAGGGGCACAACTCATAGCCTCATAGGCCCACTGACAACCTGACCCTGAAACTTGGAGTGGAGAGCTCTATTTGGCCTCAGTGGGCCAGATATGGTAAGGAGACAAGCGACAATGGATTACTGTCCACTACCAAAGTAACCTGTGACTTCCGAGATGGAATATAAACGTTATAGATCACTCGATCGCCACCTTGGCTCCCTAGTCCGTTGCGGCATCGGCGATCTGACTTCGAACGGGAACCAAATTAGAGTCCCAACACATCAGGCGTGGTGGCTAGCCGGGCGACAGTAACACTGCTTACCGTCTACCGTCAGTGAGATCGACCACTTGACCACTAGCTCTGCAAAAAGTCCCCACCGAAGTGACCAGTTCGCTGTAGTTCACCCCTTTCTTCTCGAATCAGTTTGTGCATGCAACATTTCAGACATACATATCCAGTCTGCTCATGTGGCTATAGCAACTATGGTGAACGTATTGGCACGGCCATTGCATGAGTGACTTTGTTCTAATTACAGCTTTCTTATGTAAATGAATGTTGTCACCTGGTTGGCAGCATTTCATTTGATACTCGCATATTGTTTGTATCGGTTTCACGTAAACAGGGGATGGGTTGTTTAACTTTGATCATCTTCAATTATCTGTGGATTAGGCCAATATCAATGAGTGTTCGAAAGATCAAACGGAAAAGTGGAATTCACAATGCCATCAGAAAAAGTACGACATATATTCTTGAACTATCAGGGCTTTGGGCATTCACACGCACGCACACACACACACACACACACATTGCAAATAATATTTCTATATAATACACCTCCATTGCTAAGACGGTTTACCGTCATATTTCCGGTACTATACGTAAGCGACCAATGGGAGTAAATGAAATAGATTTCACTTACAGTCTTCGTCATGCAACACTCCCCCCACACACACTTCCTCACTCTCTCCCTCTCGCTGTCTCTCATTCAAATTGCTCACGAAACCTGGATGTTTCAAATTCAATACCAATCGTAATAATTTGCAAAAAGGTACCTTAACAGATTTTGTCCCGTACGATTTTTGCTCTAACTGTCCCTCCAGCTGTCGAATGCGTGCTGCTCGAATATCGAGCAATTTGGCGTATTCGATCAGTCGTTGTTCTGATTCACTTTTCAACGCAGTCAAACGTTCCGACAATTCGGCGGACTCGGCACGATAATCTTTGTTTATACGATACTGAACACTGAGCAACTTTCGGGTTTTGTTAAGCTCAGCAATGGTGTCCGCATGAGCGGCCTCCGATTCGTGCAACCGTTTGCCCAAGTCTGATCGAAAATACAGAGAAGAAGTTTCGTTTGATATGAACATTTGAAAAGGACAGGTTTAATTATTAGGAACTTTGAATTGTCCTTAGAATGGCTCGTTACGCATTATCAACGCTTATATTCGTATTGAAAAATCAACCGAAACGCTTACTGAACATTTGGCTGACTGTCCTTTCGACTCCACTTTTCACGCACAAACCTCAGGTCATCCGACCAACTTGTACTCAGAAGCACCAGACTCGAGTCTCGCTCTTGTTAGAGCGTTAGAGGTTCAAGCGTAGGCACTTTGGCCCATCCTGGTGAGAAGACCTGATTTGGTGGGAGGCATTCGCTTGCAGTTATTGGGACAGATATCGTCTCCCCATTCGAAGCTGTCGGGCATTGCTGGCTGTCATAGAGGATGACATGTGAACAGAATTAAGTTGGTGATTCAGATCAACCCGGATGGGAGAGGGATGGTGTAGCAGTATCACACACACGCCTTTGAGGTGGAAGGGCACGGGTCCAAACCCTGGGTATGGAAGAGGACATGCACCGCTGATGGGCTCTAACAAGAGTGAAACTAGAGTCTGGTGCTTCCGAGTGCACGGTTGGTCGGATGGCCTGGAGTTGTGTGTGGTGAAGTGCAAAGGATAGTCAGCCAAATAAACACTGACTAATCCCACACACTACTCGCGAGTAACTGCTCCGTCCGGTTCTATAGATATCATCATATCTAATGCAAATCCAACATGGGGCACTTTCGCAGTTCCTTTACATTGCGTGATAAAGGCGTAGTATTTCAGGAAGGGGGTCGCGGCCAGTTAAAGGCCGCCAAATGGGATAAGGGGCAGGACAGAAGGATCTGAAGTTCAGTACGGTGGCCGTTTCACCGCAGTCGGTTATTTCCACCGTTAAGTTATTCGGAACTAGCTGTCGGCAGTTCTGTTAAGTCAGCCCTTATCCTCGCACTTCAACGCTCTGGATTTGATGGCTATCACTGGTTTCACCCACTTGGAAGTAACATAAGTCAACGCACAAATAACAACCGAATAGCTAGAAAAGTTATGAGCAAAAGAGAAGATTTGGAATGGAAGTATGTCTCCGACCGCGTCTTATAACCATGCCACTTGGTAGGCAGATATCGTGCACCGTAACCTGGAAGCATAAGATACCTTGCACGAATGTGAACAACAAGTTATCCACTGTAGCACTGTTAGCAGTTTTCTCGCTTCACTGATGCCTTTTCTGAGAAGACGTCTATTGTGGGGCTCGATTTTTACGTGAGTGACAAGTGGTTAACATCTATAACCAGTGAAGAGAAGGGATATAGAATCGTTTAGTGTTGACGGGAAGCAAACTGTCAACAGTCTGCCTAGATAGCCTAATGACCAACGTGCAGACTTCACGATCCTCTGCAGTTGTTTGGCAAGATTCCTACGTGAGATTCGGTATGTGTAGTGTTCGGAAAACTCGCTGCAGTTAAAATGGGAATTTTATTACCATATTACTACCCGGTAGGCAGATTGACTTCACAAAGTACACTACGTGTGAGAGGGTGTGTGGTAAGTGCTGTATTATCCCGTTTACTCTAATGTTAAGAACGCCGTAAATACCACCGAAATGTGATCAGAACTTGTCTAAAAGAAACTTCAGTGCTATGCGCAGTCCCGCGGTATGATTTGGCACATTTGTGCACGATAATCATCTGACAGGGCTCAAGCTTCAGATACACGTACGTTATGGGCAGTTACGACCATACTTCATTATGACTGCAGGATAAGCCCCTTTGGGGATACCAAAGAGTTGATTCGGTCAATAGGATATAAAGTCGAAGTTACCAGCTTTGAAAGCGATGGTCATCAGGCTGTTGATTCCGGGGTTGCATTTCAGTGTTTTCAAAGCTGGTACATGGGCTTATTCAGTGTTCATTACGTGATGTTTTGCATCGGCGATAAATCACGGTCCAAACAAAGTTAAGGTCTGATCATTGTTCTCACTAGGTGAAATTTTTGGATTCAGGGTCGATTTGTCTCCCTTGTAGACCCGGAAACCTCGCAAGCTCTGTGCGACAGCTGACTTTGAAGTTGACTGAGAATCTGAATGAATCAGTTGTTGATTCACCTCAGTCTTTCCGAGATTTCGATAGGGCTCGAATCGAGTCCCCCAGCTGAAAAGTGGCCAAAACCAAAACCAGATTGGCAGCATTCAGTGTTCGCACCGCAATTCACCCGGTCCGTTTAGACGGCCTTAGATTTGGACATCGCGAGTAGATTGCGTGGGACAGCGCAGCGTCCAGATAGACCAATAGCAGGTTTTCAGGGATCACGATCCGAAAGGAGGTCAATTATTATATTTTGTCTTGTATGCACATGAGTGCAGCAAATCCAGCAGCTCAAGAGAATGGCTTAATTAAATTCGGCGGGCGAACTCGTGAATCGGCCCCTACTAGTGCTGTGTAGCTACAGCGGATTGAGGGGTTCCAGCTATGGGCAAATGCCTAACGTGGCTTGTCCGAGCCTTACTTGGCTGTCTGTCGGGGAACCTCGATGAAAAACAGTAAGGACCAATTCGGCTCACCAGATCTTGGCGAATTACAACTCAGATGAAATTCGGTTTGGAGACTATTAAGATCTGTCATATCTGACCATAAAGGCGATTGTGATGACTGCAGTACTGCATGAGACAAGATTGAGCAGAGCAATTTTAGTTTTACACTGAAGTCTCTACCATGTCCTACCTGTCCGGCGAGGAGAAATCTGCTACGTTTTGAACTTCCGCGGCTTTGTGATTACTGTGATACAACGAAATAATCATACTCAGTTTGTGCAACGGGTAAGTAAACGTTCAGCATTTTGCTATACCTTGTGCCTCGGACGTTTCAACTTTCGTCAAAAAACCCAAATCCACATCACCTTCGTGAGACAATTTGGATCGCCTTTCACGTAAAAGCATCAATGCTTCCTCTAACTCATCCGCATTGAATCCAGCAGCCTGGAACGAAAAGGGGGACAGAAATGGAGAGGAAAGAAGAGTAGTACTTTGTCAATGAACAGGGACAACAGACCGGAAAATCAGTCCATTTAGTGGAATGAACCCACACACCCAATAAAGTTTCTACCGTTCCATTTATGTATTTTGCTTATGAAGTAAATACTAGCAGTAGACTGTTGTACTAAAAAAAAGTGGACAGATATCTAGCCTGTCGAATGCCGAAGCTGATCGGATTTGACTAGTTTCGACCCAGGCATTCTCGGAATCTCAGTGCGTGACTCGCACGGGCAGGAGGGCAGGAGGACCACGAGAGAGGAGAGAGAGAGATTTAGTCACTTGACTGATGTGCCTACCATGTGTGAGTGAACTGACCAGGATCATCTCTGGACCACTGCTCGAATATGGTGGGAACACCGCAAAAGTAATTCTGAGGTTGGGTGTAGGGAACCTGAGACCAGTCTGTACATCAGGCTGATCATCTAAACAGGTTATCGTGGTTTGAACGGGTGTTACACGTGCCTCCAAAAATAACTCCCTCGGTTCACATTGGTCTCCGAGACAGTTGATGGTTTAGGGTTGGTTCGAAGTGGTCCATCTATGACATGACGAAAGGGCGTAGAGCATGTATTGATTTTTATGCCTCGGTCCGGACGTTTACCGATTTGAATTTTTTCTCAGCCCTACTATTACCGTCCACTCTCGTTTGCTTCGTATGTCTATCGACCAGCAGTCAGCTGACTCCGCTGATGCACGCACACGAACGTGTGGTCCTTCCGTGTAATGGCTTGATCATTCCCATTTTGAAAAAACGTGTTTGCAGTCACACCGCGTCAGCCTTTTCACTACAAGGGCTTGAAAACCTAAACCGATGAGTTTGACCGAACAGGATGTGTTAGGATTCGTAACTGGGGTCCACGATATCCGCATACAGGGTTGTTGAAGATATCAACCCATACGGCTTGGCGGCGTGGTCAGTGGTTTATTATTATTTGGAATCTCACTTCATCTTAATGATTTCCTTTCATACCTTTCTTTGCAATTTCCCATTTAGACTTTAATCTACTTCACTTCAAAATAGATTCGGCTGCGAAATAGCAATCAAAGAGAGGCCTGGGGCAAGAATTGAATTGAATATTCAATTGTTCACGGAAAACCAATCAGTTCAACTCCTCGGATTTGTTTATTATCTGATTTAAAACAAAAATTTAACATATGGTGATTAGCTACGATAACGTACTGCACATTTTTTCTTTCTAAAAAGAAAACTTTTCATCCTGAAACTTACTTTGGCAATAGTTGTGGCTGTGGATTTGTTGATGACTGAACCCGCTAAGATTTCATTACCATCGCTGACCACCGAATTGGAGCGTGCTAGTGGGGCCGAAGCCACAGTTGTGACTGTTTGTGCTCGCGTGCACATTTCTTCCATTCCCGGCGCAGGTGTTATTGTGGTTGATGCTGTCCCTGTTTTGGCTGATGATTGCCTCCTGAGCATTGCTTCCAACTGGCTGATCTGTGAACGCAGTTTTTGTTCTTGACGTAGCCAAGATTGCTCAGACATTCCGGAAAACGCGCTGCGATGGTGTTCGGATAAAGCAAGCGGTAAAATGTGAACACAGAGGACAACAGGCTTGTACGTAATTTTGAATAACAAATTAGCAATGTTTTTTGCAATCCCACTATAGCAAGGAAGAACGGTTCTTTGCTTCAGAACAATGTCGGTTCAACAGTGCAAAAACAAGTTTGCATAGGATGTCGGTCCCTGTAGCCAATGGTTGCACACAGTTTATTATTCAACTGGTTTCGGTGACCAAGTCTTTCAACTAGCTAGTTTTAACACTACACTGATGATAGAAAAACCTTGACAGATCGACGGACGCCTTCCCTCATAACTCCGGGAAGGAACATTCCAAACAAACCAATCTGACCGCACTCGAAAGCCAATAATGAGATCTTTTCAAAGATACCAAAGTTGTTAGGGAAAAATGTGGTGAAACTGTGAAACGCCCACTTCGAATCCGTCGCACTACTGCTTGAAACGAGGTACTGCGGGACTTTTGGTAATTATTTGTTATCTACCGACATTCCGGCAATGAAATAACTCCAAAACTATATCTTACATAGTTCATAATAATAAATTGGCTTTCCGAAAGGTCAAAACACCGCGTACATTAGGTGGCAGGTACATTTGGTGCATCTATAGGGCAGCTGAGAAGTAGTGATAATGTTGTTTGTTGTGAGATTATAGCTACTACTACACAAACAATCTATCAACCTCAAAACGATATCTTCAGCCAGAGAACGATCACATCTTGATTCCTTTTCAAACGCTCCCAGATATGGCTGCATAATGTAAACATACTTGGATTTTGCTGACACAAGCAATTACAATTTGATGCCAAATTTATCTGGATTGTTCAGCGTGTATGTAATTAGCTTGTTCCTGCCTTTTATAGCCAGTGTGCCGCTTCAGTAGACTCTTCATTATTGTCGGAAAGAGCTGCGATTCAGTTTTCAATCCATAAGTAAGAAACCAAATGGTTTTTACCATACACATCACGCGCATATTTCGATCCAATAAAATCCTCCAGTTCTTTCCTCGATAACGACAGCCCGGAACTTTGCATATATTGCTTCACGGGGGGTAACGCTAGATGGTCAATAAATATATTGAAGGCGTTGAGTGTAGCGTGTATTTATTTTTGGCATACGCCTTCTGAAGTACTGGGAGAACCCTAACGACTTTTTCCACGAGTTTTATCCGCAGCTGAGACTGGTACTTTCGTTATGCAACTGCACCCAGTTTTGGTGAGTACAACCTGTTGCATCCGTTTATTCCTGAGGTAAAATTGCTCGATGAATCCAATTCATTTCTTCCGTTTTCCGTCCTCATAAGTGTTGGCAGCATAGGTTCTTATCAAGTCAGTATCTAAATCGACATCGTGAATGTCTTGAATCCAAATGAATTCAGTCTCGGATGGGTCATCAGCTAGAAACAATTCAACTGGCGTAACCCAAACAGTGTATGCCTTCTCCATTCAGAATGATACTTTGTCGGTACGTTGCCATGGCGAGCAAGAACTTCTGACGCTTTACTGGTGGCCAGCCCATCTGCTATGGAAGAAACGTGATTTGGTCGTAAGTTGAACCGGTGACCTAGATAGGCTTGAGTTTGCGTTGTCAACCCATGTGAGGACGAATCAGATAACATAGACCGTCATCGGTAGCCTGGCCGACACCTCCTCCTTCTGATCCCCAAAAGCGATTTGGGCGCGCCTAGAGTGCAAGCCGATTGACACGTTTCAGCGAGGCTGGTAGGAAATGTGCAAAACCTATCGTCAGGACAAGCCAAGAAATTTCGGCGATTTGCTTTGATGAACACAAAAATGTTATTTGATTTTCACTAAGCCAGTGCCCCCTTGGACGCGTTAGTGAGCTTGTAATATGACAAGCAACTGAGTCCTGTGCAAGACGGATGGGTCGTCCCGGAGAATTAAAGAAATCGGACGGACGCAGAATGATTCGTCTGGCCTCCCCACAACACATGCTCCATGTTGACGTTGAAAACTTTTATCAGAGTCGGTTTTTCGAAACGAACGTGTAAAAGAAAGCTGAAAGCTGTGTCCTGCGTAAAATACAACACTGCATAAAGAACACATTGCACTTATATAAACCAGCTCGAGCATAGTTTTACAGTGCTTTTTAGTCACGGACAAATAAGGGGGAAAATGTCTACTCTTGTGACGAAAAAACTAATCTGGATAGACCGGATGCTTGGAATTATTACTGGCATTTGGTCATAAAAGAATCAAGATTTTCCAGTCAGAGAAACAATGATAAGAGTTCGGTGATGATTTGGGAGGTCTTGTCAGCCAATGACCAAAGTGAACCAGTTATACTTGAGTATCTGCAAGATTCCGTTGCATATATTCTTGTGTTGGAACAGTTTTTACTCCCTGTACTAACTAGTAGATTACAAGATGACGGTAAAATTATAACGCCCTTATCTACTACTCATATGTTACGAAATGTTGGCTGTTGTTCCGTGGAATCAAGGTTTTGCCAACTTGCAGCCCAGGCTTACGTCCGACTGAGAACTTATGGGGCATATCTGCTTGTCAGGTGTACTAGAATTCCATGGTTTACCAGTCAAGGAGAGAACTGGTAACCACCCTTGGGTAAGAATGAGTGAATATTAACCAAAAGACGACTACATGTCTTGTAAGAAGTGTGCCGAGAAGATGCATCAAGGGTATTAAACACAATGGCGGTTGGACACGGTTAGGGTAGTAGTTATTGTAGCCCAGTTTTTGTCACCTTTAATCACATAATCAGCATACCCATTTCCCACGTGATTTGTTTTTAATGATTTATTCATTAGTCTGTAAAAGTGTTTGCCTCCGGAAACATGTTCTGATAATTCATTATAAATTATTTTGCCGTGAAATTTTATATTCTGCATCGCAATGAGTAGTCGGTCATTCTGACTAGATATGGTTCCGTTAGTGAATGCAAAAGAGGGAAGATCAGGGGGTCCTATATTCTTTTGAAAAGTCCCAAGGTCACCCTAAAAACACCATTGGAGAGCGAATAGTTGTTCTCAATGATTCATAATCTTGTTCTTACACATCATATAGGTGACAGTTATGTATTTGATTGGCCGTTGGCTGGATTGCAGGTCATGTTTCACAGTAGGTGTGGTGTGGGGTGGGGGCGATGGTGTAGTGTTTGTCAGTTAGTGTACGGTGATGCTGAATCGACCGCTGATAATGGGTTTTCAGGGGTCATTTCCCGTTTCGGCATCCGGCTAGTTCTCTCTCTACCTTTTTCGGTTTCGCTTTTTCCTTTGTGATAGTCAGAAGACCTTGTTTGATCTTCCACCAATCTGGAAAGTTTTCCAATGTATTCTCGTTTGTCCATGAAGACAACACTGGAACCCTCATCTGGTCTCAATAATACTACGTCCTTGTTCTTACGCAGCTCCTTCAACGCGTCCAGGTGTTGTCTGGTGATCAGTCCACGACTTTGTATCTGAATTTTACGATGGCTGTAGCAGCTCGCCACAAGCACACCTTTGAATCGTTCTAAATCGATATCCGTTCTGGGTGCCAGGTCCTGAGTTTGATTCAATAAATTTTCAAATCGTACCTCCAAGTCAAATCTATCGTCTCTTCTAGCGGGACAACAGAGCTTCCATACCAAAGAAAGAGCCTCCATCGAGGTAGGACTCAGAGTGATACTGGAGTAATTGCGTAAAAGCCTATCTGGATTGCTCGGAAAGGTGACTGGTAGTTTTATGGGATTATTGCCATCAATTAAGTGGTCACGAGTAATTTGTCACGTAGTGTAGCTATTTAAAAACGTCCCCTTGAAATAACGTTTTTCCCCATGGACCAAAAATGTCATTCACTCGACTTTATCTACACTCATGTTTATACTACTCGCTAGTAACAATTTTGGGTGCGACACAACCAGTGGGGCCATGATCACAAATGAAGGACGGGGCAAGAGTCGAGACAAGTAAGCGTTTCTTAGCTAGACCACCGTTAGAGCATCCGGATGTACAAAGACCATAGTGCCCAAGACACCACGAAATACCTCGTCACCAGTGCTTAGGATTTGATGCAACTTGGTTGAACAAATCTACTTAGACTCGAGAATTTAGATGACCAAATGCAGCTGGTTGCATCTAAGAGCAACGAAAATCAGACGAACTACAGTGAACTGGTTAAAGGTGGGAAACAATTTCCGCTGGTGGTTCTGGTGATAGAATTCGACCCAATGAAAGTTTGGAGAAAAGTGATGAGCCCGACGTGATTCGAACACGCAACCTTCTGATCTGGAGTCAGACGCGCTACCGTTGCGCCACGAGCTCCAGTGGATGGCATTACTTTTACGTGTTATAAATGCACCAATTTACCCCAAAATCCTGCGGAAGATATTCGCGCATATTCCACATCCACAAAGTGCCCACCATTCGTTGGGGTCACGTTTTATTCGCACGAGAGGTCACATAAAGTGAACATCCAACACCGGAATGCACGGTTTGCATGAAAATGCTGCAGAATTGACAAGGTAGATTTCGGAGTGCCTGTCCAAAAAACGAAATGGCGTTAGGTATTTTATTCAGTTCACTTTCAGTCGCTTCCCACTGAGCATCGGCTACTCTGTCAAATTACCCTATTTCTTGCGTGGTAAGTGCCACCTGTGAAATACCACATGCATGCAATAGCTTCATTTCTGGGACAACCAACCACTCAACTGATCCACAAATCGTAGTGGGCCGGAGGAATGCATCGTCTTATGTGTAAGCCACCGACTGCTCCGGCGCATCGGTGCGTTGGTTTGGCCCCGACGTGTTGCCCCCTTCCCTAAACGTGCGTGCGTGCGTGAGTGCAAACACCTGGTACATTGACAACAGCGTTCTGATCGCGCTTGTCCGAGTCTGTACCCCTCGCCCAATCAAATCTCCCAGGGATGTATTGCTGATTGGTCGGGTCCTAAATGACCTTCGGATGCACGCTGCTCATTGTGCGATGTTTCGAACTGCTTCACGAAGCTAAGCATCGGTGTCTGACGCACGTGTTAGACGCCACACATGCGGTGCTTGGCCAGTCTACGTTATTGCGCACGTGATGCGTTGGGACCGTGTTGGTCAAACGGTGAGTTAGGCCAAAAAACGCGGTGTTAGTTCACTCGCTGTGCTGGGCTTGCATACCTACGTGTGCAGTAACGCAGATGTTTCTGGAATCGTTGGTTGACAAATAGAACACCGCTGAGCTGATTAGCCTACCTGTTGCATGGCTCTGACACAGCCACGGAGCTGGCGTAAAACTTCGATCAACGCACTGTGAACTGGGCGTGGGCCGGATGCGTATTAGCCGGATCGTTATTCGGAACAGCTATAGTCACTTCGACCAGTCCACGTCGCGTGCCTCGGAGTGATCGGGTTTGACTTCTGAGACGAATATGGGGCTAACCATAAATGCGTGGTGCGGCGGTAAACACGACAACGAAAACCCCACACACACGAATGGTACGAGCCGTGAGTTCTGAGGTGCTATGGTATTCGTGCATTTAGTTCCAGTCGATGGAGGACAGTAAGATTCAAGTCAATATTCGAATGAGTTCAATTCGGAAAAGGGGGTCTGATTGAGGCCTAGATGTTTGGAATTTTTCAGACTCACTTAGCCATCAGCTTCTCGTTGCTCTCTTTCAGCACCTGGTTTTCCCGTTTCACGTCGTCCAATGCGTTTTGAAGCTATAATAGCCAAAGTATGCACCAAACAAAAGCTTGAGCATAATGTTATCACAAAACGCACAGAATAAGCCTGTACAAAGTAGCACCGATCAATTTATAAATTAAGGGTATATGGGTCGCTGTGTATGGCACACGTGGGAAATCCGGTACATGGGACTTTCTGACCGGGCCGTTTGCCAGACCGAGAAGCCCTGATATCACATAGCCAGTCAGGTGAGCCACTTTACTAATCAACCACCTATGAGTTAGTCGATGGTGGTCACGTGTTGGCATGCACATACACGTGTTGCCTACGAAGGTATGACGGCATCACAGCTACTGACGCTTAAGTCTAGCGAGATCAGTTCAATTCAGTTACGTTCAAACAGCTATTAAACGGGCACTATGTGCGATATCATTGGGTGTCATCTAAACGTGAATCTCAATGGGAAATGAAGAAAAATTAAGAGCAATAAAAGACTACGAAAAAAACACAAATAGTATCAAGTTAATAAAAGAATGTCTGCGAATACAAGAGCGCCACTGGTCGCGACATCCAGCTATATTCTTTATTGTATCCAACCATTGAGTAGAGGGATCTCTTGGACTCTACCCAGGACGTTTAACACTCCTTACATGGCCGAGTGCATTCATTAGACTTCTCACACCTTTTTACCGTGTTATGGAATGGCCCCACCCATAATAATCTTCCAGCTACTACCTACTTCAGCGAACATTGCGTGCCGAAAAAGCCTATCCGAGGACGTGAGCAACACGTCCCAACCATCTTATCCTTATAACTTTTAGCGTTTCGCTTGATGCTTTAGTTAGTGTCTAATACTCTCCTTCCAGCGTCAGCATTGCTCATACGGTGTTCCCGCCAGATTCAAGCAATGTTTCAAAGACATCGGAGTTCGAATACCAACAATCTCCGTATATCCTCCACCTGCAGTGGCCATGTTTCTGGAACATACAAAAGAACTGGCCTGGCTGCTGTAGCGTGCACTTGACCCTTGATAGATAAACGGATGTCACGTTGACGACACCGCTGATTGTGAAACTTGATCATGTCTAGCTGTCCAGTTGACCAGTCTCACGGCGAACCACGAGCTTGTCCGCTACCCGTTGGGTCGCAGGTAAAGAACACAGGATTGCGATCTCCTCTGTACAAGCTATCTTCGTGTGCCTTGATCGAGTCCTACTTTAAAGCGTCCCACTTGACCACCACCATATCAGTACGTTTACTAACTGGCTGTTCACTGACGTAAACGCATCGGTGAACGTGTTCCGACTGTTGGTAATTTCCCGTACACTTTGTTCCGCGGAATTGTCCTGTGTTTCGTACCATCGTCCCTTCCCAAAATGCAACGGGGTCCAGCAACCGCTCATCGTTCTTATAAATATCAGTAGAATGATGGCTAAAACATCAACCCGATTTGAGAACAGATTCGATTTTGCATGATTTCACACGATTATCAAACCCCCTTCTTGAATTTACCATTGATACAGGTCCCCATCCCCTACATAATTTTACGATATCAACAGATTTACCAGATGACAAGTAGAAACCCATATATGGTTGTCTCATACTAATGGCTGTCTGAATGACTCAAAGTCACTGAGAATGGTGCACAGCACGAACACGCATCCAGTTCAATAACACGTTGGTAGCTAGTAGTAAAAAAAAGCACAATCGTACCTTTCATGCCATTGGGTGAAACTTTGCAATACATCGTGATACCAATTAGTCATAAAAGCATGCTTTGTTTCTATTGAAAATCAAACTGACTTGAGCGAAGTCTGTACGAGTAGCATTCTCGCAATCAAATGTGACAGATTTTGTGCCTGTCGTTCTGTAGCAAACAAGCAGCAGTTCGTAAATGTGTAAAACTAGACAAAACGTTAAGATAGCAGTGTTTTAAACCATCACACTGAGGCGAGAATGAACGCTTCTCTGCTCGCGAACAATCTTGTTTTATTATGATAAAACACAACGATGGATTAGGGCTTTGGTCCTTGTACCCAGTCGTTGCACAAAACGTATTGGTACGACTAGTGCGGGTGACCAAGCTTTCTACTGGGCTGGTGCCGACGATAAACCCCGCTTAACAGGATGCATCTCTCATCCTATTGATCCACGCCGCCGATTGGCTATCCTGTTGCTCGCGTTTCTGTTGTCTCAAGCCTGGGGCTCAGTACCGGATAGGCTCTGCTTGTGCATCCCGTGACTCTGATGGTGTTGGACTGAAAGACCAGTGAGACTCGCACGACTAAGTTCACGGGTCGTGGACGTTTTATGACGTCATAGACTGATCACACTGACCAAACTTTCATTTACTCTCCCGTCCCGGTGAGCATTACATGTAGAGGCCGTCCACCCATCGAAGAATGTGATTCATAGCTCTCTTCCAATAAACGGCTTAACGTGGACACGCATCCAAATGAAGAAGATTGATACGGTAGCAAAACTGACCGTCATATCTCATCAATTTTGTTTTTATTCATGCTTTTGAAAATTGGCGTTGATCCTAGCTCAGGTTAATGGTTTTCAACAGCTTGTGACGATATCATTTTTAACGGGTGACGAAACATTTGCGACCTGATCGAGAGGTTCAACAATGAGAAGCTGTGAGAAACTATTTCAATCCGCATTGTTTCTAGCTGAAATGCTCTCTACGGAACAACCAAATCTAATTTCACTGTGAAAGATTTATTGATTAGGAGGACTCACCTCCAGTACCTTCAAGTGATCTTTTGCGGCTGAAGTAGCTGTACTTTCCATGTGGATACTTTTCTGTTCCAACAGAGCGATTTCATTAGTCAGACGTTCGACTTCGGATACCAATTTTCTGTTCGCCTCTTTCGTGGCCGTCTGATCTGCCTCGAAATCGTGAATGCGAGCTTGTAAAGTGGTGATCTGCAATTGTTTTTCACGCAGTTCTCGTTGATTTCGAATGAGATCGATATTTTCTTTCAAGGTATCACTACGAGCAACAAGGATCAGGGAGTGGGGGTGGGGGTTGGTGGACGGGATTCGGATTCGAACTAAAAACGTGAACTAGCTGAAGCAGAGAAAACAGTTTATAGCATCTTAATAACTAATAACCTTGTCGTTTCTGGTGTGTGCTATACTAACGACACCGTCCCGTCTAACTTCCATAACCGGTGTTTCCCGTATCGGACAGGTCAGTCGGTCGAAACGTAAGTGTGAAGTCCACCAAATGTGCAAACATTCTATTTTCCTTCCTTCAAGTTGGTCGACGGGCATTTTGCTGCTTGAAAATCATTCTGGTTAGTAAAATATTGACCGGTCAACGCTCATGAAGTAGTATTTGAGAAACATTCTCAACTGGGACTTGATATGATCGAGTTACATCCAAGCTTTGTCGCCTTTTTTCTAAATGATGAAGGTTTTGCGCCTCAATGCATTTTCCCCTTAACACCACCCAATCGAACGCCTTTTTTTTTGGATGCATTTAGTCACAATGGCTGCTTGCATATTTTGTTCGTTTCCCTGATCTGCTTGTCAAAGAATTCAAATTCGTGAGAAGATCGTTCAGGTTTTTCCCACACAGCAGTACAATATCCGAAGAGCAGCTCTCACAACATGTTGAAGCATACAACAAGATTGTTGCTAACGTATGATCAGAACTTTTGCATCCTCTACACTATGACAATGCCAAGTGTGTTTCCACATCCCCCAATCGTTTTAAATACCCTCAAACAAATCCTCTACAGTACCGTATCTCACCCGACACCTTAAAAATGCTGATCATGTTGAACATCTTTTTGAAAATTTTACAGTTTGATAAACCATTATTTTAATTAAGAATATTTTGGAAAAGCAGTTAGGTAACAGCTGAATTCCATTCCTCGGCGTGCAAACAGTATTATGTCCGTCGAGTTCTATTCTTTGTTCTATGGTCTGCCTGTGCATTGATCTCTGCTTGCCATTTCCGTCGCACTAGCTCCGCTAACGTAAATCTAAAGAAAAGGACAGCGGTTGAATTTCCGTTTTGAATAAAAGGGCAATATGATATTCACCGCAGCTCTATCCACTTGGGTGTAATGCCCACTAGTACTTCTTCTACTACTACTAACACTAATAATAATAATAATCATAATAATAATAATAATCTGTAGTCTGCACTGAGTACGACACAGAAGAACTTTTTTGGATAAAAACTATCCGAAAAATGTCTGTCGTGCTCTCCTCTTCACAACAGCAAAGACAACAACAACAATAGCAACAACCACGACGACGACGAAGACAACAACAACAACAACAATACTGGTATTAATATTTATACCGATAATGCTTATCCATGGAGTCTTACCTGGGACTGGAGCCTGTCGTGCGTGTCTGTGAGTCATACACACACACACGCACACACACGCACACACACGCGCACACACACCACCAGCAATGGGCCATCCCAATTACTTGAATCACATCAAAATGACGATGATATAACACCCATCTTTTTTGACGCTGCCCACTTGTTTCACGAAGGAAACCACTACGTTTCCGAACCACCTGTTTTCTGGTACAAAATATATTGCTTATTCAAGACGTGTGGTGACAACAAGCAAATCTTAGTATGAAAACTTCGTTCAATTGTTATTCACGCACGGCTCTTCTGGTCTGGTTGCAACGCGATTGACTGATTCGGTTCCGGTCGGTTCATACAATTGTTGGCCACTGATTGGCCCGGTCCCTCCATCTCGCGGAGTTCAAGCTTGTCCTTGATTCTGGACAGGCGATGACGTGCTGTCTGCGAAACGAACCAGGCCGTTTACAGGCGATGTGTTTGGCAATGCCCTCACAACATTCGTCACTGGATTCGTACGTCTACAAGCCACTATCTGCACATTCGCACATGATGAGCGAGTCATCAGTAGCGTAGTAAGTGCGGCGATGGCATTCGAGATTTTATCCCATTAACAATCGTCATAGACTAGGATTACAAATCGGAAGAATAATCGGATAGACAGCTTACCGTTGTTTACTGGTTAATTGGGATAGTAGTGCTTGCGTATCGTTTCGATGACTGGCATCTTTGGTGAGTAGTTCTTCTTTCAATTGTCCGATTGTTTTCTCCCGTTCCTGTAAATGTTCCGACAACTTCTTGATGGTTTGTTCTCTGTTTGAACAGAACAGAGAGAGAGAGGAACATTTTCTCGGTCGACTGTGTCATGATTAGTGCATTCATGCAGTCTGCAGATTGCAAAACTTGTTAGGAAGAAATTACAAAATAAAAATGCACTTAGTCAACTGTCTAACCAATCAATCTGTATGCAGTGTCGGTATAATGGAAAGCGTGGAAGATATACATATATTGATCACACCAGACAATGTAAAAGGACAACATAAATGCGGCCTCCGAATAACCACTTTTTCATGCCTCCATTCCATTGAGATTGATTCAAACGTGTGCCTCTCGACTTCATTCTGACCACAATAACGATGACGTGGAGCTTGTTCTTCTGCCCATCATGTCTTTTGTCTTAGTTCAAATTTACTCAGTTACACATTGATTTAAAGCCCTTAGTTTTGAGCTATCTTTCTGACTGCATACTTTTTTGCAGCCTGTTCCTTCTATGATCTCCTGAGAACTGCCTGGAAGAAGTTACGTGACAACCTTCTGTCTCTGTGACTTTTGGTTGACTGATGCGGCTGAATTTGTAATCGACTCCTCCGTTTACGGCAGCCCTATGCACTAAAGTAGACCTGTTACCACAGATCAGCTTTTGTTGTTCATCCGGATGTGCTCCCGATCACCGGTTTCCGTGCGTTGAAAATCACATCCCTTACAAATCTGCTTCCAGCTCTCTCAGCTAACTTTAGTTACCATGTCATTCTAACCCTAAAACATGATCGATACTCAAAGTTCTTATGCAATATTTTTCCGTTTACATTAGGGGCTGAATTCTCGTCGAATTTGGGCCCGTTCATTGCTCTTGGGATATATTTAGTACTCAGGTATTAGGCGCCTAAATTTTTAAACCCAATGTGAATCCAACAGAAAGTCATCTTTTTTGTAACTGCAATCCGAGGTCTAACCAATTCATCGTTTTGTTCAAATGCTCACGATTGCAATATCTCTTCTACTTGTGATTGAACTGAAAAAATACTGCTGCAGTTTTCTCCGATCTAGGTGCAAAAGTAATCAGGTTTTTGAATAAAATTCGCATGCTCGGAGGTCAAATGCACATAACTATCTTTGGAAGACATGCGACCTGAATCTACCACGTCAACCATATTGTGGTGGGGAATACTGTAGCAACAGAACAAGGCGGGTAGCAAACCGATCGAGCTGACCGGTCAAACGGTGTGCAAGAGAACCAAACCAACTTGACTAGAACAGAGCCGAAACGCTCAGGCAGCGGGACGGTCGATCGTGCTACAGCGCGATCTGGAAAACGACCTATTCAAAACATTGCTACATCGGTTCCGTGACTACGATAATGTAACAAAAAAGTGTGACAAATGAAGTACAACTGTATTTGATCAGCCGGACAAGCCAAATTGGTAAAGCTTGTACAACGGTTCAGATAGTTCGTTCTCAAGATCGCGCTGTAGCACGATCGATCCTCCCGCTGCCTGAGCGTTTCCACCCCTGTTTTGGTCTAGTGTCTGCGGCTACTGGTTTGGTTCACTTGCGTACCACTACCGTCTTGTTGGTCCGATTGCTTCATTTGATGGCTTGACCGGTAGCCTTCCACATGGGTTGTCGTGCTGACTGCTTGAGTTCCATCCACAAGTCCGCAGGACTCTTTTCGTCTGTTGCAGGACCCTTCCGACATATGTACGGTCTCTTCTTTGGTCTGTGGCTCTCGACTGGTTGGCCCCATCGGTTTGATACCCTTCTCATTCTGTTGCTACAGCAGTGCCGCTAAAACGTGTATTGTAACAACTTGTACCTGGTCTACGCGCACCAAGAACTGGCAAGACAAGGATAGCAAGTATGCATTCTCTTCGTTTTAACTGGTGCACACTCGTTTATATATGAACTGAGGCGTGACGCCATTGGTGGGCAATGCACTGAACAACCACTAATTGACCTGGACAATATGACTTCTAAACCCTGGCTTCATTTGATTAGTTGAATCCTGAGAGAGAGGCTATAGCACATCACGCAGTGTGCAGAAGCCTTCAAATCACCACAGAAAAATTAGCACTTCTTATTTGTTTATCACAATCTAATGATATTTGATTCTTCATAATTCATGTACGGCTATGCCGATAATACGAAGTAATCCAGTTTGTAAACACACCCAAAAGTGAGTCTAGTTCCAACTTGGTCAATACCATTCCGTGAATCGCGCATAATGTGACGAAGATGGCAAGGCGGGCGAGGACACTTGTATTTGGCGGCCAAACAAGCCAAGTCCATGAAACACGTACAATCGCTTATATTAGCCCTTTTTCCAGACCGCGCTGCAGCAACATTGATCCGTCGGCTGCCTGAGTATTTCGGCTGCGTTCTGGTCAGCTGCCTGCGGCCATTAGCTTGATTCTCCTGTGCATCATTTCTGTTCGGCTGGTGGGACCGTTCCGGTTGCCGGCTTGATCGGTAGCCCCTCACACGGGCTATCTTGCTGGTTGCCTTAGATCCCGCTGCTTCCCATCCGTTAGTCCGTATGCCTCTTTCTGTCTGCTTCGGGATGCCTCCGACATATTCGCCGTTTGTTCTTTTGTCTGAAGCTCTCGATCGGTTGGCCCGATCGGTTTGATATTCACGCCGCTCTGTTGCTCCATCAGTTCCCGCTACAATAAGACCGGTTCCCGCAGTAGTTTCAGATACTAAGTGGCATACGGTGTGTGTGTGTGCGGTACTCAAAACCGATCGATAGAAATCAACAGTGATCACCAGAATGATTGGTCAAACAAAGTTGGCCACACGTGACGTAGGCGGGTAAACCCACGCGTAAATGGGGGAGGGAATAAAGGAATCAGGAATACCGGATGAGCGGGACCGGTCCACGTGACCGAAGTTTGCTTTCTCGCCTTCCAATGCATATTCTTTCACAAACTGGTTTCGATTTTGGTAATGGTTTTTTTGTAGACAAATTTTTAAAATCAACCGGGGAGAAAGCACGGGTAAGCAATACTTGGCAGGATATCCTGTCACAACCAGAATCCGTGGTACTTACAGTGCGGCATTTTGCATTCTAGCCGTTTGTAGGGCTCCCGTTGCTGCACTGTCCCTCCGACGACTATCCCGTGGTGTGGCTACCAGAGTGCGCACATTGGCCCGATTCAGTGGACGTCCCATTCCGGGCTAAGGTTAGAAAATGAAAGTGGATGCACGTACTCGAGGTAGTACACCGCAAAGTCAGTCAATTAAACCACAAAATCCTAACTGAGCGCACACACCAAACAAAATAAACAAAGTTGCGGAGTAGAATTTAACAGATAATTTATGAAACAGTTAGTTTTGGTGATAAACGTGAATAAGCATGTCCGGGGGAAAAAAACAACATTGGGTAATTAGTTACAGTTGCTTCGTCTCCCCATCGATTGCGTATGACATTCAGCAAAAAAGCGAGACGATTCAAGTAGAGGGAATGAATTGAATGGATTCTAAGGTTCCGATTGTACGTGTGTGTGAGTGTGAACTAGAATAGTCAAAAACAACCTGAAATACATACTAAAGGCGAATATTCATCTAAATTTGCGAAACTCGACCTCGGTCATACCTTGCCACGTGATCGAATGCAACCATAAGGTTAACACAAAGAATGCGTTCTCGGTTTTGTTCTACTGCCACAAAATTGGTTGTTTAAGTCAAACCTTCTTTATTCGACCAGAAATGTAAACCCTTTACCGTTGGTCGACCGTAGCTACCGTCCACAGCTCCACTCACACTCTCACAAACACACGACTGTAAGTCCCGTGCAACACATGGTCGGTAGCCAGAGTTGATGCCAACTTCATGCCGCTACGCCAAGTTCTCATCTGACCGTCGCGACTCTTGCAGCTTGTCCTAGATCCTACTACAGTAGGTTCGTGACAAGGTCGGCCAGGGTCTAAGACATCGGAGTCGGTGCAGTGATTTCTTCAAATTCTAAGCAAAACAACAGGCACTACCGTTACCAATTCGAATGCAAGAAGTGTTTTGAGCCGACCCGCCATTTCTAGTGTAAAACCCTTTCTGCCTCAGAATCATCTCGCTTTACTACCGAAAAACAAAGAATATATAGGGTGTTGTCCCATATGCCCACATGTTGCACACAACGCATTGGTTCGACTGGTGTGGGCGACCGCGCCTTGAGGCTTAAACAACGCTGACAAGATTCATCTGTCATCTATCGACCCACTCCACCGATCGGCTGTCCTGTCACTCGAGATTCCGTCGTCTCAAGCCTTGGGCTTCGTATCGCACCAGTGCTGACTGCCAACGTGACTTGGTTGTCCACCAACGCTGGGTTAAAAAGTTGGCTCACAAGACTTACTTCAGACAACATCTCACATCACTGAATGGAATTATTTCCCTTCAGCAGCCTTAAAACTCACCAAATGAAAATACTTCGATAGTAGCTCCTTCAAGGATCTGTATGAGGAATACAACGTAGAACTTGGAAAAGCCAAATCCTCCCCGGGGAAATACACACATTTTTTCCATGAACTGTTGAAACATGTACAGTCTTCTTCTCAGAATCCAAAGGTTAACGAGCTAAACGTCTAAACCTAGAAACACGCGATATGATACTCAACCTCTCGTGCACTGTGGTGATCAATAGGAGTGTCCAAGTTACGTACATCGGTGACGTGAACCAACCGCGACGCCAGATGTGAGATTTGAAAATGCAGTCAAGAACTGAGACGCAGGCGCATGTCTCGAAATGCAATTTAGGTAATCAGCTCCAGATACAGTTACGAGACAGATTAGTTGGCGGTATCAGCTGTTTCAAGTTGTAACAGAGATTTGTTCTGCTTCACGAATGCATTTTCCAATCCATAGAAATTCTTTGTGAGCAAAATCTACACGCGCGTAAAGCTGTTGATAACGTACCACCAGTTTTGTTCAACCCGAAAACCCGAAGTCATTCTCGGATTCCCCATTAACGGCAGTAAAGTACGTTTCTGAAAGCAATCATGTGCGTCATAATTCTCAACCCCAGTCAGTTCGACCAGCTGGGCCGTTGGGCGGAAGTGACTCCTGTAGTCAGATACGTTCACAATTGACCTTTTGATTTCTTCATTCCAAATGCTACAAGTATGGTAAGCTGGGTCATATCTATGCCATGTATGGGAGTAAAAAACATGCTTGACCGAGCGTTTACTCGAAGATTCCAATTTCTTGCACTGGTTGGTCTCAGTACCGATCTCTCTCACCATATTCCTCGTTCCCAGCAGATGTTCCAATAATCTTCGGTGTATGAACCATACCAACGCGGCTTATGACTGTTTTTTTCCCCCGCTAATGCTGTAGTTCGCAATTTTCTGCATATGTATCTTCGGCCATCATTATGGACGTGCCTCCTATAGGTATCGGGGCCGCACTAAGCAATGGGCCATCCAGATCTGTGCATTTATCACCGGCTCAGCATCACTGAGCGCAGATTTTCCCAAACATACGAGACATTGGCCTTTTATTGGTCCATTACCCGTTCACACAAATGTTTGTTTGGTACTCAGTTCACTATTACCACTGCTCACGAAGCCCTGAAGTTCATTTATAATCCTCATCGATCCTTACCTAGATCGTCGGTAGCCATGGGTCAACGACAGGGTGTATCCTCATCAGTGTATTCCTACAACATTCACTATGGCAAAGCACATTGCACTGTACAAGCGGGTAACTTGTTAGATTACGCCATTTCTGAGAAACCTTCATTGCTGACTGGTTACTTGCACAGACACTATCTGTTGATTGGCCAGATCTAATCTGTGAAACCAAGAAGTACTATAATACCGTTGTATCTTGTTTCCGGTGCGGATGGTGAAGAGATGTTCAGCGTCGATTTCCCGAGCTCTACCAACAACGCAAATAAATTGCAGTGACCTGTGCTGGTATCGTATACTGCAACGGTAGTATTGTTGTGTCCCCTATGTTATGAGATGTGATTTTGAAAATTTGCATTCCGGAAAACTCGGTATTGCAAACAGAAAATCTCTCGCCCCTGTTACTTGCTGGTGGCCAGAGTTGAATGACAGTTCATTTCGTGTTACCAACATCAATCGTTCACACGCAACCATCGAAGTGGATGCCGTGGTCTGTCTTCAGAACCCTGGGAACGTGGTCAAGCTGACCAGTTTTGTTCATTCCTAGACAGGCACTGTGCTCTGATTATTACTAATTCGTAGTCCCATTGGTCGGAAGTATACTCTAGTACTTCTCCCAATGCTAAGTTCACAGACCGCGTTAAAATATTCAGTCGACAAGATGTTTCGTGCGCGACTATTAGTGACAATGGAAACCATTTCTCGGTTAGGAAAGTGACTGGTTGCCTGAAATTGTTGGGTAATCGCCATGTGCGAACTTCATCTCGACATCCACAATCCGATGGAGAAGCTGAAATCTTTGTTCGCACTTTGAAGAGCGTAATTGCATCTGAACACAGCAATACGTTCGATGAACTCGACAGAAGTGTTGATAATTTCCTAATATAGTACCGTAGCTTTGCTTATTGGATGACTGGCGAGAGTCCTACCAAGGTGTTTAACAGATGGGTACTTCTTTTGGCATTGATTTTAATCGACCGGGTACAATACTCTTCAAGATCCTTGATCTGAATAATACTTCTTCATACCGTAGGCATTACCATCAGACTAGTTTTACCGTGCCTATTTCGGATACTATTTCTGATTGTTATAATCCTTACATTTCTGAGTCTATTCCAGAAGAAAGCGATTCCAACGCATCATTTGCCAATCCAATAGCAAAAATTCGGATATTTGAAAGAATGCGCAACAAAGAACAACTGAACTACATAAAATCAGAACTTCATTCAAGTTGTGGTGGAAATTTTGGTTGTTAATGACAGAATTTTGTTATTTCATCACATCCATAAATGCATGCACATAACAATTGCGCAGTGTATGGTTTCAATTCCGTGCCGATTCCGCCGATTTTCGCACTACTTCAGTGCGCTTAGTTCGGGCTGAAGCATTTTCTACTTTAATTGTGGATAGCTCTCGAGTGTATCTCAAGTGTCCGCAAGGGTTAGTTTTTTAAATGTTAAATGTCATTTTACCGATCACTCACGGCACTTCCCACGCGTTGCCTTTGCACGTTGACCTGGTTTTGCGCCAATAGAAGCTGCAATGTGAATCAGGCATTTTGTTCATCAATAATAGTGTGGCTACTCACGAGTAGCCAAAAACGTTTTCTTTCAGACCAATGGCACAGACGAGAAAACATTACAAAATCAGAGCGTGACTGGTAGTTTATCATCGTGGAAAATAAATTAAGCATGTTGTGCATATCAAATCCACCAAATAGTTTCCGTAGGTTACCACTGATGCCTTCGACACAGGTTACCGTTCAATGCGTTACAATATCTTGTATGTCGTGTGCACAAGGCGATTTAACCAGAACCTTTTGCATAGACATAATAGTAGTCACGATGAATTATCCTTTTAAGTCCACGTCATTTCTCACAGCACTCTTTTACCGTAAACAAATTCTCTTTATCGAGGCATTCTGTGCCAACAAACCACGAAAAACTGTGAAACGGAGACACTAGTCCAAGATGAATGTTATGACAGGTCACCCAATCGATAGGCTGTCAAGCAGCCTGTTGGCTCTGGTCTATGAAATTGGGTTGAATTCAACCAGTCACGTGAACTGGTGAACCGGCAACTCAGTCAATGCGGCAAAGAAACAACTAGACTGAGCGCACCCTCGTTTGTTTGGGTTTTCATATGCATTTCAGATACCTCGTTGTTCAGTAATTCAGTATACAATACCGAGTTTATTAACGTGCCCTAGATTTCCCGTGGAGCGCTTGCGCGACGGGATTTGTGAAGCGGGGATTGTATGCAAGACTGACTGTGAAAAAACAGCAATCACACCTTTAGAGCTGCAAAAGACTGTCTATCTGATTAGTTCTCTAGTTACCTTTGTAGTTAGGTGTAAACGTGTAAATGGACCAAAACTGCGTGACAATGCATAAAATGGAAGAGAGGCCGCTTGTAGGCGTATTCGATCGTCAGTAGCGGAAAAATGGCAACCAAGGTGGTTGCTGAGGTAGGCTTCCCACTTACGGAATACTGTTCCGCAAGATGTGTTGCCCACATGGATTGGGTTTTCGTAAATAGGGTACACATATCAAGCGGTAAAACATGTTCCTCACCAGGTAATTGCATCCACTGCATTTCGAAAGTGTACCTGAGAGTGTACTGCAAAATTATTCGGCATCATTTTGTAAAAGACCGTCTGAAACCATCAAACTAACCAATTTAAGTTCATGGGAGATTTAGGCAGAAAGAGGAATGAAAACAGTTCGCACTCCCAATAATAGGGCAAATGTTGATTGGCCTGATATGTTTTTTAGCTTTAAGCCAAGCGGTACTTATGAGTAGCAAAGTTTATCACTCAGTCTGTAGTCCCTGTGGAGAAGCTTGGTCTTCAGTGTGTGCAGAACTAAGGGGAACCTTTTGTCGAAAGGTTAACTCATCAAGATTTTCACCTTTATTTTGCCAAGTGATGCATTGATCAATTCCACTTCTTTTCCAAACACTAACCGATTCCAAGAACAATGCTTACAGCGGAAGTCTACCTGCATTTATGCATACCAAAATTTCTAACCACAATAACTTGTTCTGTTTAAGCACCTAGTCTAGAGGCTAAACTCGGGTCCTCGAAATCCTACACCAAACCTCATTATTGCTGATCCGGTGTTCCCATCATGTTGGAGCAATAATGTGAACAGAAAGATCCCGAAACACCTACGGAATGCGTGCCTTGTACTCGTAACAAAAACGTTTGTGGACCGTATACTAAAAGTGACATAACAGCGTATAATCAACCTATGACCCGCAATTATATCACGTGGGCATCTCATATGACTGAGAACGGTGAAATCAGAGCCCGAAATAAAGCTGCGCTATGAACAAAGAAAGAAAATTCTTTTATCAACTCACCTTTTGTGATAAAGCAGCATTTTTTCGCTCCAAATTTTCAATTTGTTCTCGATAATCATCCTCCCATACATTGTTTGCTGCACCTGATTTTCTGTCACTAGCCAACCGTAATATTTTCGTGGCCATTCTCCAAACATCACAGAAGATTTTATAAAATTGGTAAAACAAATTACTTCTTTATCCGTTCCTCCTGTTTACAACAATGTTTTTTCAGAGTCAAGAAGTCGTCATAAAGACGCAAATACTGATCTTCCAATTGGTCACGTGTCCATGAGCTGACTGATCCCTTCTGGTCCATTATCTGACAGTTTTTTTAATAATAAACTGGAAAAGACAGATGATAAAATGCCGGGTCCGAGATGAATATCAATTTTGGAAGGCGGTAAAGTTCCGTCCGTGTTCATTATATTTCGTTGTCTTTGCACTACGCAACAACGTTGCGCTTAACGTGTATGAACCACTCCTACGGTTGACGGTATGTAACATTTTCTTATTAACTTGTTTAGACATACAGCATAGATTTGGCAGAAGAGCTGCTAACTTCACTTCAGCGTAATCATTGTGATGTGTCGACCGGAGGAAATGTTATTGGACGTTCCCTCTCCAGTAAATATGGCTTACAATGTTCGTGAACACGGCAAATTAGATAATTTTAGTGCCTTTCCTCTCAAGTCTTACTCCTATCAAGTTCAGAAGGTGATTTGAGGAACTATCAGACTCAGTTCACACGTTCGTCGTGGATGTTCTGAACAAACGTATTCCGCACAATACACCGATACAAAAACTAGTTCACGGTTAGAAGTAATGAATGATAAGTATTACCTTTCTAAAGCAAATATGTTCTCCGGAACACATATCCGGATAATGCAATTATCATTTTAGGGGAGTCTGCATGCATCAGCAAAATCACCTATTCGCGCGATGGTGTATTTTTAATCGCTTGTCACAAATTTGATTCCAACAGAAATCAATCTGCTGCACCCGTTTCCTCTGAGCAGCTATGCATTTTCGTCGTCAAGGTCATATACGTCAACACAAAACATTGCACGTCGGATGGACACTGACTGCAAGTGTGCTTCGGTGGAAGAGGGTGATGGTCATTGCTTCCTTCCTCTAGTTGATTCAATAAATGAATTGTGAAACGCTCCAGTTTTCATCCTTTGGTTGGAACGATGCTGCGAGATAGTAACCAAAACCGGAGCACAGAAGTGCGAGGTCGATGGTGGAAAGAACTGAACGAATGTGTGCCATCATTTCGCTGTTTCATCAGGAAAAGGAAATGGTACTTGACTTGAATGGTTAGTGTTTCATTCTCTTAGAATAACACTGTGTAGCCGAATTGTGGCGAAAATGCCCATAATTTTGTATGCTATTTGATGCGTACGCCTATGAGTCCCTCTCTCCCTGACACCATAAACTACTTCGGTACTCGTGACAAATACGGATTCCGTGAATTTGTTTTAAAGAGATACCCTATTGGCAACATTGAGATTTATGTTGCCGTTTTCGCATGTAGATTAGGCGCATCAAACCGCGACTTATTCATCGTGTTACCGAGCTATACCATTGGACTATTTTGTCATCGATCACTGGTCTAGGAGGTAGAAATGTCACCGATACACATTGTGCGCCCCGCACTAGCTCAGTTACGTTGATTGGTTTATCCAAATTGCGCACTGTGCGGGAGTAACTTTATACACCACTTAGGTATTTTGTTTGCCTGATTATACTTTGGATACCACCTCTCAAGCACAAACCTCAGGTCATCCGACCAACCCTAAACTTAGAAGCTCCGGACTCGATTCTGGCTCTCGTTAGAGCTCATCAGCGGTGCATATCCTCCGCAGCACCCAAGATTTGAACCCGGGCCTTTTTACCCAAATACGTGCAGTACAGTACTAACAAAAGAAGCGTGACTTTTTTAGACGGTACGATGAGTTTAATCTAAAGGCAAGAGAAGTTTACTAATAAGGGAGTCCATTATGAATAAAAAGACAACTTAATGATGATTACTTCAAGTTTTGTTAGCCCACTGTGAACTTAATGAGCAGTGAACCAACAAGTTAATACCAAACATGTGTAGGATTCCGTATGACTTGAATATACGGTATGTTTGAGCTACCACTTGCTTTCGAAAATAGCACTACAGATGGAAGAAGGTATCATTAAATCCGTGAGGTTCTCCTTAAAAGTATGAGTACAGGAAAGACCTGATTTACGCTGTACCGTTAGGATTCTCTGACTAATCTCATCACGGCAACTGTGACTGTCTTAGATTCTCAGTTGGTCACAATCTATTGAAATTTACTGAAACGAACTGCCATGAACGAGAATCCCGTGCACACCTCGCCACCGATATCAATGGGAATTGTGTATGTGCATGTGTGTGTGTGTGTGTGTGTGTGTGTGTGTGTGTGTGTGTGTGTGTGTGTGTGTGTGTGCGTGTGCATGTCAACACAGTGCACAAAACTCACTTCAGTTCAGTTCATTGAACCGTTAACCTCGCACTTCTGTACTCTAGTTTTGGTTCCTACCTCATAGCATCGTCCAATGAAGAGCACCAAATAGAGAAAGAGAGTGAGAAAGAGCAAAAAACAAAGCAATAAACGAAAACCGTGAAGAAAAAACAAGAGATCGAATACAACTACCCCACTGGCCGCAACAATTGGCAACAATATTTGATGTTTCCAACCCAAAAATGACTCCCAGGGTATTTTGTGCAATCTGACCCCGATAATTCCTGGTATAACGATTCTCTTACCAGCCGTACTGTGTGGTAAACGCGGCTGTCGGCGGTGTATGGTTCCCAAAGCCAACTTAAACAGAATCTACAGTCCCACTCTGATTTTTTCACCGAGGGTGAATGAGTAGAAGACTGGGTGCACTTTACCAAAAAATGAACAACAGTGAACGAAATTTCGTTACTCTTTCGTCTGCGCGATCAGCGTCCCGTGTCTGTGTGTTTGTAAACAGGTGTTGACAACGGCTACAACCCATCATAATGTTTTGCGCAAATTATACCTATTCGTAAAGCACTATTGCAACACATTGATGGATTACGCTTCGACAATGGAACAATTCATACGTTAATAGTTCGGTCGTCAACGCTGTGCAGCGTGTGACTGCGGTGTTTTTACCGCACCACTGACAGGGGCGTAAATGTGCCCAGATATTTTGAAGAACATGCATGTTCTTGTATTTACGGATGTGCAACTATAGTAGTATCACAATATGCAACAAAAGAATAGTGTACGCGAAACATGCAAAATGGATTAATCAGCTGGTTAACGAAATGAACAATGGAATTGTTTAAAGTGATGACATGAATAATTATGGCGTGACCAATTGGTTACGTATCGCTTTGGACAGCTGTGTCGCATGCATACGGAAAGTTCCCACGAATTACCAGAGTGTTGTAAACAGATAACCTACTTTGCTTTGGTCGTGTAATAAAGTGAGGATTTCAGTTGATGAATAAACATTTCCGCGAAAGATGGATGGATTTAACCAATTACTTCCATTCTGAAGTGATTCCAAACGAGCTAATTATAATTGTGGTTCATTCGCCGAGGTTTACACAAAGTCCTCCCGCGAATTTCACTTTGCCGACTACAGTACATGCTAAATAAGTCCCTTTCAGAGTTGCGATAGAAATTTATGTATTAGGGCACAATTCTAAATTTGGAACGTATCCAGGGACGGGGCTTTCATGCAAATAAAAACTCGTTTTCATGTGATACAATCTGGCTTAAGTAAACCAAGGATTGAGGAAGAGCATTGACGGAGGATGGGTAGATCACATCGATAGACAGAAGAAACGAAGATGACAGCCTATCTGGTTCCATACTGTCTTATTCTGCGAGCTTAACAAGACCGGCGAAGCCCATGTTTTTACACAGTCTAGAATATGGGAGGACTGATGCAAGTAGGAACCGGCCCCATCGGCTTTGTACTTGACCCAGTTAGCGCTGTAAACGGAAACAGAATTGATGAAGAAGTGCCCACAAGAGAAAGTACACTGAAAACATTTGCATCTGTTCTGAAGCAGGCGATCATGGCAAGAACAGTGTTGAGTAGTGCAAAATTTCCCAGAAAATTAAGTCAGATCCTTCGAGGTTCAGATGGACTGATAGAGGAAATCTGTTTTGGAATTTCACCCAACCCTGATTACCGTTTGCAAAAAGATGCATTTTCACTGAGTCTGGGAGACATGATCCAAAGATCTTGACTACACCCGTGAATAACTGCCCAATGAAAATCCACCGGTTACATTTACTAAAAATGAGAAGAAGACATGATGCGAACTTCATTGATCAATCCCAGTCAACTTCTGCTTATTGTAATACACAGAATAATCGGTAAACAATACAGGATGTCTATTCTAAATTAGCCTGTTCCCCGTGCTTTAGTACCAGAGGAAGTGGAAACTCCTAGGATCTCAGCAGAATTCACAACCTTTTCTCTGCAAACAGAAGCGGTTTAGTCACAAATAGTCACAATCTACTGCTACGTAAATTTTGCAAATCTACACAAATATCTAGGCACGATACAAATTTCAGATACCCTGTAATCTCACATATTTACTGCATTTGACGTTATTCAATAATACCAGTGCTTCGTGCCCAATAGGACTTTGATTAGTAATAAATGTTTCCCCTTAAGCCGTCACTCACGTATCCATCTTTGGTATAATTTCGCCCAAATGAACTGAATCATTTCAACACCTCTTTTTAAATTGCTTTTGATAAAAGGTACGGTGCTAGAATAACAAACAAACCAGCTCTGATATATATATAGAATACAAGTATGTTCTTGGAAAACAAGAGAACCTGTTATCCAAAGAGGCACAGACTAGCTGCTGAATGACCAAAACTTTATCAGAACGGAAAAAGTCCCGATCAGAAGTCTTAATCATGGTTACTACTACATATGAAGCATGCTTGCAAGCCTCTTGCACGCCCGACCAATTTCGGATTTTTTCGCCTAAATGCACGCGTCTAACAAACAGTTTAATCAAGTGTCGGAAATTTGTCATTTTCTGGCCCATCAACTGACCACTATATAGTGCACAGCACCACGTACTACTGATTGGGAAATTCACGGTGCAGACTACGAGTGAACTGCACAAAACTGCAAATTTATTGCTGTTTTACCCTTAAAGCGATCAAAAATTCGTATAGAATGATGAATATTTTCGCAAAACACATCAGGACCCTGATGCCTATCCATCGATGGACATCCAACTAACCAAATAGACCCAAAATAGTTCCATCTGAAACACCTCAGAGACATCTTTTGGACTATTTTTGAACACACCGAGAATGCAGCGGCTTATATTCTTCACTTTTAAATTTTGGTAAAGTATTCTACATTACTTCGTCCTAGGGTATGTGTTTATGAACTTGCAAAAATTCATATGCTGTTAACTACCCAGTAAAACCATGCAGGAATAACAGCTGTTGATGAACAATTTAGATGATATTGTGTACGCTAAAGTGTTAAGACGGTGCATTTATTTTCGTCTAAAATCGTCAACAGTGACAGTTCATGGTTAATCTAGGGGCATGAAAGGATCTCTGTACCCGTACAGTTTTGGAAGACATTTGATCAGAATAGTTAATAATGCATCTTAATTAGCGTGGCGCCAATGGTAAAGAATCACTGTGCCATACCGAATTATGTTGGCTGATCACTAGCATTTTCCCCATATATATATATATATATATATATATATATATATATATATATAACATACTATGTACTATCAGTATGAGTACTTGCACATGCAGCCTCATTGTTTGTTCGGTTATCAGTGACCTAGACACGAATAACTAACTAAAATTTGTGGACCCATCAATGAAAAGTACCCATGCACACTTCTGACCAATCGTGCAAAACTCTTGCAATTGGGACGATCATTCATCGGTGTCATGTGGTACCATCAGTTACCTCCAAAAGTCATATCGTGGTTTATGGTTGCGAGAACAGACGAAAGTCACACGTGACACCATGTTGACTAGTTCGTTGTATTCGGCTGCCGAGACAAACTGGCTCCCGGACCTGGGCACGATAACTACAATCGAAGAACCTGAGTCAAGACACACCGACATTGAGGAAAACTTGCAGAGTAAAGATCCTCACTTGGCACAAGTGTTAGCGAAAACGTTGTATGTACTGTCATTAAGAAATACGAATGTATCATATTTTATAAGAATAAATCGTTAACTTGTGATAAACCATTAATACTAGTTCATACAAATGATAATAAGACCGTTCATTATTTCACAAAAAACGTGATTTTATTGCCGTTAGCTAACGTGATATAAGGTTGTACCTTTGATTAAGCATATTTCACCCAACTGACTAGGAATGAATTCGAACAATTTACTGGAATGTCTGTGCTTTAGTCAAGGTGAAAAGAAATAGGCAGAACAATAGAGCTAAGGTTGTCATAAACACGTTCTTATAATGACAAACGGTTCAGAACACGTTCCATTACCAATGGTATGATATGCGAGACGGGATATGACCGTCAGCTCGTGGACGGAGCAATAACCGAGTAAATGGACCATATATTCAACCAATTAGTTAACCATTTTCTACTAAACACAACGTGATTACTGTAGTCGTAATTTACGCAATGTGGACTGGCCAAACCAAAACCAACTGAATAACAAGTCTTCTTTTTTAAGTAGAACACCTCTATATTAAACATCCGTACAACTGAATTGTAACGTTTTTCGATTATTAATTAGTAATAACAAAACAGGATTAGTTAACACACTTTTAGCAAACCGTGGGTCATAGACCTCGTGTTATGTGCAACAACTAGCAGTTCTTCCATCTTTCATTTTAGAAAAACTACAGTTCATGAATATCAGAGGAGTGGTGAGGGACATCGGCGAACTATTTGGACTTGTCGTCGAGTTATGAGCATCCTAATTTCATAGTTCGTTAATCAATCTCATTTTCGATTAAACATGTCTGTCCTAGGTTATCAGCGCTTTCCGAGGCTAAGGTAATGAGAATTCACATTTGAGTAAGAAAATATGACAACACAAAACAACCTGTTAGTAAATAAAAATCTAGTTTTTTTGAGTAGAATAATAATCTAAGAGTGCACCTCGTCCTAATGGCCCACAGATTAGTCGTTCATAATGAGCGGATATTACTCACGTGATCGGTTCGACAAGATCTATCCCACCCCCACTCCCCTACGTCACGTGAATGTTGAAATATTGCGACCTGTCACCTACATTCACTTCAAATGTTAGATCTCATAAACCCAAAACTTATGGCGCGTTTCAGTACTTGAGACAAGAGTGATATAGTGATCAACCGATCATCCCTCTCCAATCTATCACCTGTTCCACTGTGTTTCGCGCACGCGATAACCGCAAGCGCTACTTCCGACACACTTCCTCGGCACAAATCAGTGTGCGGTCTCTGTTCTCAGGCCAAGTGAGAATACACGCGGTTGGCACTCCACCTTCTTCTCTCGTTGACCTTCTCGACGAAAGCGACCGTGGAAACTGAGGAATTGTCCCCTCAAATAATTAGCTAGCCCGTTTCATTTACCGTTTTTAACTAATTCCACCCCGGTGACCCAGCCAGGTCACGTCTACGGTAGCTTTTTGTCTTCCGTCGGTCACTTATCCTGTCTAACGTTAGTTATTATTTTTTATTCAGGTATATATATATATATATATATATATATATGCATATATATATATATATATATATATATATATATATATATATATATATGTATACATATCCCGAGCGGAGACCTTCGACTGCATGCCCATTTTTTGAAGGCCCAGATATATTTTTTTCTTTTTCTTCGTCATTATTGTGCCGGTAACTTTCTTTCGCATTTCTTCAAAGATTTTGTGTATCAATCATAGTCAACAGCTTTTCAAAATCCCAACCTAGCTTATTTCTGCAGTGCGCCTTTTTCACAATGAGCAAACAGCCTAAGTCCGATGATGAACCAGCGTGCCATGCAGCGCACATGAAAATTCGGGCTTCATAACAGAAGATCCGGAGGTTTGGGTCGCTATTTTCGAGTCTTGTTTCCAGGAGGCTGGCATATCTAGTCAAAAATCCAAGTAAAATAAACTGCTCTTGGTAATCCCAGCTAGTATGATCCCACAAATCAGGGATATCGGTATGAACCCCCCGGATCACAACTCGTACGACACACTCCAGGAAGCCCTCATTAAGCGTGGGGCAGCGTCGGAAGAGAAATGTATCCAGCACGTTCTCTGCGAAATTCAACTGGGAGATATGATGCCCTCACAGTTGTCACGGAAAAAGTACATTAGTAGGTACGGCGCCCATGGACAATGCGGTCCTGCGTCAACTGTGGATGCAACGACTCCCACCGTATGCTCAAGGCATAGCCTTTCTAATACAAATCGACAGTTTAGATAGGTGCGCCGAGGCTGTAGGCAAAATCCTCGAATATACCACCGCATTTACTTCACAATTTCACTTGTTCGTCAACGACACCGCTGCTCCGCCAGGCGCTGTTGTTAACCCTACATCGACAACCACTCACCACAACGCACGCAGTAGCAACTCTGACATTCAGACTTTATGTCGGGAGTTTCGCGTTTCGATGTCGGTGGTTGAACAACAAGAGTGTACCTTCAACATCGTTCGCAAACGGAGCCCAATCAGCTCTCATTTCACAACCTCTGCCAGAAAGCCAAATTACCAATCCAGCAAGTGTTATTTCCACCACCGTTTCGGATCTCAAGCTCGCGAATGTGAAAAGCCCCGTGGTTTCCACTCCAACTGGGTGATGGCGACAAGCTCTACTGGCATCCCGCTTCCCAGTCGCCTCATTTATATGAAAGACAAGACTACCGGTGTGTTTCCCAATCGACACGGGAGCGCAGGTCAGCATAATATCAGTTTCATAACGGTCCACTGTCTCTCCTACGGCCCTGAAACTGCAAGTCGCAAATGGCACTCCCATCCCAGCATATGGCAATCAATTCATCACCCAAGATCTTGGTTCGCACCGTTCTTTCTCGTGGGTTTTCCTCATCTTCCAAGTGCACCAGGCTATTCTAGGCTTAGATTTTTTTGGAAGGTCATGGTTTAGTAGTCGATCCCGGCAAACAACAAAACATAGATCGAGTTACGTCAAATTCCGCTGTTGGTTCCCTGACTCAAGCTCAGTAACCAACAATTCTCATGTCAATTCCCAAGTCCGAACCAAAATCTGGTAGCTTATTCAGTGAGTACCCTAATCCTGTCTGCCCAAATAACAACCTGCTTTCAATGACCACCGAGGTGGCCCACCACATCGTTACACAGGGACCTCCGGTCTACCCTTGGTCTCGAAGGTTACCCATCGACAAGCTCCGCGTAGCCCGCTCCGAGTTCCAACATATGCTCAACCTGGGAACTATTCAGCTTTCTAACAGTCCGTGGGCGTCACCGCTACATATGGTCCCGAAGAAGTCACCTGAAAACTGAAGACCGTGCGGAGATTATAGCTCACTCAACCGAGTGACCACTCCCGACCGATAACCTATTGCGCAAATCACAGACCTCCCAGCTGGTTTAGTTGGTAAGGCAATTTCCTGTCGAATAGATTTGGTTCCAAATGCCAGTAGCGAAGGCAGATATCGCCAAAACAGCCGTAACGACTTCTTTCGGTCTTTTCGAGTTCCTACGAATACCATTCGGATTAGCAATGCTGCGTAAACTTTCCAGAGTTTCATCGATGTGATATGCATCGTTTTGGATTTTGCGTTCGCTTATCTCAACGACATTCTGATTGCCAGCTCGCGTAAGACAGAAAATGTAGCATATCTACGCACACTCTGCAACCGCCTGTCTCAACATAGGGTCACGGTCAACGCGAAAATGTGTATAATAGGCGTCGACGCCATCGAACTTCTAGACCACAAGGTTACTTTTACAGGGACCATACCATTGCAAGATAGAGTGCAGGCTATCCTAGACTACCCAGAACCTACGCATTCGCTATGCTAAAGCAGTCTATCAGCAACACAGGCTCGATATCACATCTAAACCAACGGCCCCAATTGTTTTAGTCACCGACGCATCAAACGAAGCCGTAGGCGTGGTACTGCAACAATAATTAGCCGAAAACACTCTTTTAACCAAATATGTGGATTGTGTCATATATAGTATACCGTATACCTACGATTATACTTCTCCTACCCTAAAAAATAGCACCACTCAAATTCCAGATTGGTCTCATGCACACAACTTAGACCTTAACCCAATCAAGTGTGGCGACATTGTTTTTTCTCGTTTGAACGAAAGCATGCGATCCAGTTTTCGAAAAGAATGCACGTCCATTACAATTATTGGGGAACAGTTGAATTATGCTGATTCAATGAAATATCTTGTAGTGCTGCCCGACCGTAATCTTTTCTGGTCGGAACACGTTGCTTTCGTTTTTGTAAAAAAGCAAGACGCTTGTCTTTCTATGTCTCACGCTTTAAATTTCACCTCGTGCCCAGTCATCTTACCAAACACTTTGTATTCTCGTGTGTCCTACCTCGCTGGCTATATGCTTCACCCGCCATTCTTCCTGGCCCGTTGTTGAAAGACTTCAAGTCTATTGCTAGATCCCTTAAGATTTTATCATCTGCCAGGGGCATATCCCGACGGCATTTTACTCACTTTGTCACATCCCAACACAGAAAAGCTTGTCAAAAGCTATCTACAAAGATTCTCACTGACTCTGCTCATCCTCTTCACAAAAACCTACTGAAACGCATGTCCACTTCTTCCACCCGTCCTCAATACAAATATCTGTATGCACGCTCTAGAGCTTATAGCAGCTCTACTATTTCCTATCTGGCAAGGTATTTGCACAACCCAGCCTACGAAATATCAGAACTAACACAACATTTTGAACAACACGAGTGCTAACTACTTTCTTCCTCAGTGTTCAATTTATTTTATCAAGACATGTACATGGTTATGTAAAAGCTGAATATTCACCTCTTGAGGTGTATAAAGCAATTATTTGACGTGGCTTGACTTGAATAACCACTTGAAAACCCGTGGCTTCCACCCCCCTCTAAAAAAAAACTACAACCGGCTAAATCCAAGTATAGCACTTTTGGTCCCGAAATCCCTGCTGTCCACCTAGGCATCCGTCACCTTAGGGACATCTTAGAGGGACGCAAATTCACGGTCTACACCGACTATAGACCGATCATCTACGCACTGCATGCTGACATGGACAGATACTATCCAGCAGAGCCTAGACATCTGGATGTAATCATGCAGTTCACTAGCGATGTGCGTCATATCTCAGGTATCGATAATCCTGCCGCATTCGCGCTGTCTCGCATTCACAAACTGGACCTCAATCCCTCCGGCCCGATCAACCTCAAAGCTATTGCATCCGCGCAAGCAGACGAACCCGAGGTAGAGTGACTCCGTAGAACTTCATCGCTGTGGCTCCAATCGGTTCCTATTCCTTCAGCCAAAGGTCACATACTGTGCGACATGTCCAAAGGCCACTCAAGGCTAGTCATGCCGTCAGCTTTAAGGCGACAGGTTTTCAAAACCTTACATGGTTTGTCCTATCCAGGTACAAAAGCCCCACTAAACTCATCGGCAACCGTTATGTTTAGATTCAGTACTTGATCCAGAGACTGACCTCTGGTTACCAACACATTACGCCTAACCTCAGCGTTACTGATACGGTGTTCCCACCATACTCGGGAAATGCTGCAGAGACATCGGTGCTCAAACAGCGACAGTCTTCAACTATCTTCTAGTCTGGATGGCCACGTTTATGAACCATATAAAATAACGGGTCTAACCGCCGCATTGTATACTCTACCCTTAACAGACAATCGGACATCACGCCGACGCCACGGATGAAAGAGGTTGGCAAAAGTCAAAAGCGCCTTCTATATACGCGATGACACTTCATCTGATATCTGTCCACCTGGTGAAACGTAACTACCCAAGTAACACAATTTATCCACTTCAGCTAAAGCTTCCCCTGCCAAAAAGAGGTTTGATGTAGAGCCAGCCAAGTCCTGCTACAATACTACACTTTGAAAGTGAAAAACTTATTCCAAACACTGCTACACTGTTGTTTGGGCTATCTAAAAGAGCTTGCAACGTACATGGATTTTCACTCAGTAGAACAGTATCTTCAGCGTATTCCGAGTCAGACAGTTCCTGCCCGAGCAAAGATCGATGGAGTGGTCGGAGAGAAAACACCACTGATACCGTCGCCATAAGCCCCGGAAAACCTACCTCCCACGTTGAACCTCCGGGATTTTTCGGGTTGGGTAGCCAGCTGCGGCGGCTGTCCTCAGTGTCTCGCTTTGAGCGCCAGCCACCACATTCTGCAGCACGTATTTGCATTCTCTCTTTTGCGAATTTCTATCTTACCTCTTGGGGGACCCATGTTGTTAGTTTCTTTTTAGCGCAAATAAAATGGTTCCAACTAGTTTGACGTTGGTCCGCCAGTCTCCTTTTATAACACTAACAGTTTCCGCTTTTCCCTTTTCAGCACATGTACTTGAATTGTCAGAAGAATGAAGCCTCGCTTTGGATTTGTCTCTGTCTAAGTTCGTTGCTCAGTCATTCGAGTTCATAACAGTTTAATCATCTAACAATCCATGGAACGCCTATTCCGTCCGGAACGTTTTGAAGCTGATCCACACTTTCCGTCAGTCACTGAGCAGTAGATTCATTGGCACGAAACATTCAAAAACTTTCCTTCTGTTGCTGAAGGGCCTAATGTTGACAAGAAAAAACGTCTTTTGAACTTCACTTCCCCGTTCATCTATCAGCATGTGGTCGATAGTTTGAGTTATGACGACGACATACAAACTCTTGAATTAATTTACGTTAAGTCGAAAAATGAAGTGTTTCCTTGGCATTTGCTAACTAATACCAAAGAAGGTTTCGGCCAGATAGTAGACTAGTTTCTACAGAAGTTACATTGTCTTGCTAAGGACCGCAACTTTAAGGCGGTTTCTACTGACCAAAACCGCGACGAGGCTATCCGCGACGCGTTCACCACAACGCTGCACTCCAATATTATCCGTCAATGGCTACTTAAAAGGCGAACGGTAGACCTCCAACACGCTTTCAAAGAAGCTCATATGCTGGAGCATGCTCAGCAGCAATCTATCCTCTATGATTCGACTACCTGCGGACCGTGGGGCGCCTCATCAGAGCTGACAGAAACTACCGTCTCAGCTCCCGCTTCAGGTGCTCATGAGTTGCAGATGGAAACCAAAGAAATGATTGCAACAACTGCTACCAACTGATTCTTTTGTGGTAAAGTATAAGACGAACGCTCAAAATGTTCGGCCAGGGAGGTCATTTGTAACTCTTGTGGCAAAAAGGGTTTTTCAGAAGGTTTACTGATTGAATCCCAAATCAAACGCACTGCGTCCTCACTGAAACCTGTCGTTTCATCTCTTGTTGCCACATTTTTTACCGGTTTATCTAAATCTGCCGTATGGTTTCTGATTAACAGTGTACTATTGAAGGCACAAAGCCACTGGTCCGTGCTGCCGTCTACTAGTTCGATTTCGATGGCTTCACTTCAACTGTCTCGTGATACCCGAGGACACATACGCTTCTGTTAGGTACAAAAATACTTATTACACATCCGTTGAAACTTCTCTCTCATATGATTTGTGTACTGATTCCATCCTCGGTCTTGAACTTTTGAGTTAGCATCAAAATGTGACAGTGATCAACCTCCTTTTTCTGTTTGTACGCTTACTGCTATAAAGGTCAACATTCCACCCCTGTTTAAGAATTTGGCTTCCAATGGTAAACCTACTGCCGCCAAGTCCCGCCGTCATTCTGTTGCAGACTTAAAGCCTACTCAAGGTTAAATTGATCGACTACTAGAGGATAACATCACTGGACCTCCAATATCTACCTAGAGAGCTCAACTTTTTTATTCGTCACGAATGAAGGACACGATAAGCCCATGGTGGTCGACTACAGATAAACCGTTGGTCGGTTTACGTACCTTGATGCTTACCCTCTGCCTCAGATAGACAGACTCGTAGAGAAGATGACTCAGTACGTTGTTTTCAACATACCAGATCTTCAGAGTGCTTATCATCAAATCCGAGTACTCGAGGATGAGAAACCGTACACTACTTTCGAAGCCTCTGGTAAGTTATACAAGTTCTGTCGCACACCGTTTGGTGTGACGAATGGAGTAGCTTGCATCCAGCAAGCTACTGACAGAAGCACAAGTGGTGAACCCTTACGAGACACGCGCCTATGTGGACATCGTTACAGTGTTTGACCACTACTCGGAGGAACAAAATAAAAACCTGCGGAACTTCCTAGGTGTTGGAAAGAGGTGTGGTATCACATTCAGCGGCAGCAAGAGTGTAATCGCTGCAACAAAATCACGACTGCTCGGTTACGAAATTTCTCAAGGCTTGATCAGACCAGACCCTGAACACTTCCGGGCTCTAAAACTACCTCCTCTACGGAATATCTACCTAAGAAGAGAATAATGAGAATGCTAGCGTACTACTTCAATTAGAATCCACACATTCCCGATAAAATTCGCCCCCTGGTGCATAACGGTATACGTTTGGCTCCTGATAATATGACGACGGCCTTCCGGAATCTTAAAGACGAACAAGAAAGATCCTCCGTGCACACTATTGCCTACAGTCGCCCCTTGATTGTTAGACCGGACAAATCAGACATCGCCATTGCGGCTACACTGAACCAAGATGGCCGTCCTGTTTTTCCTTTTCATGCACCCTGTCTTCAATCGAACAAGGGCATTCAGCGATATAAAAAGAAGCCTGTGCCATCGTAGGAGGCACTATTTACTGGGAAATCGCTTTATTCTCATCACTAATCAACGCTCAGTCGTCTTTATGTACGACCGGTTGCATAAGGGCAAAGTAAAGAATGACAAAATTCCGCGGTGGAGGTTGGAGCTCTCTTGTTATCATTATGACATTCAGTATCTTCCTGGAGTCAACAACAAAGCGGCCGACACGTTCTCTCGGAACAGTAGTATTTCTACAGTATTGTGCGTGAACAGTTGTCAATCAGTGTGAAATTTGTGTAAAATTAAAACCCTGTTTTGTTAAACAACAGTTTGGCAGACTGACAAAAGCTATTCAATCATTTGACTTTAGCGGCCCCTTACCATCTACCTCTCGTAACGAGTACTTTCCGTAGATGCCTGACGAATATTCACGATTTTTTTTGTTGCTTTTGCTTGTTTAGGATTATATTCTTCCACGGTTTTCCAATGCCTTACCCAACTATTTACCCTGTATGGAATGTCCTTCTATGTCCACTCTGACTGTGGCACTACTTTCATGTCATCTGAAGTTCAGACATTTCTCCACGACAAAGAAGTAGCATCCAGCCGCACCAACCTGTACAACACACGCTGAAATGTTCAGATGGCGCGGTTGAATGGGACCCCATAGAAAGCCATCACACTGGCACTGAGATCACAAAAATTGGACATTTTTCACTGGGAATCCGTACTCTTGTGCGCCTTAAATTCAGTTTGCTCCTTGTTGTGCACCGCAACCAATGAGATACCCCAAAAGCACCTTTTTAATTTTCTTCGCTAATCTACTAGCAGAATCTCCCTCTCTACCTGGTTGTCGAACCCGGGGTCTGTCTTATTGAAGAGAATGACTCGGTTTTCGAAATACGACCCCTTGTTGGAAAAGACCGACTTTCTAAAATGCAATCCACAGTACGCCCGCATTAACCTCTCAGGTGACAACGAAGCTACTGCGTTACTGAGACACCTTACCCTAAAACGAGCGTCTCGGATGCCTAATATCAAGAGCCTATAGATCAACATGCATTTCCAGCCACCAAACTATCTAAACACACGTCCGACACCCCGCATCTTGCACCGGTAATTGAAGATGAAGATCCCCTATCACCTCGGATTCATGAACCACCAGAAAATGTTTACCAAATTCTGGAGGCCCAGAAACAAACAAGACAATACAATTTACGAAGCCAAGAAGTTTGAGTGACCGTGAAGTGCCTCTTTTTATACTAGACTAAAATTTACCCTATGTGGGAAAATGTCATGTACTGGTTTGACATTGGTCCACTATTCTCATTTTTTAACACTAACGCTTTCCATTTTCCTCTTTTCAGCATACGTACTCGCACTGTCAGACGACTAAAGCCTCCATTCGGATCCGTTTTCTCCCTAAGTTCGTTGCCCACTCATTCGAGTTCATAACACAACTGTTCATTTTTTCGAAAAAAATGCAATCATTTTGGGCTAAATTTACACGTCTTTTTGTTGTCGTGTTTTTGTTCACCAGGTGACTGGATGTCATCCACAGAAGATACCACGGGAAATCCGGAAACTTCGAAGCTGCGATCCGAACTCACAAATGGTTCCAAAGTTACGAGGGATCGCAACATTCATTTAGTTTACTAGCTTTATCACGTGAGACATACTCATTCTCTCGCCAGGTTCCTAAGTCAAAGCCATTCTTGAGGGCGGTCTTTTAAGAGGGGCCTCCGTGGTGATCAACCGATTACCCCTGATCCATTACTTGTTTCACTGTGTGTTTTGCCCATGCGGCAACCGCTAGCACTACTTCCGACACATTTCTTCGGCACAAGCCAATGTGCGGTCTCTGTATTTAGGCTCAGTGCAAATACGCGCGATTGGCACTCCACAGTCTTTTCTCACTGACCTCCTTGACGGAAGCGATCGTAGAAACTGAGGGAGCGCCCCCTTCTATAGTGCAAATTCATTCATGGGTCGCCACCGTAACAGTCTAGAAAACATTAAAATACTGAAAAAAGTGACTCGTTTTGTTTACTATCGATGGTCTACAACTGAAAGCCTGTTTTGATAATACCATACATACTAGGTCGTTTACAAAGCGTGGATTTTGGTCAGATTCTCGTCTTGGTCGCAAGACTGTCCGTTCGTGTGAACCAGTTTGTAGGTTCAAATTTCTTCTCATGTAAACCATTTGGTGGCTAGTCCATCAGCAGACGGCTGTTCACGTGCACCGACTGACAGCACACACCCCCTGGTTCACAACTAATCATTCTTTGGTGTGACACCAAAAACGGTTTGCATCCCTTGCGCTCTCCGGGAAATGGGCTGAACGCTCACAAAGCAGTGAACTCATCAAGAAGTACGTTTAGAGATTACTATATTCAGCTATATGTAGTCAATGCTCAGACACGCTTGACGGATTGAAGTGTTACAGAATTAACGGATTCGGGCAGAGAGTGTGCGGATGAGACCTGATCATAGGGAACACTTTTTACACTGTGAAGAACGATGAAAGGCTACAGATCTAATGTCAAAGAGAAACACTGTACCAACAAGAAACGAATCAAATTTGTTTATTTTGGTCTGTTGTAGCTAGTACATCTACAAGCAGCTGAAAAATTCAATATTGGAACAGGCTGTTACCCACAATTGGCAATCATCTAAGTGAAATTGCAGTTTATCCCAGTGTTTAGCAGTGGATCAGTGAATGATAGTTTCATTCGTTTGACACCGCCCACCAAGAACGATGGATATACGACTGTGGACATAAAGAAACACTGATAGCGGAGTGTATTTTAATAACATGGGAATGGGTGGCTAAAAGAGTGTGTAGTTGAAATACGACTAACGAACCCGTAGGTGACCAACTTCACGTTGAGTCGATCGTTAACTTAATGGGAAAGCTCGAAAGGTTGGGGGATATTATAATTGCAGATTAAGCGACTGGAGGCAAAAGGAATAACTGGCGAAAAGGAAGTAAATATTTCCCGCTAATTTTCGATGCCTTGGGCTTGCCAAACCCTATTCCATTTGAACGCTCGTAGCGCTGCTTAACTAATTCCATGGAGTTGTCAAAAACTACGATGAGCAAGCCCAACATTTATCCAAAGCTGATCCAAGTGGGCAGTCGTGCTTGGGTGTTAGTCCAACGTTGGACCGCTGCTGCAAGACGAACATAATTAAACATTGGCTATGCACAACTCTAACTTGGTGAGCATGTTATCAAACAACTGTATAGTTAATTTTAAGAACGTCGGTTGAGCATGAGTATTCCAATACTTACAAGCAGCACGAGTGTCCCTTGACCGTACCACTGAGTAAACCCAGCGAAACATAAAAAGAGATACTCAAGGGAATGTCAGTGAATGACAAAAGAAGCATCTGTAGTGACACTGCATTCATTTCTGGCAATCATCATCCTAATAACCACCCCATGTATAAAAGTTGAGTTGCCACTCCAAACTAAGCTGTTCCTTGTTCGAACGCCAATATGACACACGCTCTTGTGAGTCTTTCTTGATCGTTTCTCGCTCTGTACCGTATGCTGTGCAGTTTTGCAAAAAACATCTCTGTGGCTCGACTTTGGTTTTCTGACTGACAACAAATTGTTATTCATTTCGTAACTGCAGATACCAACTGCGTCTCTACGCTACTCGCTTCGTTAGTCCTACGCGCTAAACATCTCAAGCACCGAAAGAAACCAGTTTTTTCATAAATGTCTGCTGTTTTAGACTCAAACCTATCAAATTTTGATTTTCACTCTTTTAGTGTGTGCAGTTCTAGTGTTTCCAAAGGTGACATTGAGGGGACTGTCGGGTCAAATTACAAGTTCACCAGTGATGCCCGTGGGTTACTGACTGGCGTTAAAACGCATTCGTAACAATAAAAGCCAATAAAAATCAGTTTTTTTTCAAAGCCATGATATGACCGCTTTTGTTTCAAGGTTCATCTGTGACCGTTCCCTGAGTGCCCCTTTTGAAGACTCTCAGCGGTGCGAATGGATATCCCCATAGCATGCAGCCCGTTCGTTATTGCGGTTTCTGGATGGTTTCCGACCATTTTGTTTACTAACCATTTTCTACAGATCAAAAGTGAATTGTCACGAAGAAAATCGCCGATCGGAGTAATACACACCGTTTATCGAACATTTTATTTCAGTGTACTCATTTAAATAAATTGAGTTTTAAGAACTAGTGTAGCGACAGCCATCTTCGTTCATCCTTTTAATAAGTTACGGATCGGTCTATTTTATTCGCTTAAAATGTGTAAAATAAGGGCAATTGTTAAAAAAATCATAATTCGGGAGATAAAAGAAGCAAGGGAAAACGTGATTTGAGACAAGTGACAGAAACTTATATAGCGTGTCACGTTCGCACACAATTACCATAAACTGCATGGTAATCGTTAAGAAGTCGCTCAGAAACCACTGGAAGACCGATCAATGCAAAAGCGCAAATCGCTCAAAAATCGGTCAAAAAACGAGCAATTTCGAAGCGGTTTTACTATGGGGAGACATTCAGCGGCTTTTAAAATAAATCTAACACTGTTTTCTGGTAAATTAAATAGGATGTCAATGTTCCATATAAGACAGATGCAAGTACAACGTATTTTAGAGAGACAAATGAATAAGAGATATAGAGATAAATAAGATAGAACTTTAGAAATAAGAAAGATAACAAGTAAGAAGGATCAATATTAGAAAGATAAATAAAAAGATAAATTGTTCACACTCGTTGAATTGCCAAGTGTCCTCCTCAGCTGGTTTGTTTTTGAAAAAATGTTCTAGTCTCACACGCCTATGAAACATACAAAATGGACCTCGGTAACTGACATGCAAACAGTATTTTATTCTTTGAGAAGTTCGAAAGGATTTAACGTCGAATTCTTTTTGTAAGACAAAATATTGTAACAGGAGCCCGGCCCGCAACCCTACAGACGCTGATTTTAAAATAACATAGAAACATACAACCTTGAAGTCAGTTCAGTTCACTTCAGTTCAGTTCAGTTTGCACAGGACAGGTAATGGCCACGGCCAATCGAGCGCCCAGAATTCCTTCGATGGTATGCACACCAGTTATGCACCCACCACTGCTGAGTGTATTTTGTCGAATCCCCGCTAAAAATGAGAGGGAAACGTAAAACCTGATCGCACATCAACTGCGGGAGACATTATGCATCGTGAGCTTTCACTGAAACTGTATACAATGAGCAAAAAATTCGAGTGAACCATACTCAAGAAGGACCACAGTGCTACCCGTCATCCATCTAGTTGGTATACTCAAGGCTCACTACGAGGAAATATCTCGTACCACTTGCGATCCAGGGCATCTTTGAAGGATTGGACGGTCTGCAGATCTACCATTCCATCAGGCAGACCGTTCCAACTGTTCACGACCCTGTTGCTGAAGAAGTGCGATCTAGCCACCAACCTAGCTCGGGCTTTCATCAGCTTCTTTTCACGTCCCCTTGTTCTGGAGTCTACGGCCACTTGGAATAGACTATCTGGTCAAAGGCCAGAAAAGCTTCTCATTACCTTGAACGTCTCTGAGATCCCCTCGACTTCTCCTCCTTTCCAACAAAGTTTGGTTCAGTTCAGCTTGCTCAGGACAGGTAATAGCCACGGCAAATCAAGCCTCTGGAGTTTTTTCGATGGCACGTACACTAGGTAGGCACCCACCGCTGCACAGTTTGTTTCTTCGGATCCCCTTTAAAAATAGAAGGGAAACGTAAAACCTGATCGCACATCAACTGCGACAGCCATTATGCATCGTGAGCCTTTACTAAGTCATTATGTAGCAAAGGGAAACGTTCAACAATCAAACATATCACACCCGTCTCTCTAGTAACACGCCCAAAATTCACTGTCAGAAATGATCTCATTCCACTTAAGATCTAGGGCCCCCTTGAATGCATGGACAGTCCCCAGTTCTGTTACTTCTTCCCGCAGTCTATTCCAGTAGTTAACCACCCTATTGCTAGATATCAACCTAGATCGAAATTTCGCTGGTTTCTTCCCATGACCTCTTTTACTGGAGTCTGATGCCATATGGAATAGACTCTCCGGTCTAAGCGCGGAAAGGCCTTTGTTAATCTTGAATGTCTCTGCGAGATCCACTCGTAGTCTCCTCCCCTCCACAGAGAAAAGTTTGGGGCCCTAGAGTCCCCGCTCACACTTCTTGTCCCTCTGACCCTCAACCATGCTCGCAGCAAGGCGTTGTGCGTTCTCCAAACCAGTAGCATCCTTTTTGTAAAAGGGTGACCAAGACAGAACACAGTTTGCTAAATTAGGTCTAACTACAGGCATGTACATCGGCATGTAACCCTTGGCTGTCTGCACGAAAACGCCGATATCAACCTGAAGAGATCACCGCGAGCCTTTTCGCAGCTGCTCCGCACTGATCCGACCACATATGGTCAGAAGTCACCACAATCCCGAGGTCTTTTGCCCTGTTAACTGCCTCCATAGAAAATGGGCCTAGGTCATGTGCAACCTCCAGGCTTTTCGCTGTCAGTGACAACGTGTGGCTCTTCCCAGCATTGAGAGGCAAGTCCCAATTCTTTGCCCAGTTGAAAACGGCAGGTACGCCTCTACTTAGCTCCCCTCTCCCCTAAGCCGCCGCTAACTTCACATCTTCTGCAAAGAAGCTTAGTGGCTCTAAGACTGAGGCTAAATCAATGGTGAACAGAAGAAACAGAGGTGGGCCTGGCACGGAACCCCGCGAAACTCGCCTAATGACGTTTTCGAATTTAGAGTTTTTTCGCCTAATCTTATGTAAAACTTTCAAACGGTAAGAAAGTCCCTTAACCGTTCCTGAATCCTCCCATTTAAACCAAATGACCTCATCTTGCTTGGTAGAAGCAGATGGTTTACCTTGTCAAATGCCTTGCTGGAGTCGAGGTAACATACTTCTACCTGTTTTCCTTCATCCACTCTTTCAGTGACTTCGCTTGGGATGTTCAAGAGGTTGGTCTGGCACTACCTGTTCTTTAGAAATCCAAGCTGAGCTGGGCAAAGCATGGGATTCTCTAGTAGGTGCTCACAGACGTGCGCCCGGATAATAATAATAATAATAATGGTAAATTTCTGGACCGTGGTCGAGAGGCACGCATGTAAGCATGATCAGAGTTTACAATGTCACTGAAAGAGATGGAGAATTCACAAATTCCAAAGAGAGATTCGCAAATCACAGCAACAATGGAATAAGGCTGAGGAGAGTTTGAATGAACCAAAGCTACCAAAGAATACACGGCTAGTACGAATTGATTTGAAGTCAACTGAGGCAATAGTAATGACTCGGACGGATGTAGGAATGTCCGGACGGACATTGGCTTAGGACGCAGGAAATACAATATTCACAAGAATGATGCAAGAAAATGGTGAGTAATGCACAATCATGCTCACTTGAAAAGGTAATTGGCTTTGAGACAAAGGACGATCTCCTGTAAGAATTTGCATGGTATGCATGTTAGGCTGACAGGTCTGTAGTTCCCCATTTCATAGCTGGGCCCCTCTTTATGTATTGCTGTCACTGCCGTGTTTTTCGAGTCCTGTGGCAGCCTTCCATGGTTCAGGGTGGCCGTATATAACCTATACACTAGTAGGGGTAGAATATCAGCCAACAGCCTAATGGTGGCAGAGTGGATATCATCTGGCCTGGCAGACTTTTGGACATCTGGCTCTTCCGGGTGTTTGCTTACAACTTGCTCCGAAAGTTTTAAGTCTGTTATCCCCTTTGGAAGGGCGGCCCCCTCGAAACTTATATGCACACGGTTATCTACTCTGTGTACGCTACTAAAATACCCAATCAGAGCATCCACTTTGTTTTGGTTGTCCGCTGCCACTACACCATCATGGGTCGTCAGTGGTCTCAAAGCACCCCTCAAGGAACTCTTAGGCTGCAAGTAGCTATGGCACTTCTTTGGATGCATCTCGACACGCTGAGCCAACTTCATCCCGTACACGCGCTTAGCAGATCGCAAGAGGTCCACCGTCCCATTTCTGTGCTTCGTATATCAAATCCAAGCCTGGCCACTCTCGGAGCCGTTGAACAGAGCCCTACTACGGTTTGGACCCCTGATTGACTCCCCCATTGCAGCCCCTCACCACACCGGCTTGTCCTCGCCCACACCTCTGCACTTCAAAGGGGCAAACTTGTTTTGTAGGGTAAGTAGAGATCCTTTAATCACCTACAGAAGTTCCTCCAAACCAGCACCGTCCGCCATGTCTCATACTAGATCAAAAGCTGTATTTCGAAGCCTAGGAATGGCCATATTTGCGAAGCTTCCGATCAATCTCGGGGCTACTTTCGATTGACGCATGCATGGAGCGATTTTGACACCTACATGGTCGCTCTTACCCAACGCGGAGAGAACCTGCGTTTCCGCCACCCTGTTCTCACGATTCATTATCAACAAATACAACAAGGTCGGCGTTGAACCGGTCATGTACCTGGTATTTTCTCTTGTTTCTTGGAACAGAGCTTTCGAGAGCTGCCATCGTAGATAACCCCCCTCTTGGATTCCTGGGGTACATGCTTCGACCACCCAATCTACGTGTGTTGGGTTGGAGTCTCCAACTATTGGAGTCTTATTAGCTCCCTCAACTGGCATGGTAGGCACATGGAGAAGTTGAACGTCCCCATCTCCGTTTGTACCCGGGGCCCGTACACACAGACCACATTTACCCTTCTGCTCGAGAGTGTGAGCGTGACCGCGCATAACCTTATTTTTTGAGTAAAAACCATGGTCTGTGAATCCAAATGGTTTGTGCCTGCCCTTGTGAGGACGGACACTCCCCCCCCCCCCACACACGGTCATGCCCACTGTTCTGCCTGTGGAGAGAAAACCCATTTTGTATTGGTATCAGCAAGCGGTCATATTTAGAGAGCTAATTTTCTACAACGGCAACGATGGACGAGTTTTGCTCCACTGCGGCCCCGGAGAGCTCCGTCCGCTTGCTTCTAAAACTTCATGCACTGATATACAGCGCCACCGCTTTCGTATCGACGTCTACGGGTTTTTTCATCGCTCAGTGCTGGCCGGGTCTCGGGGGCAAGTCCCGAGTTGGTTGCAAGTTTTCTGCAGTGGTGCCCACCTCTGGGGTGCTTGGGGTCCGCTGGTCATCTAGGACTACCGAACACTCCAATTTCCTTCACGTAGGCGCTATTTTGACACTGAAGTTAACGAAGGTCGTGTTGTCCTCCGCTGGACGGAACTGCCAACTTTCATCTAGTACATCCTAATTGACGACAAACCCTAACGGCTTGTACGGTTTACTTTTAGCTGTCGGTGAACTAACTCGACCACTGGCTAAGGCTTTAGGCTGTCCCCGGGGGCATTTCTTTAGCTCATCCACGGGTTCAGCAGCTTTCCATTTATAGGCGTATCACCCGGCACTACCCTAGGCTTGTCAGATGCAACCGGATGCCTGCCCTTAGTGATGTGGGCTGTCACTGCCGCCTTAGCCTGCAACATATCTCCGAAGTGTTCTTTCACAAATTCAACCAGTATTGGTCCTGCGACACTCTCCCCCGTTTTCGTTTGCGCAGGTTTCCACCGCCCCACTCCGTGAACTCTTTTGAGAGACATAGGACCCGGCACACCTGCGGATCTCAGTATGTCGTACACCCATCTCCTACCTATATCCCCTCTTGTCTTCGATTCCCGGATAAATGGTTCCTCGTGATTCGGTATCGGTGGCGTACGGCTTGAATTCTACCCCGGCGACTGGATAAGCCTCTAAATGTCCGTCAACCTTTGACGTTGATGAATCTATGCTCGTCTAACGAGGTTCCCGAGCTAAAACGGCAGTAGCGGAAGGCTGATGGGGCAGGGGGTCAGCTCAGGCTACACTGCTTGCTACCTGAGCCAATAAGCGGAGCTAGTCGTCTAACTATCGGGTTGAAGGTTAGCGCCCTAGTCGCCGAGCCCAAAAAATGTCAGTCAGGTGCGAGGTTGGCACAGGTGATGAAAACTTTCCAGGAGAAGCGGCGGACAACTTCCCTCATTACGACGAAAGGCGGGGACCAAAATACTGCCAGGTAACAGAGGATAAAGTTTCTGTATTTTTGATGTAAGCGTTAGAAAGGAAATATTATTTCTTGCAATTCGTCTAAGTGCGGTGGGACTGGGATAACGTCGACTAAAGCAACCTAATTTAATAACCGACACCTCAAGTTGATAGGCTTTAATTTGGTTTGGGGCTGGCGTCCGCAACGTGTTCCCAGACCTTTTGCTTCTGTTCATTTTGCGCGGGTCCAGTAGTAGCCAAGGCCGTTCTGGCATCCAGACTTCCTTTGGCTGCGGGCACTGAAGCCGGAAATCTTCACTGCGAATGCTGTAAGATTTTTCTGTCCGTTGAACTAGATAAAATCTTCCACTGATCCAGTTCCTCTAAAAAGGAAAAAAGTGGGGGTATCTTCAGTTTAGCTTAGTTCATTTCAATTCACGGGGCTTGTAAGGCAAAGCGCCAAATTGGCCCAGTTCCTTGCAATGCAAGCTCTCTGTGTTTCTAGGTACCACGACAAGCAGAAAGGCTGGGTCTTCTTCAATCTGGTGGTAGGGAAAATGGGGAAAGGATCTCCTGCCTCTGTGCACCAATCCGAAAATGTATGTTGTTCTTCATTCTAGCTGCTGACATATGGCGGCCACTCATCCACAAGGTCATGCGTCGCAGGAATTTACTCACAGCTAAAGAACCCGAAATGATACAGTAGATAAAATTTATATCAGACAGTATCGTACGGGCAAGGTTGAAGCTGGTGCGAAGGGAGGGGGAAAGCTCAGGTGAGATATAGTGCCACTCACTGCCAATTTCACTTAACACTGTTCCATTTGCGACCGACTTGTCCCTTAAGGTCACACTACGGACGATGAAAGCTATTAGTTTGGTAGTCCACCAAAGTTGTCGACCTCCCGAACGGGGAAAAGTCTACTTTCCTAACGTAAGATCACGTCCCCAGACTACGGTTTTGTTACTGGGCCTCAACAGTGGCCTCACTGCTCCATCCATATCAGCTTCTTCCTTCATTGTTTTGAAAGATTCCATCTGATGGCCGCGACGCCCTCTACGGTCCAGTAAATATAGGTTCAGTCTCTCGAAGAGCTTTTCATAACCGATCCTCTTCGACGGGGAGGGGAGCAAACCACCCCCGTGAAAAGTCTTTCAAAGAACTCCACCATCTTAGTCTTTTGCCAAGTGTGGTCATCAGGTCTGGGCACAAGTGTCTAAATGGGTACATAAGAACGCTTAATATAACGGCGAAAGATTCTTTCACCCTCTCTTCGCTACTGCCCTTTTGAGCTGTCAGGGAGCTCTGGGGGTTTTCCGGTCAGCAAGGTGACACTGCTTACCCGGTTTCAAATCACCATTGATCACAACCCCTGCTTCTCTTGGGCTAACCCCCCGTGGGATTGTCACTTATTGCTCCGGTGGCCCAGAAAGCCCAAGGGGCCCCATGCACCCACAGCTTGCCGCATGCAAGTATTTGCTAACATTCGGCTGCAGATCCCATTCTGCTGACCACTGGTATAGCTTGTCCAGGTCCCGCCGGACGGAGTCTATTGGTAAAGATGTTACCATTTTGGTATCGCCCGAAGATACGGAGACAGATTTATCCAACCCTAAGGCAAAGTCCTATGAGACTATAAAGGGGGAGCGAAGGCCCCAGGACTTAGCCCTGGGTAGGCCACTGTGCTAGAAGTCCACTGGCGAGAAACTCTCTGTAAGTCATAATAATCTCAAATCGAGCGACGTGAAGCCAATTCAAACGAATTCCAAAACCAGAACAAGATTGATTCGTAGCTTCTAGAGCACCAAATTGAAATTCGCAAGGGGTAAAAATACATACAAATCCCAAGTATGCCGCCAAATAGACTGAACAGTAAAACCCAAAGGTTCAAAGACCCGTGGCTCAAGCGCGGCCGTCAGAAATGGTTCAAAGCCAACTTCACATCTCTCACTCGAACAGGCAAAAGCGAAAAAGTGTAGTGGGCTGGCGAGCTCTTCAGAGTAATGCCAAATACAGACAAATTAACAAAGCACGTAGAACTCCCGGAAGGATTTTCAATATTTGTTCATCACTCCGCTGGCCGAAACCCTTCCACGAAAATGGTTGTCTGGGGTTAAGGATGGGGCCATGATTCTCGCCGCGCGTACCCTTAGCTTACTGAGGATGCCTGTGGTTACTAATTCTCGGCCTTGGCTGCGTGTACAACAGGTTTCCATTGTGGTCATTATCTACACAGTCCGTACAGAATCAGTTCTGAATCCCGCTGCACAACACGGGGATGGCATATTCATCAGAAGACCGACGTCAACATTCCAGCATGGAATATTTTGCTGCTCGAGCTTAGCCGGAAGCCAGTGCAGCGACTAGTTAGGCTAATATTGTTTACAAACTTGCGCGAAGAATTTGCACGTAGATCAACTTTTGAGTGACATTGAGATATCGCATAAAATTGAAGGACCAAAAACCCATAAAAACAATAAAAATAATGGTTTATTTCGGCAAGGCCCGAAGCCTGCCAGAAACATGATCGAAGTATCGCAGGCGGACACAAGTATTCCTTGATTATGTAGAGGGGATTATGGCTGGCATGGATTAGATGAACTCAATACAGATAAACGGAAGACAAATGCCTTATGGATTTAAAATATTATGCACTCCAGGGAATTGCAGGAGGGAGCTTCAAATGTGCCCGTCGATGAACTCGAAGTTTTGCCCGGCTGATCAGAATGTCAAAGCCCGGTGGCGGAGAAACTGATCCAGGTGGAGATCGCTGAATGTTGGGAGTTGTAAACCAGAGGGGCAAAAAACAGTTGTAATAGCTGTATTAACAAAAGAGGGCGAAGAATAAATTTGTGTGCTTGGAAAAGAAATGGATAGAAATGATGCATCAGCAAGTCGTGATAAATGGTCATTGACGGGTTGCGGAACTTTGTGGAAAAGAGAACTAGCGGAACGAGCTACAGAAGGTGGGTAAGACGAAAGGTATACGGTGGGTAAAAGGTACAGATATCTTTAGAATAGATGCATACAAAGAACGACGGTTAGATGTCGCTAGGGAGATAGCCATCGAAAACTGGAAGATGTAGAGCGAGAATGTGCTCCTTGTCAACAACCACACATGGATTATCAGCTGGAGCTCATGACGTACGTATATATATATATATATATATATATATATATATATATATATATATATATATATATATATATATATATAATACACGAATTTTTCTTGTCTCCCCAGTTTTTCGCCGGCCAGTTCTCTTGCCACCATGCCGCCACCCCCCCCATGATATCCATCCATTTTGTCCTTTATGTGCCTCATATTTACCGTATCTCGGTCCTTCCGCGCCATTGCTGCCATTTGGCACACTCTTCGGGTCTTGCGTTGGTCGCTCCCTGTTTTCAAATTAACACCGTCCATTTATCACAGTAAGGCATATTTCCTGGCTACCTAGTCTCTAGCCATCGACTCAACTTTTGTTCTTCCTTTCTTCTATTATCCCATTTTCTTCATCGCATCTCGTAACGAAAGTTTCTCATGCCGATTTTCAGCCCTCCTCATGTGAAGCACCCAGATTCTGGTCTTCCCCACTTGACCTAGCTAGCGGAAGCGTCCAGTCACTCGAGAGGTGTTGGTGTAAAGTATCACTCCGCTGTTATGACATGAATGGAGAAATAATGTCGCGGTATGATGCAATTTCATTTAGGAATTGATAGCTTTCTCTCATTGTAAAATGTTGACCGGTTTTGCTTCTTTCCTCTGTTTTTTTAGTACTGCTGAATAATTTGTTTTTGTGAGTTTTGGTTGGCTCATCGGTCATATATGAACTTTTGTGATCCGCAGTTCCGTCAGTCCGTTCCAGCGTGCTGTGCGGTGCGCTAGGCCGTCGAGGGGTGGTGTACTTGCCTGCAGCGTATGCGGAAAAAAGGAGCCATCGTTGGTCATGGGCGAGGTTGTTTAATAAGTCCAGTGTGCCACTTGTGGACGAGGGATACGTTTTCATTGCGCAGCTTTCCACAACGTAAACAACGGTCGTGTTCACTGCACGGCCGGAACACGTCAAAGAACCTTAGGGTCTTTTTCGGGACCACGCCATACTGATTGCTATTCTTCTTCTTGCTTCTCTACAAGTGCAATAAAAGTTGACACATGAGCCTCATTCCGTGTGCGCAACTAATTGATGGGACTCATGTGGTGGTAATTTAGTGGTTAGGGTCGGAGAGATCGCGAATACTATATCAGTATTTTAAGCGACTAGGCGAAATTGGAGTTATTGGCATGTTATGAATTTTTCTCAATGAATATCCTTACATAAGGGCAATGAGTAGAATATTTTAGTTATTCCAGGGGCATAAATTAGAGCTATCTATAACTTGGTGTTTTAGGGCCTTTCAGTGCATTAGACATTAGTCACCTATTGCCAGAGTAGCAGCGTAAATATAATCTATCAAATATTTCCCTTTTCAATGAACGATAACACCACTTTGTAGATAATCTCTCCAGTTTCCTAAATTACAGGCCGAAGCAAAACTACAATTTGTAAACTTTACTTAAGTAGCACTAAAGAACAGAATAGCGCGCGTGAAAGCGTATAACAATCGACCAAAACCTAACTTTCATAACCGAAATACACCATGTGGATTTATTCCACGTCATTGGATTTGTAACGGGCAAGGCGGATCTGGGTGGATAGGCTAGATGGCGATCGGTTTAAAATGAATTCGAGATAGACTTGGTGTTAGTATTTGGTAAACAAACACCGGACCGACGTCCAACACACCGTTCTCAGGCCGCTCACAGGCAGGAAGAGCACGGACACCAGCAGAGCGCGTATATTAGGCAAAAGTGTAATAACATCCTAGGCGCCGAGACTCCCAGGGCCAAGCGTAACACGAAAGGTAAGAAAAGATTCATTGAAGTTCAGTCTCGCTGGGAGACTATTGTGGACCGGACTGGCTGGCATATAGATCTGAAGGGCAATGAAACGGAGACAGCGTATGGATCAGACAATGAAAATGATAATGTCATATTCACATATTGGCCCCAAGAGAGCTAATGCCATTACAAGTTGACTATTCAAATCAACCGCCTACGGCGTACTCAGTAGCCACCTTAGAAACGGCGGTTGCTCAAATTTTTCTCTTGGGCAAATTGGACGCTACCCTCAGCTAGCGAGAGTGGAGTAAGTTCCGATCTGGCTTGGCGCAGTTCAGACATCAAACAGCTGACGGAAAAACTCTTGAATAAAATGTGACGAAAATGTGTTAAAAGCGTGCTTAATGGGGTTGGCTTCTATGAAGCTATATTCTTTATTTTTGCTGAATCTTGTTTTTCTTGGTCAAATCTCGGTAATTAGCTCTCCAGTCCTTGGCTTATCGGTCCCACTGCACATGCTGATTGTAAGCGCCCGGTGATCGTTCCTCCTCTCAAAAAGAGACCTTTGATTGAGGTTCCCAATTATTGCCCTATAAACCATACCCCATTTTATCTAGAATAATGGAAAAATAGTAAACGATCAAGTAACTGACCTCTTACTAAGGCCGACTCGGCGAAACATTTTTTTTTCGGTAATTCATTCTCAAGCCACTTACAAATTACATAGTAGACGTTAGACAAAAGACCATGAACATAGACACCGAATGAACACCAATCACGGGCAGGGGTTTGTCAGTCAAATTATCCTTATCATGTGATTGGCTGACGTCTTCTAGGTAACTGGACAATAGATTCATGCGGCCTTGGTCAATCTTGGGCCAGGAAAGTTGGAGTGCCCGGACCAAACGCTTTTGGGCGCACAGGCCATGGATTAGCCGCTCTTTAATCCTAGTTGATAGCTGTCGTGCCGTTCCACCTACATAAGATGCCTCAAAAACATCTGAAGGAATATACGACCATTGATGAGGTCAGCTTCGGCAGTCTATCCTTGTTCTAAATCTGGATTGGAGGAGCTCCTTGAAGCACACAACGTAGTGTGGCGGCATTGAAAGTGTTTCGAATTTCTCTCCCAGTCGACGGTTCAAGATTTCACTAACAATATCGCTTTTAAATGGCAAGCCAACATAAAGATCTTTCTTCCTTACGGTTTCCTCGATGACTTTTGGAGCTCCCTGAATGAGATTTCTTTCGATAAACCGATCTGGGTAACTGTTCTCTCTTAAGGTGTTTCTTATAAGCACTAATTCGTCACCTGAAGTCTCTGCGGAACAAATTTTCCTCGCTCTGAAGGCCAAGGATTTTACTAAGTTTCGCTTCTTTTGCATACTAACGAAACTGTTTAAATTGGGATACTGGCAGCTCCACGTTTGTTTTCGGTGCACATTTTGTTGGATTCGACCATCCCCCATTTTCGCAAGAGGCACATCAAGAAATGGCACTTGATTGTTTATTTCGGCTTCGACCTTGTTAATGACAGCCAACACGGACTCCTCCGTTCACGGTCCTGCATGACTTGTCAGTATGGTTTTGTGAATCTCGTCACCGAGTCTGCTGAAAGTGAGAAATCTTTTGTTATTCTTTATCTTGAATTATCTAAGGCATTTTATCGTGTACCTCAACCCACCTTTTAACAAAGCTACGATCATTGAGCATTATCGATCCACTACCTCCATGGTTTTCATTTTGCTTATATCATCGTTTACAGGTTGTCTTGATTAACGGGCACACCTCTAACCCTAGGCCTGTTACTAGCGGTGTTATTCATGGCAGTGGTTTAGGCCCCCTCCTTTTCCTCAATATATAAATTGTTTCCGACAATACTTAATGGCACTCCGTTCTTGTTCGCAGACGACATTTAGATAGTGTACACTGTTTCGCCTGTCAACCTCACTACTACTATCCCTAAAATCTCAGCTGACTAAGCCACTCTCGATGAGTGATGCGCAACCTGGACGATGAAATCTTCCCAGTCAAAGCACGCATTCGTGCACGCCATTGATAAATTCAGTTCAGTTCAGTTCAGTCTGCACAGGACAGGTAATGGCCACGGCCAATCGAGCGTCCAGAATTCCTTCGATGGTATGCACACCAGTTATGCACCCACCACTGCCGAGTGTATTTCCTTTCTGTCCGAACTGCTTTGCGCTTATTCAGCGTTAACATAACCGGAGGTCAAGCTTGCGAGAAAGACCTCGGGTTTCAAGCCATTGCTCTGCTTTCTCACATTACCTAACCTTCTAAAATAATTTCACCGCTTTTGAATTCCTAATGCTCTGTTTTCGACCGCTTCTCCTTAGACGTCGCCATCGACCTACTCAAAGCATGTATGTTTCCACCAATTGTTTTTCCATACCAACTTATAAAATCCTGCAATTTCACTTTGAAATAAATTCTTCCAGAAGCTTTCGAATTTTTTGAGAGGCCACAGTAACACTTGTTACAGTTTGGCAATATTCCTCATCCGCTCTACGATTTATTATCTTTATTTAGTTATATCACGTCTGCGGCCCTGAAACCAACCTCAACAACGATAAAGGATCTGCATCAGCAACTACACCCTGATCTGCCATATATGTATTGATGTCATGTAGTTATTAGCACAAGCATGGTCAGTAACCCAAAGCTACTCGATATCTCTTTGCCTGCCTTGTCTCTTTTCCACATCAGGTCCCACCACATGCACTTCCATCATCACCTCTGCGTTTTGACCTGGAAAATCTAGTCTCATTTCTCTCACTTGGCGTGGCTCACCAACTGAACTCAAAGTCCAGTTACGACTTTACCAATTCTGCCCCCACCCTATCCCACAGCTAAGTTTTTTCCATACTTCACACGGAATTCAGTCTTTTCTTCTGCTGAATGACTACTCTAGGTAAAATATGAACCTTCCTATCGAATGTTTAGCTCTTACACATCTGGCACCATACTGATCACCTCCCTGGCTAGTGCACCTTGAAAATAATGCTGTATGACCGTCTACCACTCGCTGTTCCCGTTAGCCCTGTTGTCCAAGTTCCCAGATTACGTCCAGTAGGTCTCGGACCATATACCCTTATCGTGGTGTCTCAGCCCTCTGTACAACCACCAGTGAACACTCACGCCAATCCGAACAGTGCGGGGTGCGGTCAGACTCCCCGCTGTGGCCGGCGCACATCGGGCATGCAGGCCATCTGCAACGATGTGCGGGCGCAATTGGGCTGGTGGATCACACCTCCTGTGTTCACTTCACGAAGAGATTTTCAGGTTGGGTGTCCAGCGCACGGTCATCCCCACCCACTAGAATCGGTTGCGGGTTGCACGCTCCAACTCTCCTCGCTCTACAGCATTCATCACTGTCGGTTGCGGATTGCATGCTCCTACCATTCTCCCGCCACAATTCGCCTATCTATCGTCCTTGTCAGCACTCTTATCACTTCCCTTCCGTGTCGTTCCACCTCTGTATGCACACGTGTCCATTGTTTTTTTCCTATCGTTTTTCACCATGACTACCCTCACTGCATGATGTCACTCTCGCTCTATCAATTTTACTCTGCCCAAGCTCGAAATATTTCCTTTCCCACCCATTTTGCCCTTGTCGGCTCCTAATCTGCATTCAATTAGTACCTCCGTATACTTATAAAGCTCATTGATCGCATACCTCACTGGCTACCATCTCGCGATATTCTTTTCTATCCATCTTATACCTTCCACCATTACGCACCAGACGCATCCGTAACCATGACCAATCACCATATAAGAACTCGCCGTTCCATCCTTTGCATTCTTTTACGGCCAAATTTATTATCTTTCCACCACCACCACATTTTCCATGTTTGAATCCGCAATTCTTCCGTGGATCTTCCTCCCAGGCAGTGTCCTGATTAGCAACTTCTGGCTCAATCCACTTGTGGAATCCCTGCAAACAAGCAGCTCTCCAGTTCCATTCTCCCAACTCCGACGCATAACTATTTCTCGTGCCCCTTGTTCCATCATGGGTTTTCTCGTCCGGGTACTTTTCTTCTTCTTCTCGGTTTTTATCTTGTATCATCTGCAGTGAAACGATTTGATTGATCATCTCTCACCTGGTTTTCTTCGGTCAGCACTCTCATCTGCTTCGTATATTGCTCGCCACAGGCATCTTCAGTGTACCTTTCAGGCTGCGCTAGCTTTCCGCGTTCCACCTAGTGTAAAGTCATCGTAACGTCGTCAGTTTCACCCACACTTTCAAACCACGTGATCTGCCATTACCTGATCCTTCTGATCCCCAACTTCCTTATTTCTCTTCCATGTTATTCGCCGTTACAACTGCTGCGCCTTCAAGTTAATAATAATAATAATGGTTTATTTCGTGGACACCGGAATCATAATCACATGTTTCAAGTAAGGTTGCAATAAGGTTCCTTGAATATTCGTTTGGGTAAATGTAGCAAATAGTTTATAGCTTTTAGTAGTTGCACGAATGAATGCCCGGAAAATTTGAGTTTGAAGGTCAAGTGGAAGGACTTCCCAGAAGTGAGTGAAATGGGCTCCGCGGTGGAGATACTTGATGAGGTAAAGTGGGGAAGAAGTAAAAACTCACAGTATTTCGGATAAATTCTATGTAAATTCGCAGGGGTAAGTAAACTGACAAAGAAAACCGTCAAAAAACACCAACGAAAAATCAGAGGATTTTTGGTGATGTTGGACATGCACTTGAGCCAATAGCCCAGATGACCCGGAAAATAACAGAAATATAATACCTTATGATTTACGGCGTCCCCTGACGAGGAGAATTGCGTAAATGATACAGAGACCATTTTACCACTGAAAAGGTACTTGCTGTTCATCAAGAGGTTGTACAGGAGGCCCTCATAAAGAGGTGGATGTAGATGCCCGAGCCTGGAAATTTTAATGGAGCAGAGTGGCGAAAGTTGTCAGGTGAGTGAAACATGATTCGAATAAAGGGTTTGTTTCAGGTTAATTGGTGACCACAAGTTGACAACAGGGTGGACAGAGTTGATAAACGATGATCTTATGAAGTCGTGTGGGATGGTGTATAAACGATACTGTCAAAACATGTAAAGAATCGCTTAACGGGATGCGCTGGTAAGAGTCTGACATGGGACATTTGGGAGACAACTGGAAGGTCAGTAACTTGTTTATTCCCAACACAGGTTTGAAGAATTTGCATTCGCAGTGGTCTTTGGCATAGATGCCCAATGTTGAGGGTTTGAATAAAAAAATAGCAATAGGTAATAGGTTGGTGAAACGTTGCTCAAATATTGGTTTATCTGGGGTGACTCCAAGACTGACAGATGAGGAATACAAATCTACAACGAAGTGGGCATAATAATAGTTTATGTGTTTAATATCTGACCGAATAAACTGTGGGTAGTATATCACTGGAGCCTTCAGAAAGCGCAGATAATTGTCTCACTAGGTACGTTGAGGAAAGTGCAACCTGAAACTTTGGGAGGGGGGACAAACAGAATTACGGCAGCCTAAATTACAGGTAGTCAGTTTTCAGCTAAAGATGTAGAAAGAGCACTCTGTGGATTGTGGTGCAGGTGGCTAACCAAGATATCTTGGTGGAACAGCGGCAGTAGTTTATAGATGAGTGAAAAGTGATACAATTATGGATTTGTCTGGGTTCGTTGGTGAGTGGCGTGAGAGCATCTCAAGTTGGTAAAAAGTGGATGTGGGAGGTGGACATATAGTGGACTGATACAGTCGTATATAAGTAGTACATATGAACAGCTCTTAGGAAATGCAGGTGATCTCATAGCTGGATATGCTGAAGTCTGACATGAAAAGCTGGGGAGGCAATCGAACTATTCATGTCCTGGATTGTGGATGCTTTATTTGCAATGCAACTGTCATGAAATGCTAGTGGCCGAATGAGACAAGATGCAGGGGAAGGATACAGTGAACACAGGGCTGGTGTCACACAGATGAAGCGCCGAAAGGAGGACCATTATGTTTTGTGTAGAATTGTTGGCAGGGGAAAAACGAATCTTCAAATGATGGTTTCGTTTCGATAAATGTAGTGGTGGCATAAAAATTACCAAGTTCATGAATAATCTCTTCAAGAATTTGTCAGGAATTGTGATGTTCATAATAAAGATCTGAACAGTGAAACCGCTTCATGTTTCGGGGTACAGAATCCGGTAATCGGATATAATAGGATGAGGGTAAAAACGACATCAGTTCAGACAGGTAAAACATATGTCTATGGGTATAAATGTCAGTAGTCGCAAGTAGTAGGGTACATTTATGAGCCGAGCGAGTATATGCGCATATGTTGACCTGGAACTTGACCGTGTGTATGGAAAACCATGTTCACGGACGTTGGAGGAGACAATGGGTGGCAGCAATATGAAGCATGAGAAGGGGGTTTTCAATCCGCAACTGCTGCTATTGGATGAGGCTGGTCGTGCTTTGGACACCAATTCTGGTGACAGGAGGCGTGACCCGCCAGCCTAGTAGCGCCCGCACATCGTTGCAGTCGGCCTGCACGCCCGATGTGCGCCGGCCAAAACGGTGGATCTGACCGCTCCCCGCAACAGTTGGGATTCACGAGTTTTTTTGGTGGGACCAAACGGTTGTAGGTATCAGATAGTCCGCGGTCAGGCGGCCAGGCACCGGGGGATCCCGGAAAGTAACCAAGGGAGCATCGGTCGGGTGGCGTACGAATAGCCGACGGTCAGGTAGATGCATTTACCGGGTTAGTGACCGGTGTGGTCTCCAGAGTATTGAGAGTCACCGAGAGAAAGGTACGCACGAATGAAGGTCTGGAAATAGGAAAAAAGTAGAGGAGCGCAGTCTGGGATGCTCCAAGCTGAGGATAAACGGGAATCGATACAAAGAGGCAACATTATTAGACAGTGACTCTCTGAGACTAGTTTTTCGATTGCAGAAGGCAGAAAAACTAAGAAATTTTATTCGATTTCATCTGTCATAGACCACCGGTGTTTGCCCGATTCAAAAGTCAGACCCTTCTCATAGACTTGGTCGTCGGGTGTGTTTATATTGAGGAGCTGTAAGGTTTGGGTAACCGTGTGGAATTTATCCAGTGCGCTTCTAAACCTATGACTGGAAGTAGAACTGCTTACTTCCAACGGTAATTTATTCCATACGTTAGAGTACACTGTAATGAGGACGTGTGAACGTAAGCTAGTATTGGTAACAGGGTTAGAAGGGCAAGAGTTGTAGAACGTAGTGGATATCTAAAAACAGGCGCAAAGTGCAATGAATTAGAAGTATACGCCCGGCTGTGGAGGACGTTATACAAAAGGATAAGGTTAAGTTTCATTCGGCAAAGCCATAATGGGTCTAGTTTAAAAAATAAGCAGCTTTCTTTATAAGTGAGCATCGAGCTCCATCCAATCAGTCTCTTATTAAAACTACCTTGAACTGATTCAATGCCAATTCTGTTTGACTTCTGTATACTAGATAAGATCAGTGGGCAGTATTCTAATAAAGGCCTGGCATGAAATTTATAAAGGAAAAGAAAGCAGTTTAGAAGTTGGAAGGAGCAAAGTATTAGCCCCAGGCACTTTCTGGCCTTAGCGACTCGGAGGGCCGAATATTCCGAGGAATTATATGTGTTGTAATTGCTTAAGCCAAAGTCCCAAACGATTTGCTTGCTAGCAATGGCTGAATCACAAACTGCCAAAAATCCTGGAGGTAGCTCGCATTTATATGTAGGAACGTTGCATTTGTCAGCTGAAAAATTCATCCGCCATGTAGGGCACCGTCTACGGAGTGTAGATATGTCCTTAGAGATGTTTAAGATAGCCGAGGCAATGCTTTTAGGCTTGAATGAGTAGACAGTTTTAATGTAATCAGCAAAAGGAGATGGAGTGCCTTGGTTCACTGAGAGGAATATGTCGTTTATATACATGAGGAACAACAGAGGGTGAGGAAAGCTTCCCCTTATAACGCAGCTCGTAACACCGTTCTACACTGACTATTAAATTCTCCAACCACCCTGCACTTCCATTCACTCTGCATTCTCCAGCCATTTTCACGGCCGTCTTCTCGCTGCATATTGTGCGTCCATTTATTAACACTTCACCCATCTTCGACCGTCAGCACATGTCACACCTGCACTTATCAGATTGTTAGATTCATTCTTACCTGTTCTCCTCGATCCTTTCCTTCGTATTCACTCGTTTAGCAACTTTTGTTCACAGCCATCAATTCTGTGCATCGAAAGTCGTTCCTCTCTCTCAGCTGATCCTTCATGTTCACGGGTCGTAAACAAATTCATCAGGGTTTATCCAAGTCAATTCCGTACCATTTTGTCCAACCCTACACATCTATTCCAAGCACTGCTACTTCCGTGTTCCATCCCTTTACTGCTACTTGCTCCAGCCCTGATATACATTCATATGTACGTACATAAACATACATAGGTACATATATCCACATACTTTCGCTGCCTCCTCCAGTTTTTCGCCGGCCAGTTCTCTTGCCACCATGCCGCCACCCCCCCCATGATATCCATCCATTTTGTCCATATATGTGCCTCATATTCACCGTATCTTGGTCCTTCCGCGCCATTGCTCCCATTTGACACACTCTTCAGGTCTTGCGTTGGTCGCTCCCTGTTTTCAAATTAACACCGTCCATTTATCACAGTAAGGCATATTTCCTGGCTACCTAGTCTCTAGCCATCGACTCAACTTTTGTTCTTCCTTTCTTCTATTATCCCATTTTCTTCATCGCATCTCGTAACGAGAGTTTCTCATGCAAATTTTCAGTCCTCCTCATGTGAAACTGCCAGGTTCCGATCTCCCTCACTTGACCCAGCTAGCTGCTCCTCTTGATCTTGACTTGAAAATCTGCCGGGCACATATGAATTCATCCCCCGATTCACATCAACCCCCTCCTTTACTCTTCGGTGTGCATACATTTATCTCCTTCTCATCTCCCTTGTTTTTCTTCCTACCTCCCCTTTGTCTTGCGTATTTCTTAATTTTTAATGAATTTATCTGCCAGTTTTGGTAGCTTGTAAAACTTTTGGTAATGCGTAAGGCATGCCCCGGGGGTCTACGAAATAAACTATTATTATTATTATCAACATTATTATTGAAATTTCCACTAAGATAGGTTTCTTTCGTCCACTTGGGATAGGTACTTGTAGAGCTTTTATTATCATGTACTTCGCTAGTTCGCTAGTTGTTCTTCGCTTATGTTTCTTCGGTGCTGCTTCATAACTCCGTGGTGCCTTTCCACATCTTACCCATACAATATCCACTATAAGACATCCATTATATCCCTTTTACTCTATCAGCACTTTGGTGTGCCGTTGACTCTATAATCGCTGTGGCTGCGCATCTCAGTTCGATTTACCACCAACTTCACCGTTTCTATGTTGGCTTACCACGTGTCATCCATCACTTTGTGATCAGTGCCTTCCAGAGTTCACTACGGATGCCCCCTCTCATCACTGTAGTAGCTTCTCTACATCTACAGACGTATTAATATTCCGATATGTTTTAGATTCTATCCAGTTATGCACACAGAAGTCAGCACTGCTCTGCTGACTAATCCATTTCGACTTTAGTCTGCACGAGGGTGTCATCTCCGTCCTTTGCTCTGGATCAGTCTTATGCTGCCTTGCTACCGGTTGTTGTCGCATGACCACTCCACTGAAACTTCAAGCCTTTAAACGGTTTATTGTAAAATTACCTAGTTTGTTGCATAAAGTACCGTAGCTACTTGGAAACTACTTTTTTTGAATTGTGTCAAAATTGTTTGCTACGCGTCGCTAAAACTTTTCGGCGGCCGGAGTTTATACCCCGAGCTTACCGTATGGAAACAAAAATGTTCTTTGATGTTATTCAATGAAGGCTGGTTTCTTCGAATCTCGAATGGCTTTGTTTTCCAAGAAATCAATTGAGCAAAAGTGTCAAAAACCCGAATCTTGCGCTAGTCAACTTTCAGCTATTGTTTGACCATCCGTGCTAAACAGCCCTGATGGGACAAAAACATTTACAATTTGGAATACTACTTTTTCATCAAAAAACTTCGGTAGCCTAGTAATTCCTCAAGTGCTTAGTGAAATGATATGCTGCAATGTGTCACTGATGGTTGTGGTCAAAGAACGGGGGTTGAAAGAATATAATACTCCCACTTCTTCAGCAAAGAGCACTGGAATTCTGTGACGGATTGCGTCGAATCTATCTTCTACGTACGTTAGAGGGTGCTTTGGCCCTAGAAAGTTACCTGAGAAGACTCCGCTGTTTACAGTTTTGGTGGTGACACTGTGCCATTTACGTCCACCGTATGGCTGCGTAAATGCGACTAAGAATACAACTATGAGCATAAAGGGTCAACAGTACCACAAGGTTTTACTTTGGCTAAAGGTAAAAGTAGAACTTCTGTAAAAACTTCAGTTAAATCGAGAAAAACTGCGGTCATCCCTCTGCTTCTGCTGGGAGCCACTGTGAGGTATAAAAACCAGTTACGCAAGCAGAACGTGAACGGAGCTCACGAAATCTATGCTGGGTCGTGTTTATAAGATAATGTCTGAGGAGATTTTTGTAAGTCCAGCCTTAGTGAGCAGTTTCACGATCCTTTAGCCAACTGGGCTGTGACTGACAAGTCTTTAGCTTGCCGGGTCTTGCAATGTGCCCACTTTATAATTTGGAATAATAAATGAAATTTTCCGCCGGCTAGGATACAAACTATACAGCTTAGATTCGTGGAACATATTTGACAACAAAAATGGATTATTGGGCGTACCCAGCTAGAAAATGGTCATAGGTAGAGCACCCGGCTGCGTGTGGTGGGACGATCCAATACTTGACAACAGAGGCGATATATCGTTTGGGTGAAAAGGAGCAGCGAAAAGACTTTTCGAGGAACCAGAGCCAGAAACCCGAATAACTGAGGGGGGAGGGATCATTTGTCATCGTGAATGCAAAATACACACTGAAACCTCCGATATGCCTCGTGTTTTGTTCGGGTAAGTGTCATTGTAGAAAAGAGCTGAAGTAGATTGAGTGTTTCTATGTTTCGTAGTTCAGCTAAAATCTTCACTCGTATGAGGTACGTTACCCATTTTGTTCCTGTTTTCTCGTTATCCATTCCGAATAAGAGAGGACACCTTCAGATAGGTGAACGCATTGTATGTGTAACGAGAGATCTTATATCTTGCTGAAGGTATGCCATGGTTTATAGAGTTGCTCTTTCATTCGGGATATATTTTGTTTGGCTTTGCGCGTTTAGTGGAGCCACTTTTAGTAGTGATCATATGAAGACAGCCATTTGAGATAGAATATAGCCTGTTTACTTCCAGTTGTCGCTAGCAAGACGGGGAAAATCCACCTCAGTTTGGTATGGGTATGATCGAGGGTAACTGGTCATATTCAGCATAAGTGAACAAGCTGGTAAGGGTTACTTTCAGTGGGCCCTTCCGGTGATCAAATAAGCTTCAGGGTGATCACAGCCAGCAAGTTTTTCTTTGGCTAGGGTGGACTGCTGAGTGACACCCAGGGTAAAGATTGAGCCCAGAACTTTATCCACTCTAGTTTGGGAGGACATGTTGAACCCAGCCCGCAAGGCGGATAGTGGTCAGAAACCGAATGAGCTTTGTGGGGAAGAGAATGTTGACCAATAAATTCTTGGCGCATTCAAGTCGTTGGCTTTGATATTGAGTCCACTAGGTAAGTCTGTGACAAAATTAGGTGCATCAGTGATGCTTAGAGAGTCACAACCACTTGGACTAGGCTGGCGGTAAACACAACCAATCAAAATCTCATGATGCCGTACTGAAGCTTCCATACAGCTCAAAAAGAGATGCCCCAATGAAGGCTAAACAAGAACTTTCCTTGCATGGACAAGGCATACTCCCTCGTGCTGGTTTGGTCTATTTTTCCCGAAGGCCTTTTAACCTGCCACAACAGCGTCATCATTAATAATAATAATAATAATGGTATATTTCTGGACCGTGGTCAAGAAGCACGCATGTAAGCATGATCAGAGACGATATCAGACAACCATATTCCAGCTATTCAAAGGAAACAGTAATTTCCTGTGAGGGCCATGGAAAGCTGTATGCTTCTTGTTCAACACCCATCCAGCACTGAATATTATCAAAGACAAAAGCCCAGGTTGGTGTTTATCATTGGTAATATCACAAGGGGCTTCATTAAACATATTATTATCGTGAAATTGCAGTAGGGAAATGGAAATCGGTTGGGTGGTATTGGTGAGTTTTTGACTGATAAAGGCGAAGGAGATGGAATTTTATTATTAGTAATAATAATAGTATACTTCGAAGATTCCCGAAGCGTGCCAGATTCAGTACCAAAGTTTTACAGGCTATAAAGTGAAGAGACATTGCTTGAAGGTCTAGAAAAATACATGACAAATGCGGAAAAGCCAGGCTTTGGAGGAAGACGAACGGGAGGTAGATGCATGACAAATGTTTGCTCAACAAAGAATAAAGGGGAGTTTGAATAAACCCAAGGAAGGATTCAAACGGACGCCCGGTGAATTTAAAGGCGAAGATAGAATAAAGGGTTCGATTGGTCCAAGTAGAAATAGCTGAAAGCTGGGAGTTTTACACGAGAGAGACTAATAATCGGTTGATGCAGCTGTGGTAAAGGAAGACGATGAAGAATAGGTTGAGTTGCATAGCAAAGGATTAGATGACAATGAAGCACTGCTAAACAGCGATGCATGATCGGTGATGGGTCACATAATTCATTGTAAAACTGGGAGAAAGCAGTAAAATTTGTAAAGAGTGGGCCAGATGGCAAAATTATCCTAAAGGGTTGATAGACTATGGAAGTGAGGCACAGATATAGGCAGAATGGACGCATATCAGGAGGGGCAGTGGAATGGTAGCAAAGGAAGTACCCAGAGAAAAACTGTAGGATGCAGAACGAAGGTATGTATATATATACGTATATGTATATATAGAAGAGAAGCAGGGGTGAAGAGCAGTGGAGCACTAGAACGAGGAGATGGCGCCATGTGATGAATAACTGCATTGTTGTTCTCACTGACTAACTTGTTACCGGTATTATTCTGAGGGAGGGGCGCACTAAAGCGTGTTTCATTGATGCTACTGTGATGGTTATTGAAGTGATCGCTGAACAGATAGCCGAACTGATGGGTTAACCATGAGAGGGGGAATTTGCGGGAACAAAGGACGTCTCAGTGCTCCGGCCTTCGGAGATGGTAGTAGCTGTTTGATCTATTTGAAATCTCCTGCTATGCCATTGGCAGTGACATAAATTTTTCTGAGACCATCTATACCATCTACGGGTTACAAGGTGAATTTGGTGATTAATGAAGGCCCCAGTGCGTGGCTGTCAAAAAGAAAATTTACTAGGATATTACTAGGTCAATTCTGTACCGCTAGATATAACCTTACCTTCCTCGGCCAATCGCTGAAATTTCTTTTCCGGGACTCGGTTGGTATTCCTCCTGCTCCTCTTATATTTATATACACATATTCGCCCCGCATTCTGCACTTCCTCACGGACCATCTCTCATGCCATCGTCCAACCGAATCCTATCATAAGCGCCCATTCCTTCTACATTTGTGCCTCGCATCTACGGTATCCAATCCATCCATACCATTTTTGTCATCTGACCCACTTCTCACTTCATGCACTGATCGCTCCCTGTTTTACAGTGAGTCTTGTGTCCCGTCCTCCGACCGTCTGTTGCAGAATACCAGTATTTCATTGCAATTTAGCCCCTTGCAGTGTGTAGTGACCGCGATCATTCTGAGAAAATGACTGCTATCTGGACACGATTTTAGATTTGTTTTCTCTACGATCTTTTCTGACGTCTGATGTTGACCTCATTGTGTTGTTCGGTTGCGAACATTTTACTAAACTGACTTTCCCGAGGTCTCCGTCGGCCTCAATTTGAATCATCTTCGCTTTCGGTCGTTCGCCGATTGTACGCGCTCGCGGTTCGCTTTCTGCACAGCCGTTGCGTTCGTTTCCCGTTCAGTGTATCTCTTGTATCGGTAGCGTTTCGATGCCACGACATATAGAATACACCTTGCATCTGTAAGCCGACTTGCGTCTTCTCTATTCATCCGATAGAGGGGACGTTGTTGGTATTTTGCTGCCAGACCGAATAGGAGACACGTACACCAGCCGCACTCGAAAGTGAGTGAGCCCGAAAATTCCAGAATTTTCTTGGATTATCCGCCCACTCGGAGAGTCTGTGATTTTTCGCTGTTTCACGTCCTCTTTTTGTTGCACGATATATATTTTTTACGATATATCATCGCAACGTAACCGAGTCAGAGGATAAGATGCAGCACGACACGGACCTCACTTTATTTGCGGTTGCTTTTATCCCGTGGCTTTTATCCCACATGATCCCGAGGCTTGGTTTGCAGCCCTAGATCTGCAATTTGAGACACGTAGGATTATCGGCCAGCGCCGACAAGTTTCCTATGTTTTAGAGGCAATCCCGGGAGATGTTATCACCTCAGTGAGGGATTTGGTATTGAATCCTCTTCAAGAAAAGCCGTACGATCGGCTTAAGGAGGCCATATTGCAGCGTTTTCTTCCTTCCCGGAAGAAACGCTTAAGTCGGCCACTTGCTCGGCACCCCACAGGGGATACAAAGCCCAGCTGTCACCTAGCTCACCGCCGGTCCCTGGCAGGGCCCGCCGATAATGGTTCGGAGACAGTTAAGGAACTGTGGTTTGACTCACTACCCTTTCATATTGAGACCACCGTAACTGCCCTCCTCGAGGACTCGTCCTTGGGACGAGCAGCCGCCGTGGCTGACAAGATTGTCGCACCGGTCGGCAGTAGGGCTAATTCTCTCATCGCCACGAAATCTCGCAATCCTCGGGGTGCTGATCTAGATGGATAGCCGGAGAGGCCTCGGCATTCTCGATCCATCCAGCACCGTCTGTCCTTCAAGGATAGAGTCAAAATACCTACCCCTCACAGTAGCCCTCTCAAGCAACGGCATGGACGGGCGCCCTCCACTGCCCACGTCCAACGTGAGTCCGCCTCACCTGCCTCGTCCGAACCGGATCATCCTACCAGCGGTTTTTGTTGGTTCTACCGCGTTTTCGGACCAGCCCCTCTTAGGTGCAGACGGCCGTGTTCAAAGGCAGCGGAAAAGGCCACTGCCAGCGAGCAGAAGCGGCCGTACTCGCCGGCAGTCAGTCTATAGTCGGCAGTCTATTTTACATCCATGATTTGTGCACTAACGCCAGATGCCTAGTTGATACTGGGGCTCTAGTTTCTGTCTTGCCGGTTGGTACAGACAAGCCACGAGCTTCTTAGCTTCGGCTGTCAGCGGCGAATGGTTCTTCCAATCCTACCTACGGCATGAGACAGTTTGTAGTCAACCTGAGACCACGACGACGGTATCTGTGGACGTCCTCCTTGCGGATGTTCCCACAGGCATACTGGGAATCGATTTTCTGCAGCACTAGGAGTTACTTATCGATCCACGTAGGCTTCAGCTTATCGTTTCTTCGTCGGACACTGAATTTACGGGTCTCGCAGCCCCAATAGATGCAAGCCGAATCATAAGTTGGTCTTCTAACATTCCTCACGATTTTCAGTCCTTATTTATTAAAGTCCCATATTGACTGAGCCGTTTGAAGAGACAGAGACGGTGACCAATCGTGTGGCACACCACATTGTCACTAACGGACAACCAATCACGGCACGACCTCGCCGACTGGCATCGGACAAATTGGCTTTCGCCAAACGTGAGTTCGACACCTTACTTTTTAAAGGTATTGTTCGTCCTTCTTACAGCCCATGGGCCTCAACTCTGCACATGGTTCTTAAGAAAGATGGCATTAGCTGGCGACTATGTGGTGACTATCGCGCATCTAACTTGGTTACCCGCTACGACAGCTATCCGATATCTCACATACACGGCATCATGGCATCACTTCACGGCACCGCTGTTTTTTCCAAGATCGATTTGGTACCAGCCCATCACCAGATCCCAGTCGCCGCTGAAGATTTCAAGAAAACCGCTGTCACGACACCTTTTGGTTTGTTTGAGCTCCTAGGTAAGTCTTTTGGTTTCCGAAATGCTGGTCAGACATTCCAGAGGTTTATCGATAGCATTGCACGAGACTTGGGATTTGTTCACGTCTATATCGATGACTTGCTAATCGCATCGTCGAGCGTAGATGAACATTTCCAACATTTGACGCTACTATTTCAATGTTTGACCGAACATCGGATAGTAGTCAATCCTGACAAATGTAAACTTGGCAAACCGAAACTTGTGTTCCTTGGCCTCAAGATCACTCGAAAGGGTATTTGGCCTTGCGAGGATAAAGTGCGCACTATTATAGAATACGCCGTACCGTCCTCAATCAAGAAGCCCAAGGCGCTTTTGGGTTTAGTTAACTTTTGTCGTCTTTTCATACCCCATACTGCTGAACGTTTGCTTCTATTAACTGACCTGCTTTGCGGCAATCCACGTAAGTTGTCGCTTACGGATGCCGCACGAGTAGCGTTCTCGGAGATTAAGGCGACATTAGCTCAGACGTCGCCCCTAATGCACCCAGTTCCGTCCACCACGCTAAACATAACGATGGATGCATCCGACTTTGCCATCAGAGCGGTCCTGCAACAGTCTGTTTCTGGGATCTGGCGGCCATTGGAGTTCTATTCTCGACGCCTCAATCCCACGGAAACCAAATATAGTGCTTTTGGTCGCGAACTGCTGGCCGCATATAATGCCGTTAAACACTTCCGCCATGCAGTCGGGGGTCGATATTTCATCCTCTATACCGACCATAAGCCTTTGACGTATGTATTGCATACTAAGTCCGACCGGCACTCCCCGCGAGAAGTCAGACAATTAGACTATATTTCTCAGTTCACGACTGACCTGCGACACGTTAAAGGCGAGTCGAACTGCGTTGCAGATGCTTTGTCGAGTATTCCGATTATTGCCATTAAATCTCCGGTTTTAGACATCCCTGCCATGGCTGCAGCCCAGGTACAGGATTGCTCATGTATGGAAGCCTCTCAGTCATTGTCGCTATGGTGTCAGTCCGTACCTCTGACCACCAGTGCTGGGACTATACTCTGCGACATGTCTACGGGCCTACCTAGACCAGTTGTACCCTCTACATATCGACTTCCCGTGCTCGATACCCTACATGGGTTCTCACATCCAGGCACCGCGGCTAGTATGCGACGCACGGTACGTCTGACCGTCCATGACTAAATATGTTCGTATGTGGGTAAAACAGTGTCCACATTGTCAACGATCTAAAGTGCATAGGAACGCAGCTTTGCCTATCGGTACTTTTGCTACGCCTGATGCTCGCTTCGATCACATCCACGTAGACATTGTGGGTCCATTGACCCCATCACACGGGTATACCTATTTATTAACGTGCATCGATAGATTTACGAGGTGGCCAGAGGCTAATCCCATCTCTTTCGTCACGGCCGAATCAGTGGCTTGACATCTGATAGAACAATGGGTAGCTTTATATGGTTGTCCTCACACACTCACTACTGATCGAGGGCAACAATTTGAGTCCGAACTATTCTCTTCATTAACTCACATGCTGGGCACGGAAAGCATTCGCAAGACCGCGTACCATCCGGCATCGAGTCTTTTAGTCGAACGTTCTCATCACAAACTCAAAGCGGCTCTTAAAGTAAGCAACAGCCCCGGCCGGTGCGAAACGTTACCGCTAGTTCTGCTTGGTGTCAGGACTTGTATAAATGTAGGTATACAAGGTTCCGTCGCAGAACTTGTCTGCCACACGACATAAGGACTGTCTAAGGAATTCTTTACGCCAAGGAGTACAGATTGACTTGCCATACAGACTTACATTCAAAGTTTGCCTACATACATGCAAAATCTCGCCCCGGCGCACACTCGAATGCAGCGACGACAGGTTTTCGTTCCGACCGAACTCGAAACTTGTTCGCATATATTCATTCATGTTGATTCGGTACGGAAACCATTACAACAGACTTACAAGGGTCAGTTTCGCGTGATTTCTCGTCGCGATAAGACCTTTAGGGTTGATCGACACGGCTGCGTCGACGTAATTAGCCTCGATCGTCTCAAAGCCGCGTACGTTGACGACAGCGTGTCGCTGGCTGGCATGAGATTCGATGTTAGCCCTGCACTGCCTGTTGACGACACTTCCGTGTCACGTCAAGGTCCCCAGTTAGCGTTTCCTGCTTTGACTTCGAATGAGGCTATCGTCTTACATTCAAGTCAGCAGTTCGTTAGCCCTGCTGCGTCCTCGAATGAGAATACTGTCTCACGTTCCGGTCGGAAAATGGTTTGCCCAGCATGTTTTACGACTAGGTCAAACACGATCTTAATCACTGCAATTCGCAGTAATAACTTCTGTGTTTGTTGTTTCAAAACGATTCAACATAATTCATTAGTTATAACTGAATTCTAGTCAGGTCCACTGCGGCTGCTTAACCAGTTTTCCGTTTCTTTTCCTTCCACGGAACCTCGCCCTATGGTACGCTTCGCTTGTCCCACGAAATATGGAGAATTTTGGCACCAACATTTGCGTTCTGGATCGGCTCTGTCGCTCTCTTTCCTTGCCATCGATGAACCTACCGATTTGGCTTCCGGATATCATTTTGGTTAACGATTACCCGACGCTGGACGTTATTGGTGTGACACACCTGGATGACGATTCACGCAACCGATGTCATTGGCAACGAATCTGGTTTACGCTCGACCATCATCCTACGGTTCCTGCATACCACGGATTTTGCATGTCAGCATCCTACAGCACAGCTACATTCCCGTATTTCGCACGCATTCACGTGTAGGAATATTTTTGTATGCCCTCTCCTCCTTGACCTTTTTCGAAAGCTTTCCGCGCTTTCTAAGGGGAGGGAGGGGGGCTGCCGTAGTGAGCTCGATCGTACTGAGAAATCGACTGCTAGCTGGACACGATTTTAGATTTGTTTTCTCTACGATCTTTTCTGACGTCTGATGTTGACCTCATTGTGTTGTTCGGTTGCGAACATTTTACTAAACTGACTTTCCCGAGGTCTCCGTCGGCCTCAATTTGAATCACCTTCGCTTTCGGTCGTTCGCCGATTGTACGCGCTCGCGGTTCGCTTTCTGCACAGCCGTTGCGTTCGTTTCCCGTTCAGTGTATCTCTTGTATCGGTAGCGTTTCGATGCCACGACATATAGAATACACCTTGCATCTGTAAGCCGACTTGCGTCTTCTCTATTCATCCGATAGAGGGGATGTTGTTGGTATTTTGCTGCCAGACCGAATAGGAGACACGTGCACTAGCTGCATTTGAATGTCTTCTATAAGTGCATCCCACTTTTTCCTCCATTGTCTCCGTTTACCGCAGTCACTTACACCGATTTCTAGCCCTTCTTATGTATAACCGTCGGCTTTCAGACGTCTTCATCTGGACCAGTCAGATTCGTTACGTGCCCTTGGCTTTCGAATTCACGGGGCATTCACTGTAATCAACTCTTGGGTTTACTTAAACTCCCCACGATTTGTTTTGTGTGCATACACTTATCATAATTTTGTCCCAGGTTATCTTCACTCATAAGTTTACCTATCCTAATTTTGTCATGCATATGTCCGCCTCCCCAAGAATTCTGTCTGTCTATTCTATCGCTTATAAAAGCTCGATCATGCACCTGGCATGCTTTGGGCGCTTCCAAAATAAACAATTATTATCTTTTGTAGTAATAATAATATTAATATTTTTATTAACTGACGTTTTCGCGTTATTTACCAAACTTGGAATCCTCTCTCTAAGTATGTTTTGTCGGCGGTTATTCTGCTGGTCTTAAGGGGGAATTACTCTCTATAACCCGCGACTTACGGGTAAGTTATGTTGTCAGATTTTCATCTACGAAATGGAAAATTAGGAAGCATCTGTCACGTTGTGTCCACTCACGCAGCAAAATGAAGTGACACAAGTCAACTACTGTAACGCAAGCGCTGATGAACAAATTCTTCGCTGCTGACATAGGTAAATGATCCAGAATATTAGAAGGAACTGCGCTTCAGAATTCTTTCTGGGCATATGGTCTTCCGCAGCAAATGTATCATTAAATTTGCCAGGTACATTTAGACTTTGCGGGCTCGGATGGGTGAGAGCAGCATATATGATAGCAGGTCTTTAACCAAGGTAAGCCGTATGTCCGTTTGAGCCAATTTTAATTATATTAAACTAGTGGCTTCACTAGCTTCGAAAATAGATCAACCGTAGCCACCGAGAAACCCTTTTCGTTGAGCTGTATTTGCTTAAGTTTCACGGAAATGGCGAACCGAGCAATGAGGGGTGCAAGTGGTTCTCGAAAGGGTACCGATGAAGCAAGCTACTGTGCAGCACTTTCAGCAACCTCATGGTTTAGGTTTTGTTATTTAATGATCATGAAAAGGAAATTTTAGCGCCTAGGCTGAAAATTTTAAGCATAGAAAGGTAAGTCCCATAAGAAACACTTGTGTACCCCGAAATTTAAAAAGTGAACAACATGCTCCAGCATAAAGAGCGGTTACCCTAGTAAAGATCCACTTCGCAGAATGCCCCTACATCAAAGATGTCGACTTTGGGACATGGGGTGCGGTAGACCACTAAATGGATGCGATCCGGCTGGAGGTCCCATAAGATTTTTTTAACTATATTCCTTCGTAGCAATTATTCTGGGGGATATGGGCTTGGAATTTTCTAAAATACTTGAGTAAATGTTTCACTATGATAGACCACCGTCTAGCTGTGGCTTGTCACCATCACAAAGGAGGCCAAATTATCACTTCGCAATATCCAACGAAAAAGCTAGAAAATTTAACGAAATAGGTCTGAGGTGATGCAAAAGCGAAAACAATATGACAATCTGACTTCAACGTCAGAACTACCTTGACGTCGCATTCGCCATCCATTGTTCCATTGTCCCACCGCCCAGTGAACTGCCCTCCAGCTCACCAGCGATACTTAGATAACGGGATAACCATAGGATCCAGGAAAATTTGAGCTTCTGCCTCGTACGCGTGTACTAGCTCAGGCCTCCGAGACCACTTTAAACTGGACTGTTCTATCTGTTATGGAGTTCCCAGTCCAAGCTTCAACTCAGGGGCTTCAAGTTAAACCAAATCCGGTGGACGAGTGTGGGCGGCGATATGCTAAGTCCGCCCAGGTTCTTGCTCCATGAACTGCTTGGATCAAGCAGTGCTACGAAAAAGGATGGAACTCAGGCTTCCTGGGTGACTTGGCGAAGATAAGCGAAAAAGGAGAACTTTCACCGCTGTGCCCCAATCTGAGAAGCCTCAAAAGATCACTGCTCTTTGATGAGTTCCAGCTAGTGCCCCATCTACATCAAGGACTGAAGTTATGAAGGTGGAAGGTTAGAGACGGTGGAAAGGGTGCAACTGTGCAGGTAGAGGGGTGGTAGGCAACCGAACTTGGAGAAGCTTGAAGGCGGAAGGGTGAAAATGGGAGATAAAATGGCCGATGGCCATGGCTGACAGAGGACTTAGAGCAGCGGAAACTGTAATGAGGACAAAAGTGAAAAAGAATGATAAATAGGGTGGCTTCCTATTTGCCGGCTTCGGAAACACACTGTCCCAGCGGCGGTCAGCCGATATTCCGAATCCAAAACCGTTCGGCCGTTCATACCCCATTCGGGAACCGACTACAGTCGTTTAAAACTCTAATGGCGAGGGAATGTCATCTGATGCTACCTAGAACTCTGTCTTCCGTCATCTTCAGTGGATGAACTCTGGCGGCCGTACCATCGCTGAGGTGAGGGGCGGGGAAGTCGACCCCTGAAAACCAGCACATCTCTTGAGGACCTTGAGCGATTCTACTAGGTCTCCCCTGTGCTTCCTGCTTCCGAGCTGGTATAAGTTTATTGCATCGAAACTCTACATGTAGGTTAGTCCCCTTAGGCTAACAAACCACATTGTGAGAATTCGTTGAGACTGTTCAAGAAGATTTATATCATTTACCGGGGCTGCCACGCTTGGAAACGGTGTAACTTACATGCGTGGAAATCATCCCTAGCCGTTCTTACATACTTGTATTGTTGAGGCTATGCTATTTATTTCACTGACCTTCGAACAAGTACAATATGCATCAATCACTACACTTCAAAATTTGTCTATGTTTTGCTCACTTGAAGTGGCATAATTTTGATTCGAACTTGGACTGCCGTGACGGTGGCACCTGACACTGGCATTTGTTGAACTCTGGTGCTCTTTGTTGGACGTTGTGGCAGTGCAATTGAGGTTTGTACATATTTGTGTGCGTATAATTTGGTAATCCGGCACCGTAGAAACTACGAATCAATCTTGTTCTGGTTTTGGGATTCGTTTTGAATTGGATACGCGTTACTCACAGTCGGTATAATTGTTACGGTGCTCAACTTGGAATCTCCAGGAGGGAATCAATCAGAAATACCGAGAAGAGAACAAAGACAAACCGAGGCTAGCCGAGAAGTAACCCGGCAGGTCCCCGGGGTGTTTTTCATTGATACTGATTCCTTAATTATTGCTAGGTTTACTAGTCCTGTCAGTGCAATTCCGTGTACTTCAGTAGTAGTATAGCATTTAAAGGTAATGATATTTATCGATTAAGAATATTCGAATTAGAAACCCAGCTTAGGCAGACTAGGGAAGAAGCTGAATCTGTCAAGGAAGATCAACCCCGAAGGCGGGAGCGAGAGGTGACTTTGGAGACCGTGGAGCATACGGCAATTTAGCCTAGCAGTTCCGTGGAACGATTAAAGTCGACTTGTGCCAGTGTAACCCAAGCTATTCCCTACCAAGAGTGAAATTGCCCGCATTCGACGGGAGCGCAGAACAAAACTGTAAGTTTGGTAAACAATACGAGAACTTTGTGTAAAGGAGAATATCCTATCCGCGACAGAGACTCTTGTATTTACTGCATTAATGTCGTGGAAGGGCCAGGGAAGCAATCGATGGGTGCTCGATGCTGGGTCCCGAGGAAGGTTTCACTTGGGCACATGAAATCCTGAAAGACCTATTCGGGCAACCATTTAGGGTCACCCGGAATTTGATCGATAGTGTACTATCAGAGGCGAAACATTCCAAAGGCGAGTTGGGCTCGCTGGCCAGCCTGGTGATAAAAATGCGGAGCTGCAGCGTCGCATTGAATCACCTGGATTACCGATCAGACCTAAAGGCACTGAACACATTGGAGACCACAGTGCGCTGTTTACCCACGGAACTTAAGGGTAGATGGTCCGAGAAAGCCGAAGGGATCGCTAGATTTGGGTGAGAAACCACGTTCTAAGGCCCGACGCAGTTTTTTGGACCGTCATGCCTGAATAGCAAACGGTCGTTTTGGTCAACTTGTGCACGAGACGAGCAAGTTACTTAGGGTTACGACGACGCAAACCTGGACCAGGGAACCAAGTAGAAGCTAACCATGGGCGAACACACACGCATTATCTCGCGAAGGTGAAAACGTGCCGGTGTGCAAAGTTTGTGGGGGGCCTCATCGTCTAGCGGAATGCTCTCGCTTCCACAACATAGGTGTCGACGAACGATGGAAAATGGCTAAGAAGCTGGGCGCGTGCTTCGTCTGTCTCAACGATTCACACAGAGCAGCCATGTGCCGAATTAAACCCAGTTGTATTCAGGATGGATGCCATGGGAAGCACCATCACCTACTAAACAAATGTCAGAAATTGATTGCTGAAGAAGCCCCGAAGCTAAGTGTGGTCTGCTCAGTGTCTTGCTCTACTAACGAGCCCTTTCGTCTGTGAGTATTAGCAGTTGGTGTAGAAACCCAGTTGGGGATGAAAAAGCGTTGGACTTCGTAGATAGCGGCTCGGATACCACTCTGGTAAGGAAGGAGTTTGCAGAGAGACATGGAATCAGATGGAATCAATCTTCATTAGCGGTGAGCACAGTGAGCGACGGCCATTTAATCCAGTCCACCAAACTGCACCTACAACTCGTCACCTTGGTCAACAACGATAGAGCAGAAACTCTAGAAGCATTCACCATAAAGGACCTGCCGATGAGAGCACCTCAGTCAGTGCAGTCGATTCCGACTCAGAGGTCGCATCTCGACGGGGTTACGATCGAGGAGTGGCAGAATAACAAAATTGATCTGCTGATCGGTTGTGATGTACCGGAAGCGCATTGAGTCCTGGATCAAAGGATAGGAAGCCAAAAAGCACTCTACGCAGTACGCAATATATTCGGCTGCACTTTATATGGTGGTACAGATGAAAGATGCGGCAAACTAACCCAAATCAACTGCACTTCGGTGGAAACGGCGAACGTTGAACAGGCATTCCAACAGCTGTATAACGCCGAATTTGCCGATCTGGACATTGATAGAGATGCCCCATAACGAGAAGATAATTCGGCTTTGAAAATGGTAGCCGAGGACGTCATATATGTAATAGATCTTTTCAAGGTTCCTGTCCCGTGGAAACCCAACATAAAACCTATGCCAAACAGCCGAGAAAGGGCTCTGAAAAGATTATGCTTCCTCAAAACCAGGGTGATTCGAGAATCACAGTTAAGGATAGGATATACGCGAGCCACGCAACTAAACATCGATTTGGGTTATATAGAAAGAGTGGATACAGCGGTAATAAGCGCAAGTTCGAGTTGGTACTTACCTCATCACCAGGTCATGAACCCGAAGAAACCGGGGAAGGTCAGGGTGGTTTTTGTCTATGCCGCGGAATTTCAGAGTGTCACTCAACGACCATATACTACAGGGCCCAGACTGAACAACACCAATAATCGAGGTTTTATGTCGTTTTCGGCTAGGATAGGTGGCCGACTCTGCGGACATACGTGAAATGTTTCTACAAGTGAAGATGCCCGCTGAAGATAGAGACGCCTCTCGTCTTCTCTGGTGGCTCGAAAGCAACGCAAATCGTGCATCAGCCGAGTAAAGGCCGACCGTACATTCGTTTGGACAGTATCATCCACCTTAAGTATTAGATTTGCCCTCCGGGAAACCCTAAAGCGCTTTGGCTGCACCAGTAGTTTGTCGAGAAGAGCAATGAACCACTTCTACGTGGACGATTTTCTGTGTTCCTTTGACGACCCAAATACTGCTATTCTATATATGACCGAACTGATCGACACCCTAAAGGCCGGAGGATTCAACCTCACTAAATGGACTTCAAACAGTCAGGAGGTGTTCAGTGTTATCCCGAAGTCCGAGAAAGTGGAGTGTACGAAAGAGCTTTTGAAATCCTCTTCTTAAACGGATCACACGCTTGGACATCAATAGAAACCCGGAGGCGACGAATTCATACTCGCTCTGGACCTACCCAAATGGCCAGCCACACGGAGAGGAATCCTATCACCATTCTCATGCCCCTATGATCCCCTTGGCTTCGTTTCGCCATGGTCGTCACCGGGACGGTGCTTACTGCAATAACTAAGCCAGAGAGGAAAGGGGTTGGGACGAACCTCTCCAGGATGACGACGATAAGCGATGGCGCGAGTGGCTGCTCAGCCTGGAGCAACTTGGTGAGATAAAAATGCAGAGATGCTTGACGGAAATCAAGTGCAAAGACGAGGCCCAACTCCACTTATTTTCTGGTGCATCAGAAAAAGGCTACGGGATAATGACTTACGGCTGCTGGGTAGACGAAAATGGTGGGCGGCACAGCCAGATATATTCGTAAAGGCGAGATTGGCTCCATTGAAAACGATGTCCGTTCCGAGGCTGGAACTGACGGCAGCAGTACTGGCCGTGAAAGCCGCGGGGCTGATTAGGAGATGCTTCGACCGGATAAACTGGGAACCAAAATTTTGGACGGACTCAGCCACAGCACTACGTTACATAAGCACCGTTACCACTCTCTTTGACACCTTCGTGGCCAACAGACCCACTATAATCCACGAGTCGACTAAGACCGATCAACGGCACTTTTTACAATCCGCTAGTAACGAGCCGACCTCTGCTCAAGGGCCTGAAAACACCAGAGAGGTTGCGGATGTGGACAAGGGGCCGGACTTCCTAACTGCGGCTAAAGAGATGTGGCCAACGCCATTAATACCCCAACCTGATGGTGGAGATATCGAGACCAAAAGACTGATACTGGCTACAGACACCACGGGAAGCGTAAGCCTAATAGAAAAACTGTGCCAGCTTCCCAACTGGACAAAAATGTTTAGAGTCGTGGTCTGGTGGACACGATACAAAGTATTCCTATTGATTATGAAAGGTGCATGACCACAAAAACATTAAATGTGAGGAAGATGCTACCGGGCGAGCTGAACAAAGCCGAACTCGACTTTCTACGCCTACTACTACTAGACGCTTTCCCGTCCGAGGCCCGCGAGCTAGCCAGGGTAGATTACAAAACAAAGGGAAGGAGGCTGTTGTACAGCAGCATTCGAAGACTACACCCTATGCGAACCAACGGAATACTGAGAGTTGGAGGGCAGCTGACGAATCCAAACCTAGAGTACGAAACAAAATACAACATAATAGTCCCTGGTGACCACTACATAACGATATGCCTGATAGTCTATGTACATCGAGAAGGGGAACAAGCAGGTTTGGACCACTTACTAAGCAACATACTTTGACGATTTTGGGTGACAAAGGGACCAACGACGGTCTAGCATCACTTGTAGTCGCCGGAGGGCGGTAGAAGGTCAACAAATGATGGCCCCCCTTCCAGCCGTGAGAGTTCATTCGGGGTGGTGCCTGCTGGTAGAAATTGGCGTCAACTGCCTTGGCCCATTACTTGTACCACAGCAAAGGATCACCCAAAAGACGTGCGGCTGCCTGATAACGTGTTTACAATCCAGAGCAGTCCATTTTGAAGTAGTGCATAACATGACAACCGATTCATTTCTAATGGCCTTTCAAAGAATCATCGCGAGGCGGGGCGCCCCCAGGAACGTATACTCAGACTGTGGCTTGAACTTCGTTAGAGCTCATAAGGAGTTAGATAAATGATAGCACCACCTAGACCACGCCAAAATACAAAAACAAGACCGTAACAAAAGGGGATAGAATAGCACCTCAACCAACCTTATGCCAGTCATCGCGGTGGCGTTTGGGAAAGGTTAGTACGATCGACTGAGAAAACACTCACGGCCCTGAACTCGCGAAAAAATCTCGGTGACGAGATGCTGACTGTTTTACTAACAGAAGTAGAACGCATATTGAGCAACAGACCCCTGGTGCCGATCGTCCCAGACCCGGAAGGCCAGCTGGCTCCCACTCTCAACGACCTGTCATTACTGCGGTCAAACGTAGGATCAACCACACCAAAAACCCAACAAGAAACGTATATCGTAGGATGGAAACAAGTGAACCACCTAACACAGGCTTTCTGGAAACTTTGGACAAGGGAGTACTTACCGAGACTGCAGCCTCGGCAAACGTGGATCTTCAAAGAGAGGTCGTTCAGACGTGGCAATGTAGTCATCCTTGTGGAGAGCCACTTACATAAAGACAATTGGCTGGTTGCAGTGATCAAGGACTGCCGAACAGAAATCGATGGCCTCGTGCGTACGGTGGTGGTGAGAACGAACGAAGAAGATCTATTGCGGGATATCCGTAAGATATGTTTGCTCGAAGGTGACGATGGCGAGGGCGAAGTCGGCTTTACAGACCAAGCTAAAACCAAGTCTGCTGATACAAAATGAAGTTGAATTTACTTATTTGTTCCTCGTGCATTCTCTCGTAGGTCTCAACCCTTCACACGGTCTTTGAAGCATACTTGCGTCTAATTTCATACAGTGTCCACAATTTACCATGGAGTTCGCTGCCGAAACTCTAGTTTATCACACGGCACGACATTGTTTGTGAAGTAGCGGAAACTCTTAAACAAACACTAGTTGGCTCTTTGTAGAAATATCTCTTTTTCCGTGACCTATTTGTATTATTATTCGACCTGTGTCCAAGTGGATGTAAGTTGTGAGCCAAATATGCTTCTAATGTGATAACACCACATGTTGGGCCCCTGATGTTCCAGTACCCTGTAGCCATCTCGATTTTTCATCCTCAATTGTCAGTCTTCATCTTGCCACGTAGTTTACTCTTGCTCGAGCAGCGTTTTCCTCCACTTTTTGTCATCTGTCTACGCATCCCGATCACTTCGAAGTCCTTTTTTGTATACGGATAATGTCGTATCATTCTCGGAAGAAACTCCAAGACGTCGAGAGATGGAGCATAACCTCAAGAAACAAGCAAGCGTGTCTGCGACTGGCCAACGATAGATGAAGCCCACAGCGACCTACTTATGCACTGACTTAAGGTCTAGGTAGGTTGGGGCGAATCAGTACCCCTATTTACCCCTTGGATGTTGACCTTTGCATGGGAGGATTTGGTGGGCGGGGTAACGTGCATGAGTGGAAATCCTCCCTAGCCGTTCTTACATACTTGTATTGTTGAGGCTATGCTATTTATTTCACTGACCTTCGAACAAGTACAATATGCATCAATCACTACACTTCAAAATTTGTCTATGTTTTGCTCACTTGAAGTGGCATAATTTTGATTCGAACTTGGACTGCCGTGACGGTGGCACCTGACACTGGCATTTGTTGAACTCTGGTGCTCTTTGTTGGACGTTGTGGCAGTGCAATTGAGGTTTGTACATATTTGTGTGCGTATAATTTGGTAATCCGGCACCGTAGAAACTACGAATCAATCTTGTTCTGGTTTTGGGATTCGTTTTGAATTGGATACGCGTTACTCAAAGTCGGTATAACCTTCACAAACAGTTCTCCAGGTGTGGTCAGAAGAAGGCCTCGTACTGCCGCAAAAGTCTCTAGGGTTTTCCAGATGAGGTGGTCCTTTGAGACCAGTGAAGTCCTCAGGGGATTTTCAGGTAATGACGAGGCACTTACATCCAGATTGGGAGTCGTCCGGCATGTTCACCACAAGGTCCATTGCTTCTGTTACTTTTCTGATCTCGCTGCATCGGTTGGCTTCTCCGAGGCACCCCGTCGGGTGAGGATTCTTGCCATCTACTGAGCGCAATTACGGGCATATAGTAGTAGCTTCTGGACTAACGGCCTTCGACGAACTACATTCCTATCCTACTGCATAGAATCAGCTGCTGCGGAGCCAAATAACAATACACCTCCCAACCAACTGGCCGCTTACACAACAGTTTATTTCAGGGAAGCCCGAAGCATGCTTTATGCATGACCAAAAGTTTTACAAGCCACTAAACTGACAAACAAAGTTCATGAAAATTTAGAAACACGCAAGAAAAGGAGAGGAAGGAAGAAAAATAGGAGGGATGATAGGGAGATAAATTTATGCACTCCGAGGAGTAACGGGGGGGGGAAGTGAATCGGGGGATGAATTCATATGTGCCCCGCAGATTTTCAAGTCAAAGTCAGGTGGAGCAGCTAGCTGGGGTATGGGCTTAAAGTCCAAACTGGAGATATTTAAATTGGCGCGGACTGCCGCTTTCTTTAGGCAATAATTTTGAAAAGTGTAGCATTGATCTACCAAAGTTGTTTTGAAATACAAAGCGGTTGCTGAGTTTAAAGTAACTTGCCCGTTACATTTATAATGAGAAAAAGTTGTGCAATTTTCCCCTGATGAGAATATCCTGTCAATCTATTTGTTGTCATTTATGTGTGCGGAACTATAAATTTGATCTGTAGGGATTATTCCTATTTATTATTGGCTAAAAGTGTGCTGAATGGTTAGTAATGTTTGAATGTTCCTTGAATAATTTTTGCAAGACAATCCTATGCTCTGATTGCCCCGAAATCCTTGTTTTTGTGAAATCCGACCAAGAAGGCTGGTGAGAATCATAGGAAAACGAAAACATTGGGGCGTGTGTCGACACCTTTGGGCAGCCTCTATACTAGGGTTTTAATATTCCAGGAGATGGACTCAACAAAGCAAGCGATCTCATCCAGTGAAGTTCAGCATAAATAACTTCTGCTAGTAGACGGTACATTCTTGTTATATACATATATGTCACATTTAACCATAGTTCTCACGGTGTTGTGGCTAGTAGACTGACGTTCAGTCGGTGCAGGTTGCCTCAAGCCTTCTATCAGAACGCCTTCAGCAATTGTTCGTGAACCCCTGCACAATAACAGTGAATGCCTAGACTTCGCTACCATGAGAGCTATAGCTCTCGTCAATTCGTCACTGAATTAACTAATTGTTCCTCTGGTATGGCCCTTTTCGCATACATTACTGTAACTTACGCTAAATGTCTAACGGATGGAATCGAAGGCAATTTCCTTTCCATCTTGTGAAGCTGTCGAGCTTCACAAAATATCTAACAAGGCACGAAGTTTTCTTCGTACCACATTCAACTAAATAATTTCACGTGTAAAAATTCACGGGTACGATTGCCCCTACATTAGGCTGGTACACCCACCGTGGTGCACGTGAAATAAAGCGCAATAAGGCAACGACGGTAATCAAAATGCGGTGGCGCCATAGGGACCACGTTAGCAGTCAAGTAGTCCTCCACCTTCGTCATCAAAGCAGACAGTGTACGCACTTCTCCCGAACCGATGAAGCCGATGGATTCACATGTAGACATTAGCTTCCTGTTCTGAAAGTGCCGTTTATTTTGTTTGTGGAGCTTATTGGTAAAAACTCGAAGAAGCGGCTAGTTGGAAGTCCCGAAAATGGAACCCATTTTCCGGTACCAGGCCGAACCATCGGCGATGTTCCGTTGCACATCGAAATCGGGCTAATTCGCTGAAGGAAACGTAAGAGAGTACCTACCCTCGTGCAACAGATTATATATGACCATCAACACAACCAATATTCAGCGACGGCTAAGCCAATGATTGGAGAGCTAATTACCGAGATTTGACCAAGAAAAACAAGATTCAGCAAAAATAAAGAATATAGCTTCATAGAAGCCAACCCCATTAAGCACGCTTTTAACACATTTTCGTCACATTTTATTCAAGAGTTTTTCTGTCAGCTGTTTGATGTCTGAACTGCGCCAAGCCAGATCGGAACTTACTCCACTCTCGCTAGCTGGGGGTAGCGTCCAATTTGCCCAAGAGAAAAATTTGAGCAACCGCCGTTTCTAAGGTGGCTACTGAGTACGCCGTAGGCGGTTGATTTGAATAGTCAACTTGTAATGGCATTAGCTCTCTTGGGGCCAATATGTGAATATGACATTATCATTTTCATTGTCTGATCCATACGCTGTCTCCGTTTCATTGCCCTTCAGATCTATATGCCAGCCAGTCCGGTCCACAATAGTCTCCCAGCGAGACTGAACTTCAATGAATCTTTTCTTACCTTTCGTGTTACGCTTGGCCCTGGGAGTCTCGGCGCCTAGGATGTTATTACACTTTTGCCTAATATACGCGCTCTGCTGGTGTCCGTGCTCTTCCTGCCTGTGAGCGGCCTGAGAACGGTGTGTTGGACGTCGGTCCGGTGTTTGTTTACCAAATACTAACACCAAGTCTATCTCGAATTCATTTTAAACCGATCGCCATCTAGCCTATCCACCCAGATCCGCCTTGCCCGTTACAAATCCAATGACGTGGAATAAATCCACATGGTGTATTTCGGTTATGAAAGTTAGGTTTTGGTCGATTGTTATACGCTTTCACGCGCGCTATTCTGTTCTTTAGTGCTACTTAAGTAAAGTTTACAAATTGTAGTTTTGCTTCGGCCTGTAATTTAGGAAACTGGAGAGATTATCTACAAAGTGGTGTTATCGTTCATTGAAAAGGGAAATATTTGATAGATTATATTTACGCTGCTACTCTGGCAATAGGTGACTAATGTCTAATGCACTGAAAGGCCCTAAAACACCAAGTTATAGATAGCTCTAATTTATGCCCCTGGAATAACTAAAATATTCTACTCATTGCCTTTATGTAAGGATATTCATTGAGAAAAATTCATAACATGCCAATAACTCCAATTTCGCCTAGTCGCTTAAAATACTGATATAGTATTCGCGATCTCTCCGACCCTAACCACTAAATTACCACCACATGAGTCCCATCAATTAGTTGCGCACACGGAATGAGGCTCATGTGTCAACTTTTATTGCACTTGTAGAGAAGCAAGAAGAAGAATAGCAATCAGTATGGCGTGGTCCCGAAAAAGACCCTAAGGTTCTTTGACGTGTTCCGGCCGTGCAGTGAACACGACCGTTGTTTACGTTGTGGAAAGCTGCGCAATGAAAACGTATCCCTCGTCCACAAGTGGCACACTGGACTTATTAAACAACCTCGCCCATGACCAATGATGGCTCCTTTTTTCCGCATACGCTGCAGGCAAGTACACCACCCCTCGACGGCCTAGCGCACCGCACAGCACGCTGGAACGGACTGACGGAACTGCGGATCACAAAAGTTCATGAGTGAATACCAGGTCCAGTATACCCCCGTTTCTGTCAGGTTCAGAGACATGTTGTGTCCAACCATCGAGATGAATACTAGTGATGAGGTCCATAAGATTGGGAGGAGACGAGAGGTTAGGCCAAAATATTTGAGGGAGAATGAAGTCACCTGCAATAAGCTTGGTTACAGAGGAAAAGAAAGAGAAGTATTTGAAAGATCTAATAAGAGGTGGAAATAAGGAACTTGGGGAATTTGGCGGACAATACAGGCAGCCAACGCGAAGAACAGTGCTCCGGAGGCTGATAGTGCACCACAGAGAATCGGGAATAGAATCGAGCGCAGTATGTAAAAGAGGGGTCGTGGTGTAGATTTCCTTGATATAGGCTAGGCACCCGCCACCAACCCGGTTCGGTCTGTTGGTTCCTAGAAGGCTGCACCCTACCAAAGATATTTGATCATTGAGAGCGCTCTCAGACAGCCAGGGTTCCGTTATCAAGATAATGTCGTAATTATTTGTGGGTACAAGTCTTCTCAGGTGCGGGAGTTTGCCGAGAATAGAACGAGAGTTGAATAAGACTATAGGTGTGCCATTTGTTGGAGGTGGTATAGGAATGTCGGAAGTGCGAATCCGCACACTACAAACGTTCCACAAAAGTGGTAAACCACAAAGGGCGCCTCAAAGAGATGTTATCCGGTATCAGTTGCACGGACATCAACAAGAAACACCAAAATGTGCACCCGGTTTTTGATAGGAACAAATTCATCTGAGCAGAGCGAACTCTTCAAAAAGTACGCGTACCGAAATACTAATTGCGATACGTTAGTTTGGGCGAAATAACGTGTTATTCCACCAATCAGTGCAAAAATATTTATGGCCGAGGGAAGTTAAAACCACGCGGCAAATCACAAGGTCAATTCGTAAAGCATGCTTCGGGCTTCTCCGATTTAAATTATTACTATTCTATCGAACCAGTCTCACCCCAACTCTCGCTCCTGGCAGTTGCCGGATTTGTCCTCACACCCGTACTGTCCTGCTTTCTGTTTGCTGATGACGAAAGGAAATCATGCTAGCCGCTCCGTCTACGCAACACGATGCTTCCCCACCAGTAGCGAAATAGAATCATGACCTACTGGGAAAAACTTCAGTCGCAGACCGGTCGATTCCAAGTTTATCTTGTTATAGGTCCTGTTTTGCGGGTGCATTACAGCCGATCCCCTTAGTAGTTTCCCTTAGTATCTCACTCATTATCATGTCGCCTTAGCCAAGCTAACTGTACCTTATTGCTTTCGCCACCCACCAAACGTATCAATCCAATTCCTACTTACTCCCGATACTTCAAGGCTGCTCTGCTGTTTAAGGCAGCCCATCAAATTCTGTCGGATCGCATCCTCCCTCATTATGAGTTATAATCGATAATTCACCTCGCTTCGAAGGGCGCAGCTCTTTTTCCTGGGTGCCATCCAAAATCGCCTACATCCACCCAGGTTTATGAGCAACCACCGTTATGTTCCATTCTGTCATGCCTAAAGTCACGCATACCCTGTATCAAACTTCCCGCGTCCTCCCACGCTCCGAACGTCACTTTTTCTCTTATGCATGCCCACCATAGCGATCAAACCGCTAACGATTTATGAATGCCAGAGCACACACTCTTATTAAACGGATGGTTTACTTATATTGCATTCCATGGCCTTTACTTGTAAAGTTGTATTATACCCTGCTACCATAGATCACAGCTCGAACAGCAGTCAGAATGTTGCTTCCCCTTTATTCATCTTCCATTTTTTCACGGGTGAACTCCGATGTAGTAGGTCCGCAGACACCAAACTCACTGAAACGAAATTGGGAGCCCAGAGCTTAGACGTGCCTTATTTACGAACAAGTATTTTCACTTAGATTTACTTGGGAGTGACAACCGCTCCCCAGGAGCGCCAATTCCGGTGCCAGGTCCTCCTCTAGCTATAGGCAATCTTCCCTCTCGAATCTTTCTTCCCAGTCACGTAAAGTGGCTTATAGCCAGGACAAAACTACTTTAAAGTACCTTCATTCATCCAGACCCGATTCAACCAGTGCGGTGTCATAATGTTCTTCTGTCGGACACATTGGCCTATCTAGAGATCCTGTTGGACTTTTGGGTGTTCCAAATCAGTCATTCATTGAGATGGGCAACCGGCAAAGCAAACATCGACCAGGCTTTTCGATAGGTTAGGAATTCGGTTTAGCCTCGGTTCCTGCAATCGACTGGTTGCTTGAAGTCTGTTTTGTTAATGTCCACCTGGTACTGCAAAAAGATCGACAGAATCGCCATCTCAAGTCACGCTACTTACGGGGCAAGGTGCGCTCCAGCCCGTCAGCTCTGGCCATTAGCTCTTTCAGTCGCCCATCTCCTGTCATTTATACGGGGTAACCAATGTAATCACTAGGACCTAACAATTGCTGTCGCTCTGCGTCTCCATTCGCTGGACGAGGATTAAGCCCGCAGATCGTGTGTGTGTCTAAACCAGTTGCCTGCATTGCCACGTGGATCATATTGTACAGTTTCCTTGCCCATTTCGTGATACTGAACACAATAGTACCACGTAAAGCATCATGGATCTCGTTGGACTTACCAGAACTTCCATCTGCTCCAACTTGGGTTATCTGAAATGGTGAATCCACTCCGCAATAACACAGACCACTTGACGATCAATCATCCAAAATCTCCACCGGTTCCACCGACCGACTATTTTCCTAAGGTTTCAAGTTGAACTTTATCCGGCATTTCCTCCTCCTGTTGGGAATTTCTATACAATATATGCTTGCTTCGCCTCAACTTGCCCTGCTCAGTGAACATGAGTAAGCGGTCGTCAGTAACTGCCCCCATCATTCTCGTGTACGAGCACACTCTGAACTCTACAATGCCACTCCTTCCATCCTTTCCATGTTTTACCACTTTATGACTTTTCCTTCACCGAATGCGAAGCCGACTGGTGCTTGTTCCCCAGTCCAATGTCAACTTACTTCACTCGAACATATCCCAGGAGAATCTCTCTGTTGCAGTGAGTTGCGCCTCCTCCCAGTGAAATTGGTTAATACTTTTTTCCCCTTGAGTGATTTTGCACCGTTTGACCATGCTTTCATGAATGCACGGCCATCACGGTGGAGAAATGTACCATTACTTTTACCAAGCAAAAAGCACGGATTTTCCAAGCCTATGACCAAGTTTTCCATGAACGGGATGGATAACAGGTCCAAGGATGCAACCCCGAGCAGTCCAGGCTCGGTGGCCATTCGCAAAAGGCCCGAGTTCCCGTTGTTTTTTCTATACACCTGCTGGAATTGGTGCCGTAGGCATCCTGCCTTCCTCAGATTCTTGGTGGTCGCTCGATCCCGAGGATTCCTTGCTTTTCCAAAGGACCCTCTTAGATCCGTCTTAGACTGCACGTATTTGTGGTACTTGTTGAGGTTTGATTTGGCGGTTCTGATTAGTCGCTTCTCGTAATTTCTGCTTTCTTTCTGGATTTTACTGACTTACCTGTTTCCTCTAAGTACTGCAGGTAGCGTGTGACCGCCGTTGTTTTTGTATCTGGACCAAGCAGATTTCTTCTTCCGAGAGCCTCCCGGACCCGGCCCGTGCACCGTGGCTGGGCACATCCCAGCCGAACCTTCTTGAACTTAAAAGCCTAGGCCAAAAGGAGTTAGCTTGGCAAGTATGAAGAGGTGGTTTACGGAGTTGAACGTCTTTTGGTGGTCAAGGTAACACAGCCACTTTTCCCCCTGGCTGGTCTTCCGGATACCTCTTCAGGAGAACACAATGAGATGATTGGGTATGAACGCAGCCTTAGGAAGACATGTTGCCTAAGCGACACTAAACTGTTGGCCTTTACGTGGGTTGCTATCCTGCCCCTAAAAATGCTTTTTGTGACCCTCAGGAGGGCCGTGGTGAGGCCCACTGGACGGTAGTTCGAGCGAGGATCTCAGCTTCCCTCCTTGTGAACCAGACACTCTGCGGACCTCGACCAACACCTTTGTATGACTTTCTTCCACCGAGATGTCAAGCAGCGCACTCAAAGGTTTTGAGAGTGAGTCAGTCAGTGACTTCGGGATTGCCGAGTGGATACCATCGGGCCTTGAATTTTAGATGTTTCCAGTCTGTCCAGGTGGAAGATAGCTCTGAGATGCCTCTTACTGTAAGCTCCATGGTCGAAACGGGGGCCTCACCTTCGACGAAGACGTCTTGCAGAGCTGCCACGTCTGATAGCTCAGTGGAGTCCGAGGTCGCCTGTACTTCTATCACGGCTCATACGCTTTTGGAAAGAAGAAATGGATGGTTAGACAAACAGAAACCTGCCACACTGTCTTGACCACTAGAACGAATGCCAGGTTTTCGTTTTTCTGTTGCTGCACTAGAGGATCTCTGGAGTCTCTGGTGCAAAAAATTGGACGTAATTGAGGCTCAGGCCTCCATATCCTGTGATCTGATCCGATCTGGTTCAAAAGTCGTTCAAGGGTTCACCCGGTGCACCAATGCCATCTGTGTAGACTTCTTAGCAGAAAATGTGGGTTCACGAGCTTTACCGGAGTGGGTTTATTCTCGCCTCCCCTGGTAGTTCCTTACGGTGCCGACAGACACCATTAAGGCGGAATTTGACTGCACTCAGTTAAGGCACGAATTCAGGCTGCATGTTGCATTCTTTGTTAGTTTTCCCCACCTTACTTTCGGTCAGATTTCTGCGTAGTGGCTAACCGGATCCTTGCAGCTTTGTGCTCTGTGAAGCCCCGATGATGCAACCCCTATTTTTTGCCCCAGCTTTTTACAGCCTGGAATGCTCTGTGGCCTCAACTGTTTCACCAGTGCTGAGCTCTTTACCTTCGTGCCTATCTGAGAAGGGCCACCTCGTCCGATAGGAGTTCGTTACCGTCTCGGGTACTACTCCAAATTTCTAAATAGCGTTCTCCGGTCTCATCCAATCGGTCAACCGCTGCTCTAATCTCCCGAAGGAATCTTGGGTAAACTCGACGGAAGAACTGCCAGAAAGTTTCGAGCTCGCAAAGCCTCTGTATGGTAGCCACTGAACCCAGCACCCTTTGGTCCTTCTTCACCGAGGGTTTGCGATGTCCGCTGGGTGCCTGGTGATTGCCAAGTCTAGGGTAGAAACCCCCTGTCCTCTTTCTCAAGCTGCTTCCTCCTTAAGGTGTGGCGTACTACCGTTCATTTGCTGCAGTTCCATCAACAGTGATCCGAATTTTCTCCCCGGGTGCCAATTAATAACCATATTGACGGTGGTGTATTTCTGGGCTGTGGTCCAGACACATGCGAAAAGGCATGATCATAGTGTACAGAATTACTCAACAAGATAACTTATCCCCACAATTTGAAGGCAGGAATCTCAAATTTCAATAACAGAAAAGTAAGGCTCGGAGCATTTTAAACGAAGGAGGGTGACGAGGTTTTGCACCTTAGATACGAATAAGCTTGAATGAAGATTTGAGAAGTGGTGAAGCGCCGGCTAAACATGAAACCGCTGATGGAAGCGATATGATAGAATGCGAAAGACGCTGGGATGAAGCAGACAATGACTGGCGGCAGCTCACTTGATTGCAGTGGAGGAAGAAATGTTATAATGTAGGCAGACCGGATAAATTCGCCTTTCTTAAGCAAAGGAGTCGATGGAGTCCAAGAGGATCAGAAGTCCAATTGATGTCAGGCATCACGACGTAAACAGTAGGGCCGAGGCATATATAATGAGCAGCAGGCCTGAACAGAGATCCCGGGTTGGCTGTGCCAAGTCAGATAGTCGCGAATGGCCCCACGTCAGTCTAGAGAATGTGATGTGCAGTAGCCTAGAAGGAACAGAAAAAGGTGAGAAAAAAGGAGTCAGGGTGAGGTCAGAGAAAAAGCAAAATGTCTGGAAGAAAAGCAAGGAAACACTCTGGATACTGAAAGGACCATAATCGAGAAAACCTGGGGAAAACATCTCCCGATGAATAAGGAGCCACATTAGGGGACTGTTAGCTTGCAGTCAGCAATATCAGAGGCGTTCGAAATAGAACAACTCTATTGATGTCATTCGGAAAATTCACCGCACCAGGGGATTGCGGTCTGGACACATAACGGTGGAACCGTCAAGAAAAGTGAGAAGTGTTAGCAGGTGGTTCAGATAACTTCCATACTGTTGTCCTTCCTCCCAAAGGAGGTTCCCGGGACGTTGATCCAGCCCACCTCAGACGAGCTAAACCCTTGCAATACCGGAAACCGAGAGTCCGAGTTAGTCAAGTTATCTTTATCTCACCTTCCGGACGGGAGACAAAAACCATTTCAGCGATTTCTCTCAAATCGGCGTATTTCAATCTAAGTCTCCATTTTGGTCAACTGAAAACCCGGTGCACTTCAACTCACTGTGTTTCTTCCGGTTCTAAAATTCCACCTCTCGGATATCTTATTTTATTTGTTGTCCAGTCATTTTAAAGGACCTTATGTCACTTAAATTAGCCTGCTCTCCAGCCGGTAGGTGTCGCAGTTCAGTTGCTGTATCGCTGAAGAAATTCCCCGCACATTTAGTCATGAGCTTGCTGTTCTCTAACGTTCGTTAGTCAGGAGCCGCTCGAAGTATCCAATGCCTTTATTTTTGCTGAGTCTTTCAGGATTTTGAAAGCTTCCGCTTCTTTCCTTCGGAGTTTTCTTCAGTCCAGGGGAAAAAGTCTCATTTCCGGAGTTCTGCAACCGTGAGGCTTCCTTAAGTGACCCTATGCTATCCTCGTGGCTAATCACTGAACGTTTTCAGGGTAGGCTGCATCCCTTCTGACAAAGGTTTTGGGGTATACTTCTAAAAAGCTTTCAAAACCGCTGTCGCACGCACTGTATGCACCATAAAACTTATTTATTGATCATGCGCAACTTACATAATATATAGCGTAAAATTTGTTGATCTTATACCCTAGAGCCTAGGAATACGTCTGACATTGACTTTAGGATTCACCATTTTGGCTACGCTCGGCCCACAAACTGGAAGACGCTGTGACACCCATCTCAGAACCTTGATGATAAGAAAATCCAGGGTTGCCAAGAAGAGGGCAAAAGAAACTGAAGCTGGGAAGAAGGTGAATTGACAAGTCACGAAGATACTTTTTGGGCTGCGCTGATTCACTAGGCCTTGCTAGGTCTACTGGTCCCGTCGGTGCAAATTCCCATATATCCACCGGTGACATAGACCTTAAAGGTGACGACGAGAATAGTATAAGAGGAACACCATCCTAGACCAGCCAAGAAAGAAGCTGAATAATCTAGGGTTGACAAACTTCGAAGACGAAAACAGATGATTTTGGATGCCACAGGTAGCAAGACCGACTGGTCTAACTACTTCACGGGACCACCAAAATAAACATGTACGAGAGAAATTCTTGTATTTAACCTACTGGAAGTGAAGTTGTCCACATTCGACAGAACCACGGACAGGTAATGCAAGTTTAACAATCAACAAGGGGTATTTGTAGAGAGGAAGGTTTTTGATCCAGGTTAGACATTTTGCACCTAATGCATTACCGTCATTGAGGGGCCAGGAAATCGATCAACGGGTGCTGGATGCTGAACCTCGTAGACGGAGCACGTGAAGATTTGAAGAGCCTATATGGGCAACTGCTTAGGGTAGCCTGAAGTTTGATTATAGGAGTAATTTAAGAGGTCACACGAGCAAAAGGCAAGCCTAGTTCGTTGGCCAACCTGGCTATCAAGATGCGAAATCGCACCACGGTTTGAAAACCCTGAACTGTCTTTCAAAGTTTATTTCTTTGGGCACGTTGGGGGCCATTGTTTCAGGTTAATTCAGGAAACCACGGGGCAAGTGGCACGAGGGAGCCGGGAGGATTATTAGGTTTCGGCGGGAAATTACTTTTGACAAACTAACTCAATTTTTACATTTCGCTGCTCGAATGGCCAATGGTAGTGCACTTTAAAATGGGCGGAAAAGCAGCTAGGTATCAAAGGCTACCGTGCCACCACGAAAATGGTTTGGACCTCTCAGCAGTGACCATACATGGACCAGCTCACAGACTGTATCCCAAAAAGGCGGAAAAGTACTGGTATGTAGGCCGTGTGGTGCACCACGTAGCCTAATAAAGTGTTCTCGTTTCGGGATGCAGATGCTGATGAAAGCTGGAGAAGGTCCAAAACCTTGGGCGCTTGCTTCATTTGTTTCAACGATTCCCATTAAGCAGTGATGTGCCGGATGAATAAAAGATGCGAAAAAGAAAGTTCCACTGCAGGCTGCTTTACTTGCTGCACAAAGCCGCAGAATTGACTGCCAAAGTAGCCGTAAAACCAAGTGTAGATTGCCAATAGTACTGTAAGTCAAATCTCGAGAATCAAGCAACGCGTAGCTAATTCAAACCAGTCCCAAAACCAGATCATGACCGATTCGTGGTTTCTACGGTACTAAACTGAAATTCACAAAGGGTACAAATACATACAAACATCAAGCATACGGCTAAATAGACCAAAAAGTAAAACCCAAAGGTTCAAAGCCCCTTAGCTCAAGCACGACATTCAGGAACGGTTCAAGGCCAAATTCAAATGTCTTACATGGATAAACAAAACGTTAAAATGTGTAGTGTATGGATGAGCTTATCAAAGTAATGTTAAATATAGTCAAATTCACAAAGCACGTTGAACATTTGGAAGGACTTCCAGTATTTGTTCTTTGCACCGCCGACCAAAATCCTTCCGCTAAAATGGTTTTCCAAGGTTAAGGATGGGGTAAAGATTCTCATTCTACCTACCCATAACTTGTCGTCAGTGCCTGTGGTTACTAACTTCCTGTGTTAGCTGCGCGTGAACAGGTTTCCGCTTCAGTCAAAATTCCCTTAATCCATAAGGAATCAATTCCAAATACCGCTGTACTTTGCACCTAAAATCTCCGTGTTGCATCTTGGATAGAAAAAAGATGAAAAACGAACGTTTCCGGGCTTCTTCACTGATGTAGCGAACTATTCTGTCTATGTGGTACACTAAATTATTGTCAACAATATCAAAGACGACACTAGCAAACTAAGATGGACGGAGGAGCGTGCGGTGATAAAAAGGCCAAAAGGGTATGTACATTAGGAATTAAAATGAAACAAAAGGTGTGATTCTAACTCACAGTTGTTCAGTGTTCTTGTGATCAGGAAATGAGCGCCAAAGAGCCAATATCCGCCAATGTTTTCAGTTCAGTCCGGTCTGACAGCCATCTGTTGAACAGAACAGGATGGCATCGAGCGAAGTGCCAAGAGACGCCGTTGAAGCTTCTAAAATGTTTTGTTTCACTCAGTTAGTTCCGACCGATATAATTCCAAAACACTCCAAACCAGAAGATAAGACCGTGCCATAATGAAGGATTTATTTACAGCCTTTTTGTATTGCGCGGTGTTGACGACCAAAAGGTGTGTGTATTTTACGTTAAAACGTCGGTACAACAAAGGAGTGTCGCACCAAGAGACGTTGAAAACCATGGAAAAGGTCGGAAATGTACAGGTAACTACACAACTCCCCCGCCAGAGCGTTTGTTGTACAAAATAAACGCTCGATAGAAAAATAGAAAGAGGAAACGGTTAGCGAAAGAAAACGTCAACTAACAAAGTCTTGAAATCTGACAGGATGTCGAACGTTTCTGCCGGAACGGCGGGTTACCAGGGGAGTTTTTTGCTGTGGTGGTGCTGGCGGGTGTGGTGTAGTGTCTGATGTGATGATAGAGGGCGGATCATCAACAGGAATTGTTGGTGGTGTGTCTGTGGATGGTGATGGTATCGGTATTGCTGGTGACGGAGGTGTGTCAAAATGCGCGAGTTTCAGTCTGTCAATAGAAACTGTGTCTGGCTTATCGGCTTTTTGAACCACGAAATATTTGTCTGTGCCACTAAGCATCTTAAATGGACAGTTATACGGTGGTATGAGTGGTTTGCGAACAGCATCGTTACGAATAAAAACGAAAGGTGACGTATATAGATCACTATGTACAAAAACGTGTGTGGATGACGAGCGAGAGAGTGTTGGACGTAGATGTGACATACGGTCTTTGAGTTGTTGGACAAATTGGGAAGGGTTAGGACTGGCATCGGTGCTGGGTTGAACAAGCTCACCTGGAATGCATATGGTGGTACCAAAATCGAATTCAGCCGACGTGCTGTGGAGGTCGTCTTTGAATGATGACCGCAGACCCAAGAGAACTAGTGGCAGGTTGTCGCTCCATTTATGGGGGTTTGGCTGTGATATCAGTGCTGCTTTGAGTTGACGGTGTAGGCGCTCTACCATGCCATTGAACGAAGGATGGTATGCAGTTGTTGTGATGTGTTTACAGCCAAGCAATTTAGTGAACCCACGAAACAAAGTAGACCGGAATTGGCTGCCGCAGTCTGTGGTGACGGTAGACGGTACACCAAATGTAGCAATCCAGTGTTAGAGTAGTACTTTCGCAATATTTTCTGCCGAGGTGTCGGAAATGGGTACTTCCACCGGCCAGCGTGTGAAACGATCAACAACGGTTAATAAGTGGGTATGTCCATTTGATGGTGGTAGTGGACCAACAAGATCGACGTGAATATGTGTGAAACGGACGTCGGGAACGGTGAATGTACTGGGAGGAGAAAAAGTGTGGCAGTGGACTTTGTTTTTCTGACATTGTAAACACTGTTCAGTCCATAATGCAATGTCGGAATTCATATTGGGCCAAACAAATCTGGCAGAAATGAGTTTGCGAGATGCACGGATACCAGGATGGGAACGAGAATGAAAATGATCGAGAATGATCTTCCTGTAGCAAGTTGGAACGACAAGACGAGGGTTACCTGTAGACCAGTCACATAGGTCTGTGCCACCGGCTGAAGGTAGGGGAGAATCCCTGAGCTGGAGTGTGGAGGATGTGCGCAGTTCTAGCAAGGATGGATCATCACGCTGGAGGTTTGCCAGTTCCGTAAGATCGAATTTAGTTTGCACCGTGTTGATATCCGGTCTGGATAATGCATCAGCCACAACATTATCAACTCCACGCACGTAGCGGATGTCCGTTGTGAACTGAGAAATATAATCCAAATAGCGGATATCTCTAGGTGAATGTCTGTCAAGCTTGGCATGAAATGCGTGTATCAGGGGTTTGTGGTCAGTGTGCACACGAAATTGTCGTCCTTCCAAAAGGTGTAGGAAATGACGGATGGACAAGTAAATGGCCAGGAGTTCACGAGAAAACGTGCTGTATTTTGTCTGTGCCGCCCGGAGTTTTTGCGAGAAGAACGCTAAGGGCTGTAATTGGTTGTCTACCATTTGGTGAAGCATTGCACCGACTGCAGTATTTGATGCATCAGTCGTTAGAATTACCCGAGTATTTGGATCCGAATGTGGATGGTGCAGCGTGGTGGCGTCTGCGAGAGCTTTTTTGGCTTCTGTGAAAGCTTTCTCGGCTTCGGGAGTGAAATCGATCCTCTTGACGTTGGACTTGAGAAGATCGGTCAAAGGTGAAACGATGGTCGCACAATGGGGAATGAAGCGAAGGTAGTTGTTCAAAATTCCCAAGAAACGTCGTAACTGTGTGATCGTTTGAGGTGCAGGAAATGACAGGATGCTGCGCACCTTATCTGGGAGGGGTTTCAAACCGCTTTGATCGATATGGTGCCTGAGAAAGTCGAGGGACGGAACGCCGAACACGCATTTACTAGGGTTCAGCTGAAGTCCGTATTGTTGGAAACGTTGAAAGGGTTGACGCAGGCGGCTGGCATGCTCCGATGGAGAGGCGCTGGCAATTAAGATGTCGTCGATGTAGCCAAACGCGAAGGGTAGACCTCGAAGCACTTCATCGACGAATCGCTGGAACGTCTGGGCAGCGTTTCTTAATCCAAATGGCATGCGAATGAACTCGAACGGGCCAAAAGGCGTGGTGATAGCTGTCTTGGGAATGTCTTCTTCGGCCACGGGGATTTGTGATATGCCTTTACGAGGTCAACCTTGGAAAAGATTGTCTTCCCAGAGAGGTTCTGTGCAAAATCATGAATGTGTGGGATCGGGTACCTGTCGGGGACGGTGACGTTGGTGAGAGCACGGTAGTCTCCACAGGGTCTCCAATCACCAGATGATTTTGGAACCATGTGCAAAGGCGAGGCCCATGGGCTTGAAGACGGTCGAATGATGCCAAGATTCATCATATGTTCGAATTCAAGGCGTGCGATACGGAGTTTGTCGGCGTTGAGTCGTCGTGGTTGGAAATGGACCGGTTGGCCTTTTGTTGCGATGTGGTGCTGCACAGCATGAGAGACTGGGTCGGTGAACTGACACGGTTTAGTGAGGGATGGAAACTCCTTCAAAATGTCAGAAAACGGCGATTGCGGGATCGCCAGCCGAATACCCAGGGAGTTGGTGCATTTACCAATTTCAGCTGCACAAAGCTTGGTTGTGGTGTCTACCAGCTTGCGATTTTTGAGGTCCACTGTTAGGCCAAAGTGTGAGAGGAAATCCGCGGCAATAATGGGAGTCTGAACATCCGCTTGAATGAAAACCCATTGAAAAGAGCGTCGGAGGCCTAAATCAAGAGTGATGGACCGTTGGCCGAATGTCGCAATAGTTGTTGTGTTTGCTGCTTGCAGTGTAAAGTAAGATGGTTTGAGGCTGTGATGTTTGGGTGGGGGGATTACAGTGATCTCGGCGCCGGTATCAATGAGGAATCGAAGACCACTGGATCGGTCAACGATATAAAATAGGCGACTTTCATGTGGAGGGCCAGCCCTAGTCGTCGCCGTTACTGGCTGGCCTGATCGTTTGACTGTGGAGTGTAAGTGCGGAATGAACATGAAGGATCACAGCGGCGTGCCTTGGAGCCGAATGTGCGGTGGTACCAACACCAGGTTTGCAATCGGCGGTTTCTGGACCGTGATCTAGGTCGATGAGATACCTCGGCGGACACAGATCGATGAGTAGAAAATGCGTTGCACATTGCACTGACCTGATTGCACAACATGTGAGCGGTTTCTTTTAGGTCTTTACTGTCCTTATCGATGTGAGAGTGATGGGATGGGGAATCAGGACTGCGAGAAACGTCGCTACGGCGATCTGGGGCAGGAACTGGTAATGCCATAGGGGATTCGTGTGTCGGAGTGGTTTCGGCGGGTGATGTCATGTGAACACAAGGTCTACCAGCCGGGTAGCATTCCATTATTCTGTCGGCGTGTTGTGCAACTTTGTCAAGAGGAGTAGTGGGCTCCAGCATTGACAGGACCTGCTGCATCGGGGAAGGTAGTTTATCAACCCATATCTCCCTGAAAATGGCGTCGTCCATTTGACGTCCAGCTAGTAGCGACCGCATGTGGCGCATAAGTTGGGACGGAGTTTGGTCTCCGAGCTCCAACAACGTGAACAGCTCCCGGAGCATTTTTCCGGCTGATTTTCCCGTACGCTGAGTGACTGCCTCCTTAAGCTTCGTGTAAAGAGCTTCTCGTGGAATGGGATCGAGGAGATCTTCCACGTCAACGGCGATGTCGAAGGGAAGTGCTTGGACAACGTGAGAGTACTTCACGCGCTCGCTGGTTATACGTCGAGTGGCAAATACGGCTTCTATTTGTCGAAACCACACTCGAGGGTTGGTCGGGGCAAAAACTGGCAGTTTGAGAGCAACCGCGTGGATGTCAATAGATTCGCTGTTAGACATGGTGAATGGTGTGGAACTTGGACCAAAATAATCAAGCTAGTGTCAAGGGATGGAAAAAAAACCTGGGCTCACCAATTTTGTAGCGTACTGCTCTGTCTATGTGGTACACTAAATTATTGTCAACAATATCAAAGACGACACTAGCAAACTAAGATGGACGGAGGAGCGTGCGGTGATAAAAAGGCCAAAAGGGTATGTACATTAGGAATTAAAATGAAACAAAAGGTGTGATTCTAACTCACAGTTGTTCAGTGTTCTTGTGATCAGGAAATGAGCGCCAAAGAGCCAATATCCGCCAATGTTTTCAGTTCAGTCCGGTCTGACAGCCATCTGTTGAACAGAACAGGATGGCATCGAGCGAAGTGCCAAGAGACGCCGTTGAAGCTTCTAAAATGTTTTGTTTCACTCAGTTAGTTCCGACCGATATAATTCCAAAACACTCCAAACCAGAAGATAAGACCGTGCCATAATGAAGGATTTATTTACAGCCTTTTTGTATTGCGCGGTGTTGACGACCAAAAGGTGTGTGTATTTTACGTTAAAACGTCGGTACAACAAAGGAGTGTCGCACCAAGAGACGTTGAAAACCATGGAAAAGGTCGGAAATGTACAGGTACCTATATAGTTGACAAAATGTAGTCCCTGGCCCGATTATTAGGTTGCTGGCCCGAGTTAAAAGCAGATATCATCAATACTGCCATGAACTGTCAACGATGCCTACGCAAGCTAAGTCAAAGACCCAGCAAATAGCTCCCGTGGCCAGTTTCATGCGAACCATGGCAACATGCGCATGCAGACTACTGTGATCCATTTCTGGGCAAGTATTAGGCACCGGTAGTTGTTGATGCGTTTTCTCGCTGGCCAGAAGTATTTTGGACTACATCACCCACAGCCGAATTCACACAGACTGAACTGCGTAAAACGTTCACTAGGGAAGAAGTACCTCTAGCATTTGCTATAGTTAATGGTGCTCATTTCTCTGCTAAGTCCCTTGATGATTGGTTGAAAGGATTGGATTATCATCATTTGTATGCTGAGTCTTGGCATCCTCAGTCTAAAGGACTTGCTGAGATCTTAGTTCGTACTCTTAAAAGTGCTATGCAGTCTATCAGTCCTCAGTCTTTTGTTGGACTGGACCGAGCTTTCGATAATTTCTCGATGCAATACCGAAAGGCTTGTCAAAGTACAACTCGTAAGAGTCCAGCACAACTATTTAAATCTCGTTGTTTAAGAGCCAGTTTTGATTGTCTCCTCTGCCGACATAAGCTTTTTCAGAGGGAATGATTTGAGGCCATCCAGTGGCATAATTTTGGCACGAAACGTTAATCGAATGGTGATCATACTTGACTGTCATGATTTGTCCAGTCATCGAAGACATATCGACCAGGTACAGTTCAACACAGAATGCCAGTCAGAGAACAATTCCACTGTTGTTTTACCCGGGTAATGACATACAATGTGAATCTGGTGAATCATCCAAAGAATCTACTGACAGAAAATCAGGAAGAATACGAGCAGATCCTTCAAAGGACTACAAGCAGCCGGAGCTAAATTCAACGGATGACGGATGTGGTATTCATGACTTTTGCCATTTCCGTTGTATTCATTTACACCGATATTGTGCATACTTGTGCGCAATATACGAAGTACTACGGAGCGTCGAGTGCCATATCCGTGTTCTGATTCCGTGTTATTCTGTGTGGGATAATACAACGGTAATCCACAGATTATCACACTTTGGTATCCAATTCTCCTTCAGTAGAACGTTGTACAAACAAATGATGGAATAGTGATGAAGAGCCTACTTGGATCGATACTAGCTGGTGTGTTCATATCAAAATTAGAGAATGAACTGCATATTGAGTTGAATTCTTTGCTACTATATTGTAGCGGTTGCCATCTTCGTTCATACTTTTACCACGTTTATTGTTTAACTGAACGCTGACTGCCAAGCGCGGTGGCCATTTGACCGTTGCTCCTGCGCACGCTCTCACGCACACTCCTAAAATATACGCTAACCACTATCTCTCCCATTCGCCTTCTCGTTCTCACGGGTCGTGGAGAATACTGTTCTGGTCAACATATTTGTGCGTTGCCGCACATAAGAGTAACGTGCAGGTGGTCCACGCAGTACAAAGGACCGAAGCACGCGTTTACTAAGGAAACCGCGAAGTAAGGTCTAATCAACCTTACAATTGGTGAGCCCGACGTGATCCTCAAGTCACGTGAGTTTCCTTGTTTTCTACCGTTGGAGGTCCCGTCTGCGTACGTTTTTGTGTTTTACTGTTTCCCTATCTGTTGATTTTTTTTGGTCGGTTTACCAAATAAATATTTTGTCCATACATATTTTTGGTGTCTAATTCGTCGTGATTTTTGTTCTTTTCTCGCGAAGATTATAGTGCCCCATTGATTGTTGGTTTCTTTTCCCGTCTGTGTTCGATAAAGCAATCGCTATGTCTACTGAACGGAAACCCTGCTCAGACCCCACCGTTGGGGCTATCACGCTGCACATACCGGAATTCACGCCTGCTGATCCGGAACTCTGGTTCACGCTGGTCGAGTTAGAATTCGAAAACTGCCGTATAACCAGCGACGCCAGCCGTTTCAGGTGGGTAGCAGGCCGCCTCCCGCCAGAGGTCACAATGCAAGTAAGGGACGTAATAATCTCTTCCCGAAGCTATGAGGCTTTAAAGGAGGCTTTCATTGCCCGCACGACCCCAACGCAAGACCAACGTATGCAACAACTTCAAAACGTTGAGCTTGGAAGTAGGAAGCCCTCCGAACTGCTGCGTGAGATGCAGCGCTTGAGAGGACCGACAATAGGCGAAGACCCGCCCTTAAGGGAACTTTGGCTGCAGCGTTTGCCGCATAACATTCCAGTTTTACTAAGTGCCACGCGCAAGTGTTCACTGGAGGAAACTGCAGCAATAGCTGATGACATTATGTCACGATACAACCCCGCTGTAGCTAGAGTAACCAGGCCCTCCGTCGCAACGGTGCCTGCTTTGCCAACATCTAATGACCTCGCGTCAGTTTTGCCTAGAATTGACGCGAGCCTGCAACGCCTAGCAGTTAGAAGTGGGTCACAGGAGCGGCATCGCGCACGCTCACCTAGGCTCCATAGTCCGTCATTGCGACGACTTTTCGTCGGTTCTTCAAAAGAAGGGTATTGTAAATACCACAGTCGCTTCGGTGAGGGAGCCAAACGATGCGAACCAGGGTGTACGTTTCCCGGTGCTCGTCAGGGAAGCTAAACCCCCGGCCCGTGGTGGAGACCCACGAAGCCGGGTATCACACCAATAGTCGTCTTTTGAACGTAAGGGACATCATTTCAAATAACCTGTTACTTGTAGATACCGGTGCCGAAGTGAGCGTCCTCCCCCGAGCGAAAGACGACAATAGCACACCGCAGGCCCAAACACTACGCGCTGCCAATGGCACGGCCATCCCAACGTTTGGCCAGCGGTCGCTCACCTTGAACTTGGGTTTAAAGCGTAATTTTCGTTGGGTATTCATCATCGCCGACGTCCCGTACCCAATTCTGAGCATTGACTCCCTGCAGCACTTTGACTTGTTAGTTGATGCACGGCGCCGCAGAGTGGTGGATCGTCAGACCACTCTCGCTGTTGCGGGTCATAATTCGCGAGTGAAACATGTCACGCCTTTTTACGCCCAACCACCGGCACATCAACCTTATGGCGAACTCATCGCCGCCTACCCGGCCATGTTTAGGCAGGCCAGGCCTCTCCCAGCAGTGACGACCAGTGTCACTCACTATATCGATACTAAGGGACCCCCAGTGTTCAGTAGGCCGCGTCGGTTAGCACCAGACAAGCTTCGTGTTGCACAGGCCGAATTCGAACATATGCTAGAACTGGGTATAATACGCCCTTCTAGTAGCCCTTGGGCTTCCCCCCTTCATATGGTCCCTAAGTCTAGTGGCGACTGGCGACCTTGTTGTGATTACAGAGCGCTTAACAAAGTCACCGTCCCTGACCGATACTCGATTCCCCATATACAGGACCTTACTTCATCTTTATCAGGTTGCTCCGTCTTCAGCCGTATCGATTTGGTTCGGGCGTACAACCAGATCCCAGTAGCAGAGACCGATATCCCTAAAACTGCCGTCACTACACCTTTCGGGCTGTTCGAGTTTCTGCAAATGCCGTTTGGACTCAGTAATGCAGCCCAGACCTTTCAACGGTTCATGCACGAGGCAACTCGTGGTTTGGAAAATGTCCACATATACCTGAATGATATTTTGGTGGCGAGTTCTTCAGAGCAAGAGCACGCTACACACTTACGAGCACTTTTCGAACGCCTTAGCCAGCACGGCGTTACGATCAATATCGCGAAATGCGAATTAGGCCGGTCTGATATCACTTTCATAGGACATTCTATTTCATCCTCGGGTATCCGCCCTCTGTCAGATAAAGTTTCCGCTATTCGCGACTACCCTGAACCCCAATCTTTTCGCCAGTTGCGTCAGTTTGCCGGCCTGGTGAATTTCTACCGCCGACTTATTCCTCACTGTGCGGAAATGATGCAACCCCTCACCGACCTGTTGCGCGGAGGTAAGCAGAAGTTCGTGTTTCCCGACACGGCACAAGCCGCATTCGCCTTGGTCAAAGATGCTGTCGCCAACACAGCACTCCTTACACAACCCGACCCTTTGGCTCCTATTTCGGTAGTGACGGATGCCTCGGACACAGCGGTTGGAGCAGTACTGCAACAGTTCGTAGATGACTCTTGGAAACCTTTAGCATTCTTCTCCAAGCGCCTACAACCCGCGGAATCTAGGTACAGCACGTTCGGTAGAGAGTTATTAGCCATCTACTTGGGAATCCGTCATTTTCGACATGCACTCGAAGGCCGTTCGTTCACGGTGTTTACAGAACACAAGCCTTTGGTTTACGCACTGAAGTCAGCTTCCGATCGATACTCACCACGCGAGATTCGCCACTTAGACTTTGTCTCACAGTTTACTGTGGACATACGACACGTCTCTGGGGTACTTAATCCCGTCGCAGACGCCTTATCGCGCGTATATCAACTAAGTCTGTCACAAACGCCTAACGTCAACTTGGACGCAATGGCACAGGCCCAAACTATGGACCCTGACATCGAACGACTTCGACAAAACGGTTCTTTGAGTTTAACCACAGTGCCTATCCCAGCTTCCCAGAATACCATCGTGTGCGGTGTCGCAAGGTCGCCCTAGGCCAGTAGTTCCTGCTGCCCACCGTTATCCTACGTTCCTGACACTCCATAATCTGGCTCATCCGGGTGTGACTGCCTCGGTGAAACTGATAACTGAGCGTTTTGTTTGGCACAATGTCAAACGAGATGTCCGTCAATGGGCTCGTGCTTGTCTGCAGTGTCAACGTGTTAAGACCCATAGGCACACTAAGGCAGCGTTAGCCAGGTTCCCAGAACCTGAAACACGTTTTCATCATGTGCACGTCGACCTCGTAGGACCACTCCCACCTTCGCTTGGGTACGTTTACATACTCACATGCGTGGATCGTTTTACTCGCTGGCCGCAGGCCATCCCTATCCCTCGTCCCACCTCGGAAGAGGCCGCGAAAGCTTTTCTGACCGGTTGGGTTAGTCATTTCGGTTGCCCGGCAATAGTGACCACCGATCGCGGTCCACACTTTGACGGCGCTTTCGGCAGCCTACTCGCTACGCTCGGTTGCCAACACGTTAAGACGACAGCTTACCACCCTCAGGCCAATGGTATGGTCGAGCGTTTCCACCGGCAATTAAAAGCCGCCCTTCGAGCAAACGGTAACCCCCTTTGAAGTGAAACACTACCATTAGCACTCTTAAGCCTGCGTAGTACCGTTAAGGAGGAGTTACACACAACACCGGCCGTACTAGTATATGGCTGTACACTTCGTCTACCTGGGGAGTTGGTAGCCCCCTCACCAACCGTGACTTTCGACTACGGTGACTATGCTCAGCGCCTGAAGCAGCACATGCGAGTGCTCAAGGCCAGTCCGCCGCGTGAACAACAGTCTACAAGTTATGTCCCAACTGCATTAGGAACCGCTACTCATGTATTCCTTCGCGTCGATGGCGTTCGATCACCACTACAAGCGCCATACACCGGCTCGTTTCGGGTGATAAAACGTAGGGCTAAAACATTTGTCATAGATATCAACGGACGACACGACACCGTATCTATCGACCGTCTCAAGCCTGCCGTCATTGAGTGCAAGCCGCTCGGCCAATTTACACCCACTCAAGTCGCTCAGTCACCTGCATCGAGCGAGTTACCACTCGAACCACCCCCAATTACGCTTAGTGAGGACTCGGCAGCTGGTCCATCAGATTCTATAACCGTACCCGCAACGCAAAGTAGCCGTCGTGGTCGCCAACTACGAAATCCCGTCCGCTTCGCCGATTTCGTGACGATTTTTACAACCGACTGTTAGCAATAAGTTGGGAAGTTCGCCATGGATTTACCAAACAACAGACCCGTGAAATTACAATCGGTAGTTATGATTTCATTTTCTTCTGGTCTCCTAGCGACTCCAACAACACCGAACATCTTTTGTGTGTTGTTGTTCGGTCCAACATCCGCCGGCGCCCGCAGGCGCTATTTTGTTCCAATTTACCTTGCCCTCTCTCAGACGGATCTACACAGTCACATTGGCTTCATCCATAGCCTGGCTGACTCCCGTGCACGTTCAAGGAGCCAACCGCTCACTGGACAACGGGACGATTGGTCAGCCTGGCACTGGAGACGGCAACTGGACGCCTTTTTGGATGGACCTGAGGAGGCATTTTCCGGCTTGCATTCGTATGAGACCTGTGGGCGCCAAAACACAGTTGGACCTACGCACATCGGACCTCGAGAGTGCAGGCACCGGTAAACTCATCAGCAATCGTTTGACGTCACCAACAACATAACGGACAAGCTATGAGGAGTTCCTGGACAACCACTAATTCCGGCTTACCATCACGATCGAAGCCCAACTCCGTCGGACTTCTAGGAGGAGGCCCCTGTAGCGGTTGCCATCTTCGTTCATACTTTTACCACGTTTATTGTTTAACTGAACGCTGACTGCCAAGCGCGGTGGCCATTTGACCGTTGCTCCTGCGCACGCTCTCACGCACACTCCTAAAATATACGCTAACCACTATCTCTCCCATTCGCCTTCTCGTTCTCACGGGTCGTGGAGAATACTGTTCTGGTCAACATATTTGTGCGTTGCCGCACATAAGAGTAACGTGCAGGTGGTCCACGCAGTACAAAGGACCGAAGCACGCGTTTACTAAGGAAACCGCGAAGTAAGGTCTAGTCAACCTTACAGTATCACCGGTTGGTTGACAACCCCTTGGTCACTATAAGGAACAAAGCAGATGTTGACATTTTGCTAGGAAAGTTGAATTCATCGCACTCTAATATCAGAATAATGGTAGAAAATGAAACCAATGCCAAGATGTCGTTCCTAGATCTACTTCTCAACCGGTTAGCAGAGGGTAAGCTGCAAATATCCATTTATCTTAAACCTACTTGGACAGGACAACACTTAGAGTTCATTCTGACTACAGGAATAAAATCTGTTAGTCAGTGTGTACGTCAAATTCGACGAACTAATCTCAGATTGCTTACTGCATTGAATAAACTGGAGGGATCCGAGAGCGGCATTCGTTTGGGAATACCAAGATTTACATTATAATTATTGGTAAGTATTGCAAAATGTATCATCATTTTTCCTGCAAACAGAAGTCTTAACGAAACACGAGTTTCCTGGAGCTATGGCACATTTTATCAACAGAAAATAACTATGGACGCAAAGATTCCGACTGGTTGCCGAAATTAGCAGCGGAGAACCGTTCGTAGTCGTCGCCTTATAAACGTTGAGTTATTGATAAGTGAAAATTAAGGCAATGGTACGTCGTTACAAAATTTTGATTCAAGTGATCTGAGTGATTCATACAATTGAATGTCTATTGATAATTTTGCAAGCTTTCAAAAATGACCTCTGAGTTTCCCAAAGTATTTCAGAAAAAGCCATGTGGAAAGCACTGCGGAGACCAAAGATGATAATTCATTGTCACTATCGAATATATGTATATAAACGTACTTTCTTTTAGATCAATAACCCTTGTAAGGAATCGGGCTTCTGCATGCACTATGGGAATCAATTCCGCTGAATGGTGTCTGATTATCACTACAAAGTGGCTGAGTTTTTGCTATGCCACAGAATAACAGTATGTTAATTAGGAGGGGTACATATGTTTAGGTGCGCTTTGTCGAAATTAGTATTTAGAAGAATAATTGGAGTAAGGGTATCCGTTTTAATCAATCTCGGCGACCGTCACCCAAACGTTCCCTGACTGTCATCTGAGTGCCCATTTTTGTTTCAAAGGGGACACTCAGGTGACGATCAAGCGACATTCGTGCTGCTTGAAAGATACCAGTCCCATCCTCTTTATCCTGATCTCAATAAATGTGCTTCCATATCCTCCACCAAGTCCAGCTACAAAAATTTGTTTGTCCGTACCAGTATTTACAAATCATCAACTGTTCCCTAACTGACCCGATTCCTCACCGACTTCAACACAGTGATAAACGAACTGAAAAACCAGTTCAGCTGAATATTTGTTTTCCATTTTTCATGTGTTTTTTTCACTCACGACTGTATTTATTGGTTACGCAGTTGCTCAAAGCTCACCTCCGGTTGCATAAGGCAATCACCTGAGTTGACCTGACCCGGTCTTCGTTTATAGAGAAAAAGAAAGTCTACGAAACACCTCTGGTTTCCTCCCGTGGACAGTACCGGAGCACGGCTATCTGGTAATTTACCGATTCCGTATGTAGCCACATGAAAGCGGAAAACTTTTGAAAATTTTAGACCGCAAAAAATCCATCCCCCTGTCAGACGATTTTTATTGGTCATTCTCAATAGGGGTTCAAACGGCAAAACGCATTTTCATGGTATTTTCATTGTCCAAAAAACACGCGGTTCTTCGGGTTCTCCTGACACCGTGCTCTGATTTGTCCCAGTATTTTTAGTAAGGAAACCTGTCTATTTTCGAACCATCTCTTTTTGTTAACAGAAAACTGTTTATGTTGAACTCAAGAGTCTGCAGTGACCTCGATCACGCTGAGAAAATGACCTTTTCTGGACACCGTTTTACATTTATTTTCTCTACGATCTTTTCTACATCTCGGTTTCGACCTCACTGTTTTGTTCGGTTGTGTACGTTTAACTGAACTGACTTTTCCGAGGTTTCCGTCAACCTCGCTTTCGAGTCACTTTCACTTTGTTTGTCGCCGAACGTACCCCCTTTCGGTTCACCTTCTGGTTCGTCGTAGCGTTCATTAGCTTTTCGGGTATTTCTCTTTTTCGGTACTGTTTCGGTATCACGATATATAGAATACACTTTCGCATCTGTCAATCTACTTGAGTCTTCGCTATTCGTTCGATAGAAGAGATTTCGTTGGTAGTTTGCTATGAGACCGGATAGGAGACACGTTCACAAGTCGCGCTCGAACGTCTTCTTTAAGTAATTATCATCAGTCGTCGCACTAAAAACTAGCAAAATAGAACATCCCTGATTGGTTGATTGGTGATACGACCAGGAGCCATTTGTCAAGAGTCCACAATGTCAATCAGACTCGGCTGTTTATCGACGATAAGTCAGTCCCCAGCATCAAGCATATATGGTCATAATACCACATTTATCATGGGCTCTCAGATTTGTCAGACCTTTCTATGTCATCCGAAATGAATATATGCGAACAATCGTTCTCCGTACTGAACGTGTCTACTAATGAACAGTGTGCTTGGTAAGAGTGTCCGAAAGAGAAGAAAACGAAGTGTATGCCAGTTGACTGTGCGAATATCAAAAAACTGAGTAAGTAAGTCAATTAATCAGCCATCCATCAACCAATTCAACATCCCACAATTCACCCCGGATAATAACATCCGTCAGTAGGTTCTTCCTATTTAACATAATTGTTCTCCGGCAATATTAACTGCACTTCTGAAAGAAGAATTAAAGGTCCGTTGCACAGCCAGGTGACAACCACTCGTGTTTCCTTTTTTTCCTTCGAATAGCTAGACTCATAGTTAATGACATACACAGTGATTCGTGCACGAAGTTACCCCATAGGTACTTTGATATATCCCCTCTTGCACTAACGTTTTTTACAAGTTTTCATCTTCCATAATCTGTTTGCATAGTGAAAAACTGAGAGAGATTATTTCACTATCTAGAAAACACACATTGGTGAACATGCAAGTTTTCAGTGATTCACACTGATGCCGGTAAATCACAACATATATTACGACAAGTTAAGGGATTGAATCAGGTAGACAAATAGGAAGTCCAATAACTTGTAATATACGGTGTGTAATAATATGAGTGCGAATCACTGAAAGTGAGCTTTTCAGCCAACCTGTGTTCTTTAAATGTGCTCAGTGGGAATGATCGGAAAACCGTTCACTATTGTTGGGGATCAAACTTCGGCTTAATTTATACTATTTTCCACATTCCTTGAAAACCTATTGTGACTTTTGGCTCAATTAGTGAGTGTGTTTTACTGACTGGAAGAATTTTATTAAACGACATTCACTTTTATTGGTTGAAAAAATGGAATTGTACATTTTCGGTCAACTTGTATTTTATCCGTCCTCCCGGTGTTTCAGAATTATTAAGAATCAAAGTATAAGGAAGCCGCGATTCCCAGAAATTATCTCCGGCCACAAAAGGCCTTGAAATGACTTTCATGTGTATTTAGCTGATTCTGTATGAGGTATTCGAGAGGGGTAGTACCTCTGAGATGGTAGGCTGTCGTGCCCCCTGAAGTATCTTCCTTGATCTCTATCACTTACCTCGGTGAGATGACGCCCAATGTGCAAAGATGGATATACCTGCATAGACGGACAAGATCTGTCGAGGTCCAAAGAATACTAAGAAAATCCGTCCAGTCAACAGGGTTGCATAAACTCTGAATGGCGAACGAGCTCCTAGAGAGTCACCGGCAACTACAGTATGCTTACATGCATCTAGATCACTTGGACGAGTCGGTCATTCCGAATTGGTGGGCCATCACCCAGAAGGCTTACGGACGGCTTCTTCGGTCATTGGCTCCCAACAAAAAACTCCGTTGCCCGACAGGTGACACTTGATTGAGCAAGTGTCAGAGATTTTACCTGAAACAAAAAGCCAAGTGATACTGGGGATGCCACTTCGCACCGAATTTCAAAGAATTGTCTGCGGTGACTGTTAATGCCATTCCTTTGTGTTGTTTTATTACATCCTCGAATGCTCGTACATAACAATTGCGCAGAGTACAATTTCGAGTTGAGTTAAAGTTCAACCGGTGTTCTCATTCCTCCGGGTTGGAGCACTCACTACGTTCGTTGCGATAGTACTAGTTCTCAAGTGTAAGTACTGATCATAACATCTTGCGCCGCCGTCAGCTTCAATCATAGATGTTTGTAATTTAGACGCTTTGAATGTTCACAGCAGTGCCCGGAAGGATGAGGTATACATCGAAAGCTCCGAAGTGTGGCGTTTGGCTCGCAAATCCTTGGATTTTGAGAAGAAAGCTGCGCATTTCTTGACTGTCTTTGGAAAGGATACATATTCCCACGTGAATAATTTGGCTTTTCCGAGTTCTACAGTGTCTTTGCCTTACGAATCCTTGAAGGCGTTGCTTCTGCGACATTTTCAACCCATGAATTTCGAAGCTGCTGAAAAAGCAAAATTCCACTCATCGATGAGAGGTGCCAATTAGTCTATACAGGATTTTGTGTTTCAGTTGAAAAACCCAGGCCACCAAATGCAATTTCGATTATCAACTTGAGGTGCAGTTACGAGACAGAATAATTGCTGGTATCAGCTGTCCCGAGTTGCAACAAAGACTTCTTCTCCTCCACGAATGTATATTTCAGTCCGCCAAACTCCTTTGTGAGCAACATCAAGACGTTCGTGGCGCTGTTAACAACGAGACAGTTTTGTTCAGTGCGCAAAATTAAAAGTCCTCTTCTAATCTGCCATCGAGTCAAGTGAAACACACTCCTCCAGGCAAACAGTTTGGCCAAAATTCTCACTCCCGACTAGTTCGACAAAGAAAGAAGTGAAATACTTGCAATTCTTTTCGACATTCGTTCATCATGGACACCAGCAGTGTTGATTCATTTACTTCTCAGAAGGCTTTTCAGAAAATTACTCCTCCTATACAGCTCCAACCTACATCCATTTCAGTAAGAGACATTACTGGTCACCAGCTGGATGTGCTTGATTCATGTGAATTATTTCTTACAGATGAACAATGCAATAGCTAAGTGTTCTTTTCTTGTAATTGACACGGACATTTCCATCATTGGTTTGAATTGCACGAATCGTATGTCTGTTTCAGTGAATTTTCTGTCCGATTCTAAACAATCGTGAAGTCGGCGTTTAATTCTTGATTGTTCTAAAGATTCTGGTGGTATCAAAATCAATCCTGTGCTTATTGAAGTAACCAGCTCTCCTGTTCTTACGAAAAGCCTCTTTATTCCTCTCGGACTTCATGCGCCCGTGAAAAAGGTATTAGACGATTTGGCCCGTGAACGAGTATCGGCATGGGCCACACCGACTGTGACTCCTCTGAAACGCGATGGAAAAACTCCCAGAACCCGTGGAGATTACCGGGTTATCTTGAACAAGTTACTGAAACAGTCCAGTTGTGGCACTCTCAAACCTGAGGACTTTCTCCATCAATTTCAAGATTCTAAGTATTTTTCTAAAACTGACCCGAAGTATTCACTTTTACAGATTCCACTTGACGAACAGTCCCGTGAGCTAACCACTATTATTGCTCCCCTTGGCTTTTTATCAGTATAATTTTCTACCTTTCGGTCTTAGCGTTTCCCCCGGTATTTTCCAAGACACTATCAATTCTCTGATTTCTGATAGAGAAGGTATTTGTGCTTACCGGGATGACATTATTGTGTACGCACTCACCAAAGATGTGCATGATGACTGTTTGCGTTTACTGCTGGGCAGATTCTTGAAGCGTATTGTGGCCATCAATCCTGATAAGTTTATTTTCTCCACTTCTGAGTTTACATGTTTGAGTTATTCGGGTGATGCTCACGGTTTTCGCCCTGACCCCAACCGTTTTGCTCTGTTATCCAATGCCCCCTCTCCCAAATCATTTGTTGTATTACGTTCTCTACTAGGTTTTCTTCAGTATTACTCTAGATTTATTCCCAGTTTTTCCACTGAAACTGCACCCTTATTCGATATTCTCTCCCAACAGACTTTGCAATGGTCTTCGGTGCAAGAACAATGCCTACGTGGTTTAATAACGTTTTTGTCAACCAGTGTTGTACTTCGTACGTTTTCTCCTGGTGCATCTTCGACTGTTATCACGGACGCGTCTCCTACCGGCATCGGCTCTGTGCTAGAACAAGAGGGTCATCCAGTTTTGTGCATTTCTCGCCGACTCAGTGCCGCTGAACGCGGACATTCACAAACGCAACCTGAGGCATTGGCTGTTTATTGGGCCGTTACTCGTCTGCACAAGTACTTGTTCGGTACTCGCTACACCATCGCTACGGATGACGAAGCGGCCATTGTTCAGCGTCGGAGTTTTGCTTCGTCGGCATACTCTGATGACATTCGGAGTTTCAAAGCACAATCTATTCCACTTTGCTGACTACTTGTCTAGCTACTCCACTGGCGAAGAACCTTCTACTGTTGACTGTTTGCCTACGCTGCTACTACCTGCTAGTCGGCCAGATCTAGTTCGGCAAACGAAGAACTACTACCATGCCATCATATCTTGTGCTTGACATGGATGACGAGTAAATGTTCGGCGTCGATTTCCTGAATTCTATAAACGACGCGAAGAAATTTCTGTGACTTGTGATAGTTTATTGTGTTGTAACGACAGAACCACTGTACCTCCTCAATAGCGGGCTGCGGTTTTGCAAGATTTGCATTCCGGACACCTAGGCATTGCAAAAATGAAATCTTGTCCGTCTCACTTGTTGGTGGTCAGAGTTCAACAGTGATTGCTAAAGGCTGTCGTGACTGTTTGCACGAACTTCACACACAGCCGTCGAAATGGAAGCCGTGGCCTATTTCCGCAGAGCCCAGACAACGTTTTCACGCTGATTATTGTGGTTCATTTTTAGTCAGGTGCTATGCTCTGGTTATCATTGATTCCTACTCCCGTTGGCCGGAGGTACATTTCATTACTTCTCTTAATGCTGATTTCACGATCACAGCCCCACGTAAAACATTCATTCCAGAAGGTGCTCCGTGTGCATCGGTTATCGACAATGGAAGCCATTTCGCTGCGAAGAAGGCGACTGACTGGTTAAAATCGTCGAGTTTCCACCATGGGTTAGCTCCATCTTGACACCCACAATCCACTGGAGCATCCGAAGACTTTGTTCTTACAGCGTAGTCGAAATCGTTGGTAGGTTGTTGACGTTTCCGTCACCACGGGTAATTTTTTTCAAGACGATCGTAAAACCAGTCTTGTAAAAGGTTACCCGTAGTGACCGAAATGTCGACAACCTACCAACGATTTCGACTACGCTGTGTTGTTAAACAATAAAATTCTACCATAACATTTCACTTGGCGTATCGATTTTTCGATACACTCCGAACCGATCTCGGTTCTGACACATAATTTGTTCTTACCTTGGAAAGTTCGATTGCATCTGTTTGTGTCAGTACGTTTGATAAACTCGACAGAAGTGCTGACAATTTTCTAATGCATTACCGTATCTCTGCTCATTCAACGACCGGATAGAGTCCAGTCGAGCTGTTTAAGAATAGAGTATTGCGTACAAATTTGCTCAGTTTGTAATCAGCTGAGGTCACTTGTCATCAAGGGAGTGGACTGAGACCTTCTTGCTGTAAAGTTCCTAATCAGATGGGTAAAATATTGTGTGGGATTCTTGACTTGGATGATGGTTCTGTACATCGTAGGCATTTAGACCAAATTGCTTTGAACATGCCTATTTCTGATGCTACTTCTGAGTGTCCTGATTACGACGCTTCTGAGTCTATTCCAGAAGAGAACAATTCCCGCGCATCCGATACCAATACTGCTGTACAAGTTCGAAAATTTGAAAGATTGCTCCACAGAGAACGGATGAATTATAGGAGACCGAAACTCCATTCAAGCTGCGGCGAACGTGATAATTGTTATTGACATTCATTTGTGTTGTTTTATTATATCTTCGAATGCTTGTACATAGCAATTGCATAGAGTACAACTTCGAAATGAGTTACAGTTCAACCGGTATAATCGACAGAACAATCAAACTCGAGGCACTAACTCAGGATCGATCTGACCCCCCTACCCTCACTCCAATTTATGTTTTCCATTACCTTTTGTACCACACTTGCTCATTCGCTGAACCACACACGGGATATCGACCCTGAAAGACCGCTGACTGGTGCGTGCGTTGATTCGTTTTGTGACCTTTGACCCACAGTCCCCGTAGACATTTCGTTGACTTGAGTGCTTGAATCTCAAGCGAACCTGAATTTGCTCACATTTGGCTGACTCTGATTCACGGAGCGGTTACCTTTGAGGTTTGTACAGTTTTTATGTCGTATTCATGACTGATTTGTAAAGAACCGTATTGAAAAACCACAATTAGACGCTTGGAGTTTTTTGGATTGTGTTACGCGTATCTCAACGACTGCTAGGAGTCCGTCGCAACCGGTGTTCTCATTCCTCCAGTGCACTTAGTTCGGGTCGGAGCATTCACGGTTGAAAGGTTCGAAGGTGTATTCCATATATCGTGGCACAGAAACAGTACCGATGCGAGAAGTACACCGATCGGTATATTTCTCGTATCGGTACTGTTTCGGTACCACGTATATAAAACAAATTTTCACATCCGTCCATTTACCCGAGTCTTCGCTATTGGTTCGATGGAGGGGATTTCGTTGGTGATTCGCTGTTATAGTGATCAGTCGACCACACCCTGTTCATCACTTGTTTAACTGTACGTCTCGCGCACGCGGCAACAGCAAGCGCTACTTCCGACACACTTCCCCGGCCCACGCCAGCTTGCCGTCTCTGTACACAGGCTCCGTGAGAATACACGCGGTTAGTACTCCACGGACGTTTCTCGTTGACTTCCTCGGCGAACGCGATTGTCGAAGCTGAGAGAGTGTGATCTCCAGTAATCGGAGGGCACACGTACTGTGAGACCGGATAGAAGATACGTTCACAAGCTGACCTCGAACTTCATTTATGAGACCGAACGGAAAGACAAAGTTCGGGCTTCAGGCATAAGGTCGTCTTCGAGGCTCAAAGTCAAAACTAATGAGTGAAAATGAAGTCAACGTCTGAGCAGAAAGCAAACCGCGAGCGCGTGTAACCGGCGAAGAGCCGAAATTGAAAATGATTCAGAAGAGAGGTTGACGGAAACCTCGGAAAAGGCAGTTCAGTCAAGCGTATACAACCGAACAAAACAGTGAGATCGAAACCAAACGTCGGAAAAGATCGTAGAGAAAATAGATCTGAAGTGGTGTCCAGAAAACAGTCATTTTCTCAGAAGGATGGAGGTCAATAAAACCGTGAGGCTGATGAAGGCTGGAAAGTCGACGGGATGTTCTCCGTTGATGTACAGCTGTTCTGGATCAAATTTTCCCAAAACGTGTGTAGTTGCTTGGGTGTAGGTACCAGTACAGGCTTTTCAGTCCCTCCGACCAAAAGCGAATATCTTTCTTTGGGAAGTTCTTTATTACTTCCTGTTGTCTGCCGTAGAACTCGCCCGTTGTCACTTATTCGGCTGCACCTGTCGCGGCATAGACCGGAACAACCGATACTTTTAGGGGTGAGACTTGTAGTGACCTCGATCGTTTTGAGAAAATGACTATTTTCTGGACACCATTTTGGATCTATTTTCTACACGATCTTTTCTGACGTTTGACATTGACCTCAGTGTTCTCCGGTTGCCTACGTTTTACTGGACTGACTTTTCCGAGGTTTCCGTCGACCTCGTTTCAAATCAATTTCACTTTCGGTCGTTCGCTCGCGGTTCGCTTTCTGCACAGCCGTCGCGTTTCGTTCCGTTTTCCGTTCGGTGTATCTCTCGTATCGGTACTGTTTCGGTGCCACGATATATAGAATACACCTCGCATCTGTAAACCGACTTGCGTCTTCTCTATTCGTCCGATAGAGGGGATATCGTTGGTATTCGCTGCTAGACCCGATAGGAGACACGTTCGCCAGCCGCACTCGAACGTCTTCTATAGACTCAAAGACGATTTAAGACCCTTCGAGGTGATATTGGGTGCCATAAGACCAGTGTCTTCGTAGCCTCGTTGTTGACAGCTACCGGGGCGCCGTGGAGATGAGAGCTGTCCTTGGGTCCACTGTGACAGAGTTGGTGACCTGCGTCCATTCCGGGAACATTTATAAACCGGGTGCTAGAATTCGGCAGCCGGAGCTCGGAAAGACATACGATTTAGTTAGGGTGGTCACGTAAAGTTCGTGCTGTGGTGACTTGGTTTCCGATACCCATGAATGTTCTCAAATTTCAGGAAGCATTTTGGATGTGATTTTGCCTGCTAAGGCATGCAGTCATCACATTTGTCAGCCTGGCTGCGGGGAGAATACGAGGCGTGTCGCTTACAGGGGATGCCGAAGCATGAGCGACGCGTTGCAAGAGAATTGGTCTTAAAGATATTATGATCGCTACTTGCACTAGAGAACTAATACTATCGCAACTAAAGTGGTGAATGCTCCGACCCGAACTAAGTGCACTGGAGGAATGAGAACACCGGTTGCGACGGACTCCTAGCAGTCGTTGAGATACGCGTAACACAATCCAAAAAACTCCAAGCGTCCAATTGTGGTTTTTCAATACGGTTCTTTACAAATCAGTCATGAATACGACATAAAAACTGTACAAACCTCAAAGGTAACCGCTCCGTGAATCAGAGTCAGCCAAATGTGAGCAAATTCAGGTTCGCTTGAGATTCAAGCACTCAAGTCAACGAAATGTCTACGGGGACTGTGGGTCAAAGGTCACAAAACGAATCAACGCACGCACCAGTCAGCGGTCTTTCAGGGTCGATATCCCGTGTGTGGTTCAGCGAATGAGCAAGTGTGGTACAAAAGGTAATGGAAAACATAAATTGGAGTGAGGGTAGGGGGGTCAGATCGATCCTGAGTTAGTGCCTCGAGTTTGATTGTTCTGTCGATTATACCGGTTGAACTGTAACTCATTTCGAAGTTGTACTCTATGCAATTGCTATGTACAAGCATTCGAAGATATAATAAAACAACACAAATGAATGTCAATAACAATTATCACGTTCGCCGCAGCTTGAATGGAGTTTCGGTCTCCTATAATTCATCCGTTCTCTGTGGAGCAATCTTTCAAATTTTCGAACTTGTACAGCAGTATTGGTATCGGATGCGCGGGAATTGTTCTCTTCTGGAATAGACTCAGAAGCGTCGTAATCAGGACACTCAGAAGTAGCATCAGAAATAGGCATGTTCAAAGCAATTTGGTCTAAATGCCTACGATGTACAGAACCATCATCCAAGTCAAGAATCCCACACAATATTTTACCCATCTGATTAGGAACTTTACAGCAAGAAGGTCTCAGTCCACTCCCTTGATGACAAGTGACCTCAGCTGATTACAAACTGAGCAAATTTGTACGCAATACTCTATTCTTAAACAGCTCGACTGGACTCTATCCGGTCGTTGAATGAGCAGAGATACGGTAATGCATTAGAAAATTGTCAGCACTTCTGTCGAGTTTATCAAACGTACTGACACAAACAGATGCAATCGAACTTTCCAAGGTAAGAACAAATTATGTGTCAGAACCGAGATCGGTTCGGAGTGTATCGAAAAATCGATACGCCAAGTGAAATGTTATGGTAGAATTTTATTGTTTAACAACACAGCGTAGTCGAAATCGTTGGTAGGTTGTCGACATTTCGGTCACTACGGGTAACCTTTTACAAGACTGGTTTTACGATCGTCTTGAAAAAAATTACCCGTGGTGACGGAAACGTCAACAACCTACCAACGATTTCGACTACGCTGTAAGAACAAAGTCTTCGGATGCTCCAGTGGATTGTGGGTGTCAAGATGGAGCTAACCCATGGTGGAAACTCGACGATTTTAACCAGTCAGTCGCCTTCTTCGCAGCGAAATGGCTTCCATTGTCGATAACCGATGCACACGGAGCACCTTCTGGAATGAATGTTTTACGTGGGGCTGTGATCGTGAAATCAGCATTAAGAGAAGTAATGAAATGTACCTCCGGCCAACGGGAGTAGGAATCAATGATAACCAGAGCATAGCACCTGACTAAAAATGAACCACAATAATCAGCGTGAAAACGTTGTCTGGGCTCTGCGGAAATAGGCCACGGCTTCCATTTCGACGGCTGTGTGTGAAGTTCGTGCAAACAGTCACGACAGCCTTTAGCAATCACTGTTGAACTCTGACCACCAACAAGTGAGACGGACAAGATTTCATTTTTGCAATGCCTAGGTGTCCGGAATGCAAATCTTGCAAAACCGCAGCCCGCTATTGAGGAGGTACAGTGGTTCTGTCGTTACAACACAATAAACTATCACAAGTCACAGAAATTTCTTCGCGTCGTTTATAGAATTCAGGAAATCGACGCCGAACATTTACTCGTCATCCATGTCAAGCACAAGATATGATGGCATGGTAGTAGTTCTTCGTTTGCCGAACTAGATCTGGCCGACTAGCAGGTAGTAGCAGCGTAGGCAAACAGTCAACAGTAGAAGGTTCTTCGCCAGTGGAGTAGCTAGACAAGTAGTCAGCAAAGTGGAATAGATTGTGCTTTGAAACTCCGAATGTCATCAGAGTATGCCGACGAAGCAAAACTCCGACGCTGAACAATGGCCGCTTCGTCATCCGTAGCGATGGTGTAGCGAGTACCGAACAAGTACTTGTGCAGACGAGTAACGGCCCAATAAACAGCCAATGCCTCAGGTTGCGTTTGTGAATGTCCGCGTTCAGCGGCACTGAGTCGGCGAGAAATGCACAAAACTGGATGACCCTCTTGTTCTAGCACAGAGCCGATGCCGGTAGGAGACGCGTCCGTGATAACAGTCGAAGATGCACCAGGAGAAAACGTACGAAGTACAACACTGGTTGACAAAAACGTTATTAAACCACGTAGGCATTGTTCTTGCACCGAAGACCATTGCAAAGTCTGTTGGGAGAGAATATCGAATAAGGGTGCAGTTTCAGTGGAAAAACTGGGAATAAATCTAGAGTAATACTGAAGAAAACCTAGTAGAGAACGTAATACAACAAATGATTTGGGAGAGGGGGCATTGGATAACAGAGCAAAACGGTTGGGGTCAGGGCGAAAACCGTGAGCATCACCCGAATAACTCAAACATGTAAACTCAGAAGTGGAGAAAATAAACTTATCAGGATTGATGGCCACAATACGCTTCAAGAATCTGCCCAGCAGTAAACGCAAACAGTCATCATGCACATCTTTGGTGAGTGCGTACACAATAATGTCATCCCGGTAAGCACAAATACCTTCTCTATCAGAAATCAGAGAATTGATAGTGTCTTGGAAAATACCGGGGGAAACGCTAAGACCGAAAGGTAGAAAATTATACTGATAAAAAGCCAAGGGGAGCAATAATAGTGGTTAGCTCACGGGACTGTTCGTCAAGTGGAATCTGTAAAAGTGAATACTTCGGGTCAGTTTTAGAAAAATACTTAGAATCTTGAAATTGATGGAGAAAGTCCTCAGGTTTGAGAGTGCCACAACTGGACTGTTTCAGTAACTTGTTCAAGATAACCCGGTAATCTCCACGGGTTCTGGGAGTTTTTCCATCGCGTTTCAGAGGAGTCACAGTCGGTGTGGCCCATGCCGATACTCGTTCACGGGCCAAATCGTCTAATACCTTTTTCACGGGCGCATGAAGTCCGAGAGGAATAAAGAGGCTTTTCGTAAGAACAGGAGAGCTGGTTACTTCAATAAGCACAGGATTGATTTTGATACCACCAGAATCTTTAGAACAATCAAGAATTAAACGCCGACTTCACGATTGTTTAGAATCGGACAGAAAATTCACTGAAACAGACATACGATTCGTGCAATTCAAACCAATGATGGAAATGTCCGTGTCAATTACAAGAAAAGAACACTTAGCTATTGCATTGTTCATCTGTAAGAAATAATTCACATGAATCAAGCACATCCAGCTGGTGACCAGTAATGTCTCTTACTGAAATGGATGTAGGTTGGAGCTGTATAGGAGGAGTAATTTTCTGAAAAGCCTTCTGAGAAGTAAATGAATCAACACTGCTGGTGTCCATGATGAACGAATGTCGAAAAGAATTGCAAGTATTTCACTTCTTTCTTTGTCGAACTAGTCGGGAGTGAGAATTTTGGCCAAACTGTTTGCCTGGAGGAGTGTGTTTCACTTGACTCGATGGCAGATTAGAAGAGGACTTTTAATTTTGCGCACTGAACAAAACTGTCTCGTTGTTAACAGCGCCACGAACGTCTTGATGTTGCTCACAAAGGAGTTTGGCGGACTGAAATATACATTCGTGGAGGAGAAGAAGTCTTTGTTGCAACTCGGGACAGCTGATACCAGCAATTATTCTGTCTCGTAACTGCACCTCAAGTTGATAATCGAAATTGCATTTGGTGGCCTGGGTTTTTCAACTGAAACACAAAATCCTGTATAGACTAATTGGCACCTCTCATCGATGAGTGGAATTTTGCTTTTTCAGCAGCTTCGAAATTCATGGGTTGAAAATGTCGCAGAAGCAACGCCTTCAAGGATTCGTAAGGCAAAGACACTGTAGAACTCGGAAAAGCCAAATTATTCACGTGGGAATATGTATCCTTTCCAAAGACAGTCAAGAAATGCGCAGCTTTCTTCTCAAAATCCAAGGATTTGCGAGCCAAACGCCACACTTCGGAGCTTTCGATGTATACCTCATCCTTCCGGGCACTGCTGTGAACATTCAAAGCGTCTAAATTACAAACATCTATGATTGAAGCTGACGGCGGCGCAAGATGTTATGATCAGTACTTACACTTGAGAACTAGTACTATCGCAACGAACGTAGTGAGTGCTCCAACCCGGAGGAATGAGAACACCGGTTGAACTTTAACTCAACTCGAAATTGTACTCTGCGCAATTGTTATGTACGAGCATTCGAGGATGTAATAAAGCAACACAAAGGAATGGCATTAACAGTCACCGCAGACAATTCTTTGAAATTCGGTGCGAAGTGGCATCCCCAGTATCACTTGGCTTTTTGTTTCAGGTAAAATCTCTGACACTTGCTCAATCAAGTGACACCTGTCGGGCAACGGAGTTTTTTGTTGGGAGCCAATGACCGAAGAAGCCGTCCGTAAGCCTTCTGGGTGATGGTCTACCAATTCGGAATGACCGGCACGTCCAAGTGATGTAGATGCGTGTAAGCACACTGTAGTTGCCGGTGACTCTCTAGGAGCTCGTTCGCCATTCAGAGTTTATGCAACCCTGTTGACTGGACGGATTTTCTTAGTATTCTTTGGACCTCGACAGATCTTGTCCGTCTATGCAGGTATATCCATCTTTGCACATTGGGCGTCATCTCACCGAGGTAAGTGATAGAGATCAAGGAAGATACTTCAGGGGGCACGACAGCCTACCATCTCAGAGGTACTACCCCTCTCGAATACCTCATACAGAATCAGCTAAATACACATGAAAGTCATTTCAAGGCCTTTTGTGGCCGGAGATAATTTCTGGGAATCGCGGCTTCCTTATACTTTGATTCTTAATAATTCTGAAACACCGGGAGGACGGATAAAATACAAGTTGACCGAAAATGTACAATTCCATTTTTTCAACCAATAAAAGTGAATGTCGTTTAATAAAATTCTTCCAGTCAGTAAAACACACTCACTAATTGAGCCAAAAGTCACAATAGGTTTTCAAGGAATGTGGAAAATAGTATAAATTAAGCCGAAGTTTGATCCCCAACAATAGTGAACGGTTTTCCGATCATTCCCACTGAGCACATTTAAAGAACACAGGTTGGCTGAAAAGCTCACTTTCAGTGATTCGCACTCATATTATTACACACCGTATATTACAAGTTATTGGACTTCCTATTTGTCTACCTGATTCAATCCCTTAACTTGTCGTAATATATGTTGTGATTTACCGGCATCAGTGTGAATCACTGAAAACTTGCATGTTCACCAATGTGTGTTTTCTAGATAGTGAAATAATCTCTCTCAGTTTTTCACTATGCAAACAGATTATGGAAGATGAAAACTTGTAAAAAACGTTAGTGCAAGAGGGGATATATCAAAGTACCTATGGGGTAACTTCGTGCACGAATCACTGTGTATGTCATTAACTATGAGTCTAGCTATTCGAAGGAAAAAAAGGAAACACGAGTGGTTGTCACCTGGCTGTGCAACGGACCTTTAATTCTTCTTTCAGAAGTGCAGTTAATATTGCCGGAGAACAATTATGTTAAATAGGAAGAACCTACTGACGGATGTTATTATCCGGGGTGAATTGTGGGATGTTGAATTGGTTGATGGATGGCTGATTAATTGACTTACTTACTCAGTTTTTTGATATTCGCACAGTCAACTGGCATACACTTCGTTTTCTTCTCTTTCGGACACTCTTACCAAGCACACTGTTCATTAGTAGACACGTTCAGTACGGAGAACGATTGTTCGCATATATTCATTTCGGATGACATAGAAAGGTCTGACAAATCTGAGAGCCCATGATAAATGTGGTATTATGACCATATATGCTTGATGCTGGGGACTGACTTATCGTCGATAAACAGCCGAGTCAGATTGATATTTAGACCGTTAGCACCCGTCCCGGATTCTGTTCAAGATTTCGGCAAAAGAACCACAAACTACGGAACAACGGTTCGATAGGACGAAGAAGGACTCCCGTCAAATGGCTCCTGGTTGTATCACCAATCAACCAATCAGGGATGTTCTATTTTGCTAGTTTTTAGTGCGACGACTGATGATAATTACTTAAAGAAGACGTTCGACCGTGACTTGTGAACGTGTCTTCTATCCAGTCTCATAGCGAACTATCAACGAAATCTCCTCTATCGAACGAATAGCGAAGACTCGAGTAGATGGACAGATGCGAAAGTGTATTCTATATATCGTGATACCGAAACAGTACTGAAAAAGAGAAATACCCGAAAAGATAATGAGCGCTACGACGAAGCAGAAGGCGAACCGAATGCGTGTACATTCGGCGACAAACTGAAAGTGAAAGTGATTCGAAAGCGAGGTTGACGGAAACCTCGGAAAAGTCAGTTCAGTAAGACGTACACAACCGAACAAAACAGTGAGGTCGAAACCGAGATGTAGAAAAGATCGTAGAGAAAATAAATGTAAAACGGTGTCCAGAAAAAGGTCATTTTCTCAGCGTGATCGAGGTCACTACAGTCTCTTGAGTTCAATATAAACAGTTTTCTGTTAACGAAAAGAGATGGTTCGAAAGTAGACAGGTTTTCTCACTAAAACTACTGATGTCAGCAGAACCCGAAGAACAGCGTGTTTTTTGGACAATGAAAATACCATGAAAATGCGTTTTGCAGCTCGAAGCCCTATTCAGCGTGACCAATAAAAATCGTCCGGCAGAAAAATGGATTTTGTGTGGGCTAAAATTTTCAAGACTTTTCAGCCATCTTGTGGATACATCCAGAATCGGCAAATTACCAGATAGCCGTGCTCCGGTACTGTCCACGGGAGGAAACCAGAGGTGTTTCGTAGACTTTCTTTTTCTCTATAAACGAAGACCGGGTCAGGTCAACTCAGGTGATTGCCTTATGCAACCGGAGGTGAGCTTTGAGCAACTGCGTAACCAATAAATACAGTCGTGAGTGAAAAAAACACATGAAAAATGGAAAACAAATATTCAGCTGAACTGGTTTTTCAGTTCGTTTATCACTGTGTTGAAGTCGGTGAGGAATCGGGTCAGTTAGGGAACAATTGATGATTTGTAAAAACTGGTACGGACAAACAAGTGTTTGTAGCTGGACTTGGTGGAGGATATGGAAGCACATTTATTGAGATCAGCATAAAGAGAATGGGACTGGTCATTCGGTATCTTCCCAAGCAGCACGAACGTCGCTTGACCGTAACCTGAGTGTCCCCTTTGAAACAAAAATGGGCACTCAGATGACAGTCAGGGAACGTTTGGGTGACGGTCGCCGAGATTGATTAAAACGGATACCCTTACTCCAATTATTCTTCTAAATACTAATTTCGACAAAGCGCACCTAAACATATGTACCCCTCCTAATTAACATACTGTTATTCTGTGGCATAGCAAAAACTCAGCCACTTTGTAGTGATAATCAGACACCATTCAGCGGAATTGATTCCCATAGTGCATGCAGAATCCCGATTCCTTACAAGGGTTATTGATCTAAAAGAAAGTACGTTTATATACATATATTCGATAGTGACAATGAATTATCATCTTTGGTCTCCGCAGTGCTTTCCACATGGCTTTTTCTGAAATACTTTGGGAAACTCAGAGGTCATTTTTGAAAGCTTGCAAAATTATCAATAGACATTCAATTGTATGAATCACTCAGATCACTTGATTCAAAATTTTGTAACGACGTACCATTGCCTTAATTTTCACTTATCAATAACTCAACGTTTATAAGGCGACGACTACGAACGGTTCTCCGCTGCTAATTTCGGCAACCAGTCGGCATCTTTGCGTCCATAGTTATTTTTTGTTGATAAATTTTGCCATAGCTCCAGGAAACTCGTGTTTCGTTACGACATCTGTTTGCAGGAAAAATGATGATACATTTTACAATACTTACCAATAATTATATTGTAAATCTTGGTATTCTCAAACGAATGCCGCTCTCGGATCCCTCCAGTTTATTCAATGCAGTAAGCAATCTGAAATTAGTTCGTCGAATTTGACGTACACACTGACTAATAGATTTTATTCCTGTAGTCAGAATGAACTCTAAGTGTTGTCCTGTCCAAGTAGGTTTAAGATAAATGGATATTTGCAGCTTACCCTCTGCTAACCGGTTGAGAAGTAGATCTAGGAACGACATCTTGGCATTGGTTTCATTTTCTACCATTAATCTGATATTGGAGTGCGATGAATTCAACTTTCCTAGCAAAATGTCAACATCTGCTTTGTTCCTTATAGTGACCAAGGGGTTGTCAACCAACCGGTGATACAGTAGCAAAGAATTCAACTCAATATGCAGTTCATTCTCTAGTGTTGATATGAACACACTAGCTAGTATCGATCCAAGTGGCCTCTTCATCACTATTCCATCATTTGTTTGTACAACGTTCTACTGAAGGAGAATTGGATACCAAAGTGTGATAATCTGTGGATTACCGTTGTATTATCCCACACAGAATAACACGGAATCAGAACACGGATATGGCACTCGACGCTCCGTAGTATTTCGTATATTGCCTACAAGTATGCACAATATCGGTGTAAGTGAATACAACGGAAATGGCAAAAGTCATGAATACCACATCTGTCATACGTTGAATTTAGCTCCGGCTGCTTGTAGTCCTTTGAAGGCGTTGCTCGTATTCTTCCTGATTTTCTGTCAGTAGATTCTTCGGATGATTCACCAAATTCACATTGTATGTCATTACCCGGGTGAAACAACAGTGGAATTGTTCTCTGACTGGCATTCAGTATTGAACTGTACCTGGTCGATATGTCTTCGATGACTGGACAAATCATGACAGTCAAGTATGATCACCATTCGATTAACGTTTCGTGCCAAAATTATGCCACTGGATGGCCGCAAATCATTCCCTCTGAAAAAGCTTATGTCGGCAGAAGGGACATTCAAAACTGGTTCTCAAACAACGAGATTTGAATAGTTGTGCTGGACTCTTACGAGTTGTACTTTGAAAAGCAAGTCTGTATTGCATCGAGAAATTATCGCGAAACCAGGTACACGTCCTGAAAAAATGGAACACTGAGAAAATGGGTAGTACGAATTTATGTAATTGCAATGGCAGTGTTAGTTCTGATATTGCATAATCTGGATTGTGCAAATGCCTTACCAGATAGAGAATAGTAGTACTTCTAAGTGCGTGCATAAAGATATTTGTACTGAGAACGGGTGGAAGAAGTGGGAAACGTTTGTGAGGTTGATTAGACCTTACTTTGCGGTTTCCTTAGTAAATGCGTGCTTCGGTCCTTTGTACTGCGTGGACCATCTGCACGTTACTCTAATGTGCGGCACTGCACAAATATGTTAACCAGAACAGTATTCACCACGACCCGTGAGAACGAGAAGGCGGTTGGGAGAGATAGTGGTTAGCGTGTATTTGGGAGCGTGCGTGAGAGCGTGCGCAAGAGCAACGGTCAAATGGCCACCGCGCTTGGCAGTCAGCGTTCAGTTAAACAATAAACGTGGTAAAAGTATGAACGAAGATGGCAACCGCTACAGGGCCTCCTCCTAGAAGTCCGACGGAGTTGGGCTTCGATCGTGATGGTAAGCCTGAATTATTGGTTGGCCAGGAACTCCTCATAGCTTGTCCGTTATATTGTTGGTGACGTCGAACGACTGCTGATGAGTTTACCGGTGCCTGCACTCTCGAGGTCCGATGTGCGTTGGTCCAACTGTGTATTGGCGCCCACGGGTCTCATACGAATGCAAGCCGGAAAATGCCTCCTCAGGTCCATCCAAAAAGGCGTCCAGTTGCCGTCTCCAGTGCCAGGCTGACCAATCGTCCCGTTGTCCAGTGAGCGGTTGGCTCATTGAACGTGCACGGGAGTCAGCCAGGCTGCGGATGAAGCCAATGTGACTGTGTAGATCCGTTTGAGAGAGGGCAAGGTAAACTGGAACAAAATAGCGCCTGCGGGCGCCGGCGGATGTTGGACCGTAACAACAACACACAAAAGATGTTCGGTGTTGTTGGAGTCGCTAGGAGACCAGAAGAAAATGAAATCATAACTACCGATTGTAATTTCACGGGTCTGTTGTTTTGTAAATCCATGGCGAACTTCCCAACTTATTGCTAACAGTCGGTTGTAAAATTCGTCACGAAATCGGCGAAGCGGACGGAATTTCGTAGTTGGCGACCACGACGGCTACTTTGCGTTGCGAGTACGGTTAGAGAATCTGATGGACCAGCTGCCGAGTCCTCACTAGGCGTAGTTGTGGGTGGTTCGAGTGGTAACTCGCTCGATGCAGGTGACTGAGCTACTTGAGTGGGTGTAAATTGGCCGAGCGGCTTGCACTCCATGACGGCAGGCTTGAGACTGTCGATAGATACGGTGTCGTGTCGTCCGTTGATATCTATGACAAATGTTTTTGCCCTACGTTTTATCACCCGAAACGGGCCAGTGTGTGGCGCTTGTAGTGGGGATCGAACGCCATCGACGCGAAGGAATACATGAGTAGCGGTTCCTAATGCAGTTGGGACATAACTTGTAGACTGTTGTTCACGCGGCGGACTGGCCTTGAGCACTCGCATGTGCTGCTTCAGGCGCTGAGCATAGTCACCGTAGTCGAAAGTCACGGTTGGTGAGGGGGCTACCAACTCCCCAGGTAGACGAAGTGTACAGCCATATACTAGTACGGCCGGTGTTGTGTGTACCTCCTCCCTAACGGTACTACGCAGGCTTAAGAGTGCTAATGGTAGTGTTTCACTCCAAAGGGGGTTACCGTTTGCTCGAAGGGCGGCTTTTAATTGCCGGTGGAAACGCTCGACCATACCATTGGCCTGAGGGTGGTAAGCTGTCGTCTTAACGTGTTGGCAACCGAGCGTAGCGAGTAGGCTGCCGAAAGCGCCGTCAAAGTGTGGACCGCGATCGGTGGTCACTATTGCCGGGCAACCGAAATGACTAACCCAACCGGTCAGAAAAGCTTTCGCGGCCTCTTCCGAGGCGGGACGAGGGATAGGGATGGCCTGCGGCCAGCGAGTAAAACGATCCACGCACGTGAGTATGTAAACGTACTCAAGCGAAGGTGGGAGTGGTCCTACGAGGTCGACCTGCACATGATGAAAACGTGTTTCAGGTTCTGGGAACCTGGCTAACGCTGCCTCAGTGTGCCTATGGGTCTTGACACGTTGACACTGCAGAGAAGCACGAGCCCATTGACGGATATCTCGTTTGACATTGTGCCAAACAAAACGCTCAGTTATCAGTTTCACCGAGGCAGTCACACCCGGATGAGCCAGATTATGGAGTGTCAGGAACGTAGGATAACGGTGGGCAGCAGGAACTACTGGCCTAGGGCGACCTTGCGACACATCGCACACGATGGTATTCTGGGAAGCTGGGATAGGCACTGTGGTTAAACTCAAAGAACAGTTTTGTCGAAGTCGTTCGATGTCAGGGTCCATAGTTTGGGCCTGTGCCATTGCGTCCAAGTTAACGTTAGGCGTTTGTGACAGACTTAGTTGATATACGCGCGATAAGGCGGCTGAGACGGGATTAAGTACCCAGAGACGTGTCGTATGTCCACAGTAAACTGTGAGACAAAGTCTAAGTGGCGAATCTCGCGTGGTGAGTATCGATCGGAAGCTGACTTTGGTGCATAAACCAAAGGCTTGTGGTCTGTAAACACCGTGAACGAACGGCCTTCGAGTGCATGTCGAAAATGACGGATTCCCAAGTAGATGGCTAATAACTCTCTACCGAACGTGCTGTACCTTGATTCCGCGGGTTGTAGGCGCTTGGAGAAGAATGCTAAAGGTTGCCAAGAGTCATCTACGAACTGTTGCAGTACTGCTCCAACCGCTGTGTCCGAGGCATCCGTCACTACCGAAATAGGAGCCAAAGGGTAGGGTTGTGTAAGGAGTGCTGTGTTGGCGACAGCATCTTTGACCAAGGCGAATGCGGCTTGTGCCAGGTCGGGAAACACGAACTTCCGCTTACCTCCGCCGCAACAGGTCGGTGAGGGGTTGCATCATTTCCGCACAGTGAGGAATAAATCGGCGGTAGAAATTCACCAGGCCGGCAAACTGACGCAACTGGCGAAAAGATTGGGGTTCAGGGTAGTCGCGAATAGCGGAAACTTTATCTGACAGAGGGCGGATACCCGAGGATGAAATAGAATGTCCTATGAAAGTGATACCAGACCGGCCTAATTCGCATTTCGCGATATTGATCGTAACGCCGTGCTGGCTAAGGCGTTCGAAAAGTGCTCGTAAGTGTGTAGCGTGCTCTTGCTCTGAAGAACTCGCCACCAAAATATCATCCAGGTATACGTGGACATTTTCTAAACCACGAGTTGCCTCGTGCATGAACCGTTGAAAGGTCTGGACTGCATTGCTGAGTCCAAACGGCATTCGCAGAAACTCGAACAGCCCGGAAGGTGTAGTGACGGCAGTTTTAGGGATATCGGCCTCTGCTACCGGGATCTGGTTGTACGCCCGAACCAAATCGATACGGCTGAAGACGGAGCAACCCGATAAAGACGAAGTAAGATCCTGTATATGGGGAATCGGGTATCGGTCCGGGACGGTGACTTTGTTAAGCGCTCTGTAATCACAACAAGGTCGCCAGTCGCCACTAGACTTAGGAACCATATGAAGGGGGGAAGCCCAAGGGCTACTAGAAGGGCGTATTATACCCAGTTCTAGCATATGTTCGAATTCGGCCTGTGCAACACGAAGCTTGTCTGGTGCTAACCGACGCGGCCTACTGAACACTGGGGGTCCCTTAGTATCGATATAGTGAGTGACACTGGTCGTCACTGCTGGGAGAGGCCTGGCCTGCCGAAACATGGCCGGGTAGGCTGCGATGAGTTCGCCATAAGGTTGGTGTGCCGGTGGTTGAACGTAAAAGGGCGTGGCGTGATTCACTCGCGAATTATGACCCGCAACAGCGAGAGTGGTCTGACGATCCACCACTCTGCGGCGCCGTGCATCAACTAACAAGTCAAAGTGCTGCAGGGAGTCAATGCTCAGAATTGGGTACGGGACGTCGGCGATGATGAATACCCAACAAAAATTACGCTTTAAACCCAAGTTTAAGGTGAGAGACCGCTGGCCAAACGTTGGGATGGCCGTGCCATTGGCAGCGCGTAGTGTTTGGGCCTGCGGTGTGCTATTGTCGTCTTTCGCTCGGGGGAGGACGCTCACTTCGGCACCGGTATCTACAAGGAAAAGGTTATTTGAAATGATGTCCCTTACGTTCAAAAGACGACTATTGGTGTGATACCCGGCTTCGTGGGTCTCCACCACGGGCCGGGGGTTTAGCTTCCCTGACGAGCAACGGGAAACGTACACCCTGGTTCGCATCGTTTGGCTCCCTCACCGAAGCGACTGTGGTATTTACAATACCCTTCTTTTGAAGAACCGACGAAAAGTCGTCGCAATGACGGACTATGGAGCCTAGGTGAGCGTGCGCGATGCCGCTTCTGTGACCCAATTCTAACTGCTAGGCGTTGCAGGCTCGCGTCAATTCTAGGCCAAACTGACGCGAGGTCATTAGATGTTGGCAAAGCAGGCACCGTTGCGACGGAGGGCCTGGTTACTCTAGCTACAGCGGGGTTGTATCGTGACATAATGTCATCAGCTATTGCTGCAGTTTCCTCCAGTGAACACTTGCGCGTGGCACTTAGTAAAACTGGAATGTTATGCGGCAAACGCTGCAGCCAAAGTTCCCTTAAGGGCGGGTCCTCGCCTACCGTCGGTCCTCTCAAGCGCTGCATCTCACGCAGCAGTTCGGAGGGCTTCCTACTTCCAAGCTCAACGTTTTGAAGTTGTTGCATACGTTGGTCTTGCGTTGGGGTCGTGCGGGCAATGAAAGCCTCCTTTAAAGCCTCATAGCTTCGGGAAGAGATTATTATGTCCCTTACTTGCATTGTGACCTCTGGCGGGAGGCGGCCTGCTACCCACCTGAAACGGCTGGCGTCGCTGGTTATACGGCAGTTTTCGAATTCTAACTCGACCAGCGTGAACCAGAGTTCCGGATCAGCAGGCGTGAATTCCGGTATGTGCAGCGTGATCGCCCCAACGGTGGGGTCTGAGCAGGGTTTCCGTTCAGTAGACATAGCGATTGCTTTATCGAACACAGACGGGAAAAGAAACCAACAATCAATGGGGCACTATAATCTTCGCGAGAAAAGAACAAAAATCACGACGAATTAGACACCAAAAATATGTATGGACAAAAAATTTATTTGGTAAACCGACCAAAAAAAAATCAACAGATAGGGAAACAGTAAAACACAAAAACGAACGCATACGGGACCTCCAACGGTAGAAAACAAGGAAACTCACGTGACTTGAGGATCACGTCGGGCTCACCAATTGTAAGGTTGATTAGACCTTACTTCGCGGTTTCCTTAGTAAACGCGTGCTTCGGTCCTTTGTACTGCGTGGACCACCTGCACGTTACTCTTATGTGCGGCAACGCACAAATATGTTGACCAGAACAGTATTCTCCACGACCCGTGAGAACGAGAAGGCGAATGGGAGAGATAGTGGTTAGTGTGTATTTGGGAGCGTGCGTGAGAGCGTGCGCAAGAGCAACGGTCAAATGGCCACCGCGCTTGGCAGTCAGCGTTCAGTTAAACAATAAACGTGGTAAAAGCATGGACGAAGATGGCAACCGCTACAATACAGTAGCAAAGAATTCAACTCAATATGCAGTTCATTCTCTAGTGTTGATATGAACACACTAGCTAGTATCGATCCAAGTGGGCTCTTCATCACTATTCCATCATTTGTTTGTACAACGTTCTACTGAAGGAGAATTGGATACCAAAGTGTGATAATCTGTGGATTACCGTTGTATTATCCCACACAGAATAACACGGAATCAGAACACGGATATGGCACTCGACGCTCCGTAGTATTTCGTATATTGCCTACAAGTATGCACAATATCGGTGTAAGTGAATACAACGGAAATGGCAAAAGTCATGAATACCACATCTGTCATACGTTGAATTTAGCTCCGGCTGCTTGTAGTCCTTTGAAGGCGTTGCTCGTATTCTTCCTGATTTTCTGTCAGTAGATTCTTTGGATGATTCACCAAATTCACATTGTATGTCATTACCCGGGTAAAACAACAGTGGAATTGTTCTCTGACTGGCCTTCAGTATTGAACTGTACCTGGTCGATATGTCTTCAATGACCGGACAAATCATGACAGTCAAGTATGGTCACCATTCGATTAACGTTTCGTGCCAAAATTATGCCACTGGATGGCCTCAAATCATTCCCTCTGAAAAAGCTTATGTCGGCAGAAGAGACATTCAAAACTGGCTCTTAAACAACGAGATTTAAATAGTTGTGCTGGACTCTTACGAGTTGTACTTTGACAAGCCTTTCGGTATTGCATCAAGAAATTATCGAAAGCTCGGTCCAGTTCAACAAGAGACTGTGTAGCACTTTTAAGTGTACGAACTAAGATCTCAGCAAGTCTGTTAGACTGAGGATTGCAAGATGCAGCATACAAATGATGATAATCCAGTCCTTTCAACCAATCATCAAGGGACTTAGCAGAGAAATGAGCACCATTATCTATAGCAAATGCTGGAGGTACTTCTTCCCTTGTGAACGTGTTACGCAGTTCAGTCTGTGTGAATTCGGCTGTGGGTGATGTGGTCCAAAATACTTCTGGCCAGCGAGAAAACGCATCAACAACTACCGGTGCATAATACTTGCCCAGAAATGGATCACGGTAGTCTGCATGCGCATGTTGCCATGGTTCGCATGAAACTGGCCACGGGAGCTATTTGCTGGGTCTTGGACTTAGCTTGCGTAGGCGTCGTTGACAGTTCATGGCAGTATTGATGATATCTGCTTTTAACTCAGGCCAGCAACCTAATAATCGGGCCAGGGACTACATTTTGTCAACTCCGAAGTGCCCGGAATGTGGGTCTCGAAGTAAAGCTGATGGAGGCGTCGAAGGAATAACAATACGATCATTAAAGCACAACAGCCCATCATGAATGACCAAAAGGCCCTCTCTCTCAGTGAAGAAGTCCGGAGACCGTCGTTTTTCATCGTTTTTCTATCCAAGATGCAACACGGAGATTGTAGGTGCGAAGTACTTACGGGTATCATAAATCAAGTCTTCTCTACGCACAGGAAGTGGCTGTACCAACGAGCAATCAGAAGTATGCGACGGCGTGAATGTAGGAGCATATCGGGATAGAAAGTTTGCATGCTGAATGTGTTTAGCACTTCGATGAAAAATATCGTAGTCATAAGAACTCAATGCGAAGTTCTAGCATTGAACCATTGCGGCTGATGACTATGCTAGTGATTGTGTGGGGTGGTAAACAAATTTCAACCCCTCATGTTTAGTGAAGATGGTGAATTTGATACCAAACAGATATTTGTGTAGGCGTTTTACTCCCCAACGGACAGCCAATGACTCCTTCTGGGTCTGAGAATAACTCATTTTAGCTTTCAGGAGTCGCCGTGAAATGCAGATCACAGGTAGGCCACATTGTTCCAGAGTAGCACAATTGCTTGTCGGATATGCATCAGTAATTGCAACGGTATAATCCTTCGGCGAACACGGTTTAAGAACCACATTCGACTACAGGAGTGCCTACAGATTACGTAGTGTGTGCTCGTGAACTGAGATCAGTTTTCCTCTCAGCACTCGTTCCTTTTTTAGTCAGGCTTCAAATTTCAAACAGTTCGAAAGAGTCCTCGCATTCTGTGGAAGTACAATTTTTACATCGGATGATTCCATATCAGCTGAATGCATGATGAAATTTCCGTACGTGGCGCCAAATGTGATACTGTAGGGATTAACGTAGTATTATCCCGCACAGAATATCACGGAATCAGAACGCGGATATGGCATACGACGTACCGTAGTATTTCGTATATGGTCCACAAGTATGTACAATATCGGTGTCAGTGAATACGACAGAAATAGTAAAAGTCACATGTATAGTCAGTCATAAATACCACACAAGTACACGAATTCAACAAGGTCTTTAGCTCATCCACCCCACATCATCAGCGACTTTTCATACTTGATCCACGGCTTTTTCAACTAAGACGTTTGTGAGCAGGGACGTGACGTCATACGACGCCAGAAAACAATTGCGATAGTCTATGTCTGGCAAATTCGATTTCAGCAGAAAGGTACCCTCAAGCTGCACGCCTCACATGCTCCAGTTGAGAACCGTATGGTAAACTGAAAACGTGTACAATTTTGCTATTTTGAGGACCGCTTCATTTAGAATGTCCAAAAGATGTTCATCGTTCTTGTGTTACGTGGTCACCGGATCTGAAGTAATAAGATGTGGAGAGGGGAGACAGTCGCACCTAAGGAAACGTTGAACAACAAAAAATTTTGCTTGCATATTTCAAAGATAGTTTGACTTGAATATTGTCTCCAACATAAGGAAGCAATATCTGATAACTGATGCATTAAAATAGCTGTAATCATAAAGTAATAAAATATCAAATAATCTGTGAGCTAAATCTGAGGAACATGTAGAGTTCTGATTTACGATAAACTGTTACCAATTTTCAAAATACTTGAAAAGGTGTTGGTTACACCAAAAGAATAAAATTATTCCAAAAGAAGAATCAGCGTGAGATTTATCTCGAAGGAAATGATAATTTGCGTGCCTGCGTTCTTGTTTTGCATCGCCTTGAATTCTAGCATTATTAAACCTACGCTCTATGTCTTTCATCGACGGACACCGATTCTTCTGCGATTCTTGGAGTGGACCAAAAAGCGTCTGGGTTTCAGACGAAGACAACGAATTTCATTGATCTACTGTTGACGGCAACAATGAGCCTGTGTTTTTGACAGGCATTTCGTAGCGTACTCCCAAACCAGCGGCACACAAGGTTCTTCCTAGCTGTATTTCTCGACCAGCTGAAAAAATTAAAATATTACGGTTATACTAATCTGTGTGGATGATCGACTTCGATGCGCTGGTAGCGGGTAGACTGCTGCTTGAAAGATCCATAGACCCCAAATCTTCTGCTGCCTAAACTTTTCTGGCTATACTTCAACAGCATGGAAATCAGAAGTAACCATCTACTGTGAATTAATATTGAAGAAATACTTGGCAAAATTCGGTCTGTCCTACTTTTCCTATCGACTGCAATTCAGGCCATGAAAGCCGGTGCTCTCATAAAGTAGCCTAGCCCCAAATGAGACACTTAGCACTGAGGACCTTCATGCACTTCCAATAACTCTCTCATCTCGTCTCTCTACGTATAAAAATGTATCCTGTATCCCATAATCGGGAAATGAATGGCAAACGGTACATAGAGATTAGTATTCAATATTGCATGAATTCCACAGAAAAGAAAACTACAAAACGACTAATTCAATGTTCAAAGATTTATGTGCATGTATACACATACAAACGTGTATATATATATATATATATATATATATATATATATATATATATATATATATATATATATATATATATATATATATATATATATATATATATATATATATATATATATATATATATATATATATATATATATATATATAAAGACGGAATTATACACTCGGAGAGATAACAAAATACCGCGGTTAAAATAAACTGTAAAAATGCGCTTTTAGTTATCTTTATGAGTGGTAAATCACTTCTCTCCATAGAAAAACCAAAGAGCACACCCTGACAGCGGAGAATGATGAAAACCACCACGTCACCGCCTGGTCACAGGGTATTCAGTAAAAAGAAATGTGCCTTTTTTGAAACGCAGATGTGCTAGTAAAAAACGCAGTACCCCTAATACTATATTCCTTATGCAGTTTCAGGAACTTCTGTGCAATCTTTCAAGGCGTATTTCAGGAGTTATTTTAGCCCCAACTTTAGCCCAACGTTAGCCCAACCGCGTTGGGTATTGTGCTGCCTGGGTTGTCGTTCAAAAGTTGCATATGGGAGGAGACGAACGATAAAAGAAGTTCAGATTTATCTGCATTTCGTCGTATATCCTGCAGCATTGGAGGCTATACAAAATCATCCAAAAGTGAGTGGAGATCTTCTGGTGTTTTGTCACAAATCAGCAAATCCTCGGAGAGACAAATCATACTTATAAGGCCATTAAGCTCGTGAACAAGCAGTGTCTGGAAAACTTCGCTGCATATACTCAGTCCAAGTAGTGTTCAAAGCCAATTAAAACGACCGAAAATGGCAAAAATCGGTGAGAAAACTCGATTGGCCAAGCAGCTCCGTTTTCCGGAAATCTGATGATAAGCTGACCTTGGTAAAACAAAGCTCTTGATTCAAATCCATCAGAATGACTCTAGGTATTAGCAGTCTTTGTTGCTCACTCCTCAGAGTCACGTTCAGATGTTTCGAGTCTGTACGTAGGCGTATAGTTCCAGATTTCGTCATGGCAACTACCGTCGAGCAAACCCCTTCCTGTTGGTTTACCAACTTCCGCGATTACTATTAGACCCAGTTGACGATCTAATTTACAGCGCAGTGGAACATACCAGATGAGGATCGAAAACCGGCATGGAGCTGAACAGAAAAGTCGATTTTATCCAAACCGTTTGCAGAGTTGCTCTGGAGCACAGTGACAAAATCGAGTTGCTGAGTAGGGTATTGGTGGAAAGTTGTTTTCGGTCATCAAAAACTTGACTTTATGTGTTGCATGATTCTTTGGATTCTTGACGTCCTACTCTACTTTGCCTCGGACATCGGTTTCTGTCCCCGTTCACGTTCTCATAGTGATGGTGCAACGTTTGATGGCAGCTTCATCAATGTAGGATACAGGAACAATATCCACTGAGGCACCGGAATCCATTTGAAAACGACACCATTTCCCGTCAAGTCTGATGTCCGCGAATATCCGTCGGTTTGCGCTGCAACAAAGAAAACCGTTTATACTTGGTTTTGTGTTTACTGATATTTGGCAGGCTTTCTGGGGAGTGAAAGACACTTTCGGGTGAAATGATTCTGCTTTCTGCAATTAGACCATCTCCCCAAGCACGACGGTATACGTTGCTCGTGCCTGTGACCACTAAAATTACGTGCAATGCATGCGGCCTTTGTGCACGTTTTCAAATCAGTCTTGACGGGCTCTGAGTGTCATATTTTTGGTGGCTTCTTAGCTCTTGCATATTGCAATTTTCAAATCCAGCTAGCTCATCAGTGAGGATTTTTTTTTTTGTAGTGGCGTCATTTCACACGTCGGTCACCGTCGTGTTTCTTATTATTTCACTCTTAAATCTTTCTCCCCGGAAAAACTGAAATCGTTCGATTATTTTGCCGGACTATTTGAAGCAATATTCATCCGTTATGTTGAACTCCGTCACGGGATCATATTGTATTTCGCCCTCGTCAAAAGACCAATTTCTTGACACTCGCCTAGCATCATCTCCAAGACAGGACAGAGCACAATATCTGAGAGTCAATGGGTCCCAAAAATAAATGCATCAGGAAAGGAAAATCTTAGAATTTCCCGGGACTCGTGAGGCTGTGTTGTGTACTTTGGGCACATGTTCATTGAAAGACAACTACCGGATTCTTCTGGTTTCCCCCACATCAACTTTTGTGCTGACCGCTATAGCTAGGAAGAAGGCTTCTTTGCTGCCTAACCATCTCGTTTTATTAGTGCATAATGTAATGTTTATGTACGACTTCGAGCCTTGTACCGAATCGTTGAACATAACTTGTTGGTTTATCTGCTTTCTGTGATCAAATCTTTTGACTGAATGGTGTTGAGGCAAACCCAAGCTTGATAGGAATCATCTCTTATCCTATTGTTCCACTCTCTAAGTGTTCACCGTTCCATTGTCTCAATCCTTGACTTCGATACTGGAAGGTGCAGCTTGCACATCACGTGCTTCATCGAGATGACACTGGTCAGCTAGGAAAGATGGACCACGAACTGGTCCAGAATCAAACAATAATCTCATCAAATAGTTACCATGTTGCTAAAAAATTTAGCCCTGAGGGAGGTGCAAAGTCTCGGCTTTTTTTTCTTTTTCAACTTACATCTTATCAAATAACAATGGGACAATATTTCAAGAAAGGGGGTTGTGGCTAATTTGAAGTTGCCAACTGGGGAAAGAAATCGGTGGGGGAAGGATTCGAACCCATGACGGAAGGGCCTGAAGTGCGCCATGACGACCGTTTGACCACCGCCGGTCCAGCCCTCGGACTCGAAAGGCCTGTGGAAATCGCATCTGGCGCTGGTATTTCATGCTCGCAGTTCGGAGTGACGAGTAAGACTGGTAGTAATGTTGGCCTAATTAGCGGGATTTGGTTAGGTGCTATTGATGGCGGTTCAAGTGCTAGGTAATTCGATGGGGGTGACTACGTAGATTGAGACAGTGTAAGTCTGCCGGGGGGCTCGCGTTCTCGAAAGGCAGGTCTGAGGTGACCAATAGATATGGTGTCGATTCACCCGGTAATGTGGAGGGCAAACATTTTCGAGTTACGCCCTATCACGTGAAACCGGCCCGTGTGAGTTGACATCAATAGCGATCGTACACTGTCATAACGGGGGAACATGTGTGTAGCTGTTTCTAACGCGGCTGAAGCGAGGCTCATGGTCATTTGTGCGCGTGGTGTACTTGACTTGAGCACTTGCATGCGCTGCGCAAGGCGCTGAGTGTAGCCACCGGAATCAATAATCATCGTTAGTGAGGGGATTACTAACTCTTCTGGCAAACGAAAGGTGTAACCGAATAACTGCTCACCCGGTTATCACAGACACTGCAATCTTGAATCTAACCGGGAAGAAATTGCCGAGAAATCCTTCGATGCTGGCCACAAAGAGACCATAGTGTTCGAAAATCTTTTACAGCCTTTCAGTTCATACAAGTATTGACTATGCACGGTGTGCGGTGATTCTGGTTGCTGCCTCCTCGCGACAGCCTTAATCGGAATCAATGAGAAAGGAAAGCAGTATTAATGGAGCAATAAAAGAAATACAAATATTGGTATCTAGTCGATAAAGAAAGTTTGTGAGTACAAGAGGGCCACTGCTAGCGAGGCCTGGTCATTTCCTCGAACATATTTAACCAGTGGGTGGGAGGGTCTCTTGGACCCCACCCAGGAAGTCTATCACGCCTCAAATGGCCACGTTCACGGGTTAGGTTTTTAATACCTTTCTTCCATGTTATGGACTGGCCACCCCTACTTATCTTCTAACTGTTACCTGCCTCAGCAAACATTGCGGGCCAAGGAGTCCTGTCAGGGAACATGTGCAACACGTCCCAAACATAGCTTGGTAACCTTTAGTGCTTCATCTAATAATTTGGTTCGTAAAACTAAGGCTCTTCCGCGAACCTCAGCTTTGCTTATACTGTATTCCCACCATGTTTGGGCCCTGGTAAGAAAAAATCGGTGTTCAAATACCGACAACCTTCGTATATCCTCTACCTGCAGTGACCATGACTCCGAACCATACAGAAGCACAGGTCTGACAGCCGCGCCGTACAATCGACCCTTGGTAGATAAACGGATGTCATATCTACCCCACAGATAACGCAGATTGGCAAATGCCACACGATCCCTCTGCATACGTAGACACCCCATCAGATATTTGACTTCCGAGTGAAATGCAGCTGCCTATATAACAGAACTTAACTATCATGTGTACAATTACCCTAGATACTTTACCTTGACTTTATGCCGTCGGCTATCCTCTGGCAGGTACCTGCATGAAGCACTTATGAACGTGAGCATGTTGTAAGGTAAGCCCTTTAGTCAAATTTTCGTTACCAGTGGGTCGCCACCCGTTGTTAGCATTCATAAACATTTTCAGGGGGGGGGGGGTATTCTACCTAAAAGTTCACTGCCTTAAAGTAGTTTTCGTATACGACATTCCTCCATCGAAGCTGGGCTAGTTCTGAGAATTTCTTCGAATGCCTCGTAATCCCGGGAAGAGAGGATTACATAACCTCGGTTGGTAGCCGGCTCGGTACCTGCCGGAAACGACTGGAATCATTAGTTATTTCGTATCAATGGTTTTAAATATTTGTGTTGATTCTAGTTCAGGTTGCTGATTGCCACGGTGTTCTGATAGCTGAGCTTGAAGTTACGATCGCAATCGTTTGATCACTAGTCGAGGTCACATTGTCAGCGGCTGCGTGCTGTCGTCAGTGATCATCAATATTTATACGTTTGACATTAATTTTGACGTTGAGGCTCCTAGACGACCTTGAACCCAAAGGTCGACGTTTTGTTTTTACGCATGATCTTATAAACGAAGTTCGAGCGCGTCTTGTGAACGTGTCTTCTATCCAGTCTCATAGCAAACTATCAACGAAATCTCCTCTATCGAACGAATAGCGAAGACTCGAGTAGATGGACAGATGCGAAAGTGTATTCTATATATCGTGATACCGAAACAGTACTGAAAAAGAGAAATACCCGAAAAGCTAATGAACGCTACGATGAAGCAGAAGGCGAACCGAATACGTGTTCATTCGGCGACAAACTGAAAGTGAAAGTGATTCGAAAGCGAGGTTGACGGAAACCTCGGAAAAGTCAGTTCAGTAAGACGTACACAACCGAACAAAACAGTGAGATCGAAACCGAGATGTAGAAAAGATCGTAGAGAAAATAAATGTGAAACGGTGTCCAGAAAATGGTCATTTTCTCAGCGTGATCGAGGTCACTACAGTCTCTACTAAGCTAGCCTTTGACCTGAGGCGGCTGAAGTTCCTTCTGAGGAGCATGACTTCTTGTGCTTTGTGCTGTTGTTTCCATTCTCAACGTTTGAGTTCTCAGTGATTAATTTCTAAAGATGTATGGGCGTGAAAGCATTCAGATTTGGTAACACAGGCTGTATTATTTGAGTCAGCTGATTCCATTTCCGGCTTTCTTACTCACTTGAACCGTTTGCTGCTCATCGGACTGTACGCGTGGTCCATTTCAACATGTCTATTGATCGGGTAGTTTGAAGAGTACCAGGCTTCCAAACACTCTCTCGCATGCCTCGTAGTTCTTTGATCCAGGATTTTAACCTCATCCAGACTGAATTCGTGTCCTTGATCCTCGTAGACATATATAACAGAGAACGGATCACGTCCCTTTTGTAGCGAGTTTACTCTCGTGCATTCGACTGGCCACTTTTCTCCCGATTTGACCAATGTAGCACTTGTCACTGTCCATACATTAGATCTTGCATATAAAGTTCCTTTTTTCTTCGGTTTTGAGTTGTTCTTTTGCTTTTGAAATGAAGCCTCTCATGATTTTGGTTGGTCTGAGAGAAACTTTAGTGCCTTGAGATTGAAGAAGTCTAACAGTTATTTCACACACGTTTTTGGTTCATGGTGGAGTGATCCTTTTGTTTGGTTGTATTCTTTGATTTATCTTCCTATCCATTCCCATGCACGGTTCTTCATATGAAGTTTCTTGGATATCTGTTTCGTCGGAACTTCTTGAAGAGATAGTTTTTTTTTTGAGTTTTCAGTTCCACTTTGCTGCAGTGGGTTTTAGCTCTCAGGGTCCGAATGCATGGCCTTTTATGGTGACTTGGGTGAATGCTGTGAAAACTTATTATTTGGTTCGTGTGTCTTTTTTCCCGATACACGGATGCCTCCAGCGTGCCGTTGGCGTTTCTTTTAATTGCCACTTCCATAAATGCCCATTCTCCATTCTTCTCCGATTCCGTGATGAATTTGATGCCGTTGAGGATGTGATCGATTGTTGTTGTGTGTTTTCATCATCCAAGTTTCTGATGAAAAAAGTATCTTCCACGTATATGACCAAAAGTTTTGGGCTGAATCCCTGGTAGTGCAGCGTTTTCCAGAGCCTGAATTACAGATTCAGCTAAAAATCCGGATATGGGTGAACCTGTTGCGACTTGGAGATGACTGAGTTTGAATGTGTAAATTTGTGACCAAAATTACCATGGCCGAACATAACCAATCAGCACTTAGCTGTACGCAGTTTGTATGTTGTTCGATGCCACAGGGCTGTTCGTTGTTCGTCCGCTTTCTTTAGGGACAACTGGTTCCCGCCAATTGAAAACCACACTTTTGACTGCTCTGCTTACGGACGGTTGAACCTTTAACTCCCTCAGCTAGTATCTCTTCCGGTGTCACTCCCAAACGTGAAAGTGAAAGGCATTGTTTCAATACAAACCGCCCTTCTCATATTCCACCGACTTTTACCGTCTTTAAGCACGCGTCGAAACTTTTGGCTTGTTGGCTTTTTTATAGGTCATTCTCGGGATCTAGTTAGTACCTGTTACCCGGAGTACTAAAAACCCATCGGTGTTCCTTTGTTTTGTTTGTACACGTCACCATCAAATTTGAAATTTTCGAATTACGAGACATGCAAAAATTACTAAAGAAGAGTGCTGGGAGATAGAAGCTGATGCGTCAAACACCACTCAATTCTACGGGTTACCGAAGTTGCACAAAGGAGGTATTCCAGTCAGATCCTGAATCTCCCTACCTTGCTCTCCAACGTATAACCTGGCTAAAGAACTATGGAGACGGTCGAAACCACTAAAGTGCGGATCAAATCACTCGGTCACCAATGCGCAGCAGTTTTTAGAAAATCTAAAAAAACCTAACCGAAGATTCATCATGCATTTAGAACGCTCAAATACCACTGAAAACCACGGGAACTTTGTACGTATGTTTCACCCTCGTTAGGAATCACCAGCAGTACAAATCCAACGAGCACCCCAACTGGGACTCGAAATCTGAGTGAACAATTGAAAATCGATAGGGAAAAATATCGAAATTTCTACGTAAACGTGATATACTCAAAAATACAGATGAAGCATAAGACTGAGTAAAACAAGTAAACTCATGTGACCTGGGAATCGCATCCGACTCTTGGATTGCGGGACTGGTTGCCTAACGATATTATTCCCCTAGAAACCGCGTTTGTCTGTTTTTTCTACAACGTGTAGACTGTAATGTCCGACACTATTTGAACACGATAGCCGGAATGGTATTTCCCAAGAACCGCGAGAAAGCGAGGGCAATAGGGAGCAAAATCTGTAGGTGTGTATTTGCGAGACCTTGCACGGGGAATATACCAGAGAAACGGTCAAGTGGCCACAGCTCTCGGCACCCAACGTCCAGTTGAGCAGTATGCTGAATAAATGAATAAAGTCGTGTCTCGCTAGAGAGGTCTCCTCCATGAAGGTCTTCTGAGTTCTGCTTTGATCTTCAATGTGGCTCCGAAGTGTTGATTACCTCAGATCTCTGGGGACATTGTTCCTTGTGTTGTTGGTGTGACTTTGGATAACTGATGGGAAGAGACTGTTTACGCCTGCATTTGGAGATTCTTTGTACTAGCTTTATGGATAGGGCTGATCATGCGCCGGATACTCATCCTGAAAATCGCTGTTTCGCTGACCGGAACTACGATCTGTCAGTAGTATGCGCCCACCCACGGCTTCGAACTCCCTGTACGCCCAAATGGCACCTTTCAAGACCGTGGATGTAAAGGCGTCCAGCACCCATATGTCTCACACATTCAAGAGGGAGAAAAAGCAGTGTCATTTCCACCCAAAGAGTGTTAGGTTGTCGGTAATCTCTCGTAATTGGTATTCCTTTGGGTAGTCTCAACCACTCGCACAGACAGCATTCGAGCGGGTAGACCAAAATGCAGTGGACATCCCGAGAAAGTTCGAATTATCAGTTTACCACTTTTATATTTGTAAGTAGGCAAAATAGTGTGAATACTTAGAGAAACTATGAATGAGCGGGTTAATTTGTGGGTTTCTGTTCATTTCCAATTTCTACCCATGATTTGCAACGTCCCTTGGTGCGCACCACTTTGTCGTACCAAATTTTTTATTGTATAAAACAAATACACACGTTTTTGAACACATACCGTATCAAGTAACACAAAAATCTCTCAATAAATCATTCGTTCTGGCACAATCTCTCTTTCTGATTTAATGTGTCCTGCAGAACTCTGAACCAATGTTCTAGCCGTAACCAATAAACATTCAGAAGCATTCACGAGGACATTTTGGCTCTCGTTCGTACAACACATCGATCAACTCAATATTCTTCCACCAAGTACTGTCGACTAAACTGGGTTATACTGAAAACTATGGTCGACCTTGAACGTTTGAAGTCCATATATCTGAGGCAAGAAAGGTGAACGCCTGTGAGCTTGTATTGTACTATTTGTTTCATTTCGCTTCTATCTCACAGTCTATCCAAAACATACGGGTTCACTTCCGTTCAGCCACAATCCTGGCGTACGGTGAATTCCAGTTTATACAACTGGTTCTACTCTCTCTCTCTCTCTCTCTCTCTCTCTCTCTCTCTCTCTCTCTCTCTCTCTCTCTCTCTCTCTCTCTCTCTCTCTCTCTCTCTCTCTCTCTCGCTCTCGCTCTCTCTCTCTCTCTCTCTCTCGCTAAACAATGGTGTCCTTTGTAATTTTTGGCAACTTAGCGTAGTATCATTTGTACAAACTGGAATTCAACCGTATGCTGGCATTTGGACCGAAGTGATCCCAAATATTTTGGACAGACGGTGCATAAATGTTTTGTCCTTTCATCTCAGCACGCATCTTCGTCTACGCCAGTTTGCTAATGTTATCTTAAATGGGCACGATTCCTCGAATAGTGGCACACTTCTGAAGCTCACAGTAAATACTATCTCGAAATCAGTAATGATAAAGTTTATCATCAAATAACTTCGTTCATATGGGTAGAGTTCTTTTTTCTCTTACATATTATGAATGGTTATTCAGGACTAACGCCCAGATAATGTTAACTTTGTAAACCAAGTGTTAAAAATCGAGTCTTCGCTCGGTATGTACTATATTCCATCAGTCGACCGTTGCCAGCTAAATGTAAACAATCAGCCTTACCTGTCCAGTGCATCATGTGTACTTGTGTGCATACCTGACTCGGATTTCGCACGATGGTATGCAATGGGCGGTTTCTGCCGAATCATCCACTAAACAAATTAGCATAATGGTCGACACGTTTCCGCTCCGGCTTACCTAGATCCTTTGGATTTTGGAAGGCCATGAGATTGTGTGAATACGACAGAGTGTGACACGGTTCATGTGTGACTGCCAATTGTAGACTTGGGTGTGGCTTCCAGGATAGTTTCCACATTCCCCTTCTGGACAAACTTAGACGTAATCGTGAATGACAAACAGCGAGAGGGAAGGCGGGGAATGTTCCACAAGTGTAAACTATGCGGTATGCGATAAGATGTCTACCATCATTTACATTTCATCACGAGAAATATTTTTGTTGATAACGCAGACTGAATAGAGCATGGTTCTCGTTGTTTTCAGTACTACGTGATAGGTGGTCCTTAAGCTGTGGAGTTTCTCACAAATAATATAATCTAAAACAAAATGAATTGCTTTTAGTTGCCGAAATACCCAAGTAGCAGGCCAGTGGAAGTCAGATGGCCATCTATCTTTGTGGAACTTAGACCCTGACGTGCAGAGTCCGACACTGGCAATACACCGGATCCGGACCGGAATAGGACGGGTTCCTTTGCATGACCGAGAACTTGCCGGTGATATCGCGGAAATGCCACCGGTAAATGCTACCAGTAAAAGGTCAACAGACGAAAATGAATGTACGACTCTGTACTCTTCATTCCGTTACACCCTGAACTGGCACCTCGCAATCCTAGGTTAAATTCATAGTTTATCTACCCTCATTAGGTGGCAGTACGTGGTGTATTTCTGTAATCAACGCAGAAGTACGGGACACTTCCCATTTTTCTCCTCCAATACTTATAGTTTGGATGACCTCTTTCTGTATGTGGCGCGGGCATTCTGTCCTGTCCTTAGCCACAGTAATGTACGGAACAATCCGCACATGGTGAACTCCGTCCATTGGAAGATAATTTTAAAATTCGTTGGTGTAAAATTGAGAACCATCGTCAGTGACTATTTCTTCAGGCAAACGGATGCTCGCGAGCCGGTGTTACAACGGCCACATATTTATTTTAGTATTGATTTCTTCATTCAGAAAGGCTTTTGACCACTTAGTGTAGAAACAAGTGGTAATGAACAGAAACATTCTCTTAGCGATGAGAGGAGTTTTCAAGTGGTTTCATACTATCATTCTCAACACTAGCCAAAAGGTCCCACAGGGCAATCAATGGGATGAATAGGTGCATTCAATGGTTTGGAGCTTTTACCAGAAGGCCGGCATGGTGCACATTCTCTCACTGAAGCCTAAATACTGGAGCTGAAAGGTAGCCGCCAGCTGTACTTGCTTATGCGTGCCTTCGTTCGCAAGATACGAGGGTGTCCCTGGAGCCCAGTCGGTATGACGGCAGGGACCAAACTTTCCGGTATTACAAGCAGATCGATCTCATGACACAGTCGTTAACTACTGACGGATCTGTTTCAGCGACTTTATATAGTGATACTTCGTGTTGTAGCTGTTTTCTATATGGCCATTTGGAGGAAGCGTAAGTACAGACGGGTTTCGGAACTGGATCCTCGTCTGTGTACTTCTGAACCTCGCTAAGCGTAACCGTTTTATAGTTCATTTCATTGATAAGTGAACACGTTTTACCGACTTCGAAGTGTCCGTTCTCGCCTGCATTCCCCAAAGGAAGACGAGAAAAAGCAGGTCAGCTACTTGGTTGTTTCGTTCAGCACTATCAACCATATCAAAACTGTAATTCAACAGTGAAGCGTACAGACAACTGATACGTATGGGGCGTGGGCCTTTGCTATCACGGCCACATAGGTAGATCAAAAAGGCGTGATCAGTGTGCTAAGCAGAACGCCATCCAAAAAAGCAGAGGTGCTACTTCTCTTATGCCCAAACACATGCGACAGCCTCCTTCTCACCGATGGAGAAATTTCGCTCCGCAGAAGATAGAGACCATTAGGCATAAGCAACTACCTTCTCTAAGCCACTTTGTAACTGCGATAACAGAACTCCAGTCCCGAAATCAGAAGCCTCTGTAAAAAGTACGTGAGACAGCTCTCATCAAAACAGCTACCATGGGAGTTGATGCGACCAGTTGACGAACAGAATAAAAAGCACACTATTTTTCCTTATTCCAAACAAATTCGTAGCCATCTCATGTTAGCCTACTTGAAGGTCCCAAAGCGGTTGCGAAATGTTTTGAAATTTCGTAGATAGTAAGCACAAAGGTGTAAAAAGGTTTGACTTGGTCAACGGTTACTGGCTCCTGGCATTCCAAGACAGTTTCTGTGCTCTCTTCACTGGGTCCCACTCTAACCGATGGAATTACATGACCTGGAAACCCAATTTCCTATGCATCTAATTGGCATTTTCCTAAATTCGAAAGAAAATTAAGTTCGTTTAGGCGAAGTAATACACTTTTCGGACAGCAATTGAAAATATCCGCCAAGAGACATAACAACGTATAGGCGAACACTTTCGGGACAGTAGGGAACAAATCATCGAGGCATGAGGCTTTTTTGGTCGTCAGAGTACTCAGATGTATCCAGAGAACCCAAATCCTTGCTGAGTTTTTTGATCTCAGCGTAACGGTTCTCGATCCTGGAATTACTTCCCCAAAGCTTTTTCATAGCATGCCGCATTTCCCGAAAACTGGAGTTTCCTAGACTGGTATCTGTATAAAGGCTATCGAGGCCTTCGATTTACAATTTTATCAGCTGAGCGGTCCGCTTGACTTCAGACTTTGCCCGTTTATGTAGGCCTGTTCTTTCCTCCTGCATGGTTTTGTAAGTAAAGGAAAGGAAAATCTATGAGTCTGTACATAGGTGATTCCAAACGGACAAACATTTTGGAAACAAAAATTAGGGTAGTCAATAAGATACTCACAAAACACTGAGCGATTTCGATTACAAAACTAGACAAAATCGGTGGAATTCACAACAGTTAGTAGATGTACTGGGTTTTCAGAAGGGCAGTTTCCCTGTCTGACAGTTATGTATGTTTGTCTTAGTGATGCGTATCGCTTTTTCTTCTCACAGGCTTTTGGGCAAACTCTCAGAAGGCAGTGATCAGAACTGTTCAATAGCGCATTTGGTTGGAACTTAAATAATCCTACTTTTTTGTAAAAACAAAATTTAGGCGTGCATCATTTCTGGTAGGTGAATGTACTAAATTTGTCAGACCGAGTATCATAAAGAAAGTTGTATCAAATCTGTTGAAATCACCACCGAAAGTACACAGAGATTCATCTAACTCCGAGATAATTGAAGTAGGTAGGAGATTAAAAAACTCTCTCAGCTCATTTTCCATTATATTTGAGGTTAGTTAAGTGTTACTAATAAGTATAAGTCAAACCCGTTTAGAAAATATGGCTTTCATTCGACAAAGTGACGAATTATCTTTTCGGTTGAGTATTCCTAAACCAACTTGATTGTCTGGCTCCATCTTGTTTCCACGTAAATGATAACTCTACCACCGCGATGTTGAAGCCTTTTACACATCTCACACGGTCTTACCCAGGCAGTTTAGGACAGTTAACGAACTGGCAAAATCTCGCATTATTTACCTTTGTTTTGTACTGTCCATCTGAATAAAAGGTACTCAGTGCGTCAAATCTTCTGAGATAAAGTTGATCTACTTTTGTATGATTGTCATCGGAGACCTCACTACGGATGACCCTGGATTTCGGTGGGGATTACCCCTGAAGGTACAATATGTAAAGCCGAATCCTACGGTTGGATAGGCTCACGGTTGTCCATGCGAGTCTCAGAAACAGTCATCACGAAACGCTTTCATCCAATAGCCTTAACATTTACGGTGTTGAAACTACTTACCAAGGCTATCCCCTATAGTCTACTCTTACACATGAAGGTCTTTATGACCCGATCCAGCCTGCATATCCATCAGCCAGATGCACTTTAGACGATGAAGCGTTCTTCGTTCATTCTATAGGGAAATCTTTGAATAACTAATTGAAATTGCTCAGATATATTCTCCTAGATTAATTTTCCGTTTTGGCTCTATGCTTCGATCATGGATCGTCATCCAATTAGGTTAATCTGGATGCCCACAACTTGTGCTGGCCTGAACAGCTAATTGATTCACTGAAAGGATGATGTGCACCAAACTAGGAAATCATTCTTAAACACCCTTGACCAACAGTCCGGAGTGCGCCGAGGCACTGTCCACCTCCAAAAATTCGTTTTCTGCACATATCCGTGATCCGTATCCCAACTTCCTTACTAAGATTTCAATGGGCATAGAAAATTTTGTTGTGTACCACACCATTTACAACTCTTGTGATTCATATACATTTGAAATAAATCAGCAAACGTCTGACACTCTTTCATCCAGCCTGGTGTCACTCTTAATCCGTCGAAAATTTCGAGGTGCTTCTTTTTCGCCTTTCCCGTTCAGCTTTCCGCGCTGACAGCGGGACAAATAAAAACAGTCTTTTTCTAAAGTAGACTCAAACAAGTCCTCAAAATAAAATAAATATTCATCTACTTCCCTTAATTATCATACAACGAAGAAGAACACTTCTGGAAGGGGGCGGGTACCAACGAAAGGCTACTAAATGGACGAGTGGTCGGTCGTGGTGGATAATAATGAACAGCAAACTTCGTTGACCGGAACACATTCAATTTTGTGTCTTTTCACATTAACGTGCTTGAACAGTTCCCTAGATTACGCAATCGTTCGTTTCCTGAAATCTTCTGGACTTTGAAAACCACAAGTTATACTGTTCGGTCTAAAGATACCCAGTCGTTTTTCTTTAGACTCTGTCGAGTAGCTTATATCAGAACTCATTGACAGAAATGGTGAATCAGGCACAGAGTTTACCCACAAAATAATTTTTTACAGTACGTCCCTGTTGCATTTCTGCCACTCATCCGAAAACACCTTTTTAATTTTCGATGTATCCCCTCTAGCTATAACATCCATAGGACTTAATCTGTTCCGTATTCCGCTCGCATTTTGGTAAACGAAGAGAGTATTTACTGATCTGTGCACTGGTATTGGGAAGTCCGAATGAGATGGTTTATGAGTGAAAAAGTTTTGTTGACTAGTAAGCACAGAAGCTTACGAAAGTCATGCCATACAGTATGATCTTTTCAGGTACATTAGGAAGTTTCACCGGACTTGGCGGACTGGACCTAGAGTCGATTTTCATAAAGTTGATGTTTTATGTCCATTCCTTGCAACTGCAAACGCCGTTTGTATAAATTTCAGATTATTTTACCAGGGCGATAATGAAGAGTGAGCGAAATGTTATCTTTCGTCCGGATATTGTCGCAACTCCCTCCTCATCACGCTGATCCTCGACAAACAAACCCGAGCTCATTATCGCAACCAACTAGAAACGCCGACTTCCTTCATCCTACACGCATCCCTGTAATCAACAACCCCATTACTATCGATACTCAGTCGTACTGAGTTTTTCTGATGCTCCTAGCTTGCACACATTTGCACACGCACGTACGCACACATAAACACAGGTGCGCTCGCTTAGTTATCCTGTTTTCAACCAAGTTATATCTGCTGTTTGGTCCTTGTGGCTGTCAAGCCTTCAGGCGCCTCGTGGACCAAATTTCGATACCGAACGGAGCTGAACACGTAATCCGTGGTTCCTCTCAATTACCGGCGCGTACACTGCGCGACAAGTGTGTAGGGGCCCCTTTGTTTTGCTGTACATTTCCACTTCTGTATTCCCTAACGTAACCATATCTGAGTAGAACGACTGAATACCTATTACGAAGCAGAATATACAATTCCCCAACATAAATTACCAGCAGCTAATCAAATCAGAGCATGCAAAAATGGAAGTGAGAAAAATATAGGACCACCATCAGCTCGGCTTCTGTAGTTGCCACTTCAAATCGTGTGCAAGCTGCCTTTCTGTTTGAGACCACGACACATCTCGGTATACTTTTACCATACCTGTGATTACTTCTTGGTTAAAGTTCACTCATTCTCGCTTGAGGGCACTTACCAAACCACTCGGACCGGTAAAATATGGAATCCCTGTACACCTGGCGAGCAAGTAAGTCTCACAATTTCTCAGTCGGGTTTAGATCTGGGCTGCATGCTGGTCAACGCATGACCTTGATTCCACGGAAAAGCCGACAGTTTGTGGTGTTATCATGTTGGAATATGACGTCACCTTGTAATCTGTTGTCCCCTAGCCGCAGTAAAACTGTTCCAACGAACGAATACACGCAGTGGAATATTGTATAACCCCAAGTATAGCTAGTTCACTTTGGCGTTTGACTGAGGACGCTTCCCAAACCATCACTGAACTCATGTCGTTGTTTCATTGATTAAAGTTCTTTCTTTTCTGATAACGTGCCAGTAATAATTCCAAGCATTTGGTCCTTTCAAAATAACTTTTTTCATCACCAAAGTAGACGTTTCCCCACTTCTCTGCCCACTCTAATTGCTTTCAGCCCATGATAAGCCTTGTCCTTTATGCAGAGATATGAGTTCATTTAGAAGCACTGACTTTGATCAAAGCTTTCAAAGTCGTTATGGTGCACTTGGTTCTGCAGACCCCACTAAAAGTCTTTTAGTTCAATTCCGTGCGGCGCAGACAAAATTCAATGTGAGTTTTGTGGGGTGTATACTTGCAACCAATGCGTATGAAGTTCACATTGGACACTAGGAAGCATCACGTGCTCCACTGCACAAGAATCTCGTGATTCCGGCTCTCATGCCCCCTGTCATTCACCAGGTTCACAGACCGAACTGAACAGTTCGCTGTCAGGCTACGTGGTTCTTCTGGTTCCGCGAAAGTGTGCACACGACAGCGCACGGGAATAGTGGGTCCCGTACTTGTTTCACCTTCGTTTTTCATGTTCTCTGCTCTAATTATCACATAGTGCATAGTTTCGGTTTGAAATGTGGTATGTCTGGTAGTATCGTGCATTCGATCGTCCTGACCAGATATAGTGTTGTTGGAAGTACAAAAGCGGAAATATGCGGAAAAATGAGGGGGTCCATTACTTTTGTCCCGCAGTGTATCACACACCATATCTGCAACGTGTGTGTGGGCGGCGTGCAGCAGTCTAGCACAAAACTGTATGCTCAATAATCCATATTTTATCCTTGGAGTTTCGAATTTCCACTTTGGTTACTACAAGCAATCATAGTAGTTTATTTTTCTGTAGATTTTCTAGTCAACCGGATAAAAGGTGTCAGATGAAGATTAAAAAAAAACATTTCATTTTACGAGTTCTTATCTCACAAGTGCAGTTTCTGGCCCCGAGGCGAATATCAAACCGAGAAAATACTTGAGTAAATTTGTCAGAGTAAGCATATACATGTTTGTACCAACTAGGATGATCCAATTTAATCGAGCTCATATCCGTAGAAATACCACTAGCTAGACCAATGGAAAGAGTGGGCATCTCCGGGACTTAACAGCAGCACCTATGAAGTCACGGCTCTTGAAGACAGACGTCAGTGATCTTCATCTCAAGGCTTTTTCGGATGGCCTCGAAACAACACAATAACTAACTGCCATCACCATCAGCAACCAAAACAGAAATTTGAAAGTTCAACAGTGGACCAGGAGTTACGAAACACACCGCATATTCTAAGAATTATTTGTTTACTGCATGTATTTTGCCGTTCATAAAGTAATTATTCTTTTTCGACACGTTTTAGACACACAAAAAATACACCTTATACAGTGCAAAACTAAAGCACTACAAGAAATGAAAATCCTAGTTCAATTGTCAAATGAATTGGACGGCGAAACAATCGCCCAGTTTGATTCTCGTGTCATTCGTGGTAGCCGAACTAACTACTGTTTTCTACAACAAAAACGAACCAATCAGAACGTGGGACTGATTTACTCCGACAGCTAGTTCGTCTGTCCTGGTCAAATCGTTCCAAAAAGTGGATTTTTAGATGTAAAAAAACAAGTGGATTTTCCGTATACAAGAATCAGGCTCCTCATGCCAATAACACATTCTATGGATTATTCATTTGTTTTAGTTGCTACAGTTTTGGGCGGAACATTCCGCGTCCCAAAAGGTTGACCAACTGTTTCAATACGTAGTGGCACAAACAAGTGCTAATAGTTGTGAGCAGTATTGCAACAATTTCCAAATTAACGAATTTGATCAAGAAAATAATCGTACCACGTCGCTTGATGATTATCCGTGAATATCATTTGTCGTACACCAAGTTGTCTGATCCACCAGCAGCAGCAATCCGAACTGCTTCCTGGTCTAGCCTGACTGATAATGTATTCAGTCTTCTATGTATTATTCAACTAGTCCTGGTTTTTTTGGGGTACTCTGCTATTCATCGCGACTGTGGTCCCAAACAAAAGTTTGCATTTTTTCAATATTTCATTGCATCACGGGCACTGTCAGATATTCCGGTGGTTTACGGTTCAATCCCACCGACTAGTGTGTACGTATTTTACGGCTACTGACCGTTTGTTCCTTCAGAGTGGTTTGCTGCTTTATAGGTCGGATTTAGAATTCTCCTGGGAAGCGCAGCTATGCATAGTCTGGCCTTTATTTCAGTGGATCGGTTCGTTTCAAGTCTACAACCTATCTAGTATAAGTCAACTCTTTCGAGAGCCCATATGATTTCCCTCATCGCCACGTCCTGGGCGAGTCCCGTTCCTTAGTTATAAGTTTCTTTCTTAACTGGATCGATTTCAGTCGCTGATGCTGTTAGATATCGGCTTACCGTCATTTTGATCGGATTTGTCATCGCATGCATCGTGATCACGTGCACCGATCCGTGTATTTTACTTGTTATGCGGCTTTGTAATTCCAAGAATGCTATCGGTATACACACGGCGAAGAGTGTGTCCTTGAAATTTGCTAGAAGAAGTGCCTTAACTGTAAGCCAACAAAATGTACGTGGTCATCTACTGCGTACACCTGAAACCGAATCGAATACAAGATGGTTTCGGTTATCCGTAAAAATTGCTCATTTCCCTCTACACCACATCTTTATTGGCTGGTTGAGATTCGTTATCATTTTTTATTTCGTGAAAGAGGTACCTACCCATATATGAGCCAATTATGTTCGGTTAACTATGATTAGGAGTTTCATGAAACATTGTTTGGGGTACCATGTTCTAACTAGTGACTACACTGGAGATTTTCTTCAACTCGCGGCCAGAAATCAAAGCCACAACCCACTGATGCAACTTACATCTTCTGGCAAAACTACATGATTGGAAGGGCAAACGGTTTGGGTACTAATAATACAATGATTTTTACAGAATGGCATCCGGACGTAACATTACAGATAAACTCGAAGTTAGTGGCTACAGTTTGCAAACAACAAATGCAGTCAGAGTTTCGAAGTAAACGCCCCAATAAAGGCTCAGTTCGCTCAATGACAAAACATCATGCCGGGCTGCAGGCTGTCCAATCTGTTTTCCCGTCACACTGAATGAAGCTTCACAGAGGCAACATATTTGTGCCCACTTTTGCCCAATCAGTGAAAAACGAACATACCGCGTGATACTGGTTGTGATTTTCTGTTCCATAACGTGTTGGTTCACACATACCGTTTGTTCAATGGTTGAAGCTGTTCGAAGTGAATCGATGCTCCGTTTGGTAAGTGGTGGAACACCGCTCTAGATGGATTTTGTCATCCGTGCCTGTAGTCCCGTTATTTATGATTCGTTGTACAAAAGGTACAGAAAACCATCAAACACATCGTCAGTTGTCATTTAGGTAGAACTTTTTCAGTTTGTTTTGTTCATGTGCCATCGCGCTTTTGACATACAACTGACGATTTGCTGGGTCTTTCTGTTAGTTATATTAACTATTTATTTGAAACGAATTTCCTAGCGCAAACCTCCGTTTCTGCCAAAACACTGCCATTCAAATAGAAAATCTCTTCTTCTCATTAAGGCTGAATTTATGAACCTTATAATTGAACGGATCCAACTTTGACAGTCTTCTGAACCTCGGAAAGACAACTCACTTCCACGTAGACCACATAGGAGGCTCAGATTGACACAAGCCGATACACAACCACAAGGGGAGGTGCCTATTCCCTTTGCAGCAAGATGTACCTACCTCCGTGAAAAAATAATTTATGCCAGCATTGATTTTTCATCATCAAGTATTTTTGTGATTCGTGACAGATTCCATAGATCTCTACACGATGGTTTAGATTATTTGGAAATTGGTAAAATCTACTTGGATATTCACCGAAAAAGCACAGTTGTCAGCATTTTGAAAGTCAGGCAGTGCACATTTCGGACGTAGATCAATGCCGATATTCTCACAAAAGCATAAAGCTGATTATGCAACCATAAAGATGTGCGAAGTTGAAAAAGGAGAGTATCGGTGGGCAACCTAAGTGAAAACAATGTATCGTAAAGAATCCGAGTGTAAGATCGTCGTAGGTATAAATCGGGCATTGAGTAAAAAGCGTGACGGACTGCGTCATAAGCGGCTATCTGATCAAGGGAGGCAGATATTGTAGATTTGCGGAAGTGCGCCTGAGTTCCATAGAATCTTGTAGAGTTATCATATATGGCTAGTGTGATTTCCCACCGTTCGATTAAATTGTTACGATCACCGGTTGACGTTCAAGTTGAGAAAACCTTGGAAGTTTTGTCACCTACAATGAGATAGCTCCATCTCTATCCTAGTAAGTGAACGGGAAAAGTGAGTCTAGTCCAGCAGTAATTTAGGCCTCTTACAATAACCTATCCCAAGGACATTTTTTTGTTTCAAACAAAACAGTGATATTTATCTGCACAATTTACTTCTGGGTAAGGATGTCCCCAATGGTGGAGGGCCAAGTGAATTTTTATCTGACGTGCTGGGCACAAAGTAGCATGCAGCCACCGTGGGAACGAACCAGTGTTCAATTACACTCCTTCATCATCTCATTTACTCTTGGCTTCAGTAGGCCGACGCCTCGAACCAGAAGGTAAAAATGAGACCATTGCTGATAAGCAGAGCACCAAAAGGAACAAAACAGCAAAATTATTCATCACATTTACAGTGAAGTGACTTTTTGTAGGATCTCCAGTAATGCAAAGAAACAGATGAGTGGTGATGAGTTCACAAGCGCAATATATATTTGAATGCTTCGAAAGAGGGATCGTGGTGCACATCTGGACTTTTGATTTGATCTTTAAATTATTAGGTCTGTAATCACGGGTGAATGTTGAAGCTTGGGTCAGTATATTCCAAATGGATGGTGACATCTCGGCTAGAAACAATTTATATAGTTTGATTCGTCGTGCAGTGTGAACGTTCATATACTATTGAAAATCATAGAATCACTGCCTAGACATTCTGTCCTTGCTAGGAATTATCAGCAGTGCACATCCGTTGAGCCCCGGTGGTGATTCGAATCTGAGGTGAACGATTGTGAGTCGAACAAATAATCAATAAGCTCTCCGGACTGAAGGTTTAATGAACTATTGAAATTCACTGGAGGAACTATTTCCTCCGCGTTTCACTTCTCTGTCCTGAATTTTCCATAGAATATCAATACACAGAGCTGAAGTGTATAGATTTCCATCGCTCATGCTGTTGGTAACCAGCTTCGCGACGATCCATGCTCATTTAACATTATGTGGCCTATGTCACCATGGTAATTTAATATGAAGCTGGGAATTCCGAAATTATTTAATTGTTTTATACGGCTTATTGTTAAACCTGTGAAGGTAAAGTTCGACAGAATTGATCTACTTAGTTTGGCCGGCTGTGGTCAAAGAGTTTTCATGGTGGACTCTGGGCCATAGCGACCAGAGATCGATTTCCCCACCACCGGTCACTTTCCCGCCGTCTTTCATTGACCGCAGTCCCCTCCCTGATTTGTTGTACTTATTTGTGTAATAAATGAAGAATGAATGGTTTTTTTTACCTATTTCATTTAAAATAAACACTAGTCCCACCAATAACAAGGACCCAAGTTCAATCTGGATGAGTTTAAAGTTTTTCTAATAGTCTGTCGTATGTCTTCCCAAAGCACAGAGGAAAGAACAAAGTGAACGCTTTTGGCAAATACGATTTCGTCTCGCGGCTCAATACGAAACTCAATATGGATGGTACCCTCACTAGAGGAAAACTTTTGGTTTATTTCGAAGGAGCTGTAACGAGCAAGTTGTTAGCAGCCATATTTGTGTTCGAAGAATGCAAATGTAGGATCCGGTAGATACACTTACTGAACCTTTGGCTAGTGGAGTTTTTCCCCCTTTGTGTTTTGCAGATCGAACAGAAGCAGCCCCAGCTGAGGAACACTGATACTTGTGTAGTATTCACGGACCAGTGTTCCTCGACTGGACCTTGCTTGTATTCGGTCTGTAAAATACAGAAGACAGTAGACCCCACGAGCACTAAGGCCCAGGAGGTACATCCGCAGGAACTTGCACCTACAATAATCGAACACCAATGTGGCTTCCACCAGTCTGCTCACTACACTTACTGCAACATGATCCATACTCTAGGGTCAAACAGGCGCGGTTAGTTAAATATACATTTTACTGAGAACAAAGCCTTTACCTGGTTAGTTATTTGTGCTTTGATAACATGTGAAAGATTATTTTCCGTTTTCTATGTCTACCGTTGTAATTCCTCCTCACAGATGTAAACAAAGTGCGGTAAGATACCCCACAACGAAGAATCTTGATGCAGAAGAGCCTAGAAACATTCCCGCTCCTCCTCTTTCCCTACCCAGGTTATTAAATGACGCCTGTAAACTAACTTTCACCAATTTCACTTTGTCGTATGACCTTTGCTTTCTCTCTCGGCATGTGCTGAGCTAGTGACCCAATAGCAGAAGGTCTTTTGTTTGTGTATCGAAATCTAACCCCCCCCCCCCCCCGGTTCATCTCGAGTCCATTTCAGACCAACGGTCACCAACCGCCCGGACCTACCTTGTCCACCACAAATTTGTTTTTTGTTATGTGGGGAAATAAGTTAACTTAAAACTCGTACGGTTTCAGGCAGTGCAATCAGTTATTTGCGAATTCATCTTGCAAAATGTTCTTCCCTTCCTGCTTTAATGTTTCCTTGCAAAGTTTTCCTGTCCTCTGAAATACCACCTTGAAGCTCTGCACCATGGCTTGATAATTATAAGTTGATTTTCATCTCTCCTGGTTGACACTCCTCTGACCGGACTCATCAATCGGCGTATCGACCCTTGTTTAACCGTAAATCACAAGGCGCTTCAGAACCCTACTCATTTGTTGCACTAAGATCGGTCCTTTGATCATTCGCATTCATCCAACCGTTCTTCAATCTGGCACCTTCTCTCTGGTACAGTTCTGTACAGTAACTTTTCAATACCTTATCCAGTATGAGTCCTGACACGCAGGAGAAAATGAAGGTTCGGTTAGGTACAAAAGGTTGCAGTTAGCTTGGTTTACTCTTTTACTTATTCAACCATATCCCCAATCAATCTTATTGCTTGTTTGTGTTCGCTCAAAGATCTCTCCATTTGTGGCAGCTTTCCTATTTCTATTTTTTTGTGTATTGGCTAAAAAGTCGCATATTGCATGCATAAGTCCTCCGTACAAGTATAAAATACAAATACAAATTGAATTTTTAGAAAATTTCCCCTATCCGACTGAGTATTTCACAAACACTATTGATAATTCTCATGAAACTCTTGATTTGTTTGTGTTTCTGTTTACTGCAGTAATCAACATTTTTTACAGGCACTGTTTCACTTTGAAATGGCCTTTTTCGAATGACGATCTCAAGGGTGTCAGACACCCGCTAGAAGGAATAAAGCAATATCCTCAGAGTATTTCATGTGAAGGTATATGCGTGTGATAGATAAATTACTACTGTGAGTACAAAGATATGAAGAAGAGACGACAAGAAACCAACTGATATCTCGTTTCATGCGATGAAGTATCTGAAAACATAACTTTACCGGCACGAATTTGAATTCATATGCCAACAGCATTAGATTGCTCGATATATTCTGGAGCATTTCGCGGCATCTTCGCTAAGGCATACTGGTTGAGTTCATGGACAAATACCTACGTAAATGGTATGCGTCATTCAGTGCCTTGTGCGTCATATCAATTCATACGAAAGAACACAAATCGGACCTATGGTACAAGCTGAATGAACTGTGTGATTCTTAACGTGTTAAAAGTGTGCTTACTTATTGGCAGTGAAAGCGAGAATAAATGGCAAGTTTTGCATTGAACACGGTAGAAAAAGGAAAGGTTTCACACAGAGAGGATACGTGTGAATCGGTTTGCATCTTGAAATCTTGGCAACAGTACCACCTGTATCACGTTTTCGCCGCTCGTCTAAATAGAGTTTCAGGATTTTATTCAAAGGTAATTCCCATGTGCTGTGACTTTTTTTTTACTGCCGAGTCTGAGTGTTACGCACAGTTCAGTTACTGCAGTTGTGAAGTCACTCTTATGTCCGTTAGGTTTGTTTCGAAGTCGTATGCACGGAAAACGAAACCAAACAATGGTGAACAATGGTTCTGCACAGATTCTTTTTCACACGACCGAGAAACTTGTAGTGACCTCGATCGTTCTGAGAAAATGACTATTTTCTGGACACTGTTTTGCATTGATTTTCTCTACGATCTCTTCTGACTTTTTCCATCGACCTCATTGTTTTGTTCGGTTGCGCAAGTTTTACTGGACTGCCTTTTCCGAGGTGTCCGTTGACCTCGCTTTCGAGTCACTTTCACTTTAGGTCCTTTGCAGATTGTGCGCGCTCGCGGTTCGCTTTCTGCTAAGGCGTTGCGTTCATTTTCGTTCGGTGTATTTTTCGTATCGGTCCTGTTTCGGTACCATGATACATAGAATACACCTTCGCATCTGTCAACCGACTTGCATCCTTCCTATTCGGCCGATAGAGGGGAATACATTGGTATTCCCCTGTGAGACCGAATAGAAGACACGTTCACTGGCCGCCTTCGAAAGTCTCCTATAAGATGACCACCTAACGCGCACAGAGAAAGATACGAGACGATGAGCTGAGTCAAACAAGGGAATTCGTCTTTCTTTTAATGAACAGTTAACGATTTCTTCGAGAAACCTGACTGGCGTTCTCATGAAGCATTGCTGCTATTCTCCTTTCAGGATTTCTAAATCCCGTCACTTTTAAATGAAACTGTGACGCATAGAGCTGTCACACTTTTAGGGTGATACGTGGCATGATCATGATTACTGACAACGAATCAGCCAAGCAATGGATCCGGATAACACTTTTTCCCCCAACTTGTCCTCGTGTGCTCCAGCTCTTGGCGTATCATCTGAAAGCCGTAGATATTCTCGGTTCTATAACCAACATGGTTCAGTGAATTCCGTTATTGGCGCAAAGGAACAAAATTGTGAAAAAATGGATACTAATCTAATCAAGTGCACAGTGGTCGATTTGACCACTGTTTATTCTCTTCGATTTTGTGTCAAACACATGTAGCAATCAATACCTTTTCATTTCCAGAACGAATTTTGTCCCGAAGTGTGTCATTGCACTTTCTGGACAGATAACCCACCGCACTGGATGTAAAACAAGTGGCTAACATTGTTTAAAGCCACGAGAGACATTGACAATATTGAAATCAGCTTTGCTCATGGATAACGGTGTTGTTTACTAGAGTACTTCAAGATGTCGGCGCTCACGTGAATGCCACAGGCATCAATTCAAGTGCGTAGTAGCTCTGTGCACCCAATTGGGTGAATTCTCAGCGTTTACACCATTTCCGAGGACATAAAAATACGGAATTTGGACATACAAATTATGGTACTTTTCATCCGAGCAAACAGTTCCTTAGATCTGTGGTGATTTTCATTGGGTCAACAAGCAAAACGAGTATGATACGGCAAAACAGAATTTCAATATGCAGAAGTGCGAGTGAACTTTGAGCGCTTAGATGTTCTAGACGCAGTTTTTGAAAGTTCATTGTCTAGATGATGGTGTATGTCTGAGAGTATTTTGAAAGTAAACTGTCCACAGTCTTTAAAGTATTTATCCGCTGATGGTATCAACGAGTGTATCTCTGGATATGCCATTGCATTTAGAGATGTGTTTCATGGATTTAAATATCAAGATAAATCCTTCTTCAAAAGGCCAGGGATAATAACTCGAGAGCCGTACAACCAGTGAGGGAGAAGGCTAGCAGTCATGAATTTAAAAATTAACTGATTTCGGACTCAAAGTAATCTTAGACGCAAAGAAAAAAATGACAATTTTCTAACTTTACTGTTGCGTTTGGTTCGTGCAGTCGTGCTTACACACGCACGCATGATCTACACCCCATGCAATCATGGACGCACGCCTGCAATTGTGCACACACGTACACAATTGACGTTTGCCGTGCTTATTCTCGAACAGCACTGACCAATCAGGTCGTACCACGTGTTGCGCGACCTTGCACGACTTTGTCCGATTGTACCGTTGTCTTACACTTCCGAATACATATATGACTAACTCACGCACTTGCATACTTGTTTGCGTTAACACTTGCTCGCTTGTACTGGTGCTTACCGTACGTTGCTACGGCATAAACGTTTATCCATACATGTGCGCCTTCCTTTTGTTACCGAGTTTGTGAACACAACATCTACAAAATGTCTGTTGAACATGCATGGACCACGAACGATTACCGAGCAGTGTAACACCGAAATTTCTAACTGTTGTTGACATTAGTATGGATCCATTGTTCGGAGATAAGATAAGAAACCTGTTAGTGATAGCTCAATGCGGTTTATCCGAAAGTAAGAAGGATAACACATCCTGGTATTTACAGGCAGTACAAGGGTGAGGGATGTGGGCCAGCTTACAAATTCGTTCAGTTTGACCTGAATTTTCGAAGTTCCTATCGGGTGTCGGTAATTTACATCGTAAAACTACATCGTCCGTGTATTTGCAGCCAGTAAATGTCAACGGGATTGAAAGTTGGAAGGAGGGAAAAATTTGCAAGTTGCAATACACTAGAGTCAACTGGAAGAGAAGAGAACTTTTGGCCACTGAAACAGGTGAAATGTCTTCGATCAGTTAAGTTGTCTGAAATCAGCCTGCAGACGTTTGGGTCCACACCACCTACTGAGAGCATGCTCAGCAATACTGATCTATCAAGGCAATCAGATGCATTTCTGTATTCTAAAGTCACCAGTCTGGAAGTCTTACGTTTCCTGTATAGTACCGAGGCCATTAAATAGACTATGTAAGCTACGGCATCATGTGTGGAGCGCTAAGATCGATAAACTAACTGGTGTGTGTCTTCTCCAGCTGACCCCAAGTTAACCCACGGTAATAAAAGCGTCTCAAACAATTTGAGCATCACAGAAGTTCAGGCGATGGGCGGTATTTCCGGGGTTATTTTCTGCGGACAGGCCTTATCTTGGCCAGTCTCCAAATGAGGAGGATTTTTCCGCTTGCTAGACACTTATTGAAGATAATGGCGGCTGGAACCGAAAAGACATCAGCTCACTCCATGAAGGTAACAGCTGGTAGCTCATCTGGACAAGGAACATTTTTCATCTTCACTTTGCACAGCTTCTGGAAGATCACAGCGGGTTCGATAGTTGGTGGCTGGGGTGAGTTGTTGAAGACTGGCACGGTAGTAGACTGAGCTGAAATCAGAGCTGGGTTTTTCAACATCAACGTTTTCTTTCTTGTAGCCTGAATTACGGCCCCATAGACGTTTTGTGGCTTTCTGTGTGCCCCGACATCTGACGCTTTCTAAGGTGGTATCTATACAAAACTTTGTCAGACGAATATCTATAGATGTGATCAAGTTGATGAGATTTTATCGTGATTTCTCTGTCCATATTTGCAAGCTTGTTCTTTCTTTCTTCGCAGCCGCAATCTCTTCGATTTTCCTCGATAAAGAACGAACGTTGCTTGCTAAGCTGACGGGGATCTGAGCACTGCGTTTTTGGAAACCAACTTGTCAGCCTTCAGGATATTTCTTTACCTTCCCGTCTCGTTTTTTGTTAATCCGTTTGAAATTTTTTAGAACTTAACTGCCATAATTCACAAAACATGCAGCATGCGCAAAACACATAGTGATTTCATAAATGTGCACGTGTACGACAGTAGTGGTGGTCCTCAAATTTATACGATAACGAGTATTGATGTGAAAATCCACAGGAGATGGTGTAATTTAATTTTCCAATTACACAACACGGCAGATTTCAAAACGCAAGCACATAGTCAAGTGCGTGATTCAACACTGTATGCATGCGAAAGCGTGAGCCAAGTGTGTAATCGGATTAGAACACCCAAAGTCGTTCAACGCGCGACACGATGTGACTAGTCATTGCATTCTGGACAACTAACATCAACTATGTGAGTGTGCGTTCGATAGCAGGTGTGAGCCCATGAATTCACGGAATTTGGACCAAGTGTTGGCAGTGTGTGTGTGCGTCCGAGAATGTCTGGCTGAGAACGTGACTTTTCGAACCGAACACAACAGATGGCATTTGATGTAGTCAGTATAAGTGGACGAATGCTGATAGCTTAACGACAACTCACTTTTGAAGTATTTAGCTAAAAATTCCTCTATGCTTTGCTGTCAGCCGTGAATTCTACGGACACGCAAATGTGCTATAAGCTCATGCTTTCGTAACCGAACAGCTCTCGTTCGTGGGTGTATTCCTTTTTTGATCATTGCATCATAATTTTCTAATCTGCCTCTCAACACACGGTGGACTTGGGGAGTTCTGTTACGTCATGTTGTATTGCAAAGCGCTCGCTACCCACTCCCTTTCTGATAATTGCATTGGTCGTTCTTATCAGATCCATTGTCACTCTATGCGTAACCTGGCTTAGTTAGGCAGTTTACTCACACTGTTCCACGGGAGCTAAAACGGCTTATCTAAGTTAGCATTGTGTACTGGTACAAGTGCATGAAACAGGCCGTTGGATATCAGTCGAATCGCTCAGTGACTTCATAGACTCATTCATAATATATTGGATTAAATTTGTAACTACAATCAAGTGAATATGCACTGTTGGAGTTTTCATTCAATTCGACGGAAATAGTTGAATCCCGTAGGCTAGCGTATTGTGGAAGATGCAAGTGAAAACAGTTCTTTTGAGTTGAAACCCCCTGCATATAACAAAAATAGAGCTTATCAAGAAATTCTTTCGCAACTGAGAATAGTTGGCTAATAGACAAACTGGTAAGAAAAAAATAAGGAATACAACACGTACATTCAAATCTGTCAAACGTCGCACGCTGAGCGAGCAGCGGTTGGTAAAATGTTCCCAAACTTTTGGGAACCCAATCCTAACTCTATTTTTCATTGGTCCGAAACCTTAGAAGTAGCACCAACGGACGCCGAAGTCCGTAAAATGATCCCAGTATCGCTCTTGCCAGCGTCGTTGATTCACTACCGGAATGATTCTCCAGAAACTAGCACCCGGTTGGTTGAGACTGTTCTCACACGTGATTGGTCAAAGTAAGTTGTCTGTTGGACCGACCAATTAGGCGGTAGTCTGTGTGTTCCGGTCTACTTGCAAACACAAACTACATGTTGGCGAAGGAACAGTCAAAACCCCCACAGTCTGTTGGCTGCCACTCACGACGGAAAAAGATTCTGAGTTTATCCATCAAGAAGTAACCGAGAATTTTCAATGCGAGATCATAAGCAGAAAAATACCAATAAGTGAGAAGACGGAGATGCAGGGGATAGTTTCCGAAACAAAGACAACGCAAACCTCGATGGTTAAAAGATTCGGCCTTTCGCTGAGAAAAGGTGCAGAATATGATCGCAAACAAGACTCTGGTCCAAATTTGTGTCTGTGTAGGACGCAATCTATGATACAGGCATGCATAAATAACTGGATGAAGTAAATGATATCATTTCCCAGTGGTTCTTGAGAAAGCGCAAATACACGATGAAATTTCCAAGACTGAAAGGGTGATCTGTGAGAAGGTCCGGAGTTTTGCTCCCAGTTTACGAAAGCCTGACTTCAAAGCTACCAGAGGTAAGTTCAACTGTTAGAAAGAGCTATGATGGTTGAGAACCTAGAAGGTAAGTAGGTCTTTCGGTTTATCATAGTTCCTCAGATTTGTGATGAGCGAGAGGAAGCAGTTCATGACCAGATCCGTGGATTTTTGGAGGAGTTGCAAAACTGGCAACAAAGTTATGCGAAATGTGATGTTTTCAATGCTGACGAAACTGAGTTGTAATACGGTGTCTTGCCCGACCGCATATTGGAAGGGTGTCATGCTTGGGCTTCTGAAAAGAAAGTTTCGAAATCGTTTTAGCTCCGCTACTTTGTTGCAGTACTTCTGGTGAAAATCTTCCCCACGTGTCGTTGGAAAATATGCGAGTTCACGATGTTTTGAGGTTCGGAGACAAACTGTCCAGCATGCAAATTCTACAGGTCACGAAGCACACCAATTACTTCTGTCCTTCAGTGTGATTTGTTAGGAGATATAAATAATTGTATGGATCACGCGAAACCAAAAAGTCTGGTTATTGTGGAAAATGCATCTGCTAACCTAGCTGGTCCTTTATTGTCTAAAGTAGAGTTGGTGTTTCTACCTAATAATTCCACGTCAATCTTTCACCCTACAGTCCAGGGAGTTATATATTCCTTCAAGGGCATTTTCTGAAAATGGTTTGACTACCCCTTGGATGGAGTAAAAAGAAAAAGCAGGAGAAACTGACGGACACCTCTGGCATTCTAAAAGCCAAGCACTTTATTAGGTGCGCTTGGACAGAACTGCACACTGACTCCATCACAAAGACATTTACTAGGGCTTGGCAGTCAACACTGGATGTTGAAAATCCCCTGGGAAATCTCACTTTACGGTTCTGCTACAATCGACGATCTTCCTCTCGAAGAAGTAATGTAGCACCTTGAGGGAAAGCAAAAAAATGTTACGAATTTTGTGGTTCTGGTTAAATTTAGGAACAAGAGGCTGCTGAGCCATTTCGAACAACGGAAGAGGCCCGCTTACATTTCACACCCAGCCAAATGGGTCCTTCTCGTTCGAACAGAGCAGCAAGCAATTTGTTTGTTTCACACGGCGCGCCCTCTATCTTCCAAAGAATATGAAAGTTTTGATATGATATGATCAAAAAGCACGAAGTGACGGTGAATTTTATGCACCTGATCGGTTAGAACAGTTTGCTCAGGGTCACGTGGTGGTAAGACGTCATTTAGGTGAATGAACTCGTTTTTCCACGAGGACGGGACCACACCCGGTCTAGATAACAAGTGCCTAGCCAAAAAAGGAGAAGGGTATTCGGAGCGGACCGCCACAGGTGTCATTTGTTGCAGGTTAGGATGAATGAAGTATCAATCGACGATCAAATGTGCTCACTCAATCATTCGACTTTCAATCGAGGAAGACTGACTTTTAACAACGGAATGCACTTCATCTCAATTGTAAACAGATTTATTTAACAATTCGAAAGGCTTGTTCGGTTAAGAATCAGCAATTGTGCGTTATGTCAAGATAACAAAAGCGAGTTAAGTGCGTACAGATAGCGAAAAATTAAAAGTGGACAAAAGAGAACTCTGTGGAAATTTCATGCATTTTACCTCCATTAAACAGCAAACAACGAAATAGATTTGGCCCCACCAGATACACGCTTCAAAGAAAGTCCTAGAGGAATGAAATCCAAAGTGATATCTGGAAGGAGTTCAATTTCTTGGAAGGATGGAGGTCGCCACCAATGCTTAAAAAATACGAACAGAGGGTCTGTGTCCACTTACTGTGACCGCAGTAAAACTTGAACCTCAGTATACCTGAGGAGCTATATTTTGTGACCGAAGGTACCAAAGGCACCGCCACGTTGGTTCGCTTTTCCCACAAATAGATAATTATTAGGTCGGAGTCTTTTTCCGGCACACCTAATGAGCAAATTTTGGATACTAAAATAATAGGAGGGAAAAACACATATATAGAAACAAGATTTTCACTTAAACTTATAAATAACTACCGTGTTTCTTTTTCCACGCATGTACATATAAGCTAATGTTTGAAAGTAGACTGGTTTTGTACTTCATTGGACAACCTGCTGATCAGTCTACGTTCCTTCGTAATTTGGTTTTATTTGTCATGCTTGTGCCATTGCATGCGGATGATGTGGTATTTCGTACGACACGTACTAACGACTTCGTCTTGACTAATTTCTGAAAATATTCCCTCAAACACCCGATTTGCATGATGACCCGAAAGTGAGCACATTTATGGTCTCATCTTTGTTGTCCGCATACACAACGGCATGAAAATATTCTAGCATTAAGCTTCAGCGTAAAACTTACTGACTGGTCCACTTTCCTACTTGAATTGGTTGGAACTATCACTCTTAGAGAACTGGTTCCATTCCGGATCGCGGCTTTGGACTTTTGGATGTGAAAAACGTAACACGGACTTCCCGCCCCATGCCAATAATGGATTCTGTGAATATATATTTCAAAGTCCATTGGACCGCGTTTAGCCGTGTGCTGCTCGTCCCACTGGGGAATGACCGACGAGGCTAGCCTGGTAAATAAAAGAACGAGAATAGATACCGTGCATCACTGGAAAGTTGGCTTGCGTATCATTCGATATTCACTTGTGTTTCTCACGCCCGATTGGTCATTCCGCGATAGCTCAGCTGTTAGAGCGTTTTTCCGGTAAGCGGAATGTCGTCGGTCTTCTGAATGACTGGAAAGCCAGAAGTTTCTTAAAATGGAATCATGGAACCAAAGAAGAAATATCACATAAAATCAGAAGATAGTGGACGAGGCCAACAATCTCGGTGTCTAGTACAGAAATCGGTAAAACCGGAACTCCGGTAATTGTATATGATGTAATAAGTTGCCGTATGACGCCTCAGTTGGTTCCCGTGTCCAACGCGGTACGCAGTCTATCGAATTAAAGTAGCACATAAATGCACGAACACCACAAGCCACCAAAACTGTGAAAATCCGGGTACACTTGTTTATCTATTTGGACTAATTTAATGGCACCCGAAAATGGTAAACAATGCTGTCGGTAATTTTGTGAACTGAAAACGGTTCCAGTGATAAAAATGGGGACTTGACCGATGTTAATTGTCATCGGATTTATTAGTTAGACTGCACACTTAATAACTTAGAGGGTAATAAATAAAAATACTAAAGTAGAAATTGTTTTCTATCAATCACCCCAATTTGTTCGTGAAGAGTGCAATCATCAGCTTCCGGTATTACGGTGGCATATTTCCGCGTTGAAGTGTTATACTTTCCAACAACTTCAGCTCAAATGTGCCAAGTTAAATGATTTCTTAGAACTTTGTTTAACTTCATCCGATAATCAAGTCCGCGGAGGGGTCGAATCATTCATACTGCACCGCTGAGAAAATGACGGACCGTCCAGTTGGGCAGCCTCTTCCATAAGATGCCTAGTAAAATCAGTTACACCAACTTGTCTGTGGTTAATCAGCCACAAAAAGTAGAAGAAAGCATTCCCGTATGTGCCAAGAAACACGTGAGAAAACCACCACCGGACGGTTAGGTATAAATGTTACATCATCGTGACAGACCCGGATCTTTGATTACAGGTCACTAATTCGAGAGTGAACATCAATCGGATGTTATCTTAGAGTTTAAAGTTGTTTTCCCACCTCCAATGCTCGACTTCTCCAGTTTGTGGAGTCGACTACCATCAAGTGATGTAAATTGAAATTATGCTTGATAGAACGTGCGAAAATGAATTGAAATTCAAACTAGTGTGCTCGAAAGTTCTCATCTAAAATAGTACAGAATAAATCAAAGTGCTGTTTGAATCGCAGATCGAATTGTATACTCTGAATTGTGTTTTCGTACAATAAAAAGCCGAATGGGTGTAGTGGTCCAGAAGCGAGTGGATGAATAACTAGTTCATGGACGACCATCACAGGACAGTAAACAATGGCATGCTCAACAGCCCAGCAACGGAAATACTAAGTCCATCATATCTCCCACATGGTAGGTGTAATGCGTGCCTTACGAGAAACATCGGAATTATTCCTGATACAAATAGCGCAAAGGATGCTGTTTTTCCTGTTCAAGAAAAACCGTTGTTGACAATGCAGCAACTATACCAGTAAAACAGTAATGACAAAAGCAATCGTTGTCGAAACGACGATGGTCTGTGTTAAATCTCAGTCTGTTCTTTTACCTTAAGTCATCAAAGCGATGGTCCAAATTCCGTCTGATTTTCTTCAAAGCAAAAAAAGGAACTGACGGTACGAAAAGAGAGTTGAGCATCGGGAAAATCTCGGTTGCTTATGTGCAAAACTATCCTCAAGCCTAGAATCGAAAATCATTGCTTAGGAAGGCATGGGTCTGTTGCGTCGGCTCAGGTAATCACGTACGCAATCAGACGGTCTCACGCGCGCGCACCTTTATTGACAGCCTATTGATTCTTGCACTTTCGCTGACGTGACTAGTCACACACACAAACACATGCACGCGCGTACACACGTCACTGTGACTTTACCCATAGCATGGACGGCTTGTGCTAACCAATCAGACCTTGGCCTGAGCCACGCGTGCTTGTTGATTCGTTGCTGCTCGGCCGCGCTCGATCGCTTGCAGTGCTTGCGCTTGTCTATAGATGAGGCACTTGCTTGTTTGTCTGCTCGCCTACGTACGTGCATACAGAGACGCTGATCAATGGATTGGTGCGTGCTGTGTTCTCTAAATTCCGGATACAAAAGGGCCCATTTAGGACGCATTTTCACGGTTGACGGTGAACTAAAGGTCGATCATCGAATAATTTCATCATTCAAATCGAATCAGAGTGAGATAGCTCGATTTAGTTAGACCTAGGCTACTCCTATTCAGATCAAAATTATGCTATTCTTCGTTCGTTTAGAAATAACAAAGATCAAGGTTCTTCAGATTCACTGGCTCTTCTTGTCACGATCGGTGAGTATATGGTAGAATACAACCATTAGATTGATTGGATAAAGGACTGTAGAAGGCACAGATTAGTTAACACAGTTCTGTCTTGATATTTGATCGGGCTTCTGCGCAGACGTAAGTTCGCATCTCATTTGAAAATTATTTGAAGAAAAAATCATCAAAGGTCAAAAATTGTCAAGAAATTCAGCTGATTACCGCGTCCGGTTTGTGAGGAGTCGGGCCAGATAAGAGGAACAGTTAAGTTTCTGTAGATGCTAATGTGAGAGGGTATGGATCGGAAAGAGGGACGTGCGAAGACGAAAGAGTTGCGCTTAGATCATTGTATGAAAGGTGAGTGGGATTTGAAAGGACTTTAAGAGTGAAATTTCCCAGTGCGACCAGCTGCAATTCTCGCGACTTGGTAGGTAGTTAATTCACTGCCAGGGATGATGCCTGACAGTCCTTGGCGAAGAATTTTTGAATCTTCTGAAGTTTGGCAGATTTCCACAATGTTTTGAGGTGATCCACATGAGGAAAGTCTTTGGCCCCTGCGGGATTCGAACCCACTCATGGTCACCACCCTCGCTTTAGTACCGCGAATGCTCTACCAGCTGAGCTACGAGGCCACGCCGGAGGACCTTCGACTTTCTGCATATGGACCACACAGTATACCCGCCCAAATTACAGCAGTACATGGCATCCACCACAGTGAACTAGCTTGTAATTTGACTGCCTACAGCAGGATTTCCTTTTATTCTAACCGGACTCCACCAATTCATTGAACTGGGCATGTTTTTATTGTATTGATGTTTGGTAGATCTTGACAATGTTTAAGAGGTGATCCAAATGTGAAAATTATTTGGTCTCTTAAAAATTTGTAAATCGTTCTACAACATATCAGACAAACTTAAAATCTTCCACAGCACTCAGGCAGGTTTAAGACTAAGATTCAAAGACATGCTGCAGGCTGAACTAATCTGGCTGCTGTTTTTGCTCTCGTAGACCGAAATACATTAGACGAACACTCCAGCACCTGTTCGATCCAGTTTGATAATACTGCTCTACATGATTGACCTGAGAAATTAACGAGATGGTAACTAGAGCAGTTCAGACTCGATACGGGTCTCACCTCAATGCCCGAAGGGTGGTTCGGTATCATATACAGAGTGTATCTAAACCTTTCAAAAGAGTCTAGACAGTAAATTCCTTTTCGAGACAGTAAGACAGATTCACAAGACTGGTGAACCTAGCGATTAATCTGGTCACGTTCAAAGTCAATGTAGCAGAAGCTACAGTCTTTTCTCTCTCTCTCTCTCTCTCTCTCTCTCTCTCTCTCTCTCTCTCTCTTTCTCTCTCTCTCTCTCTCTCTCTCTCTCTCTCTCTCTCTTTCGCTCTGGTAACATTGTGAATCATATTTTAAACATTACGAATCCCTTGTATGTATCGAAAAGACAGGCCCGAATTCATCACTGAGGGGTAGGCAGCAAGGTTCTTGCAAATATCGATCCAGTTCAATTTTCATTTACGGCTAGCGTACACCATACGATGGTCAAGTTGGTTTACGTTTTCGAAAAAGGTATCCGGCCAGGTCTCTAATTGTTCTGCATAGCAGCAACGACAGTCTGAGCATGGAGACTTTGGCAAGACAATGCTGCTCAGGGCGGGGTCAGGTCTGCAGAGGACGTGCAAAAACCACTGCTGTCGGCGTTGTATGCGCGTTGATAAACGGGCGGTGCTGCAGCGATTTCCAATGGCTTCATTTGATATTCTGTGTTACCATCTTACATTTAAAATTGACCTAAGGCACCGGTGGTCAGAAAGTTCTAGTTGTCTGATATCATCAGCTCCTAATGATCAGGTTTCGCAATCATACAGGACTGGCCAGACTGCTGCACTAAACAACCTGAGAATAGTCTGAAGACTAATCTCAGTCCGTTGCCAGGTGTTTCGGAGCTGTAGAAACGCCGTTTGGACCGCTTCAATAAGCCGCATAACATTATATGCGGCTTGTCCGTTTGACAGGATAGTGGAGCCGATAAACGTAAAATCCTTGACAGTTTCTGTTGATTGGCCATTCAGTTGTAGGGCTCTATTTGCATGACTAATGGGTATTACGAACAGCTTGATTTTGGTAGTATTGGTCTCAAGACCAATCTCCGGAACATACTTATCAACCCGATCAAGAGCCGCTCGCAGGGTTTTCAGGTCCTCTGCGTGCACCACTACGTCGTCTGTGAATTCAAAGTCCATAGCGCTGCAGTCTGTGGAAATTCAGACGCTCCGATAGCCGTCCACTGCGAGCTGCATTACCCAACCTACAACACAGTTCAACATCACTGGAGATAACTGGCACCCTTGTTGTACTTCTGCCTTCAATTCGAATGAACAAGACTCTTCGCCGCAAACTCGAACATGTACTTATGTTCAAAAATAGTACAAATTTATAAAACCGATCAGCTTGAGTAGGACGCTGTCTGCGAGCACTGTCTTCCACAATGGCTCGCGATCTACTGAGTCAAAGGAGGCGCGAAAGTCTATGAAGCATGTGGTGGTGGGGCTTTGGAGTTTGTATCGGTGTTACAGAATCCTCTGAAGGATGAATATTTGATTGATGCACTCACTACCTGGGAGGAAGCTTCCCTGGTTGGCCCGAGTACGTGCATGTCCCGATGCAGCGAAGCCATCAGCATGAGTTGGGCGGACGCTTTTGCAACCACGTCTAACCGACTGATTCCTCGGTAGCTCCCAAACATCATTCAGTCACCTTTTTGGGGAAACGGAAGCATAACCGCTGTGTTCCAATAGGATGAACACCTTTCGGTTTGAGAATAAACAACGTGGCGAACAAGCTCGTTTTCAGTTATTCGTACTCATACCAATACATAACAATATATATGACTCAAAATAAGAACGGACAATGGCAATCCAAATCTGTCTCTGCACGTGCGTGTGTGCATGTGAAATTGATCACAGTGTGGAATGTTCAAGTGGTTGCACATGTGTTCGGGACCATGACGTGGGCCACGGAAGCTTAAGTGCTTGCACAAATTGTTTCTGAGCGCACAGGGGAGGATTGTAGAGACGAATGCTCACGGCTTCGGCTGTGGCTAAGATGCGACACTTGACAAGTCTTGATTGCTTTCCTCGGACTTTGAAAATGGTGCGAAAAGCGTTTATCACCTCGACTGAGTGGTTTGATTCAACAAGGTGTGAGCACACCGCACTTGTAATTGTCCTAATTGCTCCCGTGTTCAGCCAGGCCGGGTGGTGTTCGCGAACGCGTTCGGATAAGCGCCGAGTCGTGCGACCAATGTACCTAGTTCCACAGGAACAGGTGAAGGAATACACACAAAACGAGGTTGCAGAATTCGGCACTATGTCCTTCAATCGAAAACACACTATCGGTTTGGAAACGAACAGGATTTGCAACTGTGCAGCGTAGAATGTTTTGTTGATAACTCCCGATAATCTTCGTTGAATAATTTCGGCTTCCGTGTCGCCTTTGAACGGTAAACGCGCATATAGTATCTTCTTGGCGGCTCCTATCTCCTTTGATTTCCCTTCATTTTCTTGCATCGTCTTGTCAATAAACCGTTCAGGATAGCCGTTATTTAAGAAAACACTCCGCAGAAAAACGAGTTCATTTCTTATTGTGTCTTCGGAGCAGATTTTTCTTGCTCTGTTAACTAAGCAACGTATTAGATTCCTCTTCATCTTGAGGGGCACAAAGCTGTGAAAATGGATGTATTGTCCGTTCCATGTAGCTTTTCTGTGCACTGATAACTGGACGGAAAAATCATTCCGACGGCTTATGCAAACGTCTAAATACGACAGACTATTGTCCTTTTCTTCTTCCAAAGTAAATTGAACATTGGGATGGGCAGCATTAAAATTGTTAAGAAGCATATTTGTGTCCAGATTGGTATCTAGCACACATATGACGTCGTCTACGTATCGTTTGTACAAGGTAAAATCTCGGATTATGGGTTCAAGTTGATTATTTTCAAGTTTTGCCATGAAAATATCGGCAAATAGGGGCCCCAAAGGTGATCCCATTGCAACTCCGTCCTTCTGACGATAGATTTCACCATTGAACTGAAACTGGATATTATGTGTGCAGACATAGAGTAACTGTTTCAGTTCATCCAACGGAATACCCAAATCGATTCCGTTGCTCTGAATGTAATCGCACAGATAGTTGATTGTTTCACTGATCGGGACATTTGTGAACAGTTGTGAACAGTTTCCTCATCAAGCTGAGTAAGGCATGAAGTGGCTCGGTGACCACCGGAAGGCACGATTTGAAGATTTCCGACGGGATTTTATCTTCACTGAGGGACTCGTCAGGTTTTGAACTGGAGATCGTATTCACTATGTCCTCTAATGACGAACGATAACAGTTGATGCTATACGGCAGAGCTGAAGCCGAATCGACTGATGAGCTGGCTGAGATGATCTATCCATCTAGTTATCTTACCATCCATATCAGAAGTGGGAAATCGGCAGAATCGCGCAAGACAGGTTGGGTGGAATGCTTTTTATCAGAAGCTGATCGTATGAGGCGAAAGAGGTTTGCTGAGTAAAAAGCCACGTGATCTGATTCTCCGTTGTTACCTGCCTCAGAGTTGCGATACATTTTGCAGTCTTCTATTGATGAGATCTACCGTGACCGGACTAACACGTAGTCAATCTGATGATCTGTTCTATCGTTACTGGAATGTCATGTAATAAAAGGCCTTCTAAGGTGCTGTAACAGTGTATTGGTTATGTTGGAGAAATTAATTAACTTATCGCCATTTTCAAAATGCTGACCCAGGTCAAACTTCCCTAGAATGTGGCGTGTCGAGGCATTTTTTTTGCCCTTCTGGGCATTCCAGTCTCCCACTATGATAAGCGTATCCCTTCTGGGAATGCGATTCGCAGAACTCTTCCTTCACACCAGTGTCAGATGAGAGGGTTGGGGCGTAGATTACAACTACGGTGAGGTTGACCTTTGAAACGCGTCACTGCAATTCTTGATGATATCGGTTCCCAAGAAAGCAAAGCGGAATTGACGCGGTGAATTAGTGCTACTAGCACTTCTTGCTGGCCCGGAGTTTCTGGTTCACTGTGATGAAACCAATAATAACTATCCACACAGGGAACTTCGATTTTATGAGAGCCATTACCGCTCAGCCTGACTTTGGGTAATCAGGCAGTATCCATCTGATAGCCGTGTAGCGTGCGCATATTCACTACCTGACTTCCAGTGTCTGAGAGGTTTTTCTCACGTTCCAGCTGCCAGGGCATCGAAAAGCCCCCAGCGAGGCTGCAGTTCGCATTCTTCCGACCCACGGACAAGGCGCTTTGTGAATACTAACCATTGATAAGGCCCGCATATCCCACACAATAGTGCAGTCGTGACGCATGTGCCCGTGAACCAGTCAGTCCATTACACGTCGCCGTTCACATCGACCACTGACGGACAACCTACTGCCCACCCTTCACACCAACCCGCCAACCAACCAGGCTTATGGCCTACTGTGATCCCAATTCACCAATCACATCTGTGCACCACGCTGGGCATTCAGTAACAACGTCATGGGTCCATATAGTCCTTGTCTCGTACTATATAAAGTGTTGGTTTTGGTTACAATTGAATACAGTTCCCGTGCTTTATTTGCGGTTACTTTTCCGTTGAGATTGGACGATCGAGGATTCACTAGCCGGGGATGATTCAGAGGTTTGCACAGCGACGCAACACCAGCACCTTATACAGAGGTTCTTTCATATGTAAAGGGGTCCAGTTCGCATTCTTGACGCCCCAGACACTCGAGTAGCACTAGGCGCTTCGCTTCCCATGAAGGCCTTAGCACGGATAACAGAGCGTGCAGAACACGTGACCACGAGGTTTCGTGGGTGTTTGGTACAACAGACGACCACAGAGTCACTCGACTTTTTTCGAGGGCGCATCTCTAGCCTTTGGGTAACCAAGTACTGGCTGCAAGGCAGCAGCTTGTTGATTCGTGGTTGCCGGTGTCTCCTTGGGAGCTCGTTCGCCATTCGATTGAAGTGAATCCAACCGAGGGGTCCACGCAGCCTGTTAGTTCGACATGTTTCATTCACAGCTGTTGGATCATACAGCAAATCTCATGCATCCATTCAGGAATATCTGCCTCTGCATGTCGAATACCGTCTCACCAGGGTTGTTGGATCTCGGTTACCCTAAAAACTGATTTAACCAGCCTGTCAAGCGGTTTGCCGGGGTGTGGCCGCCGATGCATGCTCTAGCTTCATGGAGCCCCAGATGGGAGCTGGGTACCCGATGCGGACCAAAGAAATGGAAGTTATCTTGAGGGCACGACGGTTCACCAGATCAGAGGTGCTACTCCAACCAGATACTCCATGCACCCCGGCAGGCAATAGAGATTTCCCTATTTAAATCACCTCTACCGTCTAGTTAACTTCTACATACACAGATTAGTAAAAATTTCACTCGGAAATAGCGCATGGAGAATGCGAGAACGGCGATGATCACCAAAATACCACCGTCTTCCCACGCATTCGGCTGCCGAGTAGGCGGATCTCTTGAACCCATCAGGGAACTCAACTACAAAACAGTATGAATCAGCCGCCAGATGTGATGTTTTGGCATACACACAGTCTTCTCACCGTCAGTTTAGAAAATGCATTGATTACGTTGTCAGATCCACAGACTGAAACTGATCGATCCGCTGTCTTGTATCGCTAATCTGTGTATTGCTCTTTCATCTTAAAGTTACCTAAGTAGGAATGAAAGGGGAATCCGATCGCTGACTGACTGCTTTTTGTTCTTCAGCCTCTATTTGATTTGATTTCCACGGTGGTCTGGCCAAACCAATGGTAGACACGCGCTTAAGAGGCATTGCTAGCCTGAATTCGTTTTCTTAATTGATTAATTGATAATTTCTCTTAACTGGACACAAACAAAACGCGTCATCAAATGTATCCAAATTACTCAACAACGGAGGCCGTGAGAGAGACCCGCATCAGACAGCATAGAAATTCCGGAAGAAATCGCACGAGAATGGCGCAAAACTGCCGGCACACACACGAGAAGACTCGTCACATGATTGGTGAATGAGTGAGCTGATTGGGTAGTACAGTCGTGACTCAAATCTGGCTAACGTCCACGTGACTTGAGTGTATGTATGTGATTGTCCAGGTTAGAGCAAAATTACCAGTAAGCAACCGTGTCTGGGGAATGATAGTGTGCCACTCGTTTGCTATGGAATTACGGTCCATCGAGTGAGGATTTCATTCTCGATCGTCAAACGTACAAGTACTGAAACACTAAAGGGTTTGTGGGAACGAAAATAACGGCATTTCTATACAGGGCAAGGTGCAACAGAATGCAGACGATAACACGCCGTCTCGGTCCCGTTACTGTTGTTCAGATCGTTCACAACCAGAGATTTTCCCAATCCAGTCCAGCCTATCACTAATTTGATAGTATTCGCGTTCTTACTCAACCTCTGACGAATTACCACTGCTTCTAAACAAAACTTTTATTTTCCTCGCATCCTGTAAAATCCAGGTCGAAATTACTCAGCACGGAAGGTGGACAATGAGTAGTGGTTCCCTTTATTTCATTTTTGTTATTTTTTCCATTGAGCCTATTAACCGGAGTCCACTGGGGTCGTCAACCTTGATTTCATGAATCTACAGAAACTTGAACTATGGCAACACAACTGGTGTTTTATTCACGTGAAATTCTGCCTCCTATCAATAATGAAGCTTTCAGCGATTCAAAACACAGTTTCCACGGTTGTTTTGATTTCGCTATCAGGCAAGATTTCGACTCTGAGACATGGTGACCTGAGAGAGGTAGTTGACACAAGTCTGTTTGACCTTGACCTAAGGTAGACAATTCGTTATCGATCACCGAAGTCCCTGGAAGCGGTCGATGCGCTTTCATCGTACACTCCAGCGTGCGAAAACGATCGTTACTTCTGTTAAGTTGGCATGTTGCGCGACAGCTGGTTAAAACGCATTAGCTTGGTTGAATCACACCCTGTAATGGCGTGAAAAAAAACTGCGTAGCAGAAATGGCAAGGTCAACCACAATTCTGGACGCCGCACACACGAGGTTTATGACTCCGAAGTAAAACACAGATACGTACGACGAAACAATTTCAGATTATTCTATGACAACGTTGGACGAAATGACCAGAAACTCGTTTTGGTGAATTGATGAAAATGCTAAAAGTCGTTGACCTCGTGCGGCCGAAGCTGGCCACTTTTAGCATTTGGATCAATACGAAAACCAGCATACGATCCCGTTTTAGACAACACAAAATTTCATGAGAAAAGAAAGAAGAAATAAGTCGCGAGATGCAAGCATTTCGTTTACTCTTGTCTACCGCGTACGTTAAATTTTTTAGTCTATATATCATACAGCGAGAAAAACAATACAGTGGAAAGGGCTTGATTGAAAACTATGACAATGTGTTCGGTAGGTGGAGGGATAAGTCTGTTCGGTTAGTGCCAAGGCAAACAAACATTATGTTCCAACCGTTTTTGTGCACAAAGCGCAGGCTGATGCATCATGATAAGCATTGCTTCACTGAATGCTAGCAGATTCGATTTGGGATTGCGCAACAACACTATGAAGGATTTTGTCAGGTCAACTTTGTGACCTGATGCAATCAAGTGTTTTGCAACTGAAGAGGCTAAAGATTTGATATCATTTTTTGCGGCCGTATTGCGTTGAGTCATTGATTTTGCCAACTTTTTTGGGTATATGTTCCGACACTCGTTGAGCCAAGCAGCGATTCATCCTGCCAATGTATGCGTCACCGCAACTGCAAGTGAACTGATAGACAACATGTGAGACATTGGGATCGGCAAGACTATTTGAGTGATTTTTGAAGCTTAGCCTTTTGGTGGTCTGCAACAGACTTAATTGCGCCGCTGTGTATGTAAGCCTTATGGTTGAATTAAGATTTCTCTTTATCTGATTAAATATGTGATCACCTTTAAACGGTAAAATAATAAAAACTTGCTTCTTGTCGACCGTGATTGGCTTTTCGCATGCTTTTCTCGGTTTTCGGTGATGCTCGATGAACTTCTGGGGATGACCATTGGCCAGCAACGTTCTTATTATGAACTCTTCATTCTGCACTTGATCACTGGTGCGGATTTTCTGCGCTCTGTTGAAGAGAGTTCGGACTAATCCACGTTTGTAGGCCATTGGTGCAAAGCTGGAGAATTGTAAATAGCGACCGCCCCACGTAGCTTTGCGATAAATACTCCTTTGCAACGTTCTTTCCGGACGTCTGGTTATTAGAATGTCTAAAAAAGATAAGCTATTGGCACGTTCTTCTTCGTGAGTAACAGAAAGATTAGGATGAATGGAGTTTATGGCGTTAGTAAAAGGAATAAAATGTTCCTCATTCGAAAAAATTAAAATGTCGTCAACATATCGTCTGTGCAGGGGAAATTGAGAAATATCACAGAGTTTTCTTTCGATCATCCCCAGAAAAACACCTGCCAAGGTCGGACCCAGAGTACTACCCATGGCCACACCATCAATCTGCTTGTACGGGGTTTCCTTCAAAATTAAAACGGATATTCTCTGTGCATAAAAGAATGAGTTCCTTGGTGTAATCAATAGGAATAGGTAAATTAAAGTTATGCGAGGAAATAAAATCACACAGATAATCAACTGTCTCACGAAGAGATACTTTAGTGAAAAGGGACTCAACGTCAGCTGAGTACATTTTTTCAGAACTCACCGATCTCTCGTTCAATGTGTCTGCGAGTTGAAACGAGTCCTGTAGACAGAATGGTGTTAGATGTTTCCGAATGGGGGCAAGGATTTCAACAAGTCAACGAGCGAGTTTATGATATGCCGAGTTTTTGCATGCATAGTATAGGCCACAAAGGAACTTCAGACTTGAGGATTTTTGGTGACCCTCTTAAATAAGGCGTTTGTGTTGCGACTGGTTTTAGCCTCTTGTATGTGTTTTCAGATATAATTCTATGTAAGAGCAGAATCTGTAGTTGTCTGGATATCTGTTTGTCTATTAGTGTATTGTTATCCGGGGTAGTGTCTGGTTTGAAACGTTGTGTATCAGAAAGTATGTCTTCCATCTTCTGCATATACTCATTCTTCTTCATGATTGCAATGCCTGATCCTTTATCTGGTTGGAGGAACAATAAATCGTCCATCTGTTTGAGCTGTCTAACAGCCATTTGATGTTCTGACGACAAACAACACCATTGGCGTATGAACGCGTAAAGGTATTGCTCTGAGATATCAACTAGTTTTGCCTTGAACCAACCGGCTTTGTCGGAAGACTTGGGTACATAATGTTTGTTTGTCTTGGCACTAACCGAACAGACTTCTCCCTCCACCTACCGAACACATTGTCATAGTTTTCAATCAAGCCCTTTCCACTGTATTGTTTTTCTCGCTATATGATATATAAACTAAAATGTTTTACGTACGCGGTAGACAAGAGTAAACGAAATGCTTGCATCTCGTGACTTATGTCTTCTTTCTTTTCCCATGAATTGGATAAAGGGGATCAATTGCTTAACACAAAATTTCCCAAATCACAGATCAGTCAAGAACGTGTGAAAACTGGAACGGACTCAGCACAATTTACCGGAACAGACGAAAGACATGGGTCAAGAGATGGACGCATGTACTTTACTCTTGTCGATCGCGGACAAAGCTAACCAAACGTTATATATATATATATATATATATATATATATATATATATATATATATATATATATATATATATAATGACGTAGGTTAAATTGAAAGCTATTACAATGCGTTCGGTGGTAGAGAGGGAATTCCGTTGCAGTAGGGTCAATGTAGGCAAACATTTTCGTAAACAGAGCACTGGCTGATGCCTTGTGATGAGCATCGCTTCACTGAACACCATTATATTCGGCAATGGGTTGTACAACATTATTCTGAAAGACTGAGTAGGGTAAGTTGTGTGAACTGATGTAGTTAAGTGACTTCTAATTGAATAATCCGACTATGTGACGACCTTGTGTGACTCCAGAAAGTTACTTTGTCGATTTTGATACATGGGCATGTGCTCTGACGCTCGGTCAGCCAAGCAGCAATCTGCTCTGCCAATGTATACACCACCATAGCTGCAAGTGAACTGGTGGGAAACCTGCGAAAAATTGCGACCAGCATGGTCTTCAAAATAAGCAACGTCACTGAAACAGCCTACCTGACTGTTAACTTCTTTCTGTACCATATACATATATGCTCCCATTTTACGTCCGTGATCAAAAAGAATAAACGAAATGCTTGTATCTGGTGACATACATGTTCGGATGATTTGGATAAAGAGAGTCCAGTGCTTTATACTCCATATTGTTTTACTGACAACTACGACAAGGGCGAGGATTCATTTCTGAGTGACAAAGAATTCACTTTGTGAAACCAAGCCGTTAAGATGCTAAATCGTTGAGGGCGTACACATAAAGCACATCTTGGTCTGACCAGCACTGATCATCTACGACATCATGCAGTGACAATTGCCTACTCATCAAAGGTTTAGAAAGCTGGTATTTTGAGAGGGAGAAAAAATCGATCCACCAGTCCGATCTGCAGTTGACTGTGATCAGCCGGACAGTAAAGCACTGTTCAAACTCGGTAGATCATACCGACTCGTTCTATCCTCCGTATGCATCAGACCCAAGCAATTAGCCGTTGAAAGGAGCGCAAGGATGTTCATCGATCTACAACGAAGCAGGAAGTTTGGGAAACCTTGATCCCTAGAACTGAAGTAGCAGAGCTTCCGTACTTGGACATGATTGCCCTTGCGGAAGGGGCACGGTCACAAGCAAAAAAGGATCACTGCACAACCAGGAGGAGCGGACAACCGACACAGCATGAGTTGGCGTTGGAGAATCCTATGAAACGCTAATAGATCGGTTCAGTACGAACAAGTTCTCCCAGAGGTACCTCAGCTGGAGATCAAACGTAAAACAATCAAGAGTATGAAAACGTGAGAGGAGAACTAGTATCAAGTCAATAAAGGAAGTGTTTGATTGCAAGAGCACCACTAGCCGCGACAGCTGGTCACATGTTTCGCGACTAGACAACGTGACATTTGGGGAGTGTTCTGTGGTCGTCTACCAGCTATAGTGAGAAAACTTTTCCGTCTTCGAAATATCCCAGTTTAATGGGACGAAACATCGTTTTCAGGTCTTGTCGAAATTCGATCAGAAAAAATATCTTCTTTATGAGCTTTACTGTTAGAGTCGTATCTACCCGGTCAGTCATACGCAATGAAATAACCCGCACCTGAGCTACGCGCACTGGGAGAACAAGACCAGACAAGGATAACAGGACTGTATTCCGTCACATTCGGTTAGCACTAACTCGTTTATATACTAAAGGAAGCGTGCAGTTAGTGGCAGATAACATACTATCCAGGCACAAGGCGATTCCGCTGTATCTACATGACCTAATAGTTACGGTCCGGCTTCACCTGATTGGCTAGATACTAGAGATGAAGCTGTAGCGCGCTGGATCGCGTGTGAAGGTATTTGAATTCCTATATTCACGTTCGTAATTCTGTCTTCATATAACAGGTTAAACAAACATTCGGAATATGAGATTCTCGACGAGTGAATATTGTTCACCTTAGCTTTGCAACACTGTGTGCGAAGTTGAAATTGTGTGGATGTGTTTATCGTGAATAACTCGACTGATGCTTGACAGACAGAATTGAACTAACGGTTGAATACGAATAATTTCTGGTCATGAAAATAGAATCCATTATATGTGGTTTTCACCACGAAGACATAAATGGTGCTCCTGCAGGAACAGTCTCATTTGTGCCAGTATCGATTGCGTTTCTGCTTATCAGAAAGAAGCATGAGCAACGGGTGATGACATACTGTCTGTCACAGTCTCGGCAACAACAACTACCGACGAGAACAAACAACATCCAGGCCATCAACCCATGACCGATCCCATGGTGATGCAAGTTTGTACACAAGGCCGATCCGGAAGAACGCAGGTGTGGATTCGGGGAACAGCAAACAACCGTCCGAGCTGTGTGTGTGTGTGTGTGTGACATGAGCAGTTCGTGAGATTATGATTAAAGAAACAATAAACTGACTGCAATAAAGGAGACGGAAGCTTGAAAGATAGGTCAGGTACCACGGTGAGTAGCTTCTAGCATTTCCATCTAGCGGTACTGAGAATAACAATAATGAGTGTGGAATGGAAACGCTATATTTATTAATTCTCCTACTTTTACAATGCACTATCAAACATAATCCAAACGGGTAAACGAAACCAGAAAGGAGCAATAAGACCAACTGAGGAAGGACTCGGTTGAGGAAGTGAGAAGAAAAATTGACCAGACATTATTACACGGTTACACCAGGGGTATTGAAACCACATCTCTGAGGGTAGACTTTTCCGATTCATCGATCCGTCCATACGAAAGCGAAAACGAAGGCAAAATAACCAATCGAATAGACGCGAAAAATAACGTGGGAGTGTGTGTGACGCGAGAGCAGCAAGTTAACAAAACACAGAAAATCCCCGCGACAATGAAATTAACAGATCGTCGGTGGAAGTATGCTGAACATGAAACTATTCGAAAAATTTAGGGCGGACATGAAGCAGCAGTTTTGGACTAAGGGGGACTGAAGAGCAGACTAAAAGTATCCCTGAATAGTTAGCAAATCACCATGACTGCTTGTGAGCTGCATCTAGGGGACTAGGGGTGGAGAGGGAGGACAGCAAGTGTGCGTGTGAATGCATGAATGAACAACTACGACCAGCACAACAGCTAAACACCCAATTCCCGCATCCGATTCAATGCACTACCGGCTCGGAACCAATCGAGTTGATATTCGTTGAAGGTGTGTGCCAACTGAATGGTTTCTGTTGTTCCATCCACGTGATGTATTATGCAACGAACAGGCTGAAAAACAAGAACAGAGTGAAATGAGGTGAGTGAGTAGGGTATACTAGACTGAAATGATTAGTTCGTAATGATAGTATGTAAAGTAGAGATGTTCGGTGGCATAACCAACAGGGGGTCACGGACAATTTAGGGCTGCCAATTAGCGCGAGGATTCGGACCCAGAACAGAAGGGTCTAAAGTCTATGGTGTAGACTGTTCGACCACCGCCGGTCGATCAACCAGTATGAGGTTCGAATCCCGAACTCTGCCAACTTCGGCTGTACAGAGTAGTTAGCTGTCGCGCGACCCGCCCCCTACCTCATCTATTCAGGTCATACGTGGGTCTCCCCCAATTTGGGAACCAGGGTCACTGTAGCAGATTTGGTCGGATGACGCAGTGCCTTTTCGTGGTTATAGCTATACTGGCTCCAATACATCCACACACAAAGCATGGGACTGAAAAGAAAAAAATCGGGGATACGTTGTTGTTTTCCATTCGTGCCAATCTAGCGTTAGTCAAATGCACGTCCGATGCACTATTTGCGTGTTCTTTACATTGCCGCTCTACTGTTCTTCGAACGGGAACTACGCGTGATCGAAAGTAGAATGCTCGCCCTTCGCAGAAACAGACACCTTACTTCACACCGTTCGGTCCAATCCCAGATGAATTCGCCTATAGTGAACCTCTGTTCTTTTTACAGCCAGGACAGTGAATTACGCCTGAATTCTGGACTGTGTTCATCCAGCTTGGTGCGTGGGTGACAGCATCAAACTCGATGATCATGAAGTTGTGAAAACAGGATAGATAGGTGTTTCCTTTGTGTCCCCGTAGGCAATCGAACCATACAGGGCAGAGGCAACGTGGTACAAGATAACATCTCTGCGACTGCTATATACTTTCGTCCAATAGCGCACTTTTAATCATTGTGGAACAACAAACGGAAACCCCACAAAGTAGAAGTTCTTGAGCCCAAATCACAGTTGGTGGAAGTGGAGGGGAGTGGAACAGCATGCACGGTCAGTCACCGAAGTAAACTGGTACAGATGAAGTTCGAGTTCATCAACCACTGACCCAAGTTAGTTGATTATTGCCAACAACCGGCGCATCGATCGAGGTTTGCGAACAGGAAAATGACTTGATTAAAATAAAAGGCGAAGCAGTTCTGACTCGCGCGAAAATAAATATTGACACTACGGTGGGGGCGGACAATAAACTTCTGTCACTCGACCCGCTATCATGCATGACCTTTCAAGACCAGATGTGGCTCTCCACTCCAAGCCTCCGGATCAGATGACCGGTCATCCCTAATAGCGCACTAGGCTTTCGGGGCTATGGGGTATATCCTTTTCACCGGACTCGCGCGCAGACATGTGAAAAAAACAATAATAGATGAATACGTGGAACCACGTGGGTCACACGCAAGTAGATCTGCACAATTAGCGTAGTCCATATAGTTGGTGGACGATAAGCTGTTTATCCAAATGTTTTTCTATGCTTCCCTTTGAACCAAATCACTTAGGAGGCCAAATTTGCCATGCTGGTGAATCAACGCACTACTATATTGAACATGAACACGATTTTCAAACACAGCTTATTGAATATGACTAATCATGCAATCTCAACATTCAATTTCCCACTGAAACCCATGGAAACACTGAATAGAGCTGTTTCATCCTTATCAAGAATCATCAGCGGTGCACATCCACTGAGCCCAGACGGGGACTCGAACCCGGGGGTGAACGATTGTGATGATGAATCATATTATACAAACATAATCTCCTACTATTCGTGGAAAAGTAGTAGTCAAACTCTGCAGGCTGTGTTATAACGGAATGTCTTTGTTGTACTTAGGCCCCTACAGAGAAGTTACCCATCACAGGAGTCAGTCGTTGTGCGAAAAACGGATTTCTACCGTTCAAAGCCAGTGACGAGAGGTGCTATATTATGTAGTGTATATGTTCGACAAACCGCTGAGGGACATCCCGTATAGTAGTATTTGGGTGTTTGATTCACAATCGCCCACCCCAGGTTCGAGTCTCCGTTGGGGCTTGGTGAATGCGCACTGCAGCTGATGATTCCTAACAAGGATAAAACAGCTGCACAGTGCCTCCGTGGTCTTCAATGGCGAGCTGAGCATTGGAACTTTATGGCGAATCATATTACACACACCTGATTCCTACTACTCATTTACACAGCCTACTTGCGTCCGCTTATCCCGAATAAAGCGAAATACTATTAAACTAGTCCTGAATTAATGACGAATAATAAAGGATAACAGACGACCATGATTACGAAACACAGTGATCGTTGAAAAAGCATGTAACATGAAGAAATTTTTTTCGATATATCACTTCAGCCATTTACATAAATACAGCTGGGTAAATGAGAGCATCTGGGCGACTACAGTCCCCAATGTACAAGCTCTCCCCAGTCCCTCTTCTTTCACACCTTCGTTTTTAACACCTGTCTTCTCACGCCATACAGTGACACGTTTCACACTTTCTGTCATTCACACCACACACACACACACACACACACACACACACACACACACACACACACACACACACACACACACACACACACACACACGAAGCCACTTGTCTGATCAGGACGCTATGCATGACGTACGAATTCGATTCGGCTGCCTCGGCTAAAGGGCTGAACACATGGTAGATACGATTCCGTAGCACCACCACCAACAATAGTAATGACAATAATAAACATGTCACATCAAAAGAACGAATGCATAGCCAAGTGTCAACAATGCGACTGATTGGTCCCCACCTGATCCGGTTTGATATTTTTCAAGTCGACCAATGAGATTTTATCTGACGGTTGGATACGATCATAATCCGCTGGATTGATGAAAGTGAGCGGCAACATGCCTTGTTTTTTCAGATTAGTTTCTATTTTCCGCGCGCGTACACAATAGCGTCAAAGTTGACCGGGAACGAGCAAGTGGTAGTGGAGTTGGGATTCGGAAGGAGTGGGGGGGGGGGGAGAGAGGGCGGCATCGAGTGTAGTGACAATGGAAAATAAAACAGCTGAACTGTGTACAACATTTGAGATTAGTACGCAAAGAAACAACCAACTGTTGAGTTTTTTCATTCGGAGAACCGGTTAAATCAAGAACAAAGTGCATTAATGCCAGAAAAACTACACCGAATTCACTGGTTCGTTTCAGAGCGAACTGAGGACAAGAAATAACACTTGAAATTTAGGATTCAATGTTAACACTTGTCGCGTTAGTGGATAACTTTACTTCCCTATTTTTTCTCCGCCATCGACACGCATGACGGGTCCGTTGCTTACCTCTGATTGATCCGCTTTGGCTTCGTTCTTTGTTTCGTGGTAATTACCGAGGACGCTAGTTGCATTCGGCCTCCTAAGAGACAGCGAACCTATTTTCAGTTTCTTGTTCAGCTCCCTTAAGTGTGTCTGTCGCAAACTGTGCCAGGTTTTCTCGCCTTATCTATGGCTGATTCGTAGCCAACACGTAGCCTCTCCTTTCTAGCAAACCAACACCATCAAAATGAGTAACGGGATGCGGGCAGAAAACCTGTCCGGTACCGAGCCGAAGGCCTGAGACAACGGAAACACGAACGACAGGAAAGCCGTTCGATGGAACGAGAGGTGAATGGTGTTGAGTGGTGTTTATTTTCGACACCAGCCCAACAGAAGGCTTGGTCGCCCGCACCAGTTGGACCAATAGATTTGGTGCAACAACTGGCTACATGGATCGACGCCGCATATAACCACTATTTTATGCTAATAAAAACGAGATTGTTCGCGAGCAGAGGCGTTCTACCTCATCAGGGTGGGACAGTTCAAAACACTAGCTAGCGGGTAGCCTACCATACGTCATAGTGTATTTTGATTCAAGGATCATAAATTGTGTGACCACGGATCCTGAAATTCAGCCACAATTCACTGCATCACCCCGTCCTTCGATTGTCGAGCCTAGGGTTTTGTGACTCATTGTTAAATCGGATTCACGTTTACTATGGTCATTATTCAACCACAAAAAGTCCTCCAAAACAACGCCAGGAACGAAAATGGGAGAAACATTATGTTGTGATGAACTCGATTTGGTAAAAAAAATAACGAATTGTTCTGACACATCTATTTATGGGAACTGTGATCGACTGAGTTGGAAAGCACTTCCAAATAATTAAACCCACAGATGACAGACCCACTGGACTGATGGTTCAAAATCAGTTGAAGGGTGGAGATCGACCAACAGAACCTTGACAGGGTTCAAACTGATCTGAGTCCGAACCTAATGCTGTTTGCGAGGCGTTTGGATGTAGGCTAGGTTAACTGCTCACTAGTTTCCACAAAAGGATCATTCATATCGGTTCCTGGGGGAAACTGCCTTCCAAACTGTAACAAACTGTGTGTAAGGGTATTGGGTGATACCACCAATAGACGGTCTACTTTCGTTAGCAGACAGCCCGTCATCGCCCGTCCGAAATCGACGGCAGGGCTGGAGTCCGCGAGGCGGATCGATGACCCAGTTAGCTCGTGACAGAATGGAACGAAATCAACGAACAAGCTGCCAACAATTGTCCTAACCGAACGGGACGAAATCAGACAATCGGGTTTGGAGCTAAAGGAAACACCTAAAAAACCCGGTTAGGGAAAACGTTTTGGACCAATACGCTTCGTACAATCTCTGACTGCGGTCACCTGGTATCCTAATATAAACTGTCTATTTTATGCTAACGAGTCAAGATGGTTCGGAAGCAGAAGTGAAGAGTGCAAACAAATGCCCGGTCGAAAAGAACACTGCTTTGAGTAGGTATCTACGAGGCTTGGACGATGTGTGGTTGACGTTTGTAGCTGGTAAAATCTGATGTCGTTGACAGCTATATATGTCCGGTACCGGCGCTACTGTTCATTCTGTCGTCGCTGACATTTCCGCATTCCCCTTGCACGCTTTTCAGCCGAATGAGATCAATGGAAGGATGACAGGTTGACTACGGGGACTAATAATAACTACTTCAATTAATCGTTCTGTAGACTGTTTTAACCGAATATAATCTGCATGATCAACTGCGCCTATTAGAAGTGATAGTGACTGGATTTGTGGACAGTTAGTGAACATCAGACCCGAAAACACACTGCAGCAAGGTTAACCAATTCTTTGCATCCCAAGGATGGAGGCGTAGCTTCGATATCAGAGTTAAAAAAAACTCCGCGTGATCCGTGGCAGGGAATCGTGTGAATCGGTGATGGTACCGACGTACAATAAAGGTGACAGGTTCACTAGTGAAAATCAGTCAGTAGTATAGTATCCAAACTACTCACCGGGATTATTCTGAGACGGTTATTAAACGCCTGTGAAAAGTGTACGTGAGAATCACACCGGTTTTAGACCCGGTTGGGTTGGTATCGCTCACATTGTCATCTCAATACAAATTTTAGAGCACAGAGACACCTTCCGTGGACTGACAGTCTCTGCCTTTTTAGATCTAGATGCAGCGCTAAGCCCAGCCGACCGAACAGTTCTCCGGAGCAGCCTCTCAGTGAAAGGGGTGCAAGAGAAATTTACTTATCTTTCCAATCGTTGTGTGCGAACAGCCGAAGTTCAGTTCGGGGTCAGGGAGATTTTTCACTCGAGTTCATAACGAGAAGTGGTGTGCGTCAGGAGTGTCTTCCATCACCCTTGTAATGATTCTGGAGATAGCTCAATACCGGCGGTAATGACCTGCTCTCAGACAGTAAACTATTTGACTTAAAATGCGAGGATGATTTTGCGCTTCTTGGTGAAAACCCAGGATAGTTTCAAGTTTTTCTAGATTATTATTATTATTATTATTATTATTATTATTATTATTGTTATTATTATACTTCACACTCGCCTGGTTCCAGACTGTGTGCCAAACAAAACAGTGCTACGGGGGAGAAAAGGGCTACATGGTGTGAGATTCCTTGGTTTGTTTGCGGGGGCAATAGTGCCAGACTGCTCAGGCCAAAGCACTTAGTCTAGATAGTCAAACAGCATGGCACTGTTTGGAATCCGTCTTGCACCTCCAAAGTGCGAGGTGCTGCTGCAGGACTGGGTTGGTGTTGTCTCCAGATAGCACACAGGTAACACACTCAAGTCTCGATTCAATAAGACTGGATAAACACAAATCGAACTGGGCAATAATATGCCACAGAGCACATGACACGATAACACAGAACACTGAAAATGCACGACACCTGCATCCTCACAGTGATAACGATACACTTGATTACTAGACAAGATATAACACCTGAATGGGCTTTCCAGGGCCCGTAATCGTACAACAGAATGATCCGCGAACGAACTCGACTAGGCTAGCCCAATTGCAAACTAGATAGGGAAGACGAACGCGAAAACAATCGCACGTATATTCGTGATCAAATGATACAAGGGAAATGAGCTTTCAGCTCTGCTGCTTACAGCGTTCACAGGCAACCTTTTGAGAATGCGTGGATGGACCAATCAGAGAATGAAAACGGTAAGATAATGGAATGGGGAATTTTACAGCGGCGGAAGAATTCAAAATTTACCAATAAGTACGAGTGTTGGATTATTCAGTGGCACGGAGTTTTTTTGTACAAAAATAGGTCTCCCGCTAAAACCTGCACCCACGATTCGGGGGGAACGGTACTTTATCCCCAAAAACCCTGTCTTAGAAGAGGAAGCCTTAGCTCAAATAGATAAGTTTTGTCACCTGGGTAGTTACGTTTCACCAGGTGGACAGAAATCGGATGAAGTGTCATCGCGTAAACAGAAGGCGCGTTTGCCTTTTTCTAACCTCTGCCATTTGTGGCGTCGGGGCGATATTCAGTTGCCTGTTAGGGGTCGAGTGTACGATGAGGCGGTTAAGTCCGTCTTTCCATAGGGCTCAGAAACGTGAACGTTAAGAGTTGAAGATAAGTGAAGCCTGTCGATGTTTGAGCACCAACGTTTTCATGGTACTGTTCAAATAGTTTCGGTTCCAGTTTACACAACCACTAACCTTGCACTTCTGTGCTCTTGTTTCGATTGCTACCTTCCAACATTCTCGAGTCAAGGGGGAAAAGAATAGAAGCATCAAGTGAAAATAAAATCCACAAATCGAAGTAATAAGCGGAAATCACGAAGAAAAAGAAACAGTCCGAATGCAAATACACCACTGACCGCGACACCTAGCCATATCACTTAGTGTTTCCAACCATTTGGTAGGCGGACCACGTGGACGCCAACCCTAAGGCCTGACAGTTCTACTTGGCCAAGTCCACTGGTTAAAGGTCTTACACCTTTTCGTGCCATGGACTGACCACCTCGACCTACCTTCCAACCAAGACCTGCCTCGGAGAACAGTGTACGCCGAGGGAGTCTATCGGTAGGCATGCATAACACATGTCTCAGCCACCTTAATCTGTTTGGATTCACTACTTGATCCGCAGACTGACCTCTGGCTCCAAACACCTTACACCTAACCTCAGGATTGCTGATACGGTGTTCCCACCATACTCGGGCAATGCTACGGAGACATCAGTGCTCGAAAACCGACAGGCTTCACTTATCTTCAACTCTTAACGTTCACGTTTCTGAGCCCTATGGAAAGACGGACCTAACCGCCTCATCGTACACTCGACCCCTAACAGGCAACTGAATATCGCCCCGACGCTACAAATGGCAGAGGTTAGAAAAAGGCAAACGCACCTTCTGTTTACGCGATGACACTTCATCCGATTTCTGTCCACCTGGTGAAACGTAACTGCCCAGGTAAAAAAATTTATCTAATTCAGCCAGAGCTTCCCCTGCCAACACAAGGTTTGGTGTAGAGGCAACCCAATTCTGCAGCGGCGTTTTACACTTTGAAGGTGTGGTCGACTGAATCGATAGCCGCTTTCACATCAGGAAAGACAGAGATTGTGGGCTTATGGAAGATGTCTATGGTCTAAAGTTTGCTGAAAGGTAAAGATGCTGTAGATACAATCACGACCGGATCTGGAACCGGCTTGATTCTCGCGCATAAACATTTCGCGGGCGCTGGATAATCGGTAGAGACCGGTGAGCGGTTTGGACGAGATACTTGCCAACGTAATTTCCACGTGGTTTTCACAAGAGGACCCGTCATCTTTTTTGTAAATAAGCACAATCACCGATGCACACCATTCCCCGGAAATCTGCGCACTATCCCAGATTACACCGAGGAGTTCCGTTGACTCCGAAACCAAAGCTTCGCCACCATCATTGGAAAAAGGTGGAAACATTCCTTCGGGTCTAGCGGCTTTGTACCTTTTCAAGTGATCTATCTCTATTTCTGACAGAGGAGTGATATCCACTTGCATCGTTTCTCTGGCAGGTATATTTGGAAGATCTACAGATGTAGTGGGTGAACTGAACTGTTCTTAAGTGCGATGTCCAACGATCCAAACGACGTCCCTGGGAATGAATCAGTGAGCCACCAGATTCCTTGATTAACTCACATACACCGGGATTCCGTGCACCGGTAGTTCTAGTCAAACGACAAAGGCTGCGAGTACTGCCAACAAACCCAGTCTTTTCCATTTCCCTACATTTCGCAATCCACCACTGTTCACGGTCATTTATCAAGGCTCCTAGTCAGTTGACGTCTCACGGATTTACGCGCCTCATTGAATGTGGCATCCAGAGGGAGGGGTCTGCGAGCATCCAACATAGCAACTGATGTCAAAGATATCCATTGTTTGTGAGGCCTACTGGAACTAGAGTTTTGTATGGCATTAGAACCGGCATGCAAGATTTCCTTGATCTGTTGCCAACATTCATCCGGATGCATCGATAACCATGTAGACAGATCTGCCTGAAAACCAGATCGTCGGTTATCGTCTAGAAGCAACTGCGCGGGACGGGTGGCACTTGCATTAGTGCGACCACGGACAAGACGTAAACAGAAGTCAGCACGTACCAAGTTGCGATCTCAGTCCACAGGCGCAGATCAATATGAACAACAATATTTAACTGACCCACGTCAGTGGTGACCAATGACAACATGGTCCATCTGAGTCCAATGTTGTGAAGACGTTGGAGGACGTCAGGTGAGTCTGTGCCGCTTCTTTTGACAGAGGTTCATATTGCCCAGAAACAATTTGTGGTCAGAGCGCAGCTGAATCAGACGATCGCCTTTATCGGTGCGATCGGCTGGGATAGCAAATGGGCCTCCGATGTACCTTTCGGAATCTCCCAAACGGTCAACTTTGGCTTGGAAATTCCCAGAAATAACAACCACGTTTGTTGAACGCACGCTTCGAAGCAGTTGACACAAGTAGTGGTAGAATTTGTCCTTGATTTCACAGGAACTGCAGTCAGTGGGGGCATACACAGACACGACGAATAAGTATCGGAGCTTCAGTTTATTGCTATTAACAAGCACAGAACCATCCAACCGAACTGTACACATACGATTGCTGATTGGAATCCAGTCTAGCAGTGTACACTCAGCTCTCATGCTCAAAGAAATCCCAAAGCCAGCCTGGCCGCTAACAATAGAAACCGGATCACCCGACACACGAAGAGTAAAGTGAGAGACTCAGGTTGTATCTGGGGTTCGAAGAGTGATCACAGAAGCGAGGTCTTGTGTGCACGTTTCGGAGACACAGCATACATCTACTTTGAAAGCGCCAGGTGTTCTATCGAATGCAGCCTGTTGCCCTATCTGACATAGTGTGCGGATGTCAGAGGAAGCCAAGTGAAGTGAACATTCGGGCTCAAGGAGTGCATTCGATTTACACCAAACACTTGAACTACTGCCTTCGTCAGAGCCCCAGTTACCCGTGGCGTTTTGCATCGACCTTAGATCAAAAGAGCGAAAATTGGTAAGGCGCTTTACAAGAAAGATGCTGGAGGTTTCTGAGCAAATCATAGTTCGCGGCTGCCCACACCGCAGAAACGGTTTTTCTTTGAGAGCCCTAACCAGAGCCTTTACTCAAAAGTCTCAACACAAGGTAGTGGAGCGTTAACCCAGCACGGGAACGTGACTGGAGCACCCGTGAAGAAACTTCTTCCTGTCTGTCACGTGAGACCTGACTGTTGTATACATTCTGTCTTGTCTTCGCTGGTGCTCTTTTATCGATCCACTTTTCGCATTCAATCCTCAGCTCCATGCAATCAACAGAGCAAGCGGAACGTGGACGGGGCAGCATCCTTTGGGCTAGGGGCTGCCCAACTTAGGCGGGCGATAGCTGCCCAATGAAGTGCGATTACTTCTCCCACCGTTGAGAGAAACCTCAGGAACTCCACTCCCACGTCCATCTAGTGGAGGATTTTAGACCGGTAAAATGATTCTCACCGTGTTTATTCGCTGGATTGTCCTCTCCAGGAGCATAGTCGTTAGAACCAGATGTTGCCTTCAGTTGGTTCAGAGAATGCATTTCGTCTGGTCTCAACCCATTGACCTGTCAGGCATGATTGCATCTTTGGCTTGAGGAAGCCATCTTGCATAGCTCTTTGGGTCATGGAGGCACGCAAACCATCACATCACGCCAATGTGCAGTCTCGTCGTGATAGCACTGCTCAAACTTGGCGGGAACATTGTATCGGCAAGGCTGAAGTTGGGTGTATGCTGTTGGGAACCAGGGATTAGTCTGCGCACCAAGTACTGAATCTAAACAGGTTAAGAAAGCTGGGACACGTGTTACACGTGTCTACTGGTCGACTTCCTTGGTGAACGCTGTTCTTCGAAGCAGACACCGACTGGAAGGTAGGTCGAGGTGCTCAGTCCATGACACGGAAAGAAGGTATGAGAACTTTGGTCAGTGGACTTGAGGTCTGTAAGACCCGCTCGTTGGATGATTCGAGAAATTAAGTAATATGGTTGAGTGTTGCAACCAGTGGCGTAGTTCCATTGGAATCCTTATTTTTCCTAATGATTTCCGATTACAAATTTCTTCCACGTTCGTTTGCCCCTTACGTTTCCATTCGAATATCTCCCGACTAGAAAATACTGCGAGGTGGCAACCAAAATCAGAGCACTGAAATGCAAGGTTAATGGTTGAAGAAAGTGAAATGAACGGGTTAACCACAGTTGTTAATTCGCAAACCAGTTAAGACAAGACATTTATGTTTAGTACTAGGCCGACATTGTGCAGAATATCCTCGCGCACTGAACAAACAGAACCAATTTGATCAATCCGATCAGTCAATGAGATTGCGATAAATATGAACTACTTACCGTGGATACGTGCGAAACTCTTCACAATGATAGCACGACCGCCCAGAAAGCGTGGTTCCAGTGCGGCATGCTCGCGACTGCTTCCCTCCCCATAGTTCTCGTCACCGACCACACACCAGGCCACATGTTCTGCTTTGTAACGACGTGCCACAGCTGGAACACTGTCCCACTGACCGGAGGGACGATGCATCACTTTGTTCATTTCACCATTTTCCGCGTTCACCGCGCTTTGCATAGACAAGTGTGTGTGTGTGTGTGTGTGTGTGTGTGTGTGTGTGTGTGTGTGTGTGTGTGTGTGTGTGTGTGTGTGTGTATTTGTGTAGGCATACCAAGAAAAAAAAAAAAGAACGCGATTTGAAAAGTGCTTATTCGATTAGGGAAAACCGTCGCATGATGATAAACAGCATTATTTGAGAAGGACGACATATATCATTTTCCAACAAGATTGGTAGATTTGATGACAGCTCAGGGAGAGAAGTCCGTTGAGTAAATTTCTGACTAAGCAGACCGGCATTAGGTTGTCCCGGTCCCTAAATATGATGAAATGGTAGTGCAAGGTCCGTCGGACACGCGAATGAAGATCCGGCGCTCATTGGGATTTATTTTTTGGTTGTTATTTCTTCACGCATGACTCAGTCTGTTCCCACATTCTTTACTATCGTACACACACACTGCACTGGCTCTTTGTTTATTCGCATCAATGTGGCCTTGCTTCAGTTAGCTTGAGCGGTGACGGTTGAGCGAGATAAGCCGAAAACTATCAGGTCAGAGGTAGAATGTTCAAATCGATCCATCAATGGTCAACTTTGGCTGAGGATAGCATTCTGGCATCGCCTAGAGCGTTATTATGCCCGACCTATAGGGTTTTACGTGATTATCCAATTCAACTCTTGGGATCACGATTACCAGTACTCTTCGGTAGTGCAGTGGACTCTAGTGTGATTACGGACATGTTTCTTCCACTGCACGCATGCAAACGCAGAAGCCAAAGTAGGGATATACAGCAGAGATGAAACCTTCACATTCGGTACTTTGGAACCACTCAGAAGTTAGAATTTTCAAATCATTGGTGCTATACTAATCTATCGTCCAGCTCGTTACCACACCTGACCTACCGAGACCTTATGTGGTTCACTGTCCTTATGCGACATACATACACAGAAAAGCAAACGCACAGCGTAGAACATACCCAATGAACATGTTATTCGAAATGTTGTCCAAATGACCACGGTACTTGAGCCAAGGACCCGCAGCTGAGATATGATCGGTTGTACATTTGCCTTTGATTTTGATCAACAAAGTCATTTGTTCGAGGTCTTTTCCATCCCATTTGGCAAATGGTTGGAGAAGTTGTAGACGTGAACTTTTCGGATCTACCTGAACGGTGATCCCGGAAGCGTTCGCGGGTGGTGCCTGATACGTGTCTTTTCCCTGATCAAAACCCCGAGACGGAAGTGTGTCACCTATAAGGAGCGAATAGAATGGGGGATGGGTTGAAAAAAATGAAATAGTTACGTGGCAGCGATGATAAATCCATCATGTAAACTGGCAGTCAGAAAACCCACTTCATGAAAATGACATCAAAAGTATGGTGGGATTTGCTAATAACCTCCGTCAACTCGACCGAAACGTGAATACGTAGATCAAAAACGGTACATTTTCCGGGATCGCGCCAACAGAAACCGACTGGATTTTCTCAAACTGCAAAGGATACTTGTAGCCTACACTGAAACTGGTCTTCGGATCAATACCGGCCTGTTCTTTTTTGCCAACATTTTATGTTCATATACGACTGTGATAACTGGCCATTGAAAGCAGAGCTTGTTTAACCACTGATGCTTGCACGAAGTTCTGGGGAGAGTCAGCCGAGATACGCCGTATCTAGATAAAACAGGAAGATGATGGCTTCGCTATCGATCAACTTTATACCTCAGTTCAACGCCGTGGGTTTGGCCTTATCCCAAGACGACCTGACGCGAAATCATTCAAACGGGCTTTCCGTCCGCTATCGTGTACAGGATAGCGCTGCCGTCTTGGAGACCAACTTAAGACATGGATCGACAATTTCAAAATGAACGTGAAGTGCATCGACTTAGTGTCGGTCTACGGCAACCGATATTGGAAGCAGAACTGCCACAACAACCATAACACATGGTTAACGACACCCCAAGGTACCGACTTATTCTTCTCTAGTGAGAAAACAGAAACGGCTTTAAAATCTATCGCACAACAGAACAGAGATAACTCGATATTTGACTGACTAACAGAAAAAACTAAACAATGAACACCAAAACCATTTACAGAGCAATGCATGCTCCTTACTGGTCTGTCAGTTTCTGCTGGATGCTGAAAACGTAGAAAATCCATAAATCACTTGGAAGAAAAAAGTGGGCGTCGATTCACGGTTAACAGACAATGACTTCAATCAACTGATGTAGACGAGTTTCCCGCTGCACAATATGATCATCACTCCCTGACATGGAAAAGCAGCATAAAGACCGTGATTGGTGGATCCGACCGTATCCGGTTTCATGGACGGAGATTAGGAGACTCATGAAGTCAATGATCAGAGATATAACCAGATGCTGCTGGACTGGGTCCCAGTCAACAGTCGTTTATGTGCAGAGAGACTCAGGGGTTCATGTAAAGGGAGCAGTCGCCGCTCCGACAAACGTAGCCTGTTCGTCGATTTGGCGTATACGCTCACAGATTGTAGTCTAAACGCAAGAATACTTTCTACCAAAAGCTCCACGACCTCTTACGCAAAGGAAGCCTGGCCGATATCGTGGTTTTGGCAAATCTGAATGCTAGAGTGGGTGGGCTGTCGTCGAATGGGGCGCATCTGGGAGGCCCGTTTGGGCTAGATTCTTGTCGCTCGGAAAACGAGGAACGGTTGTTGGCTCTGTGCTTAGACCAGCGCCTGATCCAAGCCGGTACGAACTTCAGACGTTCTAATCGCCGGTATGCCACGTGGCGTTCGCCCTCTTTGGGTCAACAATCGATCCACATCGCTATAAGCTACGAATGGCGGGGTTGCACGCAACACTGTCGCTCGTATTGGAGCACCCACTTGGTTCCGACCAAGCACTAGTTCATACTAAGCTGTCCATGTGTTTCGGTGGCCGCTTCAAACGCATGTTGCGACGACAGTTAGGTTGCGTTAAGCTTTCCAATCCATCCCGCCTATCCGTCTTCCAAAACGCGCTAGATGGAATGCTAGATGCAGCTCCACCTGATAACATAAACCAGCACTGGTTGCTTATCGAGAATGCTTTGCATTCTGTTGGTCTAGTAAGCTGTGGCCTGTCTCTTCGTGCCACAAGACTCTGGGTTTCTGCTAAATCTCTGTGCCCTCTCGACGCACGCCAGTCGATTCGGGCTGGAAGCGAGTATAACGAGGCACGACTCATAATCAGACTCGCACTTAACGCGAGTCTTCATAGGGACCGCAAAATCTGGTGGTCGTAACGTGCATTAGAGATAGAGCATGCTTCCGCCATGGGAAATTCCCGTAGGCTGTTCTATTTCATTTGAATCACCGGTGGGGAGATACTAGGTGTGATTGAAACAATTTATGAGGCCGATGGTTCGCCAATTCACAATCAAAAGCGGCGTTTCGAAGGCTGGGCGGAGCACTTTCAGGCACAATTTAGCTGACCCACAGTGTCAGCCTCTGCAATAACTCTCTCGGCACGCTTTCCGTGGTGCATTTGGACAAATCCACCCACTGAGGCGGAGATTCAAAAGGAAATCCAGGCCTTAGGACGTCACAAAGCGCCGGGCTCCGATGGTCTTTCGCTGACCCCTTTTAAAGATGGTGGGGTGCAGCTCGATTTGCTCTCAAACGTTTGGAATTCTGGGCAGCTTCCGTCCTCGCGGGGGAATCGATTGTTGTCCCCATCTTTAGGAATGGTTCGCGCAGTGACTACGCTAGCCATAGGGGTGTACGCCTTATCCCAATAGCGTCGAAGCTGCTTGCGTCTGTCATACTTCACAGGTTGTACCAAACGCGTGAAGAGCAGACTCGTGAGGAGCAAGCTGGGTTTCGTGCCGGTCGTGGATGTATCGATCAAATCTTCACCCTCCGACAACTGCTAGAGCACCGTTACCCTTTCCAAAGACCAAGAATTATCGTGTTCCTGGACGTTCGTGTGGCTTTCGCCTCCGCCGATAGAACTGCACTATGGAACTGTTTGTTGAGAAATGGAGTACCTGAGAATTACTTATCAACCCTCAAAGAATTGTATCGTCACACCTCTCACGTTGGGTTAGGGCCTACGGCCAGCTGTCGCCCCCTTTTATCGCCTCTAGTGGAGTTGGACAAGATTGCCACACATACACATTTCTCTTGAACTTAACCACAGAGGATGTTCTATGAAATGCTCTGTCTGGTCTTCCGAACGGTGGAGTTGAACCCCTCCCAGGGAACAGAGTTTTCGACTTGGAATATGCCGGTGATATCGCCTTGCTGAATGATATGCACAGGCAATACAACATGCTCTGGACCGCTTGGCGATTGAGGTATCCAGATATGGAATGCACTTTGCATCTTCGATGTGCAAAGCGCTTTTGCAAGATTAGCAAGAGCCTGTGCCTGTCCTCGGCTTTTGTGCTGATCAGCTAGAGTTAGTCGACAACTTTAAGTACATTGGGAGCTCGGTAACAGTTGAATGTGATGTTGTGGAGATCAGTTCACGAATTACGAGAGCTAGAGCAGCTTTCGCAAACCTGCAACATCTGTGGCGTCACCGTGACATCCGGCTCTCTCTTAAGGGACGGGTGTACGTTGCAACGGTTCGTAGTGTTTTGCTCAGCGGTTGCGAGACCTGGCCACTTCGAGTTCAGGATGATCGGCGTCTTTCCGCGTTTGACAACTGTTGTTTCCGAAGCATTGCTCGCGTCTGGTGGGAACATCCAGTAAGCAATGACGAGGTGAGCCGTCGTATGTTCGGCACAGACAGCCGCTTTTTCAACGAAGTGATCGCTCTACACCGCCTACACCGGTGGCTCTGTCATGTTTTACGAATGCCTGTTCATCGTCTACCCTCCCGTGCTCTATTCGTACGTGCTGACTAAGGCTGGAAGAAGCGACGCGGCGATCAGGTCATGACTTGGCGTAGATGTATGAAGAAGTTAGCATCAACACTGGCTTCGTTTGACGCCTCCTGTTTCCTTGGTTGGGGCCCAAGGGATGAGGATTGTCGTTGGTCAGAGACGTTAAGGGACACGGGTGACAATAGAAGTCAGTGGTGAGAATGCTTTATGGTTGGCCTGTGGAATTCTCGTGCCCCGTAATCACAAAAATGTCATCCCGACAAACATAACAACAAAAAACACCAAAAGGTGTGCGATGAAAGGCAAATAAAAGAAAATCAGCATCATTTTTCCCTCACTAATTGTCGGTTTTCACTGTATTCTACTCTCTCTCCCCTATTTTGTAATTGTCGTTGTAACGTTGACACGTTGCTTGATCTTAAGCCGGTATATATATATATATATATATATATATATATATATATATATATATATATATCGTACCCAGTGTATAGCTAACACTGACCGGTGGTAACCGATTGGGTACACCGGCCTTCAGCTAACAAGTCTCAAGTTCGAACTCCACCACTGGCGGTCAGTATTTTGATGGTACAGAGTAGTTCGCTTTCCCTTGTTTTCTTTATCAAATGGTTTGGGATCCATGCAGCCGTTTTCCTCTAATCGTGCAGTGAGGCTCTGGGATTGTGGGTGAGTTCAGTTGATTTGTTCCAATCAAAAACCTCGTATCATTGTGCTCCGGTTTCGGTTGATGCCTCGCGGTATCGTTGAGTCGAGAGTGAAAAAATCAAAACAAACAAGCAGTAAATAAAATCGTATGGGGAACTTATATAGGTGAAGAAACGATTTGAATGTGACAGTGCCACTGGCGGTAGCCCGCAGCCATATAGCCTAATATCTCCAACCGTACAGAGAAGGAACTTTGTGGACCCCAACCCGGAAGCCTAACTCGGCCTACACAACCAAACTAACTGATTATGGTTTTCATACCTTTTCGCCACGTCACAGACTGACCACCTCGAGCCACTTTCTCATTGCTAATTGCATCGGAGAATAGTGTACGTCGATGGGACCTAACCGTGAACATGTGTATGACGAGCCGAAATCAGCGTGACCTGTTTAGATTGAGTACGTGTTTCTGTTGGGGGAGCAAAGGCAACCACTAATGCACCCAGTGTATGGTTACCGGTAATTTGGACTGAAACTGAAACAGTAACAAGTTTCAAGGACTCTGGGAATCCCGAAATTCGAATACGACATGGATGAACGCTTTTGAGACATACCACGGGGCGGTTGTAGTTTGAACTTGGTCCCATCGGATCCGGTCAACTCGTCTGTGATCGGATTAAACGACAAGTCACCGGCTAGTACAAGGGCAGTGACCATTTCGGGTGAGGTGACGAACGCATGAGTGGCTGGATTCGCGTCATTTCGACCGGTGAAATTCCGATTGTACGAGGATACAATGGTGTTTCGATCACCCTTCTTCGTGTCCTGAGCATCGAGAATGTGATAGAACGAGAGGTATTGTGTTTTGAATAAATGAAAGAATTGTGTAACCATCTAGCTACCAGTAAATCCTGTACAGAATAAAGCTCTCGATCAGCCTCAACTGGCAAAAATGAACACTGCAGAAATGCTGCGCGACAATTCCGGGTGTCGATAGCGCGGGCGGAATAAATCCAGCCAGACGGTAGGGTTCTGTTTTATCATATAATCGTAGTTGAGTATCGCCCAATGGAAAAACCTCAGCTATAAGGGTCCAGTGTACGATTGCTGAAAAACCAACATCCTTAACACTGAAATTTTGAGTTATGAACCACCGCACAGGGTTTCAACAGGATGACTGTGACAAGGAGTTGGAGCGATAGCTGTCTACCACAGAAGTTGGTCGTTGATACTTCTAGAGTCTGAACCCCTTCATCGAGCTTACTGGTGACGAAATCCCAAGTCATTTTCATCGTGCGAAAAATTCAAGTTAAACAGACGATAGCGGTGGTTAAACAGTCATCATCGTGGACTGTAAACCTTGACGTGCCGAGTTCCATTCTTTTCCCCGTCGGTCACCTCCGCGATCGAGAGTCTTTGATTCGTCTCATACGGAAATATTGCATTGCTGTAGTATGACGAGTGAAACTCAAGTAAATGAACATTATTAATCGTTACCGTTAGGTTATCGTTAACTTTGAGGTACGGGGGACTAGAACCCCACAACCGCTGATCACCTTGTTTGTAAACAGCCACACATTGTCACTCGACGCGTTACCACATCTGACCTATTTGGATCTCATGTGGTTCTCCACTCCAAGCTTCAGGATCACAGTTTCCAGTTATCCCTGATAGTGTAGTTACTCTATGAGACCAATGAGTATGCCCCTACCACTGCCACCATGCTGAAACACAGGCTAACAAAACATCAGTGAATGGTTATTTTCTAAAAGCAGATTTTGGAATTACTCACTGTAATATCATTTGAATCGTAAGGAGCGTGGGAGGGCAAAGAACCCGTTTTTGGAGTAACAATGTGATTCTTCGAAAGTAATTTCGCCGTTTAGTCACGGCTAACCTTCAGAACGAGAAAACATGATCCCAAGCTTCGATTCTTGATGTAAGTAGTACTGTAAGTACTGTATCTGGACGACAGGACAAAATGGCCCCGGAGCCACAGGACCGGTTTGCAGTTGTTGTCGCCCATCAGGTATGAGTATCCGATACTCTTCTCCCTAATTACCCTCATACGTGAGCACACCACAATTGGTTCTCCTTCTGTAGTCTCATTCGAATCGTAAGGGACGAGCATGGACGAAGAGTCCATTTTTAGAAACAATTATAGGGATGATTGTGCAACAGAGTACCGAGTACGCATGCTTGATGAGCGGCAACAACCGCAAAACCAGTCGTGTGGTTCCAATGAAATTTTGTTCCGTTAACCAGATAAAAAGTCGTGGAGTTAGTTTTAGAAAATCCAATAATCTAGTATGCTTGCACTTTGGTCACCTCAGCCGCTTCGGGATAATCCGTGACATGCGGCACACAAAACTGTCACCGTAACCCTTCACTTTTCCAGTAGAAATCGAATACATATAAGCAATCTGACAATAAGTCAGTTAAAAAGGTTTGGTCGTCCGAACTAATAGCTAGTCAGTCAGTGTGACTCGGGACCTTTTTGCACTGTGTTTCGATTCGAAAAGACAACTAACTATCTGTCATAAAAAACATTTTATTCGCACCTTTCTGGACCACTGACCGATGCACGGGCCACAAGCGTTAGCCAGAACTCTTCCGCCGATCTTCTCGAATACTTGGAGTAATCCGTCTCGTTCAATGGTGGCCCGGATTTGTTCGCTGCCCGGGGTGACCAGGAATTGGGAACGCACTTTTAGTCCTTTGTCAGCAGCTTGCTGGGCAAGACTGGCCGCTCGAGTCATGTCTTCGTATGAGGAATTCGTGCATGAGCCAATCAAACCGACGGAGATGGTCATGGGCCAATTGTTTTGTTTCGCGCGTTCTCCGAGCTACGAAAAAGGTAGAAAAACGGATGGCCAGAAACGCATGTCAATTACCACATATCGGATAAGGCAGTGTGTGATCAGGAAGCTGATCATCAATTATCATGGTACACCGAGGCGCTCTGATACCTGCTGGCACGTCAGTTCAGTTCGAGTAACCATTATCCGTGCGTTGGGTATGGTGGTTCTGGTTGCTAGCTGGTGGTGGTCGAGTGGTTTCGGACGTTTGATTACCACCTCGGTGGTCAGAGGCTCGAATCTCGCCAGAGCCAACCACTTTGGTGACGGACAGAAACTCACTGTAAGCCAGCTCGTTAACAGACCTTACCTATTACGACCTTATGTGGTTCACCAGCCCAAGTTTGAGGGCCGGGTTTCCGGCAATACCTGATAGTGCAGTGATCCTTTGTGGCTATGGGGTACACCAGGTCTACTGTACTCAAGCGCAAGCACGTAAAACAACAGGAATCTCACTCGAAAATTAAAACAAGAGTATAGAAAAGTAAGAACTACTGATAACAACATGAAGCAGAGGAAAAAAGTACGCGATCACTAGAGCACCATTGTTCACCACATACTGCCATACCTGATACCCTGTAGGGCACGCTTGGCTGCCTACAGAGTAGAGGTGCATCCTCGAATAAAAATACCGAAAGAGACCTTGCTAGCCCATTTCTTTACCTTGGATTGAACAGCCAAGTAGTATAACAACCCATATTGCAACGCACTATGACAGAGGCGTACGTGGACATCAAACCCAAGGTGGTTTGAGCAGAATGTAAACTAGATTGCCGGTGGCGAAACGGTCAATATGGGTTGCAGAACTATGATCTTACAGTCATAGGTACAAAGCTCAAATTCATTCGACTCTTGAATACTGTAGTTATGTATGAGGTAGATCTTCGTCTACCGCTCTTCCTCTTAATCCGCAGCTGCTAGCCAATCGCCGGGAAGAAGCTTCACTATCTGCTTTCTACCATTATTGCCTGGTTTTTGCTCACCAAAACTCGCCTCGGGAGTTCCCCTCCCCACCACTTTCTCTCGTTCATCTCGGCTAGTCACCCGTATCAGGTTTCTGCCCCTAAATGTCGAACATTCTTATTTTAGTCTTCCTTTATTCCCCGTACTGCAAAGCTTTGGAGCACTCTTCCAACTACCGTATTCCTGACGACTCAGAAGCTTTCTGTTTTCAAAAGCGGGATCAACAAACTGAATCTTACTTGAATGTTCCCATACCTATCCCCTTTACAGTATGTCTTTTGACTATGCAATTTACCCTTTTTAGTGTTAATCTCTTAATCTATGGAAATCAAAATGTGAATGTTCGCTTATTCAAAATCTTACATCTCCGATTGCTTCGAAACTTTGATGCAACGTTGCATTCGAATACGCGTGTTTTTATATACCTACACCTGGGACAAGTAAAACATGCTTTTTGAAAACCGGCACCATCTGCTTGGATGTTAAAGCAACACACGTTATACTAATGCTTCCGATTTTACGATTTCACTTCAAGAATCCCAGTTGGATTGTTAAATTGAAATTCCATTTTGATTTAATTATTTCGTGTGATGTTACGTTGAAACTGAGTTGTATCGTTTTCCAAAGCGGTCATTTTGTGAGTACAGCTTTTCCGTTGTTTTTCATTTTCTTTCTTTTAGTTTTCTCTGCATTTGAACCGAAATATTTCGCTAGTATTTTTTGTTTGTTTTTGATCATTTTTCAATTTATGTTTTTCTCGATTGGTGTCAAGGAATAAAGTGTTTCAGAACCGAGATTGGCTAGGAGTGTATCAAAAAATCGATACACTAACTGAAATGTTATGGTAGAATTTCATTGTTCAATAACACAGTGTTGTCGAAATCGTTGGCAGATTGTCGACGTTTCGGTCGCCACGAGTAACCTTTTTCAAGACTGGTTTCATTTGCTTGTAAAACTAGTCTTAAAAAAGTTACCCGCTGGAACCAAGACGTCGACTACACTGTTATTGAATAATAAAATTTTACCATGTTCTTTTCCTTTTTTGATGTTTTGCAATTTTTAGTTTTTGTTAACTTTCTCTCCTCTCTTTCAGTGCGATCGATCTGCTTTAGTCCATCCAAACAATGCCCCGCAGAAAATCAAACTTAGGTCGTCGTACTCGCGGAGCGGAAACAATCTGACGAGTAATTGCAAGTCAAAATGAGGAAGAACGAGCGAAACGGACAAAGAATGGCTCAAGTAAGCGCCGATGGAGCAGCAGAGCCACGTGCAGCCAGATTTGAGGATGTTCGGTGGCGAGCACGGTGATCGCGTTCTTCAGCTTCAGATCTACTTTGTTCTTCATAGAATGAACGCGACAGGTTGAGAGTGGCTGAAAGAAATCAACGAGAAGTAGCAGATCAGACTCCGTGCTCAGCAATCACGCGATTACAATCGCCTTGCATTCCGGTACAACCCAGCTGATGGCTTTAGTTCTCATCCGTACTAAGACTGAAGTGTGTCCTTATTGCGAGGCTCTTAAATTTAATGGAGAAACGAAAGCAGTGTGTTGCGCGGCCGGAAAAATTAACCTGTCTCAACTCGGAGAACCACCAGAGCCACTACAAACTTTACTTGCCGGATATACTGCCAAATCAAAGCATTTCCTATCTAACATCAGGAAATACAATTCATGCTTTCAAATGGCATCTTTCAGCGCAAAAACTGTACCAGTTCAACTCATGCCAAATTTTAAAGTGAAGGGACAAATTTATCATAAAGTCGGATCCCTGGTTCCCTTGTCAAATGGTTAGCAAAAATTTCTACTGATGTATTTCATCGGTGATGGCAATGATGAATCGAATGCACGCTGCGGCACAAGGAGACCCATCGTTTCCCAACTGCAAGAGCTTCTTCGTTTGTTCGAAACAGCAATTGACGTAATGCCATCTGATAAATATAAGGTTGTTATTCACGTTGACAAGACGCCTACCGGAGAATATGCTCCAACTATATACGAAGGGGGAGATCAATTCCAAACTAGAGATACCGTTCTTCATCGGAGAAAAGATCAATCGTCAAACGTTGCAGAAACTCATCGTTGCTACGATAACCTGAAATATCCAATCATTTTTGGGACGGTACCTATGGATATCACTTCAACACTGATGATAAATCCAGTCAGTGACGAAGAAACAAACATAAAATGCAGCGCAACGAACTGTTATTCTTACCGACTATTGATTCGAGAGAATGAAGACGATCACATTTTGAAATGCCGTCAACGGTCTCACCAATACATCGTGGATATGTAAGTGAAAATCGAAACAAGCGGCTTGATATTCATCCGTTTGAATCAGACCAAGCTGTACCCTGAAGAATACGTTCATTTGAGGGATGCAGATGTAGACGACGGTAATACTACTAAGGTTGGAAGACCAACGATTTTTCTATCTTCATATACAGGTAGTCCACATTATATGCATGGGTGCGCTCAAGATGCAATTGCACGTGTATCACTATGAGTGTCCAGACCTATTCACTACATCTACATGCAATCCAGCATGGGACGATATACAACAGCTCTTACTTCCTGAGCAATCGCCGGTGGATAGGCGTGACATTACAGCACGTGTTGAAATAGCTGATGGATTCCATGGTAAAACATGAAGTATTTGGGTCTGCGCTGCTGGATGCACCCAGTGAATGGCAAAAGAAAGGACTCTCACATGGACATTTACTAATCTGGCTCAACAACAGAATCATTTCAAACGAAGTAGACGAGGTAATATGCGCTGAAATACCCGATGCCGACGTTGATAAGAATTCGCATCAAGTTGTGACGAAAAATATACATGGACCTTGCGGTATACTGAATCCAAATTCACCAAGATGGAGGGAAAATGCTCTAAGCTATATCCTTGAGTATAAGTATCCAACACAGTTACAGGAAACGATGGATAGCCTCTATACAGATGGAGATCAATAGAAGGTGGCGGCAAATTGGCAACTATATAAATGCGAAACGGTGACATCGCAGCAGATAACCGATGGGTTGTTCCATATTCGCCTTTGCTATCAAAAACAAAGAGCAGACAAACGTGGAATATTGTAACTCCGCAAAATCGACCAAATCCATTTGTAAGTACGTGGATTACGGCGACGACACGGCAGCTTTTGGCGTGCAACCACAAGAAAGTGATAGGAATGGGGCCATAGGTATTGATGAAATTGTGCAATATCAGGCAGGAACATACATAAGCAGCAATGAAGCCGCACAGCGAATTCTTTCCTTTCCTATACATGAAAGAAGTCCAGTTGTTGTTTACTTAGCAGTATATCTGGAAAACGGACAACGCGTTTATTTTACAGCTGCAAATGTGCAACCGATATCCCTGAATCCACTGGCTAGAATGTTAACTGCTTTCTTCACTTTATTTCAAAATGAGGCGTTTGCAAAAACACTACTGTATACGGACGTGTATTACACATGGAATACGAGTAAAAAATTATTTGAACGACGCCAACGAAGAGAGCGAGTCGATGGACAACCTGGCGTACTCAAAGAAACTACGATAGGCAGACTGTACATCGTGCATCCCAATCAAGATGAATGGTTCTTTCTTCGTATGCTGCTGGTATATGTGCCCAGTCCAGCGTCTTCCCAGCAATTGAGAACTGTCCACGGCGGTACACATGCCACCCTCTGCAGCGCATGTCAAGCTTAGAATTAACTGGAGAACGAACAACACAGGGATGTATGCACTACATATATATATATATATATATATATATATATATATATATATATATATATATATATATATATATATATATATATATATATATATATATAAATCCCGGGTGCCCAGTACATCCCTTCGCCATAGATGCCGATGAGCGTAGTGGTGTACGCTTCATACGCCATCCATGGTTGGTTTGGAATTAGCATTGAGCCATATCCCCTAGAATGACTACTAGTCAGTCAACCGGATGGAGAGCACCGGGCGTTCGCCTTCGCGCTCACACTTTTGTGAAAACCAATTCCGCCCCGAGAAGGCAGCGTGTAGGACTTCCGCGACAGAAGCTTTCTGATACGCGCGGTCATCTGAGAGCATTTCGAGGCGTTTAGGGCGAGTAGCCAACTCGGAGTCTGAGACGCCCACCCCCGACTATACTGAGACATGTATGCATTAATGACATGCGCAACACGTCACATCCAAATCAAATTCGTGCATACTAACAGCCTGGTCTCCTTCGTCTCCAACAGAGTTATGGGAGAAACAAATCGAGCATGGCTGAAGATAGTTTCCCTTCAAACAAGCATGGAAAATCCAAATATGAACAAGGGTTTCATAGCAGAAATCTAAAACGAAGCGCTAATAATGATTGAAGAGTTGTGCTCAGAAATCGCGAACAAAGTTCTCAATCAATCCCCGAATCGATCTGGTGCTGCTTCGTTCGATCTAGAATTGCGTTGTGAAGAAAATCACAACACGAGCGACCTTCTGCCGTATGTGCAATCAAATATTTCTAGGCTAATGCTTGAAAGGAAAAAGGCATTTACGATCAAATAATTCCAACTGTTTATAACGGGGTTGGAGAAATCTTCTTCTTAGATGCGTCAGGAAGAACTGACATAGGGTTCCTAATTATTTTGATTCGGACGGCTATTCGATCCCAGAAAGACATAGCCTCAGCTCTTGAGTCGTCCGGCATAGCTGCGACATTGCTACCGGGTGAAAGAACTGCTCAGTCAGCTTTTTAAATTGCCACTGGACATGGCAAGTACGACAGGTAAGTTATTGCAGAAATGAGAGCTTTTTGTTTGGGATGAATACACAAGGGCGTACAAAAAATCGCTCGAGGCTCTTGATTGATCATTGCAGAGTTTGCGTGGAAACATCAGACCATTCGGGAGAGCATTACTATTGCTTGAGGGAGATTTCAGACAAGAATTACCAATAATTCGTTGATCGATACCAGTGGACGAAATAAATGTTTGCCCGAAATACCCTACTCTAAGGCGACACGTAAAGACGCTTAAATCAACTATAAATATGCGTGCCCAGATGCAAAACAATCGGCCAGTTGAGATATTTTCACATCAATTGCCAGAAACCGGGGACGGAGAGGTGCCGGTTGATCTGACCTCAAGACGAATTTCATCGCTTCGTAACTTCCGTAATTTAGTGATGTCAAAAGAATTGGTTGGAAAAGTATTTCCCAATATTCAAACTAATTATAAGAATCATGATTGGCTGAATGAACGAGCTATTCTTGCGGTCAAGAACAAAGATGTCTACGAACTTAACAATATTACTCAGTCTATCATTCAAAGCGAAGCAGTCACATGCTAGCCCGCCGACACAGTTGCGGAAGCAGGTGAAGCGGCTAACTATCCAACAGAAGTTTTGAATTCACTCGATCTGCCAGAGATGCCACCGCACGTACTGCAATCAAAAATCGGCGTGCCAATTATCATAGTAAGAAATATCAACCAGCCAAAGCTTTGCAACAGCACACGGCTTGCAGTAGAAAAAGTTAACGAACAACGTCGTAGAAGCAACAACCTTGATAGGACATTTTAAAAGCGAAGATATTCTTATTCTTTGCATTCCCACGGATATGCCATTTCAATCTAAGAAATTCCAATTCCCAATTCGATTGGTATTTGCAATCACCATCAAGCTCAGGGTCAATCTTTCGAATTGTGTGGTTTACATCTGGACACGGATTGTTTCTCCCATGGACAATTATGCCGCGTGTTCTAGAGTCGGCAAACCAGACAATCTGTATATCTGCACAGACAATGGTACTGAAAAAAAATTCTTTAGCCCACAAGCTGTGAAACTAGACATAAAAAACGTGCGCTTTCTCCTTTCTTTCTTTTCCATTTAACCAGACTGAACCGCAGCAACGTGTGGCCAGGTACAGCTAGTGTATAATAAAAAAAGGTTCAAATTTCGTCACCTTCAGTCGAATCCCCCTTTTGGCAGCATGTGACCAACCCCCGTCCACTAGCCTAAAGCATTGTCCTTCTGTGTTGTGATGAAGGGGAAGTACAATACAAAACAAAATGAAACTGCAATGTCACCTTGGAAATGGGATGAGCCAAATCAGGAGTGAACGGACCGTTTACATGCGGTTCCAACGTGTCCAGATTGATCTCAATCACCCGGTCGTATTGACAGCCTTGATCCGGAGAGAGTAAGGCCTCCTGAAAACGAGTCAACCAGATGGGGGAGGATTGACACGGCAGAAAGTCAGAGTTTGTAAGATGAAACGAAAGAACAAACTCCTGTTCCCAGTCGGATAGAAAATGGATCTAAGAAAGTATCTGCATATAGTGGAATCAGTTATTATCTAGGTCCTCTGGCCTAGGCTCCTTTTTCACGATACGGCAGTCAGAATCGATATAAATCGGGGCATGGAGGAACGAACAAAAAAGTGAGTTAGATTAGTAAAGATTACATGACTGGGATGATGAAGTTCTCGACTCTGATACAGACGATTGAGTTTTCGAAACAGCATGAGACACAAATATGACACACGAGATGCGAACATTAAAGCAAGAATATGACTATACGGGTGGGCACTGGTGCTGGTCTTACACTGTGTTTTTTCGCTTCGTCTGCAATCGCCTGACGACTGGTTGCGCGTAGATATTCCTCCATCCGATGGTTGAACGGGAACACTGAGGTTGTGGCTCCGATTTCCGCGCCCATATTGCAAATGGTGGCCATCCCGGTACAAGAAATCGATTCAACCCCGGGGCCAAAATATTCCACAATGCTGCCTGTCCCACCTTTCACGGTGAGGATTTCAGCAACCTAAAATGAAACAAGCGAGGATGACGCGGGAGGATTATTAGAGAACTGTGTGAGTAAAGGGTCAAACGAATCGATATTCAGCCCGAACAGATCCTAACTGGGTGAGCATGGTCCTGAGTTGTTGTCTCTCTACAATTTTTTTTCTTATTTACTTTCTTTTCATTATACTAATAACTGTACAGTATTTCGGGAAGGGGTTGCGTTGGCTTTAAGGTGGCCAATTGGGGGGAAGTGACCGGCGGCTGCGCGTGGATTTGAACTGAAGGACTGAAGGACCTATAGTCTAGTGTGATGATAGTTTGACCACTACATATTTCAAGGTTAGTACTGTTCATCACTACCACTATTACGGCAAAGTGTTGTGACTATTGGAAATAACCTTTCAAAGGAAACACGAGAACAGGTGTAACGTCTTAGGTGATTAATGCCAACTGTCGAACAGATACTCGTTTTATAGCAGGATCGATTGGTTGAGACATGCGTCGCGCGTGTTCACGAGACAGCTATGTTTGAGAATTATAGATAGTGTTTTGAGGTGATCCAAATGTGAAAAGTCTTTGGCCTCGGCGGGATTCGAACCGACGCATGGTCACCACCCTCGCTTTAGTACCGCGAGTGCTCTACCAGCTGAGCTACGAGGCCTCGTAGCTCAGCTGGTAGAGCACTCGCGGTACTAAAGCGAGGGTGGTGACCATGCGTCGGTTCGAATCCCGCCGAGGCCAAAGACTTTTCACATTTGGATCACCTCAAAACATTATCAAAATCTGCCAACCATCAATACAATTATAGATAGCTTGAGCTGTCACGGTCTACGGAACATTTACGCAAACCCTTTTTTGGTTTCTACCGGTTTATTCGCTTTCACGTTCACTTGGGAAAGCAAATGCGGTTACCGCATTATAGTTTTTCTCATACAGTCGAACCATATAAACATAAATAACCAGCTAGTAATGATAGTACGAGTTGAATCTGACCATAGATCATTACTGACGTCCACCTAAGCATGTATCATAATTTCGCAAGGTGCGTGAGACACTTGGAATAACGACCAAAGGAGTAACTTCTGAGTTTAAGTCAAGCACCTCCTATGTGACTTGGAAAACATAAAGCAACTGCAAGGAAGCCGAGTCTTCATCCACAGTTTGCATGGGCGTCGTGAACACTGGCGATCGTGCTGCCACTTTCTATCGAATCAGAATGTTGGTCAATGTGCGAGGTGTCAAGACAACAAGCTGGAATACTCAACTGTAGGAAACAGGCTTATATAGCTTGTTGGAATGTGCGGACACTGTTAGGTGTGGGCAGCCAAAGCCTCCCAGTGAAGACACAACACAACTACAACAACTTCACAGCCTGTCTCTTAGAAGTCCGCATACCTAACTCCGATAATCGATGCATAAAAGTTCCAGGAGAGGAGGCAACTTATTGGATTTATCATAGCGGCCTGACAGACAACTTCGGGCACTGTGGCATCGCATTTGCCATTTACAATAAAGCCAACAATGCAATGATCGCTCAGGATCCGATTTCAGCAAGACTTGCTTTAGCGCGTTTCAAAGGCTTCCAGCAGAACTTAACGGTGATTGCGGTCTATGCTCCGACCAACGCGGTGGACAGTGAGCCAAAGGATGAATTCTACGGTAGCCTCCAAGAGGTAATCAGTCGGGTCTACAGAAGTGACATTCTGTTCATCGCTAGAAACTGGAACGCTCGCACAGGTCCGTCGGACTCGTGAACGCGGCACGTCCTGGGAAAATTTAGTCTTGGTCAACGCTGTGAAAAAGGTGACTGCCTGGTCAGCTTGGCCGACTCTAACAGAATGGTCGTTTGCAGCACACGCTTCCAGAACCCTAAAAGGCACATACTGACATGGTACTCCAACGACGGTGGCACTTCGCATTAAATCGATCCTGTAGAAGACTGCCGAGCGTACTGCGACGCAGTGACGGGAAAGGCAAACGACACAGACCACGTTCTTTTTTGTGCGTGCTTAAGAATCCATCTATCCACACGGCCTAAGGCCTCCCCACCGATTCGCGTAAACGTCGTGGCCCTGGAAATATCAGAGAAGTGTCGAGTGCTGTTAAGCACGATTGCCACCCGATTACCCACAGTAACCAACGTATCACCGGATCCAACTCCAGTAGAAAAACAGTGGATGATAATCAAATCGACGGTCAGAGAAGCTGCTTTAAAAGAACTAGGGAAAACTGAAAGGCGTCGAAAAGACTAGGTCTCGCAAAGCGCACTTCAGCTGTCGGCTAAAGCACACGAAGCCCGGATGTCAGGAAGTGGCGAACGCCGCAGATTGCAACGCGAGGCCTCGCGCACCGCTAGGGGTGATCGTAAGCGGTATTGGATAGAATGAGCTGAAAAACTGGAGACAGCAGCAGGGATCGGTGACTTTGGCAAGCTATTCCACCTCATTCGCAACGCGTCGGGTAGGGGCTGTAAGAAGGAGTTGCTCTCGCGCGACACAGCCGGTCTGCTCATACCTGAGCAATAAAGGAAAAATAGAGCGATGGGTAGAGCACTTTGATCATTTGCTCAACCGACCATCAGTTCACACGACGGCTCTACAACCCTCAGTTCTTTCAGAGCCGCACGATGTCAATTGCGACTCACCGACCACAACTGAAATTGCCAGTCATCAATCAGCTGAAGAACAAAAAAGCTGCTGGAGAAGATGGCATTCCACCTGAAGTCTAAAAGTGCTGCGTGCTGTCATTGATCAACAGACTACACACCCTATTTGGCTCCATATGGCGAGAAAATATCTTTTCGGCTGATTAGGGGAACGTCCGTTCTGCTGCCCATCCCAAAGGAAAAGGACAAGTCCGTGTGCGGCAACTATATGGGGATCAGCCTGATCGACGTGGCTGAGAAGATTTTCTGCGTGCTGCTGCTCAACTGCTTCTCACTTGTGAGACCGCCGCACACGACCGAATCAAGGGAGTTTCTGAGGTCGTAGAGGCTGGGTGCACCGAATTTTCACACTACGTCGAACACTGGAGCACCGCCACAAGTTCCAGCAGCCAACAGCAACCTGTTTTACCAAACGGGGAGTGTCTCTGGGCAATAATGGAATCCAACGGAAAGTTCGCTAAACTCGCAAGGCTTCTAAGAGGATACTATTCGTTCACTAGGGCGCGGGTCCGTATGTATGGTGAAGAGTCATCTGAGTTCACACTCACTACGGGCGTCTGACAGAGCTGCCCTCTTTCACCAGTGCTGTTCTACTGTGCGATGGACTGGACAATGAGACAGGCACTGAACGACTATCCCTGTATCCAACTGAGTCACAAGATGTGCATCTCGAACCTAGATTTCGCGGATGACATTGTTGTGCTAGCGGAGACTCCCGTCATGCTCCAAACAAGCCTCAATCGATTCGATTTCTTCTCAAAATTCGTTGGGCTAGAAATAAACACTACGAAAACCAAAAGTATGTCAACTTGCCCGGGGCCAACAGCTGTCCATCAATGACCAACTGGTCAAATATGTTCCATCATTCAAGCATCTAGGCTCTACGCTACTTCCGAACGGTCAGGTGAAGGATGAAGTAATACTTCGGATAGACAACGCCAGGAAAGCATTTCTCCAGCTACGATGAGCGTTGTCGACCCGCAGTAAAAGCAGCCTTCGGACCAAGGTGCGTATCTACCGTGCTGCTATAAGCCTCGTACTCAGCTACGGCTGTGAAACCTGGCCCTTGAAAGCCGAGGATCCTAGAAAGTTGGTGTTTGATCACTGGTATCTGTGACTTATTTCGGAGACAAATTGGCGCGACACAGTATCCAACGACGAAGTTGGGAAACGGTGTTGCGAAATTGACAAACTCTCTGACTTCCTCCAGGGTCGTCGACTGCGGTGGCTGGGTCATATCCTACGGCGTCCCGAGACAGAACTAACCAAACATACACTCCGTCCTGAACGCTGCTCTGTATGGCGATGTCGCGGTCGTGGCCAGCTCAAAACTTGGATCAACACTGTCGAGAAGAGTCCGGGCGCCTAGGCTTACGGTTAGTCTATGGTGCCCGCCAATGGAGGAAAAACTGGATCGCGATCTGTACCGAACTCGCTTCCAACCGCCGTACATGGTCAGCCATGACACGAGACATTCATGGAGCCGACTCATCCTCTAGTAAGGGGTAGTCGCACAAAAGTATAAAAGTAAGTACCAATTACAACTTTTCCGTATCAAAGCAGCCTTGTCCCAGTGCGTCGTTCGAAAGCACGTTGTGCCAAGCCATTTTGAATCTTTTGCAAACACTAATGGTCAAACTTCGGCTTCCTGATGTCCTCGACGCGTACGAACCACATTTTACGGTCATAGGTCAATAGTGGGTGGATAGCGGCCCGGAAGACGCGAACTCTGGCCCGGAAATGATCTCATCGCGAGCATAGTGAACCTGAATAAACGTAATCCTTACAATGTTAATGTCCAAAATGGCTTCATTTTTGCCTTAACCGTTTCAGGGGATGGTGCAGCCCAGATATTTGAATGCTGGAACATGTTCGATTCGGCAAGGGAAGTATCGATGCCTAGCTGGATACCACGGTAATCGGTGAGCGCCTGACACATTATCCAATCGATAGTGTAGTTGAACTGCACCGCCGACAAGGGACAAGTAGGTGTCTTCGTATCTTATTCGTCTTACAGTTCGAGCGTTAACGTTTTTTCTCCTTTAGACTCAGCGAGTGTTAAGAAATCTAGGGCTTCTGATGGACATCACATATATGACCACAGGTGAAACCTGCTACCTGGAGCATCGCCTGCTGGATATGGGTCCAATGCTCGTCTACATTACTGTCCATCGTAGATCTCAGCTTACGTGCAAATTTCTGTTTATAACTGGTACGAACTTCTGGATCATACAAACATTGTACGGCTAACCGGGCTTGCAGTTTGCGTCGATGACCATGAAGTTGGATAGATAATCACATTAAAAATAATGCATGGTCCGACTGTACGTACGTGGACCAGTAAGATCTACAGTTCTGAACAGAACTGCGCCACCGGTAGCTCACTGTGATACGATTAATCTAGCTCAAAGTATCTTTAGCGTTAGAGCGCCATGTCGCCGTGCGATGTGAGCTGTGCCGTAAATTAGTGCTAGACAAGAATAACTTATTGTCCGCACAAAACTGGGAAGGCCTATCCCCGTTATCTGTACGCTGAGCGGGTAAGGTGCAACAACCACCTAAACAAGCTACTGACGCACTAGTTTTGCCACCTGCTAGCACTACTGTGTCAGAACTTTAACCCCTGCGAACGAGAGTGGCGAGTTCATCATAGAACTCATCCTTCTGCGTATCAAAGCTGTAGTCTGCTGGGGCGCACGCCAAGATCACGGACAAATTGCGCTTAGCGCAACTGTTCTTTCGAAAACCGACTGACTCCTAGAGTCTGGCAGCACATAAACGACCATTAACCGGCAGCTTCAGCCTTGTCAGTCAAGACTACTCCTACACCACGGGGACCTGCAGCTCTGGTTGTTTTGTCTCCTGAAGTGCGGAGTAAATACCTTGACGAGATACCAGGAGCAGTTAGTTAAATCACACAGCTCGAAACCTGCAGTGGCGTTTCACTGACGCAGCAGAAATCGATTGTCAGAGTCTATTGTGAGCACTAGACGCGCCCGCTGACTGGCCTCCATGAGTGTACGCGCGTTAAAGCAGCTGAGATTTAGAGGACGACGAGGCTTGAGAAAACCTGTTATGACGCTGAGGATTACTTACCACACTGTGACGATGAACCGTTGCGAGTGTCGAGCGTGTCATCAGTGCGAGTATCACGGGTGGGTAGATGGGGCAAAGGAAGGTGGTTGGAGACAGAAGATAAATGTTGCGCGCAGTCACGTCGCTTTTCTTTGGAAGAGGATGTAACATTGAAGTTCCTCACTCCGTTGAGAATTATTCTCCTTCCCCGAATAAGCAAAACAGGGTGCGGAGCGGCTCGATCGGTGTCAAAATACGACTTACATATCTCCAGTGCGATGCCATTTTCTCCTGGAGACTTTCGGCGCTTCAGCTTGCGTATCACATAGATAGTGTCTTCTCGGCTTCGCAGGTTGCTGCCAACGTCGTGGCGTTCATTTTGGGTTGTTTGGATTTGGCTCACAGAGCATGCCGCGGCACGGCTCAGTAAACAATTGAACTATTCGGTCCATCGTTGAATCTTTTTAGCGCGCTCAGAGATGAGTGGCCCAGCAGTATTGCGAAAAAATGGTTCTGTTGATCATCAATTATCGGATACATTGCGGATCATTCCAAAGAGCTCTGAGAAGTGACTGCAGTTAGCCGCGGTCTCCACGGTTTCCGTGATTTCGGTCCAATAATTGTTGCGGTCGCTCCTGGCAGAGCGGGTGACTTTTCGTTAGATGCCCCGGAATTCTGCTTAGCCATTTAGGTGAGCATCTACAGCGTCTGCAGCTAACGGAAGGTTCGCCCAATTTTCCTGTCGTCGTCGCGTATACCCCAGTTTATCTAAGGCCGACTGCTGAATTGCTGCCTTTAGTGAAGTCCATTGACACTCCACTAGCACTTCTTCTCCTCTTAAGTATTTGGTGGTCAGATGGGAGGCAATAGCGTCCCAGATCGCTTGGCGCTTTCTTGGTGATTCTACCGCTGCTGCGTTAATCCGCTTCGGAGCAGCTTTTACGGCGGTTGGCTAGATGTATCTTGAAGCATGTACGGATGAGGGTGTGGTCGGTGTTATTCTTGTTGCTAGTCTCCGTGCCTCTGTAGGACCGGAAATCTTCAATCGGAGATGCCCAGTGTGATCCTATTACGATGTAGTCAATCTGATGCGTTGATGAAGGTGGTCGAGTCGTACAAGCATTTATCGCCTGAGGTGAGAGCTTAGAATCCCGCCACCGTTTGCCACTTTGGTGGTAGACAGCAATCGGCTGTCGCCAGGCTCGTTACCATGCCTAACCTATCTTGTGGTTCCTCACTCTAAGTATCAGTCCAATAGCCGGTTTGGGGCTATGGAGTATGTCTCTGGCGCTCAAGCGCAAGCACACGATAGAAGTCTGCAACGAAAAACCCATAATGGGAAGGTAGGAATGGAGTGACAGGTTACTCTCGACGGTGGACAGCAATTATCTGTTAAAACTGGGCAGTCCCCAATCCAAAAGATGCTGCATAGTCTACGTTCCAGATCCGAAAGGTGAATTGACGATTCCTGCATCAACGGAGAGAAGACAAATATGAACTCAAACACCAAATTCTCGAGCGAAAGATCAGAAACTCTGCTACGGGTGGTTCAGCTACGTCACAGATTTGGTCTCGCACCTTGTGGGTAATAACTATTCGATGAATCCAGTTAATGATGATGGTGATGAATGAGCCCACAGAAAAAGCCCCCCTGCGGTACGGGAAGCCGTGGCATCACATTTACTCCGTAGTCTCCATCGCCACTTTGATTCATGATCTAACGGTAAGTAGATGCAAGGAGTCACTTGAAACAGTGAACGGAGAAGCATGGCTCATAAAGAATAACCTGGAGATGGCCGAACATTAGGGCATAGTTTCCGGACCTAAGCATTCTCGTGACTAGGTTTCTTTCGACGTTCACATACTTCCAGACAGAAGAAAGGCTGTGTCATGTAAGGGTATGGTCTGACACATCGGGTGATAGACGGCTTGATCTCACAGGCAGATCGTGTATTCGTGTAACGGGGAATGCTGGGGCGAGGGAACGGCGTGAATATCAAGGCGAACGGACGAACCAAACGAGGGCCACAGACAAAAGAACAGGCGGTGACTATGTCAGAGGCGTCCCGAAGCAGGCAAAAGGAGGCATACGCACTACCAGAGAGGAAGCACCGGGATCTCCGGCAACCGACAAGATAGCCCAGGTGAGGGGTTGCTGATCGAGCCGTCAACTCAGACAATCGGACCAACCGAAAGAAAATGACGCCCAAGAGAAACAAGCCATCGGCCACGAGCAACTGGCCAGAACGCAGCCGAAGCGCTCAAGCAGCGGCAATAGCAATCTTGGTGCTGCACAGTCTGGAAAAGGGCCTATATAAACGATTGTATGTGGTTCATGACTTGACCTGTTTGGCGGTGAAATACGAGTATCCTGCCGTGTGTTGACGTCCTCGTTACATTAGCACCTGACCAGTACCGAGCCCACGAAACCACGAGCGACAGGATAGCCGACCGATGATGTGGATCGATAGATGAGAGCTGAATCCTGTTAGTGGTGTTAGGCCTCAAGGCTTGGTCACACACATCAGTCGAACCAATGCAAATGTGCAACGGGTGGATACATGGACTAAGAACTTATATATTTATTACTTTACACTAATAAAACGAGATGACTCGCGGGCGGAAGAGACTACTCACTACAGTTAGTGGGACGGTACAAAACAAATTAGGACTCTACATTTTTAAAACAGAATTAAGCTGTCTCCCGAATACGTGTACAAAAAATCTAACTCGGTAACCACACTTAACTACCCAAGCACATCCTCAGTATGGCACCTCACTCACCAAACTGGTACTTGTGGTCAGGCTGGTGCCAGCATCGCTTTGAATGTGAGAACTGAACGTGCGTGGCCAGTACGGGATCCCACGATAATAATGGTTTTCACTGAATAATCCCATTGCATTATAGAAAAAGGCAATGGGATTATTCAGTGAATTACGCAGTCGCAACGATAAACTGGTCGTCAAAGAGCTAAATAGTTATTTGTGCTTCGAGACCAGACTTGCGGAAACGAGAACAACGATCAAATTTCTTGACAGCTGCATCCAACGAAATGAATTTCCGAAGACCTAATGGAAATCACTGAGACGTGCCCGAATAAGACCTGATTCAGTTACTCTGAAACGTCATGCGAGAAATCAAATGGATACCCTACGAATGAACGCACAGCAGTTTGAACGAAACAGCGCACAAAGAAGACGTTATCGATAGCCTAGACGAATACCAACGCATCCGGTTTGAGCGTTTCGTTGCTGATGTGATCACAAAACGAATCGATAAGAAGAGAGTCTAACTGCAGGACACTATAAACGAGTCAAAACTACGGACCAATCTCCCAACAAATCCAGAGCGGTATGTACACAACTTTTCTAGTTTGTTTATGGATGCACCACTTCTGGAAGCGTTATCACTAGTTTTGAGTTTCCGTTGTCCAACGCTGAGGAATGATCAACTAGATGTAGAAGTGCCGTTTGAAAATTTACACGCTCAAACTCGTTCACTAGCAACGACATCACAAGAGGCGATTGAAGATTTCAAATCCTCCCTAGTTGACCGTTCTTATCAATACCATCGAGCCCAGAAGAAATTTAGAAGCATTATCAGTAACCGACACAGGGGAGCGTTAAGGGTACTAAGGGGAAATACAGACATTGTTATTGCTAGGTCTGACAAAGGCTCCGGAGTTGTGCTAATGAATCGCAAAGACAACATTGATAAAATGGATACCATTCTAAGTGACTCGACAAAATTTACAGAATCCAAAGGAGGGACAGAACCAAGACAGTGGAAGAACAACTTACTGCAGCCCTGAGACTACTGAAAGATCATAATTATATTTTGAATGGCAATTATGAACAGTTACGACCTACTGGCACTAGTAGTCCTCGTCTATATGGCTTACCAAAGATACATAAATCGGGAGTACCACTAAGACCGATACTTGATATGAGCACTTCTCCCTACCACTCTACTGCTCGTTGGCTCGTCGATATACTGGAACCAGTACGCAGAAGCATTGTTCAATACAGCCTTAATGACACATTTCAGTTCGTAGAATTAATAAAAGAACAAAATACGACAGGACTTAAAATGGCATCTCTGGACGTAACATCACTATGTACGAGCGTCCCACTTCTAGAAACTATCGAATATTTGTGCAATTATATAATCGAAAACGAAATAAACGTTGGTATCCCGATAGCCAGTCTGGAAGAACTACTACTACGATGTACACTAAATGTTCAGTTCGGCTTCAACAACAAGCTTTACCGACAAACTGATGGAGTTGCGATGGGCCCGCCTCTGGGACCCCTACTTGCCGACATTTTCGTTGCCAAGCTGGAGAATGGGGTACTCAAAGACACCATAGGAAGACTACCAAGTTACTGCCGGTATGTGGACGACATTTTCATTATGATTGACAAACATGTTCACCTAGATGAACTAGTGGAAAAGTTTAACCAGGCTCACAGTGCGCTCAGTTTCACATCCGAAGTGGAATTAGACGGCAACATTCATTTTCTGGATGTAAACCTTACGAAAACAGAAGATGGGAAGCTCGTCCGTCGAATCTATTGTAGGCCAACATGGACAGGCCAATACACACATTTTGCCAGTTTCGTGCCTCTAAAACGCAAACAGAACCTAGTCCGATCCCTAGCGTCTCGCATACGAAAGATCTGTTCCGAGGAAACAGTGAGTGAGGAATCAGATCACATAAGACAAATATTACTAAACAACGGGTATCCGGAAGGTTTCATTCAAAAGAACATTTCGGAAGTACCCAAGCGACCATTGATAATCACCGCCAAGAAGAATTGCACATGCAACTTCCCTTCAAAGGAGATGTTAAATGCGAACTGCTAGTTCGGTGCCTAAGGGATGCAATCACCCGTACATTTTCCGCCGCTACTCTACGCGCCCACTTCACAAGCCGGTCAATGATTTCTATGAGTCTTAAAAACAAAATGCCTATCCTTTCCTCCTCCATGTTAACCTATTCATTTGTTTGCTCATGTTCAGCAAGCTATGTAGGCAAAACGACACGGCAACTGTCCCAAAGAATCAAGGAGCACAAACCAGCTTGGCTGAGGACAGGAACTAGAAGAACCATAACTAGTGCAATCGCAGCGCACCTTGCCGAGACAAGGCACCAGGTGGACAACGAAGCCTTCAAGGTAATTTACAAAGTGCCTGTGAATTCTTCGAAGATCGTTCGCCAAATCACTTTTGGAACAGCGGAGGCAGCTGCGATTAGGCTGTTAAATCCATCGCTTTGTTCACACAAGCGATTTGTCAAATCACTTCAGCTACCCTGGCCGCGATCGGAAAATGGAAGACAAAATCATGGTGACCTCGACCGCGACCTTTCAGTCGTGACAGGGAGCAGCCAACCCACCCCAGATGTACTTTCTACACAGAGTTTTCCCAATCACGAACAACCAACTTCCCACCCTGTTCCGAACCGCAAAACATCTGCAATAATGGCTTTCTTAGACTTGAAAGGCGCCTTCGATTCAATTGATCGAACAGCGCTTTTCAGTGCTCTTCATCGAAAAGGTATGCCCCAGAAGTTCGTGAACCTAATGAGATCCTTGTGTTCTCATACGTCTGGCCACGTTAGAGTTTACGGTGAACTATCCGGTCGGTTCGAAACGACCAGCAGTGTTCCACAAGGACGTCCCATGCCTCCATTCCTGTTCAACTTCGTCATGGACGAAATAATGGAGAGTGCACTGCAAAAACTTCAAAATGTAGGCGTCGAACCAGGAAATAGTGGAAAGCTGTGTGACCTAGATTACGCTTGTTCGAATCCACGGAACATGCTCAACGTGCACTAGATAGACTCTCAAGAGCTGTAGCTCCATTCGGCATGCGCTTTGCACCTTCAAAGTGTAAAGTGATATTACAAGACTGGACGTCAACGATTCCGAGCTTGATGTTCGATGGGGACGTGCTGTCAGTTGTCGACCACTTAACATACCCCGGCAGCAGTGTGATGACAGGTGGGAGTACGGTAGTAGAGGTGAGCACGTGTATATTCAAGGCTTGGGCGGCATACGCTTGCCTGAAGCACTTGTGGTGGTGACCTAATATTTCACTGAAGTTGAAAGATCGTGTGTACTGTGCCGCAGTGCGTTCAATTTTGTTGTGTGGTTGCGGGACTTGGGGTCTGCGTGCAGAAGATATTTGTCGTCTTGAGATTTTCGACCACCGATGGTTACGTAGTATCGCTAGGATTGGGTGGAATAGTCGAGTGAGCAATGCTAAGGTCAGAAATCGAGTATTGGGTATTAATTCGGAGAACGTTTTGTCACAGTGTATACCGCTTGGTAGACTTCCTTGGTTAGGGCACGTGTTACGTATGGCAAACATGTCTACCATACCGTGTCTTATTCTCCGTTCCTCATAGAGAGTGGAAAAAACCACGTGGAGGTCAACAGATGACGTGCCAACGAGGAATGAGAAAATGTACAGCGAAACTAGTAAACGTAGGTGCCTCACCTTTTCGTGGTTGGGGTCCAAAAGATCCGTCCGTCAATTGGCTGGAGACACTGAAGAATATGGCTGCGAACCGTGAACAGTGGCGATCGTGTTGTCACTTTCTGACGAATCAGAATGATTGCTCGATGTGCACTTGTACAGTTGGACTGTGTATTCCGTGTGTTGGCTACTAGGGCGCTCTTTCCTTTTCCCGCCCCAGTAGGTCCACTCCCTGTCCATCTTGTATATGCATACTTAATAATTCAGCGTGCAACATGGTGAGAAAGGCTGTGGTCAGTGGGGCTTGCCCTACTGTTTAACGCTGTACGATGATGATGATGATTATGATGATGATGATGATGATGAGATCCCGTCAACAGCCGTTTTTATGCGACTTGTTTAAACAATTCTGAGCATATCAACGGTGAAGGATCGAAGCGCCTATGTTTGTACTTCGTTTTTGCACACGCCATGATTGACTGCATCAGTAGATAAACGGCAGAGAGTAATAACAACGAACAGTTCACATGTTTATTCTTCTTTTGCGCGACTACCTCCTGCTGACGGATAAGTCGGCTCCATGAATATTACGAAAATTAGAAATGGAGATCCTCGGGGCTGTTGCAATACTCCGTCTTCCAGTCCGGAGTAGGAAATAAGTTGAAGAAGCACCTCTAGCCGTTGCACGCCCACGTGCAGCCTACAAGGCAGCAGGATTGTTCCAGATGATCCGGTGGCCGGTTGTGCGGCTAATTCGCTTCTTCCGGAATACTGGGTCGGGTAGGTTGGAGAGTTTTCCTTTGTAAGCGCTGGATCAGTAGATCTCGTCCGCCCATTTAGGAGCATGTCTTCGAATGTCGAATACCGTCTGGCTGAGGTTTCTGGACCTTCGTTACACTCAACTTGGTTTGACCTGCCTTTCGAGTGGTTTTCCGCGGTATGGCCGCTGATGTATGCTTTACCTTAGTGGAGCTATAGGTGAGAGCTGGGTAAATGATGGAGACCAAGGAGAGGGAGGACGCCCAAATGGACACGACAGTCTAGCATCTCAGAGGTACCCCATCAACTAGACTTGTTTCAGTATTCCACTCACAATATCAAAGCTGAATCATTATCGGTTTAAAAAAGACGAAGATAAGCCATTTGGTCTAGTAGCTGCAGTTTGTCTCAGTTCATTGCATCGAGAACGGCCTCTGACGGAGTGGCATCTACAACTGTAACTTCATCCATTGGGATATTCGACGCACCCACTTTTGATAAATGTCAGTAGAACTATTCCTTGATAAGCCCTGTCCAACGTTTTACACGGCGCTCCTGAGTGTGAGTCAGTGAACCGCTAAACCCCCTGATCGGTCCGCTTACACTTGGTTCGAGTGGACCAGTAACTTGTACTGATTTGTCAGTCGCATCTGTGGCTACTTTCGACGCGTATTGGCCGCAGGAACTATAGATTCCCAATCAAGTAAAGCAGTTGTTTCTTTAATGAATGAACGTTTATGGTACCTTGTTTTAATGATCTATTTATTTGCACATTCCCCAATGGGTATAAGATGGAAATCAAAACTGAGAGTGAACCATCGATCACTATGTGAATTTTTCCAATTCGCCCCACAAATGCTTCAGTTTCAGTTTCGGTCTGTACAACCACTAACCTCGCACTTCTGCGATCTGGTTTCGGTCTACAAATGACCGACATGGTGTTGGATTGCGATACATCCGTAATATGCATATCCATCAATTTTGTGACTGATAGCAATATCAATGCTCAACTAACCACTGAAAACTATGGAAGCTGTTTCATCAATGTTCGGAACCGTCAGTAGTGCACATTCACCAAGCTCCCACTGAAACTCGAACCCGGAGTGAACGATGGTGAACCGAGCACCCAACCACCAGACTTTTCGGGCTGGTTCTTAATGGTGAGTTAAGCATCGATACTGCATGATAAGTTATATCGTGCAAAATGTAATCCTTTACTACTCATATGCACTTGATACCATCTCAGAAAGCAAATCTGGCAAATTTCGATCGGAAACACCTAGCCGAAAGCGCCTCCACCAGGTGTTCAAAACGTACGAGTAATATTATATATATATATATATATATATATATTCACCGATAACCCGGTACACTGTACGGAGGCGTGGCACCACGCAAAAACATGGAGCAGAAAAATAAAAGTGAAGAATCAAAGGGGAAGTTTCTCAGGAGTTCAAACACGAGCTGTCACAACATAACTGCCACTGAACACAACATTGTCATGTACGACAGAGTTTCCATCCAGCTGTACAGTGGATCTAGAGGTCCCCAACCATGCAAACGTGAGAAACCAACAAAAGTAAGTCTTGACGTCAACACTTTGACAGACCGGTGCCATGTCATGGCTTGGCCTCCACGTTGTCGTTTCCAGCCAACCTTAGGCTCGGCGAATGGAGCGGGACGGGGAAGTCGATGAGGTGGCATACGTACCACAAGTCCCATCCAACGGAGCCGATGGAGTGGTATGGTAGCACTAATTGGGTAAGCGAGACGCCCGATTCCGTAGATGCGCTTCCGAACTGTGGAACTGCTTGTTCGTTGTTGCCACCAAACTCTCGGGATACTCCTTAGGCAACGATGATCGAACACGAACAACCGGTCGACATCGGGCGCTCGAACAGGCCAGGTCTCACAAACGTATAGAAGCACACTACGCTCAACGGCGTTGTACATCCTACCTTCCAATCGGAGAGGGATGTCACGCCGTCTCCACAGGTGACGCGAATTGCAGAACGCCGCTTGAGACTTCACTATTCGGTTGTTCATATCGTCTCCAATCCGTCCATCGACAGTCATGCAGCTTCCCAAGTAGACAAACTTTTCGACAATTTCTAACCGATCATTACTGAGGGTGAGTGCGGGGATGGTCTCCTGCACTGTTCCACAGTAGCACCGTCGAAAACCAATGTGATGTCATCTGCATAGTCAAAGTCTAAAAGTCTGTTACCAGGTAGGATCTCAACGCTTTTGTTCGTTTGACTTCCTTGTGTCTCTTTTAGGATGTCGTCGACCGCAAAATTGAACAAGTGTGAGAGTGGGAAACCTTGACGCACACCACTTCCAACTGGAACGTAAAGTGCCGACGAGCCATATGCTTCTACTCGACCTAAAGTCTGATGGTACACAGCTTGGATGAATTTGACATACTTATCAGCCACTCCCTGTCTGATGAGGCAATCTCAGAGGGTCGTCCTATCAACGGAATCGAAAACTGCTCGGATATCCAAGAATATGATTATCGTCGGTCTACGATGTGTGGCAGAGCTTAAATATCTGACGAATGGTGAAAATTTGGTCGATGCACCAGCGGTTGGGACGAAAACCGGACTGTTTTTCATGGGCTTGTTGTTCGCGCCCTGGAGACAATCTCTGGAGGATTACCGATGCTATCAACTTTGATGCGACCGAGATCAAACCTATCCCTCGATGATTGGAACAGATGTTTCTGGCCTCTTTTGTATATAGAGATGGTGGATGCACAGTTCCAACTTTCTAGGGCGCATTTGTGGGGCTAAATCTCGGAGAAGAGGCTGGCGAGCGCTTTGGATAGGTCTGCACCACCATTTTTAAAGAGGGCCGGAGGGAGTTTTTCAGGGCCGGGGACTTTATCGCGTTTTACGAGGTGGAGCGTACGATCGACTTTTTCTGTGAGTGGGGCAGTGCAGATAGTCCATGGACCATGAGCTGAGTCAAACGGATTATTGAATGGAGGCGATGGCGCTGAAGGCCAGTTAAACTGCTCTTCAGAGTGTTCTGCCCATCGATCCATGTGCCGTGAAAGCTGGTGGATTGTTTGGCCGTTCGCCTCGCAGATCATTTCGCTTACTCCAGGTTTCTTGGTCCCAGTAGACTAGATGAGTTGGAAAAGTCTCCGAGCACTGCTAGTGGCAGCGGTCTGCCTTATTTCGGCCGCGCGGCCGGACCACCAATTCTCTCGGTCTCTGCGCACGCTCCGAATCAAATTTCTTCGTAGTTGGGTACGCGCGTTGCGGTTTTCGCTCCCGGCAGAAATATTCCGGCGGCTGTCTAGCAGTTCCAGAGAGCCCGATGAAACCCAGTGCGTGACTGCATGCCGTATGACTAATCAATAATGTGTGGTACTCGTTACTGTTATGATATCTTGGATGTGTTGCCAGCGGTTTGACGAGTCATAGTGTGTGCGGCTACGTGGCTGGACAGTAAGCTCATTCTGATATCTCTCCCGGACCGACGTCCCGCAAAGTTGGCCTACGTCTATCCGTTGACGGTGCACTTTTGACTTGATGGAGTGTCGTACTATGAACTCGGCACACACTGGGGCGTGATCTGAATTTAGATGTTTGCTCCAGTACGACCTACAAGACCTGACTAAGCCACGCTGTGGTAGCTTACGGCTATGCGGTCTAGTTGTGTCCAAGACTGATTAGCAGATGGCGGTCGCCATGTGGCTGTGCGACGAAAGCTGCACCGAAAGTTCGTACCCGACAAGCACAAGCGATGGTTTGCCTACAAATGGCGCAGTCGATTACCATCATCCGTGCGTTGATGACTAATGGCGCTTTGGCCTCCAGGCATTCGCTGGTCTGGACCTAGGTGGCCAATCTGGGCATCCTCCATCTCTTTGGTCTCCATCATTCACCCAACTCTCACCTGTGGCTCCACGAAGCTGAAGCATGCATCAGCGGCCACACCCCGGCAAACCGCTCGACAGGCGGGCTAAACCAGGTTGAGGGTTACCGAGGTCTAAAAAACTTCGGCGAGACGGTGTTCGGCATGTGAAGACAGATCCTTCTGAATGGGCCGACGAGATCTACTGATCCAACGGCCACAAAGGAGACCTATTCAACTGCCTGATCCGGCATTCCAGAGGAGGCGAACGAACCGTACAGCAGGTCACCGGCTCCTCTGGGAACACCCTGCTGCCTTGCAGTCTGCACTTGGGTGTGCAAGGGCTAGAGGTGCAACCTCGAACAAAAAGGCCGAACGGTGCTGGGGACACCGCTTCGTACCCTACTCCCGCGACTCTCTATGGTTATTCACGAAACCTTCGCGATATCCATGGAGCCGACTTATCCTCTCGCAGGAGATAGTCGTGTAAAAGTAAGTAGTAATCTGGGCGTTCAGATCTCCAGCCAGTACCACTGTATCCCTAATGAGTTGCCTTTCCAAGAAGTTCATGAAGCTGCTGGTAGAATATATCTTTGACTGTATCCGATGTTCAGTCAGTAGGATCGTAGGCAGTGACAACAAACAACGGTTGCTTTGAACGAACCCTCCATACGAATAGCACATAATCTGCTGTTAACTGGGATCCAGTCGCGTAGCGCAGACACAGCTCTAGTACTCAAAGCGATTCCTACTCCTGTATGACCAGATGGAGAAGCCGAGGCATCTACGGATAAGTGCGGAGCAGAAGCATGTCCTGAGGGCGATTTCAGACGAACTACGATGGTGGGGTCCTGAATGCGAGTCTCGCACAAGCAGCAGACGTTAACGGCTAGTGTCTCGAGTGTGTGCGCTAAAGTTGCTTGTTGGCCTATCTGCATCAGAGTGCGTACATTAAAGTTTGCAAGCTTCAGTGGCACGTAGTCTCAATAGTGGTTTTGATGATCTGCACAAAAATGGTGAAGGGATTTCACCGATGGCAACCTGAGAAGTACGCAGAGTAGTATTAATATCGTTGTGTAAAAACGTATGTGAAATGGGGTTTGGTAATAGGTAGTTGGTTTTGTCCGACCACCAGCACTTTGATCATAACTTGTGCAGCTTGAGTGAGTGAATCAAGTCGAGCGCGAGAAAGAGTGACCATATATGTGATTTTATGTAAGCATACATAAAACTATAACGTTCCGAAGAGACCACAAGCGAGTGATTCTGTTCAGCACGTTTAATAAACTGATCTTGCCTTGAATTTCCTCCCCCCTGAAGTTGTTTTCATATTACGAAATCGTTACCACACCTGATCTATTTGGACCTTATGTGGTTGTTCGCCACTCCAAGTCTCAGGGTTCGGTTACCGGTTATCTCCAATAGTGCAATGGGCCCTCGTAGCTATGGGATATATACCCATTCCACTGCACTCGTGTGCGAGCATGTAATAAAGATAAAGAAAGAAGAAAAGCTCGTTCGATCGCAATAAAAATGTGAGTTACCACGAGGATAAGTGATATGATGCACACTTACCTTTAGGATAATATCCTTGGCACTAGTCCAGCCTGACAATTTTCCGGTCAGATTCACACCAATTATTGTGGGCGCTTTTAGTTCCCATGGTAAATTCGCCATAACATCGACCGCGTCTGCACCACCTACACCAATACACAGTCCTCCAAGGCCACCGCCATTTGGTGTGTGACTGTCAGTACCGATAATTAATGCCCCGGGAAACGCATAGTTCTCCAGCATGATCTATTTTTTAGTCATGAAAACGAGAAATCAAAATATGGTTAGCTTGAGTAGGTGAAGTGAGTTGCGAGACAACAATATAGGGGTGTATAATAGGGAACATTGTGCATCATCACCACGCCTTATGTTGTTACCTTTTACAACCATTAGAATCCACGTTGCCTGTTCACAAAAGTACAGCTAGGCTCTGAGTGCGTAATTCATTTCTTTCACTGTGTTGATGTCACGGCATAGAACGTGGTTTAAAACTGGTTCTCTGATCTCTTTTGGTTTCTGTTCTACGAAGGCGCCTACACTTGCTTGCTGCTAATGCAGCTGACTTATGCGTCGAATTTCATCATAAGAATGGGTAGTATCCAACTCCAAACGTGTCGACGCAAACACTGATATGCGATCATGTAACCTGCAAGGCAGCGTTTGTGTCTTATTCGTTGCATTGCGGAACGTAGCATGACCTGTCCACTGGAATACTGCACAAGTCCAGGTGTTTAGATTACGGAATTTCAAGTAGTCTGATTTTTACGTTTCCCTTTCACGATAAGCCCAACGATATCATGTAGGAAAGCACCTTAGATTTTATCCGCGGGTATCATACCTGAGTAGAATCAAAGAGAGTGATGCCGGTGGTTAACTCTGTTACTCTAAAGGGAATCTTTTTCGGAAGGAAAGTGCACACATACAGGACAGGAAGGCGCTAAAAGTACATTTCTGATAGACCTTCGGACAGCGTAGGCATCTCAATCGTCAGTGGTATCATTAGGACGGGTTAACCCTTGGCAAATGAGATCCAACTATGCATAGGTGACACTGACTATAGGCTAGCTTAAATTCAGTTTCCTGCTCAGCGTTGGAACACAATGAGAGTATCCATCCGACATTTGGCATAAACAAAAACAATAGGAATAGGTACATAGGTGCACCCACAGCTAGGAACACGCTGTCTACCATAACAATGACAGTGATAGCTAGGATACTTCAAGCTTCCCAACTGTTCTTTGACTGCCTTACGCAACTAGCCGTCTTGTTTTGTCCCGTCCTTCATTTACCATGGGCCATCTAAGCAACCCGACTGTGTCTTGTCCAACAGATCCGTAAGCAGCTCGACATCTAAAGCTGCAGCTTTTAAAGCCGATATAACCATCAACCCCCATAGCTTCCAACATACTCATCCTCGTGCAGATCGGCCAACAAGCTTGCCCCGTGTGCGATGGTAATTTTCAACGTTTGATGCACAACTTCTGCCTTAGGTTAGGAGAAATATGGGGGCAAACATGTGTGAAGATTAGGTTGCCTGCGGCTTTCCTGGTGAGCTCAGGAAAGTGCATCCCCATAATAAGAAAAAACGGAGATACGGTTGAGAACCGTGAGCACGGATTTTGCCATTTTCGATGCTGGAGAAAGTAAGCATGCGTACGTGGTCAGAATGTGTCCCGTGTGATGACAGTATTCTGCCACCCAGGTCACCACCACAACTGACCTACGGGGACCTCAAGTCGCTCTCCACTCCAGGTCAGGTTCTGGTTTCCGGCTACACCTAATAGTGTAGCGACCAGTTGAGGATATGGGGCATACCCCTTTCATTGCACTGAAGCACAAACATGTAGCGAAAAGACCGGAATCTTATTTGTCTGTCTAACACCTCCGTAACATTCTTTGTTTATATCGCTGATATTCAACGTACGTTTCATCGAACTTTCCATAGTCGATGAAAACCACAATTTGCAACTAGTTCAGTAAGGGGAAAATTTAAAGCCGTAGAACCTCTGCCAAATTGAGCATGAAAAGATGTGAAACTTGGAAGGCTGCATGACCTGTATGCTTATAGAAACTTCTAACCTGGTGAATAATCCCGGAACCCGGCTTCCAAAACCCGATGCCATACTTTGCAGAAGCTGATGCCAAGAAATCATAGACTTCCTTGTTTGAATCGTTGGCTCTGTCCAGATCGGAGTCTGCTCCGTCGCGGGCTTCGATTAAATGGTCACAATGGATAGTTGATGGGACTGCAACTTTGGGAAGTCCGCTGCTGATGAACTGCAAAATCGCCATTTGCGCTGTGGCATCCTGCATGGTCACTCGATCCGGACGCAGATTAAGATAGCTTCGACCCTTGATTATTTCCTAGAATTTACAATAAAATTTTTGCATTGTTCTACCGCATTGTGAGGATCGTCCAAATGGGAATACAGTATTTTTTCGGCCAAAGTTAAGGGACGGCTCAACCTGAAAAGTCAGTGGCTCGTATCTGAAACATACCTATTCTTGACGGTTTCGAGATTCTTACGGAGTCTGGAATAATCCAGAGATCTTTGGTCAAACCTGCTCATTGGGACCTGTGGGAACTCGAATTAAAACTGAAGCTCACCTTATTTTGTACACAACGCTTGACAACGAACGTAACAAGCCTCGACCGAATTATCTATTTACCTCATTAGATGTGGGACAGAAACTTACAGGGTTGTGCAGGCAGTAGAAAACCGTCATCCTGTAAGCAGGGAGACGGTTATATAAGGAGAGAAAAACAACCGGGCGTGGCCCAGCGTTCAACTGCTATTGGCCCACTCGACGAAGACTGCGAAACGCGACCTTGAGATCTAATCAGTTCAGTTCAGTTCAGTTCAGTTTACACAGGACTTGGTGTGGCTAGAGCCAATCGTGTGTCCAGATAGTTGTGTTGTCGGCGCGTTTCCGTAGCTCCCAACACTGGGTGATTTTCTCTTTCTGAAAGGCAGAAATTTTGTGCAGTATTAGCCCGGGCAGAGTAAGGTGGAAACAATAAGTAATTTGCATGACTCTAAAAGCTGCTTAACATAACTCGGGGTATACTACCACCCAACATAGGTCTACTGCTTTCTTAAAAGCCTTAACGTTTGTGGTATTTATGACCTCTTCCGGGAGCTTATTCCAATAGGGTACCACTCTATTTGAGAAGTACTTCGCCCTAATTTGGAGCCTCGAATGTTTCCTTTGTAATCTAAGGCTATGCCCCTTTGTGCCTCTCTCGGGGATCGGAGATAAAGGGTCTTCCCGACTTATTCCTGACAGTCCTTTCATTACCTTCAAGGTTTCTATCAAACCCCCGCGAACGCGCCGCCTTTTCATGAAGAACAAGTCTAGGGCACGAAGACGCTCTGTGTAGTTAAACCCCATTTGCCCAGCCACTTCTCTAGTAGCTAGCCCTTGCACTTCCTCCAGACAGTTGATATCTTTCTGGTAGTACGGTGCCCAGGCCTGCACGCAGTACTCCATATGCGGCCTAACTACGGCCTGATATATCGGAGCGAAAATCTCCGGAGCTCTACACGACATAATGGAGTTCTCTCCTGGCCGTATTGGCTGCTGAGGTGCACTGCTTTGACGGCTTAAAGCTGTTGTCCACTATAACGCCCAAGTCTTTGACCTGCGAGACTACTTGCAACGAACCCACGCCATTCTCACTAGCCCCTGTATTTGTGGTCAAGCATTGACACTTGGTGAGGTTTAGTGGAAGGTCCCATTTGCGTGCCCAGTTTTGTACTGCTAACACGTCAAGTTCTATATCTACTACAGCTACCTTGACGTCATCGGCAAACATAAAGGTGGGGTTTGTAAGCCCACGTGCTAGGTCGTTGATGAAGATGAGGAAGAGCAGAGGGCCGAGCACCGAGCCCTGTGGCACCCCACTTGTTACACCTTTCGGTTTTTAAACATGACCCTCCACCTTAACACTAAAGATTCGCCCTGCTAAGAAACTACTTATCCATTGTCTTGCCTTTCCAACAATTCCCATGGACTGCAGTTTGACGCTCAGAAATCTGTGGTTCACGGAATCAAACGCCTTGCTGAAGTCCAAGTAACAGACCGCAACCGACTGCCCTTCGTCCAGAAGCTTGGTTACCTCATCGAGGAACAGCAGGAGATTCGTCAGACAGGATCGCCCTGCCACAAACCCATGCTGAGCATTTGATATGAGGTTATGTCGAGCCAAATGTGTAGAGATCTACTTCCTGACTATTCGCTCCAGGCTCTTACACAGTACTGAAGTCAAGCTAACCGGCCGGTAATTTTCCGCCTTTTGCCGGGGTCCACTCTTGTAAATGCCTACCACTGTTGCTCTCCTCCAGTCTCCCGGCACAATTCCCTCTCTAAGTGACGTTTCATGCAGCCTCGTCACCGGAGCCTTCAGGACCTCGGCCAGAGGCTGAACGATTGCTGGATGAATCCCGTCTGGACCTGCTGCTTTATTTCTATTCAACGTTTGCAACTCCGCGTGCACTTTTTCTTTTCCTGCAGTAAGTTCGGGTATTGGAGGCGCCTGTGGGCCCTCAGTTCGCACAGGACAGGTAATGGCCATGGCCAATCGAGCATCCAGAATTCCTTGGATGGTATTCACACCAGTTATGCCCCCATCACTGCTGAGTGTACTTCGTCGAATCCTTGCTAAAAATGAGAGGGAAACGGAAAACCTCACCGCACATCGACTGCGAGAGACATTATGCATCGTGAGCGTTCACTGAGACAATATGCAATGGGCGAAAAATTCGAATAAACCATACTCCAGAAGGACCACAGTGCTACCCGTCATCCATCTAGTTGATATACTCAAGGCTCACTACGAGGAAGTATCTCGTACCACTTGTGATCTAGGGCACCTTCGAAGGACTGGACCGTCCGCCGATCTACCATTCTACCAGGCAGACTGTTTCAACTGTTCACTACCCTACTGCTGAAGAGGTGCGATCTAGCCGTCATCCCAGCTCGGACTTCCACTTGTTCTGGAATCTAAAGCCTCTTGATGTAGACTGTAGCGTACTACTTTGTGTATGTGGTACACTAAATGAATGTCAGCAATATCTAAGACGGCACTAGCAAACTAAGATGGGCGGAGGAGCCTGCTGTGATAAAAGGCCAAAAGGGTATGTACGTTGGGGATTAAAATGAAACAAGAGGTGTGACACAAACTTGCAGTTGTTCGTTGTTCTTGTGATCAGGAAATGAGCGCCAAAGGGCCAATATCCGCCAATGTCTTCAGTTCAGTTCGGTCTGACAGCCATTCGTTGGACAGAACAGGATGGTATTGAGCAGAGTGCCAAGTGACGCCGTGGATTCTTCTAAAATGTTTTGTTTCTCACAGTTAGTTCCGACCGATATAATTCCAAGAAACTCCAAATAAGAAGATGAGGCCGTGCCAGAATGAAAGGTTTATTGACAGCCGTCTTGTATCGCGCGGCGATGATGTTCAAAAAGGTATGTGTGTTTAACATTGAAACGTCGGTACAACAAAGGGGTATTTCACCAAGGGACTTTGAAGATCATGGAAAAGTCGGAAATGTGCAGGTACTTACAAGAATATCCGGTTTGAGGCCAGAAAAGCCCTTCATTACCTTGAACGTTTCTATAAGATCCCCTCGACATCTCTTCCCTTCCAACGAGAAAAGATTGGAATCATTGGGTCCCTATATATAAGTTTTGTCCCCAGCCTTTCAACTATCCTCGTTTTCATCTCCCTGCAAGACCATGCTGATCGCAGTCTAAAGAGCTCACGACGAGCCATTTGTTCGACGGCGTTGCACTGGTCCGACCATTTAAAGTCACTGCTCATGGTGACCCCGTGGTCCTAAGCCATACTGACTGCTTCTACGATGAACAGCCCTTGATCATGAGCGACAGTTAGGCTTTCTGTTGCCCCTGACAAAAAACGGCTTTTTTCAGCTTTCAGGAGTAAGTCCCATTTGTATGCTCAGTCCAGGGCCGCACCTATATCCCTGTCTAAGTCCACCCTACCCTCAGATCCAACAACTTTCACGTCATCAGCAAGAATGAAACTAGGCGATCGGAGGGCAGATACCAGGTCGGTAATAAACAACAAAAATATCATCGGGCCTAGGACGGATCCCTGAGGTGCGCAACTGGTGACATTCACCAGGCTGGAGTGCTTTTTTCCTACTTTGATATAAAAGGTCCTGTGGGAGACGACGTGCGCCAGCCACCTGTATACTGGTCCACCTATACCGAACGTCTCCATCTTGCATAGCAAAAGACGATGATTGACGGATTCAAAGGCCCTGCTAAAGTGGAGGTAGCATAACTCAACTTGCTTAACTTCGTCCAGTCGTCGAGCTACCTCAACCAAGAAGCACAAAAGGTTGGTCAGACAAGATCTTTTTTTCAGGAGTCCATGCTGGGCCGGACTTAACATGTTGCACTTTAGTAAGTGATGGCAGATGTGGGCACGGATGATTTTCACCTGGACCTTGCGTGGGGCGCTAGTTAGGCTTGCTGGCCTGTGGTTATGCATAGCTGACCTGGGTCCACTCTTATTTATTGCCATGACGGCGGCGACTTTCCAGTCCTGAGGCAGCTTACTCTGGTCCAAACTGGACCTCTGCAGGTTGCATACCGATGGAGCTGTGATATCCGCCAACGGCTTGATGATAGCTGGGTGGACACCATCTGGACCCGCTGACCTGTGGCTGTTAAAGTCCTGTAGGTATTTTCGCACGCTTCCCTCCGGGAGATTTAGCCGGATTAACCGCCGAGGAGGATGCACCAGAGTCAGATCTACTCGTACCCCACTATCTATCCTGTGTACATTACCAAAGTATTCCCTCACGGCGTCTGCTTTGCCCCGGTCATCAGCGATAATGCTGTGTTCCCTAGTGGATAGTGGAACTAAGGTTTTTTTTGTTGAGCCTTTCGGCTGCACATGGGTGTAGAATCCTTTCAGTTGTTGTCTTACACACCGGGCTAATCTGAGCTCAAACTCTTGCTTGGAAGTTCGCCGAAGGCTCACAATCTCGTTTCTAAGCTGTGTATAACGGGTCCAGGCTAGCTGACTGCCGGAAGCTCTGTGCTGGTTCCAGCTGTAACGAACGTTTGAGCAATGCGTAGCCAAATTCGCAACGGATCCGGAAATCAAAAGACGATTATCCGTGATATTCTACGATACTAGATTATTTCATGAACAATGACATAAAAAATATACAAACCTCAATAATACGATCACAAGGACTCGACAACGAGAAACCGAATAGCAGCGTATGAGCAAACAGCACATGCGTCACGCAGGTCCTGAACAAGGATGTGCCAAAGTAATGCTCTGGGCGCGAACAAACAACAATTGGTCCAGAAAAACAACCAGTTCGTAAAGACAAGTCAACAGTGTAGGCAAATGAGTGATGTTGGGAAAACCACTGAATCGCGAGGGAAATAGGGGATTTTCCACGACCGGCTGTTACACCGCCCACCAAAATCCTCCTGGATCCTCAGCAGAGTCAAAGGTTCGGCATAAAGGTTCGGATTCTTTCTACCTGCTTAGGCCCTGCTGTCAGTGCGCGCGTCTAATGCTCGTCGTCAACGTTCTACTACTGGTCGCACCTAACCCATTGGCTACAAAGACGTGAGGCTAGTCTACATCTTCCACGAGACCAAATGACCGATGGCGGGCGTGAAGGATCGCACAGATGTTGTCCTCTTAAAAGGCCGTCCGGTCCTGGGTGTATGTGCTTGAGTGTGTGTGTGAGTGTGTGTGTGTGTGCCGGGGTGTACAATGAAATCACAGGCATGACTACACATCAAAGGAGGACTTTCTGCAATGTCAACAAAAGACCGTGTGGCAAGAAAACGAGTAAAATGTAGCATGTGTGTGTGACCTGAGCTCCGCTACTTCCACATATGCAAGGGGTATTCGGTAACGTCAACAAAAGGCAAAACAACGAACACTGTCACATGTTTGATGGGTTTACGGGATGTAGAGTGCGTCGTGCATGTGTGTATGTATCGGGATGTACAATGGGATCGCATTCATCACCACATATCGGAAAAAACCTTCTGTAATACCAACGAAAGACCGCGAGCACCGTAACGTGTTTGACGGAGACCGTGTGGTACATATGGTGTTTCTTTATCCACCTCGATGACTAGTGTAAAAAGGTTTACCAGGCCTCAGGGTTATCAGCTCCTCCGTCTTCGCCCTCGAGTAGGTTAATACTGCACAGCACTCCGTTAGCTGTCTTCACCTACACTGTTCTTATCATTCTGTCAATGCTTTCGATGGTTTCCGTAACTACTCCCAAAGACCAAGTGCTGAAATGTGCGCGTTCGTCGGCGATCATAACCACGTCCCCAACTGTGAATGGTCTTGTTTTGGCCAGCCACTTCTGTCGAGTCTGCAAAGCCGGTAGGTACTCCCGCAGCCATCGCCTCCAGAAGACCTTGGCCAGATAGTTCGCTTGCTTTCATCCGTGGAGGTAGCTCCCACGAGGGTTTACCGGCCCTTGGAAACCCTCGCTCGACCTTAACATCAATAAGTCGTTCGGGGTGAGCGCCAGGTGGATGGGGTCGCCGTTCATTACTGGAACCAGGGGGCGGTTGTTCAGGATTCGCTCCACCTCAGTCATGACGGTGTTCAGCGTCTCGTCGTCGGGCGGCTGCTGCTCCATGATTGACAGAAATATCCCTCTGGCGGACCGGATCATGCGTTTTCATACGCCGCCTCGGTGACTGGCCTGTGGGGGGTTGAAATGCCATCGTATGCCGTAGGCCACGTTTCGATCCTGCAGTTCGTCCCTGTTTATGTTCTTGTGCCAAAGCCGCAGTTCCCGGTGAGCGCCCACAAAGTTCGCCCCATTATCTGAGTATATATCGGCCGGTACGCCTCTTCGGTTGATAAATCTTTGCAAGGCCCGTAGAAACGGATCGGTCGTCATCGAATGTGCGACTTCTAGGTGTACCGCACGTGGCTTCGTGCACGTCATGACACATCCGTATCGCTTTTCTAATCTTTTCCCGCACTTGATCCACAAGGGCCCGGAATAGTCCAACCCGGTGTCACTGAACGGCCACCAGCCCGTAGTCACCCTGCATTCTGGTAGTGGGGTCATGAGTTGTTTGCCTGCTGTGGCATTGCGTCCCCTGCGTTGCACACACCGTCGGATTACGCGTTTTACAGTCTCTCGTCCTCTCAACAACCAAAGACGCTTTCGGATGACGCTCGTCACGTGACTTTCCCCGCCATGTCCCTCCACGGCGTGGACGTGTTGAATCATTAGCTCTACTACAGGTTGTCTCGCAGGCAGCAGTATGGGATACTTTGTGTCGAAGTTCAGGTGGGCGTTGGTCAGCCTACCATCCACCCGCAACAGTCCGTCGATGAGTTTGGGGTTTAAACGCTACAGCTGGCCTCTTGGAGATGGCATGTCTTTATTGGTCGGCCCCACTTCTTCCGCCCTCTTGAGTTCTCGGACGAAAGCCTCGCGTTGTATCATTCTGAAAATATCGTACTCTGCCGCTTGTAGCTCATCGGGACCTATCGGGCCGACCCGTATCCGACCTGAGGGCCGTAGCCCTTTCATGACTAGTAAATTTCTCTTGAACCTGGTTAACCAAACTAGCAAACGAAGCGTCTCCATCCAGGAAGAAAACCTGACCAGTCGCGATAGAATGGTTGTCGCTTCGACGACGTTGGCCACCATCACTAAGCCTTTGATCTCCAGTTCCACTTCCGTAGGGGGTTTTAATTCGAACGCGGGCCAGTCCTGTTTGGGCAATTGCAGGAAGTTTGGCCCTCTTGTCCACGTGTCCAGTTGCCTGAAGTTGATCGCACCTCGGGAGCACAGGTCGGCCGGATTATCGCCAGACCTAACATGATTCCACTGGTGCGTGGATGATTCATCGTGGATAATCGTGAGTCGGTTAGCAACGAAAGTACTAAACCGGCTCCGGACGTTGTTGATATAGTGAAGTACTATCGTTGAATCCGTCCAGAAGCTCACCGACCAAAATGTAGAGATCGAAACATCTCTTCACAGCTTGCACCACCCTGACTGCCAACACGGCTGCGCTGAGTTCAAGGCGTGGGATTGAGACCGACTTCAGTGGAGCAACGCGGGCTTTGGCGAACAGGATCCTCGTGGTGTATCGTCCATCTCCTGCGCACCATCTTCCGTAAACCACAGCTCCATAACCGACTTCGGATGCATCGGAAAAGGCATGTAGTTCTCCAGTCCGTGTCGTATGGCCAGGAGTCAAACATCGTCGGATTCTTGTGTCCCCCAATTTCTTAAAGGTGTTCAAAAATTCTTCCCAGTCCAGCCGGTCCCCTCGGTCCAGTGACTGGTCCCAATCAACTTTCTTACGGCACAGCCGCTGCAGCAAGATCTTTCCGGGTAGCAGCCATAGTGAGACGAAACCGAGCGGGTCGAACAAACTTGAGACGGCAGATAGTATGCCACGACGGGTTATTGGCAGCTCGGGAACGTTTAGTTCAAAAACAAAATCGTCCGTTTCCTCGTCCCATTGTATCCCTAAGGTGCGCTCGATAGGAAGTGGAGGGCCGTCCAAATCTCTTACCCTTTTGGCCTTTTCGTGATACGAGATGACCTTCGGCACTTCTGAAGCGTTCAACATCCATTGAGTTAGATGAAAGCCGCCCTCTTCCAGCAATCTCGTCAGACCCCTGAACTGCTCTAGAGCTGATTCCACATCATCGAATGGCCCAAAGAAGTCGTCGACGTAGAAGTTCCTGCTGACGCTTTCTACCACCGTCCGATGTACTAGATCGCCATGTTTGTTCGCTGATTCTCGGAGGGCGTCGTTTGCACATAATGGTGACGATATGGCTCCGAAGGGGTTGACGGTCATCCTATAATTCACCATTGTGTTTTTCGGTCGCTCCCTTCCCACCACAGGAAACGCAAAGCATCTCGTTCTCCTACCGGAATCTTCACCTGATGGAATATTTCCCTAATGTCGGCAGACAAAGCCACTTTACCCACTCTGAAACGGCACAAAACATCGATCAGTGGTGTGGTCCAGTCAGGCCCTTGTAGTAGGCGATCGTTTAAGGAGTTGCCCTGGAACTTGGCCGCACAGTCGAAAATCACGCGCAGTTTATTGGGTTTCTTGGGGTTGATAGCCGGGTGGTGAGGCAGATACCAGATACCCCTTTTGCTGTCGGTGTTAACAGGCACCTTTTCAACGTAACCGAGGGCCTCGTTTCGCTTCATCAAATCCGCGTATCGTTCCCACAGATTCTGGTCTCGAATGAAGCTTTCTTTTAGTCGTAGTAATCTTTGGAGAACATAAATTCTGTTATCAGTCCACGGGTCGACCGATGTGCGCCATGGGAGGGGAACCTCGAACTGTTTTTTGAGGCCTCTAGTGCCTTGCCGTACCGTTTGTAGAGCGGAGTGATCCTCTTGAGACAACGATGGTCTTTCGTCTCCAATATCATGAAACTCCTTTTCATACAGCCGCTGCAGATGATACTCTATGCGGTCCGTTTCGGCGGATAAGTAATTCACGGAACCGCGTACCCCTACTGGACCGTTTAACATCCATCCCAGAGCCGTGCGTAAGGTATAAGGTGCCTGGCGGTCGCCCACTCTCTGGTCAAGCACCCAATGCACCTCTGGCACGTCGCAGACGATGAGGAGATCCACTTCACCATCTTCCCAGTCTACAACGGTTACATCCTGCAGGTGGGGCCACCGAGTCAAGATTGCGTTCACCGACCTTGGTGCTCGCATTGGGAGATCCGCTAACGTGAATGCCTCCGTTGGCTCATTTTCCTCGTTAGTGTGTAAAGAGATGAGTTGCAGCCTTAATCTACCGGCAGAAATTACCTGTGTTCCGCCCACCGTGCTCACTGCTAACGACGTCGCACATTTAGCCAGTTGGTGTTTGTCGGCAAACCGCTCTTTCACTAAAGTGGTGTCGGATCCACTATCAACGAAAGCCAACGCCTTGACTATCCCATTCGAAGTCACTACTCCCACGGCCACTAAGCCTAAACGTACGGGTTTACTGGCAGATCGTGACGTTGAACAAATAACGCTGGGTTTGGTACTCGCTTCAGGTAAGGTTACTCTCGCCTGATGCAGCAGCCGATGGTGTCTGCCCGTGCAGCCCTCGTAACCACATCGATCCCTTGTCCTACAGGCTGCTGCCCGGTGCGTGGTGTTGAGACAGGTAAAACATGCTCCTGCCATCCTCGCCATTCCCCACCGTTCGTCTATTGTGGCGTTGCCGAACTTGGGGCATTCTGGTAGGCCGTGGCTAGTACCACAGGATCTGCAATTGGGTTGCGCCGTAGCATCCCGTGAAATGACATGTGTATTGGTCCAAGGCTGGTATTTCGGCTGTTCCCGTACAGGGGTTTGGACTTGGCTAGTACTGGGCTTGTTTGCTCGGTTGCTGTCCCGGATGAGTCGGCCGAACCTGCTGTCAGCTATCTTCGTTTGCCTGTCCAAGTATTCGATCAGGTCTTCGAAGTTGGCTTCTCTGTCGCTTCGGCTTATCCGTTCTGCTTCCTCCGCCCACCGACCCTGTAGTTCGGGAGAAGGGTGACGGACTGTGTTTTCCAAAGTGTGCATGGCATCTAGGTGAGCCCTGTAACCTAGATGGTCGAGGGCTATTGAGCAGTTTTGCATCTTACTCACCAGGTCGACCATGGTGTAGACGTCGCCCTTGGTTCTCTTTGCCTCTACCATCACGCCCTCAATTAGGTTACGGGCTACTTTGAAAGGTTGGACAAACAAGTCCCTTAGAATCTTCCTTGCCCTTGTGCAGCCTTGATCTGGGTCGAGCATGATGCACCCGTCGATAACTTCTCTTGCTAGGCCTCGGCAGTAGTAAGTCAGGTAGAGAAGCCTTTGCCCAGGGTCGGTTACCTTATTTTCAACGAACGTCTCGAACTGCTTGACAAACTTGCAGTATTGCTCAGCTCGCCCGTCAAAAACCGTTAGTTCCACTCTAGGCAGATCGATCGATGGTGGTTTGTAGTCGGCGACCGGCGTGGAGTTTCCTATCTTATTGCACCCTAATCTATCGGAAGTGTCGAAGTCGCTGGTCTCATGCTCTCGCCCTTTCTGTGTACACTTCTTCTCTGCTTCCTGCGCCTGTAGTCTAGCCGATAGTAACTGTTGTTCTAGGTCGATTATTCTCAGCCTATACAAATCAACATCCTTACGATCAATATTGCTCTCATTAACACATGAACTAGCACTGACAGGACTAAGCGATCTAACATTAACTAAAGAATCAAATGTACCCAAAACCTCCCCAGAGACTTGCCGTGTTACTTCCTGTCCAGATTTTAATAACTTCGATCCTTTTCTTGGCATTTCGCGTGCTTTTCCTCGTTCCAAATTGATCTATTGAATATTGTGACGAACGTTTGAGCAATGCGTAGCCAAATTCGCAACGGATCCGGAAATCAAAAGACGATTATCCGTGATATTCTACGATACTAGATTATTTCATGAACAATGACATAAAAAATATACAAACCTCAATAATACGATCACAAGGACTCGACAACGAGAAACCGAATAGCAGCGTATGAGCAAACAGCACATGCGTCACGCAGGTCCTGAACAAGGATGTGCCAAAGTAGTGCCCTGGGCGCGAACAAACAACAATTGGTCCAGAAAAAAAACCAGTTCGTAAAGACAAGTCAACAGTGTAGGCAAATGAGTGATGTTGGGAAAACCACTGAATCGCGAGGGAAATAGGGGATTTTCCACGACCGGCTGTTACACCAGCTGCCGTTTCGATTGTCGATGGCCTTGGCTATTGCAGCCTTCCACCACACGGGTTTGCTCTCCCCTTTCCCTCGTTTTAAGGGTGCGAACTCTTCCTGTAGAGCGATCAGGGATCCGTTTATATCCTACCGGTGATCCTCGATAGTAGTCCGTATAATGACCGGTCGTGGAAAATCCCCCAAATCCACTGCAGTTCCATGTCTTTCTTAACAGCACTCACTTGCCTACTCTGTTGACGTGTCTTAACGCACAGTGTGTTTTCATGGACCAACTTTGTTTTTTTCGCGCCCTGCGAGCTACTTTGTCTTATCCTTGTTTTGGACCTGCGTAAAGCACGTGCTTCTCTCTCGTACGCTGCAATTCGGTTCTCGTTTTTGGGTCCTTGCGATCTCACAATTGAGGTTTGTATCTGTTTCGTGTCATTGTTCATTCAATAATCTAGTGCTGTAGAATGTCACGGATAATCGCCTTTTGATTTCAGGATCCGTTACTAATTTGACTACGCATTGCTCAAACGTGTGTTACAGCCCCCTCTATCACTGTAACGGTTAGTCTGACTGTGAGTGACGCGCAGCCAATTCAAAACGAATATCAGAACCAGAACAAGATTGATCCATTGTTTCTACGGCACTGGATTACCAAGTTATTCCCATTAAATATGTACGAACCTCAACTGTACGGCTACAAAGTCTAACAACGAGGACCAGAGTTCAACAAACACCAATGTCAAGTACCGTCGTCACGGCAGTCCAAGTTCGAATGAAAATTATGCCACTTCACGTGAGCAAAATGTAAACGAATTTTGAAGTATAGTGATTGATGTGTGTGGTACTTGTTCGAGGGTCAATAAAATAAGGGGCATAATCTCAGCAATACAAGTATGTGACAACGGCCAGGGAGGATTTCCACCGACGTACGTTGCAATCGTTTCTCACGTCAAACCTACTGCCCTTTTACGAGGCCTTTCTGTGTCTATACTACCGAAGTGTCTATTCAGCTTTGGGGTACCTTGAAGTGCCGCATGCGTAGAGCGATTTTAACACACACGTGGTCACCCCTGCCAAGCGATGCACAGTAATGCAGTCCACACACCGTTGGGGGGATTTGTTATTGCTAGATTCAGCAAGGATGGAATGCATCCAGTCCTACGTTTGGTATTTTCCCTAATATGATGGTGCAACAAATTGGCGTGCAGCTTTTCTTAATAGGTTTGCTTCTCCAACCCCGGCAAGCGGACCTCAGCCATCCAATTGATGTGTGGAATATTGAATTCACCTTATATGAGGGGCTTTTGTGCGTCGGTAACTGGTTCAGTCAAAGTCTGCAGTAAACCAACATCCTCGCCGCCGTTTGTGCTTGGTGCCCTGTAGACTCAGGCAACGTGAACCCTTCTGCCTGGAAGGACGGCCGTAACGGAGCACAAGTGGACATTGCGAGTGCATATCTTGTTCTGATGCTCAAGGTGGTTGGTACCCGACCTAATGAGAATGGCTACTCCTCCACCAGGGCGACCTTTTTCTCTATCCTGCATATAGGCTGCAAAACCGTTACTTATTAGGTCTGGCACATGGTCTTCTTCAGAAAGCCACTTTTCCGTGACGGCAACCATTAACGCCTTCTGCTCGTCAGCGGTGTTGGCGGGTTCCACCCATTTGTTTCTTATACTACACGCGTTAGTATGTAGCACTACGGCATTTGCTCCGTCGCTTAGGTGTCCCTTATTAGTTACTCCTGTGTGAGTCTCAGACGCAGCGCCTGAAATGATGGCAAGTTTTTTGCTTCGGTTGTCTCCATTGGTGTGCATGACGCTGGTTGAGTATCTGGAACTTCCGACGACCCCCGTTCCGCCTCAATAGGAGTTGCCATAACGTCAAGGCTGACAAGGGTCTCTCTGTCACCCACCTTCCTACTGTACTCTCAGTTTTCATCTTCCAGCACTTCTTAAATCACAACTACTTCTGACCCTGCACGCGGCGTCCTTATTACTGTCAGGGCCGGGGCCTGAGAGCCGGATACGGCATTTTGCTGAGCTTGTTGGTTCCTCACCGGCGCCCTGGCCGGTCGAGACAGGTTACCCCACGGTGCTGGAACACTAGGCATTACTTTATACTCGTCTAGCTGTATTGGAATCTACCCTTGATAGAGTGAGCTACTGATGCTGCCCTCACCAGCAGTCTACCTCTGGTGGCCTCATCAGCTAACTCCACTAGTGCTGGTCTTGCATTACGTTCGCCTTTTTCCCAAGCGATGACTTCCTTGTCCACACTCTGTGCACCCTTCTTAGAGCAGTAGGGCAAGGGACACCTGAAATTCGCAGTGTGTTGTAGACCCGCCTCCTATCTATGTCCCACCTGACTTTCTATTCCCCCAAGAAAGGTTCTTCCTGACCTAGGATCAGGAGCCTGCGGCTCGAGACCCTGCTCATTGACAAGATCTGCGTTTGCAGATCCTACACTTTGTTCTCCAACACCAGGAGCGCAGCACCGTCCGGCCCTGCTGGCCCTCTGTTCGCTGTAATACACTCACTTCGCTTTGGGCTACCTGGCCCTTCCGGGCTTTTGCTCTGTCCACTTGCCCTTTTCGATCCGCTTCGTGGGAGACGAAGCAACCGCAGCATAGCAAGCTCTTAGGACTGACCCACTTGCTCAAATGACTGTCCTCTCTGGTGCGCCTACTACTTCCGCAAACGACTTCCTGCTACCTGATTGCGGTGTTTTGGGGTTTGTGTCTGTGGCTCTGCTTGGTGGGCTTTGGTCCTGTCCTTGAGCCTGCAGTTTAAAGGCCAGACCGGCCGCCTCCTTACAGGGAGCACATTTCCACTCAGCCCATGGGTTCGGCTTATAAAGGACATGGATAACCTCTGCTGTTCCTGAACACTTTCGGTGAGCTCATCTCTTGCATACCTTGCACTCTATACCAGTAACCACACGTTTTCCGCACTTGGATGCCAGGCTCGGATCGGAAAAGCGTGACATACCAAAAACCACAAAGCGAAGGGGGGCAAAATGCAACTGCTGTCCCATCGAACACCAAATAAAAATTCCGACGCTTGCAGGTACAGTCCGTTCGCACAAAAGAACAAAAAGAGAGACTCTAAGCGGGAACAGATCGCTCCACAAAAACACCGAACACTACTCGGCAATACTACAAGGAGGACAAAAAATATTCTCCTGATAAAAAGCACCTTAAATGCCATTCTGGTACGCTCGGTAATGTGAATTAAACCCGGTTAATTCAGAAAACTATTCAAAGACCCAATTTAAAGACAAGAGCACTATAAATTCAAACAGCGCGGCACTCATTAGTTCTCAAGTCAAATCAGAGTGTAGGATGAAACAGGTGTCCGCCTTGGGACGACATTCTGTATGAATTGGTGCCCGATGTAATGAACCATTAGAACGAAATAACAGACATTACTGGTTGGACATCCAACGGCTGTTTAGAATTTTTGCCCACAGGAGCGGATTACAGTTCCGTAATGGAACGGACGGAACAGATAGTCGGACACATCTTCGTAGGCTTCTTGTAAGAATCAATAATTCGGACTGGTTGGTCACTACTATAGTTGCACTAGCTTTCCGCGCCACACAGCTTCCTCCTTAATTAGGCTCCGCTCCGGTGCCTGGCCAAACCACCTCGACTGGGTACTCCTACTTCTGCCCCGACTTCTGGCACATTTTCGCTATTCTGGGACCGTGTAAGGGTATGAGGGCCGAATACTGCTATTAGTCGATTGAAATGTACCTTAGAAGACGGTCCTTGGTTCATTTCGCCGCGGATAACACGCAAGTTTTCGGAGAATAATCTGCCTACTGCATAAGGACCTTTCCATACTTTGTTGAACATGGAGCAGGTTCCCATCGGAAATGTTTTGGATTGTAAGAACACATCCCACACCTCAAAGGGATCACCGCGGTCATAGTATTATTCTTGTCTCCTATGATTTTGTTGAAGATGCCGGGCCGGCGTTTGTGACCTCACCAAGGTTTATTACGAATGCACCACTCGCCCAGAGATCGATTGGGGGTAACCAGCCTACATACAGAGTTCGTAAATCGCAATTTATTCGCATTTTTCTCCCTGTTCATAGGAAGCGGGGTGTATATCCAGTGGATTATCGAACCTTTGTATCGACACGCCAATACACACTGTTCTAGTGCATGATCCCAGTATCTCGTCTCCTCTACAAACGCCTTCATCAGTATCTTGAATTTCCGCTCAGTCCACTCGACTAATCCGTTACCTTCAGGGTGATGAGTGGTCAAACGAGTTTCATCAATTTGTAACAGTTTTAAAAGTTCAAACACTGTGGAACTTTCGAAACTGCTCTCCTTATCCGAGTGAAGCTGACCGGGAGCGCCCCATTTACAGATCCGGTGATAGGAAATTGCCCCAGGTTACTGCTGCTACCTCCAAGACCGGAAAAGCAGCAAGTTTTACCCATTTCGTAGAGCAGTCTATCATGACAAGGATATATTTTGTTTCCATGCTAGGTTTCCGGTAATGAAGCCATTATGTCCACTCCCTACCACTTCGTGAGGGTAACCAGCTTTGACAGGGGTAGGCTGTGCACGCCCGTTCGGAGTGGGGCCTTTCATCTCGGAGCCCCCTTGACAGCCCCTGCAGAAGTTCTTGGCGTCCCTTCGTTTGTATGGCCACCAATATCTCACGCGTGCTGCGTCCTACTTGCCGTTTTTTCCTGGGCCTCCGAGATCGTGATGGGGGTTTGCTGGCACCTTTCTCACTTGTGACTGTGGTACTACGGGTCGTCGCATGTATTCCGGTCCATACCGCATAAACAAAAGGTCATCGATCAATCTCAGGCTATTCTACTGCGACCACAAGCACCTTGCTTCGTAACTGGTCCCTGCCATTTCTTCGCCTTTTGGGCGAGCGTCTCTTTCCTCTAGGGACTGGTACACGACAGAAAGTTTGGCGTCCTCCGCCGGGAATTCTGCCCATTCTTGTCCTTCTCCGAGGGTAACCAGTGCCACTTATAGAGTGCAGAGAGAGCATTCTCCGTGATATATGTGCGGCCGTAGGGACATGACGTCCGCATTCCCATGCGACTTGCGAGGACGATAGAGACAGGTGTATGGGTTGTAGTGGTATTTATTATTCTCTTTGTGCCTAAACGTTTAACGCGAGGGAACGACACGACACCGCGCCGGCTTGATCACGTGTATTGCTTTGGCTAGCCAACAGTCAAAGATACAGCTCAAGCGTGCGGTAAGCGTGAGCGCAAAAATATGAGCGGGGGCACAAACTTGTAGGCGGCTCCGCGCGTCAGCGTCACGTGCTAACGGAAACGCTGGGTGAGTGTGCAGTTAGAACAGGTCACGGTAGGCCAATGACTGATTGCTCGGTGTCATCTGGAGCGAAGTATGACTAGCGTCAGCTTGCGCGCAAGTGTGTGTGTCTACACATGAACAGGATTTGGATCAACTGTCAGTACTGTGCGTGTGTGTGTGGGTGGGACGGTTTTGGTTGAGCATGTGACAGTTTGGATTTAATTAAACACCCAAAAAGGAAATAACTGTGTGTGAGCGATCTGCGGTCTGCGTGGGGATAGTCTGAAATGTCTGTGACTGTATTGATTGTGGATCGTGGATGGAAAAGCAGTTTGCATAAATGCCAAAATAATGAGAACCGAGACTAGCAAAAAATAATTTCCACACTACAATACTCTCCTATCGCAATATGGGTCGATTAGATGTGTATGCTCGAGGGAAGGTAAAACTGAAGCAATTACGGGATAGCAAAACAAACAGGTTTAGGAATCTTCCCACCGGAAGGTGTGGTAGTTTGTGGTGAGATATGAAGACGTGGGGAATCAGTTGTCTCAGCGTGTTCTGATGCAGGAACAGTTGGTTTCGGGGAAATCCGTGATCAACGTAATCTGTATCAAGATATGGTGCTTTTGAGCGGTCTATGCTAAAGGAGTTGTGAGTGCCAGCTTTATCAAAAAAAGAACTTGCCATTGTGAGAGCTGACGCCATACTGCCCTGAATACGAAGGCTAAGGTGAACTTTCATGGGATCACAACGAGCAAAAATTAGGGACATGTATTTAAGTTCGGGCGTATGTGAGTTAGACGAGTGCAAGCACGAGTGGGGACAGCTCGGAGGCAAGTCATGAGTGATCGTAAATGACGAACAAAACTAGATGGATCAAACACGTTGTCCGTAGAACCAAAAAACTAACCGGGTAAATGAAGAGAGGTGCCAAGTACTAAGTGTGAGGATAAAATCCAGAATAGTCCCTTATTGTAGTACTGATGTGCAACACGAATAAAGGAATGGCATCGGTCCACATGTTGGTATGAGAAGTCAGTGTAAGAGAGGCATTTAGCTGACCATGAAGAGTTTCGACGAGTCCATTTGATGTGGGATGATAAGCAATTGTGCGGATGTGTTTGCATCCAAGGGCAGAAGTGGAATCACGAAAAAGCTTTGATTGGAAGTAAGCATCTCTATCAGTGGTGATTGTGTTGGGAACGCCAAATGTAGAAATCCAGTGACAAAAATGCCTTGAAAACGGTTTCACTTGATGTATCAACAATAGGGGTTGCCATTGGCCAACGAGCAAAATGATAAGCGTGCATAAGTAGGTAACGGAATCCATCCCCGGGTGGTGAAGGACCAACCACGTCTAAGTGCACGTGAGAAGACTTGTATCAGCGGAAGGGAATTGGGTTGGACAAGAAAGTACCTGACGATGGACTTTGGAACTCTGACAAGAAATGCAGGTTTGAGCCCAAAAAACAATGTCCTTGTTCATGTGTTGTCCCTTGTGGCGATCAGCAATGTGTTTCATGGTAGCCCGTACGCCGTGGTGAGACCTCGAATGAAAATGGTGAAAAATGACGCGGCGGAACGTGGTGGGAACAAGTGGTCAGGGTTTACCGGTGAAAAATACGATCAATAGATCCATCCTCATTTGGAAGAGGAAATTCCTGTAATAATAATAATAATAATAATAATAATAATGGTTCATTTCGGATAACCCCGAGGCATGCTGTAACGCAAGATCGAACGGTACAATTGGACGTAGAGTTCGAATTCCAAGAGGATGATTCAGGCATGTGCACCCGATATTGTACAGGAGAAAGTATTTAAGTTACTCCTCAAGGCGGCGCCCGGCAAATTTGAACTAAATGTCGGGTGGCCGGTAGGGATGTAAGTTCCGACCTGGATTTTTTTGAATTGGCGCGGAATCCTGGAATTCTGGGGCGCCAATTTTGAAACACACGAAATTGATTTGCCAAGCTTATTTCGAAATATGAGTTACTTGCTGGGTTTTAAGTGACTTACCTGTTATATTTATAAAGAGAAAAAAATGGGCGATTTTTTCTTGGTAAAATACATTCTGATCAACGAAATGGTCATCATTTTTGTATAGCTGACTCTAAAATTGAAATGGGGCGTCGATTCGTATCTGGCAATGGCAAAAAATGTGTGAAATATTTTGAAAACCTTGGACTGTTTCCTAATTATTATTTGGAAAACTGGTCCTCACTTATCATTGTCCCAAAATCCCTATTTTGTGTGAAAAACATGCCCCTAGTTGTGTTGCTCTTTCCGAAGGACCACTGGGCGATGTGATCTGACCCAGTTAAGTTTGGTTAAAAGAATAACCGCCAGAATACGGAAACTGTGTTTTTTTACCTGCGTGTACACCATTGGCGTAATGAGTTACGTAAGTGACGGGTGGAAGTAGAGCAGGTTTTGTTTCGCGTCCACCGGTAACGGAAGGATATTATATATATATATATATATATATATATATATAGTTATGTCCCACTGCACGAGCTCTCTTCCGTGTATCTAGCAGCAAAGTTTCACTGAACTAAACAGCTGATCCTCCTGTCTGAACATGGTACATAACTGAGCTCCTGCTACCAACGCTTTCAGTACTGTAACTTGCGTGATATGAGTAACGGATTGAATCGAATGCTAATTCCTTTCCATCTTCTGGAACTGTCAAACGCCAGTCGATCTTCACGAAATGTTTAACAAAGCACAGACTTTTCTATATACCACCTACAAACTCGCAAATGATCGCCCCTAAAAGAAGCTAGTATTCCCAGGCTTGCGCATGTGAAACGAGACTCACATGCAAGAGGAATGAAAAGGCAACAACAAAATGGCTTCAGAGAAGCAAAACGGTAATCAAAATACGGTGGCTCCATAGGGACCATGTTGACATTCTCGTTGTCCTCCGCGTTGGTCATCGAGCCAGACAATGCGCGCACTTGTACTTGTCGTCCTTTCTGGATCCCGCGCATTGGAAATGGGCCCATCGACCACAGGAGCCACATTGCGCCCACTGAACGTCCTCGTCAATGTCCACCGTTGGTTCCTCCAATCTGCATACGCTGCAAACGTTGTACTGCGCAAGACTACGGTCTACCACTATGGTTTTACAATTTCTGGTCTGGGGCACAGATTGAGCCAAAAACTCAACGGCTGTTTCGTAGCTAGTGCCGCTTTCGTTGGGCATAAGAGCATACAAAATACTGTGAACTAACCCGGTGTCATCTACGACCATAACGTGCCACAAGACATGCCCACCGTAATTCATTTGATGTGTGGCGCCAGCTAACATCACGTCACCGAACCTGCCAACGAGCTCGTTACTTACAAGAGGAACAAAGAGAACAAACCTAATCATGCTATCCTCAATAATGACCTGTGAATACCCCTGATTTCTCAATAACTCACCTACATGCGTTGCATCCTTAGTGTGGCCAACGGAACTTAATCTTTTCCTTATGGAGCGAAAGTCTTGACTGCGAAGGCGACGGATAAACATTCGTCGGGTGTAATCCCTAAGCTCGGCAGTATTACGAAAACTCCCCATCATACTAAACACGTGACTCTCTTGGTCACTGGTCAAGCGGCGGTTACAGACGTAATAACCCTCGGTCTCGTTGGAAGTCGTGGTTAAGGACCATGGCCCACTGCGATGCCATGTAGGATCGGCCGACGGCACGCACCGAGACGAATGCTTGGCAACCCAGGTTGGGGTATCTGCAAACAGTTTCCATTAGGAACAAGTAAGGAAACGAACTACCTTCTTCCAAGGCAGTTTCTTCTTCTCCGATGGACGCAACAATATTTGATGAAATAGTACTGCGTGCCAGGTGGTAAAATTATACCACGTTTACTTGCCATTTCCTTTGTTCGTGAATCGTATACTTAAAAACTCCAACAAGTGGTTGATTAGAAGTCCCGAAGATAGAATCTAAATGCTTCCAAATTCGGGTACATCCTCTTAACCGTTGCACAGAACTGGGCAGAATCATCAGCGAAGTTTCGCTCCATATCGAGAACCGGACAGTGCGAGAACGAAATGGCAAGTGAACATCAAGCCTAGGGTTACGGATTATGTATGACCAATAACCCAGTCAACAAGCTGCAACTGCTAAGCCAGTAACAGGGGAGCCAATTACCGAGATTTGACCAAGAGAAACAAGTTTCAACAAAAATTACCAATGAAATTTTATAAAGTTCTTTTCCATAAAGCACACTTTTACTGTGTTTTTGTTCAATTTCCTTGCAAAAGTTAATCCGTCAGCTGTTTGAGGTCTGCATTACGCTAAGCCAGGTCGGAACCTGCCCCACTCTCCGGGTGGCCAACCCGACCAAGCCGGGGTTGAGCTGGTCGGAGGTAGTAGATTCTTACTGAAATATTACAAAAGGAGGTAATGTGCAACGACAGAATCAAACAGAATGGACGAAAGTTTTGTTCATCTTGAGGTAAAATAATTTTCCAAGGGAGACATGAACCAGTTTTAGCTCTCCGCGGAGTATAGCACGGCTTTGGGTTGGAAATCAGACAATGAAAGGAATGAATTTGCAGACAAAGAACAAGAAAAATCTTTCGAAGATTACTTTTGTAAAGTTCAGCGACCAAATATCGGCTGAGTCAGTTGAATACCCAGTGAAGGACTCATTTGTAGAGAGAGATTGCCTAGGTGATGGTGAAAGGAGTGGCCGGATGTAAGCATGTAACAGTTGCGCACATTGTTTACTTTCAGAAAGGTGGAATGAGATGCACCAAAATGGAAATGGGAACTGGGCAACAAATCAATTTTTAATACGCAGCCATAATAGGCGCATACACAAGGTTTGCGAAGATGAGTATTTAAATGACAGGTAAGTATTTACGTTTGACAGTCTTTATCTAAGGGCTGGAAATGATGACCGGAGAGATGCAAGAATCAAAATTATCTGAGAGGATTTACCAAGATAGAATACCGGATATGGAAAAGCATCAACAACCGATGAATACGTTTGCGAAGTTGGGCGGCTTGATGTGGGTGGAGTCCTTGATGAACCAAACGGACAGCACATTTGGCGAGGTCGCTGGAGTGATGGTGGAAGAAGTGGCCCGACGTAAACATGCAATCGATGCGCACATTGTTTACTTTCAGAAAGTTAGAATGTGATGCACCAAAATGGAAATGGGAACTGGGCGACAAATCAATTTGTGATGCGCAGCCATGATAGGCGCAGACACAAGGTTTGCAAAGATGAGTATTTAAATGACAGGTAAGTATTTGCGTTTGATTATCGTTATCTAAGGGCTAACCGGAGAGATGCGTGGATCAAAATTGTCTGAGAGGATTTACCAAGACAGAACACCGAATAGGAAAAAGCACCAAACAAGCGATGAATACAGTTGTAAAGTTGGGCGGTGAAGTAGTTGACAGGTAAAATACTATCTGTTGGTATTCTTTGTAAAAGGTGGATCATGGGATAGCGAAAGATCAAAATGCTGCGATACAAGTGTCTCTCAGATGTGAATATATGGGGAGGGCATGCATCGTTGCAAGGTGAGGATATTGCAATGCTACAGCCTTGTGGGCGAACAGAAGGACTGACAGAGAGAGCGAACTATCACAATATCGCCGACTGTTAGGATGCTCTGGAGACAAATATTCCTCAGTAAAATATCCCGTTTGGAATTCGTGGGACAGAAGTGTATGGCAACATTAAGTGTGGCCTTTTGCAAATATAGCGGTAACTGTGATAAAAAGGGCGAGTTTTTCATCGGGGTTTGGCTAAGTTTGCGAATGCGAAAAGCGGGTGGTTTGGCACGAATCATCGGGAAAAAGGATCATGGATGGCAAGCCGAGTACAGAAACGGTCTTTTAACCCCGCGATCATTATGTGCTAGGGAAAGTAGATTTTGCCTGGCGTAAGAAGCAGTAAGTTAAGGTGGCGGAGATGGAGACGAGTACGATGAAAAATAGGCTATAACTGGGGGAAGTAGTTCCATGTTTGCAGCACTTTGGGTGTATAAATGTATTTTGCCGCAATCGGTGCTGGTGGGTGGGGCCGTGCGCTAGACACCCAGCCTAAAAACCATTTTTGGTGACAGGAGGTGTGATCCGCCATCCTAGCTGCCCCGCACGTCGTTGCAGACGTCCTGCACGCCCGATGTGAGCCGGCCAAAGCGGTGGATCTGACCGCGCCCCGCACCGGCGGGCTTCGATTTGGTGATATTGGCGTTGTCGCATAGAGATCGAACGGTCCAGGAGCTTGCGACCGGGTTGCATTGGGTCCTGGAGAGCAGGGCCTATGTGGTATGACGAAATGACGGGCAGGTGCCGAATTTTCAGCGGGAAATGTGGGCCAGGTATTATGCCGAGCCATCGAAGGGAAGACACACATCAGTGGTTGTCTGGAAAGATAAAAATATAAAAACGCTGTCCGGGATGCTCCCAGCTGGAGATCAACGGTCAGTGGTAAAGAGAAGCCCCTAGTATCTAGAAATCGGAACTACTTGGTGGATGGTTCGACTTTGCAAAACACAAGGTTGTACACGAAACATCAATAAAACTTGAGTGATATATACGACGACTTGTGTGGTGCTTGGGTCTCCTGGCCCTTGAATCAGACCCCTCGTGTCAGTAGCCCAAACCAACGTCGTACACTGGCTCCTCCGAAGTGTATGGATCGTTGCTTGATACGAGTGTCAGGACATCAAGCCGTTTGTTTAATTCCTCTTTAAATCTCGGCAAGTGGCCTATTGCACGGACATTTGGTGGAAGTTTATTCCACATTTTTGAGTATTTAACAATAAAGAAATTGGACCGTAGGATGGTTTTCGAGGACGGCACAGTGACCAAATGACTGCCATGTCGTAACGAATACCTTAAGCTTGATGGATCTCGTGCCACAGAGGAGGCTTTGCAGGATCTATATTTTAATAGTGAGTGGAAAAAGGACAAGTTGTTCTCTATCCGCCGCAGCCAAAGAGGTTCGAGTTATAGCAGGTCACAGAGCTGTTCATAGTTGAGACTAGACGAATATCCGGCTATTTGTTTGGTAAAGGTGCGCTGAACATTTTCAGTGGCGATCCTGTCAATCTGACGCATGTTGGAGCCAACTATTGAAATATACTCTAGCAATGGTCTAACTTTTTATAGAAACTGAGTTTACTTTCTCGCAAAAGGAATGGTTTGTGGAAAAGTCCTATTAACCTGCAGGACCTAGCAGTTTAAGTGTCTGTTTGCTCCGAGAAGTTGAACGAACGGGAGTAGTATATGCCCAAGTCGCGAACTGATGATTTGTTAGGGATCAGATGACTGTAACAACCGGTCGTGGAAAATCCCCTATTTCCCTCGCGATTCAGTGGTTTTCCCAACATCGCTCATTTGCCTACACTGTTGACTTGTCTTTACGAACTGGTTGTTTTTCTGGACCAATTGTTGTTTGTTCGCGCCCAGGGCACTACTTTGGCACATCCTTGTTCAGGACCTGCGTGACGCATGTGTTGTTTGCTCATACGCTGCTATTCGGTTTCTCGTCGTCGAGTCCTTGTGATCGTATTATTGAGGTTTGTATATTTTTTATGTCATTGTTCATGAAATAATCTAGTATCGTAGAATATCACGGATAATCGTCTTTTGATTTCCGGATCCGTTGCGAATTTGGCTACGCATTGCTCAAACGTTCGTCACAATATTCAATAGATCAATTTGGAACGAGGAAAAGCACGCGAAATGCCAAGAAAAGGATCGAAGTTATTAAAATCTGGACAGGAAGTAACACGGCAAGTCTCTGGGGAGGTTTTGGGTACATTTGATTCTTTAGTTAATGTTAGATCGCTTAGTCCTGTCAGTGCTAGTTCATGTGTTAATGAGAGCAATATTGATCGTAAGGATGTTGATTTGTATAGGCTGAGAATAATCGACCTAGAACAACAGTTACTATCGGCTAGACTACAGGCGCAGGAAGCAGAGAAGAAGTGTACACAGAAAGGGCGAGAGCATGAGACCAGCGACTACGACACTTCCGATAGATTAGGGTGCAATAAGATAGGAAACTCCACGCCGGTCGCCGACTACAAACCACCATCGATCGATCTGCCTAGAGTGGAACTAACGGTTTTTGACGGGCGAGCTGAGCAATACTGCAAGTTTGTCGAGACGTTCGTTGAAAATAAGGTAACCGACCCTGGGCAAAGGCTTCTCTACCTGACTCACTACTGCCGAGGCCTAGCAAGAGAAGTTATCGACGGGTGCATCATGCTCGACCCAGATCAAGGCTGCACAAGGGCAAGGAAGATTCTAAGGGACTTGTTTGTCCAACCTTTCAAAGTAGCCCGTAACCTAATAGAGGGCGTGATGGTAGAGGCAAAGAGAACCAAGGGCGACGTCTACACCATGGTCGACCTGGTGAGTAAGATGCAAAACTGCTCAATAGCCCTCGACCATCTAGGTTACAGGGCTCACCTAGATGCCATGCACACTTTGGAAAACACAGTCCGTCACCCTTCTCCCGAACTACAGGGTCGGTGGGCGGAGGAAGCAGAACGGATAAGCCGAAGCGACAGAGAAGCCAACTTCGAAGACCTGATCGAATACTTGGACAGGCAAACGAAGATAGCTGACAGCAGGTTCGGCCGACTCATCCGGGACAGCAACCGAGCAAACAAGCCCAGTACTAGCCAAGTCCAAACCCCGTACGGGAACAGCCGAAATACCAGCCTTGGACCAATACACATGTCATTTCACGGGATGCTACGGCGCAACCCAATTGCAGATCCTGTGGTACTAGCCACGGCCTACCAGAATGCCCCAAGTTCGGCAACGCCACAATAGACGAACGGTGGGGAATGGCGAGGATGGCAGGAGCATGTTTTACCTGTCTCAACACCACGCACCGGGCAGCAGCCTGTAGGACAAGGAATCGATGTGGTTACGAGGGCTGCACGGGCAGACACCATCGGCTGCTGCATCAGGCGAGAGTAACCTTACCTGAAGCGAGTACCAAACCCAGCGTTATTTGCTCAACATCACGATCTGCCAAAAAGCCAGTACGGTTAGGAGTAGTCGCCGTGGGATTAGTGGACCCAACAGGAGTGGCCAAAGCGTTGTCCTTCATAGGTAGTGGCTCGGATGCCACGCTAGTAAGGAAAGAGTTCGCAGGGAGATATGGGATCAGATGGAATCAATCCATATTAGCAGTAAGCGTAGTGAGTGGCACCGATGTAATCCAGCCGACCAAACTGCATCTACAACTCGTCACCTTGGTAAACAACGATAGAGCAGAAACTCTAGAAGCATTCACCATAAAGGACCTGCCGATGGGAGCATCTCAGTCAGTGCAGTCGATTCTGACTCAGTGGCCGCATCTCGACGGGGTTACGATCGAGGAGTGGCAGAATAACGAAATTGACCTGCTGATCGGCTGGGATGTGCCGGAAGCGCATTGGGTCCTAGGTCAAAGGATAGGAAGCTGCAAAGCACCCTTTGTAGTATGCACTATATTCGGCTAAACTTTATATGACAGTACAGATGGAAGATGCGGAAAACTAATCCAAATCAACTGCACTTCGGTGGAAACGGCGAACATTGAACAGGTATTCCAACAATTGTATAACGCCGAATTTGCCGACCTGGCCAGTGATGGAGACGCCCCATCACGAGAAGATAGGGCGGCTTTGAGAATCGTAGCCGAGAACGCTAAGCATGTAATAGATCTTTTCGAGATTCCTATCCCGTGGAGACCCAACATGAAACCTATGCCAAACAGCCGAGAAATGGCTCTGAAAAGATTATGCCTCCTCAAAACCAGGCTTATTCGAGAACCACGGTTGAGGATGGAATACACGCGAGCCATGCAACATAACGTCGATTTGGGTTATGTAGAAAGAGTGGATACAGCGGTTATCAACGCAAATTTGAGGTGGTACCTACCCCATCACCCGTTCGTGAACCCAAAGAAACCGGGGAAGGTCAGGGTGGTTTTCGACCGTGCCTCGAAATGTCAGGGTTTGTCATTGAACGACCATATACTACAGGGCCCAGACTGGACAATACCACTAGTCGAGGTTTTATGTCGCTTTCGGCTAGGAAAAGTGGCCGTCTCTGCGGACATACGTGAAATGTTTCTGCAAGTAAAGATGCCCGTTGAAGATAGAAACGCATCTCGTCTTCTCTGGCGGCCCGAAAGCGACGCAATTCGCGCACCTGGCGATTTCAGACTGACCGTTTATCCCTCTGGAACGGTGTCATCTCGCTTCTGTGCTAATTTTGCCCTCCGGAAAACCCTCAAACGTTCTGACGGCGCCAGCAATTTGCTAGGAAGAGCAATGGGCCATTTCTATGTGGACGATTTTCTGTGTTCCTTTGACGACCCAAATACTGTTATTCTCCATATGACCGAACTGATCGCCACTCTAAATGCCGGAAGAATGAACCTCACTAAATGGACTTCGACGAGCCAAGAGGTGCTCAATGTTATCCCTAGGTCCGAGAAAATGGAGTGTAAGAGAGAGCTTTTGGGATCCTCTTCACAAACGGAGCATACGCTTGGTCTCCAATGGAAACCCGAAGGTGACGAATTCTTTTTCACTCAGGACCTACCCAAACGACCAGCCACACGGAGAGGAATCCTATCATCAGTTTCAAGTCTCTATGATCCCCTAGGTTTCGTTTCGCCATGGTTGTTACCGGGAAAGTGCTTGCTGCAATTGCTGTGCCAAAGAAGGACGGGCTGGGACGAACCTCTCCAGGATGACGACGATAAGCGATGGCGCGAGTGGCTGCTCAGCCTGGAGCAACTTGGTGAGATCAAAATACAAGGATGCTTGGCAGGGATCAAGTGCACAAACGATGCCCAACTCCATTTATTTTCTGATGCATCAGAAAAAGGCTGCTGGATCGTAGCTTAGGGCTGCTGGGTAGACGCAAATGGTGGGCGCACAGTCAGATATTATTCGCAAAGGCGAGATTGGCTCCACTGAAAACCGTGTTCATTCCGAGGCTGGAATTGACGGCAGCATTACTGGCCGTGAAAGCCGTGGGGCTGATTAGGAGATGCTTCGACCGGATAGACTGGGAACCAAACTTTTGGACTGACTCAGCCACGGTACCACATTATATAAACGACATTACCACTGGCTTAAACAAATTCGTGGCCAACAGACTCACTATAATCCACGAGTCGACTAAGACCGATCAATGGCACTATGTACAATCCGCCAGTAACCCAGCCGATTTCTGCTCAAGAGGCCTGAAAACACTAGAGAGGTTGAGGATGTGGACAATAGGACCGGACTTCCTAACGGCAACCAAAGGGATGTGGCCAACGCTATTAATACCCCAACCTAATGGTGGTGATATCAAGACTAAAAGACTGATGCTGGCCGCAAACTTCATGGGAAGCGTAAGCCTGATAGAGAAACTGTACCAATTTCCCAACTGGACAAAAGTGTTGAGAGCCGCGGTCTGGCAGACACGGTACAAAGCACTCTTATTGATTGTGAAAGCCGCATGACCGCAAAATACATTAAATGTGGGGACAGTACTACCGGGCGAGCTGAATCAAGCCGAAATCGATGTTCTACACCTACTACAACTAGACGCTTTCCCGTTCGTGGCCCGCGAGCTAGCCAGGATAGATGATAACACCAAAGGAAGCAGGCTGTTGCACAGCAGTATACAAAGACTGAACCCCATGCAAGCCAACGGACTACTGGGGGTTGGAAGGCGGTTGAAGAGTTCAAATCTAGAGTACGAAACAAAACATCCCATAAAAATCCCTGGTGACCACTACATAACGAGATGCCTGATAGACCATGTACATCGAGAAGAGGGACGCGCAGGTTTGAATCACTTACTGAACAATATACGCCGACGATTTTGGGTGACAAAGGGGCCAGCGACGGCCAAGCGAATCATAGGCAACTACATCACTTGTCGTCGCCGGAGGACGGTAGCAGGCCAACAAATGATGGCCCCCCTACAGCAGTGAGAGTTCAACCGGGATGGTGCCCACTCGTGGAAAGTGGCGTCGACTGCTTTGGCCCGTTGCTTGTGCGACAGCAAAGGAGCACGCGAAAGAGGTATGGCTGCCTGATAACATGCTTACAATCAAGAGCAGTCCATTTTGAAGTAGTGCATTACGTGACAACCGATTCATTTCTAATGGCCTTTCAAAGGTTCATCGCGAGGCGGGGCGTCCCCAAGAATTTATACTCATACAATGGCTCAAACTTCGTTGGGGCTCATAAAGAGTTAGAGAAATGGCGGAACCGCCTGAACCACGCCAAAATACAAAACCAGACGGTAGCAAAGGGGATAGAATGGCACTTAAACCCACCTTATGCCAGTCATCGTGGTGGCGTTTGGGAAAGGCTGATACGATCGACTAGGAAAACACTCGCAGCCCCGACCTCACAACAAACCCTCGATGACGAGACGCCGACTACTTTACTAACAGAAGTAGAACGCATATGAACAACAGACCCCTGGTGCCGATCGTCCCAGACCCGGAAGGTGAACCGGCGCTCACCCCCAATAACCATAAGCTACATAGCTGCTTGTCAGCAATCACTACCATCGGGACCAACCGTTCTCAAGCTCGCGGCTCCTACCAAACAAGGCTGCAAAATAAACATGCAAAACTGCAGAAGATCTACAATAAAACCAAGGACTTCTCCATACTATTGCAACTTCACTCTCTCTCTGTCACCATCAGTCTTCGGACTAATGAACTGTTGAGAAAGCAGGAGCTTTTGGCCTTGAATTCCTTCGACAGATCGTACCGATTGTCCCGACTGCTGAAGAGCAGAAATCAGAGAGAGCCTACAGGGATACCATATCTAATTTTGGGAAACAGCACGCATATTAAATCCGCAGCTGAAATCGCTGAGGCGCTCAATACCTTCTTTTCAGAATCCATGACCACTGACGCCACTGTAAACCCGCCACCCGTACCCCTCATCACCGAGCAAGTTCTCTCTGACATTGAATTCAGTTTGAACGATGTGACCCACCTGCTACTGCGTGTTAGACCCTCCTCCCGCCCTGGCTATGACGGCATCCCATCAGCACTCTTTCATCTTGGTGGAACTGACATCGCTGCTATCTTTATGAATCTCTACAACTTATCCCTTGAAAATGGCATTTTTCCATCCCAGTGGAAAACTTCAACCATTATTCCTATCCACAAAAAAGGTTCAGTGCATGACCCTTCAAATTATCGTTCTATCAACCATACCCCTTTAGCTGCCAGAATAATGGAGCGTTTGATTAAACAGCGGATGTCCGATTATCTCATTTCCCATAACCTCATTCACAGCGGCCAACATGGCTTCCTAAAGTCACGTTCTTGTACCACATGCCAGTTTGATTTCTTCAACCTAGTGACCACGGCAGCTGACGACGGAAAATCTATGGTTTTCATCTACCTCGATATGACCAAGGCATTTGACCGAGTTCCTCACTCCCGATTTTAACAAAACTCCAGGCCTATGGTATCCATGACCCGCTTTTATCATGGATTACTTCTTACCTGTCGGATCGAACCCAGGTTGTATATGCTAATGGTCATCTATCGCAACCAGTGCCTGTCACTAGTGGAGTCATACAAGGAAGTGTACTTGGTCCGCTATTTTTCTTACTGTATATTAACGACATTTTTTCGATTGTGCGACATGCCACACCTTTCCTCTTCGCCGACGACATCAAAATCGTGTATGATTTCCGCCATCAAGATTTGAGCACAGCACTGTCTGAAATAGGTAGTGATCTTGAGAAACTTGATCAATGGTGCACTTCATGGCAAATGTGCTTCTCGACATCTAAAAGCTTCTACACAACCCACAGATGTCAAGTCCCCCTCGGAACTCTGTCACTGAACCAAGTACCCATCGCCCCAAGCTCATCAGTGAAGGATTTTGGGCTTCGATACACTAACAATCTACAATTTTCGGAACATGTCTCATTTCAGGCGGCCAGGGCCAGACAGATAATAGGCCTAGTTCTCAGATCATTTGAAATGAAACATAGTATCCTCTTTACATACCAATCCCATGCTAGACCCCACCTCGAATACTGCCCTATAATCTTCTCTGGAATGTCTAAATCTGACAGAATACGCCTGGAGAAAGTCCAGCGCACCTTCACCAAGAAGCTAATGGGATATTCCTCTCCACTGAGCTATAAAGAGCGACGCATTCTATTAAAACTTGACCCCGTATGGCTTAGACATGTCAGGCTTAACTTGTGTTTTCTATACAGACTTATTCATTGCTCTGCGTTCACTTCTACCAACTCTATACAGTTTTCCCTACCCTCATCTTACCCTCTGCGCCACAGAGACTCCAGTCTGACCATCCCACATTGCAGGCTGGCAATCAGATCCAACGTCTTTCCCATTAAATATTCAAAGATTTGGAATAAGCTGCCTCGGACCATTCGCAAATGAGCGTCAATAACCCAGTTCAGCCATGCCCTTAAATCACAACTTACCGTTAGTCATATGTTATCTTTGACTAACGCCAGCATATCTGAGGATCGAGCCTATGAAGAAGGCATCGAACTTTAGAACCCCAGCTTCAGTCTCTCCTCCCGCTCTCTGCTATCCGTCGAGCTGGCCTTCAAAAACGGATTCAACTACTAGGATCACGGCACCATATTCCAAACCTACCATTTTCTGCCTAACGACAGACGATAGGCTTACCATTTATTATTATTTTTTACGTATAACCCACATTGAAGAAGGATAGTTTTTGTCGTTTACAACTATAAATATCTAGATGCCTGCCGGTTCTCGCTACTCACCCACGTTCACCTACCATCACCTAACCCTTATACATCCCTGCCTCACCTAATTCACTAGTCGATTTCCACAAACATGTCTAAACTATTACTGCCTCCCTCGCCATACAGTACTAGGGCAGCCATGTAAAACAACTCTTCTCTAGCTGAAGGTTTTAGCCAATGATGTTTTCCCCCTGCACCAAATTATCCAGTGGTGCTGGATCCTAAGACATTAAGTCCCACCACCCACTAATTCACTCCTTGATCCTCTTATTTATATTGGCTTCCGCTCCTCTCAGCTTTATACGTTTATATATATATATACATATATATGCATATATAAATATATATATATATATATATATATATATATATATATATATACCTGCCACCACCTGCAACCAATGTCTTTAAGAAACAGAATACAAGCCATCTGCAGCCAACCATAATTTGGTTAACAATTTTCTATCACATACAAAAACAAAAAAATTACACTCTTCCAACTTCTGCCTAGCCGAACCGTTGATGTTTTGTCTCCACTAATCCGTTTCATTGACGGCTTTTCTTTTCTTTAAAAGTCCGTTATATGTCTATACACCATTCATGCTCTTCAAAAGTTCACTGAAGTCCCTGCGAAGCTTTTCGTTTTCATTTGAATTTCCATATGACACTGTAATCACCTGCACAAAAGGTCCGTTTTATTATCACCTTTGACTCACTTGCCTTTATTTCACATGCTTCCTCCACAATTAGTTACCCAATGCTGGATCAGTGTCCAATATCCCGCTGATATCTCTGACTGCACTTTGAAAGCCCCACGCTTGCTTTACTTCTAACAATGTTCTTTGGCATCTCTTCCGCCCGGTTACTCGTTAGTGACCGTCCATTTGTCGCTTATATCAGCAATTTCACGACTGTTCAGCTATCCACACCGCCCTCCAGCGATTTCGAAACCGATTCGGAATTCCCGCCTCAACCATAACCACTTTTGTTCACTCAAACACTACATGACTTTACTGGTGTATTTCGGTTGCTGTGTGATCTATAAATTTAGAATCTGTGAATACCTCACATTGACATGTACTGCTGTATACTATGATCTTGCCTTGTGCATGTGTATTGACCACGGTGAAGAAATATACTATATTATACCTATTAATACTGCGGTCAAACATAGGAGCAACCACCGCAAAAACCCTGCGTGGAACGTACGTCGTTGGATGAAAACAGGTGAACCACCTAGCACAACCTTCCTGGAAACTTTGGACGAGGGAGTACTTAACGACACTGCAGCTTCGGCAAAAGTGGATCCCCAAACAGGGGTCGTTCAGACGTGGCGATGTGGTTATCCTCGTGGAGAGCCACTTACATAAAGACGATTGGCTGGTTGTGGTGGTCAAGGACCACCGTACAGAAATCGATGGTCTCGTGCGCAATGTGGTGGTGAGGAAAAACAAGGGAGACGTGTTGCGAGATTCCCGTAAGACGTCCGCTTTAAGGTGAAAACGGCGAGGGCGAGGTCGAGGCTACAGATCAAGCTAAAACCACGTCGGCGACTGGCCAACGATAGGCGAAGTCCTTGGTGGCCTGCGTATGCGCTGACTTAGGGCCTAGGTAGGTTAGGGCGAAACAGTACCCCTACCTACTCCGTGAATGTTGACCGTTTCACGGGAGGATTTGGTGGGCGGTGTAGCGTGCATGCGTAGAAATCCTCCCTAGCGGCTTTCATATACCTGTACTGTTGGGACTATGCTCCTTATTTTATTGACAGTGACAGCTGGCATTGGCGTTTGTTGAACTCTGGTCCTCGTTGTTAGAGTTTGTGGCCGTACAGTTGAGGTTTGTATATGTTTGTATGCGTATAACTTGTTAATCCAGTACCTAGAAACTACGAACCAATCTTGTTCTGGTTTCGGGATTCGTTTTGAATTGGAAACGCGTTGCTCACAGTCGGAATAACCGTTACAACCACTGCCATGGAAGAGCCTATCGGCCAGGGCGCACCTGATTAAGCGACATCCCTGACACTGTAATCGGTCAACAGGTGGACACCAGAGTTCGCTGCATTTGTGAGTCCGCGAGCCTGCCATCAGGGGGCAGCGAGAACATCGGACGGGATACGAAGCGGCACTGAAGTGGACAGTGAACCTGTCCCGAAGCTTGCCGCTAATACGTACAGTTTAAGGCTACAGGAAGAGTCTACGTGGGATGTGAGGTCAACGGAAATGGAGAGCCGTCAAGGAGCGCACATGAGAAGGCGCAGACATTGAGAGGCTTCTTCAAAAGTGCGCTTGGACAAGATATCGGGAGACAGTATGACACCAACACAATCCAGAGACGATCACCAAGGATGGGGTTGTAACCAGTAACGTTGAGGTTGAACTGGTACTGAGCAGGTTGGGCAGCAACGAGGCTGCCGGATCGGATGTTAACCTGCCACTCTGACGGCCCTGGACAACACACTACCCTAAGTGCTAACGAAGCTGCTCAACGTATCTCCCGGTACTGAGGAGCTACCGGCCGACCGGAGGTCGGCGCAAGCTTTCCCTGTTGACAAAAAATTAAACGAGAGGTAGTTCATAACCGTTCCCCGTGAGCTCACTACCATTTGCACCCAAATTACTAGGGAGGCGGGTCAGAGGTCGACTAACCGAAAGTCCACGGAATCATCAACCGACTATCAACCAACAATACGGGTTTGTTAAAGGAGGATCCGGTCTTACTACCCGGCTGTTATTTGGGAAGAGGTGACTGGCAGCTCAGGCAGGGGAGAAGGAAAGGAGTCACGCTGCTCGGACCTTGAAAAATCTTTTGACTTGGCAAGCACTCATTCTCTGCTGGTCAGATTGAAGGCACCTGAGATGGCCCCACTCACTGTGAGATGGATTGAGGGGTACTTTGGTAATGAGGCATTCGTCGCCCAGGTCGACCACACCAGGCCCACAGTGGCCCGAGCACTCGGTAGTGTACAGCAAGGTTCCGAGCTGGGACCACTGTTGCTCCCAGTATACGTAAATGATCTGGTAACCACACTAGACTGCTCGGGGCTCCTATTCGCAGAAGATATATGACCAGTGGGAGGGCTGACCTTAAGTCCACTGGAGGCCAATTTTGACAGAATTAGCCCATGGAAATAAAAGTGGGGATTGCCGATAACTGCAACCACCAGCATACATTTGCAGGCAGACTAGGGAGGCAGTGAAGGCAAAAAAAGTGGGGCCGTCGTTTCTAGCAAGGGTTGTGGCAGCCATTGTTGTAAGGGAACTGTTGGTTTGTGGGAGCTCCGAGTCCGCTGAGCAGTATATGCCAGCAGAAGACGGGGCAAACGGGACACTTTTCAGTTTACAACTATGTTGTCTAGGACAGCCGGTGCAATACAACATATATATAAGGACAAAAAGTCGTGGAAGACACTCAAAGGAGGTTCACTCCAACCACACGTGGGATGCAAGCCATGTAGTAACGGGAAAGATCCAAAGCCCGGCATCTGTTCTTCCCTGACTGCCGTGGGATAGAGGGCTGAATAATAATGATAATAATAATAATGGTAGTTTATTTCGGAGACTCCCGAAGCGTGCCTTAAGCATCATCGAAACTTTTACAAGCGACAAAATGAACGGGCAAAGTTCTTGAGAAATTTAGAAATAAGCAACACAGAGGAGGGATAGGAGAAACGAGAGGGGGGATGAGAGGGAGATAAAAGTTTGCACGCCAATTAGCAATAAGGGGGGTTTAAGTGAACCGAAGGATGGATTCAACTATGTGACCGGCAATTTTGAAAGCCAGGGCCAAATTAAAGAGTTGGCTCAGCCAAGTGAGAGAGATCAAAACCTGGGGGTTTTACATGAAAAGGATTGACAATGGGCTTGACAAACTATCGTTGAGAGGAACAACGAAGAATAAAAGTGAAAAAGGGGGGAAGAGGGGAAGAACAAAAAACTGAGTTGTATGGCGAGGGATTCAATATCCATGAGCTATGCCTCAGGGAGAGACCATTGCAAGAAATGAAGAGGAGGCCATATGGCTGCAGTGGCTTGGAAGAATCGAGGCACGGTGAATATGGGGCACAGATAAAGACAAAATGGATGCATATCATGAGGGGCGGCGGCATGGCTGCAAGTGAAGTGGTGGCAAAGAACTGGGGTAGGCAGAGAAAGTGTGTGGACATATATACATCTACATTGACATATGCATTTATATACATATATATAAGAGCAGGAACAAATAGCAGTGAAGAGGTGGAACACGGAAGTAGCAGTGCTTGAAAGCCACAGGTGGGGTTAGGTAAAATGGTACAGAATTAACCTGGGTAGACCCTGATGAATTTGTTTGTCACAGGTGAACATGGGGGGACCAACAGAGAAAGAAATGCAATTTTGGAAGCACAGAAGTGATGACTGTGAGCGGAAGTTGAAAAACGAGGGAACATGAGGGAAAGGACCGGCGAACACAGGCAAAAGTGAATCTAACAGTGCGAATATTGCAAGTATGACATGTGGTGACGGTCGAACATGGGTGAAGCGGTAATAAATGTATGTAATTTATGCAGCAACAAGAAGGCCGTGAAAATGGCTGGAGAGAGCAGAACGAGTGGAAGTACGGGATGGTTGGAGAAATGTAAGAGGTCGGTGGAGAAAGGTAACCAGGTGTATAGTATAGTATAGTATAGTATAGTATAGTATAGTATAGTATATTTCTTCACCGTGGTCAATACACATGCACAAGGCAAGATCATAGTATACAGCAGTACATGTCAATGTGAGGTATTCACAGATTCTAAATTTATAGATCACACAGCAACCGAAATACACCAGTAAAGTCATGTAGTGTTTGAGTGAACAAAAGTGGTTATGGTTGAGGCGGGAATTCCGAATCGGTTTCGAAATCGCTGGAGGGCGGTGTGGATAGCTGAACAGTCGTGAAATTGCTGATATAAGCGACAAATGGACGGTCACTAACGAGTAACCGGGCGGAAGAGATGCCAAAGAACATTGTTAGAAGTAAAGCAAGCGTGGGGCTTTCAAAGTGCAGTCAGAGATATCAGCGGGATATTGGACACTGATCCAGCATTGGGTAACTAATTGTGGAGGAAGCATGTGAAATAAAGGCAAGTGAGTCAAAGGTGATAATAAAACGGACCTTTTGCGCAGGTGATTACAGTGTCATATGGAAATTCAAATGAAAACGAAAAGCTTCGCAGGGACTTCAGTGAACTTTTGAAGAGCATGAATGGTGTATAGACATATAACGGACTTTTAAAGAAAAGAAAAGCCGTCAATGAAACGGATTAGTGGAGACAAAACATCAACGGTTCGGCTAGGCAGAAGTTGGAAGAGTGTAATTTTTTTGTTTTTGTATGTGATAGAAAATTGTTAACCAAATTATGGTTGGCTGCAGATGGCTTGTATTCTGTTTCTTAAAGACATTGGTTGCAGGTGGTGGCAGGTAGAATGTTGAGGGAAACAGGTAAAAACTGCTGGTTTGACGAAGTTGACAGCTGCGAAGGCTGGGTTTCGGCCATCTAAAACTGATAAAATGGTTAACCGGTACTCAGAGATATACCAGAAAAATCAGAAAATACGAAGGGCTCACCGATTAAGTGCTCCGGATACCAGGTACCAACTGAATCTTGAGAACGGCTTATGGAACGGGCAACTAGCCAAAAGTTCCGACGCGTGCCAAAACACGGCAAAAGTCGAGGGAATAGGTGCAGGACGATTTGTGTTGAAACAATGTCTTTCACTTTCACGTTTGGGAGCGACACCGGATACAATACTAGCTAAGGGAGCTAAAGGTTTAACCGTCCGCAAGTAGAGCAGTCAAAAATATGGTTTTTAAATTGGCGGGAACCAGTTGTCCCCAAAGAATGCAGACAAAATCGAACGGCCCTGTGGCATCAAACAACATACAAACTGCTTAGAGCTAAGTGTCAACTAATTACGTTCGCCCATGGTAATTTTGGTCATGAAGTTACACGTTCAAACTTGGTCATCTCCAGGTCGCTACGGATCCACCAAATTCCCTCAGATCCCCGGGCTTCATGTTCGTAGACGACGAGATGATTGCCGAATCTCCCCAATCCACCCAGGTTCAGGAGGACCTAGATGCTATCTACAACTAGACAGCAGTTTTGGACTTACCCTTGAGCACGGGGGAAAGTATACGCCTTCCGGAAGGTGGGTTGTGGGAGCCCCGCTGCCTGAACGCGGACAACCCGGAACCATTTGCCCGGGGGACAGAAACCCAGGACTTGGGGGATAATTGCAATAAGCAACTTTAAGCAGCCGGAGCAGCACCTGTCAGCGGCCAACAGAAAAAACAGAGTCATATACCAACGGAGAAGAACGGTTACTTCAGGGGGGGCATAGGGTTATGCTGCCCCTTTACAGCGCACTCGTGAGAACCCACTGGAGTACATAATCGATTTATGGGCTCCCGAGTCAGTTAGGGACACTCACACATTGGAACGGGTCAACAGGAGATTCAAAAGAGCCATATCTGGTCTAACGGGTCTAGAGCACGAGGATGAATAGGAATGACTAGATTTGTTCTCGCTCTAGCGTAGCGCAGCAAGGGGCGACCTGATAGCAACAATGAAGGAACTGAAAGGGTTGTCCAGAACGAACCAGCTGTCATTCACCCTTGACAGAAACTCTAATCTCTGAGGGCATGAACTGAAGCTTGTTAAGCCAGGGGCCAACAAGAATATCAGGGCTCATTTCTTCTAGAAGTAGCAACAAACGACTGGAATAAACTCTTTCTGGATGTTGTAGCAGCAGATATGTCGAAGAAGCAAAAAAAGTTGGACCTCGCCTGGATGCAAGTATCTCCGGGAGGGCCAGTGAAACAGCCAGAGGAACTCTCGTCCCGAGTTCTTCCTTCCCTTCTTCTTCTTCTCCTCATTCTTTTACTAATATTATTAATATTATTATCGCTGTTGCCTTCCCTTTACTTATTTATTTATTTTTTCTTTCCCACTGATCTTGAGCCAAGCCTCCTTGATGCCTCCTAGACCCTCTACCGTCCCCTTTTTACAAGAGAGCTGACTGTCGGGTGACTAACGTTTGCATGAAGAGTGAACCTGCGGGTTGCAAAGGTTTGCCCTATCAAAATATTGCTTTAGCTGCCCTTTTCGAAGGCGGCCAGGCAAGTGCCACGTTACTGCATTTTCATTCACAGGCAAACAAGGGTTTCAAAGGTCAAAGCTTGGTGAGAAGCTGGGGCTCACAGGAATAAGAAGCTACCACTGGAGTAGGCCGCCAGTCACATGCTGTTGTGGCGCGGAGAGCTGGCGTAACCATTGCAGTGACCAACTAGTCCAAATTACTGATCCTTTCAGGACACCCTAGTGCGTGTCCGACCATCGGTTCCGTCCGTTTCATCACAGAATGTTCATCTGTCTTGTGGAGGGATATTCCAAACAATCGTTGAGAGCCTAACAGTAATGTCTTTTACTTCGTTTTAATTGTTTATTGCCTCGGGGGAAAAACCTAATATCGATTGTGATTCCCATGCGGACTTTTGTTTTGCTCTATAACTGGCGACCATACCACCGAACCACCAGTCTGTCACGGAAATACAGCCAGGGTCATCGCAAGCTACAGATTCGGTGATCAGCAGCGATAAATCATCACAGGTAAACACGAATACTGCGACTGTGGCTGCGGTGCCCACGGAGCTAAGGAAATCCCTCACGCATGCTGTGAGATCGCTGAGTGTGCTTGCAAACTAGGCCATCTCAAAACAGCCCCGTTCCGAACAAATTTTGTGTCAAAAACAACCATCGCCAGTGGGAGGGTCAGGCGGGGAGGCACCTCAAGCAATTCCCTGCTGAACAGCAGACCGATATTTTGCTCAATCTCCTGGAGGGAGCAGCTTATGACCCTGTTATCCTTGGTAAGATCGTGAACGATACACTGTCGGAAGCAACCTCTGAGAAGCTCCGAAAAACACTGCTCCTCCGGGCTCAATGTCGATATAAAGAGGGGGTTCTATGAAAGGGGACAGCCGCCAGATGAAACAATACTGGGGTTTCGCGACAGCGCTGCGCCGACTAGCCGAAGAAGCCTTTCCCCACTTGCCAGCCACTGAGCTGGACAATGCTGTCCACCATTAGTTGCGGGAGCGAACCATCTCAATCAGGATTCGAGAGGAGTTTGCGCCTCGAACTCCTTCAACACTGGATGATGCTCTTAATGTGGCAACATAATTGGAGGCTTTATATGCACACAACGAGACGAAAATTTGCTATTTAGCCCATCCACCATCCCCAAGCTGCCAACAAAGGCCTTACGTTGCTACAGTCTTGGCCTTTGGAATCCTAATACGAATTGGCGTGGCCCTCCGAGAAGGATGCGTGGTGGATACGGCATTCGGGGGTATTGTTTCTCAAGGCCACGATGTGGATCGAAAAGTGCAACTTCAAGTGTGCAAAACAATCCTACGGGAGGTGAGCATACTCCCACTGTGGTTGACGTTGCGAGTAGCGAACTGTTTACGATGGTACCCATGACACTGGCTAACTTGAGCGTACACGACTTGGTCGATACCGGTGCCGCATGTAGCCTAATCAATGAACACAGCCTGAGGATTTTGCAAACAAGCAAAATGAAGCGTCTTGATTTTAGGAGGGCCTTATGCAGAGTAAAGGGGGAGTCTCTGGTGGCAACAAGTACGGTGACTGGTGACGTACAGCTGGGCTGCGTAAGGAAATTTCAGGACTTTGTGGTAGTCCGAGGATTGGCTCTCTATGTCACTGTAGACAGATCTCTTGAAAATCCTTTGTTGCTTGATCGGTCTACACAACAGCGTCTTGCATACGACACAGTGTTTTGTTCCATCCACAAAGGCTCGCAACCATAAAACCCAGTCGTAGCAACCCCTGCACTTAGGAAGAGAAATGAGGAAACTATCAACATGTTGCTGAAATCGTCGGATTCCCCCTTCAGACGAGTGATAAGTTAACCACCGTAGTAACTGAGCACTGAGATGTCTTTGCTCGGGATAACACTCAGATAGGTCACACCGGAATAGTTCAAAATACTATTGACACGGATAATGCACCTCCCATTAAAATGCTCGCACGGATGCTTCCACCCTGTTACGGGGTTTTGGTGAGGAAGTTGATTCAGAAAATGCTGGAAAGTAATGTAATTCTACCCTCAAACTCGTCACGGTCCGCACCGGTAGTTCCAGTGAAGAAGAAAGACGGGACGTTGAGGTTGTACTTGGATTGTCGAAAGTTTAACCAACTGACGAGGAAGGACTTCGTTCCGCCGCCAAATATCGATGAGCTGTTAAAGACTCTACGGTGTTTGATATGGTTCAGCACATTGGACCTAGCTCCCGACTGGTGGAAGGTAGAGAGTGAACAGAGTGGTCGAAAATAAACAGCATCTACGCTACCAAACGGGCCGAATGAGTTTCAAACAGTGCCCTTCTGATTAACAGAAGCCCCAGCAATTTTCTAAAGCTTGATGCACAAGGAGATGGGTGATCTGATTCCTTAGTACTGTCTCGTGTAATTGGACGATGTAACTGTCAAAGGGGGGACACCATGCGAACACGTACAAGGCTTGGCTCGGGAGTTCGAGAAGTTGTGACAGGTAGACCTTAACCTCAAATCTTCTAAATGTTACCCTCTACTACGTAGGGTGACCTAAATGGGACACTTGGTGTCGGCTTCAGAAACCCGAGTTGACCTGCCGAAGACCGGAAAGATTGAAACGTGGCCTACTGCTTCTAATGTTGAAGAAGTACGCAGTTTTCTCGGGTTGGCTTCTTACTATGGCAGGTTCATTCCGAAGCTCACAACAATAGCAGTGCCACCTAACTATCTCCCGCAGCACTATCAAACATTTGAATGGACGGAGAAGCGGCAAGTATCTCCCGAAGAATTGCGCAATCATCTGTCCAAGACACCCATTCTAGCCTTCCCTGACACATCTGAGTCCTAGATGTCAAGAGTACCTACAGGAAAACCCTGCGGTGTAGACGTTCATTTTTGCTACAGTCTCAGTTCTCATTATTTTGGCATTTATGCAAACTGCTTTTCCATCCACGATCCACAATCAATACAGTCACAGACATTTCAGACGATCCCCACGCAGACCGCAGATCGCTCACACACAGTTATTTCCTTTTTGGGTGTTTAATTAAATCCAAACTGTCACATGCTCAACCAAAGCCGTCCCACCCACACACACACGCACAGTACTGACAGTTGATCCAAATCCTGTTCATGTGTAGACACACACACTTGCGCGCAAGCTGACGCTAGTCATACTTCGCTCCAGATGACACCGAGCAATCAGTCATTGGCCTACCGTGACCTGTTCTAACTGCACACTCACCCAGCGTTTCCGTTAGCACGTGACGCTGACGCGCGGAGCCGCCTACAAGTTTGTGCCCCCGCTCATATTTTTGCGCTCACGCTTACCGCACGCTTGAGCTGTATCTTTGACTGTTGGCTAGCCAAAGCAATACACGTGATCAAGCCGGCGCGGTGTCGTGTCGTTCCCTCGCGTTAAACGTTTAGGCATAAAGAGAATAATATATACCAATACAATCTGGTGAGCCCGGATAGTTTTGAGTGCAAATTACAACTACACAATGTCCAACAACGATTTGTCCGACATGCTTGCGGTTGCAGGCAAACTGCCCAAATTTACCTCAAACAACCTTTACGCTTGGTTTCGACAGATTGAGGCCGTTCTTATCAATATCCGCTTTGGTAACTGGCACATTCGTTATTATTAGGCTGTCCAATCCTCACCGTCCGATGTCACTGTGGACGATGCATAACTTTTGGGCCCTATTCCGGCTGACAATCATTATTCCAAGCTTAAAAAAATTCCCATTCGACAAAATAGAAAATCAGCTACTAAAATTCTTCCAGAATGGTTCAATTCATGTGAACTCAGTGGCCAAACGCCCATTCAACTCATGCTCCACAATGGGTCACTTCCGGCCGGTTGCAACACGGACAACAAAATGTTTTGCGAGATTTGGGGCGACAAACTGCCCCTTCCTATGCAACAGGTATTATCCTTCCTGGATACAAACGTATCCCTAGAAAAACTGGCTCAACATGCCGATCGAATAATAGAATTCTACCCACCCAGTCATTCTTTTTCACAACTAACAACCCACGGTAAAACTTCGAATGGGACGTCTTCCATGAACATTCCGGAAAATACATAACCTACGACGTCCACAAAACCTGCTTTATCTCGTCTTAATACTTTTTGCGCTACATCTCATCAGCCAGACGCTCCATCTATTCAGTCTTCCACGAATAGTGATATAGCCGATCTCGATGAAACTGTGCGCGTGGTATGCAGTCAAGTGGGTACCATGAGAAATATTCTAACCAATCACCGACAGTCAAAACCCATCACCTGCGAACCTCGTTCCTGGTCTCGTACACTCCGCTGCCATGCATGGAGTAGGTATCACCGAAATTTCGGCCCACAGGTTCGCCAGTGTAACCCGCCGTGTTCATTTCGACCACAAGCCGTCAATCCACCAAGGCAGCAGTAACGGCGATGGCTGCTTCTGGCACTCCACTACAATGTCACCTTTGTTCCACCACAGACAAATCTAGTGGTTTCCAGTTCTTGATCGACACCGGTGCTGAAATCAGTGTCTTTCCACCACTTAAAAATCACCACATAAAGCCATCATCACTGACCTTAGAGGCGGCAAATAAAACGTCAATTTCCATTTTTGGCCAGAGGTCTCTCACACTGGACCTTAGGCTTCGGCGTCGTTTCCAGTGGATTTTTATCCAGGCCGATATACGGGCCCCTCTCACTGGAGCAGATTTCCTATCACACTTTGGTCTATCGGCTGACTAAGAACACCGCAAATTAGTTGGTACTACTACGAAGCTGTTTATCAGAGGCAGGGGAAGCCACCCACCATCATTTGGCACACGGATAGCAACTCCTACTTCACCCTCTGCTGGCATTTTGAAGGACTTCCCTAATCTCACTAAACCTTGTCGGCTTACTGATCAGGTTCCACATTCCGTACGCCATCAAGTGGTCACCAAAGGCTAACCTGTGCGCTCCCACCCTCATCTCTTGCACCCCGATAAACTGAGACAGGCTCGCCCTGGATTCGGACACATGGTGAACCTGGGAATAATCCAACCCTCCTCCAACCCATGGTCCACACCATTGCGTACGGTTCTAAAGTCATCAAGCGACTGAATACCCTGCGAGGACCTTAGTGCTTTCAACAAAATTACCTTTCTCCACAAGTACCCCATCCCACGTATACATGACTTCTCATACAACCTCTCTGTCAAGACCACATTTTCCCAGATCGACCTTGTCAGAGCATATCATCAAGTCCCCAATAAAGAAGAGGACATCCCAAAAACTGCTATCACAACTGCTTTTGGGCTTTTTGAAGTCACTCTCATGCCTTTCTGGTTGCATGATGCTGCTAAAATCTTCCAAAGCTTCATTGTAGGAGTTTTGGGTGGTGTTACGTTTGCTTTTGGTTAATTGGTGACATTCTTGTCGCCAGCAGCTCACCAGGAAAGCACGCCTCTCACCTTTGACAACTTTTTACTCGTTTTCAACAATATGGCATTCAAATCAATCACGAGAAGCGTATTTTCGGCGTTACGTCCCTCGATTTTCTTGATCATCACGTCGATGAACACGGTGTCACTCCTATTCCAGACAAGATGAACAGTATTTTACCTTTTCCAACTCTGTAAAGTACTACACAGTCACGCCGTTTGTTAGGAACTTCGAACTACTGTAGTCGTTTCATTCTTCACTGTGCTTCGATTCTCTCACCTCTGACCGACCTCCTCAAATCTGATTCAAAGAATAATGAGTTTACTCCTAAAGCCGTAGCAGCGTCCAATACCGCCAAACAAGCTCTTTCCGATGCTTTTATGCTATACCGTCTCGGTTCAGACCCAAAAGTCGAGCTGGATCATACCACAGGTGCATCCACCACGGCTGTCGGCGCAGTTCTGCCCCAGAAGATTCATGATGAACTCCAGCAGTTTTCCTTTTTCTCCCAGAAGCTCCATCCGAAACAAACACGTTATAGCACTTTCTCTCTAGAACTTCTCCATATTTACTCGGCCATTCGACACTTCAATAATTTCCTGGAGGGATGACAATTTTGTGTGTATACTGATCACAAACCTTTGACCCACACGTTCCATGCCAAATCCGATCTACACTCTCCCACAGAAGAGTGGCATTTTGACTTCATTTCCCAATTCACCACTGACATCCGCTTTACTGAAATGTAGTAGCAGATGTCTTTTCCACCCTTGTGTCTCTTGCTCGTCCAATTCCACCCGGTCAGAGATAGCTCAAGCTTAAAAGGACGATCACGAACTAGTTCATCGTCGTTTTTCATTCTCCCTTGTGTGAGCGACCCGGAGTTAGCTACAAAATAAACAACAGTAGCTGTACTTGCCCGCCCTTGGGTTGTCTATCCGTTAGTCATCATCATAGATCATATCGCTTACCACCAATACTCCGTAAAAAAAATGGCAAGGTCAACGAGCAATCGGTCTCAACCAATGGCTTCTCGCTCTACAGCAAATCAGAAAGCCAAACGACGTGAATACAAAGATACTCCCAATATGGTAGAAATATTTGGGGAAGCCAGTAGAACGGCCAGTGCCATTGAAAGTAACTTGACAAGTATGTCTACCCAGATCGCGTCGGTTGATAATACATTATCAAAACTGACATCATTAACCCACCTTCTTCAGCCCTCGGCAGTCCTTGGTCTCCAGAACCTAATAGCAGCCAGTCAGTTTCTTGAATCAGTGGCATCAAAAATCTTGCGACGGCTGCAGAATGCAAAAAATGCAGTTGTCTTCAACATCCCTGATCGGCTAAACACCACACGGGTTAAATCTACTATCACTCAAGCTGAGGGCATGGCTCACTTTCCATGTCACTGCAGAAGACTAAGAAAAAGGTCGTAGAAGCATTCTTGTCCCCCTTTATTCCAATTTTCTGGTGAAAAAATTGCTAGAGAATTCATCACCAAACAGCGTATAGCCGCAATGGCTTCACAGTTTGAATCAATCAAGATACAAGCTGACAGAACGCCCCTGCAAAGAGAAGTGATTGTAACGGTTATTCCGACTGTGAGCAACGCGTAGTCAATTCAAAACGAATCCCAAAACCAGAACAAGATTGATTCGTAGTTTCTACGGTACTGGATTAACAAGTTATACGAATATAAATATGTACAAACCTCAACTGTGCGGCCACAAATTCTAACAACGTGGACCAGAGTTCAACAAACGCCAATGTCAAGTGCCACCGTCACGGCAGTCCAAGTTAGAATGAAAATTATGCCACTTCGCATGAGCAAAATATAAGCAAATGTTGAAGTGTAGTGATTGATGCATGTTGTATTTGTTCCGGGGTCAATAAAATAAAGAGGATAGTCCCAACAATACAAGCATATGAGGAAAGCTAGGGAGGATTTCCACGCATGTGCGTTACAGTGGTTTACCCAGACGTAACGCGCTCGGGTGGGGCAAATGCTTCGGTCAACCTGAGGAGGCCAGTCCTGATGACGGTCCACCTCTCTTCCACTGTCTGGTGGTGAGCGTCCCAGTCAAGCCTACCTGCGGCTTCCCTGATTGCGATGAATTCTTAATTCCTGAAGTCCATTTGCATCTTACTTGGCACCAAGGGGGAGCCTTCTGGATCAGAAACCGGACGGGGACAATTTCGCTTTCCCCAAGTGGGAGGGGGGGGGATGATTTTCAGTCCACCTCTTCCGGCTATCAGATGAACACCAGGTCAAGTACTCTCGAAGTTTATCCTTCACTTACCCGGGCAGGTTGGTTGACGCCCCGAAAAGGTAATTCCTCTACACCAGCTCCATTGATTGACTGTCACAGTAGGTGCCGGCTGAAGGGGTAAGGCCCTTCTTATCCACTGCGGAGGGGTGGGGTCAAATCCTCGTTAATTAACCCAGGATGTCTGCGAGGCTATCTTGGTTAAACACCCTAACATTCGAGAGTATTCTTACGGAGTTGCATCCAGACTGCGGTGTATGCTCCCTGGAGATGGCGGATGGCAAAATAAAGCTTGTATGTATTTGGGTACCCAAAGTTTCTCCAGATTGCTGTCCAAATTTTTCGTTCGCTAACGGTAACTTCCCTCCTCGCTCTCCTTCATCCTCCTTCCGTCCGGTAGGCGGAGTATCTCTTGGTGGATGGTAGCTCCGTAGCTGCCCTCTAGTGTCTCTATGCCCCCGTTATCGTGATGAGGTCAGTCTCCATTTTTCAAACCCTGTTCCTTTTTATTGTTTCCCAAGCTGCACACTTCTGTATACACCACTATTACCTCCTGTAGGAGTTGATGCTTTGCACACCGGTCCGACTTCAACAACCTCTCTCTCTAGCCGGCTCTCGGGTTCATCCCCTGATGGATCTCCACGCCTTTTGTCACTTGGGGTCTACGACCTGGGCCTCTCTTGGGTCAGATAACCAGCGGCCTCGCCAAAAGCCATCTTTGGAAGTGCATGCTCAGGTACACCACCTGTTGCAGCAGGTTCCGAACTTGGTGTCTTAGCCCCCTGAATCGCCTCCTAGTTGACGAGCACACAGACTCGGATATCCCTTTATGACGACGTTCCCCTGCCTTCCGTTTGCAGCTTCAGCAGTGCTTTAAAGCTTCTTCAGTTATAACATTGTAGAGTCTGTTCGGTCTTTTAGGTTTTTATTTCACTGTTCTCATAATATCTACCGCATTCTGCAGTCCGGATAACTTATCTACAAGAGATGGCTTCAAACCTTTAAACTTAGCTTTTATTTTCGCCTTTTCCGTGTTAGCATTTTTTTTACTGCTTTCTGATACAGACTAATGTGGTACCACAACCTGTGGATATTTCCCGTTCACTCAAACCCCCCGTGTAGCAGAGATGTGCGAGCACTCACACAAAGTGTGCAGGCCTACTTAAGACTGGGATACTCAACGTAGAGTTCAAGATCGCTGACAAAAAGCTCGGTGTTTTTAATGGGTCATTGTTTGCATAATCCAAAAAACTCCTGTGTTCTTTACTTTCTTACGACCCTTTAGGATGTCTGGGAAGGAGGCAGACACTGTTACTGAGTTGTAACTCTCCGTTATTAGTAGTTACTCAAGTAAATTTTTTCACAAGAATGGGGCCTATCAACTGGACGGAGCTGACTTAGGATGAATGAGCACGATACTTCAAGTGGGTAGAAAGAACAGCCAGACTCTTGACACTCTCCAGCGATGGAGACAAACAAATGATTCACATATGGGCTTATCCTGCAGGCTCATTCACTGAATGCACTGTTCCTTTGGGCCGACTCTGCTTATACTCTCGTATTTCTGTTCTTTCTAAGATCTGACCATGTTATAGGGGAGAACTTTATCGCGGGGTTTCGAGACTAATTTCACTCGGCTCTTCTCTTGATGTTGCTTTCCAAAGTATTCGATCTCCACCCAGCGTCATGTCACTTCAGATCAGAGTACAGTACTGGCAGCCAGCGCAACGATGGCCCGATTTCTCACACCTGCAAGCCCTCTGGGTCTCATATTCTTTGACTTTCTGTGATCCTTTTTCTTCAAGCGCCTGGGAGCCTGACACATATCGGGATCATCGTTCGAGATAGTAGTGAGAAGCAACGTCTCATTACATTGTGCCTCAGCAGCCGGCGGGTTCACCCTCCACGCCAAAGTAATGAACTCGTTATTAGCTCTCGTGAAATGAAAAAGCCCAAATTGACCAAGAATGTTTTCGGGGAGATACTTAGGTGGGCTAAAGAAAATGAAGAAGAGAAAGGGGAAGTACTCGGAGTACTTGAAGTGGTAAACGGGTCCGAGGCTGATGCCCTATGGATCCCAGGTTTCCGTATTTTCTTTTGTTCTGAGAGAGAAATCGCTGGACAGCTTCATCGCGCCTGTTTAGCGACATTCAACTTTGGCTATTTTTTAATACCATTTATTGTTTATCTGAACCCTTGCTGCCAAGCACTTGCACTCTACACGAAAGCTCCCGGCTTACGTGCTCATCACTTTCTCACTATTAACCGAGTTCTCCATCTCATTGGGCACTGAATGCAAAGCCTTAGCCACAGGTCGGCATTATACAAAGCGTCACAGTGACGGACGGGTGGTCCAGGCATAGATGAAAAGATTAGCGATTGCTTGCAGCTGAGGAAACGGCATGGGAAGTTTTAACCAACGTCACACATGACTAGTTATGGAGAGAGCGGCGCTAGTAACAGCTACCGTGATACCCCGGCAATGGAGTAAGGAGAAGCCTGATGTGCCTGTATATGTTCTGCTTGACAGCACCCCTTTTGTGGCATCTACCATCCCTTGTAGAGTCTATTCCAAACAAAAACCGCCTTGATGTGAAGGTTACTGTGAGAATGTCCGTGGACGATGTTTAGTTGCTTATTTTGAACTCCAATTGTGTCTTACTGTGGTCGCGTGAAGGACCGATCAGCTGGCCCGGGAAAGAAGTGAAAAATGGGGAAATATCTTCTCTTATACACTTCAGATCCAGGGGATGGGGTTGAGTGCTGTCAGTCTTAGAGGGTGAGAACCTTTGGCCAGACCTTACAAAGCCTTTGTGGCCTTTCTCTAAACCACTTCCAGATAGTTACGGTTGCGGACGAAATTCGTATGCTTAATTTAGTTCCTGTATTCTAAGATTTGGACGGAGTAGCTACAGTACAGAATTTGAAGATCGCCCTTGAGCAAATGGTGGAATGTCCCCTGACAAGGTAATAAATTCGGAAGGGAGCCCTGTTGGTCTTTAGCTGATGTGATGAAAAAGAGAGATTACTGGTGGTCCTGACACGCAGTACCCGGTGTTGTTTCCGCGTATACTGGCGCTGTTTCGTTATTGAGAAGGGGTCGATCTATAGGGCCGTCGAAGGGTATACTGACGCTTTTATCGCCATTATTCGTCAAGCCCGAGTCCGGTGATTAGCGCTTGGTTGCTTCCATCACCCGTCGTAGCTGAGTACGTAAAGAATCCCTGAATCACCGTGGATGTGCCAGGTTTCTATGACACTTTTTAGGTAGAAGTCCCTGTCCGCTAACCGCTGTCTAAGCTCTGGCATGCAGCGGGAGATACTTAGGCAGTTATTGGATAAACACCAAGGAGCACCTTCACAAGAACCATTGGCAGGAGAAAAAGAGACTGTTGGATAGGGATCTGCTATGATCGTGCTAGTTGATGAGATATGTCTTGTGCCGTTCCCGATCCTTGTGATGGCTGTGTCATTAGGTTTTACTCGGTTTCTGTTCCTGGGGGACGGACTAAACCCTCCTATTTAGAAAGTGCGCGGGATACCTTTCGAACGCTAACGGGACCACCAAAATTGGCATTAATGGTGGGGGGAGGATTGGGAATAAAAGGGGTACCAAATGGCTTGATTTGGCTGATGTAGACTGCCTTAGTGTGGTGGAGTGTATGTACTACTTGGTAAGTAGTTTATTGCTGAAGACGGAAATACGGACAATTGTGAGTTAACGAAAGCCGCTAAGTTCAGCAATCCAGAAGCAAAAAAGGTAAGCAACGACATGCGAAACACATGGCCTCTCCTCCGTTGGATGACGGCTATCTTCAAGTGAATAGGGCAGCCACTTTGCAAATAAGCGTGTTTGTAACATCCGGTCTGTTTTGTCGATGTCGGAGCGAGCCACTTCCAATGAACATCTCACTACCCAGGCATGTCTTGTGGACTGTAACACCAGTGAGCATGCATAGCGTCCTAAAGCTCGGCTGCGGAGGTGCCTCTTTACATTTGTGAGGGTGGCGTGGTTTGCTCTCACTAGGATTTACACACTCCGCTCTGCTGCTCTATAGTTGTCGAGAACTATATCTGGGCGGTCGACGCCTCCGCGTGCATTTTGGCTGCGGAGCACTCCGTTAAGTAGGAGGTTGGCGGTGGGCTTCGCCTTGATCGTCTCCAGTTTAGCCAGGTGAGCCTTACGAAATCTCAAGAGCGTTTGGTCTATTACCACAACCGGGTCCCTGAGGTTTAATTTTCCAACCTTGAGACTAAATCGCTACAACCAGGTTCACTTTGCCGACTCCCTTGCACTCCGGGAAGGCTGGTGTCCACTCCCCTACTAGCTCCTCTTGAGCTCTGCCACAGAGTGCGCTTCCAGAGACACATCGAGAAGTTCATTCCAGTCGCTACTTACGCCTCAAGCGAACTCATGGGCTCTAATGGTCTTGTGGGCTCTCGGGTCTTTTAGTTTCAACTTCTGATCACCCGAGGATGAGTGTCTGTCGAGGGTGAACAATGGGTTTTCTTGGATGACAATCATTTCATTGCCACAATGTTCCAGTCAATTTCCCCTGCCTAATTCTGCTCTTCAGCGAGAACGGCCTCAGACCCACGAAGGGGGGGGGGCAGCATGCGACCTAGTATTCTCCATAGATATTCTGACATCAGCACTCGGGCCACTGACCGCCTCCCACTTTGTGACCACCGTGTTGTTTCGCGCGAATTCAGAAGCCCCAACTGTGTCCATCCAAGTCAATCCCATCCCCCTGCCCCGACTTCCTGCTTTTCATGCAACTGGCTCCTTGTACCAACGATAGTCTGTACACTCAATTTGGACCCCTACTTCCTTTCTTTTGCTCCTCTTATCGCTGTCAACTTTCTCTACTCCCACTTCTTACACTGCTTAAATGCCATAAACTGGCGTGTTGTTCCACGATCCAGGTCCCGCGGCTCACCCTGTCTCTTAGAGAGTAAGTTGGCCAAGCTGCAACCTACCTTTACCAGATCGCACGAAATCAAACTTTTCCTACTCATGGACTAGTCGTAATTGGAGTCAGGTTGTAATTCCGATTTTCTTCCAAGAAGAAAATAGACCACCGTTTTAGCACATCTGAGAAAACTGGCTACCTGTTCCGCTCGCTAAGAAAAGGTACAGCCTTCCCACCTTCGCCCTGCTGTAACTCCTCATCTACGGTTCATCTACCGCTGCCACACCAACGTCCATTTCCGAAAGCCTCAACAATCACATCGCCCCCCCACCCATAGCCTGCCCCAGATCACTTCTTCTCCCCTCCATTCCAGTACCTCAGTCTCCTTTTCGTCGATTCCCTCCGCTCGTCTTGAGATCGACAAAGTAGTCCGCTCCAACGAACCTTCTCCGAAACCGGGTCCAGATGGTCTCCCAAGGGCTATTCTTGTAGAAGGTCCCGAAATATCTTTGCTGCTGCTTAATGGTTACACAACTTCCATGTTTTGTAGCTTCCTCCTTTCTCAAAGGGAAAAGTCTGTTAACCTCGCGCTTCAAAAAGGGGCCTAACGGCACCCGGGTGACTATCGGCTCACTAATCGCACTGCAGCGGTTTGTGAAACCACGGAGCGAAATAAAAGCACAATGTTAAGTATATACTATCTCACAACGGGCTAAACCCTGGTAAGCACGGTTTTCTGAGTTCCCGCTCCTGATCTTCCTGTCAACGGGACTTCCTTCTTGCCCTATCATCCACAGGTGACGCCGGCTACCTTGTAACTGTCGTGCTTCTAGAGAGGTCTAATGTTTTTGACCGTTTTCCCCATATGATTCTGCTAGCTAAAATGTGACCTATTGGTATACAGGATCCAATTATTCCCTGGTTGTCCACATATCTCTCACCCAGATCACCAGCCGTGTTGATTGACGGCCATTGATCTTCGGCCAAGCCCATCTTTGGCGGCTCCATCCAAGGCAGCACCAAAGGCCCGTTACCACTCCCCATTTATATCAGCAGTGTTTTCTAGCCTATTTGCCGCGGCGTACAATTTCTGTTTGCTGAGGATATGAAATGAGTATACTGTTTCCAACCTTGTGACCTATCTAACACCCATTGCACACATCAAGTAACCCATCCCTTCTCCGAACCCGTTGCTGCTCGTAGTTCATGAAACCCTGGACGAAGAAAATCTTTCTCCCACTTATCACCCGATCATGTTATTCTGGAGGGCATTCCCATCCCCGTCTACCCCACCGTTTCCGACCTCGGGATACGCCACACCCATCCTTTTGCCTTCTGGGGACAGACAATATTCCAAGTTGCTAAAGCTAACCGAGCCGTAGGCCTGAAACATCAATATTTTTGGAACCCGCCGGTCGCCCTTTTGCCTATCCCCGAAGTGTAAACTACTTCTAGAATACTGCAAGATCACCTCCACCCACTGGTCACTTTCTCCTCTTACTTCCTCTTCGAATGTACAGCGTTTTTTTGTCAAAACGCCTCTGGGCGTATCCATGGCCCTAAAGTATCACTAGGGCTGTGAGCTGCTACATCTTGAGCCTCCGTGGATTCGCGGCACGAGGCTCAACCTAGCCTTCCTCCTTGAGCTTATATATACCCAAAGTACGCTTCGCGTCTTATCTCATTCACTGCTCTGTGCTCCAATCTCCCGCGTCACCGTACCTTACCCCCCTTCCCTGTACCCCGATCCAATTTCGTTCTGAGGCCCCGATTATTTCTGTCAGTCCTTTTCAGTATCTAGAAGACTCTTTGTCTCTGCATACGTAGTCTCTGCACTGCACTGTTCTAAGCCCGCACTCCTCATCTATTTAACTCTTCTCGTAGATAGCCAGAGAGTGCACCTCTACCCAACTGGCCTCCGAAAGAGGCCTCACTCCCCACCTTTGTGACCTCTGCGCAGTGGGCCAATACCTGCATCTCATGTCCAATACTGCCCCTCTCTTCAATGTCTCAAAGTTCGCTTATTGTCGCCCCCGTTTCTCATTGAATCCATTTACTTCCAGTGCCATAGCCCTAATCTTCGCCCGTAGTCACCCAAGTATCCGCAGTGGCTCCGTCCGTCTTCTTCCATCTTGCGCTGGTGATGTGGCCCCATTACAGTTCCCCACTGCGTATGTTCATACTAGTCTAACGGGTTGCAACTGTTTACACTTCCTGCTACCTCTCAACCTGTCTCAGGGATCCACTGCGTCGACGGGCTGCTAGCTCACTTTTTTCCCTGCCAACCACTGATCCACCGGTGGAGCATATCCAAACTGTTTTTCCATCCAGTTCACCTTTCCAGTCATCCTCAATGATGATCAACCGTTTCGGGCCCTGTAATGATCAGTTCACTGGCAAGCGCACTTGAATGCAAACGCTGCCTGGCCATTTATCAGTGGCTATCCCCATTGGTTATACTCCCCAAGATCTCTCGCGACACGGCCAACTGGTGCCGGATTATACACCCTTGGGTGTTCGCCCCATCCCGCCGTATGATTATAATGATTCTTTGTGGTAATCTCAAAATTGCTGGCAACGGTCAGATCCACCTCCTTCGCTGGAGCATGTCCGACCTGCAGGTCTTTTGCAACAATGTGCGGGCTCTTTTAGGCTGGCAAATTACACCTCCCATGTTTCTTTTCAAGAAGCACCTCCCAAGTTGGGAGTCCAGCCCATCTCCGGCTCCACCCGCTATCACCGATTGCGGAGGGAAAGCTCCAACTCTGCTCACTCTGCCGCATCTAATACAGCCGGTTGCGGATAGCTTTCTGCCACTGTATGTTCCACTATTGCTCTCGCCCTCAATCTAACCGCTTTCTGCTTCCGTCGTTCTGCCATTATGAGCAAATCCGTTCATTTCGCCCTCGCTCCTATCCTTTCCCATCCTGATAGCTGCAACCGCATGATGTCACTACCGCCCTATTCATTGACTCCACCAGTACCCGCCTATATTTACTTTTTCCAGTCGCGTCATCTTCACCGGCCACAAATTTCTATTCTTTTGCTGCCACCATACGCTCATACAGCTCACTGATTGCATTCTTGTATCCCTAACGCTTACCTCTTTGGCATGTCCTTTCCTGTTCCCTCTTCTCAGGCCTAATGCAATAACCCACCAGCCTCATTCGTACCCATTCACAATATCCGTGTAAGAATTCACCGTTTTCACTTTTGCGCCTTTTACAGCTGCATTTATAATCCTTTCATCACCACCATATGCTCCTTGCTTGGCTTTGCAAGTTCCGGATCTTCCATTTTTCTAGTGCTTTGATTGGAATCTTTTGGCTGGCTCCTCTCAAGCAACTGCCTGCAAGCATGCAGCTCTTCAGCTCCTTTGTCCCAGCTGCATTATGCATATATTTCTGGTGCCCATTATTCCGTCTCGGGCTTGCCCCTCCGGAAGCCTCTTTTTTTCGGTCTTCGTGCTTCACCTGTAATAAAACTATCTGATTGTTCACGGCCTACCTTCTTCTTGGTCATTCCCCTCATCTCCTGTTTTGCATGTTGCCTGCCACAGGCATCTTTTCCACGCTTTTCAGGTTTTCCTGCGTCTTTCCTTCTTACCTGTTGGAAGGAAGGCTTTACCTCAAGAACTTCAAGAACTTTTTCGAACCATGTGGTCTGCCCCACCTGTCCTCTCATATTTTCTATATTCCCCGTTATTTCCCAGGTTGTCTGCCGTTGCAATCTCTGCGTCCCCAAACTTTGTCCGTCTTTTTTCCCAGTTGTCCACTTCCATTGATAATCCACACTATTTCAACCGCCTTGTGACAATTTCAGCTCAAAGCGACCCAGACTTTTTCATCTCCAAACCGCTGCGTAATGTACGTCCGTTTCTTGAAGTTTCTTTTATTTTCGACTGTCGTCACATAGTGCGCCTTTTTTCTCCGATCGTTTACTTCTTCCTCCGTCGTTCATGAAGAATTCTCCAAGGCTGTTGTACGCTCTGTGATTCCAAGTTTGTCCCTTCTCTCTGTTGACCCACCATCCTGTCATAAATATAACAATATGTTGCGGTTTTCCCAAAGTATTCTAAACAACTTGGTCTCACTTTACCTGTCTATTTTGACCACCGCTATTTCAGTACTCTAGTTTTCCATTTTTCTGCTCTCCGGCTGTTCTCCTCCGCTAAAACTTCACTTTCCATCTTTCCTACGGAGCACACATTCGTTACGCATTCTGTGGTTCCTCGCCAACCCTTACACTCGCCTTCAACCCAATGTTTCTTATGATATGCCTCCATTAGGAATATGTCGGTGCATCACAACCACCTTAAAAGGAGCTCTTCAAAAACATTCGTGCCAACTAACCCGCCTTCTAGGGTCAACTTTGCCTGCCCCATGTTTTGAATTGAGTTTTACACCTTGTCGCTGACTATTTACTGCAGTGTAGCAATGCCTTTTGCAATCTGGTCCCTTCCCAAGCAAATCGTTTATGTCGTTTGCCGTCTTTCGCTACCACCGTTGTTTCACCAGATTGTCAGTCCCTCATGTGAAACTCACAGCTTTCAGTCACCTACTTCTCGATCAGTCACATTTTCCCTTTCGACCCTGACTTTCATATTTGCCGAGCGTGCCTTTGGATCCGTCAATGGATTCATTTTAAACCCCTCAGATAGCTGCGCTACATCACGCCGGTTTGCGTGCTGTTATCGGTTTGGTTTCCACTAAGCAATTTAGAGTGATATTTGAAATAATGGCTCCTAGGAGTGTCCTCACAACTCAAAATAATTCGCGGATTTTTTCTAAACAGTAAACCCATAGGCAACCTACAAATCTACAAAACCCCGTTAGAGTAGCTTCCCAACTGCCAGCGTAGGATAGTTGAGTGTTCTTCATTATCAACACGCTTAACTCTAATCCTATAAAAATACTTTTCCAAAGCCTGCCTAAAGCGACTTCCGTCCGTCTTCACCGCCGAGTAACAAGCCGTCTTCAGTCAGCGGGCACTAAACGCCCTCGACTCCCCACAGCTTTGGTACCTTGCTCGGTACCACTAGTTGATATCCACAGTGATGCTGGTATCAAATTTAGGGCACTAGAACGAAGCCTAGAATTCTTTGGAAGGACAGTTACGTACCATGGATAATGCCCTAATTGCGTTGTCGCCGCTAGCGAGTATCGTGGGTCCTTAAAAATACCCGAACACTCAAAAATTACTAACGGCCAGTCACTTTCTGGACTCAGTTGCTTCTAAAGTCCACCAAAGAATTAGAAGATTCAAAAATGCCGTGGTCCTTAATACTTCGGAACGTCTTCCGCTTTCCTCGATTAAACAATCGTTGCTTCTAGCCTACGGTATGTCACACCAAGAGTGCGGCTGCGTACGACTAGGAAAAAAGTCACAGCGGTATATGTGTCTACTTCCCTTTCAGTTCCGTGAGGAAAACATTGCCACGGAATTCATCAGAAAGAGAGAGGCTATCGCCAAAGCCACTTCATTCAAAAGCACAAAAATTGTCGCCCGCAAGACCCCATTACAGAGTTACTTCCTGAAGTCGGTAACTCGCAATCCCTCATCGTCACAGTCTCCCGATCTAGGGCCGCCCAACCCCACTAAACAACCCACCACGGTTGACATATTCACACACGCACCATCGACCAATGCACCACCAGTGGATGTAGACCTCGATATATCCTGCTCGTCGACAACTCCTCAACGCTCAGCCAAACGGCTCCACATTACAACCCCATCTCCGCCATTACCTATAGGACGTACCGAAAGCCGGGCGATACAAGCGTCTCTCAAAGACAGCTATCATTCAGCTGTTGGCTTGTCTTACAAGCAAGCCGAGAAAGAGCTAGCTTCCAACCCACCACCCCGTACCTACGAATCAGCAACAACATAGTCCCCAACGAAATCGAGCACAGCCCCTTCCCCCATCCCTGTTGCTTCCCGCGGTCTAGATCATCTCAGCGTCGGCATCACCACGCCCCCAATTTGCCTCATAAACCAGCCTGGGGCCTGTCGCGTAAGCGCCAAACTAATTTTAACCCAACCATTTCCATCACCGGCACACCCACCGAAACTCCTCTGTCCCCCATCAGTATTCCACCTGTGCACCTAAGCAAACATCTAAAGACCCATGTAGCCAATTCCAACGTGGTGCTACCAACTGCTCGCATGTCACCTTCATCCTGTCTATCGATGCTCCACCATATTGCAAATTTGTCCCTGTTCATACCACCACCATCTTTGGAGCCACCGTTCGAACCTTCTTATTTTCCAGCACACCACACACAGCGTTCGTTGTACTCGCTCAATGTTTCACCCGGTCGAATTCAGTTACCAGACCTTCCTTTAAACCCCTCACCCCACTGCAGCCCCTACCTGTACCCCAGCAACTTACCTACCTCAGTCCAACCACGGCAGTATACCCCCAACCACCCGTGCAAATCGGGCTCCCACTTTGGCCAAACAACCGGTGGTACATCCCACGACTACTCAGTACCGATGCAAAACACCAATATTTTTCATTATATACCCTGGGCGAAACACAGCCCCATACCATAGCTCTACTCCAGAGTATTCGTCCTCACCTGTCCCGCAAAGGTGGTATAACCGTCAGTCGACCAACTCGTATTTCATCCACAAATCGAGGCCCCGCCTCCATAATTGCAGACGATATTTCTAACTTCCATGCACTCCACACAGGTTCTTCGCTTCAGATTCCCCCACTCATCCTGAACGAAGCTCCCCTTGCCCTCCCGGTTGATCCTGCGGCGGCCGGCCACTCCATAGGCTCCGAATCGAACTCAGAAATCACCGAATTGGACCGTACTACCTGTCTTATCAGCGCGCCCTCAACCCTTACCGGTCATTCTGGTGCTGGCCAAAAGTCCCTCTATTGGTCCTCGACTCACCCGTCACCGCACCCAATTAGTCTTCCAGGGTGTTTCACCCAATTTGCATCCTGCGGTAGTCATCCTCCTGATGTCTCCACTGACTTGACACCCTTCAATCAGGCCGCCTACGTAGGCGACCACACCGTACCCTACAAACCACTACCATGTAACCCACCTGCTAATCTCCCCAGCTCAGTCACTACTCCCCCTGCTGACGCCCTGCTGGCTGGCAACCCGGCTTCCGGAAGCTTACTCGGCCCCAATGTTCTTCCGCTACCCTCACGAGGAACTCTAGCGCCTTGTAATCTCAAAGATGCAGCCAGAGTTTCCCTCCCACTGCTGAATTCCCGTTCGCTGTTGAACAAAATTAACCACGTGACGAAACATGTACTTGCTTCTAGCTCTGACATTGTTCTGGTTACAGAAACATGGTTAGCCGATCACACCCCAACTGCCGTTGTCTCGTTGGTAGGCCATAACTCCTGTCGAGTAAGCAGAGTGAACCACCGAGGCGGTGATTTTCTTGCATACATTAAACATTAATTTACTACCACCCTCCTCCACCACCCATTGCTTGACTGTATCACCAACCCTCTTTGGCTCTCCGTCCTAATTCCTGGGAAAGAGTTGCATATTGAGTGCGCCTACCGAGAACCTACCTCTAGCTACTCTGATTTCCCGCATATCATTAGGGCCTTAGAGTACATTTTTACTCTATCCTTGGGTCCGAAGATCGTAGCAGGAGACTTTAACGCTCCGGGCATTTGTTGGAATGCAATGACTGCCCCCTCCTATTTGTCCGATTTCCTTCTGGATACTTGCGCTGCAGAATGGACACAGAATGTCTCCACTCCAGCAAGAAATAACAATATACTTGATTTGGTGTTCACTCGTGGCCTTCTTGACGTGAACATCTCCGTCGTACAAAACCTTCCCGGTAGTAACCGCAAAATGGTCATATGTCACTTCCTGTTACACAAGAATCATGCCTACCTGATGTTGTCGAAACCAAAAACCAAAAGACCTACAAACCGACTAACTGGGCCCAGTTGCCTATCTCCCTCCGGGGCATTGACTGGTCTGACTTCTCCTTCATACCCGATCAGCAAAAAGCAGCTGATGTGTCCTACGTCAAATTGTTTTCGTCCACAAATTGCCTCACCTCAACCGTCAGACATATTAGAGCCAAGACTACCATATTTGACAGACTTCGACAAAAGATCTGTAAGCTCCAGAACTCATTCCTTAGGAATCGAGACTTCTCTCAGGCACTCAGAATAAGCCCACTGTGCCGTGATCTCTATGTAGCAGCCGAGAATACATTTAAAAAGCCAGAATAGACTGCTCTACAACAGCCTCATAGTGTGAAGCTTCTTTCAGGACTGCTAAAATCTCGCAACTCGCGCAGCAATGAAAATAATATCCCATTCCCTATCCGAAATGGCACCTACCTTGACTAGCCAGAAGACATGGCTGAGGCTTTCAACTGCGCTTTCGCCTCTGTTCTTTTCAGGGGCAATAACCCTCTATCATTCTGCTATCCGATGCTCACACAGGACGTGATATCAACCGGAACATTTACTACGGCCAACATCAGGAAATTCCTGGCCAACACGAAACCCTCCTGTCCCCCAGGGCCTGATGACCTTCCATCTGTCCTACTTCGATTTGGGGGACCTGACCTAGTGCTCCTATTGCTGAACCTCTTTACACTATCTATGTCGTCTGTACTCTACCCAGCCCAATGGAAAGCCTCCTGTATAATTCCACATTACGAAAAGGGGCCTTTGCATGATCCGGGGAACCATCGCCCCATAAACCACACTTCGATTGTTTCCACGCTCATGGAGAGGATAATAAAGGACCAGCTTGCAAATTTCCTGACTTCTCGAAATCTTATCAACCCAGGTCAGCATGGGTCCCTAAAGTCCTGCTCGTGCCACACGTGTCAGATAGACTTCCTCGATTTATTCATATCTGAAGCCGACGGCTACAAGTCAATCATCGTCATCTTTCTGGACATGACTAAAGCTTTCGACCGTGTATCTCACTCTAGCTCACTGCCAAAAATTGAATCCTACGGAGTAGCTGACCCCCTTCTGTCTTGGCTATCACCTTACCTCTCTGGAAGTTCTCAAACCGTCATCGTCAATGGAACACCCTCTCGGCACAAAAGAATTACTAGCGGGGTCGTACAGGGTAGCGTTCTAGGTCCTATCTTATTTCTTATGTACATAATTGACGTGTTCCAAGTAGTGCGTCATGGCACGACATTCTTCTTTGCTGATGACACAAAACAAGTCTATACTTTTGAGGCGAACGCCATGCACTCAGCTGTCAATGATATTATGTTAGACGTGAAGTCCTCTGACGAATGGTGTACTTGATGGCTGATGGAGTTTTCGGCAGCTAAGAGCTCTCTTCTGTCTTACAAATGCCACGTTCCACCTGGCCCCCTCAAAATAAATGGTCTGCCGATTTCCACTACTCATGTGGTAAGAGATCTGAGCCTGCCTCATTCACGTTCCTTCAACTATCATGAACAAGCATTAACCCAAGAAGGATGATTGCACTTATCCTCAGGACATACCGTTCTCTGGAGAGTAAGCTCCTGATATTCAAGATACTCGTCAGGTCGCTGCTGGAATACTGCCCCCTAGTCTTTACCTTGATGCGAAAGGCCGACCGGGTCTACATAGAGAAAGTGCAACGCCCCTTCACCAAAAATTACTTGGCACCCCTCCCAACCTTAACTACAGAGCCAGGTGCGAACTACTCCTGCTTGAGCCACTATGGTTACGTCGTATCAAGCTCAATCTCTCATTTCTCTTCACACTCCTGCATTCAAAAATCCACTCATCTGATAACCCACTCGGTTTCTCTAGTGAGACTCCCTACTCCCTCCGTCATAGGCAATTCACCGTTACAACTCTCCAAACTAGATTCTCAATCAGGTCTAGATATTTCTCGGTTATCTACGCCAGCTTCTGGAATAAGCTTCCTGGCTCACTGCGATCGTGCCGCACACTAATACAATTTAAAGGGGCACTATGCAGAATCTAGACGAGTCTTCTTTAATTAGCATGACCCGTGATAACAATAACATAGACCAAGCATACGAAGGTTGCCTTGGTTATTAAACCACAGTGTGCCACAGTCCTTTGCTTTCGACCGCCTTCTCATGACTCGTCTGATGATCACACCCACGTATACAGATATACATATATATACCTTGGTTATGTTTCACTCACTCCTCTCCTCCCTCCTCATTAGATCGTGCAATTTTACAACATAATTCGCATATATATATATATATATATATATATATATTTAAAAACCGTTCCGTCCTTTAGTGATAGGTGCTTCCATACACTTAATTCCCCCGTCTCTGGCTAGAACACAACCGCCCCATCCTGCATTCCTTGAGCTTTCCTCGTGTTCAGATGAAATGTTCATTTTCTGGCTTCCATTAAGACGATAATCATACCCCACAGCTGGAACACTCTCCAGACTGCCACACTCCTGATCTCTTTCAGATCGCATTGGTTACTTGGGTAGCCATCGGCCAACTCGAAGTTTATCCTGGATTACCGTAAGCACTAGACGACTTGATCAATGGTTTAAACCTACACTCTCGCCTGCTGACGTTATATGAGGCACCGTACACGGAGTAACAAGCCCTCGTGAAAGTCTCACCGGATCGCAGAGGTGATTCCTGACACCAATCATCAACCCAAATCCACTCAACGTCTATTCCCAATAATCCTTTCCAACGGTTCAATTCTTTCCGCGTTGCAGTACGAAACCCAGCCCTTTTTTACCTGCTACCCTCAACAGTCTACCTGCCTTCACCTGTAACCAAGGTCTTTATGGAACAGAATACCCGCCATCCGCGGCCAACCTGAATTTGGATAATAATTTTATATCAAACACAAAACATTTTTTTCCTTTTTTTCTTCTTTAAACTCTTTCAGCTTTTGCCTAGCCGCACCAGTAGCGTTTGTCTCCACTAATCTGTTTCTTTAACGGCTGTTCTTTGAAAGTCCTTTACGAGTCCGTACACCATTCATGCTCTTCAATAGTTCACTGAAATCCTTTTGAGGCTTTTCGCTTTTATATGAATTTTCATATGACACTGAAATCACCAGCGCAAAATGTCCGCCTTATTATCACCTTTGACTCGCGTTTATTTCACATGCTTCCTCCACAGTTAGTTACCCAGTGCCGGATCAGAGCTCTATATTTCTCTGGTGTCTCTGACTGCACGTTGATAGCCTCATGCGTACTTTACTTTTAGTCTTGCTTTTTGGCATCTCTTCTGCCCGGTTACTCGTTGGTGGTCGTCGAATTATTGCTTATACCAGCAATGCCACTTTCGTCCAGCTATCCACACCGCCCTCGCCGAATTCGAAGCCGATTTGCAATTCTTGCTTAGACCATTACCACTTTAGTTCACTCAAACACTGCATGACTTTACTGGTGTATTTTGGTTGTTGTGTGATTCATAAATTCAGAAATTGTGAATACCTCACATTGACATGTACTGCTGTATTCTCTGATCTTGCCTTGTGCATGTGTATTGACCACGGTCAAGAAATATACAATTCAATTCAATTCAGTTCAAAATCTTTACTGACAATAATTCCCTCAATAAACTGTTATTCCCTTACTAATAGGTGCTCATCTTCAATTAATTCTCTTGTTCCAAGCTAAAACACGGCGATCTTATCGTCCTTTTTTGCGCTCCCCGGTTAACTCGAGTTTTACCAAGAAGATTACTATCTTTCAATAACCAATACTCATCGATCAGCTTATTTGCTGATGGTATGTTGGGACCCCATTCCACCCAGCAAAAGTATGCATCTGATTACTCATGACCCCTACGTAAAACCAGCACGTTTGAATTCACACCAGAAGGCCTCACCTTAGCTCTGAGCATTTCCCTTCCTTTTTATAATTACTCTGCCCTCACCTACAGCCGGGTCAGCAACCTGACTGCTGTCTTCCCTTCCCATTCCTGTTTCTGATCCCACCTTCTTCTGCTGTTTTATTTTGGTCCCCAACTGAACCCATTTACTCCCTATTACTTATCAGCCTAGCCATTTTGCACTCTGGCTAAGCATGCGCTTAATATCTATATCATCAACCAACTGCCCCACAAAACTACCAGCCTCCGCCAGTCAATCCCTCATAGATCAGCCCACTGGCCGTCAAGTAGCATTATCACTAATTTTAGTTAGGCCGTTAATCATAACCCCCTGCTAGAACATTCTCTGCACTGCCGCATTTCTCCTCTATTCCAGAACACACTGGTTACATGGGTAGCCCGTCAACCAAATCGACTTTATCCTTGGACTACCTAACGGGCTAAGCGATTTGATCGATCGGATTGACCGTGGTTAAACCTAAACCCACATCTGATGGTGCTTTATATGGAGCACCTAACATGGCTGACCATTGATCACAATCTCATAAGCAGGATTACAATCAATCATGATAGTCTCACCGGAAGGCCGAACAGATTCCTGGCATCGCCCATCACCCCACACCCATTTAGAATCCATTTCTCGTACTCCGCACAAACAGTTCAATTCATTCTGCGTTGGAGTACCGAAAATAATGGCCGGAATCTGGCCCTCTTCTTTGCGTTCCGTGCCTACTATCTTTATTTCGTCAGCCTAGCTCTTTTCGACTGCTACCCTCATCATACACTACCTGCCATCAACATTAACCAATGTCTTTATGAAAAATAATACCCACCACTTGGTTATTCATTCTTTTATCACGAATGCAGAAAATTTCGCTTTTACACTCTTTCAACTTCCTTCGTTCCTTCGGGTCCGGCCTCTTCCAGTCACCACTATCTTCCTTCCTCTTCACCACCTGTGCATTCTGCTTGGTTGCGTCAGCAGCTTTTGTCTCAAACAGAGTGTTTCCTCGACGGCTTCTCTTTGAAATTTCCCGTTCTATGTCCATTCACATACACACCCCTTAAAACCAAGCTGCATTCCTGGAGAGGGTTTTTGCCTCCATGTGGCTTTCCACGTATTACCGGAATTACTCATACAGAAAGGCCAACCTGATTATCCCATTCGACTCACTTGCATTTGTGCCACGGGCTCCCTTCACTATGAGTTATCCAACGGAGGATCAATCCCCTCTTTATCCTACAGGCATCTCCAACCGCACTTTGATAACATCATATGAACTCTATTTTTAATTTTCTTCTGGTAGCACCCTCAACCTGTTTCTCGATATTGACTCCTCACATGTTCAGTTGGTGCCACACCACGACTCCCTCTACACTTCCCGACTCTTCTTTGAATCTCTTTCACTCCCCCGCTCTCTCTATTTTCGTCGACTGCACACCAATTTCCGTAGGTCGCCGTGATCCAGTCTGGACTACCGGATCCGTCGTAGGCAGTTATCGGCACGCATAAAGCAAGTTGTATATTATTCCTGCCTCAAATCCCTGTCCATGTTGTGATGTCAGACACCAGTTGCTTCATGGGTTCTTGCAAACAGTGCGCTTTTACTCTTCTTCAATATCGCTTTTATTTGCATTCCTACACCTATCCGGCGAACCAAATCGCCCCTGGCCCGAATTCGAAACCGATTTGCAGTGGCTGCGCCGACCCCCTCCGCCTTAGTTCACCTAAACACCGTCCAAGCTTATTGTTCTATTACTGCAACTGTGTGAACATTAAACTTCCAAATTGTGGTTGCCCCACGTTGCTGTGAACTGATTAGGCCTTACTTCGCGGTTTCCTTAGTAAACGCGTGCGTCGGTCCTTTGTACTGCGTGGACCACCTGCACGTTACTCTAATGTGCGGCACTGTACAAATATGTTAACCAGAACAGTATTCTCCACGACCCGTGAGAACGAGAAGGCGATTGGGAGAGATAGTGGTTAGCGTGTATTTGGGAGCGTGCGTGAGAGCGTGCGCAAGAGCGACGGTCAAATGGCAACCGCGCTTGGCAGTCAGCGTTCAGTTAAACAATAAACGTGGTAAAAGTATGAACGAAGATGGCAACCGCTACAGGGGCCTCCTCCTAGAAGTCCGACGGAGTTGGGCTTCGATCGTGATGGTGGGCCGGAATTATTGGTTGTCCAGGAACTCCTCATAGCTTGTCCGTTATATTGTTGGTGACGTCGAACGACTGCTGGTGAGTTTACCGGTGCCTGCACTCTCGAAGTCCGATGTGCGTAGGTCCAACTGTGTTTTGTCGCCCACGGGTCTCATACGAATGCAAGCTGGAAAATGCCTCGTCAGGTCCATCCAAAAAGGCGTTTAGTTGCCGTCTCCAGTGCCAGGCTGACCAATCGTCCCGTTGTTCAGTGAGCGGTTGGCTCCTTGAATGTGCACGGGAGTCAGCCAGGCTACGGATGAAGCCAATGTGACTTGTTAGATCCGTCTGAGAGAGGGCAAGGTAAACTGGAACAAAATAGCGCCTTAGGGCGCCGGCGGATGTTGGACCGTAATAACAAAACACAAACGATGTTTGGTGTTGTTGGAGTCGCCAGGAGAGCAGAAGAAAATGAAACCATAACTACCGATTGTAATTTCACGGGTCTGTTTTTTAGTAAATCCATGGCGAACTTCCCAACTTATTGCTAACAGTTAGTTGTAAAAATCGTCACGAAATCGGCGAAGCGGACGAGACTTCGTAGTTGGCGACCGCGACGGCTACTTCGCGTTGCGGGTACGGTTGGAGTATCTGATGGACTAGCTGCCGAGTCCTCACTAGGCGTAATTGGGGGTGGTTCGAGTGGTAACTCGCTCGATGCGGGTGACTGAGCGACTTGAGCGGGTGTAAATTGGCCGAGCGGCTTGCACTCAATGACGGCAGGCTTGAGACGGTCGATAGATACGGTGCCGTGTCGTCCGTTGATGTCTATGACAAATGTTTTTGCCCTACGTTTTATCACCCGAAACGGGCCAGTGTATGGCGCTTGTAGTGGTGATCGAACGCCATCGACGCGAAGGAATACATGAGTAGCGGTTCCTAACGCAGTTGGGACATAACTTGTAGACTGTTGTTCACGTGGCGGACTGGCCTTGAGCACTCGCATGTGCTGCGTAAGGCGCTGAGCATAGTCACCGTGGTCGAAAGTCACGGTTGGTGAGGGGGCTACCAACTCCCCAGGCAGACGAAGTGTACAGCCATATACTAGTACGGCCGGTGTTGTGTGCAACTCCTCCTTAACGGTACTACGCAGGCTTAAGAGTGCTAATGGTAGTGCTTCACTCCAAAGGGGGTTACCGTTTGTTCGAAGGGCGGCTTTTAATTGCCGGTGGAAACGCTCAACCATACCATTGGCCTGAGTGTGGTAAGCTGTCGTCTTAACGTGTTGGCAACCAAGCGTAGCCAGCAGGCTGCCGAAAACGCCGTCAAAGTGTGGACCGCGATCGGTGGTCACTATTGCCGGGCAACCGAAATGACCAACCCAACCGATCAGAAAAGCTTTCGCGGCCTCTTCCGAGGTGGGACGAGGGATAGGGATGGCCTGCGGCCAGCGAGTAAAACGATCCACGCATGTGAGTATGTAAACGTACTCAAGCGAAGGTGGGAGTGGTCCTACGAGGTCGACTTGCACATGATGAAAACGTGTTTCAGGTTCTGGGAACCTGGCTAACGCTGCCTCAGTGTGCCTATGGGTCTTAACACGTTGACACTGCAGACAAGCACGAGCCCATTGACGGACATCTCGTTTGACATTGTGCCAAACAAAACGCTCAGTTATCAGTTTCACCGAGGCAGTCACGCCCGGATGAGCCAGATTATGGAGTGTCAGGAACGTAGGATAACGGTGGGCAGCAGGAACTACTGGCCTAGGGCGACCTTGCGACACGTCGCACACGATGGTATTTTGGGAAGCTGGGATAGGCACTGTGGTTGAACTCAAAGAGCCGTTTTGTCGAAGTTGTTCGATGTCAGGGTCCATAGTTTGAGCCTGTGCCATTGCGTCCAAGTTGATGTTAGGCGTCTGTGACAGACTTAGTTGATATACGCGCGATAAGGCGTCTGCGACGGGATTAAGTACCCCAGAGACGTGTCGTATGTCCACAGTAAACTGTGAGACAAAGTCTAAGTGGCGAATCTCGCGTGGTGAGTATCGATCCGAAGCTGATTTTAGTGCGTAAACCAAAGGCTTGTGGTCTGTAAACACCGTGAACGAACGGCCTTCGAGTGCATGTCGAAAACGGCGTATTCCCAAGTAGATGGCTAATAACTCTCTACCGAACGTGCTGCACCTTGATTCCGCGGGTTGTAGGCGCTTGGAGAAGAATGCTAAAGGTTGCCAAGAGTCATCTACGAATTGTTGCAGTACTGCTCCAACCGCTATGTCCGAGGCATCCGTCGCTACCGCAATAGGAGCCAAAGGGTCGGGTTGTGTAAGGAGTGCTGTGTTGGCGACAGCATCTTTGACCAAGGCGAATGCGGCTTGTGCCGTGTCGGGAAACACGAACTTCCGCTTACCTCCGCGCAACAGGTCGGTGAGTGGTTGCATCATTTCCGCACAGTGAGGAATAAATCGGCGGTAGAAATTCACCAGGCCGGCAAACTGACGCAACTGGCGAAAAGATTGGGGTTCAGGGTAGTCGCGAATAGCGGAAACTTTATCTGACAGAGGGCGGATACCCGAGGATGAAATAGAATGTCCTATGAAAGTGATATCAGACCGGCCTAATTCGCATTTCGCGATATTGATCGTAACGCCGTGCTGGCTAAGGCGTTCGAAAAGTGCTCGTAAGTGTGTAGCGTGCTCTTGCTCTGAAGAACTTGCCACCAAAATATCATCCAGTTATACGTGGACATTTTCCAAACCACGAGTTGCCCCGTGCATGAACCGTTGAAAGGTCTGGGCTGCATTGCTGAGTCCAAACGGCATTCGCAGAAACTCGAACAGCCCGAAAGGTGTAGTGACGGCAGTTTTAGGGATATCGGCCTCTGCTACCGGGATCTGGTTGTACGCCCGAACCAAATCGATACGGCTGAAGACGGAGCAACCTGATAAAGACGAAGTAAGATCCTGTATATGGGGAATCGGGAATCGGTCCGGGACGGTGACTTTGTTAAGCGCTCTGTAATCACGACAGGGTCGCCAGTCGCCACTAGACTTAGGAACCATATGAAGGAGGGAAGCCCAAGGGCTACTAGAAGGGCGTATTATACCCAGTTCTAGCACATGTTCGAATTCGGCCTGTGCAACACGAAGCTTGTCTGGTGCTAACCGACGAGGCCTACTGAACACTGGGGGTCCCTTAGTATCGATATGGTGAGTAACACTGGTGGTCACTGCTGGGAGAGGCCCGGCCTGCCGAAACATGGCCGGGTAGGCGGCGATGAGTTCGCCATAATGTTGGTGTGCCGGTGGTTGAACGTAAAAGGGCGTGGCGTGATTCACTCGCGAATTATGACCCACAACAGCGAGAGTGGTCTGACGATCCACCACTCTGCGGCGCCGTGCATCAACTAACAAGTCAAAGTGTTGCAGGAAGTCAATGTCCAGAATTGTGTACGGGACGTCGGCGATGATGAATACCCAACGAAAATTACGCTTGTCCGTTATATTGTTGGTGACGTCGAACGACTGCTTGTTACAAATTAGCTTACATTGTCACAAAATATCCGTCCATACAGTCGCTTGCAACATTTGATCAGATGCTTAGCGTGCTCCGGGGCTGTCCGATTTTAACCGATGATAATAATATTATTATTCTTTGATCCTTCCCGTGCTGCAAATCCCGTAGTATTAGCACGGTCTAGTATATTTCCTCTGAACCTACCCCCATATGAAATGGAATCAGAGAACAGGGCTTGCTCCCGATGCCAACGGTAGTCTTATTGCACCTATGAGTCCACACACCTCACCATGCTTCAACCTCTTGGGACCACTTCCTGTCTACTGGCAGGTGAAAAGTCAAGTCACGTGACACCCATCAGAGAGAGTAGCAGCAACAGCAAAATTTTGACTGAGGCAAAACTCTGAAACCAGATCTTTCACTTGTAACGCAAAAGCCCCATCACCAAAATGTTAGCTCCCTTGGAAGGAAGCAAATGCAAAGGGACTCAGAGGCACCGAGGAAGTGTGGGGGAAAGATCAGTGGAGTAAAACAGTGAAGGAGTCCGGATCAGTGTTCTTCTGGAGCTATATATCGTCCCACAGGGAATCCGGAAATACGTGCGTCCAGGCCAAGCCCAACTTTCCCTTTAAGGCGATGACAGTATTCGTACGACCACTAGGAATATTAGCCTTTACGCTCAATGAGCAACAGATTTTTGCTACTTTCAAGGCCAGAGTTACCGAAAGTCGATAAGTCTGATTCACTAAGAAAAGGAACGCCTTTTTTGAATAGCTTGGTAACCAAATAATATTCGATTACACATCAGAACTTTGCATATCGTACTTGGCTGTGCAATTTCCCGGGACGATCGTGAGGATGGAGCAGAACTAAAAGTAGATGTGCGACCGGAACCAGATGTCCAAACGGTTAGTGAAGAGAAAAAAATTGAAGCTGGTAATTAAAATTTATGAAAAAGAAGAAATAGCCACTTCTTGATGAACCAACTGAATTCGGTGAACCTGATCCCGCATGCAATCCACCACAACTCTTCAACGGCCGTAATGGTCTCTGATACCAATAGATCTGCAGGAAGTTCGTTTCAGCCTTTCACTACTCTTCGTGGGAAGAGTTGTCTTCGTTGTCTTGTTAGCCCTTGGTTTGAGGAACCCCAACTAGTACCTCCGGGAGGATGGAGCTTCCGCCATCAAAGAACAACGGCTAGCCCGTTCTCAACAAACATTTTGGCTTCTCGATGGATTCCATCAGGCCTCAGTTGCACGTCTGCCCCTGGGCGGGAACGGATCTAAGGATGCCCGTCTATTCCCTCACAGCAGCCACCTTAGGCAGGAGATCTTTTCCGTGAACATTCTGTAGGGCCTCTCCAGTTTGCGAGTGTTCCTGCCCAACTGGGGGCCCAGACCCAGACTACTCACTCTAGCTGGGATCGCACAATGCAAAGGGAAGTAATGGCGGGGCTATAGGGTCTTCTGAAGTCACTGTTCTGAGCATATGGCACGTGACTGTTCTCCTCGGTGGGCACTGACGGGTAGTGCTCTTGTCACAGCCATCCCTATCTCTTATATGGCGGTAAGATTTTTCTTGGTATTTTGCCACATCCCTAGTGGGACCAGAGCGAACAAACTTCCCAGCATGTGCCACCTCAGGAGCCTGAGCAACATCGCCCTTTGTCTCACGGAAACAGTACCTCGGCTTTCGGCTTTGCAAACTTCGGAAACCCTACTGGTGGCTTCTTCGTGTTGGACCTGCACCTATTCACGCTTCCAGAGAAAATCATTCGACTGGTGCAATTAGAATTGGACGGTCTACCAGCTATCTGGTCAGGGAACTAGGGAATTAGTACAACAGAATCAGATAAGATTTCGCGTAGAGTTGAACTACTTCTCCTATCGGTAGACTCAGCAGTTGCCGCAATGCAAATAAGCTGGCACTTTGGCTAAACTTTCTCTTGTGCCAAAGATTTCTTGCTCCCTCGCAAAGCATGCCGCCATCATCCCATTTTCCTTTGGCTTCCGCCTTGAAGTAGAATGAGCTTTGTTTCTCTGACTGCCCTTTGTCCTGGTGGTAGTGCAATAATCCACAAGAAGTGCTTGGATAATAGGTCGTTTAAAAAAAGCAGCTTGTTTGGACATCGACAAAACAAATCAAATGTTACAAACATGCTTATTTGCAAAGTCGCTGTTCTGTTCACTTGCAGACCGTCACCGTCCGACGGAGAAGTAGTCGTGTTGTTCGCCGGTCTCGATTGCCTCATTGCAGTTGGTCACTCGGGCGTATGATAGTTGGTAATCCATAACCGTCCATAGTTCCCTTTTCGGCAATCTACCATTTACTAAGTAGCATATACGCTCGCCACAGTAGTACCAAATTTCCTTGAATTCTGGATGGTGATTCCTGCGGTATGGACTGGTCCGGGTGAAATGTGGCTGCGAAGAGCTATACAAAGTAGAAACTTCTAGCTTTCAATCAATCCTTCACTGTTATTCTCTTTTTTATATGCCCTTTTGTTCTTTCTTTGTACTTGGAACATCCACTTTGTTCCTTCCCTTTTTAAGCTTATAGATTAACTTATTCGTTTTACCGACTTTTTAATTTCATTTTTTAGCCCCCTTGTGTGGTCAATAATACCTCAGGTTCCTTTCGGCTGCAAGCAGGTTTTTGCCTCGGTCTCTAACCCAAGACGCAGCACCTGTCACACTCCTCAACCTCCATCCAGTAGTCACCATTAAACATTCATAGCTCAAATTCTGTCCCTATCACAGAACTCTAGCATCCTCCACGATTGGCCTACACAACATTTGATAATTGGCCAGCAAAACTACTAACCATCTGTGGATCGTACCGACGAATCACGTTGCTAGTGCTGCAAGTTGTACCCCTTCTTTGTGCAAACTGGCGTTTTGTTGAACATAAACCCCATCGAATAATCGCAGGCTATGGTTGACCCTACCTCCCCCTGCATTTTTTGTCCCATGTAAACGGCCTGGGTGTTTTGACTTCACGGATAAGGCGAGTGTTAGCGCGGCACTTCTGCAAACATTCCTGGCCGTGATGGTCTCCCTGCACAGAGTTGACCACCAATAAGACATAAACACCAAAAAGTAAGAGATGGGCACAAAAAAGTGAGAAGAAAATACCCCACTGTTTTGTCTTCCAGGCACACCAGCCTTGTCACATGTGACCCATGTCTCCGGGTTGTAGTGTCGCTACGGATTGACTGGTGTGGTTGACCTATTCCCAACGCGGCTTGTTACATGCGGTCCATGTTTCGGCCGGGGCGTGGGAGCTGTGGTCGCCCATCAAAAGTAGCTCCGCCTACTCTGACAGCCAGATACCTGACTGTGATATAACCGTCAAAAAAATAATAAGAACGTCTAAAAAGTGTGGATCATTCTTGGAGCGCCACGTGTTGGATGCCAGTAGTTGTGTATCGTGCTACCTCCCTACCTGAAGCTGGCCCTTGTGCCGCCTACCATGAGCACCGAATGTATACCGTTAGAGTTTGCTTCCCTGACAAAAATTCGGACCCACCTCTCACGGTTCCCCAAACCAGTTCTCACATCAGTGTAGTCCTGCTTTGCAGTACAATAACAACGAAAAAGATACCACGATAACCATGCAATCATATCCACATCAGATTTCCTTGCTCACAATTAAGCTTGATCTCAGTACGATAGCACTATCGGGGAAGAGCATAGATGAACTCACGTCAATGTTCCAAGACAAGTGACCAATTACCTCTAATGTATCACTACTGTCACCCCAATAGTTCCTTCTACTTTGACTCCCCAGAAACTACTCAGTATAGAACAACCACTATACCGAAAGAGACAGTAACAGCGTAGCGCCACGCAAACAGTATGTTAGTCCTAATCGCCCTGTATGTTATTTCAAACCTATCTTATCGCCTCGTTGCCAAACCACGTTCTGCGTAAGCAAACTGTATTGAGGGTTATCATTACTAACCATTCTTAACCGTGAAGCCCTAGGTCTTTTATTAGTATCCCAGCGATGCCGTGCTCACGGGCAAATACTAAATCCTTTGAAATGCATACACAGTTACCAAGCCAGTGTACGCAACTTCGTCGGCCTGCAGCAGTATAGCTCAAATCCACTGCGAGCCTGTTTTACCCATGCCCGACTCACATAGACCTAACCAATCCATTGTTTATTGTCTTCATATATTATCATAACCCACAGCTGGAACCCCGTCCAGACTGCAATACCCCTTTATTTCAGGTTCGTTGTCTCCCACTATATCAGTCGCCAAACTGGCCAACCAAGGATGCCGCTTTGACTCGTACGGACAGAGACTCAAGTGGAACCTACCATAGCAACTGGGACCGAAATCAAACCACACAACAGGAGATACCCCTAACTGCTTATCAGATCGTTCAGCGTCTTCTAACGCAACCAACACGAATTCCAGCTCACGCGCATGCCGCTAATATACAGCCACACTTGGCTGATTGACCGACACATACTTTGCCCTGCCAGACGAAACTAACGCATTCGATGTCGTACGTTACCAGAATAACACTGGAGGTAAATGCATCAACACATACATATTTATTTTTCAGTGAAACAGCATAATAACTACGAAGTCCAAGCGAAGATTTTCCCACTTTATTATCCGTTACCACAGGTTATCTCTCCTCCGAACCGTAGCCGGCAGGAAATTGACTCTCCACTTCTCGAGGACCCTCCAGTTGCGCCTTTTTATTTCTGAATAGTACATGTTACCGGCCCTGAATCTAATCTCTCTTTTTTATGGACTGCTTTTTCTCCCACATCCACCAGTTCACTTTCACGAAATTGGCCTCATGTCCCCCTGCTTCAAAACTCATTCCATTTATCGAACTCCGGTAGATCCGTTATTCAGGGTCTGCATTGTCTTCGTGGATCGCTATCCTCTTCGAATGTGTCGATTTTCCCCCCTTTTTCTTCTTGTTCAAAATTCACTCCATCTGCAGAACCTTAGTTGGCCTCTGGTTTCCTTGGCTTGCATCATTCTTGTTCATAATGCCTCCTTAGCACTGCTTTAACGATTTTTTCGATATCTCCACGGCGCACCACTGCCTAGCCCAGATTCGAAACTGGTTCAAAACTGCCGCGAAAACCATTCTCAGAATGATCCATTCAAACTGTTGCTGTCTTTTTTATTTTCATCTCTGATACTTTCGACTTTCATACTAAGAATTTGTGAATATTTCATCTTATTGAGTAACGTGTTACACCATGATCATGCGTTAGCGCTTGCGTCTCGACCATGGCCGAGAAATATACCAATATATATATATATATATATATATCAATGGAGTCAGCTTTCTCTAGTGCTAATGTCGTGATTTCTTCCTATCAGTCCGGTTGGCCCAAATCTCCGACCACCTCGGTGTTTCTAAAATGCAAAAGTATGAAACATGTGTTCACCTTCCAGGCGAGAGACCGAGGTCATACAAGCATTCCATGACAAACTGCACTTCTTTATTGGGGTCTGCGGAACACCGGTACACTTCAACACCCACTGTTTCCCCTCGGCCCTTAAATGGTGCCTACGGGAACATCCGCTCTCATTAACTGTTTCGCTTTTTACCGGAGGCTATTCATCCTCCAAACTCATCACCTCTTCGGTTAGCCGTTTCCACATTACAACTACGGACTGGAGAAGCTGGCCATCACGTTTGGCCTTGTGTCCGCTGTCCGGGGTTTTATGCAATTTTTTGTTGTCCGCCGGTGGGAACCATCAAAAACAGGTCCTCAGCTTTTATTCCCCTGAGCCTTTCACGATTTTGAAGGATTCATTCAAGCCCCAGTCCACTCACTCATGGACAAATTAGTCTTGTATTCCGCAGTCCTTGGCTGCAGACCATTCCTTGGTAACCCCCCACGGTCTTAGTGGCTAGTTGCTGCCTCTTTTCAAGACTCGCCGCACCTTTTTCCAGAAAGGGCACTGTAGCCGTTATTCTGATTCTGAGCGGTGCGTAGCCCATCCAAAGAATCCGAATGCCAGAGCAAGATCGATTCGCTGATTCCAGTGTACGGAATTAGCAAATAATACGCGTCAATTATGTACAAGCTTCAGGTATACGGTCACAGCTCCTACCAACGAGAACCATAGTCCGGCAAAAGTCACCGTCAAATAAGACCACCACTGCCGTTGAAGTTCCATTCAAAAGGATGGCACGACATATGAACAAAACATAAACCAGTAGCGAAATTTATCGGTCGATTTGTGGTGCACTTGTGTGAGGATCAATAAATAAATAGCACAGTCTCCATTATGCAGGTATATGACGACTAACGGGAGAGACTTCCACAAGTGTACATTACAGGTGCCCAAGCATGTAAACGTTACCCCAGACAAGGCCATACTAGAGCCTTGCAAGGGGGTAAGGCACATTTGTTTGTTTACCAAAACCCGTCTACCTAGTCGAGAATGCTTCTCAGAGCTCTATGGTCGGCCAGTTTTCTCATCCTCAGCAGTATGAAATCTTCAGTCCCAACGAGGCCTAAGATCTTCGGCTGTTGCATCGCACCAATTGTAAACGGCCCATTTCCCCCGTTACCTTTGAGCCCACTGGTGATCAGGCCGGTAGAAGACCTTTATCTCCATGCAAACGCATATATCATGTGTTTGCTCATTTTTACACCTCGTAGATATACTCCGAGGAAGAAGTTCCCGTTGACCTGAACCGACAACCTTCACACAGTCTGCAAACTTGAAAAAGAAAGCTTTATTACTTTAGCCTACTCAGTTACATGAAAGAATGATGGGACTGGTCCCATTACTGATCCTCGAGGGACACCAGTTGTCATACATGCTGGTCCAGAGTTTGCACCTACAACGCTAACAACAAACTTGTTGCTGTCCAGAAAGTCCACTATCCAACTATGTAGCTGTCTATCAATCTCAAAGGTCGTACGTTTACCTAGCAGTAGGCGGTGATTTAGCGCTTGGAAGGCCTTGAAGCCTCGACAGCAGACTTCCAAAATTTCTGCTTATTCAACTGACCTTCTAAGTCCAGAGCTGATTGAAATTCTAAGGTGCCCTGTGCTCAACTAAATTTTGTAGGCGAGTATAGAATCACAAGTGTTATTTCGCAACCTGAGAGTATAATACTCATGCAGTTTTGGGGGCTGGTATGTGGTCCTCGAGTCTGAAATCTTCGATGGTGGTAATAAGAGGAACCGTAGCACCCACGGACAAGAGGGCGACGGAGAACAGCAAGCGCTTTAACTTATAAGATGAGGGAAACTGTACCAAGGGCAGGATGCTTGATGAGGAAGCAGAGCTTCCACTAGCAAAAGGGCTCCGCGGCTGTGCGTTTACCGAAGCACGCCCTGTATCAAAGTGGAGGACACCGAACTGCTGGCTGTATTTGGCGCAATCAGTACCGATGAAACGGTGATTATCACGGGGGATTTCGAAGCACCAGAAATAGATTGGGAATTGCAGGATGCACTGCCAGGGTCATTAGGAGATGCCCTTCAGCAAGCCTTACAAGGAAAAGCGCTTACCCAACACATGCAGAAATAAGTGCGTAGGCTAATCAACCATAGTTCTGTTATACTTGACTTGTTAATGACTAAGTATAAGGGGGAATAAGGTCCAGTGGTCATCACTGCACTACTATAAGAAGGCCATCGTCAAAGGGCGAATATCAGGCTGGTGGCACTTGAAAGAGCTCCACCGGAAAAATACCGCCGTAAGCTCGGCTGACTGAGGACTTCGGCCATAGTAGATGCGCCTGCAGAACGAAATTGGGGGGTCACTCGCGGCAAAGTAGAAGAGGAGTGCAACAGTACCAGTAGGAACTTCAGGGCACTTCTGGAATGTTTTACAGCTTTGACCAGGACTAAACAAAATCGCGCGCGACCATTGTTTAAGTTCGGGAGCAGAAAGCACAGGCTGGAAAACTCGAGGCCTGATGCCGGCTCAGAGAGGAATGGAGCCACAGGAATTTACTGGATTACGTGGTGGCTTGTGCGAAGGCTTTGAGAACCCGGCTGCAGCACCGATGCCGGTACGAAGAGTGTCCAGGGCGAGGGGTTAAGCGCAACCCGTAAGCACTTTTTAAGTGTTTCCAGTATGGGCCAACCCTACGGGTTGCGGTTGGTAATGTTAAGGGCTGGATGAGTGAAAATACTGAAGTTAACAAAGGTAAGGCCCATGTGTTGCTTCGCTGTTTTGAGTGGGTACATAGCAACCATAGTGCTAGCGGCGCTCTTAGTTCCTCTCTATTCGACGGGACAGAAAAGCCACCCGCCCACACTGGGGAACAGTACGCTAGATGAGAGCTAAAAGACCTGGAACTACGTAAGACGGAGTCCCGAGATGAACTGAATACAGCTCTGCCAAAGCTGTTACCCGGCCTGCCGGCCGAAGTTCTTTCACAACTATCCAAGCAATTTCTGCGGGACTGCTTACTGCCAACTGACCGGAAGCTGGCGCGAGCGGTGCCAGTCCATGGGGCTGGGGTGGACAGGTAGCTTTCCACTACAGTCCGGTAGGTCTGAAATCTGTGACGTTGAAGGCCCTGGAAAGAATTCTACGAAGCCAGGAGGTTGCCTCCCTGTCCGGGAGTGGAGTGGTAGGTGCATTCCAACATGGATTTACGAAGAGTAGGTCGAGCACAATAAGCCTAACGTGCGTTCTGGATGGATTTACGGGAAGAATTGACGAGGGCGAGGGCAGGAAGGTCAGTAACTTGAACTTCAGGAAAACCTTAGATTCAGTAAATCACAGACCACTGGTGCACGAGCATCAGGCCTGTGGAATTAATCCGTTGCAGGGTGCTGTATAGCCCAGGTTTCCAGAGGAAGAAGATTTTATGCAAAGGTGGGCGGACTTAGACCCCTTACAGGTGGGGTTTCCAGTAAAGCCCCAAAAACGTCAGTGTTCGAGCCACCGTTGTTTGCGCTGGGCAATAATATCTTATCTAATGAATTGGATTTTCCGCACTTCACGTTTTGGTGATGACTCCAAGGAAGTGGTCGATTTTAAGGCAAAGTTCCTTGCAGGATGCTGTTTATAGGTCTGTCGGTGGTGCACAGAGCAAGAGCCTCCGCTCAACCCAAGCCAATGTAAGCCGCTCACCGACGACAAACCTCAGGTCATCCTGGGGGAACTTGGGGATGAAGAAACCAGGGTGGGTTTGGAAAGGACAAGCACTGACGGAGATTTAGGGATATTTATGACCGCGGACTCCAGACCCCAGAGACAATACCTGGAAACCTCAACGATGGGTTGAATTACCCCACCTCTACGACCACTGACAAACCCTTGGCATGCGTAAGCCTTCGGTGCTGCTGCCGTTCTACACGCCCAATTCAATGCAGCTTTTGAATTGTTCCACTCGGATTGGGCGTCCAAGTCTTAGTAGAGACTAGGGGACCACTTAAAAATGTGAGGAGGAGGTTCGAACGAATGTTTACTGAACTCCGAAACGGGCCCTGCGAATAGAGGCCTAGAGAACTACAGCTTTTTTCCCTGGAGCGGAGGGAAGGTGGGATCCAATTGGGGCCCTCACGCTTATGATGGGCTTTTCCGGCTTGGGGAATTCGGCTGCTTCCAAGAAACGCGGATGAAATGCTCATGGGACAGGAGCTGTAGCTTGTAAAATGCCGTTGCAATACAGTAGTTAGGGTAAATTTCTTCCACAACGAGTAGTAAATCGATAGAGTAAGTGCACGTCCTTGGTTGTGGAGGCCCCGAGGGTCGTCGGTTTTGAGGAAACGTCAGCTGGCCATTAGAATATCTTGGTTGAAGATCTAGTTTAAAATGGTGGGCACCCTCATGACCCACTGAGTAGCCGAACACGTGTTACTTGGAGCTACATGAAAATGAGTTCCACCAGCAAGTAAAGAGCTGGGCCTGGCAGTGGTGCTTGGGTGCGTATGATGCTCAATTCCAGCTTCTTTTGCTGCCCTGTAAAAGTAAACTGAGACCCAGTTTATGGTATATCCGGGAAAAATCGAGTCCACCCATCTGCACATCTGCTTTCCACTCTCTTGTATGACGCCACTACGGAAAAGGCGCTTATGGCTACGCATACAGCCCGATAGCTGCGACAAGGGGCACGACCAAATGGGAAGAGAATGATTTGAATAGAAACACAAGTCAGCCGAACACTACCCTCATTGCCTCCAGAAAAGTCACCGCACTGGATGGGTGATCTTTGGACTGGGGGAAGGTTTACACAAAAAGAAAAAACCGAAAAAGGGTGCATGATGCTCACCCGTTGGCTCATATTAGCTTGTTGCCTTGAGAACGTGATGTAATGAAGGGAGCTATATAGCTTCGACCATGGAGACCGCCCAAAATAAGAGGCACGATACTAGACTGCTAAAACGTTTATGGTTTAGAAGAGTCTCGAGGGACACTGTGAAAGCCTAACACCTGAAAATCGGAGGTGGGAAATTATTGGGGTCAGCTCCCGGGCAAAAGGCTTCAGAGGACTACTCCCCTTTCGTCAAATATCGCGCAGAAACACGCTATCCACAACCAATAAATGCGCAACTCGTCCTCAACCTGTTCTTGGATCAAACTGAGTGCAAAGCAGGGACTGGTTTGTGTCGCTTTTCACGTGCAGTCTTAGTACGGTGAAGCTTCCTATACCTGATATATTAAGTCACTGCTGTTTCACTTTCACCGAGGCACTCATTGCTGCCACTTCTAACCAATTGTTAAATTTGCTGAATTTCTCTTTTTTCGTTTTTCTAGTTTTCTGCACCTTTTTCTCTTTTCTTTCAAATTCCCTGCCACACCCCCAGTCTTGAAGGTAAATGCAGTAAAATAGTAGAATGCCTTCTGCTTTGTGCACGCAAGAACCATCACGGCAATTTGTAGAGAGAACCAGGGAATGCAAGCTTTCAGGTCTCACTCTCAAAGCAGGCTGTTTGTCGGGCTACCATGTCTCACCGTTCGGCGGGCTCTTAGGTTGGTCGTACGTCTGCTGGGGTTTCTTTTGTTTTGGGGAAGAGGGAGTAAATGGCAACACCACCAGAGATCTACGGTACTGTCATGAGCATTGGAGGGAAAGCACTTTTGTTTTTCTTTTGCTGGACGTGCGGACCTCTGGCGCCTCGAGTGCACAATACTGAATGTGACTTTGGCCCAAGCCTCCGTATCTTGTGTCCTAATCTGGCCTGATTTGATCTGACATGAGAAGGACCTACGGGTGTCATATCTTTGCCAAACCACGGTTGAAGCGCTACTTATCACAAGGGCTTGTTGTTGAACGCCATCGTAGAACCTGATTGCTCTAAACGCACTTAAAAACACCGGGAGCGGCTGACTGTATAGAGCCCCTTCCTTTTGCTATCAAGGCTTTGATCCTATGATAATCCTTGCCTCCTACGAAATTGGTACTCGGGGGCATCACGCAAACGGTTGCTTACGAATAGGTGCCCAGCCCGTACCTATAGCGGCTCCGTTTCAAACATCTTTGTTCATGCAATAAAATCCGCTATACGCTCCGAAATATTCCTAACTTAGTGTTTTTCGCTTGCCCAATATCTTGGCCTTCTAGGAAACACGTGATCTTCCACTATTTTATAGATTACACCTCGTTCCGACCGGAAGAAGTTGAGCTCGGACACCGCTGCTATCCCTGTTACCCGATAGAATGCAGAGGAACGAAGTAAAGTTAAAAAACTGCTGGAAGCCGAACCATCACCATCTAAGCAGACATTTTCGGCGATTCCCCGCTCTGTCAGTTCACTTGATATGCTCGACGATACACATAGAAGAAACAAGACCATAGCACATGACCTTTTGAACCCAACCATCCAGTTATCGTCCATCGATGGAACTCTGTTCACTCTGGCCTAACTTACCCAAACCAAATGACCACACTGAAAATACATCCACCCAAGGTCTGTTAGGAGCTGGTAGCCCCATTGATTCCAGTTCCATTGAAACTATGAGAACATCTAGGAACTCCACCGATGCGATAACTCCTAATGTATCCAATCGTGTATCGCCAGGTTCGGCGAGACAGAGCCTCCTGAGAGCTTGAAAAGATAGCAAGCTTCCCATGCCAATTCGTCAGGCTGCAAAAATGGGCCCAACGTAAGGTCTTTGCACTCTTGTTCATCTCCATGAAGAGCAGGCTGCACGGTAATTCTCAAAGAAGCGGTGTACGGAAGCATATAATTTCTGATTTAGAGGCTTTGAGATTGCTGCTGAAGAAATACCAACACGGAGTCAAATTTTCATCCCCCAAGGAAACGCTCTATTTCGTAGGCGGCAACGCAAACAAGATGCCACCACATCACCACCAGGAACAACAAAAAACATGAAATCTGTCTAAGGTTCCTCGAACTTTCGGCCGAAGCTATTCCAAGTACAGCTTGCTTTTCCAGCCCCTCTGTCACCCTTTTAGACAGCTCAGAAAAACCCTGCGGAGGTCTTGTCCCAGATACGCTTCCGAATCCCCGTTTGTCCGCGAAACGTCCGCGGTCCGATCCTACGGCACGAAGAAAGCTGCTGGCAAGTGCCTTTGGTTAGGGCACCCAGCCTCCTCTACTTGATAGCTAACCTTCACCAACCAGACTGGGCCCTTTAGTCTTCGCGTACCCCTAAAGCGTCCAAGATTTGGTCCTAGAGCGCCAGAAAGGTCCGCCAATAAAACGCATCTGGTCATGGCAACCTCTTCAGCACCGTACAGAGTAACCCACACTTAAATCCTAAGTTCTCATTCGGGCCTTACCAGTCACGCCAGCTTGCTTCTGCCTCTAGTAAGATGTCTACTGACTGCCACCTCGATAAGTCCACACGAGAGAGAAACAGAACTCAAAACGCAGAAATTGTTTGTGGAGGCTGAGCAGCGCCTAAAGGCACGACACGCCCACCTCTTAGGCAACAATTCTCTGGGATACCCATTCCGGACACTTCAGTGCACCACCGTTACAAAGCTTTCGGAAGTTTCATTCAACCACCTTCCGTAGATAGACTAGAACCAGCCTTTCCTCCCTCTCATATTCACCGCTCGCACGGTCTTCTTATGTCCCTGGTTTTCCTTTCCTTCGTGTGACTTTTCCATCCTGTCCCTCATAATCATTTTCACCACTCTTCCCAAGCCATGGCCACCTGCGCCCATCTTAACCTCCCACACACTGACGAAGCTTAACCGTTTTTTCTCCCATATTCAACACCTTTTTACAGTCCGTTTCCCCCACAGGCTCCATACAACACTATTTACTACTTTATAACTTTTACTCTTGTCAGTTTCTCCGCATCGCCTCTTTCTTTACCATCCCACCACCGGGCTTCAACGTACCAAATTGCTGACGTAAATAGGGCCATTCCCTCATTAAAAATGTTTCCCCATGACCCTTTACACCTAGCTGACAACAGTAACTTCTTAGTGTACATTACGGTCCCACGATCTTGGAGAAAGCACTCGCATTTCATTTCAACATAGCCAGGCCACACAGGAGCTTCTGTCCCTCTGTTTTTAACTGCACACCAGGGTAAAGTACAGCTTACAGATTGAACCCTTCAACTCTCGTTACCAAGTCACTCCTCTTGCACAAATTTTTACATCAGGCCTCAGGTTTGCTCACGACAGACAATATCAACCCCTGTGGAGGCTGTATCGCGTGCAAGGCTGACAAGACGAACGGTGTACGGACCCGGTAGATAGCTGTAGTCATGAATGGAATGGCGTTTCGCTGGCCGTCGGAAAACCCAAAGTCCAGCCGCGAATGAGCTTATGCCAACCCACAGGTCAAAAAGCACGGAGTGAGAAAAAATCAGCAAAGACTCACAAGAGCGCGTGTCTTATTGGCGGTTGAGCCAGGCATAACTTGGTTCTGGGTAATCAAACACAGTTAATGCATGAAGTGCCAAACAGGATGTTGAATGCCGGGACTGAATGCAGTGTCACCACAGTTGCCACGTGGGATATCTCACACACTCCGAGCCAGTGGAGCAAAGAATCCCCTGAAAGCTTCATACTAAACCGATTGGAAATTTCAATACCGTGTTTTCCGGTATATGTCCCCATTGGCGACTAGGCAGCGACGACCCACACACCAACCGTTACTACACTAGGAACCAATGTCCATCATTTTAAACCGATGTGCCTCGCCAGGTTCCGCTTAACGCTTCCTCCGAAGATTGATGGTCCTACCGCCTCAAAAGGATATGGCTTCCCGATAAGAGGTTGTACCAGTGGCGGTCAAGCGGTTGTCTTGGTGGACTTTGGAAAGCAAAGACCCGGGTCAGATTCCCGCCACCTCCGATAGAACCCAATTTGGCCGTATTTCACTGGCGGCTTCCGCCCCCTGAATTGTCGTATTTTGTTACACAACAAATAAAAAGGAAAGTGAAAATAGCATTTAGGTTCAGTAATATACTCACAGGATAATGTGCATTACCAGTGAAGATCATCCGCTATATATTATACCCGGCCGAAACCTAGTTCTGCCGATTTCAAGTGTCCAGCAACCACGCGAGGGCACCCATATCAGTAACGGTCCGGCGATGCCCTCACTACCGAAGCCTCTCGAAAGGATGGATACTGCAGCCCGAAGCACTGTAAACCACCCTTGGGACCCCATCTTTATTCCACCAGCTGTGGATTCTAAACACCGGATGGTGCCTTTTATTCCTGGGTGTCATCACGCCGTTTTTACGGGATCCTTGTTTATTCCATATTCACACACGTTCCTTTGCGTGCCTTTTGCAGTTTTTTCTTGTTTCTGCTTCACTCAATGAACCTGAAAAACCAGTTTAGACCTGTTCCGCACCATCTGCACAGATTTCATGTTTTCTGTATCCGAAGACAACATTCGTCCTACCAACTTCATTTCTAGCCGATCTTTTTTTACTGTCATCCATAAGTATATCGGAATCAGCTCATACTTTGCGCTTATACCATTTTCGCCACTCCTCATTTGAACTATGCCCAGATTTATTCTTCTTTTGCCGAAGCGGGTGATTCCTTCTTTTAAAACCAGTCATGTTGTCTCGCTGAGGAGCAGAGTACACCCTGATAATGCGCTCATGCACGAGTCTCGGCTGCGATCGGGAGATACACCGACATTATTGATTTTATAACTGGGACCATTCCTACATCTGGCCCTCTTGCCCATATTAGTCCTCCCGTTAACATACTGTTTCTTTTGTCTGGTTAAATCCACTTTATGCGCCTGTTGGCACAGCCAGGCAGCACAGCTTCATGAGCCATAATCAACCTAGACGTAGGAGAAGCTGTTGGGCGCACATTGGTCATAGCATCTCCAACACTAAAGCTTTGAGTACTCTGCACCCCGCAATCCGCAACGGAAGGCCTCTCGCAACCGATATTCTCGATCCCCCACCTCTTCATACTGTGCCCTTTTGATCTAAACAGTGTAGTCCAATTACTGACCTCTCTCGGTCATCTAATGATCTTAGCATTCTTACTATTAGCCGGGCGTTGACCAGGAAAGTTTTCTTACTGAGGACCTTGGCTCCCCCACCAATCCCAATATGAATTTATCTATTGAGAAGTGACCATCTAGTCTTCAGCACTTAGATCATTTAAGCGTTGCTAGGAACGGAAATCCATTGAGCCCTCGCTTATCCGGATGAAGCGGTGGGTGTCTAGCCCATATTTGCCATACTACCTCAGTGAATGCTCTGGGGCATCCCAGCCTAGGGCAAGTAAACGACTCCTCTAGGTCACTAATGGCAGTGGAAATGGTATTGGTTTATTTCTCACAAATGGATAAGGTGCATGCAGTAAGCATGATCAGAGTCTACAGGTCAGGCAGAAATGAAAAACTAGACGAAATTGTTTAGACAATGTACAACACAGAGTAGAATGAAAGGTCAAATTCGACTTCCCACTGGTTGAGGTGAATTCCAAAAACATTGCCCGGTAAAATGAGAATCAATGTCATTGAAGAAAAGTGCACTGTTTGGGGGTCAGCTGGCTGAAACTTCCAATAATGCAAAAAGCTGCCATGGAAAGTGTTGGAAATGACCGGATATTGAGGCGCAGCCAAATAAATGGTGATAATAAAATGAGTTCAGGATAACTGCAGCTAAAAGTCTATCGAATTCAAAACTGTAGGAAGAGACAGCATACAGTGAGACGGGTTCACTGTTTTCCACTCGCAGGATTACCGATTTCTGTACTGCGGAAAGTGCGATGGAACAACCTTTGCGAAAACTAACGCGGGGCTCTATGGGAGTATTCAAGAAAAATCCCGTTTGATTATGTGAAGTTGAGCCGAGGATCAAGAGATGCAACGCGTGTATATGACGGGCATGGTGGAAGATTCGAAAAAGTTTTACAAAAGTTGGTGGCAAATGGTAGATACTTGCGCTGGCCTCAGACTGCAGAGGACGAAGTGGCCCGTCGTTGCCGGAACAATGAAGACCCCGGCATCAACTTCACCTTGCACGAAGCCAATATTTTTTACATTTGCAGTAGGTCCTAAAAATTCATTTATTTCACTTCACAGATGATATACAGGAAGCGAGAAGGTTGGGCAGTGGTTCTGCTAATAGCGATGATGAAAACCAAGGTTTCCACGAAGGACATGTGCGCTCGCGGCGCTTAAAGTAATGAGAACATGTTTTGATTGGTAAATTTTGCAGTAGACGACCACATCGATTCTTGACCACCAAAATAAGCTTTAATGAATCGGATAACTCGCCTAAAATGGAGGACTGCCAAAAACATTTTGAAAAAGAAAACGTTTCACCAATACTTCAGTCTTATCCGAACAAACTGTAATTGAGGTATGAGCATATTTTTATGTGCGTTGTGCTCAGAGAAGGAATTCCATCAACATCAACGATACCAAGAAGAGTACCTATAAGGAAAATGTCCGACTCGAAGGACAGCTTTCGCGTGGAACCGATTAACTCTTACTTTTACAGTCCACCAAGGGCTTCAAATGATGCAATGGAGCAACGGCTTCAGAAGATGCAATACGACGTTGAAGGTATGAAGGGTAAGTTTTCAGTCATTGCTTGAATGTCCTCTGTAGAAGATCTAGTTCAAGTGCGGGAAATGTGTTGCAAAATTTTGGCCGCAAATCAGCAAAAAGAGATCCACATTTCGACGGTGGACACAGCTGTATTTATGGCCCAGGAGGATTTTCATCCGCCACTGGAAAGTGTTGATGATCTTATGAAAATTGAGCAGCAGTTGACCAACAAACACAATCGAAAAAGCTCGGTAGGTTCATGTATTTGAAGTTATTTATTTTTTCAGTTCACCCTACTGTCCTCCGTAGGTGGGCAAATATTTGGTAAGACAGTTCTGACCGTACTGCTGAAAGTGTTGCATGCTAACTTCGTGAAAGTATGCAGCCTCTCAGGAAAAAACAAAAAATTGCTTTTGATGGCAAACTGTTATTTGGGGTGATGCAAGGTACTTCCTTTCAATTACTTATGAGTCTGTGATATTCATCACACCAGCAAAGCGCTTTTCTATAAGTTTATACCTATTTTCACCTTATTTTCCAGATGCTGCCAAATCACACACTGTTTTCGCGAATCATTCGGATTCAGAGTTCCGATTTCATGCTCGTATGTGGCTGCACAACACGAGGTCTCGAAAATGCATTAGGTTAAGCCGAGATTGCCAAGTAAACTCCTTAGATTTTCAGATTTAACCGCACCTGGAATTGGAGAAGCCGGAAAGTGCTACTTGAGCTTGTAAAAAGTCATAATATATTGTTCCAGTTATCATTTGTTTTTTCTTCAAGCCACACTGTCGAGTTGAGTGCTAAGAAGAAATGTGAGATACTTTCGGGGTACTCTGGGTAAAAATTAAGACCAGGTCGTTTATGTATGCATTATCGGTCTGTTAATGAAATGTTGCTAATATTACTGCGCTAGAACTCCTTTATTCAGTGGCTTATGTTTACCACTTAGTGTGAAGGCTATATGGAAGCCAGAGCAGAGGTGTCTAAGTAAAAAGGGTCCTGTCGCGTTCCATCGACAAGTTATTTTGTGTGGTATTTATGTGGTATTATTAGGTGTTACTTAGGTGGTATTTAAGTGGTACTACTAAGTTGTATTTAGGTGATATTATCGGGGTCACTGAGCATCTAAAAAACCCCTTTTTGAAGTTGTGAAAACATGTCAGAAACATGTTCTACCACGTTTTGTGCTGGCTGGGCTAACGGTATGAAGTTCATCAAAAACCTAGACCAACTTCATAAGCCCTATTCTCCATGATGTAGGGGTTGATAATGTGGATTACTCTAAGCACTACAAAGAATTCATCTATCTCCCTCCTTAAAGCCGACAAGAAGTCCAGTAAGCGAACTTCTAGTGGCATTTGTTTCAAAAGGAAGTTAACTTTATTATGAAGAAATTAGACCGAAGACTTGCCTTGGAAGCTGGGACAGCCACAGAAAAACTGCCTTGTCGTACTGAGTACCGAAAGTCGGTTGCTATTCTCAGTTTTAGTGATGGGCCACAACCCTGACGTTTAGTGGGTTTCTGGAAGAAAGACAGAATAATTTTTAGTCTTCGTAGCTAAAGAGGATCCGGATGTAGAGGATTACGGCACTGCCTGCAGTTCGGTGTTGTAGGATAACCTAGCAGTTGCTCCGTGTATGTTCTTTATATATTCTCAATGGATATTCGGTCGCAGTGTCGCGTGTTGAGTTTACTTCCTCCTAATAGAAAGTTTTTTGAAGTAATCCACTCAGCCTTCGAGCGCTCGAACCTTGAATAGCTGTGTGTTCCAAGAATTCAAAATATTAGGACTGTTGAAGACTCGAATCTAGTATTGCTGAATTGTTTGCAATTTTTTGACCATCTACTCCAAGCATCACAGGTGAAACAGCCCATTCATAAGTTATAATACTACTTTTTCAGCGGAAAACTTCGTTAATCAGGTTACTATAGACATGTTCAGTCAAAGGCCTCGCTTAGTAATGAAATGAGGCTTCTGTCCTGATGGATGGGGGTGAAATACGTGATGGTTATAGGAACAGTGCAAATAATAATAATATTAATAATGGTTTATTTCAGAGACACCCGAAGCATGCTCGATTGTCCTAGGTCTGTACTTCGAGGGCTCAGAAAGACGTGATTAGGGACGACAAACAAGCAACGCGCAAACCGGGGAAAGGGAGACCGGGAAATTATTGGCAGGACTTAACATACACAGGTCGGCGGGGCCCGATGGTATACACCCAACAGTCCTACAGCCATTGGCCGCTGTGATCAGTGAATTTGTCTGCCTCCATTCTGTGCCACACCTAGCCAATGGGTAGTACCATTGGACCGGAAGTTAGCCACAGTTGTGGCTATCCCCAAGGGAGGGTCACTGTCAGATAGAGAAAAATACCGTCCCGTAAACCTCACAAGCATTCTCCGCACGTGCTTGGAGTGTCTGATAAGGAAATGTATGTGAACACTTACTGAACCACAAGTTGCTCCGTAACGCACAGAACTGTTTGTCGAACCTTATAGTATTTCTAGACGAAGTCTCTAACCAGCTCGACGAGAGCAGGAGGGCCGAAGTTTGCAATTCAGACTTGAGCCGGGCTTCGATTCAGTCAACTGTGGCCTGTTGATGGAGAAATTGAAAACGTCTGGGATAGAAGGGCAAGCTAAGGAGCGGGTATCAGCCTTTCTGACAAACAGGACGTGTTATGGGGAAAACCTGCAGGTCAAAAGCGGCGGAGGTCCAGCGGGGTACCTCAAGGGTCAGCTTTAGGTCCGGCAATCTTTCTTCTCTACACAAATGATTCAGTTGATGGATTATCACTACCTCGTTTCATTCTTGCAGGCAATGCAAAACTAGTGGGATCGGGAGATCTTGATGAGCTATCAGAGGACCTGATGCACGTAGTTAGCCGGGAAAACCAACGGGATGAGCCCTTACACGAAAAGAGGAGTCATATGCTTACCAGGGCTTCAGTGTGAGTGACGGTTATAGGGCGAAGTTCACTATTCACAACTGAGTTGACGCAGCCAACAAGGGACTTGAGTGTCCAACTGACTACGGACTTAAACTGTGCTGAATAGTTCAAGCTGGCTGCGCACAAGGCAAGATGTGAGCCCTTTTGACTGTTGTCAATACTTCCTTGCAGATCGGTGGAAGTGTTCAAAACTATGAAGAAAGCAGTAGTGAGGCCACCTTTAGAACATTGTGCACAAGTTTGGGCGCCTTTTCTGAAGGAAAACCAGGCCTGTCTAGAAACGGTCTAGTGCTTAGCCACTCGGACGGCTGAAGGACAACGAGGAAAATCGTATGAACAACGACTGCAGGATATGGAACTCTTCCGACTTCAGAAACGAAGATCCAGAAGAGACCTCACTGAAGCGTTTAGAATCCGGAGGGCCCATCCATCATAAGTGCAGCTGACTCATTTGAACAGGCCACTAACCACGGAATGAGAAGAAATATTATAAAATTGTTGAGGCCAAGCTCTAGTATGAATATGCGAGCGAATTTCTTCAGCATTACACTAATGGGAGTGTGGAACAGACTGACGGAAGATCTAGTTAGCGCACTATGTTTTAGACAATTAAAAAGATGCTAGACGCTAAGTGGACGAGGTATTCACAGAAGTAGAACACTGAGTAATGGGGAGAAATCGTGGTGTACCCCAAGCTTTTCAGTATCCTGTGTCCGTGCCTAGGATCTGAGGCACCAAGTGTGATGGAACGCCAAAGTCATGGTTGTCCCCAGTCTGAATGGTGGGAAGAGCACTCCTTCTAATTCTTCTTAGTCCGACTGAAGGAACGAATCTATTCGTGCAACAAAACTAGAAGGAACTAACGAAGTCGCATCAATGGGTGCTGATCTCTGTGTATGCAACAAAAGCAATTCTGGATGCTTGATTTGCCTCGGCCACCATCAGTCCTGTGCAGCCTGCCCTAACCAACATCCTAAGTGACTGGCACTCCTACGACGAGCCAGGAATATCGCAGTAGGACAGCTGAACAAGCGTCACTCCGGCTTCCCTCCCCGAACACTCTAATCCAGCGACAAAAAATGGGGAAGGCTATCGGGCGATGAGTCCGAGAGCCAGAGAGGGAGAGAGGTTAGTGATGTCCCACGGGTGGGAAAAACAGTATTTGCATTGAGATAACGGAGACATGATTGCACCAAAGCGCAGCCTCGGGGCTGTTACCCACCAAGGGATACTGCGCTTACTGGACGGACGGAAGGGGTGGCAGGGTAAGGGAAGGAATACTACAGTTAGTAAACGAAAGCCTTCAACAGCAACCTGGGGAGGCCCTGCAGTCCCCGAATGTGCAAGCTCCGCTATGCCACCTACTACCTCCGGGATCTCTTATGGATACAATATGCATATACAGCAGCTCAAATGCCAGTCCAGAATTGCACCCTTTAATTTTCGAATAACTCACCGTGATTGCCTCGAGGGTATCCAGGATTCTGATAGTCGGGGATTTCAATTCCCCCGAAACAAATTGAGAGAGCCTGTCCTCTTTGACCTACACCCAATGTAATAGAAAATTAATCGAGCTGGTGTGCTGAATGCCACTCTCTCAGCACGTCATCCAGACGGCTAGGTGGAGGGAAGGGCAAATTCCGAGAGTAATTGATCTGGTGTTCACCAGACACCCGGAGGAAGTAAGTGGACTAGAGGTCACCGCCCAGCCTGGAAGGAACTACGGTGTGTTCATCAGATTCCTGATCTAAGGGGCTTCCCCCGGGGTGACATATAGGATGCGGAGGAGCTTCAGGAGTCGGGATGTCATCACGATCAGGGAAGCAGCAGGTTTATTTGACTGGCAGCTCATTATCAGACAGAGCAAGATGGGTGGACCGTCATCAGGGACCACCGTCTCAGGTTGACCGACGAATTATCCCTACTGCGACTCGTCAAAAGGCTGGGCAAACCGCGGTGGTGGACGTGCCGGTCTGCCAAGGCGCGAATGGCGATTCGTAAAGCTTGGGGCCCCGAATTTCAGCCACCGCTGCAATCATCGGGTCAAGGTCATCTTAGCATCGAAATCAGGTTGTCTCGTTATTTTAGCTCTGTTTCCAATGTTAAGACGTAGTGCTGTTCTTACTATAGCAAATATTATCTCTCCTCTGGATGCAGTGACCTACTAGCGCACGCAACTGCGCCACTGCATGTAAATAATCTTAGCTTCTACCGTGAACTATTGCTGCGCCCTATCTTAGTAGAGCTCTTCTCTAAACGCAATATAAGTTCCACTTATCTACTTACTATACTGAGATTTTCCTGTTCCCCATTGAGGTCGAAGGCATTTAGTGACCATCACTCCCCATACAATGGACCCCCCGTTTTTCGTTGCGTATTTTTTTTATTTGGTAGTTGACCGACTCACCTCATTCCGCCCACTTGCTGTTTGCCGTAACTCTTGCTTCATCATGCCACCGCGGACCTCAACTGACTCTCTCAATACCCGAAATGCCAAAGTTGGAAAACCCGGGTCAGCCCAACCTCACCCAGGGTCCGCCTTCTGCTCGGTCTCCCACGTCGACACAGCCAACTTGTCTTCTAGCAAATTTAACTGCCTGGGAAAGGGCGCTGCTGAGAGTAGCAATAAGCTTCAAATCACCGAAGAAACCCCACTAAAGATTTGTCTTCTGGTAACCCTCGTCGAACCCGGGGCAACCACGCCTCCTCACGGACTGTTGTCAGCTGGGAACATTCTCGACTCTATCACGACCGAAGTCTACCGCAGCATTTCCAACTCTAAAAGTGCGTGGTCTTAAATGTCCCTGACCGCCTACCCCTATCGTTGGTCAAGCATAACTTGCTGGGTGCACGCGACGTGGCTCATCATGGATGCCTTTGCACCAGGCTGCGCAAAACCTCCCAGCGTCCTAACGGTCCCCACCTTTTCAGTTTATTGGTGACCTAACAGCAAGAGAGCGCACAACCAACAAATGACGATTGCCGCTTGTTCACCTTACAAGGAAATCAAAATATTTCCCGATATAACACCTCTCCAAAGGGAAATATCTCGATCGCCTAAAGGTAACACAGCTTTGCCCAGCCATACTGGTCCAACTGGCATTGGTGCCAAACCCGCTTAAAACCTCATAGGCACGACGGCATCAACGGGCCCGGCACCCTCTGCTGTCTGCTCTCATGCCATTGACTTAGACACGAATAACTCCCTACCATCGGTCCCACCCCTGCAAAAAGGCCCCTTTGTGGCATTCCCACCAGTAGTTTCCACCTCTGGCTGCCTCAGCCCTTTGGCCACTCTAAAGGACGCTTTACCTCGGTGCCAACTCCGCTCTCTCCCAGAGTAGCCCCAAAGCAAAAAGCGGACACTGGCTCAACCCCCAACCTCTGCCTTACTAATCCTCTCTTGCCCACCCCTCATCTACTAAGTCTTACCAACCGTCGCCCTTTCCCCAGCGACTCTGCCCACTACCCACTCGGTACTCACCGTGATCTGCCATGTCTCACAGCCCCATGCCAAACTTCTTCGAAACCACCTGTGAGTATGCCAGGATCCTCACCCAGGTCTGCACCCGGCCAACTACTCACTTCACCATCTCATCTTCTCTCCCCATTGAGGCTCCTTGATATCCCACCCTCAGCTTCTAGGGGAAATAGGCAGGTACACTGTCCTAGAATTCAATCTGAGGTAACTGAACCTGATTGCGCCAGCCACCCTCTCATTCGATCTCGTTCAACCTAACCCTCCGCTTCTCTTTCCTTATCGGCGCTTACTCTCGACCATTTTGACTATACGCAACAACAAAATCACTCATCTGGCCTGCCATCAAACTTCCCTTTACTTCCGCCTAACCACAATCCTGCGTTTGGCAGTCCCGGTATGCCCGAGTTGCCTCCCCCAACTTTTCGCCATTTCCCATCTCTTACCGAACAGCCATACGGCCATCCTCCCAGTAGTTCCAGGTTTGAACCCGCACCCCATCTCTTCAGGCCTCGTATGCCTCCACCTCACATAAACGCCTCCAAGCCCCTCATGAGCCTCCAACACTTTCCACACATGGCCACCCATATCGTGGCCCCTAACTCTCGTTATTATAACCTACCCCGCCTACATCCGTTCAGTCACATGCCCCCCTACTCCTCCTATAATGGCCCTGCCCAACAGGTACATTATCCCCTGTCATACAATCACTTTTTTCCTGGCCGAAGCCCGCTACACCCCTGATCCTATAGTTAATCACCCTTCAGACCACATCAACAGTCTCTTGCATACCCATATTATCACCCCCCCCCACAACGATCTGCGCAGCCTCATACCGATGACTTACCTGTTTATTGTCCCCCTTTCAACATTACCTACCCTCCCACCTCTGATGACGCTTCTTCCCCACTGAGACCCAGTACCTATCACCATAACAATCCTAATAGCCTTGCACCCGGCACCAGCGCGTTGCTCACCCCGGCACTGAATTCTTTCTTACTAGTCCTTATAAACACTCGATCACTAATAAGAAAAATGTCGCACCTGCGGCCCCTTGCGCTTGCCTCATACCCTGACGTAATACCAGTAACTGAATCCTGGCTCTCCGGAGATACCTCACTTGACCTCGTTCACTTAGCCGGATATCAGTGCTTCTCAAACACTCGCAGGACCAGGGGCAATGGAGGTTGCTTGGTCTTCCTCAAGCGCAATATCCATGCTGGCGTTACTGACCACCGCCCTCTTCTGCTTATCAAAGATTCACTGTGGCTATCTATTCAAGCCTCTTGCGGGAATCTCCTCACTGGCATCATCTGCTTCCCCCCGAGTCTAGAGCTCTCTAAAGTTTACTGTGTCGTGGATGTCTTTATTGCTGCACTTGACTAACCTGTCAGTGAAATAATTATCGCGGGCCACTTTAGCTTTGCTCTAACCTGCTGGTCCTCTTACACCAGCCGGCCCGCCCTCTACCTCTTCTTTTCCTGTGTCCGTCTTTGTGGGTGGGCCCAACATGCCCCCAGCCCTACAAGGATGAGCAAAGCTCTGGACCTAGTATTCTCCATCGGTATTCCTGATATCACTATTCAGGTCGCTGACCACTTCCCGGGTAGCGACCGCCGTAATGCCTCGTGTTATGGCAGCTGCTTCAACTGTTCCCATCCGAATCAACCCGCTTCTTTTGCCCCGACTTTATACTGTAACTGGCCTCTCGTACCAACAATAATCCGTTCCCTTAATTGGGACACTTTTTTCCCAACCCTTTTTACTCCAACTTCATACAGTGCTTAAATGCTGCTCACCCATGTGCCGACGGGCATCCTGTTTCCTGCAGTTTTCCTCTGTCACATTTGGAGCTTAAGCCGTCTAATCTGCAAATTACATTCGCCAGATCGCGCGACTTCACAATTATTCCACGCGTCCACCGATTACAACTCAAGCCATATCGTATGACAGAATCGCAACTAAGACGACAAGAGGCCACCGCTTTGGCGCACCCCAACGAAACTGGTTACCTGTCCAACATGTTTAGTAAAACGTCCAGCCGATCCACTTTGCCTTGATCAAATTTCTCATCTGTGGCTCATACACGGCTAATACCACAGCCTCTTTTTCTGAGGCTTTCAGTGATCACTTCTCTTCCCCTCTTATTGCCTGCCCTGGTGCCCCTCCTTTTGCCATCCATTCCAGCACCTCAGTCCCTGTTTCATTGATTCCCTTCACCCACCTAGAAATTGAAAATTAGCCTCATCCACTAAACCTTCTCCGAAACCGGACCCAGATGGCCTCCCACCGGTCGTTCTCAATTTTGGTTGTCCTTACCTCCCCTTGTGGTTACTTATTGTATACATAACCTCCATAAATCATAGCTTTGTCTCCCCTCAGTGGAAAACCTTTGTCATCACTCCGCGCTCCAGAAAGGGGGTACAACATGACCCGGATAGCTGCCGACCCATAAACCACACCCCAGTAGCCTGCAAAATCATGGAAAGAATCATCAAAAACACTCGGTTCTTTATCTTTTACTAACAACCTACGGCACCCTGGTCATCACGGTTTTCTGAACTCCTGCTCTTGCTCCTCCTGTCAGCTGGACTTCCTTCGTGTTCTTTAGTCCGCAATTGACGCTGGTGACTCCGCAACTTTCCTGTACCTCGACATGTCTATGGCTTTTCACTGTGTTCCCCATATGCACCTGATGGCCAAGATTCGACCTCTTGGTTTAACGGATCCACTCCTCTCTTGGCTTTCCTCATATCTCTCTCGCAGATCTTAAGCTGTGTTGGTTGATGGCCACTTATCTTCTGTCAAGCCAAGTACTAGTGGCGTCGTCCAAGGCAGAGTCTAGGGCCCATTACTATTCCTCATTCATATCAACGACCTTTTCTCCTCCGTTTGTCACTGCACCCTATTCCCCTTCTCCGATGGTATAAGAATAATTTACTCCTTTCGCCACAATGGCCCATCCGCGACCAAATGCTACATAATGGGGGACCTATCCTTTGCTCAAGCCTAGTGCACCTCGTGGTTCATGAAATTCTCCGCGGAGAAAAGCTTCCTCTTACCTTACAAGTGCTCCGTACCGCCCGGCCAAATTAATCTGGGGTCCTCCCCATCCACATACACCCCACTGTCATTGATCTCGGCATACGCTACTCATGTTCCCTAACTTGTCAGAACAGACATCGTTCCAAGCCGCCAAAGCCAGGAAAACCCCGGGCCTGGTACATCGATATCTTTTACTACCACCCAGTCGCCCTTTCATATATCTTTCATTTGTATGACCACTTCTTGAATACTGCCCGACTACCTCCAGCCACTGGCCACGTTCTTCCATTATATCGCTTGAGAATGTTCAGCGTAATTTCGCCAAAAATCTCTTATGGAGTATCCATAAATCTAACGTACCGCCAACTACGTGAGCTCCTACACATTGAGCCCTTGTGTATTCGCCGCATGAGGCTCGGTATAGTCTTCTTCTTTAAGCTAATCCAAACCAAGTCTACACTTCCCGTCATATCTCATTCGTTGCCCCCCGCTCCTATCCCCTTCACCACCGCGTCTTTTTTCTCTCTGTCCCTTAATCTAATCTCGGTCTGACGTCCCGACTCTTCCTGTCGGCCCATTCCAAAATCTGGAATAAGCTTCCTCTCAGTATACGCTGTGCCCCTTTGCAGTGTGCCTTTAAGCATGCACTTCTTATCTACTTAACTGTCTCTAATGCTTTACTTCTAGCTAGTGAGAGTGCCTCCAACCGTCCAGCCTTTGGAAGAGGCCTCACACTGTAACCTTGGGACCTTCGCGCACCAAGTTAGTACCTGAGCTACATGCCTATACTTTTTCCTGTACTCAGTCCACTGTCTACGATCATTGCCTTCCCTGATCCGCCGTGGGTTCATCTCCTACTTTCGGGGCTATAACTCAACGCTTAACCCATCCTGACTGCACCTCTCTCTCTATCTTGGCCCATTCAGCAGACCCTACCACAGTTCCTACTGCCTGTACCCATGCTGAAACAATAAGCTGTGGCCATTCACACGCCCTCCAGTTTCAACCAAGCCTAGGGACCCATCACATCAATGAACCCTTGTTTTGCCGTTGTTTTCAGCTATTTCTCCCCGATAACCAAAGATCCTCAGTTGGGGTATGCCCAAAACTGCACTTTTCTATCTCACTTTCCTGTCCAGTGATCCTCAATTACGGTCGGGCGCTGCACCGATCACTTCTCTGGTAGGCGCGTCCGGTCAACAATGTTATAGGGCCCCGCTGGCTCTGCTATTCAGGGTCCCCCACAACTTGGCCCACCAAACCTGGACCATACGCAGTTATAGTGGCTACTCTGCTCAAATGTATAACCATCACTGATAGCTCGTGCCAGTGCGAACGGTGCGGGGCGCGGTCAGATCCACCGTCTTGGCTGACGCACATGGGGCGTGCAGGTCGCCTGCTATGACGTGCGGGCGCAACTAGGTTGGCTAATCGCACCCCCGTCACCAAAATCGGTTTTCAGGTTGGGCATCCAGTGCACAGCCAGTCCCACCCAATGAAACACTATGCGGATTATAGAACACGACTTTGGGCCTGTGTTACTGCCATCAACAAACTACTCGCTCAGTTCCCTACAACGACTGCTTTTTTTCCGTCAAGCTCGCTGTCAATGTTGATGTTAAAACCTACATTTTATTGTCCAGCAGAGTTTATCATTCCATTCATGCTCTAAATAGCTTGTACCTTTCGCCCCCGCCTACCAACCTCTGCTTTTATTGGCACACTACGATTGCCTATATAAACACTCATCGACCCCCAGATGCCTGTCCTCCTTGCTTTTCACGCCTCATTTTTTGTCTGTCCCAACAGTAAACTTGTCCATTCCCCATGTCAGAACTCATTGCTACTACTCGTTTACTGACAAGCTTATCGTCTCTGTTCTTTTCCTCACCACCACCGCCGAGCGAAGATCTTCGCCTAAATATATTTCACAGTCATCCTGCAGTCAGCAATATGATCGCTGACTATTTTCCCTCTCCGTCAATCCAACTGTTCGCCTACACAGTGCCTTTCATTGCTTTGTCCTGATCTTGCGGCGCACCAAGACTCCATCATGTTTGTAAATCTCAGATATATTTATCATGCAGCTCCGCCGTTGTCACTACCCCAGGGCACCTGTCAAAATGGTCAGCAAAAGTCATTCACTCATCGTCCACCCATCACAACATCACTCTTGCGTGCTATCTCCCACGCAATCGCTTTTCAACGCATCCCAGGCAGATTTGTTGCCCAGCTATCACCTTCATGGGTGATGCTGACGTATCAGTATCCATTTATCCCACAGTACAAACAAGCAGCTGATCGCTTACCTGGCCTTCTTCGGCCTTTCTCTCACCACCATGGCAGACTCTCTATTTACCAAGAGGTGCCATCCTTTTGACTCATTTATTATTATAATAATGATAATAATAGTGGTATATTTCTGGACCGTGGTCGAGAGGCACGCATGTTAGCATGATCAGAGTTTACAATACCACTGAATGAGATGGAAAATTAACACATTTCAAAGAGAGATTCGGACATCACAGCAACAATGGAATAAGGCTGAGGAGAGCTTAAATGAATCAAAGCGGCATGAGAATACACGGCGAGTACAAATTAATTTCGAGTCAACTGCGGAAATAGTAATTAATCGGTCGGATGTAGGAATGTTCGGACGGACATTGGCTTAGGACGCAGGAAATACAATATTCACAAGAATGATGCAAGAAAATGGTCAATAATGCATACGCATGTTCATTTAAAAAGGTAATTGGTGTTGATACAAAGAAAGCAGGGAAGAATTTCATGAAGGTCCGCAAAGGAATACTGATTTTCATAGATTTTTGGATATGAAAAGGAATAGTAAACCCTGAAAAGACGAGACAATTTCCATGAGAAGTAGTGTGTCGTCTGGTGTCCGCAGTTCGCGCATGGTGGGAAATGGATGACGTTCCAGGAAGGAATAGTCAGCAATCGGAAAGCCATATCCACGAGGAACAAAATAAGGCAAGACAAGGGTGAAAACCTTTGCAATAGACCATGTTATGCTGATAAATTGGCGAATATATCATTCTGTTGAGTTTCCTGTGGCTTTTATTTGTCTGTGTTGGGCTTTTTGGGCAAGGGTTGGCTACGGCTTGTGTTCGTTGTTTTATCATGGGAAGGAGGAGGGCATCGCCCAATCTGGACCGGTCACTATTTAATTAGGAGTCCTCGCACGGTGGATTAAATGGCTTCGATATCGGATGGTCTTTTAGTGAGAACTCCTCAGTAAGCCTCAGAGGGGCATATGCAGCATTACTAGGACTTCTTGTGAGTGAAACCCGGTGGCTAGATCGTATTCGCGGTAGCCGGCCTTTGGTGCGGTTGTAGACGGGTAGAGAAAAGGATAAGCCGTCTACACGATATACTACAGCCAGGCAACCTGATGGCCGGTGGTTCTGAGATTGAAAAAGGGGGGATCGTAGTCTGGGAGATGTTCCAGCTGAGGGTTGGCGTGAGCAACATAACAGATAAGAGTACGGAGGTTGGAAATGAGACACAATGGTCTTAGTGAAATGAGGAGCCGTTGGTACTGTGATTCGGTGTTCGTGAAGGCTAACTGGGTTTGCACTACTAGGCAAAGTTGTTGCTTACCGATTCGGCCGTTCACCGGGACGTCCTGTCTTTTGGAGTTAAAAAAGCCAAGGAGGTGCATTCGTACTATAGGGTCTGAGGGCTACGTGGGGAAGCAGCTGGGCAACACGAAGAACCTGAATGGCAAGTTTGCATAATAGGTCCAGAGGATGTGTGGCAAATCCCGCAGTAGTGTTTTACGGGTCGCAGGGAAGCAGCTAGGACACACTAAGAACCAAAATGGCAAGTGTGTTAGATAGATCCAGAAGATGCATGACGAATCCTATCGTGGGGTATCTACAGGTCTAATGCTGCAGGTTGCCGTTAGGTAAGGCTGCAAACTGGAGAGTGGGCTGGATTTTAGGGCAAGAGGAACGCAGCTTTCTTACGAAAAGGAGGAAAAATAGATAAGTAGGCGAGAAATATGGGCGCTTCTCTCCACGTTCTTACACGTATGTTTACACATACAATAATATCTACATGGATATAATTAACGCTTTGATGAGACGGGTCTGTCGTCTGGTGTATCGACTTGTTGCCCAGAGCCACGGTGGTTTTGTGGCTGAGGCCAACAAACATGCCAGGCGTGCATGGGAGGGTACGAGGTGATTGGAAACTAGAGCGGCGGGGGGGGGGGGTGGGTAAGCATATGTGGAGACCAGTTCGCTATCACCCCCGAGTCAGTTCGTGCCTAGGAACCAAAAGCATGTGAAGTGGACAAGGGCTGTGTGGGGTTTTCCATTTCGCAGGGTCAGGTGTGAGCGGATGGGAGACACCGATGGTTGGGGTTTGCCTATCTCCTTCACATCCCGATATTGATGGTATATATAGATCAAATCGACCCCACTAGGTATTTTTGTTCTCCACTTTTTTTTCTAACAGAGGGGTGGTTGAGCCCACATAGGAATTTTCCATAGCCCCTCCGCCCGACTGTAATTTTCCGCGTACATGTCATCTTTTCGCAACTGCTGTGGGTGGTCTGTTTCTCCCACATCCGGGAGCAGCTATGGTGAAGGTGCCGTTGACATCAGGGGTTTTGCTTGCATGGGCTGAGAAAAAACAGAGTGGGGTTGGGCAAGTACACGGAGTAGGACAACGCGTGTTGAATTGTACGCGCCTGCATATATGTTTCATTCTCGTACAGCTCCAGACCGTGCCAAAAACTGCCAGAGGCCGTTCTGGTGTGGTTGAGTTAGGCTGCGCCAGTAGATGTTATTAGTATAGTATAGTATATTTATTGACCGTGGTCAATACACATGCACAAGGCAAGATCAGAGTTTACAACAGTACATGTCAGTGCGAGGTATTCACAAATTCTAAATTTATAAATCACAGCAACCGAAATACACCAGTAAAGTCATGTAGTGTTTGAGTAAACAAAAGTGATAATGGTTGAGGCGGGAATTCCAAATCGGTTTCGAAATCGCTGGGGGCGGGGTGGGTAGCTGGACAGTCGTGGAATTGCTGATATAAGCGACAAATAGACGGTCACTAACAAGTAACCGGGCGAAAAAGATGCCAAAGAACATTGTTAGAAGTAAAGCAAGCGTGGGGCTTTGAAAGTGCAGTCAGAGATACCAGCGGAATATTGGACACTGATCCAGCATTGGGTAACTAATTGTGGAGGAAGCATGTGAAATGAAGGCAAGTGAGTCAAACGTGATAATAAAACGGACCTTTTGTGCAGGTGATTACAGTGTCATATGGAAATTCAGATGAAGGCGAAAAGCTTCGCAGGGACTTCAGTGAACTTTTGAAGAGCATGAATGGTGTATGGACATATAACGGACTTTTAAAGAAAAGAAAAGCCGTCAATGAAACGGATTAGTGGAGACAAGCGTCAATGGTTCGGCTAGGCAGGAGTTGGAAGAGTGTAAAATGTTTTGTTTTGTATTTGATAGAAAATTGGTAATCAAATTATGGTTGGCTGCAGATGGCTGGTATTCTGTTCCGTGAAGACCTTGGTTGCAGGTGGTGGCTGGTAGAATGTTGTGGGAATTTGGTAAAAAGGGCTGGTTTGACGAAGTTGACAGCTGCGAAGGCTGGGTTCCGGCCATTGGTTTCGTACTGCAACGCGGGAAGAATTGAACTGTTGGGTTGGATTATTTGGGAATAGACGTTGAGCGGAGTGTTGATGGTTGCTGTCAGGATCACCTCTGCGATCCGGTGAGACTTTCATGAGGTTTTGTTAATCCATGTACGGTGCCCCATGTAACGTCAGCAGGCGAGAGTATAGGTTTAAATCAGTGATCAAATCGTCCAGTCCTTACGGTAATCCGGAATAAACGTCGATTTGACCGATGGATACCCAAGTAACCAATGCAATCTGGAAGAGATCAGGAGTGCGGCAGTCTGGAGAGTGTTCCAGCTGTGGGTTATGATTATCGTTTATATGGAAGCAAGAAAATGAACATTTTGTTATCCGAACAGTTAGTCATCGTTTGGCTAGTGGACAGGTCTATTAGGGGTCCCTAAACGGAGACTGGTAGCTTTCTAGGGTAGTTGAGTGATAGTAGAGATTTGGGGCGATATCAGGTAGGCGGTGGATGAGGAGAGGGTGTCCGTTTGGGAACCAGGAATAAAACAAAAGTAGATGGTCTGGTCTGGAAGAAGAATGAGAAAATAGGAAGATAACAGTCTGGTCAGTTCACCAGCTGTGGTAAAGGACGGCAAATAGTAAAAAGGGGGGAAAACACAGAGTGTTAAAATGAGGGGCAAACGTGCTGGTATTCGGCAGGGGCATACGGATTCCGGTTGGAATGGGGTCTTAACTTCCCATGAGCATATGCGTAGAGAAGTGAAGCCTAGTTACTAAGGAATGGTAATCCGTGTGGCAAGGCTTCAGTGTACGAGAAAGGCACAAAAAAGCAGGATGGGACGGCTGAGTTCTAGCTTGAGCCAGGAATTAACTGAGAGCGAGCACCCATCGCTAAAGGACGGAACGGTTTTATTTATATATACGCAAATTGTGTGTAGTAAAGTGGCACAATCTAGTTAGGAAGGGGGACAAGTGAGTGGAGAACCCAAGGTATATATATATATATATATATATATATATATATATATATATATATATAGATGTATACGTGGGTGCGATCATCAGACGGGTCATGCGAAAGCGGTCGGACACAAAAGACTATGGCAAGGAAAGTGAGACACAGTGACGCAGCTGAGGATCAACGGTTAACGGAAAGAAGAACAAAAGTTAAGCACGGGCTTATCGGTGCGGCGGATCCTAAAGGCACATTGAGGCCATGAAACGTGAGACTAAAGGGGAAACGCCTAAGTGTGGCTAGAACTTTCAATGGGAAAGTTAGTATTTCGCCTAGAGTGGTCACTGAGCAGGAGTAAAGACCAAGTTCTGCATGAAATTACAGAAGAACCTTAGCTGGGGGATAGGGTGGGAGCAGAAATGGTAACGTCATAACTGGGTGTTGAGTTCAGTTAGTGAGTCACGCTAAATGCGATGAGTCAGACTGGATTTTCCAGTTCGAAATCGCAGAGGTGGTGAGCGAAGTATGAGTGGTGGGACCTGGTGCGGTAGAGAGGCATTGTAAGCTAAGAGATATCGAGGAGCGTTGAGTTACTCACCATGATTTTGTTAATAATTATAGGACAGTAATGAGTATATATATATATATATATATATATGTATACGTGTACCTATATATATATATATTTGTATATGCAAATATTATATATATATATATATATATATATATATACATATATATATATACATATATATATATATAAATCCAACCAGGGGTTTGATACTGAAGCAGTTTTTATGGCAATGTTGAGGTTGGTTTCAGGGCCGCATACGCAATATAACTAAATAAAGTTATTAAATCGTGGGGCGAGTGAGAGATGTTGACAACCTGTGGGGAGTAATACGGTGGTCTCTATAAATGCGAGCGCATCTGAAAGGATTTATTTCAAAGTTGAATTAGCAGGATCCTATAAGTTGGTATGGGAAAACAGTTAGTGGACGCAGACATGCTTACATATGTCGATGGCGAAGGCTAGAAGCGGTCAAACAAAGCAATCAGAATTTTTAAAGCGGTGAGGTTATTTTGGAAGGTAAGGTAAAGAGAAAAAGCAGAGCAATGGCTTAAAAGTCAAGGCCTATCTCGTAAGCTTGACTTTCGGTTACGTGAACGTTGAATAAGCGCAGAACAGTTGGGACAGTAAGGAATTTATCAATAGCATGCACGAATGCATACTTTGACCGAGAAGATCTGATGTGCAAGGGAAGTTTATTCCAGATTCTGGAGTACGCGAAGAGAGAGAACTTAGAGCGTAGAACAGTCCTCGCGGAGGGTGTGGTAATAGTATACTGTCTATTCCGGAGTGAATATGCAGTATCCGGGGAGAAGCACAACTGGTTGGAGGAATAGGACTGCTTAGTCAATAGCTTATACAGAAATATCAAATTTAGCTTGATGCGACGAAGCCATAGTGGTTCGATTTTGAGAGATAAGCATCGTTCCCTGTAGTTTAAGTTGGACGACCAACCGATAAGCTGTTTTGTGAATCTTCTTTGAATACATTCGATAATAATCCTGTCGGATTTTCTCATGCTAGTGAAGATTAGGGGACAATATTCGAGAAGGGGCCTGGCATGTACTTTGTACATGTAGAGAATGCTCTGCCTAAGCTGAAAGGATCTGAACAGAAGACCAAGACACTTTTTAGCCTTCGCCGTTTGGAGGACAGCATGTTCCGAGAAGTTGAAAGAGCAAGAATAACTTAAGCCAAGGTCTCTTACTAAAGGCTGGCTGTCGATGGGTGAACCGCCAATGCATAAAGAACCAGGAGGAACCTGGCATTTGTAAGTGAGGAAAATACACTTGTCGGCGGAGAATTTCATCGCCCAGGTTGAGCACCATTCATCAAGAGCGGCTAAATCAGCAGATATTTTAGGGATAGTAGTACTGAGGTTGCCAGGCGAGAAAGTGTAGACTATCTTAATGTCGTCCGCGAACAAAAACGGCGTGCCATTAAGTATTGTCGGAAACATATCATTTATATATAGGAGGAAAAGCAGGGGGCCCAAAACACTGCCCTGAATAACACCGCTAGTAACAGGCTTAGGATTAGAGGTGTGCCCGTTAATTAAGACAACCTGTGAACGATGAGATAAGTAAGACGAGAACCAAGAAAGAAGTGGATCGACAACCCCAAATGACCGTAGCTTTGTTAAAAGGTGGGGGTGAGGGACACGATCAAATGCCTTGGATAAATCAAGATAAAGAACAACAAGAGATTTCCCACTTTCAGCAGAGTCGGTGACGAGATTCAGAAAATCATACTGACAAGTCATGCAGGACCGTGAACGGAGGAATCCATGTTGGTTGTGGTTAATAAGACTGAGGCTTAATAAATAGTTAATAATATTATCTTTAACTATTTTTTCCATTATTCTGGATAAGATGGGGGTATGGTTTATAGGGCGGTAATTGGATACCTCATGTAAAGGTCCTTTTTTATGAATGGGAACGATTACCGAGCGCTTCCAATTAGCAGGTACGGTGCTACCATTAAGTGAAAGAGTGAAAAGGTTAAGCAACAACAGGGGGAGATCCGGTCCACCATTGACGAGTGCAATTGGTGGTAAGCCATCGGGGCCTAATCGAGGAGAGGGTTTGCTATTGGATAGTAGCTTGGAAATACTCCTGGCATCGAAGGGTATCGTAGAAAGGACAGAGTCGGTAAGTGGTGAAGATGGGGGCGGGGCAATGACAGTAGCTGGAGCCATGGCTGAAGCAAAGAATGCATTGAAGGCTTCGGCTATACAAGGTGGGGAGGTGATAGATGAGTTATTATCCAGAATTAGAAGTTGGAAGTCGGCCTTAACATCAGCGTTTCTAGACTTATGCAACATAGAAAGAAGTTGCGACTTGTTAGGATGACTCAAAGCCTTAGCTTCTTGGTCACGAAGTCGCGTATTATCTTGTCGTTGAATAAGTGTGGAGAGGCGGTTTAGACGAATAAAAAGTGAAAAGTCGTTGGAATTATGTAGTTGTTTGAGAAGTTTATGGTACTTCTTATGGAGTGGCGAGACAGACGACCTCTTTTTAGGTACAGCCTGGGCAGTATTGGACAATTTTTCCAGACAATCGGAAAAGAAGGAGTAGAAAACATCCGCAGCATGCTGAGGGTCCTGGGTGAGGAAATAATCACCCCAGTCTTTCTGCCGAAGAAGCGTGACTAGCAAGGCCCAATTTCTGCATAGGAATGTATTGTTGGGGGGGGTGTGCGGGACTAGGTGGGCCACTAAGGGGCAGATGGCAGATAACCATTTTATGGTCACTACCGGGGAAATTTCGTGTTACGGTCGCGTCGATGAGAGGCATGTTATGAGTAAATACCAGATCTAGTATGTTCCCATTTCTGGTAGGTTCGACAACATGTTGTGTCCAGCCGCCAAGATGAATGCTAGTGATCAGGTCCATAAGATTTGGAGGAGCCGAGAGGGTGGGCCAACAGATGTGAGGGAGATTAAAGTCACCCGCAATAAGCTTGGTTCCAGAAGGAAGGAAAGAGAGGTATTCGAAAGACCTAATGAGAAGTGGAAACAATGAACTGGGGGAACTTGGTGATCGATACACGCAGCCAATGTGAAGAACAGTGGTTTGGAGGTTCATAGTGAACCAGAGAGAATCAGGAATAGAATCGAGTGCCGTATGTAAAAGAGGGGTCGTGGTGTAGGCTTCCTTGACGTAGGCTAGGCACCCACCACCACGCCGGTTCGGTCTATCGGTCCTTAGAAGACACTACCCTACTAAAGATACTTGATCATTGGAAGTGCTCTCAGAAAGCCAGGATTCCGTTATTAAGATAATGTCGTAATTATTTGTAAGGACAAGTTTTTTAAGGTGCGGGAGTTTGTCAAGAATAGAACGCGAGTTGAATAAGGCTAGAGATATACCATTTGTAGGAGGTGGTATAGGCACATCAGAGGGGTGGTGTAATTTGGAAGGAGGCAGGCTATCGCGATTGGAAGGAGTGAAGGTTAGGGTCAAAGGGGAATATGTTGATGTTGGGGCTAGTGGAGGTTCAGATGGGGTGGCTTCCAGCCAAGCTGGATTAAATGTTGCAGTGAGAGGGACTGCTGAGGGGTAGAGAGACTGGGCATCAACGGAGGGGGAAACATCGGAGCAAAGGGAAAATCCTGTGGGGTTTGGCGGGTCGATATCAGACAAGGGTGATTAGGAGCTGTCGAGAAATACCGGCCAGTCGGAATCGAGTACTGGCTGAGGGGGGGTGCAGAGAGCAGGGTTGAAAATGTGTGAGGAATAGGGGTGTAGGGTGGTAGGTTAAGCTGCACATTGTGGTAGGGGTAACTCAAGTTGGGTGGAACACCAAATATGGAGCAGTTAGAAGCGGGAGCAGTGGAGATAGTTTTTGGGTGAGAAGTACGACGTGTGGCAGATTGGACGGCATGTGGATGCCGTATTTTGGTATTGACAGGCAGTGAGCACGGTGAATTTGTAGGGATCACCGATGCATTGGAGCAAGGGGTATTTTCTAAGGTCGAAACCTTATTCCGTGAGTTAAAGCGAGTTGATTTAAGAGGAGACAGTTGAATGAGGGAGGGGCTTGTGAGAAGAATAGGAAGACTGTTAGACCTATTCCTCTGGACGGCGAGTAGTTTATCACCGGAGGGAACAGATGGCGAGTTAGAGTTCGGGGTGTATCCAACAGGCGATGAGGTGGGAGAGCGAGGCAATAATTGGCGTCTCTTACTGGGTGGCAGTAAAAGGGGAGAAGCGGAAATGTCAAGATCAACAGTAATGGGATTAGATTTTAAAGAGTACAGTACGGGAGCAGATGAGGAGGCAGTGGGCGGTTGTGAAGAGGCGGGAGACGCGTGTAAAGGTAAAGCAGTAGGGACTTGAGAAGGAGCTGTGGAGCGACCAGCCGTCTGTGTTGAAGGCTCAGAACTATCAGGCGTCGTTCTAGTGGGGAAAGTCGAAGGAGATCTGGTAATTTCCCTTTGAAGTGGGGTTTTATCTTCGGCTATTTTTATGTTTTTATAAGGAGAATTAGAAGCTATAGTGGAACGCATTTTTATGAACTCTTTGGCAGACAGATCATCTGCAAATCGCATAAGGATTGGACAGTTGAAGCGCTGAACGCGCTTACGCAGCCTTGTTATTTGACAAGGGAGGTGGGCCATACCGCATGCATTCAACAGTGTGTGCTTGACATGCTCCAGAGGTATTCTCTCTGGGACATTAAACACGACTGCATTACGAGAGTTCCTCACTCTTATGAGAACTTCGGATGCAACAGAGTCGATAAAGCGGCCCGCAGCTGTCAGGTTTTGTAAGGTGGAATTTTCGATGCGTTCAGTGATGCACAGTAAGGGGGCGAGTTTACATATCGTATCTTCCAAATTCAGAAGCCGAGACTTTATATCCGAAATACTTCGGTCTAGAACAGCTGTTCTTTCCGTCGCCAAGCCTACAAAGTCACAGAGGTCAACCGAACATTGTTTTAAGGCCACGGGAGTTTGAAGAAGCCTATTTTTCCTAGTGACCGGGGTATGAGTGGACGGGGTAGTATTGGAAGTCTTCTTTGCTACACGTGGCATTTTGAAATATCAAAAAGATGCTGTGAATGAGGTGGAAGAGTAACGGAAACTAGAGCTGGGTTAGAATTTACTACTGAGAAAAAAATACCTGAATTTCTATGGGTTAACGGAATACTCTAAGGAAATATAATTTTTAGTATTTCCTAAGACAGATGAATGAAAACTATATCGATAACAGCACGCAAAACGACCTGGTGTAGCGCAAGTGATGCTTGCACACATGGAGAGAGGATAGCAGTCTTTGTTAGGAGATCGATTCATAAATCTTGGCGAAATAGACAAGCTTTCACGTCAGGAAATATAAAAGGAGGAAACTGAGGCCAACAGGTAGCTACTGGAAGGTGCATGTTTGGGACGAAAGATTTTCAACCGGGATGATTGAGGAAAGCAAATTACGGCCGGACAAAGAAGCTGAGAGGATCGGAAGCCAGAATAAATAAGAGAGGAGTCGAAGGATCAAGGAGTGAAGTGGTGGGTGGTGGGACTTAATGTCCTCGGATCCAGCTCCACTGAACCATTTGGTGCTAGGGGAAAACATCAATGGCTGAAAACCTTAAGCTAGGGGAAATTTGTTTTACGTGGCTGATCTAGTACTATATAGTGAGGGAGGCAGTAATTGTTTGGACATATTTGTGAAGACCCGCTAGAGAATTATATAAGGCAGGGTTGTATAGGGGTCAGGTGATAATAGGTGAATGTGGGTGAGTAGCAAGAACCGGCAGGCATCTGGCTAGTTACAGCTGTAAACGACAAAACTGTATCATTCTGCAATGTGGGTTAAGTGCGATATACGTAAAGAAAGTGATAGTAAATAGTAAGCCTAGCGTCTGTCGTTAGGCAGGAAAAGGTAGGTTCTGGATATGGTGCCATGATCCTAGTAGCGGAACCCGTTTTCGAAGGCCAGCTCGACGGATGGCAGAGAGCGGGAGGGGAGACGGAAGCTGGGGTTCTAAAGTTCGACGCCTTCTTCATAGGCTCGGTCCTCAGATATGCTGGCGTGAGTCAAAGATAACATATGGCTAAGGGTAAGTTGTGATTTTAGGGACTGGCTAAACCGGGTTATTGACGCACATTTGCGAATGGTCCGAGGCAGCTTGTTCCAAAGCTTTGAATATTTAATGGGAAAGAAGTTGGATCCTATTGCCAGCCTGAACTGTGAGATGGTCAGACTGAAGTTTATGTGGCGCGGAGAGTAAGATGAGGGTAGCGAAAACAGTATAGGTTCGGTGGAAGTGAACGCAGAACGATGAATAAGTCTATGTAGAAAACACAACTTAAGCCCGACATGCCTAGGCCTTACAGGGTCAAGTTTTAGTAGAATGCATTGCTCTTTATAGCTCAGTGGAGAAGAATATCCTATTAACTTCATGGTGAAGGTGCGCTGGACTTTCTCCGGGCGTATTCTATCCGATTTAGATATTCCAGAGAAGATTATGGGGCAATATGCGAGGTGGGGTCTGCCATGGGATTGGTATGTAGGGAGAATACTATGTTCCATTTTAAATGATCTGATAACTAGGCCTATTATCTGTCTGGCCCTGGCCGTCTGAAATGAGACATGTTCCGAGAATTGCAGATTGTTAGTGTATCGAAGCCCAAGATCCTTCACTGATGAGCTTGGGGCGATGGGTACTTGGTTCATTGACAGAGTTCGGAGAGGGAATTGACATCTGTAGGTTGTGTAGAAGCTTTTGGACGTCCAGAAGCACATTTGCCATGAAGTGCACCATTGATCAAGTTTCTCAAGATCACCATCTATTTCAGACAGTGCTGTGCTCAAATCTTGATGGCGGAACTCATAAACGGTTTTGATGTCGTCGGCAAAGAGGAAAGGCTTGTCGTGTTGCACAATCGAAAAAATGTCGTCATTATAGAGCAAGAAAAATAGCGGACCAAGTACACTTCCTTGTATGACTCCACTAGTGACAGGCACTGGTTGCGATAGATGACCATTAGCATATACAACGTGGGTTCGGTCCGACAGGTGGGAAGTGATCCATAAAAAAAAGTGTCATAGATACCGTAGGCCCGGATTTTTGTTAACAACCGGGAGTGAGGAACTCGGTCGAATGCCTTGGTCACATCGAGGTAGTTGATAATCATAGATTTGCCATTGTCAGCTGCCGTGGTCAGTAGGTTGAAAAAATCAAACTGGCATAGGGTACAAGAACGTGACTCTAGGAAGCGGTGTTGACCGCTGTGAATGAGGTTATGGGAAATCAGATAATCGGACATCCGCTGTGTAGTCAAACGCTCCATTATTCTGGCAGCTAAAAGGGGTATGGTTAATAGGACAATAACTTGAGTGATCATGCACTGGATCCTTTTGCAGATAGGAAAAATGGTTGAAGTTTTCCACTGGGATGGAAAAATGCCACGTTTAAGGGATAAGTTATAGAGATTTATAAAGTTAGTAGCGATGTCAGTTCCACCAAGATGAAAGAGTGCTGGAGGGATGCCGTCACAACCAGGGCTGGAGGAGGGTCTAACACGCAGCAGTAGGTGGGCCACATCGCTCAAACTGAATTCCATGTCAGGGAGAACTTGCTCGGTGATGAGAGGCAAGGGTGGCGGACTTGAAGTGGCGTCAGTGGCCATGGATTCTGAAAAGAAGGTTTTGAGCACCCCAGCAATTTCGGCTGCAGATTTAATCTGCCTGTTGTTTCCCAAAATTAAATAGGGTATCCCTGAAGACTCTCTCTGATTTCTGCTCTTGAGCAGTCGAGACAATCGGTACGATCTGTCGAAGGAATTCAGGACCAAAAGCTCCCGCTTTCTCAGCAGTTCATTTGTCCGAAGACTGATGGTTATAGAGAGTGGAGCTGCTCTAATATGGAGAAGTCTCTGGTTTTTGTTATAGATCCGCAGCTTTGCATGTTTGTTTTTCAGTTTTGTTCGGTGAGAGCTGCGGGCTTGAGAGCAGCTGGTCCCGATGGTGGTGACTGCTGACAAACAACTATGTAGCTTATGGTACAGTACGTCACTGGCGAGCTGAGAGTCGTGCTGTAGGAAGTAGTCATCCCAGTTGAGGGATCGAAGCATGGGCATGAGGTTCGTCCAGTTTATCGTGTTTAGAGGCTGTTGAAGTGAGCTGCATATGGAGTCTATGGGTCCGGCTGTGAATCTGCAAGGTAACATTCTACGGTCACTGCCTGGGAAGAGATTGAGGGCGGTGGTTATCACATCGGATAAGCCAATGATAAATAGCAGGTCAAGTATGCTGATTCCTCTGGTTGATGTCATTAAGTGCTGGACCCAGCGCCCTGCGCGTATGGTCGAAACGAAGCTCGTGAATTATTGGGGTGATGACAGAGTGTCCCTGCAGATACTAGGTGCATTGAAATCGCCAGCAATGAGTTTTGACGGGGAGGGTAATAGTGCAAATTGGTCAAAGGGGTTGACTATGTGGGCGAGGTCCGTGATGTTTGAGTTGGGTGGTCGATAAACGCAGCCGATATGGAGTGGAGTTGGCCAGAAGAACCGTTACCCACATTGAGTCCTGAATTGAGTCCAGTGTCTGATCAGAGAAGGGAATCGTATGCAAGCTGTTTTTAATTTGGATCAGACAGCCTCCTCCAGGACGACGACGATTTTTTATGAAGGTTTGGCAACCAGCAATATAAGTTTCGTTTGATGGGACAGAGTTATAGAGCCAGGTTTCGGTTATGACAATGATGTTGTAGTCGGATGGTGGTCCTATATCATGAAGAATGTCAGTTTTTTCAGTAATGAGCAAGCGTTGATGAGGAGCAAGGTATGTGCAACCGTATCTTCGTGGCGTGGAGTAGGAACAACCATCGGCGGGTGTTGGTGGCTAACACTACCGAGGTGGCAAACCTCACTAAGTGGACTCATAACGTCAGGATTGTCAAGTATGGAAGCGATGGAGTCTAAACAGGGGTTGAAAGTGGGGAGCCGGCTATGTGAAGAAGGGGTATGGCTGGGTTGGGGGGCTGTCAAGAAAAAATGGTCGTTTGGGGAGGTGGGATTTCCGGGGTGGTTGAAGTATCCAGGTGGGAGTTGGATGCTGAGGTAATGGGTAACTGCAAGTGAGATGGTAGAAAGCAGTGGTGACTGGGTTCAACGGGATAAGCAGGGGGCGTGTAGTTGTCGCTCGACCGGGACCGACGAAATAACTGTAGATGGTTTGGCTGGCACATCCTGTTTTCAGGAACGAGCGTGGAGCTTGAAAATCGAGGTCTTTGGTTATAATTCAACTGGGGGTTACTTATTTGTATCATTGAAGGAGAGAAATCGGTTACAGAGGTTCGGCGGAAGGTGCTGGCGCTCAGCCAGATGACTAGGAAACTGTTTCGGGATACTTGGAGAATATGGTACTTCTGGCCCCGATGCATGATGATGCGTTACTCGGTGGCCGTTTTCGCCTTATTGTAAAGTGTAGTTGGGAGGACCTTGTCGATTAGCCGAGGTACCACGCTAATACGGCTAGGTGGAGTTGGCTGCTTTAGGGTGTTGCGGGGTTGCGTCCTGTTCGCCAACAAGCGTGGATTATTTGGGGTGTACTTGGATTGCTTGGTCGGGGTTCTAAATGGGGCTCTGAGGAGACTTACGGTGGGATAACGGGGGTAGCCGGAGTAGTTAAAAGCTGTGGGGGACACAGAATTCTGTCGGCTGATGGGGCAATTGGCTATATAATAGATCATGCCTTTTATGAACGATTTGTGTCCGCAAGATGGTGGAGAATGAGTTAGGGCAGGACGGGCTGTTGGCGACAGACTTCCCCGGAGTCTTTTTCGGTGGTGAGACAGTGGGCAGTAGGTTGACGTTTGCAGCGGCAGGCTTGGATGCACGGGACTTTGGTGGCCCTGGGCTAATAGTGGGTTTGGCATGGATATCGTTGCTGTTTGTGGGAGCGGAGGCTGACGGTAGAAGACAAGGCCGTTTGCTAGGAGGATAAGCTGGAGATGGGGTGGTGGTCAGGTCTAGGTCAACAAGAGTAGTGCATGCAACTGAGGGCGTTTGTGTTACGGGGTGACTCGACAGGCAGCGAGAGGACGCGGTGACTGGTGTTCCAGCCAAGGGTTGCGTTGGTGAAGCTAAGATACTTTTTAGTGATCGAAGAACCTCTCTTTGTAGGGGCGTTTTATCCGGTAATATTCTGATTCTTTTTAATGGGGTGGCGCTAGTAATGACCTGCCAACCGTTTATGAATTCTCTGGCTATTACTTCGTCAGCGAATTAGAACTTCAAAGGACAGTCGTTGCGTTGTGATTTTTTGCGCAGCCGAGTGCAATAGCACCTGTGGTGTGCCATGTTGCAAGCATTCAGTATGGCGAGTTTGGTTGACGGCAGGGGCAGTCGGCCAGGGATGTTGAAAACTATCGCCTTTTGGCGTTGGCTATACGATTATGAACTTCGGTCGCAATTGAGTCCAAGAAACTCGCGTAAGTACCAGGCTTCCGCATTCCACCTTTATCTCTTATGCTGTAGTTGCTGGTACACCCCAACCTTCTCCGCTATGTCGTGCAGCTTAGTTCGCCCGTCATCTTGCATGTTACACTTGGTACAACGTTCATTACCTGCGCCGCACCTACCTGTCATCCACTCTGTCATCTCCCCTGTGAACTATCCTCCCTTTTCATCGCCGTAGATTTGCGCACCCATGTTGAATTATCTTTTATTTCCACAATTCTGTTCCTCGACCAACCCAAAATAAACAAACAGTTCGCTTCACGCTACACGTTTTCCTAAGGCCTTCCATTCATCATCACTATGGTGGTATCCTCATCCCTCCGCAAGGGCCACTCGGGCGCCTTACAACTGCCTCCGCCAGCATCTAATCACAATTTGCCATTGCCACCTTTGCCGGATGTTTCATTTTATTCCGAATTCGAAGTTCTATTCTCGTCCTTCGTATCAGACTCAGTGATCCAGTAGCCATCGCTCTACAGCTGCTGTAAGATCAGCCCGTCAAAAAGGTCACCATGTCACTTATAGACCCCATACTCCATTATCGCTTCTGCACGCAATTCACCTCTGCCAACGCCACATGATGCACTTCAAGCTGGTTTACTGCCATGATTCCGTATCTTTCTTTTACTTTGTAACACACATAAACTACTGCAAATAAAGAGCTGAAAGCCTAACAGTAACAATAATAGTGATAAAAGTAGCAATGATAATGTTTTATTCAGGATAACCCCGATGCATTTTGCAAAGTAGGATCAAACGGTACAACTGAATGCGGAATTCGAATTCCAAGAGGGCGACACAAGTATGTGCACTGGATGCGGCGTGGGAGAAAACATTTGGGTTACTCTTTATGGTGGGGCCGGCGAATTTGAACTCAAGCTCGGGTGGTCGAGCCAGCCGGGTCCAGATGGCGCTGGTTGGAAGTAATAGAGTTTCACTCAAATATTACAAGAAGGGGGAATGCGCAACGAGAGGATCAAATGGAATTGACGAAAATTTTGCTTACCTTGAGGAAAAAGAAGTTTCCAAGGGGGAGGTAAGCCAGCCACAGCCCTCCGCGATGTACGGAATGGCTTGGGATTGAAAACCAAACGATGAAGAGGAGTGAAATTGCGGATACAGAACAAGAAAAATCATTCGAGGATTACTTTTATAACGTTTAGCGACCGAATATCGGCTGAGTCAGGTAAATACCCAGTGAGGGGCCCATCTGTAGAGAGATTATAATAATGATGGTATATTTCTCGACCAAGGTCGAGACGCACGCGCAAGCGCATGATCATACCCAGGTGGTGGTGAAAGAAGTGGCCGGATGTAAATAAGTAACCGTTGAGCAGATTGCTTACTTTCAGGAAAGTGGGATATGATGCAACAAAATGGAAATGGGAACTGGGTGTTTGATAAATGTGTGATGCTTGGCGATGATAGTAGAGAAGACACGGTTTGCAAAGGAGATGGGCATTTAAATGACAAGTAAGTATTTACGTAATGATTAGCGTTATCTAACGGCCGAACATGACTACTGGAGAGTTGCAAGGATCAAAACTGCCTGAGACGATTTACCAAGGTAGAATACCGGATATGAAAAAACAAAACAACCCATTAATACAGTTGCAGAGTTGGGCGGCTGGATTTGGTTGGAGTCAGTGACAAACCAAGTGGGCAGCACATCTGAAGAAGTCGCTGAAGTGACGTTGGAAGAAGTGGCCGGACACAGACTTGTAATCGTTGAGCAGATTGTTTACTTCCAGGAAGCTGGATTATGATTCTCCGGCCTACCTCTGGCTATTTATTCCTTCACCGCACTTGAAGCCCCTCCCTCTATCCTCTGGGCTTGTTGGTCTCCTTCCTTATGACTGGCTGCGTCGGCATCTCACCATCACGTATTACCACCGCACCGGCCTTCGACTAATGGCACTTTGTCTCTGATGATCTATTCTTGCACATCCTCGAGTTTTTCCATTTACTTTTCACACCACGCAGTGTGTAAACAACTCTTTGAATTCCCCTCGATGAACTCTTCTCTCTTTCTCTAATTTTTTTGACGAATTTCCCTTCGTTTTACGAAAAATTCTAATTTAATGGTTATTTCCGGCACTATTTATGCGCACAGTTCCTCTTTTTGAACCCACTCCAACCACCATTAGCCAAGTCGTCCATTTGACACTGAACTTCGAATTCGCCGGGCATTATTACCTTTTTAGTTCAATCTACCACTACCATCATTACTCGTTGCACGAATGTTGTACCCTAGTAAAAAATCCTATTTTGACACCAGTCGAATCTTCTGATAATGCACTCTGGCATACTTCGGGCGCATCCGAAATATGCCATCATTGGGTGGACTTCAGAGTTTGGTGCAATATACGCGAGCCCATGAGAGTGCCATTGGGGTGCAGCAAGAAAGTCAGGCAAGATATAAAGCCGCCATAGCGCATAGAGTAAGGCCATGTCCTAAGGCTTACTATAACTAATTCCAGTTAAGGGCTGCAGCAAGAGCCCCTTGGGGTGTATAGTCTATGAAAGCGGAGGTCCGTGAACAAGAGCTTACGATAAAGAGCAAACTCTCAATAAGTTCTTTGAAGGTGTTCGTAGACGAGACACCGGGAAACGGCGTAAGACAACTATAACCCAGCAGACGATTATCATGAATGGAGTCGTCATTGGTAATAGTGAGGTTGAACTGACGCTGAAAAGTCTGAATAGCAATAGGGCAGCGGGGCTTGATGGCGACCATCCCGCCATTCTAAAAGCCCTGGCCAGTGGACTGGCTGAGCCGCTAACACACCTGTTCAATGTATCTCTATGATCCGGGGAGCAACCAGACGATTATGGGAGGGCGCAGGTTGTCCCCCGTGAGCTTACTACTTACCACCTTTCAAGTGCTAGAGGGCCGGGTCAGGGAGAGACTGACAGAACATCTACGGGCTCACCAGCTGATTGCGAAGCAGCAACACGGGTTTGATAAGGGTGCTCCTGCCTCACTAAAGTGCTATCGATTTTCGATGAGTTTACTAGCAGATTAGGCTAAGGGGAGCGAGTAGAGGTATGTTACATAGACCTTCAAGAAACCTTCGGTTCGGTAAAGCATCGATTATTACTGGGAAAACTGAAGGCAACTGGATTGGCTCCATAGATTTTGAGGTGGATCGAGGGTTACCTGAGTAACAGAGCCTAGTCCGTGCTTGTCAGTGATACCAGGTCTACACTGGCCCAGGCAAGCTGTGTTGTGTCACAGGGTTCCATCCTGGTACCACTGTTGTTCTTGGCGTACACGAGTGGCCTGATAACCATCCTAGACTGCTTGGGGTTTCTGTTCGCATATGATATCAAAGTAGTAGGTGAACCAGCCCCAAGGTGACTGCGAACCGACTTAAACAGGATTAGTGCGCGGACCGCAAAGCTGGAGCTGCCACCGAATTCAGCCGAATGAAACACTTGCTGGCAGGCAGGAAAAGCAACGAAGACAGGTACTTAGGGCTGTCCGCCTCTGTCAGGATGGATTCCGCCGGTGTGGTAAGAGACCTAGGTGTGTTTGTGCACGAGAGCCTCAGATTCGCCGAGAAGTGCGTGTCAGCAGCGGTCAAGGCAAACAAAACGCTTTTCGAATTAAAATGAACGATGGTGTCTACAGAGGCTGCGGTAATTCTACCTACATACGGGGTGACCGTAAGGCATCACTTGGAGACTCAAACATGGGCACCGGGCCCAGTGAAGTACAAAATGCAGTTAGAAAACATTCAAGGGAGGTTTACTCGGAAGACAAACGGGGTGCAAGGGAAGTCGTACAAGGGAAGGGGGAAGGCCCTAAGTCTAGCCTCCTTGGATCGTCGTAGGCTAAGGGAGGATCTGATAGATTGCTATAATCTACATAAGGGAATCATTACGACCGACAGACCATTACTGATTCCTAGTCACAATGTTGCTCTCAGGAGACCTGAGTATAGATTGGACCAACCAGGAGCAAGTAAGTGCACAAGGACATGTTTGTTCTCCTACTGTGTCATAAACAAGTGGAACGAATTCCCTTCACAAGTGATAACAGCAAACTCAGTCGTTGCCCCTGGGCAAGACCTGGAGGCCTGCTGGACAGAGGTATTCCCAGACTGCCGTGATGTTCTGATGGCTAAGCTTGGCGTTCAGGTTGAGAACGTTTCATCACCAGTCGAGATGACGTCTTCTGGGCAGACTGTTACCTAGGAAGCTTTTTTCATTCTTATTATCTGCCTTTTTCTCCCCTCCCGACTATCTCTCTCAGGTCTTTCATATCACCCTACTCACCACCGTTTCATATTAAAGCCACTATATTATTAGGGGACTCATGGTATGTCTCACCTGGGGACAGAAGTGGGTTGTGGCGGCGAACCTCTATTAGCTTGAGGTTGCTGTTCCCGAAGGCGAGCCTGCATCTTTTTCCTCCTCCTCAGCCACTGAAAATACCGAATTACTTTGGATACCCGAAAGTTGCAGCGCGGCGGGAACTCTTGGGCTAGCATTGCAATAAAAGGGTCATTCACTGACTCAAGCCGCAAGCCCTGTGATCTGACCTGACCTGACCAAATCAAAGCAGACTCCCTGGGGGGATACTTTGGCAGTGTACATAGAATGGATAGCGAGGTAAGAGTAGATCCGACTCTGATGCATCCTGCTCCCCAGTTAAGTAAGCTAAGCCTCTCAGGGGAAAGCTTGCATAAGTATCTACAGGAATTCAACAGCCACAAGTTAGAGGGCCCAGATGGCGTTCATCCAGCTACCTTCAATCAGTTGGCGGATATCATAGCTCCATCGATGTACAACCTACAGGGGTCCACTTTGGACCAGAGTAAGCTGCCTCAGGACTGGAAAGTCGCCGCCGTCGTGCCAATGCATAAGAAAGGACCTAAGTCGGCTTTGAATAACTGCAAGCCAGTAAGTCTAACTAGCATCCTATGTAAAGTCCTTGAGAAGATCATCCGTGCCCACATCTGCCAGCATTCACTGGCGCACTCTATGTTAAGTCCGGCCCAGCACGGATTCCCGAAAAACAGATCTTGTCTGACCAGCCTCTTGTGCTTCTCAGAAGAAGTAACTCGACGACTGGACGGAGGTAAGCAAGTTGAGGTATGCTACCTGGGTTTTAGCAGGGCGTTCGACTCCGTTAATCATCGTCTTTTGTTGCGCAAGATGGAGACTTTCGGTACAGGTTGGCCAGCATTTAGGTGGCTGGAGGACTTCCTCTCCCACAGGACGTTTTACGTCAATGTGGGGGACAGGTGCTCCAGTTTGGTGGGTGTCACCAGTGGTGTAACTCAGGGATCCGTCCTAGGCCCGGTCCTATTCTTGTTATTTGTTAATGACCTGGCGTCCGCTCTTCAATCGCCCAGCCTTATTTCTGCGGATAATGTGAAAATTATTGGATCTGAGGGTAGGGTGGACTTGGGCAGGGATATAGGTACCGTCCTGGACTGGGCATACAAATGGGACTTACCTCTGAATGCTAAAAGAAGCCATTTGTTGTCAAGAGCAAATAGAGCTTAACTGTCGCTCATGATCAAGGGCTGTTCGCCATAGAAGCAGTCGTTAGGGTTAAAGACCTTGGGGTCATCATGAACAGTGACTTTAAATGGTCGGAGCAGTGCAACGCTGCTGCACAAAAGGCTCGCGGGGATCTTTTGAGACTGCGATCAGCTTTGGCCTACAGGCATTCAGAGGTATTCATACCTATTTACCTGACTATCGTACGACTTCACTTGGAAGGTAGCGTGCATGCTTGGTCACCCTTCTACAAAGCGGCGCCGCCTGCCTAAAGGAAGTCCGAAGTCTCGTGACGCGAATGGTTGAAGGACAGAGGGGTAAGACGTATGAGCAGAGACTCTGTAATCTGAATCTCTTCTCGTTGGAAAGGAGGAGAAGTTGAGGGGATCGCATAGAAACGTTCAAGGTAATGAAGGGCTTTTCAAGCTTCCGACCAGATAGTCTATTCCAAGTGGCCGTAGATTCCAGAACAAGAAAACATGAAAAGAAGGTGATAAAAGCCCGAGCTAGGTTGATGGCCAGATCGCTGTCCTTCAACAATAGGGTAGTGAACAGTTGGGACGGTCTGCCTGGTGGAATGGTAGATCTGCAGACCGTCCAATCCCTCAAGGGTGCCCTAGATCGCAAGTGGTACGATATATTTCCTCGTAGTGAGCCTTGAGTATATCAACTAGATGGATGACAGGTAGCACTGTGGTCCTTCTGGAGTATGGTTTATTCGAATTTTTCGCTCATTGCATATTGTCTCAGTGAACGCTCACGATGCATATTGTCTCTCGCAGTTGATGTGCGATGAGGTTTTCCGTTTCCCTCTCATTTTTAACGAGGATTCGACGAAGTACACTCAGCAGTGGAGGGGGCATAACTGATGTGCATACCATCCAATGAATTCTGGATGCTCGATTGGCCATGGCCATTACCTGTCCTGTGCGAACTGAACTGAACTGAACTGAACCGAAGGTCGTTGTGCCGGTACGTGTCCGGGTAAGAATTGTGCGTTTCTAATGACAAGGTTGTAAACTGCCATAATATTGTCCGAATAATGTGGGTGTTTGTGCGGTTGATACTGTTAAGAGATCAAAACCGTGACGGATGATTCGAATGCGCGCCTATAAACTTGCTCTCTCGTCTTCCATTCCAGAATGGAGCTGATGGGGGCGCAAGAACAACGATTAACTCCGTTATATGGTGAATGACAGTTTACTGAACGGACTTTGTGTTTATGATCTAACGTGTTGTTTATTCGATGACAATGCTATCATAACTTGCTCATGGCCTCGTACTGAATACACGCCTCCGTAGGCTACCGTGTTGTTGTTATTACTATCGCGTGTTCGGATATCCTTGCGTGCTCGTTTGCCTCATAATGGTTCTCGTATTAGTACCGTGTTACATTAAGCGTCGCGGGCCGGATGGATGATCAATCAGCCTACCATATGTCAAAGCAAAGGCCATCAACGCCAACTTACCAACGGAATCGAGCCCCTGTATTTGGAGACCGTCTCCACGTCAACCCCCGTTGCTGCAGCCACATGATGACTTCGACAGTTAGGATTTCCCAGTGTCTGTCTACCATGCAGCTGTTGGCTCTGAAAATGCCGCACCATTTCTCCTGAGCTTCCTGAGTGAGGAGGCTGCACGAAACGCTCTCAGTGCAGGCCTGTCTGTCGAAACCTCGGCTGCAGAATTCCGAACCGTACTCAAGCAGCTCTTCGGTCGAAAGGAGCCCACGGGTCTATGGCGAGAAAGGTTTTTGTCCCAGAAACAGCTAGCCGGGGAGAAGATCGATGATTTCCTGTAAGCGTTGATGAACTTGTCGGCTAAGGCTTATCCCGAAGCTAATGTCGTTGAGCGGGAACGTCACAAATGCAAGATGTTCCGTATGGGCTTGTACGATGCCTATTTGCGCAAAAAATACATTTTCGAGCCGGCTGGTTCTTTACAGGAGGCTGTTGAGAGGGCACGCCGAAGTGAACTTGTTGCACCAAATAGTCAGGCTCCTGAGATACCCGGTTTGTGTCTGGCGGTGGAGGTAAAGGCCTTCATACCTAACCAGAAAATCAAATAAACCGAAGAACCGGGAGACGCTGTGCATCTACTGTCCCCTTTTCGGTTGAAAGGCCCAACACTGCGGCCACTATCCTCCCCTGAGGCCACGTCAAAACCAAAGTGGGCCTTATTGTTCTACCGTTCAGTCCATTTTCTCTGTGTGAGATAATGAATTTATGTTGGAACCATTTTCAGTACCGGGACGATTAGAACGTAAGAGTGTTAAGTTTCTGATAGATACAGGGGCTTCCTGTTCCTTCGTGAGCGAATATTTGGCGGAATCGATTGCTGCTGGAGCCGCGCATAACCAGAAGATAACTGTTATAACTGCGAATGGTTCCACAGTTCCCACCAGATAGGAGCTTAACTTGAAGATTGAGCTGAAAGGCGAGAGGTTTGTGCATAAATTCCTAGTTTGTTCAAAACTTCAGTGGGGTGCCATCCTAGGAATGGACTTTTTGTCAAGGTACGTTGACACGATCAGCATGAAAACCGGATGCCTATCATTCAGCACTCCTAAAGCGACCGGTTGGTGTGGACAAGAAAGTTATGAATTGAGTGAACGGTCAGCCATCGACGATACACGTAAAATACATAGACCTATAAACTGTGTGCGACATGACACTGAACATTCGAAGAGTAGGCGTGTATCAGAGATTGTGAAGTCATTTGCTGATATTTTCGCCGGTGAAACATGTCCACCAGGGCGTACTGATATAGTACAACACGAGATCGACACCGGGAATAACAGACCCATCCGTTAAAGTACCCGAAGTTTACCCGTTCATTATGCTCCACAGCTCGACGTAATGATCCAAGACATTTTAACGAAAAAAATAATAAGACCATCGTTGTCACCCTAGGCTTCCCCTAGGTACTGGTACGAAAATCGAATGAGAGTTTGCGTTTTTGTGTTGATTACCGTAAACTGGACGAATGCACGCGTAAGGATTCGTTTCCTATTGTACGCGTTGATGCCAGTTTTGATGCACTCTGTGGTGCTAAGTGGTTCTCAACGCTAGACTTGGCAAGTTGTTATTGGCAAGTAAAAGTGAAGGCGTCTGACCGAGAGAAGACAGCCTTCGTTTTCCCTGCCGGGCTATCCGGGTCCGAAACGATGCCGTTCGGTTTGGCGAACGCTCCGGCTGCACTCCAACGCTTGATGGGTAGTGTCCTCGAAGGTTTAATCCCCAGTGAGTGCTTGGGTGATATCATTGTTCATGGAAGGTTCGTGGAGGAGCACAACTCACGGTTAAAACAGGTATTTCAGAGACTACCGGATGCAGGCCTTAAGTTAAAAGAATCCAAGCGCCGAATTCTGTCGTAAAGTGAAGTTTCTAGGTTACACTACACCGGAAAGAGTAAAAACCGACCCGTCAAAACGTGAACGAATTGCAGACTAGCGACAACCTTGTTCCACTGAGCAGCTGCGTTCGTTTTTGGGACTAGCACCGTACAGTCGCAGGTTTGTAAAGGATTTTGCAGTGATATCGGCGCCATTACATCGTCTTACTACCTAAGGCCGTGCTTCCGTTTGGTCCGCAGAGTACGATACAGCGTTTATGCAATTGGAATCTTGTTTAGCGTCTCCACCTATCCTAGTATTACCCGACGTCTCTCCAAGTGCTGGGGGATTTGTTTTGGACACTGATGCCAACAATCTAGCCGTCGGAGCCGTCTTGTCTCAGGAGACGTCAAACGGCGAAGTTGTTATAGCTTACACAAGTCGTACACTGGACTCGGCAGAGCGGAAGTACAGCACTACAACGAAAGAACTATTGGCCGTTGTGTATCTCACCACTTATTTTCGAGCATATCTATTAGGTAAGGCGTTCAAAGTGCGAACAGATCATCATGCCCTGCAATGGTTGAGGAGTTCCAGAGAACCCTAAGGCAGATTGCTCAACGGCAGGAGAAACTTCAAGAATACGATTTTATCTGCGAACATCGACCGGGAATGCGACACTCCAACGCCGATGCGATATCTCGATATCCGTATGAGGTGAACGTTTCTCTGGCCCTTCTATAAAACGCATAGTGGGCAGACGAGCAGGCGCAGGATGAATATATCAGTCGGACTTGCAGTTGCCTATTGAGTGGGGAACGCAAACCTACGGGTCTGAAAATGCAGGCTGCATCAGCCAAAGAGAAGGCATGTTGGAGTGTTTGGAATCGTATAAAGGTAATGGATGGGGTGCTATACACTGACAGTCCCGAAGGACCAAAGTCAATAATCCCACTGACGAAGGCCGCATCGATACTGCAGCGCATACACGAGCAATTAGGCCATGGTGGTCAATTGAAAACGGAAGCCGCAGTTCGACGTCGATATTAGTGGCCCGGAATTCATGCCGAGAGCGTTAAATTGTGCAATACCTGCGGGACTTGTGCTACTATCAAAAACTACGTGCCATCACCAAAGGCCCCTATGGAAGTGGTTAATGCGGGGGAACCGGGACAGAGGGATGGCATCGATATTGTGGAACCGTTACCGATGTCTAAAGATGAAGATCAGTATGTGCTGGTCATGATAGATTACTTCACAAAGTGGAGCGAAGCCGTCGCTTTGAGATTCCAGGACGCAAACAGTATGGCCGACGCGTTCATACGAAAATGGGTAGGCCGGTATGGAGCACCGGAACACCTACACTCAGACCAGGGATCGGCCTTCGAAAGTCAAATGCTACGTGAGGTTTGCGGACTTCTAGGGGTGAAGAAAACTAGGACCACACCTTATCATCCGCAGAGCAACGGATTGGTGGAATGCACAAATCGCACCATTGAGGCACTGCTACAAAGCTTCATTGACAATAGGCGAACGGACCGTTGGGACGAACTGTTGCCCATGTGTATGATAGTCTATCGTGCCTCATATCATGGCACCACCGAATTCAGCCCGGCCTTTTTGACTTTGGGACGCGAGTTACGTTTGCCCATAGAGCTACTTACATCAGTTATTCTCGGCAATGTGGTAACCACAATGGACCACACCCAGCAGTTGCACAGACATATGCAGGAAGCTTTTCGTGTCGTGCGAGTACACTAAAGCAGCCCAACAACATCAAAAGGAGATGTACGATCGATATGTGAGGGGACCTGAATATGCCGTGAGCCACCAGGCTTTGCTGTTTTTACCACGACCACCACAAGGTTCGTCTAGCAAGTCTCATCGACCCCGGAAGGGACCGTTCGAAGTTATATCTGTTAGATCACTCTCGGTGTATCTCATTAGACGGAGTAACGTGCGTGATGTGCTAACAGTACATTACAACCAACTGAAGCCAGTGTGCCGGAGAAACTATGACGAGGAAGATGCAATAAGCATCGTACCACACAGCCTCCTTCCAATCTTCGAGAACACCATAGAGATTGCACCATAAGGGGGTAGAGAGCTGACAGAATCGCTTGGGGGCACTGGGGACACTGCCCTTCAGAAGGGAGGGCAATGTAACGAGGTCGAAACCGTAACGGATGATTCGAATGCGCGCCTATAAACTTGCTCTCTCGTCTTCCATTCCAGAATGGAGCTGATGGGGGCGCAAGAACAACGATTAACTCCGTTATATGGTGAATGACAGTTTACTGAACGGACTTTGTGTTTATGATCTAACGTGTTGTTTATTCGATGACAATGCTATCATAACTTGCTCATGGCCTCGTACTGAATACACGCCTCCGTAGGCTACCGTGTTGTTGTTATTACTATCGCGTGTTCGGATATCTTTGCGTGCTCGTTTGCCTCATAATGGTTCTCGTATTAGTACCGTGTTACAATACACTTACTGGGCTTGGGCCCATGGAGTTTTCTTTTCTCGTATTTCGCAGATCGAACACGTTCAAAAACCCGGCGGAAGATCACCGCTACCTTCATGTTACTCGTCTATTATCCGGTTGGTTCATTAGAAGGTTGTGACCTTCGGAGATTGTTGCGGAAAACAACAGATCATAACCCTCACCTGTGGATCTGAACAGCTACCAGGCCCGATTTCGTCGAACGAGTAGCCATCTGGGCTCCAGGTCAAACCACGGTGGGCCTTTCACACGCGGTCTACATCGGCTGACGGGAGAGTGGGTATTCATAAGGTATAGGATACCATCATGAATGAACTCCCATGCTTCGTTCACGTTGATCTCGACATATGAATCCATGGAAAACCAGTTGATGTCTAAAGCAGCTCTCCGGACACCCTCAATTAGTGTGCGCCAAACGTTACGTCCGATGTGTGTTCCAGGGGCTGGACGAGGACCACTGCGCCAATGAACTCCGAACACCATTTGGCCATTGCTCCCAAATGGAGTGAGACGTTTGATCCCATCAACATTGGAGCTCCTAAGAGCGATCACCAGACTCAGGGTGGAATCCTGAGCCGATCGTATCCGGGTTGAGTCCTGAACACGTCAGTAAATCCCGAGGGAAAAGGTCTGCTCCGGTCGTGGCCTGCCTAACGTTCAAGCAATATGCGGGGTATCGAAGTCACCCAGGATGAAACGGTTGTCGTCGCATGCTCATCTACTCAATGTCATCAATATATCCGTCCGATGGATGATCCCAACAATCTTGAAGCCTCCAGTTGCTAGCTTAGTGCGGCACCAAAGGGCTCCTTCAAATCCTTGTGGGTCAGCATACGCGTCCAACTGTACAGTTGGAATGTCCGGTGGGACGAACAATACCACTCCTCCACCTGCTGGGGCAAAACTTCCGTCAACTGGGAATGGGATGTAGCCAGGGAAAGACACTTCCAAGTTCAGTTTATATTCATACTAAGCAGCGTCTCCGTCAGCGCCTCTATAGTAAGTGAGCTGAACTGATCGGTTGCTCCAAAGCAAAGCTTGCAATTCATCTTGGTTACTCATGAGGCCTGGGACATTGGACAGCACAATGGTGGCGCTGGAGCGGTTTACCACCACCTCTTTCTTTTCATAGTAAGCTGGCTCCAAATGCCTCAGTACGGTCGGGGCTGGGTGTCTCAGGCTCCGAGATGGCTACTCGTCCTAAACGCCTCTCGAGATGCCCCCGAGTGACCATGCGTCCAACACAGCCTATGCTGAAGAATACCTACTCACTGCCTTCTCATGGCGGTGTTCCCACTAAAGTAAGAGAACGAGAGCAAATGCCCGGCGCTCTCCACCGAGTTGGCTGACTAATAGCCAGTCTAGGGAAGATGGCCAAACCCTGATTCCAAACCAACTATGGGTGGTGTGTGAAGCGTACAACGGTATGCTCACCGGAATCTGTGGCGTAAAGATGCACTGGGTACCCAGGATGCTTGGCCTCATCCGAAGGGCGTGTGAACTGAGCGGTCAGTCGTTGGCCCCCAGTGGATTATGGACCCCAAGTTTCGTACCGCCCGATTTTACCATGTTTTGTTCGGCGCACGGTCTGAAAGGAGACGGGTGATATATATATATATATATATATATATATATATATATATATATATATATATATATATTGTTAACAGATGTTCTTCACTTCGGAAGTTCTTTTCCTGAACTAATATCATGTTAGCCCACACCTTTTTCACTTTTTTGTATCGAATAAAATGGTTTGTGCTTTTCTCCTTTATTCTCAGCCCTTCTGCAGAACTGAATCAAAAGACGCACTCAGTTCAATGGCAAACAGTAATTGTAAAAGTACCAGATACGTTCCCCAAGACCTGTCAGTATCCTAGGTGATGTTTTACACTTTTTCGAAACGGAGAACAGGCCGTTCAGTCTAGTGGATGTATGTAATGCACTAAAAATGCATGGCAAAACAGTACTTTCTATTTTCCCATCCATTTCGTCCCAACCGCTCGTTTCCGCAGGGGATTACCAAAGCCATCGATGAGCTGGTTGCTGAAGGGCCGCTGAGGGAGAAAGTATATGGCAAACAGAAAGTGTTTGTTTTCGATCAAGTTTGTGCATTGTTTGAATATACTCCGTAAAATTTGCAGTCCAGATTACCGGCATTCGATGAGGCCGAATTGAAGTCTATGGAAAATGAGATCAATCAACTGAGCCGTCAATTAGAAGAGGAGCAACAACTGGTCAGATCAATAAATTCCGGTAGGTCCCGTTTAATTCGCTTCGTTCCATCAGTTTGATTACAATACTTAATCTAGAACTGCGCAAGGTCTCCTCTGGTCTGACAAAAGCCGAAGCCCTGGCAGAAATGGAACGGATCGACCAGCAAGTGAGTGAAAAGATGGGAACTCCTAGAGTGTAGGTAATCCACGAGGAATGTTGACTGATGATTTACACATTTCATATGAGGAATCTTTAGCAGAAAAATCATGCGTACCACGGAACGAGAGATTTCTTGAGTTTTATTTTAGAATAATCTTATCACGTGAATAAAGAACGACTACCCTGGTCGCCATTAGAAATTTAAAGAACTCGCCTACGGCCTAATGCTGTGTCGCTGGCGTTCTACTCCATTTCTATGAACGTCTACGCACTCGTCTGCTATAAATATCTACGCACGCGACTTACGCTGGCAACTCTGATCGCTCCAGAGCGCTGATGAAAAAACAGAAGACGACAGCACAACGTGCCAAAAACCCGTGCATTGTAAGAAAGCGATATGCCATTTAGAACGAAGATAGAAAAATCTCGAACGTGTCCGTCCTGTGGGGTTGTTGCCCTGACGAGCACAGCTGGTTGAGTTTTTCTTCTAGTTTTCTCGGACCGGTTTTTAATGTTCACTCGACTGGTTCAACCACATGCGTGGATGAAGGTGTATTGACTAGTTGACTTGGCTGGGCGCTTTCAGAACGATTAGTAACTTGACTTCAGAGAGGTTTCCGCGACTCACTGGCATTTCTTCTAGGATATCACGTCTGCCTCAGGGCTCGTGGGTTCAAATTCATTATCCGAGTTTTCTTTATTGAGCGATTAAACCGTCGTCGCGATAGCCATTCGTAGTCCTGATCGATGTTGCTACCTTACCGTGGTGATGAGGTTGGTGTACAACGATGGACCCGAGGGCATTGCTGATTGGAGCGCAAAGCGCTCCCTTTGGGTTACTCATATCGAACAGGTCAGGGGTGAGTAGCCAGACAAAAGCAACACGGTGTTGTTAGAGGGCGTGGCGGGTTTTTTGCCAGGCACTAAGCTCTCTACAATAAACCGCAGAAGCCCATACATAGCAACGTGCGAATGTGGCTCACAACTATATAAAGCCATTGCCTCTTGCCTCAGTTATCCCGAGTTGGATAAGATTCACCGGAACGCGTTGGGCATCTTATACGCTATGACCCCCGGGAAGCCCGCGCACTCGATCTCAGCTTGTGATTCCGATCGCTCCAACCCGCTGTGGTAAATCAGAAGACAACAACTGAACTCACCAAAATGTGCGTCTTTTTACAGAAATTACTCTGCGATACATTAAGCAAGAATCGAACACTCCCGAACTTGCGCGTCCAGTTAGGTTCTGAGCTGATTAGGTTGATAAAACCGTTTTGCCGGATTGATTGTTGACCCGGTAACCCAATTTGCGTCGGACAGTCGATGATTGCTCGATCAGCAAAAAGGGGTTACGTCATGAGTGATCCGATAATTTATTGACTATTGATTATTCGATCCGGCCTGGCACGCTCGATCTGGATAATGGCTTACCTGGGGAAATAGTTTTCTTTTCGTTTTAACATCCCAACAACATCCTCGGCTGGCAGACCGCCATCCAAAAGGTGTATGAACCAAGCATTCGGCCACCGGCTCCGAACACAAGCTTCCTGCTGTCCTGCAGGTAGCACTTGGTTTTGCACGGGCTAGGGTTGCTTCCTCGAACTAAAAACCGAGTGATGCGGAGGTATGTTGTGGATGTGTATCACACCTGTCTGGTTTTAGACTTTGCGCCAAACAAAACATGGTACAATCGGGCAGGAAGGGGTAGATGGTCAGTGTCTCGTTCCGCCCCACTAGCTCTAGTGAGAACTCAGATCAGCCTCAGAATCATGTCTTTTTATTAGTGAAAAACAAAGAATATATAGGTTGCTGTCACATGCCCACTCGCACACAGCGCATTGATCCGACTGGTTTAGGCGACCACGCCTTGAGGCTTGAATGCCGCTGGCAGGATTCGTCTCAGCTATCGATTGACGTCATCGATCGGCTGTCCTGCCGTTCGTGGTTTTTTGAACTCGGTAGGGGCTGGTGCTGACGCACTGTCTGCCAGTGAGACTAAACCGTCCATCGAACGATGTGTCAGACCGTACCTTCCCTGAGTCCATGATTTGTTTGTGGGCACAAGACTTTCAGGTTGCCCAAGCCAAAGCAAGTGGTTTTCTTAGGGACCCACAATCGAAGCCTTTAGCTACCCAAAGCATTACCCGCAAGGAAGCGGTACGAAACTTGGGGTCCATAATCCACTGGGGGCCAACGACTGACCGCTCAGTTCACACGCCCTTCGGATGAGGCCAAGCATCCTGGGTACCCAGTGCATCTTTACGCCACAGATTCCGGTGAGCATACCGTTGTACGCTTCACACACCACCCATAGTTGGTTTGGAATCAGGGTTTGGCCATCTTCCCTAGACTGGCTATTAGTCAGCCAACTCGGTGGAGAGCGCCGGGCATTTGCTCTCGTTCTCTTACTTTAGTGGGAACACCGCCACGAGAAGGCAGTGAGTAGGTATTCCTCAGCATAGGCTGTGTTGGACGCACGGTCACTCGGGGGCATCTCGAGAGGCGTTTAGGACGAGTAGCCATCTCGGAGCCTGAGACACCCAGCCCCGACCGTACTGAGGCATTTGGAAGCATTTGATGCTAGGGGCTCTACTACGTACCTGTCCCCAATATTCTTTATGGTCAGTTCCTCTACACACATGGCCAATGGGCAGGTGCCATTGGAGACATTTATGAAACCATCTTTTCCTCTTGCAGGAGCTAACCTCATAGAAGTAAGTGGCAACCTTTAGCCCAATTCATTTGGTGATGACGGCGAACTAGGTATCTTGAATACGTCAGTCGACACGTCTAGCGATGCTGAACCCTCTTACATGTTTGGCGCTGTTACGTTGTCTTGCCCGTGGGTGGTTCTGATGTCGCATCCAAGTTACTCCAAAGATTGCTACTTCGTACGATTTTGTTCCCTTACGCACGCAAATGACGGCCTGAATCCACCTAGGTTTTCCTGGGTAAAAGTCCTTTATATAAACCGGGGTTCCCACGTGGAATCCTGTTCGAGTTGACGATCGTTCTGAGCGTGGTGGGCTTTTTTCAGTCAGCTGACTGTGGACCGTTTTCAGCCTGCGTCTCATCAATATTTCCGCCGATGATAAGCCCTGTTGTGAAGTTTTTCTTTGCTGTCGGATGATACGTGAAGAAGAATTGTCGCAGATTTTCCTCCATTGTTCCCTCTCCCGGAGATTCGAAAAACGCACTTTTGAGTACGTCCACAAAGCGTTCAGTTTAGTCATTCAGCTAAGGGTGGTATGACGGTGAGAAGGTATATGATATCGCCGATTTCTGGCAGAATTCTCTGAACTCAGTGGATGTGAAGTGTGATCCAGTGACTGATATTCTCTGTGTTTGACAGAGATACGTCACAGCGACGCGATTGTGCCATAAACGGTAGGACGGTTAAGGGTGGCTACTTCTGGCCATTTCTATAGGGCATCCTCCCCGACGAGGTACAAAATCCCCTTAGTGGGTTCAGCGAATTCAATGTGAATTGTCTCCCATTGTCGATCGGGCTTTGGTCACGGTACCGCTGATTGGTATGGGGCCTCTTAGCTGCCTGTTCACATCTCGAGCACTGTTGTACGATAGTCTCACTGCCAATGTCCATCCCATCTTCTGGAGATGGCTTTCATGCGAGTAATTCCTGGATGTTCAGTATGGGATTGATGCAAAATGGTATACCGAAGAAACCTTAGTATGACGAAGTGAGACAGGATCCCACAATCAACTGAGTCGCGACGGTGGCAGAGATGCATCAGCTCTAAAGATGTCTCTTTTGGTCACGATGACCGGACAGATGTTAGCATTTGTGACAGGAGCGGGTCGTTTTTGGTGACTCGATGCACACCTGCGCTGACCGGAAATGCACAAGTCGCATCTGAAATCCGATCCGTAGCGTCATGCTCGACTGAGATTGAAGTAATGGTCACTTCCTCATCTGCTTGTTGTTGTTCAGTAAGTCGTGATAACCCGTCGACCTGACCAAACTCAGCCGTTCTTGCGGTAGTGTTTTGATTCGTCCCACTAACTCTAGAGAGAAGACTTTTTTGCCTTCAGATCATCTCAGTTTATATAAGATGTAAAATTCATTGCCACTTCTCGTCGCACCAAAAACTAGTTGGTCCAAATTAACATCGGGTAACGTCTCCTCGGATTAGTTGACTGACCCTATAATCAGCCACCACTTGCCGGGAATCCTTTTTCGTCTTATCGATCTGCTGTCTTGTTGTTCGTGATTCCGTTCCCTCAAACGTTGACTTGGATTTAAAACAGGCGCTGACGGGTTGACTGCTGACAAGACTTGGTCGTCTATCGACGATGAGCCAGCCCATACCCTCACAGGTAGAGGATTTCAACATCGTATCGTATTAAGATTGTGGTCTAGCGTTGTAGACGGCTCGCGGAGTACACCGGTATACCCCTTTTGGATCCAAAAATTTGCAACAACAGTTTATGGTCCGTGATCAAAACAAAGTGACGACCGTAAAGGAAATTGTGAAACTTGACCGTAAACACGAGGACTACTGCTTATCCTATCTGCGCGTAGTTCTTCTTCACCCGTGTTAGAGTGTGGGAGGCATGTCCTACAGATTATTTGGACTCTTCGGGAAACCTGTGAAAGAGAGAACGGCACCGATACCATGGTTGGACGCATCAGCAGTCACTGTGGTTAGCAGTTTCGGGTCGTAATATGGAAATAATAAGTCGAATGTCAGTGTTTGTTCTGACTGTTCAAAGCATGTCTGACACGATTACGGCGAGTTCCGTGTGGTTTCGTTGTGCAGAAAATATTTGAATGGCGCACAAACTCGATGTCTATCAGGTTAGAATGTACTGTAAAGGCTGATGATGCCCGAGAACAATCTTAAGGATGACACGTCGGTTGGAGCGGTCATTTATAGTAGCAAACGAATGTACGGGAAATACAATAGAACACACTGAGAACAAAACAGCTTGGCTAGCAAGCTCGTTTTCGGTTATTCGTACTCATACCAATACATAGCATTAAATATGACTCACGAAACACTCTTACGACGAGACTGCACCTTGACGTGGTGTGATGGCTTGCGTGTCTCCATGACCCAAAGAGCTATGCAGGATGGTTTCCTTAAGCCGGAGATGCAATCATGCCTGACAGGTCAGTGAGTAGAGGCCAGACGAAGTCCAGTCTCTAAACCAGTTGGTAGACATCTTGTTTTAACCACTCTTCCCCTGGAGAGCACAATCTAGCGAATAAACACGGAGAAAAACAGTTTGCCGGTCAAAAAAAGCTTCAATAGATGGACGTAGGAGTGGAATATTTGGGGTTTCTCTCAACGATATGAGAGGTCATCATACTCGATTGGACAGCTGTCGCCTTTTATTCAACCTTTGTCTTCTGTCCCTAACCACCCCTCTTTGCCCCATCTATCCACCCATAATGCTTTCACTGATAACACGGTCGATACTCGCAACGATTCACTGTCAAATAGTATCGGAAATAATCCTCTGTCTGGTAACACATTTTCTCAAGCCTCGTCAGCCTCTGAATCTCGGCTCCTTCAACGTGCGTACACTCATGCAGGTCGTTAAGCAGGCGTGCCTAGCGCTCACAATAGACCCTCTGAAGATTGATGTCTGCTGCTTAAGTGAAACGCGTGTACAGGATTCCAGCAGTGTAATTCAACTAGTTGCTCCTGGTATCTCATCGAGGTATATTCTGCGCACTTCAGGAGACGAAGCAGCTAGAGCTGTGGGTCAACGTGGTGTAGGAATAGTCTTGACTGACAAGGCTGAGGCTGCTCTTTTAGACTGGATCCCTGTTAACAGTCGTTTATGTGCTGTAAGACTGCAGGGGTCAGTTGGCGTTCGAAAGGATAGTTGTGTTATGCGCAATTTGTTTGTAATCTCGGCGTACGCCCCAACGGACTGCAGCTCAGACTTGCAGAAAGATGAGTTCTATGATGCCCTCGCCACTCTCGTTCGCAGCAGTAAAGGTTCTGACATTGTAGGGCTAGCTGGTGACTTCAATGCACAAGTTGGCAAACTTAGTGTGTCAGAAGCCTGTTTAGGTGGGCGTTGTGCTTTACCTGCTGAGCGTGCAGATAAGGGGAATAGGCTTCTCCAGTTTTGTGCAGACAATCGATTGTTCTTTAGCACCAATTTCCGACAGCTCACGTCGCACCGCGACATGGCGCTCTAACTCTACAGGTACTTTGAGTCAAATTGATCATATCACAGTAAGCTACCGGTGGCGCAGTTCTGTTCAGAACTGCAGATCTTACTAGTCCACGTACGTAGAGTCGGACCATGCCTTAGTTTTAATGCGATTATCTCTCCAGCTCCATGGTCACCGTCGCAAACCGCAAACCCAGTAAGCCGTGCAACGTTTGTGTGATCCAGAAGCACGCACCCGTTATGAGCAGAATTTTGTACAAGAGCCAGGATCTACGACGAACAGTAATGTAGATGAGCATTGGGCTCATATCAAACAGGCGATGCACGTTGCAACAGGTTTTGCCTGTAGTCCTCGATCCGTTGTCCATAAAAGACACTGGATCTTGCAAAAGTCGCTGAGTATAATGGAGCAAAAGCGTCAGCTCTCGAACCGTAAGGAGATGAATAAGATGTGGAGAAAGCTACAAAGAAGAGTTACGAAAAGCCTTAAGAATGATGGCGAAAATTGGTGGGTCAAGGTAGCCGAAGAAATGGAAATAGCAGCTGCTTCAGGTAAAAGTCAGAGACTGTTCAAACTTATTCGTGACACCGTTGGACGGCGCATCCAGGTCAGTGAAACGATTTGCGATAGAAATGGAGAACCCATCCATAGCGAACAGCAAAGGTTTGACCGTTGGGCCGAATACTTTAAGGAACAGTTTAACTGGCCGCGCGCTAATGTAGTTACTCGTGTATCAACAACTGCGACTCCTTGGGTGGTATCACTTGAGCCCCCATCAGAAGTAGAAGTAGAGTCATGTATTCGATTACTAAGGCGGGGGAAAGCGGCAGGTCCCGACGAACTTCCCCCAGTTCTTTTCAAACTGGGTGGTGGGGCATTGATAAGATCACTTACCGTCCTGCTCGCTGACATTAGGAACTCGGAGCGTATTCCGTTAATATGGAGCGAGTCATTGATTGTTCCCATCTTCAAGAAGGGAATACGCAATGACTGTGGTAATCATCGTGGAATTAGCTTAATTCCGATAGTCACCAATGTATTAGCCTCAATTCTACTGCACCGTCTTACACCGGCTCGCGAGAGGAATGCCCACGAACAGCAGGCTGGATTCCGCCCAGGTCGAGGATGCATCGACCAGATTTTTACTCTTCGCCGACTACTTAAAACGCGTCACACGCACCGCCGACCGACAATAATGATTTTCTTAGACCTGAAAAGCGTCTTAGATTCAGTTGATCGAGCAGCGCTTTTCAGTACTCTTCAGGGAAAAGGTATACCCCAGAAGTTCGTGAACCTACTGAGATCATTGTATTCTCATACTTCTGGCCGCGTTAGAGTTTACGGTGAACTATCCGGTCGATTTGAAACGACCAGTGGTGTTCGACAGGGATGTTCCGTGTCTCCATTCCTGTTCAACTTCATCATGGATGGAATAATGGAGAGTGCGCTGCAAAATCTTCAGGATGTGGGCGTCGAACTAGGAAATAGTGGAAAGCTGTGTGACCTAGATTACGCAGACGACGTTGTCTGCTTGTTCGAATACACGGAGCATGCTCAACGTGGGTAGACTTGGGGGAGCTGTAGCTCCATTCGGCATGCACTTTGCACCTTCAAAGTGCAAGGTATTGTTACAAGACTGGACGTCAACGATTCCGAGCTTGATGCTCGATGGGCAGATGCTGTCAGTTGTCGACCACTTCACCTACCTCGGTAGCTGCGTGACGACGGATGGGAGCACAGTGGTAGAGGTGAGCACGCGTATATCCAAAGCTCGAGCGGCGTACGCTGGACTGAAGCACTTGTGGCGTCGATCTGATATTTCACTGAAGTTGAAAGGTCGTGTATACTGTGCTGCAGTGCGTTCAGTTTTGTTGTATGGTTGTGAAACTTGGAGTCTGCGTGTGGAAGATATTCGTCGTCTTGAGGTTTTCGACCACCGGTGTTTGCGTAGTATCGCTAAGATCGGGTGGATTAGCCGAGTAGGCAATGCTGAGGTCAGAAATCGAGTATTGGGTACTAATTCAGAAAACGTTTTATCACAGCGTATCCAATTTAGTAGACTTCGTTGGTTGGGGCATGTGTTACGTATGTCAAACACACGTCTACCGTATCGCGTCTTATTCTCCGTCCCTCGTAGGGGGTGGAAGAGACCACGTGGGGGTCAACAGATGACGTGGCAGCGAGGAATGAGGAAATGTACATCAGACTTAAGAAAAGTAGGTGCTTCACGTCTTCGTGTTTGGAGTCCAAAAGATCCGTCTTCCAGTTGGCTGGAGACACTGAAGAATATGGCTGCGAACCTTGAACGGTGGCGATCGTGTTGTCACTTTGTGTCGAATCAGAATGACTGATCGGTGTGCGTTTGTACAGTTAGACTGTGTATTCGATGTGTTGGCTACTAGGGCATTCTTTCCTTTTCCCACCCATGCAGGTCCATTTCCTGTCCATCTTGTATATTCATACTTTCTAATTCAGGGTGCAACATAGTGAGAAAGGCAGTGGCCAGTGGGGCTTGCCCTGCTGTTTAACGCTGTGCGATGATGATGATGATGAGCTGTCGCCTACCCAATCCGAACAGCCCCCGGCCCAAAGGATGCTGCTCCGTTCACGTTCCGCTTGCTCCGTTGGGTGCATGGGGCTGAGGATTGAATCCGAAAAGTGGATCGACAACAAAGCACCAGTGAGAATAAAACAGAATGCTTGCAGCAATCATGTCTCACGTGACAGACCACGAAGTTCCTTCACGGGTTCCTCGGTTACGTTCCAGTGCTGGCTTGACGCCTCACTGCCTTATGGGTCGGACTTTTGAATCCAAGGCACTGGTTAGGGTTCTCAAAAAAAAACTTGTGCGGTACAGAGTGCCGCGAAGTATGAGTCGCCCAGGAATCTCTAGCATCTTTCCTGTAAAGGACCCTACCAATTTTTCCTACCTTAGTTTAAGATTGATATAAAACACCACGGGTAACTGCGGCTGTGAAGAAAACAGTACCTCAGCAGTTGGGAATAAATCGAATGCACTCCGTCAGCCTAAATGTTCACTTTACTTGACTGCCTTTAACGTCTCCACACCTTGTCAGATAGGACAACAGGTTGCCCTCGCTAAACTGTACGAACTCTCAAAATAGACGTGTGCTGTGTCTCCGAAATGGGCATACGGAACCCCACTTCTGTGATCGCGTTTCGCACGCCAGATACAACCTCAGACTCTCCCTTCACTGTTCGCGTGTCGGGTGATCTGGTATCTGGTGCTCGTGGTCAGAGCGGTATTGGGATTGCTTTGAGCACGAGAGATGGGCGTGCACTGTTAGACTGGATTCCAGTCAGAAGTCGTTTGTGTGCAGTTCGGTTGGATGGTTTTGTGCATATCAACAGCAACAAACTGAAGCGTCGATGCTTGTTCGTCATGTCTGTGTATGCGCCCACTGACTGTAGCTCCTCTGAGACCAAGGACGAATTCTACAACTACTTGTCGCAGCTGCTTCAAAGCGTGTGTTCAACGGACTTGGTGGTCATTGCCGGGGATTTCAACGCCCAAGTTGGTCGTTTGGGAGATTCCAAAAGGCATGTCCTGAGTCTGTTTGCTATCCCGGCCGATCGCACCGATAAGGGCGATCGTCTGATTCAGCTGTGCTCTGACCACAAATTGTTTATGGTGGTTGCGAACTTCTGTCGTAAGAAGTGGCATAGACTCAAGTGGTGCCCTCTTACGTCTTCACAACGTTGGACTCAGATTGACCATGTTGTCATTGGTCACCGCTGGCGTGGATCAGTTAAAGATTGCTGTTCATTTCGGTCTACGTCTGTGGACTGAGATCGCACCTTGGTACGTGCTGGCTTCTGTTTACGTCTCATCCATGGTCGCATCAACGTAAAAGCCACCCGTCCCGCGCAGTTACTTCTAGACAATAACCGACGACTTGGTTTTTAGATGGAGCTGTCTACATGATTATCGATACAGCCGGATGTTCAAGACCCATGTGAACACTGACAGCAGATCAAGGAGGCTTTATGTGCCGCTTCTAATGACATACAGGACTCTGGTTCAAATAGGCCCCACAAACGATGAACATCTTCGAGATCAGTTGCTGCGTTGAATTCTCACAGATCCGTCCCTCTGGATGCCACATTTAATGAAGTGCGTAAATCCCTGAGACGTCAATTGACTTGGAGCCTGAGAAATGACCGTCAACAATGGTGGATTGCGAAATGTAGGTAAATGGAAAAGGCTGTGTCTGCGGGCAATGCTCGCAACCTTTGCCGTTTGCGTAGAGATACCGGTGTACGGAAGCCTGATGTGAGTGAGTTAACCAAGGAATCTGTTGGCTCACTGATTCACTCTCAGGGACGTCGTTTTGATCGTTGGGCGGAGCACTTTAAGGAACAATTCAATTGACCCACTTCAACGATGGGCGTTCCAAATATACCTGCCAGAGAAACGATGCAGGTGGATATCACTGCTCTATCAGAAATGGAGGTTATGCGGAAGATAGGTCACTTGGGAAGATACAAAGCCGCTGGACCCGATGGGCTGTCTCCGTCTTTTTTCACTGGTGGAAGCAAAGCTTTGGTTTCGGCGTTAACAAAAGTCCTCCGGATTATTTGAGATAGTGAGCAGATTTCCAGGGAGTGGCGTGAATCGGTGAAAGTGAAGAATGGTGACAGGTCTTCTTCTTTGCTGGCCAGCTCCGCATTAAAAATGTATCCATATCGTTTGGACCAAGACTCAGGTGGTGTCTGACTATGGATCGCGCACGACATTCTCAACGTTCTGCAGGCGTGTTTCTGGGGCTGGCTGTTTAAGGACACGAGTTGTGCCGATATTCGAAAGTCTTGAAATCTGCTTCTTCATCAGGTATTGGCACATCTTGAAATCAGCAGTCGCCATTGATAATAGAAAATCCCATCTCCGCCACCGGATAATGTGTCTTTAGAGTCCTGTTCTTTGATTTATGCGTTCCTGTATGTACATAACTTCTGCTCGCAACTCCGACCGCTCCGGCCTGCATCGGAATTAACCTACTCTATGGTCTCAAAGATCTAGTGCACTGTGAAGGAGAACCTCCATCTGTAACCACTCTATTTAAAGCGCAGAACTACACAATACCGTAAAAGGCCAGGCGTGCGTGGTAACTGGTCGGGAGACACGGATCGGTTGCCGCCTTGATGCCCAACAAATGATACCCATTGAAATCGTTCAAGTTAACACGGGGCGTTTAGGTCTTCATTCTTTGGAAATGTGCTACCGGTATATAAATTGACCTCCTAGGGTAAGTAGACCTGGGAAGAATTCGAAGAACACGGCTGTAGGAAATTTTCAGGAAATATTGGCGTGACAGCAAACTGGAAAGTTTATTCCAAAACACCCAAACATCACATCCACTCAGCTGTAGTCGTTTAGGTCACATGTGGTGCGCTGGTTTGCTCACAATTATGGTCTTTCAGGTACACTTTTGATGTCTGCGATGATTATTTCTGATTTGTACTTACGCTAGGTTACGAATCACTGAGTTCACGGGTATGCGAGAGCATTCCATGATGAATCAACTGGATAAAAGTTTACTTCCTAAGCATAAAACTGATGTTTTTTTAGTGTTTTGGTCAGTTTCCACCTACAGTTTTTGAAGTTTTTATACAAAAACACTAAATTCAGATAATTTCAACATCTTTTATCAAAACAAGTGGTCAGTCATTGCTTTTTACGCGTATCCCATCCTAACCAGCTCAAATCCGCGGAGTCCGAATTATCGAAGCTGCGACAAATGGGACCGAGTATTACGGAAGATCAGCTGGAAATGGTAATTTTATCTTTATTCGAAAATTGTCTGGGATGTGTTATGAGCAATCTGGGTAATCTTCGTTCCGTTACTGTTGTGAAATTGTTTCCCGTAGTCTTCTGTTACCACACCGGAGTGCAGTCGGTTGTTCTGTGTGATTTAACTGCTTCTGTTCATCCCGTCTAGCCGACTGAGCATTCACACTAGAATCGATGGACACATTTGGATGTGCTTCGGTCGCAGTGTATTCGATTTTTTTTTTCAATGGACTAATTCATCACACAGTATCAACACTCAAATCATTGTACAACTGCTTCATCAGTTGAAGAGCAAATCCACCGGGTCCCAACTGGAACTTCTATTGGATAGCACACTCCCTCGGCTCCTGCAATCACGTTCATCAAAAAAGATCAGCGAGAAAAGACCATACGGTGCCAACCGCGTGTATTCTCACAGGGCCTAGTCACAAAGACAGTATGCTGGCTTACGCCGAGGAAGTGTGTCAAAAGTTGCACTGGCTCTCATCGCGTGCGCACAACGTACTGTTAAACAAGTGGTAGAGGGGGTAGTCCGGTTGATCACTGTATTCAAGCATCGGCTGCTTAACCGTGCCTCAAGTTTCTATTAGGCTATTCGGGTTGGTTTTTTGTGCGTCATCACTAGGTGACAGAGCGTTCTTCCGTCACTGGACGGCGGTCTACTTCTGTGACGGTTGTAATCTGTTGGGGCCCAAGTAAGCCGACGATATTACACAGCCTGATATCGATAACTCCAAGAATGCTGGCTTTTTTGTCTCGTTATATAGTTTTTCTCCATTTGCTTTTACGTTAGAATGCTTAGAATGATTATCTGCAGTGCGGACAAAAAATGAGGACACTCTGGGGAGATGGAAATTCACGACGGATTTTTTAAAAGCCTGCGAAATTCGCCCTCCCAAGGGTGTCCTCAGACTTTATGCCCGAACTGTACAGCTGGGTGTCCAGTTTGTTTTTTACTGACTGTACAGGTAACTGTGCTTGTTAATATTGTCCCAAACATATTGTGTAGACCAATGCTTTAGACTTTCTAACTCAAAATATGAATTTTTCAGTTGTGGTAAGAGGGCATTTAAAAAATTTCTGCCACTTATTCTCGTAATCAAATCTTTCCTCAAGGTCGTTTTGATTGTTAGGTTGGATTTTTTTGTAAGATAGATATGCTTTCGTATAGTTGGGTGACGACTGATGCGAAATAACCCCCAAGAAAACCCTCGGTCAAATTCCTCGCAGGCCTATTCATTGTTTTCATACTGTCATGCGGTAATGCCATGCACGTCGTTCACCGTGCTCTAGATTTTGTTGTTCTCTATCTTTCTTCATTTATCCTTTACAGGTTACTCGAGCGCGAGATCGCTACGTGAGTGAGTGGCGGAAAAGGAAACGAATGGTGCGTCTTAATTTCGCAACTGAATTTCTCGCGTGTGTTATTTCTCCACCTTTGTGGTGTCCGTGAAATAACTCGGTCTGTCTGTCAGTATTTTCTGGCTTCAGTTGTCCAAATTCGATGTGTCGACCACGTTAATGACACCAAGGTTAGGGATAAATGTTGGATACTGGAAACCAGTCACTACTCCAGTCACATGATTATATATATATATATATATATATATATATATATATATATATATATATATATATATATATATATATATATATATATATATATATATATATATATATATATATATATATATATATATATATACTCACCCATCTACCTCGCACTTCTGTGCTGTGGTTTGGTTGCTGTCTCGCAGCATCGTCCAGTTATGTGCAGGGTGAACAGAGCCGAACACAAATCATAAGCAGAAATCACGAAGATGGTCAAAGAGCTCGAATGCAAGTATGCCTTCAGTCGCGAAACCAAGTTTTGTCCCTCAGTATGTCCAGCGACCTGGTTTGGCGGATCTCGTGGACCCCAACCCAGACGTGTCCCGTCATACTTGACCGAGTCCAGTGGTCGAGGTTTTCGTCTATTTTTGTCATGCCGTGGACTCACCACCTCGATCTACCGTCCAGCCACTATGTACATCGGCTGCATTCGCAACACATCCCAGCTACCACAACCTGTTTAAATTCAGCACTTGTTTCAGTAACTGATCAATGGTTTCTAACACCCTACGCCTCACCTCATCAATGCTGATACGGTGTCCTCATCATATTCGCGCAATACTATGAAGATATCAATGCTCAGACACCAACAGTCTTTGCCTATCTTCTGCTTTGAACGGCCATGTTTCCAAGCCGTATAAAAGAACAGATCTAGCTGCCGCAGGGCACACTGGGTCCCTCATAGAGAATCGGATGTTTCGCGGGTGCTACAGATGACTGGAGTTGGTAAAAGCCGAGCGCGCTTTCGGTTTACGCGACGACATCTCATCCGTTATCTAATCACCTGGTGAGATGAAACTGCCCAGTTTTACAAAACTTATCTACTTCAACTAGGGGTTCCCTTGCCAAGACAAGGTTTGGTTTAGTGTCAACCCAGTCTTACAGCAGCAGTTTACACTTTGAAGGTGCAGAACGCATCCCAAACATCGTTACACTGTTGTTTAGGTTATCTATAAAAACGTTCAATTTACGTGGATCTTCATTCAGAAGAAAAATGTCGTCCTCGTATTCTAAATCAGATAGCTTACTGCCTGCGCATAGATCGGTGCCGTTATTCTCACACGAGAGTGGGGCTATTTCAAGAACCATTTCATTTACAAAACTGCAAAAGAAGAGCGATTGAGAGCAAAGGTATACTATTTCCGAAAGGAGCCTGAATCAATGAAAGACACCCACGTGGGGAACTGATCAGCAGTGATAAAATTCAACCGCAGAACCGTATGCTATGTGAATTTTCCCTTTATAACCGTTTGACCATCGCCAATCCACCTTCTCCACGAAGTGGTTAGGGATTGAAGATGATCATTAAAATCCTGTTCGGTGAACTTAGTTTTGTAAGACGTTAGAATTCCCATGTCGAGCTCCGCAAAACTCATCTGCCTGTTCACTGGGGACTACGTAGTCGAGTTTTTTTTGTGCTAGCGCATGAGTGCAGTGGAGGGGGTATGCTCCATGGCTACAAAGGCCCACTGCACTATTGATGGTAACTGACAACCGGATCCTGAGACTTGGATCGGAAAGCCACATAAGGTCCCAGTAGATCGGGTGTGGAAACGATCCGGACGACATCAGATTGATTACTGTCTATCAACAAAACATGGCCAAGTGCCACATTCTAACTGCCGCCTTCTGTTTTGGTTTTCTGCTATTTGTTACTCTACATATTTCGATGGGCGTTATTCTGGTAACTAAGATTTATTAGACCGGACTGAATTGATTTCCAGCCAGAAGAAAACAAAAGTAGCTAAACCTCAGTTCGAGATTAGCAGTTTTCTGGAATCGCACAGAGCCGTTGTCTTTCCATCTGACAAGACGGTCGTTTGTGTGTATGTGTGCGTGTGTTTGCTGTTGTCCAGCGGAACAGTAAAATTCTAATTCCTAATTAATTGTCGGATGGTGAATTGAAGACAACAAAACACATTTTCGTTTACGACCAAAAGTCATATTGAGTGTCTACTCTACGTTCCCTTTTGTGTTAAAAACCGTCGACTGCGCCTTCCTATCAGGCCAGTTAGATTCGGTATGGGAACCACATTTATCACCGAATCGGCTTCCGTGGAGTGGCTTTTCTCGTTCGTTAAGCAATCACACAGCGTAAAGAAGTTACTTAACATTTTGTTTTTCCCGTCACCCTTCACATTTTGAGTTGGGCTACAACTTCCGCAAACTCACATCTTCCGTCCATTTTTAACTGTTTCAGGCGATGAATATTGTCGATGCAGTTGCCGAGGGTTATCCGAAGAGTAAAAAGCAACTGATTGTAAGTGTATTTGCCAGGAAAAAATTGGGGAATGCTAAGGTTGTCTCCTCTCCCTTTCTGTTTTACTTTTTCATTGGCATGGTCCCAGGGGACTACTTTTTATCATTTAAGGATGGTAGGATCAGACTTAGTCAAGGTGCAATATCATCAGGCCTCAAGTACGCGCACAACGTGATGCTTAACAATGAAAACCTAAGTAAGTTGTAGCCTTTTCTGGACAACAATGTTCAGGATGAATTTTGTATTTTCGGTGTGTTAAATGTTACTGCCAAACCTTACTTTTCCGTGGTCAGAGTAAACCAGAAAAATAAGCTCCTTCATTTGGACGGTTGCATATCTGAACTTTTAATAGCAGACAAAGTGTCACTGCGTATTCACAAGACACACTTTGGCTTTTTTCCAACCTTATTCATCTGGGGTGTGAAAGTTCGAGTGTGCGATGTAGCATTATTTTCATTTTATCTGTACGACTCAATAACGTGGCCACTGGAAATGAATAATGCACGGTGTTCAGAGGTTCGTTTATGATTACGCGACTATCTCCTACTAGAGGGTAAGTTGGCTCCATGAATATTGCGAAAACTAATCATGAAGATTCTCTGGAATATGGTACGAAGCGGTGTCCCCTGTCACCGTTCGGGAATGTTGCCTTACTCGGTTGCTCAGTTCGGGGTAGGGAGTAAGCTGACGGTACCTCGTCCAGCATTTTTGTTCGAAGATGCACCTCTAGCCTTTGCACACCCAATTGCAGTCTGCAAGGCAGCAAGGTTGTCCCAGATAAGCCGGCGGCCTGTTGTGCTGCTCATTCCCGTCCTCCGGAATATCGGGTCCGGTAGGTTGGACAGTTTTCTTTTGCAACCGTTGGACCAGTAGATCTCGTCCGCCCATTCAGGAGTATTTCTTTGCATACCGAACACTGTCTCACCGAGGTTTTTAGACCTTGGTTACCCTCAACCTGGTTTAGCCCTCCTGTCAGGCGGGTTTCCGGAGTGTGGTCGCTGATGCATTCTTCAGCTCCATGAAACCACGAGTGAGAACTGGGTGAATGATGAAGACCAGAGAGATGGAGGATGCCCCAAGGGACACAACAGTCTGCAACATCGGAGGTGTTACTCTCAGTAACCTCATACACCCCGAGCACCTGTCATGAATGTATTGCTTAAATTTGATGGAAGGACTGTGTCGGTAATGCTGGTAGTAGGCGCACAATATTGAGTACATAGGTTTAGTCACTATGGTGCACACTAAGGCTCAGTAAACAGTTTTTGTTGGGGTATGTGTTTTACACTCCCCTGCATTGAATTCACTGATGTGAGAAGTTCCCTGAGGCTCATGTTTGGTTATTGTCCAAAATAGTTTATTGGCTAGTTTCTCAACTGGCACGTTTAAACTCCATCAGTATATTATTCAAGCCAATTAGTAATGCAAATAAGATTGTCACCAAACAGGGCAACGTGGTCCAGCCGTCTTTTAGACACGACATTCACGGGTAGGGTTTTGCAGAAATTGTAGAATGCCAACATGTATGGGAACAAGAAAAATATACTGCAACTGAAGCTGGTCAACGGTCGGTCTGTTGTGGTAGTGATCGGTAGTAGTACTCATGCTATCTCCCAAGAGCAGGAGAATATTGGCAAATGGAATAAAAACCATTTGGTAAACCTTAGCAAATGGTGACTACTCGCCACCGATCAATTTTGGTGGTAGACATCATTGTTTTTTCGCCCAGCTCATTGCCACTCCACTGATCTATCGACGCCTCATACGGTTCTCCACTACACACTCGTAAAGAAGCATGCAGTAGCAAAAAGACAGATGGTAGAAAGGTTTGGAGCATTTACTATGTTGGAGGCCAGAAGTTCGAACCTCGACACGGGCGGTCACTTAGGTGGTAGACAGTAATCCACTGTAGTACGGACCGATGCCACACCTGACCTATTGAGACTCAAGCAGAGCAAATTTTTCAGATTCATATGCACTTGAGAAGCTTTTCCTGTTTCTCGGAGCCTAAGCCCAGATTCGCTGGCGCCTTAGTCCCATCAGCTTTGAGCCACGTGACCTCATCGCAGCACGGCGGAAATGATCGTCTCACAATAGCCAATTTAGATTAAAAAAGCTCTTTATTCGGCTTCTTTGGTGACGATGCGTAAAGCTTCAAGTTTGTGAACCACACTCAAGGGGTCGCAGGTTCTTGCTCTGCATGTAGGCTTTTTGCCTCGGATGTCTGATATCATATCTTGTCTTTCTGCTTAGATTGAAGGTCTTGAAAATGGTTTTTATTATGGCAGCTTGTAACGCTACTTGGTTCCCGACGGATCAACATAAGAGATAGATAGCACTCCCATCCTAAGACCCATTCAATTACCCACTTTTTCAGATCGATATTGGCATCGAGACAGACGAGGATTGCGGTGCACAGATCCCAGCCAACTGAACAGCAACTTGTGCATTTCCCCGGAAGTCAGTCGATCCGCCGAGATCCCCTTTCTCTCCGTCCGTGGGTTTTCTTATTGTGAACTTGTATGTACACACATTGCGCGCATTTGAGATTCCTGGCTGTTTCGCATTCGCCAAAGAATAAACGCACTTTGGGCGACGAATATTCTTGTTCTGTTATTAATTAACGGTAGATCCTGTAGCGTTTATACTCTTATTCGTAGGCACGTGAACAATCCAACCGTAGGAGGTGGGTAAGCAAACAGAGTAACCTGGACGATACTTTGCGAGATGTATTAGTCAACACTGTCTAGGTGTGTGCAGTTTGTAAATGAGATCCGATGACAGTCGATTCCGTTCAAATTTGGTCGAATTTCGGTTTTTACTACTGACAAAATTGTCTGTAGCCAAAATTCAATCGGTCGCAATGGATTTGGGGGAAAATCCGATAGAGCATGCCCATGAACGGAGGGTTAATGACAACGTTGCTTACTTTTTTAACAGCTGCGAACATCTTTCAAGTGAATAGACAAGTGTACCGAAATATTCATACCTTTTTATTACATGCTTGCGCATGAGTACCGTTGAAGGGGTATATACTCCATAGCCACGAAGGCCCACATCAATACTAGGGATAACCGGCAACCAGACCCTGAGGCTTGGGGTGACCGAGAACCACACAAGGTCCCGATGGGTCAGGCGTGGTAACGAATGATGTCTACCACCAAAGTAATTCGTGATGACGGGAATTCGAACCTCCGATCTCCGAGGTTGTACTCAAACACTAAACCACTCGACCACCACCGTTGCCTTGGTGGCTTATGGTGTCCTGTGCACTTGTATTTTGTTTTAAATCAATTCGTTACAAACTGCGTTAACCTTGGCTGCCATCTGATGGCAACTTGGTACATCACCCCGCAATTAGTTTGTTTCTTTTTTCCACCGATTACTACGACAAGATCGTTCGTTTTCATTCCCTAATCTGCAATTTTATTTGGTATTTCCAATTCGATTCCATGGTCCTACTGTGCGGAACGTATGACTCTCCACTCTAATAGATACCATCGTGAGGAGTAATGATGTGGAATGAGAGTAATCAAGTATATCATTTCAGACTGCACCACTCCAGAAGCGTGAATCAGAACTGTAGCATCTACTAGAAATGACTTTGTTGTTCTATGTGAAACATTTTTCCAACCGACCTTATTATTAATTCCGCTGTTCTTAACGTTATACCAATTATTCTGAGTTATACTTCATGAGTAAGTGGTACATTACTCTACATGGCATTGCCCGAGCATCAATAGTTTCTTTCATATGAATAATGACGCACACACTCCTCGTAAGCATCACACACACATTATATATATATATATATATATATATATATATATATATATATATATATATATATATATATATATATATATATATATATATATATATATATATATATATATATATAGATATACTCTCATACTTCTGGCCTCTTAAGTGTTTATGGTGAACTATCCAGTCTATTAGAAACAACCAGCGGTGTTCAACAACGATGTTCCATCTCTCTATTGTTCAACTTCGTCTTAGACGAAATAATGGAGAATGCCTTGACAAACCTTCAGGATGTGGGCGTCAAACTAGCAAATAGTGAAAAGCTGTGTGATCTAGATTCCGTGGACAACTTTGTCTGCCTTTTGGAATGCACGGAAAAAGCGCCACGTGCACTAGATAGACTCGCAAGAGCTGTAGCCCCATTCGGCATGCGCTTTGCACCTTCAAAATGTGAGACAACGTTGCAAGTCTGGACTTCAACGGTTCCCCGCCTGGTGCTCTATGGGGAGGTGCTGTCAGTTGTCGACCGCTTCACTTACCTCGGCAGCAGCGAGTCGATGGATGGGTGCACGGTAGTAGGGGTGAGCACGCGTACATCCAAGGCACGAGCGGCGTACACTGGACTTAATTGCTGAATTTGAATGGTCGGGTGGACTGTGCCGCGGTGCGTTCAGTTTTGTGGTGTAGTTGCCAGACTTGGGGTCTGCGTGCAGAAGACATCCAACGTCTTGAGATTTTCGACCATCGATGTTTGCGTAGTACTGCTAACATTGGATGGAATGACCAGGTCTGCAATGGTGAGGTCAGAAATCGAGTACTGATTACTAGTTCTGAGGACGTTCTGTCACAGTGTATCCAGCCTAGTAGACTTCTTTGGTTATAGCACGTGTTGCGTACGGCGAACAAGTCTACCATACCGTTCCTCCTAAAGAGTAGAAGAAATCACACGGAGGTCAAGAGATGACATGGCAACAGGGAATGAGGGAATATACAACGAATTTGGGGAAAGTAGGCGCCTCACGTCCTTTTAGTTTTGGTTCAAAAGCCCTCAACCACTAGGCTGGAGACACTGAATGTTATGGCAGCGAACCGTAAACAGTGGCGATCGTGTCATCACTTTCTGTCGAATGAGAATGATTGATCGATGTGTTTGGACAGTCATACTGTGCATTTCGTGTTTTGGGTGTTACAGCGTTGTTTCATTTTCCAATCCCTCTCCATCTCTTATACTCATCCTTCCTTTTCCTACGTGCAACATGGTGAGAAAGGTAGGAACCAGTGTGGCTTGCTCTGCTGTTTGATGCCGTACGATGATGATGAGAATGATCCATTTGTCCTGATGCTTGTGCATTCCGTGGGTGTTTGTTCACGGAGTGTAAAAATATCAGGACAGAGGAGTGCCGGTTACGCATACCTGATGAGCGGCAGTAACCGCAAAGCTGTTTGTGTTCTCCCGAGAATCTTTGTCCACCCGTCTGGAAATACTGCTTATATCAAACTATTGCTTATCTTCGTCTTGATATGCGAGCTCATCAAACCTGGGGTCTCGTGCCATTTTTGTTTGTAATGTAAAGAGTCGTAACTTTAATCAGAATCTATAGCCCGAGAAAACTTCATTCATAAACCACATGTGACGTGAAGTCTGTTCAATAACACATTCCTGAGTATTCGCCCATCTTTCTTAAATAGCCCAATAGATTCTGCGGCATGTGAACCTTTCTAGACAGCCCATAACGAAAACCCGAGTGTGAGGGTATGTGCTGACACATGGTCGATAGCCTGCCATATCCCGTCAGCAATCGGTATGTCAGCACCTGTCCGGAATCGAGGTCAGTGCTTGTGCCAGCGGATGCGCAAGTGACAAGGTAGCGAATCGATGAAACGCGAACGGATCCCCGTCATATGGCACCTAGTCGTGTGACCAATCAACCAATCAAAACAGGCTACCTGATGCTGGTATGAACGAGTCGGTTTACGTTGGAACGATTGGTGTTGGTGATTCTTTCTTCCTATATAAACGATGTATTTTGTTTGAAACATTGGGTCCCCTTGATCCAGTTCATCAAAACAGATAGAAGACATAAATTGCGAGATGCTAGCATTTCTTTTGATCTTCTCAGTCGCGTACGTAAAACATGCGATTTCGTGTTCAAATGGGGCACAGAGCAAAACAATGGAGTAGATAGTGTCAAGCGAAACTCGGAAACCATTCGGTAAACCTGATTGGTTACCGCCACGGCAGGCACACATTGTGGGTCAACAGTTTCTGTGCACACAGTAGGGGCCTAAGTCTACTTATCAACACTGCCTCACAGAAAGCTGGTAGCAACACTCAAACCCACGTTACCGATTCCTGTTACATACATCAGGGACCTCATTCTCTTATGTACAGAAAACATACGTTTTGATTTTGAAGGGCAGTCATACAAACAGATTGATGGTGTGGCAATGGGTAGCCCTCTTGGACCCACATTGGCAGATATCTTTTTGGGGATGATTGAGAAAAATGTACATCAGAATATCATCCAGTTTACCCTGTACAAGCGTTATGTCGATGATATTTTGATTTTTACTGAGGAAGAACGGTTCACTAAGTTCTTCAACCTAATGAACACCACGCATCCCAATATATCAGTCACAAGTGAAACAGAGAGTGGCAGCAGCCTCCCTTTTTTGGATATCATGATACAAAAACGTGCAGATGGGACAATTCAGAAGACTATCCATCGTAAAGCAACATGGAGTGGACAATATATTCAATTCTCCAGTTTCGCTCCAGTTGCCTACAAAAGGGGCTTGGTCAAGACCCTGTTCCACAGAGCGCGAAAAATCTGCAGTGTAGACCAACTGAAAAAGGAAGAAGAGTTCTTATCCCAAACTCTTTGTGCCAATGGATACCCGGAAAAGTTCATTGAAATCCACAAAAGGGAAAGGCCTAAGACCGTACAAGTCGACACGGTCGAGAAGAAACGAGTTACACTAGTGTTGCCGTTTAAAGGGGATCATCTGTTCAATCGGATTAGCCAAAATCTAAAGTGTGCACTAAAGCGCACCTACTTGGCGGCTGAATTGCAGATTTCGCAAACCACCAAACGACTAAACCTCCAAGCACATTCAAACAGAGTCGCGAACCTGAATGCCTCTCACATCATTTATCAGTTCACCTGCAGCTGCGGTGACACCTACATAGGCAGAACGGATCGTTGCCTCAGTCAAAGAATGGGGGAGCATGTACCGAAGTGGTTAGTGCAGTGGATGAGTCATCCTCCACCCGGACAACAGACGACGACCAGAAACCCGGCTTCATCGATCGCGAAACACCTTGTGACCGCTCGTCATCGGATTGATCCGGGTCAAGCGTTCCGAGTGATTGCATGGAATCGGAACCCAAAGCTCCTAGCTTTCTGTGAGGCAGTGTTGATAAGTAGACTTAGGCCCCTACTGTGTGCACAGAAACTGTTGACCCACAATGTGTGCCTGCCGTGGCGGTAACCAATCAGGTTTACCGAATGGTTTCCGAGTTTCGCTTGACACTATCTACTCCGTTGTTTTGCTCTGTGCTCCATTTGAACACGAAATCGCATGTTTTACGTACGCGACTGAGAAGATTAAAAGAAATGCTAGCATCTCGCAATTTATGTCTTCTATCTGTTTTGATGAGATGTATTTTGTGCTGATACAATAAGATGATTCGTGGGCGGAGTAGAGTTCTCACTAGAGCTAGTGGGACGGAGCAAAACACCGAGTGATGAGTATTATAGAGAACACATGGCAAACCATAATGATTCAATATGGAGTGGTCCTGTACGGTGATTCCATGGCCCCAAGGACTATTTCTTTGTTCTTCGGGCGTCACCACTCCAGCCAATCACATGAGATGTTCGAAAACACTACCATCCTGCGCCATACAAATTTGGACTCTTCGGATTAGTCCAGTAATGCCGCGCCTTAGTCATCGGCAACCATCGCAATATTCGCAGTGATTCACTGATGCACACAAACAGCGACCCTTAGGGCGGAGATAAACCGAACCTAGGATGTGCGATTACGGACAAAGAAACACCATTGTAATCACCACACCGAGCACAGGATCTGAAAGTGTGAATATGTGCATTCTCAGTCTGACTTGCCAGACATGGACAACCAGTAGTAGGATCTTTCTTATGCTAATCAGGGAAAGGACAGACTTACTTCGTCCCATCTTTACGTGCTATGGTCTCGTCTTCATGCGGTGTCCTGATTCAACCCATGGACTGCAAATTGGTCGAGGTACGGTTGATGGCTTCTAGTTTCAGCGAAAATAAGGTGAATGGCAACTTGATTCGATGGGATCAATCTGGGTAATTTGAACTACCAAGTTCTCGGTTGTTTCGGAACTTTGTACTTTCCAGGAACAGCGAGCAGACTGCGCAGCACTGAAGAAACCAAGTGCCATTATCACCCGTTCACTGAGCGAGCAGTGGAACACCCACACGTATAGGTTCACACCCGGTGTGTTTCGACATGTACAACAAGGTCACCGTCGAACTTTATGTACAACAACATTGAAGCTCGTGTCCCACCTAGGCCGCGGTTCTCAAGTCACTACGCCGGCGCAAATATCACTGTCAAAAAAACAAGCTTTGTAAGTTTATATTTTCCTGTTTCTTTGTGCAACATGTACAAAAGTGGTGGCATGCATTGGATAGTGGCAATTCAAATCCTGATGGACAGACAGACAGCAGATACATAATTCTAAACGTAAGTATATCTATGTACACAAACTGTCTCAAAGGCGAGAAGACTATCGAGTTCGGCAGATCGGTGAGAACAAGAAAAAGGATAAAACGTAATGTTCGTCGATCCATTCGATAAGACGAATTACAGTAACAGTGATAGCGACCGTAGTAGTGATAGCAATAATAGTAATAATAATAATAACATACTGTTAAAAGTAGAAAAATAGGTGGCTACAAATAATTTGTTACCTCGGCGGTGTGGATTTGTTATGCTGTGGCACCGACCGTGAATGACAACGAAAACTGTTGAGTTTGCTTGTAAGAGTATAAACTGTCCGCCAGACAGAATGGAAGATTCTAGATGAAGGTTTGGAACATGGTCCCGCAGGACCTCAATACAATTCAGGTAATTCAAGGGGATTTATGGCCGTTCACATAACGGGAGGGCAGTGCGGTACATCCGTGCAATGCAGATACGGAGTAGAGACCCATCAGACAATGCCGTTAAAACGTTCGGAACTGACGATTACGGAAAGGCACTTTGCCGTGTAAAAGTTGCGTATGCAACTTACATCAGAGACCTGGGCGGGATGGGCAAACAGAAGCAGGACAGGTGGGTGGGAAAATGTGGGACTATCGAGTAAGGGTGGGGGAAACACGAACGGCCGGTCCAAGTCACCGAGACAAGGCGGAATCGGACATCCATAATTGGCGAATGGTGCGCTGCAGTGCACGGATGGATCGATCCTGAGAACGAACGGTTCGAGTGAGCCGAAAAATCTGACGTCGCAGGTGAACTACTTCAGCATTCAATCGATGTACCGGGGATGGGTGAGACTTCCTGGATCTGTACACACGAAAGCAATGCGATGTAGTGCTTGAAGGGGGCGGAGCACGAGTGGATCTAACACGAAGGTCACGAGATAGTATACAATTCCTGGTGCGGTGTAATCACCTAAACAGCTAGATACAAAAGACACGACAGCGAACAAGCTCGTTTTCGGTAACTTTATCCTCTGGCTAATACAGTTAAATATATATATGATAGGAATGCATATTTTCGGAAGAAAATTAAGATTGATCAATCAATATTGTAGGTGTTTTGCGGTTCAGAAAAGGGGTGGGAACTTGGTTGTTCGTGGTTGGGAAAACTCGGTGTAGAAAGTACATCTGGGGTGGGTTGGCTGTTTCCTGTCACGACTGAAAGGTCGCGGTCGAGGTCACCATGATTTTGTCCCCCATTTTCCGATCGCGGCCAGGGTAGCTGAAGTGATTTGACAAATCGCTTGTGTGAACAAAGCGATGGATTTAACAGCCTAATCGCTACTGCCTCCGCTGTTCCAAAAGTGATTTGGCGAACGATCTTCGAAGAATTCACAGGCACTTTGTAAATTATCTTGAAGGCTTCGTTGTCTACCCGGTGCCCTGTCTCGGCTAGGTGCTCTATTGCACTGTTTATGGTTCTTCTAGTTCCTGTCCTCAGCCATGCTGCTTTGTTCCTTGATTCTTTGGGACAGTTGCCGTGTCGTTTTGCCTACATAGCTTGCCGAACATGAGCAAACAAATGAATAGGTTAACATGGAGGAGAAAAGGATAGGCATTTTGTCTTTGAGATTCATAGAAATCATTGACCGGCTTGTGAAGTGGGCGCGTAGAGTAGCGGCGGGAAATGTACGGGTGATTGCATCCCTTAGGCACCGAACTAGCAGTTCGCATTTAACATCTCCTTTGAAGGGAAGTTGCATGTGCAATTCTTTCTTCTTGGCGGTGATTATCAATGGTCGCTTGGGTACTTCCGAAATGTTCTTTTGAATGAAACCTTCCGGATACCCGTTGTTTAGTAATATTTGTCTTATGTGATCTGATTCCTCACTCACTGTTTCCTCGGAACAGATCTTTCGTATGCGAGATGCTAGGGATCGGACTAGGTTCTGTTTGCGTTTTAGAGGCACGAAACTGGCAAAATGTGTGTATTGGCCTGTCCATGTTGGCCTACAATAGATTCGACGGACGAGCTTCCCATCTTCTGTTTTCGTAAGGTTTACATCCAGAAAATGAATGTTGCCGTCTAATTCCACTTCGGATGTGAAACTGAGCGCACTGTGAGCCTGGTTAAACTTTTCCACTAGTTCATCTAGGTGAACATGTTTGTCAATCATAATGAAAATGTCGTCCACATACCGGCAGTAACTTGGTAGTCTTCCTATGGTGTCTTTGAGTGCCCTATTCTCCAGCTTGGCAACGAAAATGTCGGCAAGTAGGGGTCTCAGAGGCGAGCCCATCGCAACTCCATCAGTTTGTCGGTAAAGCTTGTTGTTGAAGCCGAACTGAACATTTAGCGTACATCGTAGTAGTAGTTCTTTCAGACTGGCTACCGGAATACCAACGTTTATTTCGTTTTCGATTATATAATTGCACAAATATTCGATAGTTTCTAGAAGTGGGATGCTCGTAAATAGTGATGTTACGTCCAGAGATGCCATTTTAAGTCCTGTCGTATTTTGTTCTTTTATTAATTCTACGAACTGAAATGTGTCATTAAGGCTGTATTGAGCAATGCTTCTGCGTACTGGTTCCAGTATATCGACGAGCCAACGAGCAGGAGAGTGGTAGGGAGAAGTGCTCATATCAAGTATCGGTCTTAGTGGTACTCCCGATTTATGTATCTTCGGTAAGCCATATAGACGAGGAATACTAGTGCCAGTAGGTCGTAACTGTTCATAATTGCCATTCGAAATATAATTCCTATCATATATATATATATATATATATATATATATATATATATATATATATATATATATATATATCTGTATTAGCCAGAGGATGAAGTTACCGGAAACGAGCTTGTTCGCTATCGTGCCTTTTTTATAATGCAATTGGATTATTCAGTGGAATACAAAATAATCGCAAACAAGACGCCAGAAAGCATCCTAATTTAGTTTGAAGTTGCGAATGGGTCCGAACAGTAATTCTGTTCGATGCGTTCACCTTGGAGTAGTCGGCTACTTGAGTGAATTTGTTGTCAAATCGCAAACTGGTATACCAATGTTGTCCTTGTGAGTGTTTTATCTTTTTCGCATGCTGGTTTACGTACCTTTTGTCAAGTTCCGATTACTAACTAGTTGAATTTCTCTTCTTCTAGGATCTTCAACAAATACAGACGGGAAAACTCTATTCTGCAAGTAAATTATGTTAAAACAAACACGAAGTATTCAAATTTAATATGCCGAAAACGGTGGTGGTTTCTTATAAGTTTGGTATATTCTACAATTCTGAGGTTCCCGTTCGTCATCGTGACAACGTTGCCAAAAAAATCAACTGTTCGTGTGTTCATAGTTGCGATGTCTCAAGAGATAGTGCGTTGATTGCTGTCATGTCGACCAGTTCTCTTTGCGGACGATAGACAGGCTCCCCGTGAATTACTCCTCTCACAGTGTACTAATTCACTTCCACCTGTGGAGCGAGTTATGTAGGTCGAACCACAAGGAGACTGCCTGAACGCATAAAAGAGCGTCATTTAAGTTGGCTGAACAAAGGATTAGTGGAAAGCGGACAAACGGCAATGAACGTCCATTTTATATAATCGGATCAATCTTAAGGAAGCCTTTCGTCCTATCTACACCATATATATATATATATATATATATATATATATATATATATATATATATATATATATATATATATATATATATATATATATATATATAATCACATCCGCCACGTTGCAGACCGTGTGCCAAACAAAAAATGGGATAATCGGAAGGGAAGGATTCCGGTTCCATTTGCCTGCGGGTATAATACTATCAGGTTGCCCAGGCCAAACACAAGTAGTTTCCTGAGGTCCACAACCGGAGTCTTTAGTTATCCAGACAGTGGGACGAAGCGTGGGGTCTGTAACCCACTGGGAGTCGGTGACTGACTGCTCAGTTCATACGCCCTTCGGGTGATGGCAAATATCCTGGATGTCCAATACAACCTGTACCACTTTTTACACTGCAGAACCATCGGTAGTGTGCTTGATTATTCTTCTAATATGTGCACATACGAAGGTGAACATCGTGGCCAATTAGCAGTCGACAGATTAGCTGCGAATAGCATAACTGAGCGCCAGTCGGGCCGCATTTGTGGGTGAATGACAACCGGTGGTTACTGTCAGATGAGGAGCAGTGTTCACCTGATGACGTAGCGGCTTTGTTTAGTAAAAACAGGTAATCACATACCCGTCAACGGCAGCTGACCTGTCAGGGCGAGGTCGACCACTAAATAAGGCCGCTGCATCTGGGACTACTTACACGAACAGGTAAGATCTATGAAGTGAGCGGATGAGCGCATAACCAGAACGCATGCTTCTACATGTCCCAAAGACGTGTGGGACACTTTCGACCGATATAATACGATGCGAAAGACATGTTTTCAAAAGCAAGACCGTCCTGTTCCATGAAAAGTAGCAAGTGGATGTGTATGATTAAAGTATGCTCTTGAAAAAGCGGCGATGTACTCATCGGTCATTTATTGTTCTGTATTTCCAAGACCCTCTAATGATTGCTTCTATCGTACGTTTTGATCACATGACGGTGTAGCCGATAGGCATCACATCTTGCACTCCCAATGGGTGGAGGTGACCGATACGCGAGCTGATGGCCTTAAAACCAGACACCGTGTTCAGTTTGGACGTGGGAAGTCAGTGTCACCATGTACACACTGCACGGCTACAAGGTTGACGCTGCTTGTGTCTGAACTGCGCTTAGCTTATTCCGACACTAAGTATCGTAGCCCCACACCCATGTAGAATATTCTTACCAGATGCACCACAGTTGAAGCAGAGGCAACTACATCGAGAAACCAATCCCAATTCGTCAAGGATACTTGGAGACCAGTCCACCAAAAAAGACAATCGGAAGAACCTCGCTGAAGGTGGATAACATGACGATGCACCCACACTCCAAAACTGCGTTCTCAATAGTCTACAACGAATTCCGGAATCATAAAGAGAACAATTATCGCATAGGGTCTGCCGACGAACCTACGGAAAATAACTTATTCCAGTCAGCGAGGCATAAATGGCGGACGCCCGGTCACAGTTTGTGACCAACACGCTGGGGGGCACTTGATGACCAGACAATCCCGCAGTGAAATTGTAAATACACATGGTGCTGACCGCATCTGCGTGTGCGGACTCATCTTTTAGCTCACCAAAAGTATTACTAAATGGACAAGATTAATGTCACTGCTCCGAAAACTCCTAACAGATTGCACACTTTGTCTGAAACCATCAACTACGGGCTAGCAGAGATGACCCGAACAACGGAAGTGTGGCACCCAACTGGCAACGGTAAAGGTGTCCATTCAGAATAATGAACTCAAAATGCAACCGAGGAAAGAGAGATACAATAAAGACGGTATATTCGAAAAAAAAACTAGCTCTGCACAAAGGCCAAAGAGATAATAGTACTCAGCGCATTTTCCAAACACCAAAATCTTTACCGCAATACTACGTGGCCAACGCTGAAAACATGAAAGCCGTTGGAATATTCGTCTCTATTGGATTAGCAACGCTTTTCCGTAACAAGAAACGAGGCTTATCGGAAATGTCTAATCTAATGACTTGTGATAGAATGGAACTATCGATTTTGTGACCCATCCAAGACATGGACTGTTAAGGTGTGAGTAATTGTTTCCGGAAAGCCGCACTTCTGAATACAATTCAAAATTACGGTATTTCAGTATACGCTTGGTGACTGTCTAAATCGTAATCGAAGACCAGTGAAAAACGAAAAAGTTGAAATAGGATCACGGATCGCATGGACATTCTAAAATATAGAACCTCAGTGAACACATTACAACACCAGTTTAACTAGAGTTGTGCAAACGAGGCACGAGTAGGTGACAGGAACGGAACAAATGACAAAAGCAGCTCAATTGGACCTGAGTTCAATAAAATGAAAATAACTGCACAGGGAATAAGTATTACCAATAAATGAGAAAAATGGTTTTCAAGTCCTTACCTGTCCAGAGTTGGTGGGGGTGCCGTTTCCAAGTCGGACACTGTATCAAGTTGTTCCGTCTGAGGAGTATTTCGTAAAGTAGAGAGAGACAGACAAGGACCAAACAATGAAGAAAAGGATCACTCTGCGGTTAAGCGTCATTCATTCTTCATCAAAATATATCACACTGAAATGTTTCACGGCCACATGAATCGATGCACGCGGCGATCGGTGTCGACAGAATGTACATGAGCGCACGGGATTATCTTCGTTTTACTTTGTATGCATGTTGATGTCTGATTATAAAATTATAAAGTCAACTTCTTAACATATACGGATAGATAGAAATATCGCGGATAGCAGCACAGCTATTCGTTATCAGCATTGCGCCACGACACCACATCACGATTAGCGAGAACAAGGGTAGCTTCCGTCAACATGCGCCATATAAACCCGCCTGCCGTCCTATACGCACCAGGGATCGCACGTTGAATATAGCTAGTTTAAATGGGCATCACCTGATAGTAACGGGTTGGGTGAGACTTGAGGGTACATGATCAGGATTTTCACCAGAGGCACTACGGACGAGCGCTGTCCCCGTTATGTGAGAAAATGGAAAGAAGAGTGGATGGGGAAACAAATCGTGTAGTGCAAGAGAGCGATCGTTCGTGTGGATGGAAGAACAGTGAGTGATAATAGTTGAACCTCTCATGGTTGTATGTTGTGGGCTTTTGCACTACTCGATCGCCCAGATCAGAGTAGATCTTTTCATTCGAGGACGTAGCCTCAGCCTTCGCGCAAGCAGGCATGTCCCGCTAGCAGCAGGTTTGATTCAGATGAGCTGTGTTGGGGAGATTTCCGTATCCAACAAATCAATGCCGAAGAACTCAAATTCGAGGTCAGTTTTTATCTACCTTACTTACTTTGGATATTCGAGATCAACTTGAAATTCGAATTGCACGGGTGTACAAAACGCAAAAATATGGCCCGTTTATTCACAATGAACGATTTCATGTCCGGGGACGCTTTTTGAGAAATTTGAAACAACCTTCTCCCGATATGAACTTGAAAAGAGAACACAGCAGAGTTACGTTGCACAATTTGTATCCGGATAGATTTATCTGTATCTCATCCGGTGCATACTACAGATAATACAGTAATAATAAACACTGCAATAGTGAGACAGCATTACCGGTGATAGGTCCAAGAACGTCACGTTTTTACCAAGGCAACTCTAGGGTAAGAAGTAGATCCTTTTGCTTGCACAATCAGTCATACAATGCTGCCGAACCTGTCCTACTCTACACATGCAGACAGATATCCGTCCCCCCAGTCAAACAACCGTTATCAGTTCACGCCAAGTCACACCTCATACATGTTTGCGTGTGGTTGCTCGGCCACCTACCTAGGCCGAATTGAACGGCAACCTCGACTGAGAGTGAACGAACATATCCCACGGTGGGTGGACAGCTATGTTAACCAATGGTAAGCACACAGCCAAAGGTCATCGGACAGGCAGTCGCCAGCCTCTTCCATCGCACGTCATTAGCTTAACACAAAGCACCGGGTCGACCGCACAACTGCGTTCACTGTGATCTTCTCTGCCACCAATTCCCGTCTACTGCAATTTGCCGAAGCGATTGAGATTGCTGTCTTACTATTGTATTGTTTGTTATTATTGTATTATCTGTAGTACGTACCTGATGAGATACGGCGAAATCTATCCGGGTACAAATTGTGCAACGTAACTCTGCTGTGTTCTCTTTTCGATTTCATGTCCGTTTAATTACCACTAACAGTTCACTCGATTGGTGTGAACAGCTAAACCCTACCACTCTGTGGTTAAAAAAGCACCTTCGAATGTGTAGTTTGCAAATTTCGGTGTCGTTCACCCAGTTCTTATGCAGACAGTGCCGCGCAATTTTTCTCGCGAGAATTCAGAAAAAGAAAAAATCTAACTACTGCCACAATTTTCAGTAGTAATATCATAAATTCGAAGCTCGAGTGCTGTGACCGTTCTCGAAGAACACTGTACAATCCATTTTCACCGGAGCGCGTCGTGTTTTAATGCGCAAGGTCACAAAAATTCTACATAAGCAGCGGAGTAGCGCTGTACATTTGCCTGTGGTCCAGCACCTAATATACGGCTGGACTGAGGGTCTTGTCTTCCATGTTCTTTCATGTGTGTACGGGTTTTTCAGTCGTACCGCGAGAATTTGAAAAATGCGTATTATCAGACCTGTGATATTCTGTCGGGGTCTTCAACATGCTGGTGACCAGCTGTATGGGAAATCTTGTCGGATAAGTGGAACACGTCAAGAAGCTATGGCCTTATTTAGTGGCAAGTCACACTCGGTACATCACAGTGCTGTCAGCATATTTGTGGCGCTTTAGAGCGGAGAACGCTAGCTGAAAGAAAAATCCTATTACGCCCTCAAGTGCTACTGCATACTGTCCACGATCGCTTATTTGGTGAAGCCAACCTATTGACAGTGAACAGCGAAGATAGCCAATCCCCTTTCCTAGACTTGCGGACGCGCCCCGTATCATACATACCTTCCCTTGTGTTGTGTTTGGCTCGCACAGTCATTTGTTGACACACGCACGCACGAGATACACCCCGTGTATTCATGGACGCACGCCTGTAATCGCGCACGCACGTACACAGTTGATGCTTGTCGTGCTTCGTCTCGGACAGCACTGACCAATCAGATCGTATCAAGCGTTGCACGACCTTGTACGACTTAATCCGATTGCACAGTTGTCTTACGCTTCCGATTACGTACATCAATGGCTCACGCACTTGTACAGTTGTTCGCGTTTTCACTTCCTCGCTTGTACTGGCGCTCGCGGTGCGCTGGCTAAAGTATACACGTTTATCCATACAAGTGCGCCTTTCTTCTGATTACTGAATTGCGGGAAACAACACTTTGATCTCCGTATCACATGCTTGAACATAAGTACAATGAAATGAGCATTTCCCAGAATCGATAAACTACCTGGGAGAAAGAACAGTCAAACAATAAGCTGGGACTTATATAAGAAAGGCATCTGACAAAACAGTTGATTGGTCATTGCGTGGTAATTGGGACAAACAACCAAGTGAAGCGATCTCGCAGGGACTCAAAACCGCACATACAGACCCCAGGGATTAAGCAGAACAACTCTTTTCCCCCAAAAATATGTGAGAAGCATTTACCTGGATTTCGCTCAGAAACCCAGAAATGGTAGAGGACATGAAAATACTGTTAGAAACTCACTACTAGGATGTTTGGTCGGCGAATGAGAATTGAACAATTCTCCAGCAAGGGTAATAATTTCTAAATTTGGGAGCGAAGAAACAATATATGACACTTTTCCGGACACGATGAATCAAGCCAAAATCTTATCTTAATCAGTCTTTACCTACAGCCAACCTATCCCAGTTAACATGACCGCAGTGAAGGAAAGTGAAGTAGGTTGAACATGTTGAAAAAAATAATTTCTCACAGCTACCTGTCTCAACACACAGACCGTGGGGAAACCCTCATCAGTTTAGAAATACGAGCCACCAATACAAGCCGCACTTGCGTAGATGGAACAGCAAAGCGTGTATGGTGATTGTCACAACACGTCGGTATCCTCCGTCTTTATTGGCATTAAAGTTGAGAACAATTATGACTTAACTGAATGATGAACTTCACAGAAACATACCTTGATCGGTGTTTGATGACACTCGTCCGTCCGAGAGACGGCTGTGTTTATGGGATTCGCTTTGGGCGCCCCTCGACATCGCTGTTGAAGCAGACGCTCGAAAGTGGCTAATTCTTCCGCTGTGTACTGATCATCACCATTCAAACGACTGCCTTCCACTGGTACTGAGATGACCCCAACGGTGTTGATTTCCGGCTTAGCCGTATCCGGAACTGGACGCATTGCAGCAATAGTGGTGGTAGTGGCAAGCCTCACTGAGGTTGGTGCTGGGGCAAGTGTGCAGGGGACCGTATTTTTCAAAACACCAGGTTCGGATGTGGGCATGGGATGTGTCACGTTAGGACCAATACTACTCGCACTATTATTCGTAGCCCTGTTTGCAGTGTTGATTCCACGTGTATCATCAGTCAGGACTGTGGGAGAAATCGGCGCGGTGGGACAATTGAGCAAAATAGCCGAAGGCGACACGGAAGTGATATTGGCCGGGTTGAAATAAGCTGGAGTCTGCAAAGCCCCATAAGCCGAATGTGTACCAGTACAGATCGGGTGGAAGGGATAAGAAAGGAGTGTAAAACGTTCAGGAATTCTATATTCATACGAATCACAAAACAGTAATATGGGAAACACACCATTTGTTATTTCTGCTTTCCTTCTGCATTCATTTTCTACCTTCGACCAGATGAGATGGAAAACGGACATTGGCCCGTTTGGCCTAGGATCCCGTTTTAAATTCAGTGCGCAAACGAAGAAAACGTGAATATGAAACTTACTGCTATAATGTTATTGAGTAGGCAAATTAGTGTTAAGAACGTGAAAGTAGATGCGAGCTTAGCGAAACTCTCCGAGGTTTACCATGGACGCAAACGAGCTAACGGTGGACGCAACACAGAGAGAGGGCAATGAACAAACACTATTCCGGCCATTATAATGGAGAAACAGCTTGACCTTGTGTGTGTGAGTGTGTGCATTCTCAGACGGCCCCGCTTTTCCGAATATGACAAGTTCACCACTGTCCGTGGTTCGTTGCCATACCTCTCAGTGGTTCCAATCAACCAGTTATTACTGTATATTTTATACTCTTTCTCCAAAAAATAAGATACAACTATAGCCTCTGATCTAACTGTGGACTTTTCTACCTTCTACAGTCTACCTCCAAGTGGTTTCATTAAAGCCAACGGAGCGCTGTAAAGGTGAAAATTGAGAAAAACAAATCACGACGGAGCAATGTTACAGAATCACAGAGTATATCTACAATACTTCATGTGGGCGCTCTACCTGTATTCCAATCGATGAGAAGAGAACACTGGAAGGCACAATAAACCTATAGCTGCTCGCAATTTCCTTTCCAGGATCTGAAGAAACAATGGGACGTACCGGCTGCGTGGGAGGCAGGACCACCTGAGACTGACCAGAGAGCAACGCGACCAAATAAGTGGCAAGCAGGTTTGATGCGTCTCCTGGGTATCCGAGGACAGTGGTGGTGGACTGGACAGGTGGAGATATTGCAGGATGAGATGAACTTGGTGCCAACCCGTTCACTCCGACAAGGGTCGCTCCAGGGCCGGTCGGTAACTGCAATCCCACCAGTGGATTGCATGAGGGCAGTGAAGCGTGGTGACCGGTGGCTTGCGAGACCGCTTGCCAGATACGGTCCATAGGATTGATCGGCGGAATAGCTGCGGTCATTAAAGTGGCGGAGGTTGGTGCAGACAGAATCGGTGGTTGAATGAGCTGGGAAGTGAGAACTGGTTGTGTCAAGCCACGGATTTCCACTGCTGGGCTGGGCAGAACCGATGAGGTAGACGATGGGGGAGTGGAAGATCCTGAAGCACCCGACGAACCCACGGACACAATAGTTGGGGCTCTGAATAACGGATGAGAGAAAGCGAACCGAGAGCTCAGTTGGGGCACATTTCGCTAACACAAATAAACTACGAGAAACGCATCAGTCAAAATTTAATTAGCATCGGTGGTGGCCGAATGGCTTAGAGCGTCTGTTTACTACTTCGGAGATTAGTGGTTTGAAACCCGCCATCACCGGTTACTTTGGTGGTAAACAGCAATCCACTGTTTTAGGCAAGTGTCTATTGTTCGGTAACACAGCGTTATCGGAAAAGATGGTAGTCAGTTGACGTCTCGGTTACCGCGGGTAACCTTTCTCAAGAACAGTTGACAAACACATACAATACTATCAATTGGAAAACTACTCAATTCACTCTACACCAGATCCTCATATCGAGAACGAACGTCCGGATTCAAAGAAACGAAGCAAGGCTGTTGGAGTCTAGGACCTGCATCAACGACCGGCGGTGATTATGATGGGCTTTGAAACCCTTGTGTCCCGGGTCCGAGTCCTGTTTCCACCGCCAGTCACTCCCCAATTAGCCGAAACCCCCTTCCTGAAATATTGCACCATGATTACAAAATAAAAGTAAATAGAGATATAAAAAAAACGCTTAGTGAGCCGAAACACAGTGTGATGCTCCTCAGTACCACTGCACGGTTGGAGTCTACGGACGGGATAAAACAGGACACACGGTTCAGAACAAAACTGCGCCCACGGTAACTTATTCCAGTATGATCAATCTTGATAAGCTGGCAGGCGCAGCTAGATCTACATGTCGATGTGTGTCGAAAGCTGCGTCGCAAAGTTGCACTAGGTAGGAAAAATCGGTGATTTGAGCAGAACTGAAGAAGTCCATCGCTAATGCGTGGAAGGAGAATAACGACTAGTTAGGAAGAGTTCCGATGCGTTGGCTTTTCCTTCTTGTGCATTTAGATCACCTGCGAGTAACACTACGTCAGGTCCCCTGTGAATGTGGGTAGGTTCGGTGAATTAATCGTAAAATTCTTCTTTTCGTGAGTCAGAGCCGCAACTAGGCAGCGCGTATGTCAAAACGAAGAAAAAACATCTTACCACGAGTTTCCTTTCGGACACCTGATGGGCCCTGTTGTTGGAGAACGACGATTACCCAGAATTCAACCCATTAGCAGAATGAGTACTACACTCAAACCACACTAACGAACGTCTTGTATTGCCGTGCGGATTTGCGTAACAGTGATCTGTAAAACCGATCACCAATCGAGTTACCGGAATGGACAAAAATGGGCGGACCAATGGAGATTTTTATACAGTTGATTCATGGAAAACAAAAACACGATCTCCGTGAATTGGCACCCCTAGGCCGCAAGACACAGCATACACAGCCGTCAAATGAACGGCTTTATTTCTATCGAACCGGTGCAGCTGGAAAAAATAGTGTAGAAACGGTATTGATTGAAACATCAACTACACATACACGACACTAGACAGACTTTCTCGACGCTGGTACAAGTGACTGGTCAAAAATGAAAACAAAGTTAACAAGATTTTTCTTACTGGACGACTGGATGTACGATGTAATACGGCCACGTGAGATACAAATTCATTTGGACTCCCAACGGACTGTCAAACATACACACACACACACAATACAAGATAAACTACCACTGGAAGACTCACACTCGTTCGTCCATGTCCAATTTTACATTTGATTGATCCGATGGTAATCGTCCATCAACGGAGAGAGTGGTCGTATCCTCAACCAATCCGGGACTATCCGAAGGGTCAACAAGCATGGCTGAGAGTGCATCCAGATCGTTAGTCGTTGTCGATGGCGAACTAGCAGATGCTCTTCCATCATCAATCGCAGCAGTGGTCAGCCCGCTTGTAATGGAACCGTTGTAGTTTTCAGTATTATTGCAACCGGCTGTCGTCAGCAAATGATCGGTCGAACATGAGGTGTAGCTTGATCCAGAACGTGGACGAATACCGGGTTTGGACTGATTAGCTGGAGGGGTCAGAGCGGCCCAACTCTCCGTGTTGAAACAAGACTGACAACGACAACGTGAAGTACATCGAATACGGGCCTGAATTGGAAAAATGTGGGCACACCAAATACAGCTATTAGCTGTCAAAGACATAAACCAGCACAATACTGAAGAAAAAAACGTCACAGCTACCTTAAACCGTTGCATGGGGAACAAAAAAGATTACGTTTACCAAAACATAAGTAGCAGAATCCCGGAATTCTACAGATCACGCATTTCCCCATTACAGGCAATCCCAAACGACTCAGCGCAGCTGAGAGATAGCAGAATGGCAGCGGACAGAAAGCAGATTTGAATCAACCAGAATTGGTTCTGCTTATGAGAAATGTCATTGAAGCGGACATAACGAAATATCTTCAGCAGTTTAGAACGCGGAGCGATCAGGCAGTGGCCCCAGCAATAAGTCATTGGGACAGACGGCAGACTAAATAAAGGAATATCGAATGAATTAAACAAATAAATTGCTGAGTGGAAACAAGTATCCTCTCAATTACTCAGTTGGCCGAAAGAAGCAAGTAATGAATCTGATTGAAAAAATGCAAGTCAAACGTGCAGTTGAAGACAGAAAAGTGCACCTGAAAAAAGCAAATAACCGATGGGACGGCAACGATGTGCAATACGACCAGGGCAACTGACGCGAATCAATAGCGCGCTCTCACGGGCACAGAACACGATCGAGGGGAATTGTAACCAATCAAAGATCGGAAACCCCTAATGGGAAAAGCACCGATCATACTCAAAGTCGGACGGGCATACGTAAGCCGGGAAATCGGACGAGCTTAGTCATCAATAGACCGATAAGGCAAACAGTTTTGAACGGCAGAAGTAACGGCATGTGTACGTGTTCAGTGCACAAAATGCTACTGAACCCACGCTCTGCGTTTTTGTGATAACTTTTGTACAAAACAGCTTGGGGTGACCACATTTAGCAGGCTGATGTATCAACCCACAACTACTTTAATTATACGCACGGATTTGAAGCACGGAACAGATAAATCGGTTTATCTCGTAAAATGTGCCGCAGTAAGTGCCAAAAGTCATTAAACCCACCCTTGGACGAATGGCAAAACTATCAGCTGGTTACGAAACAGTGATCATTATTATTAACGACTCAAACGCAACGTTTAGGGATGCTTCTGATGGCATTCCAGATGATCTCAATTTCTATATTGTTCATTCATCGAAGGTGGTAAGAGTCGAATAGCAGAAAATGCCGAAGACTGTTCATCCGTACAGATTTGCTTTGCGAACAAACTCCACATATTTCCAATCGAAATCAAGTCTCGCCGGTCCACGATCGGTGACGTTCCGGTACAACATTCACATTCTGGTAAGGTTAGCCGTATGTATGACCGCGTTGCAATGCTGAAGTACCACGGACCCGGATGATTTTCCGGAATCTTCGGAGACGAAATTTCATTTAACGTTCTGATATATGAGCAAGTGATCTGCATCTATTCTGAGATTGTTAGCTAAGAGAAAATCTTCGAAACTGCAACCCAGACCATCACAGGGCCTCCGAGAATGGATCAACAACTCAAAATCAATTTATTCTTTCCGGAAAGATTTCACTAGCACACAACTGCACCTGGGCAGTCGAAATTAAACCTTCTCATTCTTAAATGACATCATCCCACTTAGCATCACAAGTGATGTGATTTCTGGTCCATTCCCCTTGATGATGAAAGCGACGATCGGTCATCCAAGAAAGTGATCTTATATTCCAGTACTAAAGATGTCGTGCAGACCGTAGGGGTCGTTTAACACGTCAAACATAAAACCTGCTACAAGAACCTCTGCAGATTTGATGCACCTGAACGATCGCTCGAAGCAGCATGCATGACTCTTTCCCTGCCATTCTCGGACAATTTTCTTCTGCGCTTTCACTCAGCCACATAGCGATCGAACTCCTTCGAAAAGTTAGCAACAACTATTGTTTATCTGAAAATCTTTCTGTACGAGTAACGTTTCTGGTTTCATCTCAGAGAGCCTTGAACCCCACACCGTCCCTCTGTTTTATAAAGGAGAGGTCTGCAACACAAGTCAGAATCTATAGCTTCGGTGAAATTCGTTCACCAGTCACGTGTGACTGGAACACAGGTCAATACCACGTCCCTGAGCATCGGAAATGAACCACTGACAGCAATGATCGTTGCGTTTGCCTACCAGTTCGGTGTTTTTTCCATTTGTTCAAGAGTGGGTTTAATAATATTTCGCACCCTCTGAGGCACATTTCCCGAGATAAATCAATCTACCAACTCGGTGCAGTAGCGGTTTGACACATCAGTACACCAAATCTGATCGCCCGAGTGGTTTGGTTCAAAAGTTTTCACAGAAACACAGGGTGTGGGTTTAATGACATTTCGTGCACCATATATTGCTGTCAGAGGTTAGATGACGACCCACCACTGATTCCCAAGAAGGGGATCAACAGAAGAGATGCACAAAAAGATGTATCTTTAGTCCCGGTCCAACGATTCGTTCTCTCATGACCAATGAGATCAGGATTGGGCGTCGGACTTATTCCGACCGCATTTCCGGGATTATCCACAAATGGACTCAGTCAAAACGAGAAAGGCTCTGAACAATGGTCCACATAGAAGCAATCGAAAGCACACTGATTCTTCCCATCCCCCATCCGTGCCACATGAGCGCACAGAAGGTCAGTTTCATTCCGAAAACCTATTACTCGTGTGCTGATGTTTACAGTTACCAGTTAGCAGTTGGAACCTCACTCAGAAAACACACGAACATATAATTGCTGTGCACGAGTAGCCGAACACGATTTCGAGGTTGCGATGAGGTGTTACTATAGCGTGATTTCTACCCTAATAAATATTGGAAAAAATCAGGATCAAATTTAAAATCTTGCAATCACGGTAAGAATTTTTCCTCTACTAATAGACGATATCAGAGGAGATATGGTGAAGTCGCTTCTTCAATGTACACCACCTCGTGCAAAACTTGTCACAATATTTTGAAGCGCATGCTGAAATAGGAACTAAAAGTGAAGTTAGGAATAACGTTGTAGTCACGCCTGTGATCGTTTTTTTAACCCAAGTGTATCGCGACAAGTGGTGTGCTCTAGGATTGTCCCGGTTTCTTCTCTTCTTTTCTGTTTAACTTTCCTACTGACATGGTCCTAGAGGAAATATCAAATTCATGTAAGAATAGTTCTATCGAACTATTCTGAAGTAGAAATGTGTTGGGACTTGAATACGCGCACCATATGGTTCTCTAAGTAGATATTCAGGTTGTCTCAGTAGCACAGCTCGAATGTGGTGAGACCACCATTTCGGCAACGCCGAGGTTGGGAGTAGGGGATTGGAGCCCATTGGTCAGGTACTGGAACAGGTGCTGAAGCTCAACAGGTCGACATGACTCGGACATATATAACGCACGCCCACGGACAAACTTCCTCGACATACGCTCTACTCCGAGGCGAACAGTGGTTGAAAGGTAGGTCGAGGTGCTCAGTCTGTGACACGACGGAAAGATATGAAAATCTTGACCAGTGGACTTGGTCAAGCAGGACGTGTGAGATTTCCATGTTGGAGTCCACGAGACCTGCCTACCAAATAGTTGCGAACATTAGACGATTTGACTAGTTGTCGCGGCCAGTGGCACAGTTGTATTTGATCTCTTTCATTTTCTTCATGATTTCCGTTTATTACCTTGATTTCGGCTCTTTCACGCCTTAAGCTTCTATTCTTTTTGCCCTTGAGTCGACAATGCTGCGAGTTAGCAACTAAAACCAGAGCACAGTGTTGTGTGGTTAATGGCTGACCGAAATGAACTGAACGAGAGACCCAGATATTCTGTGGTCGCGCATTTGTGGTTGTAAGAAGATTCTTGTGCCTTTGAGCTATCCTCTCACTTGTGTGGAACGCAGTTATGTGCGGCGTTGGTCGTTGTGTTTAGTTGTTGCTCAAAATGGGTTGGTTCTGTTGGCGTGGGCTGCGAAGCTTTCTACTTGGCTGGTGTTGAGGCTAAACATCATTAGGCAGGATTTATCTCTTATTCTATCGATCCACGCCATCGACTCGTTTTCCTGCCACTTGTGATTTCAATGTATCAAGCCTTGACCTCGGTACTGGTTCTGCGTGCATATCTCATGACTCACTGTGATAACGTTGGTCTTCCAGGAGGAACATGCTGCGTATTGGCCACGAATCAGCCGCTACTCTCGCGCCACGTAGCAGTCAACTTTTCTGAGCAGCATCAGTAACATCACACAATTTTTCAGAAAGCATTTTCCACTTGCAAAAAGTGGAATGCAACTGCAAGACTAAGTCAGTCAAAAACCTAACATCACAGTGTTAGGGGAGGTGAGAAATCGAATGGGAAAGTTTCGTTATCTAGGCGCATACACACAAACGTACAAAGTGTACTTGGCTTTTACCAACCCTACTCATCCGTACCGTTTTTTCTGATTATCAGAGGTCGAGGGTATGTACCAATGTATGAGTGAAAAAGCTGTTCGCTAAAAGAAAGACGATCAGTGGTTGAACACCGATGTCTCCGCCAATTTGTTCGAATATGATACAAACACCGTATCAATCACGTTGTTTGTGGTGCACGGCATTGGGTCTATGAGATCAAATATTAAACGAACCACTAAAGCTAAACATGTCAAATGGTTGGAACATATGTTGTGTACAGCTCCGTACAAATTTTCTCGGCGTGCTATGTTCGTTGAGGTGATGATCAGTTCTAGTCATATAGGGTGTGTTAGGCTTCCCAGGTGTGCAAGATAGAGAGGCATTTCACCTTGGACAACCCTAGCTTCGTAATGGTCCAAACATCGGCCACAAAACGTTGACGTGACAGTGGGACGAATATATATGCACGACACAATATCAGGTTCCAGCGCAAAAGTTCGAGAAAATCAGGCATCTACCCTCCAGCGAGGAGCACGGTATGTGGGTTATACGGTGAACACGTATTTCATCAAAAAGTAATCACGTGCTGAAAATCTCTCACAGACGACAGACCAAGTGGATTTATTCAACCGGCACCTGTTCTGCCTCGAAGAGATCCAGTAGATTATGCCGCGGGTAAAAGCACATTTCGAAAGAAGTGATGTGATAAATTTATTCCTCGTTCAGACAAACGCTCACGGTAATCAAACCAATTAAAACACATGGTCAATCTGTTTTCTCAGCTAAATGAACGTATCAGCACGGCGGAAAATAAGTCTCATTCGGGAGCGACGAGTCACACAGTCCGATTCCCGTGACATCGTTCGAACAGCCCAGCACACGTGACAATTCCATCCGTTGAATAGATTAAACTGTGGTACCAGAACGGGAAAGAGATGCACATTGTTGTGTCCGATACGATTCGGATCAGTCCACGAAGGCATTTAATTTTCACTCTGTATTTGCTCATGCGTGCAGTGGACGTGGCATACACCTGAAGTGAAAAGATCACCGTGGTGTGACTGCGCACGCATTTAGCAAAGAAAAGAAGAAAATAGACAATCACGCATGCACACAAACGGACCGTACGTGTACATCAGCAAGATCAGCTGACCGCAGATCGATAGGCGTATGGAAAGAAAATACGCACGGATGACTCAGAAAAAATGAGAAAAAATTCAAACTGATCAGGCGACACGACTGGGGCAGTACTGAATGACGGGAGAAACAATACACGCTCCATAATACTCCCCTCCCACAGCATTAACGAAGTGGATGCCGTTGCTCGGAGAAAGAATACGGGAGGAGGAAAACGAACAGGTCTAATAATCTTTCGACCAGAATTGGTTGTGAAATTTAGGTATGTCAACCTGTGCAATGCACGCCCGAGACACGATAACGTGAATGGTCCATTGCACTATTAGGGAGAACCGGCAAACTGAGGCTTAGAGTGCAGCACCGCATAAGGGCCTAAAAGACTACCAAAGGGGACCGGCGATGGTGGTGATGGGATAAAAACGTGTAACACACAACGAACACCGTTCATGGTCATCGGCAGACGGAAAGACAGGAGCAAGCGAGGATCCTTTCGTGAAATCTGATCATCTGACTCTGATTAACCCAGTTTTGCTGAACGCTGCCTTGTCAAATCTCTGTGACAGTCAACTCGACCATTAGGCCAAACGTGCTAAGGACAGTTCCAAATATTTTTTGAAATATCCACGTGACAACCAGAGGAATAAATGGGACAACATTATAAGCAAAAACCTACACGTACCTCGTAGCATTCACAATAGTTTTTTACACAGGACGATCGTTTGCAGTTGCAACCTCGTGTATGGACACTCTCGTTCTCGGAGGAATATTCTGAACCATGATGAAGGGAATGGGGAATGACAGCAACAAAAAAACGGATAAGGCACGAGAAGTTTAATTTAGGAAGAAAATGAGACTCTTTATATATATATATATATATATATATATATATATATATATATATATATATATATATATATATATATATATATATATATATATATATATATATATATATATATATATATATATATATATATATATATATTCAGATTCGTGTATAACTCAATTACTTGCGACTAGTGTGTGAGGTTGATGGTACTTCGCTTGACTAACGGCCCTTTGGACTCGAAGCTGTCGGGTATTGCTGGCTGCCATGGCGCACGACATCTGAACAAACTGGGCGATTCGGATCAGCCCGGACGGGAGCGGGGTGGTGCAGTGGTAACACACACGTCTTTGAGGTAAAAAGGTCCGGGTTCAAACCCTGGGTGTGGCAGAGGATATGCACTACCGATGAGCTGTAACAAATGCAAAACTCGAGTCTGGTGCTTCCGAATCTAGGGTCGGTCGAATGACCTGAGGTTTGTTCGTGAAAGGTGGAGTCCAAAGGACAGTCAGCCAAGCGGAATATTCGGATTCAGTTCAGTTCAAACAGCAGTTAACTTAGCACTGGGTGTAGTGGCTTCGGTTGCCGTCTCTCAGCGGGAGCCTCAATCAGAAATTATGAAAATTAAAAAACACGAGAATAATGTTGAAGTGTTTCAAAGGTTTAACATTTCCGACCACAGTGAGATTCAGATGCAACGCTCACTTCAGTGCGGTGTGCGCTACGTCAGCTGAAATCGACAATCCAATCCAATGGAACGTTTCGGACTTTCTGGAGCTGAGCCACACTGGGTACTCACCCAAAATAATGGCGCACGGCATCCACCAGTTGGCTTGCAATTTAAATGCACCCGCAGCAGTTTTTCCATGAACCTCTGGACTCCATCAGTTGGGTGAACGTGAACAGCTTCTTTAAAGAACTTCGACCGCTGCAAATGTTCACCCAGAGCACCAAAACTTATCTGACAAAATCACGTCTTCCCCTTTTTACTACTGAGGACACCCATGCTATAGTATATCGTATCAATTTTAAGCTGGCCTGTCTCAATTATTCGGGTCATCGAAGAGAGAAAAGATATTCCATAACTTAGCGGTCTTAGAAAATAAGGATTGAAACCTCTAGGTCCTTCACCCAAGGACAGAAACCTCATACGGGTCACCGGATGCCTGTTCAGGGCCAGTGCTGGAAGATTATGGTAAAAGAAGCCGACGTGAACTCTGAGGAACAAAAATCAGGCCCCAAAACCTCGGCGGGGTCCACACGCGCGTCCGAGTTCCACCGGGACTGCCAATGCCTAACATTCGGATTCGTCTGACAATTGGTCGAATACAGCTAAATGTATTTTTTCTCATTACACGCCTGCGCATGAGTGCAGTGAAAGAATGATACTCCGCGGTCTCATAGGCCCATGTCACCACCAGAGATAATCACCAACCTGGCCCTGAGATTTCAAATGGAGAACACAGTAAGGTCCCATGCTTGGGACCGTGTGTCCTCCTTCTGAAGTTTAGCCCTGTTAACCAACGAATTAACTTCGGAACAATCACCGTGTGATTCTAAAAATGGACCCCCCATCCATACACGCTCCATTCGATTCAAATGAGATTTCAGTTGGAAACCAACTGTGGAGTGCTCAAGTGTAAGGATGATTGGGCGGAAGAGTACCGGGTACGCAAACCTGATGGGCGGTAATAACCGCGAAACCGGTGGTGTGCTTCCGGGGAAATTTTGTCCTGTCATGCAGATACGACACCGTACTACTGATTTCGAAAAGATTTACTCACATTGAAGTAACCCACACTTCACTGAAAACACAACGTTTGTACACCTTAATATTCATTAGATGTGCTCTCATTCTTCAGAACTTATCACAATTTTTTCGTCATCGAGTCCAACAAATTATTTATGGAGTGATTTTCTATCTCACGCTTAATCACATGTTTCATTTTTGACATCAGTAGTCAGTGCACGGATGGGCCACTAACTTCTCTTCCGAACGGGGAACATGTTTTCGATGGTGTTTAAATCTGAGCTACAGGTGCGTAACTTTATGAACTGGACACTGAAGCTGTACATACTTCTACGAGTGTAGAAGCCAATAGTGAACAGATTACTGGTTCTGCACGACTATATTTACAAACCTTTCCTGCAACTTGGCATAGGGCGTCATCCCGAACAACGATTGCCCACCGAGATCGTATATTATCATTGGATTTGGCGGATTTTTAAGTCATGGCAATTTACATTCTCCCACTGTTCGACGTCCACGAACAAGGCTAAACATATTTTATTCCCATCGAAATCAATATTGGTTGGTATGATAACTTGACATTCGGTGGGATACATCTTTTTCTGACCATTTCACGGATCGTCATATACCGAACACTCATATGATAAACAAACCCATCGCCAAAATGACAGGCATCATGATCTGAATCCTCTGATGAAATCAATATGTGCCCCCTTTCGTTGGGCGTTCAATGCAGCCTTCATATCACGTGATACTAGCCGCATTACAAATTGCCACTACCCTATGTCCAACAGGGAGCAAGTGTCTGGGAACATCCTTGCGCTGGATATGGGAAAGTGATTTCAGGTACTATTTTATGAACGCAATGCGCATAAAATCATCTTATTCACTCTATGTACTAGATCTTCTGCTTCTGAAATGTGTACTTGCGGGAGTGTCCCTATGATTTATCCTATAATTGGTGCTCATATTCAGGTCAAAACACTGGGTCACAGAAAATTCATACTTATACGCCCTTGCGGTGCCGAGAAAATTCAGTTTCAGTGGGTTTTTCATCGCTATTGCGACGTCAACATAAGCGATTAACGAAGCGCGCTCAAGTGACCTTGACGCCAACACTCATAGTGTGGCAATGAATGCTGGAGCAGCGGAACAATGCGAATAGCAAACCGATCGGGCCAACCGGTCAAGAGCTACACACCGAAGAACAGATGGCGAATATGTTGGAAGTATCTCGCAACAGACGAAAAGAGGCATTCGGACTAGAAAAGAAGACACAGCGGGATCTTTGGCAGCTAAGAAGATAGCCCAGATGAGAGGCTACCGATCAAGGCGTCAGTTGGAGAAATCAGACCAGTTAAACGGAAATGATGTGCAAAAGAATCAAGCTAATGAACACAGACAACTGAGCAGAACGCAGCCAAAGTATTCAGGCAGCCAGAGAATCAATGTTGCTGTAGCGCAGTTTGGAAAAAGAACTATGTAAACGATTGTACATGTTCCACGAACTTGACTTGCTTAGCCGCCCAAATACGGGTGCACTCATCCGTCTAGCCTTCTTGATTACAATAGATGCGAACTGGAACCCTCATTTTTCGGTATGTTTGACAGTCATCGTTGGGAAGCATTTTTAAACTACATATAACGCGAAATCTTCCAGTTATGAAGGAATTTGTTCTTGCATTATCTTGTAGTCACAATCAGTGAGAAAATTTCAGCTCGAAAACCTATTTCTACTAAACTCTTTAAATGAGAACCCATTCTACAAAATAACTCGGGACAAGAACTTTGATACTACTCAGTGGTTTATTCATATCTCCACATCTAGGTACTTCTTAGCTTAAATTGCCCAGAACATTTCATTTTTGTTACCAAGATCACACACATTCAATTATCCGTAGCACCGAATAGGCTAAACTTCGATGAGAGCAAACTTTTATCAGGTTCATGTCATACACCGACTCTGCGATGTACCTTAGTAAAATCACGAAACTCGAACTACATACCAAGAAAAAATCCCAATACAACACAATCGATTATACCTTTAGACGACACATGCACTTCGTGGACTAGAAACCGTTGCGCTCACGTAAGCAGCCTGTCTTATATGATGTTACAAAGCGGAAATGAGTACGGAATTCGGATTGCATTTTAAATCCAAGTTTGAGGCCGATGTTTCAACATTTCAGCGTCCTACTTAAACCTTAGTTAGTAGTCTAACTCGAATATGTAATGCAGGCTTGGACAATCAACGCAAGAGGTTAATGAGGTAAACACAACAATTAACAACAACAGAGAGAAGACATCGAGAGATGATAGCATTACGTTCACTCTTGTAGATCATTTACATGAAACATGCAAGTTTCTTATATGATAGATACGTAGGATGCATAACGGGAAAAAATGAGGAGAATGTTTATCACAAGTCAGCAAGTGTTGTGGGGATTACGTGGCTAATGCCGGGGAAGGCAGAATGTAATAAATGTTTGCGTAAAAAGATAAGGGCTTTCTGTGTTGATCAGCATAGGTTCACTGGAAGCTAGTAGTTTTGCATTCCAGCTGCGTAACCGCGTCAGACCAACTAGATAACCTACTGAAAGCAGATGGTGCGCGATAGATTCCGGCCCATTTGTTGTGTGCAGTCCAATTAGGCCTTTGAGTGCAAAAATCGTCTTGGGGGTATATTCGGCCACTCACTGAGCCAAGTATCGTGAAATATGAAACACTTGGATGTCACAGCGTCATATGAGCGAAGAAATGCATCTAGTTTACTTGACAATACGCTTCCGTACATCGCAGGAGATGGTCTGCATTACCGTTGCAAAAGTGAAGTAAGAAACATCACCAGTGCCGTCTTACAACACCTGGTCGATGACAGCGTAAGTTTAATCGACCCCAAGACTGTATTGAGAAATACAGCAAAACCCAAGCAAATTGTCGTCACAGGCAGCGAAACCTAGTATGAACGTTAGTGTTGCTGTGACCGGTAGATCCGAAAGCACCCACCCGAATTCCTTTTGCAGAACCTTGTCCATCAGTTATTGTCCATATGTTTCTCTTAACTTGTATTCGTGCGTGTAGTTCATTGTCACGACAACACGGTTGCACACTATCAACTAGAGTGCTATATATCGTTCTGTTTATCGATGTTTGAAGAGATATCGAAAAAATCGCTTCACTTTACACGCCCTGGAATAACCGACAATATTAACACCTATTAGCCAGAGACAAGCGGAAAATGAAACAATAAAAAAATTTAGTCAGCTAGCCGAGTCAATCGAAAGAGAACTGGAAAGCAACGTAACTAGAGACCTAAACCAAAGTACCGTGGTGAAGATTGTGTGAGAAACTTACCAATTTTCGACAAAAACGCGTCGGGTTTTCGTGTTACGATTCGATCAATAGCTTTCTGGCGCAGTTCTTCATGTTCACTGTTATTTAGGCAACCGAAACAACAACAATCGGAGCACCGTTGACCGGCCGCAAAGCAATCACAATAGAGTTTTAGACAACCGGTTCGCGAACAGGTACAGCGTCGAATCAGGATCCCGTTTGACAGCATTGATGAAGCGTTTTCCAGCGACTGGGTGGAAAAGTTTGTGTCCAGATTGTTTGGCACGAAACTGGTCTGACTCACACAAGGTGAGGGGGTGCGGTCGACGGACTGTTCTTGGAAAGGTGAAGTACATTGAGGTAGACATTCTTCAACTTTCAACGCCGGCTCATCTCGAGTGACATTGTTTTCGATCAATGGGCTCGGAGTGGCCTCGACTGAGCTAGCAGGACCTGATTGGAAAAGGTGAGATAGAGTTATAATTGGTAATTAAGGTAAAACAGTGGTCGATTCAGCATCACCACACACTAACTGACAAACACCACACCATCTCCCCCTCCCCCCACACTACTGTAAAAATGTCCTTCAACCCAGCCAACGGCCAATCAAATGCATAACTGTCACCTATATGATGTGTAAGAGCAAGATTAGGAATCATTGAAAACAATTGTTCGCTCTCCAATGTTGTCTTTTTGATGTGACCATGGGACTGTTTAAACAAGTCTATTTATTATTGCCGTATGGGAATTCGACGGCTTAACAAAATTTCCCAACTTTTTCTTCATTTAGCCAGATCCTTGGAGTTCGGTCTCTAGTTATTTTTTCAACTTACCGACCACTCTTAACAGTTTCTGTATAGCGACCACTCATTGGGCAGAGAGAACTGGCCAAATTCGAATTAATCTCGAATACTAAAAACTTACCAACGTTGTTCAATACTTGATCTAAGTTTTCTAATATTCAGACACAGCGGTGGCTTGGTGGTTGACACTTACCACCGTTGTACTGTTCAAACCTCACGCCACAGGTCCGCTGTCCTTCCAAATTTTTGTTTCCAAAAAAAAAAATTTTTTAAACAACATCAGTATGTAACCAATCTCGACCAATTCTCTACCACCTTTAAAGGCTAAGTTATTTGCTAACCTTTCGGACACCAGCTCCTGGACGTCCGCGTGGCCTTCAACAGTCATAAGGACTACACTGTGGGACCGTTTGCTGAGAAAGTTGTACTGTCATGCCGCGGGTTGGGTTAGGGTTTACGGCTAGATTTCGCCCCCTTTTTTCTTCTCCAGCGGAGTGTACAAAAACGTTTCCGTAGAGAATGTACCACCGGATGCCTTTTCTGGTCTTCCAAAAAATGGGGTTGAACTCCTCCCTGGGGAACAGAGTTTTCGACTCGATATACGCCGATGACATCACCTTGCTGAGTGAAAACTCGCAAACAGATCAACAAGCTCCGAACAGCTAGACGATTGCGGTAAGTACTTTTGTGCTGCGAATTAATTTCACAAGGAATACGAATTAACAATGTTGCGAATCACGAACTCCGGTAAACGGCACTTCTGTGCTCAAACCACGGAACGTAACCAAGATGTGGAAGTAAGGTGATATACTCAGCGAAGTATGTCTATTACCAATAGCGGAACATTCACAAGGCCATAGCAACACGACTGGCTAGGATTCGAGAATGCTGAGCTGAGGCATGCCCAGCTGAGATTGTTCAAATACGCGGAAACATGACTCGGTATTTACGAGATCATGGTAACCGTGATTCAAATTTAAACTTGAAATTATCCGACTGTCACAAATTTGAACCCTCCAAGTGCAATATACTTTTACAAGACTGGGAGAAGCCTGTTCCTGCACTGATTTATCATGATGGTAGACAGTAATCCACTGTAGTCCGGATCGCTACCACACCTGACCTACTGGGACCTTACGTAGTTCTTCGCCATTCCAAGTTTCAGGGTCTGGTTGCCCGTTATCCCCAGTAGTGCAGCGGGCCTTGGTGGCTATGGGGTAAAATGCCCCTTCCACTGTACTCATGCGCAAGCATCTAATAAAAAAATGGTGACCAGTTAATTAGTAGATAGCTCCAAGTTCCTCGGAAGCTTGATTACACTTGGAGGTGTATTTGGGAAGGCGATCAAGCCAGGAATAGCGAGAACAAGGACAGCTTTCGCCAACCCGCGATGCGTGGCGTCGTAGCGACACCCGGCCCCCCTTAAGGGGCGCGTGCATAAAGCCGTGGTGTATTCAACGGTCTCAACACCGGGCCAATCTGCGTTGGGGATGCTCGGTGATTTTCCTTATTGAACCACCAACGTTCCCGAAGCATTAGCCGTATCCGGTGGGAACATTGAATGAGTATAGACGAGGTTCATCGTCGTATGTTGAGCGCGAATAGTCGCCCTCTGAACGAAGTGATCGCTCTACACCACCGGTAGCTCGGACATGTTTTGTGTATGCCTGTCAATTATCTACCTTTCCGTTTTACTCGCACGTGCTGGACCCTGACTTGGCGCCGAAGCTAGCAGTTGCGCTAGCTTGGGTTGGAGCATCCCGCTTTTTTGGCTGAGGTCCAAGAAATGATTGTCGTTGGTGAAGACGTTGAGAGACATGGCTCAGAATAGAAGTCAGTGACGGGAATGCTGCACGGTCTGTCTGTTGAACTCCTCTTCCCTATAAGCAAACAAAATACCAAAACGTGTACGGCGGGAAAACAAAAAATGCATTCGTGTTTCGTTCATTCATAAACCACTCTCTCCCATCTTGCAATGCCTTATTCTTCCGCTTTATTTGTAGTGTTACTGTTAACGTTGTTGCATTGGAACGAGTCTTGATATCAAGCCGATGAGAAATATATAATATATAACTTGTGTGCTCCCTGCATACCTACTTAAAAGGACAAATTTCATCAACACGGTTCATACAAATCTCAAAAAACGGGTCGAATTTGACCTGTTTGTGCAACATTGAAAAAAGAGCTGAAAATTCAGCACACTTCCTATTGCAAACAGATATCTACCTAAACAGACTGCGTCGTAATACAGTATCAGCGCTGTTCACTTACCAATAAAAAAGATGTGAAAGCAACGCAAAGCTGTTTCAACATTACCATTCACAAATGGCAGCGGCGCATTCTACATGATATATCCGAAAGCGAACGCACGCATAAGTGACAAAAAGAACGACTCCACAGCAAGCAAAAGACTGTAGTTGGACGGCGACTGTGATGAGTACAAATATAAATTATTCAACCAGGATCAATGGACATCGAATGAGAGGAATGGGAAACAACCAATAGGAATCAAGGTCACTGTATACGCACTGCCTGATTGAGCGACGGACCAGCTGAGGGACAACGGACGACGTATCGATCGAACGTGTGTGTGCGACACGCAAGACTATACGATTTGCACTCACACATTTTTTTTCGCACAGATAATGCCGGACACCCCGTGATTGTTGGGTGCTGAGAACTGAGAATAATAGTGCCCCAAGTGTACACGACGGACTCCCTTGAATGAGGGACCACCCGAAAACCACTGGCGCGGAACAACCAGACGAGAGTGCATGGACAAATACACCCATAGTGAGGAAGCACAATCTGGCCATGTTCATACTTCCTGTTATTTAATCCAAGGCACACAGTGCGGTGAACGAGCCGCGGTTATTTCAAGCTGATATGATAAGCGACAACACGATCATATAACTTTGTGCGACGTCATCGACTTATGTGGCGAAGCAGATACCGTGAAAGCCGTATTGAGTGAAGTTTAGTTCCGTTCTCTCAACCATCAACCTCATACTTGCGATCTGGTTTGGGCTGCGACCTCGCAGCATCGGTGAGTCGAAGACAAAATGAATCGAAGCACAGAATGAGAAAAAGCTGAAACCCAAGGAATAAGCGGAAATCACCAGGACGAAGAAACTACCTGAATGCTATTTGTTTTATTACACTGATGCGCATCAGCGTAGTGGAAGGGATATATCCCAAAGCCACAAAGGCCCCCTGCACCATCAGAGTAGCCCACAGCAAGACCCTAAGATTTGGAGCAAGGAACCGCACGAGATTCCCCTAGGTCAGGTGTGGTAACGAGCCGGACGACAAGGGATTACTGTCAACCACCAAAGTGACCGGCTGTGGCGGGATTCGAGCATCTAACCTCCGAGATGGTAAACAAACGCTCTGAACCACTCGACCACCAACGGTTCAGAGAAGGTTCGATCACAACGCATCCAGCTTAGTAGACTTCCTCGGTTGGGGAACATGTTGCGTACGACAAACACACGTCCGTTCATCTTCGAGAGTGGAATAAGTCACGTGAAGGTCAACAGATGACATGGCAGTGGGGAATGAGAAAATGTACAGCGAACTTAGGAAAACTAGGTGCCTCACGTCTTCGTAGTTCGGGTCCAAAACATCCCTCAACCAGTTGGTTGGAGACACTGAAGAATGTGGTAGCGAATCGTGAATAATAACGATCGTGCTGTCACCTCATGTCGAATCAAAATGATTATTCAATATGCGTTTGTACAGTTAGACTGTGTATTCCGTGTGCTGACTACTCAGCATTCTTTCCTTTTCCCATCCCTGTAGATCCACTGCCAGTCCATCTTGTATATTCATTCTTCTTATTACTACGTGCAACAGGGTGAGAAAGGCAGCGGTTAGTGGAGCTTGCCCTTCTGTTTGACGCTGTACGCTGTACGATGATGATGATGACCACCAGAAATACTTACAACTTACCTGAATCTCCACTCAGAAGAACGATATCGTCCGCATCTTCCCAGTCAGTTTACCGTTCGAGGAAGCATCGACGCCGCTACTTTCACACGAGGACAGAGCTGTCTCACGAACCATTCAAATTATAAGGATGAAAATTAGGGCCTCTGGGGCGCAAAGCCGAACATTTCGCCTTGATCAACAACTTCCGCCAACTAGTTGTCCTCCTCACACACATCCCCGATCGAGCTGGCGACCGTGCAAATTCCCTTGATTTTATTCTCACTTCTGTGCCTTCTTTTTTTCTCAGGCATCTACACTCTTCTTCCACTTGGCTCATCGGACCATCGTATTGTTTCCTGCTAGATCAACTTTACTCGCCCTGATTCTCAATCCACCTCAAGGCACACTTAGGCATTACAGTCCAGCGAACTGCCACAGCTCCCGCGAATTTCCAGCAACCTATCCTCAGAACGACTGTTGTTTCACTTCGGAAGTTTTTGCTCCCGTTTTTAACTTCAATGACATTGTTCTTCAAGGTATGGGTCTTTTTACTCCACACTTTTCCACACCCGGCAAACTCCAATCCCCCGAGTGATTCAACCAAGCATTTTACCGTGCTGTACGCCTGAAGCGTGCGACGTTTCGCCGCTGGCGCTGCTCGCCCACTCCCGATTCCCACCGCCGCTTCGTGCAAGCCAGGAACCGATGCTCGTCAACCATACAGAGAGCCAAAGAACGCTTCATCTGCTGTAAAGCCAAACGCTTACTCTCATCCGTTACCGGTAGCCGAACATTTTGATCCCTTGCCAAAGCAGTCTCTCGCAATTTTTGCCCTACCGGTTTTAATCTCATCTGTAATTCTTCTGGTGACCTTGTTTGTGAACCAGATCAGAAAACCGAGAAGTTCGCTCCCCGGTTTGCCTCCAACTCCACCCTCTAGTGCGGTTTCTTCTCTTTCGTCTGTCTCCCACTTTCAACCTCAAATTAACACTGAAAAAATCCGCCAAGTGCTGTGTTTCCTGAGCGTATGCAAACAACTCAGTCCGTACGGTATATCACCTATCATCCGTAAAACGTGTGCCCATGAGTTTGCCCCGCTCTTATGTCGTTACTCCCGCTCTCTCCAACTTTCTGCTTTCCCAATTACCTGGAAGCACGCTGATTTATCTTATTCCCGAAAGCAGTGACCTTCCTGACACGAATAACTATCGTCCAATATACCTCATATGTATCACTTCGAAGGTATTCGAAACTGTCATACCCGACCAACTGCGCACGTTTCTCGGGCGGGAAAGACTACTGAGCGCTCATCAATACGGATTCCGACCTCGCCGTTCCACCGGTGATCTCCACGCTCTCGTCTCACACTCCTGGTCGGCTGCACTCGACAACCACGGAGAAATACATATGGTCTCGCTCGACATCTCTAAGGCCTTTGACCGAGTTTGGCACAAAGGTCTTCTGGCAAAACTCCCCACGTTAGGATTCTCCGCTGCTCTCGTATTGTGGACTTCGCTTTCTCAGTAAGCGAACCATCTCCATCTGGGCGGATAGGGTTCTGTTCCAGCCACTTCCTGTGAATGCTGGCCTTCTCCAAGATTCAGTACTTGCACCCACACCATTTCTTTTATTAATGATCTTCCATCCATAACATCCAAACCAACCCATTTTTTTGGTGATGACACCACCCTGCATTCTCTCCCGTCTTGCCATCCTACCCGCTAAGCCAACAAAAACATCGGCCATAGCCGCAATCACATTATTTTATCTTTAGCTTCCGACCTCGAACATATCACTCCCTGGGGCTCCCACCACCACTTTGACTTCAATGCTTCCAAAAGCTCTCTTCTTCCAATTTCTCTGAAACACAATTCATCCACTCCACGTTTCACTTTAGATTCAATTATACCACATTCCACAGATTCTATTTAGCAACAGGATAGATGGATGGGTGATGTGAATGGATAGAATGAGAGAAAAATCCTACCTAATGATGTTTAGCCTCAACACCAGCCAAGTAGAAAGCTTCGCAGCCCACACCAACAGAACCTACCCATTTTGAGCAACAACTAAACACAACGACCAACGCCGCACATGACTGCGTTCCACATAAATGAGAGAATAGCTCGAGGGCAAATGAGTCTTCTTACAACTACAAATGGGCGACCACAGAATACCTGGGTCTCCCGTTCAGTTCATTTCGGTCAGCCATTAACCACACAACACTGTGCTCTGGTTTTAGTTGCTAACTCGCAGCATTGTCGACTCAAGGATAAAAAGAATAGAAGCTTAAGGTGTGAAAGAGCCGAAATCAAGGTAATAAACGGAAATCATGAAGAAAATGAAAGGGAACAAATACAACTGTGCCACTGGCCGCGACAGCTAGTCAAATCGTCTAATGTTCGCAACTATTTGGTAGGCAGGTCTCGTGGACTCCAACATGGAAATCTCACACGTCCTGCTTGACCAAGTCCACTGGTCAAGATTTTCATATCTTTCCGTCGTGTCACAGACTGAGCACCTCGACCTACCTTTCAACCACTGTTCGCCTCGGATTAGAGCGTATGTCGAGGAAGTTTGTCCGTGGGCGTGCGTTACATATGTCCGAGTCATGTCGACCTGTTGAGCTTTAGCACCTGTTCCAGTACCTGACCAATGGGCTCCAATCCCCTACTCCCAACCTCGGCGTTGCCTAAATGGTGGTCCCACAACATTCGAGCTGTGCTACTGAGACAACCTGAATCTCTACTTAGAGAACCATATCGTGCGCGTATTCAAGTCCCAACACATTTCTACTTCAGAATAGTTCGATAGAACTATTCTTACATGAATTTGATATTTCCTCTAGGACCATGTCAGTAGGAAAGGTAAACAGAAAAGGAGAGAAGAAACCGGGACAATCCTAGAGCACACCGCTTGTCGCGATACACTTGGGTAAAAAAAACGACCACAGGCGTTACAACAGCGTTATTCCTAACTTCACTTTTAGTTTCTATTTCAGCATGTGCTTCAAAATATTGTGACAAGTTTTACACGAGGTGGTGCACATTGAAGAAACGACTTCACCATATCTCCTCTGATATCGTCTATTAGTAGAGGAAAAATTCTTACCGCGATTGCAGGATTTTAAATTTGATCCTGATTTTTCCCAATATTTATTAGGGTAGAAATCACGCTATAGTAACACCTCATCGCAACCTCGAAATCGTGTTCGGCTACTCGTGCACAGCAATTATGTGTTCGTGTGTTTTCTGAGTGAGGTTCCAACTGCTAACTAGTAACTGTAAACATTAGCACACGAGTAATAGGTTTTCGGAATGAAACTGACCTTCTGTGCACTCATGTGGCACGGACGGAGTTGGGGGGGGGGGGGTGGATGGGGGATGGGAAGAATCAAAGTGTGCTTTCGATTGCTTCTATGTGGACCATTGTTCGGAGCCTTTCTCGTTTTGACTGAGTCCATTTGTGGATAATCCCGGAAATGCGGTCGGAATAAGTCCGACGCCCAATCCTGATCCCATTGGTCATGAGAGAACGAGTCGTTCGACCGGGACTGAAGATACATCTTTTTGTGCATCTCTTCTGTTGATTCCCCCCTTGGGAATCAGTGGTGGGTCGTCATCTAACCTCTGACAGCAATATATGGTGCACGAAATGTCATTAAACCCACACCCTGTGTTTCTGTGATAACTTTTGAAACAAACCACTCGGGCGATCAGATTTGGTGTACTGGTGTGTCAAACCGCTACTGCACCGAGTTGGTAGATTGATTTATCTCGGGAAATGTGCCTCAGAGGGTGCGAAATATTATTAAACTCACTCTTGAACAAATGGGAAAAACACCGAACTGGTAGGCAAACGCAACGATCATTGCTGTCAGTGGTTCATTTCCGATGCTCAGGGACGTGGTATTGACCTGTGTTCCAGTCACACGTGACTGGTGAACGAATTTCACCGAAGCTATAGATTCTGACTTGTGTTACAGACCTCTCCTTTATAAAACAGAGGGACGGTGTGGGGTTCAAGGCTCTCTGAGATGAAACCAGGAACGTAACTCGTACATAGAGATTTCCAGATCGACAATAGTTATTCGTAACTTTTTGGAGGATCAAAATCGTTGGCGAAATCGCATGTTATTTCGAAGTTCGGCTGCCAAATTCTGGCAGCCGACGCATAAAGGTTCCCGGAGTGGACGACAGTTACCACATCTATCGCAGCGCACCCACGGATAGCTCTGGTATCTACGGAGTCTCGAAATCTGTCATCGAAACGCTGCTTTCATTGAACCCGACATCACCTCAGATCGTCCTAGCTCGTCTTCGCGCCAAGCCCTTTAACGTATTGATTGTTGCGGTCTATGCCCCGACAGCTGCAGCCGAAGAAGCGGCAAAGGATGGGTTGTACGATAGGCTACAAGAGGTGATAAACAGCGTCCCCAAAACGTGACATTCTCCTGGTTGAGAGGAACTGGAACGCCCCCACCCAAGCAACTAAACACATTATGGGGAAATACGGTCTCGGGCATCAGTGCAGTAATCGTAAATCTCTCGTCGACTTAGCTGACTTCAACAGCCTAAGCGTCACCAACACCCACTTCCAAAATCCCATGAAGCACTTGCTAACGTGGTACTCCAATGACGGCCACACAGCGCACTTGATCGACTACATTCTCAGGATCACGCTGGTCATCTTCGACTGAAGATTGCCGGTCCTACTGAGGCACGGAGATACCATGGTTTATGCACGCTTCAAGATCCATCTAGCCAACCACTGTAAATCGGTGCCCCGAGGCGGATTATCACAGCAGTATTGGGATCACCGAGAAAGCGCCAAGCGGTCTCGGACGCATTACGTCCCATCTAATAATCATGTCCATAGGTGAAGAAGTACAGGTGGAAATTCAGTGGACTTCACTTAGGGCATCAATCCAACAATTCGCTTTAGATGAACTGGTTTTTACGCGATGACGACAAAAAGATTGGATATAAGGAGGGACTCTCCAGTTCATCGAAAAGGACAGAAGTACCCGCCTAAACCGTCACCCAGACCTCCGTAATACCCGACGAAAAGTCACCCGTTTGGCGAGGAGCGAGCGCAAAAAGTACAGAACCGAAATCACGGAAACCATGGACTATGGTGACTTCTCTCTTCAGAATAATCCGCACTGCATCCGGTAAGGGACAGTCGAGAGAACCTATCCTTCGCGATGCAACTGCGCTGTACATTCTTGAGAAGGTTAAAAAGATGGACCGAACAGCTCACCTGTCTACTGGACCATCCCGCGGCAAGCTCTGCGAGCAAAATACGAGTAATCCAGAGCGGAATCTATGACGTCAATAGAAACCCACCAAGCCGAGATGAAATCACCGATGGAATACACAAGCCGAATAATCAGAAATCCCCTGCAAAAGATAATATCGTACCGGAGATGCATAAATCATGTCTTCTGGGCATTGCTGAAGCCACTGCGCATCCTGTTTTCCTCAATCTGGTGAAAAAACAATTCCCTCTTCCAATAGGCGACGGGACTGTGTGCGCAAACTACCGTGGCGTTAAATTAATCGACGTAGCCGCCAAAATATTCTCAGTGCCTTTGTTGAACCGCTTTTCAGCAGAGCGGGACGCGCGTACACGCCTCATTCAAGGAGGCTCCTGTTGTGGTAGAGGGTGGGTGGACGAATATTCACTCTCCGTCGAGTATTAGAACATCGGTATAAGTTTCAGCAACCAACTACAGCTTATTTTATTGATTTTCGGGCTACCTTTGACTTAGTTGACAGAGAATCGTCATGAGATATACTACAAGTAAAATGGAACACCTCAGAAGCTTGCCACTCTCATCAAGTCGAACTGCGCTAATACGCGTGCGAGAATACGCATCCACGGAGAAGAGACCAGTGGCTTTTCCCTCAACTCCGGTGTTAGACAAGGCTGCCCCCTGTCGCCAGTGTTGTCCAACTGCGCCATTGATTGGATAATGCATCAGACGCTCACTGATTACCCTGGTATTCAGTTGGGCACCGATGCCTCCCTCGCCGATCTAGAACTCGCAGACGACATCGTCAGCCCGAGATAGCCCAACTGCTTTAGAGCCGGTTCTCAGTCGCGTAGAATCTTTTAAGAAATCCCTGAGACTAGAGATCAATACGTCGAAGACGAAGATCCTTTCGACATGCACAACTGGCGAACAAATTGAGCACTTCAAGGCGTTCAAATATCTGGGCCCCACGATTCTCCCGAACGGTCAAGCCAAAGATGAAGTCAAGTTCTACACGGACAATACCAGGACTGCGTTCCTCCAGCTTCGCAATGTACCCTGGGCGTGCAACTAAATCAGCCTCCGGACCGAATTCCGCATCTTCCAGGTCGCTATTCATCTAATACTGATCTACGATTGCAAGACGTGGCCACTACGTGTCGAGGACATCATAAAACTAGAAGTGTTTGTCCAGTGGTGTCTGGTGGCTTGGCACGAAAAGCTTTCAAACGAGACGATAAGACAAGGGTGCTTCGACATCGAAAAGCTGCTAGTATTCCTTCAACGCCGACGATTGCAGTGGTTTGGATATGTCCTACGACGTCCAGATGCGGAGATCTCAAAACAGTGTTTCTCTCTTGTTCCATGTCCAGGATGGCGTTGTCACCTAGAAGGACAGGTGGAAACTTGGGTTAGTATTGTCGAATCAGATGTTCAGCGATTGGGACTCCAGTCTGTCTACGACGTTCTCAACTGGAAGCAGAACTGGATTTCTCTGTGCTCGGGTCTCACATCCAATCGTCGCTCATGGGCGGATGGCATTGCGAACATGCATGAAGTAAGCTCACCCTCTCGCAACAGCTAGCCGCAAAAGAGTAGAAGTAAAGTGGGCAAGAGGTATAACATATAGCCGCAAAGACTCACTGCGCTATAAGAGATAACCGGCAACCAGACCCTGAGACTTGGAGAACCACATAAAAGGTCCCAATGGATCACGTGAGGTAACAAGCCGGACGACATTAGGTTACCACCAAAGTGACCGGTAATTGCGGCGATTGGAACCTTTAACCATGATGGTAAGCAAACCCTGTACACCACCCGAGCAGCACCTGAAAGTAACGTCTATACCCGTTTGCCTCATTCGACGTATTGGCGGCATATTACCTCACTGGTTGTATTTCTTTCTCGTCTACTTCCCTGGACTGCAAGCTGATGACTCTACCACAGTAAATAGGTCTCCTAAGCACTTATCTTAGGCAAAAATCTAACAGACCTTACTATATCCCATCACGATAAAATGTACAAAAAAAATCCCCGAAAATTTTGAATGGCTTGCATCACCTTGTTCGCAATGACAGCTTGTGCTTCTTCTTCCTCCGCCCGTAAGAAATATAAGATGTACGTTAAGCGGTTACTTGCGTGTAGTGTGTGCGATTGATGAATCTTTGTTTGGCTGACTGTGCTTTGGACTCCACCTTTCATACACAAACCTCAGGTCATCCAACCAACCCGCACTCGGAAGCACCAGACTCAGGTTTCGCTTCTGTTAAAGCCCGTCAGTGGTGCATATCCTCTGCCACACCCAGGGTTCGAACCCGGGCTCTTTCATCTCGAAGGCATTTGCTTGAAGTTAACCGGGTAGGTACCGTGTCTCCATTCGAAGTTGTCGAGCATCTCTGGCTGTCATAGGGGTCGACATCTGAGCGAGCTTATCTAGGCGATTCAGATCAGCCTATACGGGAGTGGGGTGGCGCAGTGGTAACATGCGTCTTCAAACTGAAAGGGCTCGGGTTCGAACCCTGGGTGCAGCAGAAGGTATGCACCACTGATGGACTCTATCAAGAACGAAACTCGAGTCTGGTGCTTCCGAGTGCGGTGATTTACGCATGTACGACTAGCTACCAATCCTCTGTAGTTCCTTATCTTGTTCGCTTCTCATGCAACCCTACAAACAGCAACACTGAGCATGACGTTTTGTGTACTAGTTCCTAAATAGCCTCCTGTTATTGTACTTTCTTTGTGAAAGCGGCGTTTTTTGTGTAACAGTTGTGAGTATATCTATGTACTGCTGAATATCCACTCATCGGGGTGGATAAAGCAAATACCTGACTTGACATGTACGTCCACAAATGTTATGCGCAACTAACTGGCCGACACCTCAGGTTCGTTGCTGGGACCGCCAAGCTCGTCGAGTGTTAGCCGTGAAAAATAAACCGTGTTTATGTTTAACATTGATCAGATGATCACAACTTAGAGAGAACGAACTGTCCTCGGTATTACACCGCTACCAACGATGAGCAAATCGCACTTGTTATGAAGACATTCGGAACGTGAACATGAGGTTTGCGTGTATATGAATCTAACCCGTCAGCGAATAGACCTAGCTGAATCAGTGTGGTAGGAGGCATCGGCAATGGCTTCGTTATTTGGTGCCGTGCCTACTGTAACCATTTCGTTCGACCGGTATACCTGTGCTTGTGCACGCGTTCGTGCACGAAACACGCAGCTAGCCACTGCTATCCAAAATCAGCCAATCAATCACACAACATTCAGGGTGTAAACCCACTTACTTGCTCACTCGTTCATCCAGTCACTCACACCCAGACTGCACACTTGCGAGTTGTACGTGATTCATGCGAGGGAACTTGTCTGGCTTATCCAACCCGGCTATACTTGACCAATCACATTTACGCACAGGGCAACCACAACGATCGGTCGATACGGACAAATAATAAAGATTTGTTTGTATGCGTACGTGTGTGCACAGGTGTATGTGAACAGACCTCATCTGACTAGACGGGCAGTTCAGTTGCCGCCAGACATGTCCAGAATTGGATCGATTTTCGGTCGGTTTGGTTGGCAGCTGCTTCGCTGCTGATTGGCTAACTATACCGACCGGCTGGCAGCCGATTTAATGTTAGGCTTGAATATGTATCGTGTGGTGGTGACGGGTCTTAGTATACCAACCAGACCTATCGATTTTTCGAATCATCTGTATCTGAGGTGTTCCACTGGTTGCGACAGATCAATCATCAGTTGGCTTCTGCGTGTTAGTTGTGGTGTGGACAAAAGCACTATGCAAAAACACAAAGTCTAGTCAGTGAACACGGGGATCGATAACGGTCGGACGAAGCTCGTCGTTGGCTTACTGTTGGCAGACATATTTAATGGGGACAAGCGCGTGCGCCCGTGTCTACTGAGAGCATTCAAAACGAATGACGGTCGTCTAGGCGCGAAAGCTCAGAACAAAGCGAGTAGTTATGAGTGAGAGTGTTAAAATGCCCAAAATCTATAGTTCTCTAAACGCCTCTCGAACGTCAATATGAGTTAAGAGTAGAATAACAGAAAGGTCCTTTGATGATAATACAAACGACCAGGCACTTGCCACCTAACGAGCGGTATTGATTAGGACAAAAAGCACAAAGTCAGTACTAGGAGGAAAATTTTAACCGAATTTCCTGGACGCAATATTCCAAGTGTTTCTGCATAAAAGCATACTCGATTCTGAATCAAGAAAAAAAAGAACCAAAGGGAGGACTCAGCAACTGAATTCCTAAAAGTAATCATTTTTCATATGGAGTTAAAATGACCATTTATGCCACGAGTTACACTCCAGGTGTCGGTCCGCGTCCGGGTCGTACAAATTCAACCGAATGGACTACTACGACCTCATTCGTCTTCTTGAGATACCGGCCTGGACAACTGCTGACAACTTTTCCTCACATTCCGTCCAGTCCACATATCTGCAGCCGTGACGGCATGGAGACACACACGCACGCACGCACACACACACACACACACACACACACACGCACGCACACACACACGCACGCACACACACACTGGTGAAACAAAGCAAATACAATCAGGAACAACACACAAATTAAACTGTTTGGTGAGGTGAACGGTAGTCGTTAGGCTGGAGAAACGCGGATTTCACTTGTTACTAAGCCCATTACCGACTCTTTGACGTCGTTAAGACGACTTATGTTATGTTTTTCCATACCTCAGACCTTCGACAGCAAATGAAATGATGCTAATAAACTTGCGTAATATCTTTCTATACAAGCAGAAAGTACTGGCACAATCAGTGAGTTCACTAAGATGCTATATGGTGCGATCCAGGATGAAGGACAGAATTACATACAATTTGGAGCGCACTTGAGCCGTGGATACAGAAATGACCACAAGTATGGTGGTCAATCGCAAATAAGATGTGTCCAGTTTTAATGAATAACTGGTCGCGAGAGAGCAGCGGCAGTGCCTGAGGATGCCGTTGGTTTTTCTCTGAGCAGAGGTGTTTTCCAATAAAACGACAGTCAACTGCGGACAGAGCTGTCACGCGGCGATTATGGCTCGTCACCTAAATCACAAGAATTTCCCGGTTAAAAAAACTAACCATTCTACTAACCACCGTCTTATCTGAAACGACCCGACTGCCTTCAATTTTGTACTCGATTGTGCAAATACTGGAGGTATATCCTAGAACAAAAATGCTGCCAGTCATCTTAGTGCTGAAAAGTGAGCGGTCGAGTAGTGCAACAGCCAGCCAGCAAGGCTCAAAATGAACTATATTAACTCCCAGTCTGCCCTTTCTTCGGGTCAGTTGATGCATCTTATTATCCATGATACTCATTCAGATTCGTCACATCCAAATTGTGAACACCAACGCACATAAAATAGCGACCGGGATTGGCTCGTTTGAAATCCCTGCCACCGTTGTGAGCTGTACCAAAGACAGAATCTTTATCTGGAATCGAGTTCCATCGCCCGACTGACGCCCTCCAGTCGTACTGCAAAGAGCATTAATTGTCTTTCAGGGGAACTCCAAGACAAACATCCAGTCAGACAGTGCCACGCTATCCGGATGAACCCAATCGATAATCAGTTATGGGCAATAAGACTTAAAAACTTGTGTAAGATGAGCAGTTGACGTTCCGAAAAACATTTACTGTTTTGTTTTGCGGCGAGAGTAAGTCGAGCAGACGAACGTGGAAGAGGCAATGACATATCGGGTTGGGCTGACTTTCATTACCGTAAGGCACCTGGGGTACAGCCACGTTACCTCAGACTATCAGAAGGAAAGGGTGTGTAGCGGTATGCGACAACTGGACGCTTCATTATGGGGACAGCCGGTGTTCAACAACCGATGTATTGGAACACTGCTGACATGGGCAACGGTGAGGGTTGTTGTCGTGTTTTTTCATTATCTACTATTCCATGCATGAATGTATTTGAGTGCAATGGAAAGGGCATACACCTCATCTCCTCAAAGACTCCATGCATTCTCGGGGAGGACCAGAATCCATAATCCTGATGGGACTTGGGCCGAAGAACCTATGAGGGAATGGACTGGCACATTGTCAACAGACGGCTTGGTTCGCTTCGTAGACAGCACAATGGTTTGGCAAATAGCTAGTACGTCTTTGCCAGTCCTAGATCGAAAACAAGATCGGAGAAAAAGAAGGGGGGCCGAAGAACCGATCAAATGCCAACTGTCGTCTGAACCGAATAAACTGGTTGGGCTCGTTCTCAGACTAACCACTAAGAAGAGCTGATTGAAAATAACAGGTGAACCAATAAGTGTGAAGGCCAAGATCCGGGTGGGACCATCATTCATCATGTATAAACTGTCATTTTCGCACTAATAAATCGAAATAATTCGAAGGCAGAAGAGACTTCTCACTAGAGTTAGTGGGGCAGTTCAGAACAGAGCCCATCCGAAACCCAATCAATGCTGAGTACGTCTGGCTGTCCACTAACCGAAGTAATCAGAGTGAAGTGTTTCTGGTAGCTTCGACGTATTTTGTGTCTAGTTACCTAGGACTTACTACTCGACCATATGCGTTCTAGACATAGGTGAGAGAGAAATAACGCAGCAGTCAGACAAAAACTTCAGGCAGATGTATGAAGAAGCTGGGGCATGGGAACTGGCTTATGCGTGGGCATTCCAAATGCCCCAGTATGGTGGGGGCTGGGGGTGTCTCAGGCTCCGAGATGGCTACTCGTCCTGAACGCCTCTCGAGATGCCCCCGAGTGACCGTGCGTCCAACACAGCCTATGCTGAGGAATACCTACTCACTGCCTTCTCGTGGCGGTGTTCCCACTAAAGTAAGAGAACGAGAGCAAATGCCCGGCGCTCTCCACCGAGTTGGCTGACTAATAGCCAGTCTTGGGAAGATGGCCAAACCCTGATTCCAAACCAACTATGGGTGGTGTGTGAAGCGTACAACGGTATGCTCACCGGCATCTGTGGCGCAGAGGTGCACTGGGTACCCAGGATGTTTGGCCTCATCCGAAGGGCGTGTGAACTGAGCGGTCAGTCGTTGGCCCCCAGTGGGTTATGGACCCCAAGTTTCGTACCGCTTCCTTGCGGGTAATGCTTTTGGTAGCTAAAGACTCCGGTTGTGGATCCCTAAGAAAACCACCTGCTTTAGCTTGGGCAACCTGAAAGTATTGTGCCCACAAACAAATCATGGACTCAAACTATCTACCACTTCCGCCCTGATTGTACAATGTTTTTTTGGCACACAGTCTGAATTCAGGCGGGTATGAAATATACATGCACATCCGTTTCTTAAGTCGTAAGTACTCAAGTCTGTGATCGTATTATGACTAGTCAGGGTATCGTTTACCATGACTCGCATTACTGGGCACGATCTAGACACTGAAAGTTGAACCCGGCTCGGTCGATTTTCTACTCATGTTTTCTTATTTGCTTCTCATGCACCACCCTCAGTGATGGAAAACAAAATCACGGCACTGAAAGGGATGCGATTATTGGTTGACATAAGTAGTTTCTACCATTAACGATGAGAGGCTAGCCGCGGAAATCCACAACTGCCTGTGCTGAACTGAAATGCGAGGCCACAATGAGCTCCCTGGAGTTAAATCCAGCAACTGGAGTGCAACTTGCTTGGGGCATCTTTTACTAACAAGCAGCCTGGCCAAAATCGAGTCAAGCGAATTGATGCAAAAGTACAAAACAAAAACCAGATGTCACTCACTGATCGGTTCCAAGCGAGGAAATTCCGACGTCTCCAAAGAATTTGGAATGATTTCTTGAACTACATGTGATTCTGAAGATTTATCAGAAGCTGTAACGGAACAGAAAAAAATCGAAGCTGTTTAGATTAGCCCAAGGGAAAAGAAGAATAATGGTGAAAAAAAGAGGAATACATGCTCGTTTTAAAGCAATGACTCAGATCAGTTGTTTCTTTTTACTCACATCAAGCAAACAATTTTCTTACTGCCTGAACTGCGCTCTTGTCTTATCATTGGCAGGCTATCACATATGACGACAATGCACAACTGGAAAGGAAATGGACGGTTAACTCTCGTCGTTCAATGTGACTTCGGTGAGGACGGGCGAACGTTCAATTCACTGGCGGTGATGGAAGGATACTAAAAGGAACTTCAACTGACGAACAACATGGTCTCAAACAATCTAGAAGATACTGAACACAAGAAATCTGATGAACAGCCCAGATCACAGGATTGACCGACTGGCAAGGAGGATCCAATCGCGAACGAGTTTTAGCAATAATCTCAGCGCAGTATTGGATTTGAAGCGATAAATCCTGTACGAAAAACGGAAATAATCTGTCAGTTCAGATCAAACAACCATTAGCCACCCAACTGGGTGCGATGATTTCGGTTTCTATCTCCTAGCGGCAACCTCGACAGGAAATAATGAAAAAAGAACAAGAGTATGAGAGGAGTAAGAGCAGAATTACACTTACTGGTATCAAGTCAGTGGAGAACGTTCGAAGATAAAACAACGCCATCTCCTCAAATGTATCTAACCACAGAGTGAGCGGATCAGTTTGTCAAGGAGTCAGAAATCTCCCTGTGATTCGACTTAACCAGTCACACCTGTGCACTATGCTGGGCAATCAATGACAACGCCATGTGTCCATGTATTCCCAGCCCAATGCTTTACAAAGTGTTGGTTTGTAGTTACACTTAAATAGTTTTCGCACTTGTTCTTGGTTACTTTTCCGTCGGGATTGGACGATCGAGGAATCACTGACCGGGGATAATGAAGAGGTCTGCGCATCGATACAACACCGCTGGACTTCGCCCAGGAAGTCCATCACGTCCCACATGGCCGAATCCACTGACTAGGTATTTATACCTTTCTTCCATGTGATGGATTAGCTACCCTTACTCATCTTCCAACTGTTACCCGCCTCAGCGAACACTGTGCACCAAGGAATCCTGTCACAGGACATACACAACACGTCCCAACCATCTCAATGTGGTGAGCTTAAGTGTTTCATCTAATGAATTGGTTCGTGAACCGAAAACTTACCGCCGAACCTCAGCATTGCTCACACGGTATTCCCACCAGACTGGAGCAATACTACGAAAACATCGGTGCCCAAACTTTTGACACTCTTCGTATATCCTCCACCTGCAATAACCATGTCTCCGAACCATATAGAAGCAGGGGCCTCACTGTTGTAGTATACATCCGACCTTTGATAGATAAACGCATGTCACGTCAACGCCACAGATCACTCACATTGGTAAACGCCAAACCAGCTTACCGTATATGCATACACATCATCCGATATCCAACCTCCGGTTGAAATGCAACTGATGAGATAGCAGAACTTGTCTACCTGGTCTATAGCTTCTCTAGATACTGAAAGATTTGGCGTTGGGTCAACGCAATAGTGCAACAGCATCTTGCACTTTCAAGGCGCAAAACACATACCGAACATCGCTACGCAATCCGTCAAGCTGTCTAGAAAAGCTTGCAACTTACCTGGGTCTTCACTCAGAACAACTATATCGTCTGCGTATTCAAGGTCTGTCACTTCCATCCGGGAAAAGTTTATTGGTACTCTCCCCACTCAACAAAAGCGCGGTCTCTAGGACCATATCAATCATCAAGTTGAAATCCTCGAGGAGGCAAAATTAACAAACCTACAAACTTCATGACGAGTCTCCTGCGAAGGTCACTAGTCTATCCTGATCAACCAGGAGATTCAACGGTTGAATAAGTCTTTCAAAAACCAACTTTTGGATACTGCAAACAACAAAATTCTGTGGTTGGGAGTCAACCTTCTATGTGGTTACGGGGTCCGGTCAAGCAACTCGAACACAAATACTGACAGTCTGAATGCTGTATTCATTCACCCATACACGGACATTCTATCATCCTATACGCTTTCCTTTCCTTCAGAAGTCTTTCGGCTTCTGAGGACCTTAAAAGCGGCTTCCGCTGTTGGCCCAGATGGCTTATCCGCCATTCTTATCGAGTTCTGAGTAAGTCCTTTAACGGAAACAATGACCCACTCATCAACAAATCCGTTGATACTGGTGTTGTACATGTCTCCCGGAAAGTTGTAACGTTTGTGCCTATTTCCAAACACTTCACTTGCAATATTTTGTCGGAACGTTTTCGTCTTATAGCCATCACTTCCTCTGAACCGAAGCTGACTGAGCACGCTATCCTCAGTCGGTTATGTTCATCCTTTTGTTCTTCTCAACGACCTTTATCAAGCCTAACAGGTGCACTGTGGACGCAGTTGCTTCAGTTCGCAATTTTATCTCTAAAAGTCTGAACAGTTCTGCGAAATCAGTTCGTCGTGTGTTTCTCGATTAGCCCTCTGCCTTTGATTCGGTTCCCCATTCCATCCTTCTTCAAAAGCTGAAGTCCTTCAGCTGTCGGGCTTCTCTGCTTTTGTGATTAAAGGACAACTTTTCAAACAGAGTATAACGTACCAAAGTTGGTAACATTTGGCTGAGTCCCTTGATGAACAGTTCCGATGTCCTTTCACCCTATCTTTTCACTACGTATATTAGCGACTTATCCATCGGTCATCCTGCGCAACCTTCTAAGTATACAGACGACGTGGTGCTTGGTCAGCCCATCGACAATCAACCACATTTCACATCTTCTTCTGAGGAATTTAGTAATATTTAGAACCTTTCGTCTCTTTATGGCCTACATGTCAACACTTCTAAATGTTTCCAATGCATATTCACTCTTTCTCGATCTGTTTTCCCCAATGGACAACTGACCATTAGCTCTGTCTCCGTTTCCAGAGCTCAATCGGTCAAGTACTAAGGTGTAACTGTAAGCACCAGTTCAAACTGGACTTCCCATATTTTAGACAGTGTGAAGGAATTTCTTCCAAGCTCTTTTCAAATTCGTAGACTAAGGCAGTTTGGTCCCAAACATGCTGTTATTATCTGTTTTGTCCACCAACGCGTTCTACCGGCCTTACTATACTGCTCTCCAGTAAGCTTTCACGGTCTACCTAAAAAGGATTTTTATGCCCTACATCGCGGTTTGGCTTTGATCAATCGTGTTTCATCGATTCCCACAGCCTCTCTCATCAACAAAATGCGTACTCTATTAAATTTTACCCGTGAAAAATTTGCCGTTACCATCGTCCTACACGTTCTGAGTTCAGACTCATCCGATCCCGTATAAACTTTTATCTCAAATCCACAGTGCTTTGATTATCACGTGTTCTTGTTAGCAAAGTGAATGTTGCAAAGGGACTTCGCGACAACCTCGTAGGTTGAACCTGAATCTAGTTTGCCTGTTTTCTGAGGTGTTCTCAATTTGATAGTTATCGTTTTCGCTCCTTTTTATGGCAGAAATGTGAGTTGCTAACTTACAGAAGTTCACAATACAATACGATGTAAGTGGTATAATTCATAGCCTCGAGGAACACTGCACTATAAGGGATAAGTGACGACCTGATCCTGAAACTTAGAATAGAGAATCACACATAGTCCGAATGTGTCACGTGTGGTAACGAGCCGGGCGACAGAGGATTTCTGTCTACCACCAGTGATCGGCGGTGGCGGGATTCGAGCATCTGACCTTCGAGATGGAAGACAAACGCTCTAAACCACTGGACTACCACCGGTCACTCCGTGATGGCTGCATCCGTCAGTCATATAGGCAGATCTACCGGCCGGTGTACACCCGATCCTTGACGGACAAGCGGGTATCAATCTAAAATCACAGGTGAGTAAAATTGGTAAAAAAAAAGAAACGTGTCTCCTATATGCGCGAAAATAAGATGTAGCTGTACAGGTAACAGAATCCATTGACTCTGACTAAAGCTTCCTTTGTTACGATAAGGTTGTGCGTTTCTGAGCCATATAAAAGAACAGGCCTAACCACCGTAGTGCATACTCGACCCTTGATAAACAATCGGATGTCACGCCGGCGATACAGATGACTGAGGTTGGCAAAAGCCAAACGCGCCTTCTGTATACGCGATGACACTTCATCCGATATCTGTCCACCTGGTGAAATGTAACTCCTCAGGTAACAAAACTTCAACTAGAGCTTCCCCCGCTAACACAAGGATTAGCGTGGAGCTAACCTAAACCGGCAGCAGTATCTGACACCGTGTTGTTAAGACTATTTAGGGAAACTGCCAGCTTAAATGGACCTTTACTCACGACCACCGGTCAACTTGGATGGCAGGAAGAACTAACCTGTTGTCAAGCTTGTTATCACACCTGACCTACTAGGATCTTGCCGTGCAGTTGAAGTTCTGGGATCAAAGTTGTCAGCTCCGCGAAGCAGTAGTAGGCTTCTGTGGTCATAGTCTGCTCTGCAGTGTTCAAAGCCATATAAGTAGAAAAAACGTTCAGTGGTTGCGTCTGGTGACAATCACTCGCATGGAGGTTTTAAACAAACCTAGAGACCAATCTTTACACCTCAGTCCAGGTGGACATTTTTAGGCAAACACGACACCATAACTCAAATATATCAGTAGATCATGTGACTATTGATATCAATCATCAACGGTTCGCACGAAAGTCAAGTTTATCTCGACAGGTTGGATTTTTCATTTATCTACCACTCTGGTTCTATTTTTCCTCACTTTTACGGTCAGAGCATACACTCCGCACATAGATACACACACACGCTGATTGCACGCTTATAGACCGGACTAGACGACGCTGAAGGGCAGCAACAAAACCAGAGCACAGAAATACGACCTTAGTGGTTGGAAGAACTGAAATGAACGAGAGGAAGTGGACCTCGGTGCGATAAGAGTTTACTGTATAAATATTACAAAAACGATACTGATTGTTAAAAAATAATCTTTTCACTCCGTTTATTTACCATATAAGAATGGCATGATTTCTAGTTGGGAGGAATGTGATTAGTCAGAAGCTAAGGAAGGAAAAAAGTGACCGGTGGTGGCGAGATTCGATTCGGGAAGAACCTGGTATTTAGTTCGCCATAATGACAAATTGACCACTGTCGAGGAGAATGGTCAAATCTCGTCAACATAATGCGCAATTTACAGAGATGGGTGCCCGGAACATTGGACCTAGGGCATGCATCAGACATAGAGGGTTCTGGTAGATCATGCGTGGAACATGAACCGGGCGAGAACGGAGTGCTATTCCATCTATTACCTCAGACTAATCGGTCAGGTAGTGAAGTCTGAGCTCACAAACTAAGACTCAGTGGTCAGCCAATTGCAGTCCACCTGTGTCTGAAAAAATCTGCCACCGAGCAGCGGGATATCAAATAGAACATGAGCAGTTCTCAATGATTTTGAAAACTGGTGTTCGTTTGTTGCTTACTGCTGATTGGTTTCATAGATTGTAATGGTCAGGCTGAAAACCGACATATTGGTGTCCGATTAATCGAAGTGCGAAAACCCGATGAGGCCCCACTTACTGAACGGCGCTCATGAAGTGTTTTGTGTTTTTGTAATTTCAGATCGAACACAAGCATCACTCCGCCCCCCCCCCCCCCCAAAAAAAAAAAGAGCATCGGCCCTTGCATACTCCAAGCTAGTGATCGCTGAGTTCGCGCTTCTCACGGTTTGATTATTTGAATAACCATCTATAATCGTCTACGTATGTGTGTATGTGTATGTATACATGTGATTACGCGCCGAGAACGGAAATAAATCGAACACAGCACGAAGATGGCACTTGCCTGCACGGGATGTTTTCGCGGCACATTTGATGCCTCCAATCCGGGCGTTGATTGCATCTTCTGCCACAGCGGCCAAATTTCCGTCAGAAGTACGCACGCGTGCGTCGATCAATGCACGAGGGGGGGGGGGGGGGGAGATAACCGAAAGGGTTGGTGATTGCGAGGGACGAACGGAGAAAGATGCGGGGGGAGAGGAGGAGAGGGTGAACAGTACAAAAAGGGGCTCGTGAGCACACGCGAACGATCGATTAGCCGGAAACAGAGGACCGGAGCAAACCAAAGCGAGAACAGCAACAGCAACAGCGTCAACAACAATAACAAGAAATGCAGAGCAAAAGAGGGAGAGAGAAAACACTAAACGCAGTTAACTACTTTTCAAATAATAAACCACCGTGGGAGCACATCTGAGTGAACTCGGCATTACCTTCCAGCAAAGTAGGCAAAAAACGTAGCTAAAACAATTCAGGATAAAGTTCATTTTCTACTATCTGATTGTCATAGTCCATCGCACTGAGGCGCCTGGAAACGATTTCGTTCTGCAAGAATAGCCGGGCATTAACTACTGGATTTAATAAGCATCACATGATTTTTTTGTTGTGCAAAGAATAACGTCCCAGGTGGGGAAGTTGACTCTGAACACTGAGGGAATAGACACTGGTTATTCGAAAACCACAAGTAAAGAGAATCAAAACACGACCAAATACAAACACGGAGGGAGAATGGGTAAGAAGAACGAAGGGATAGGTGTTGGAGATTCAGAAGTTCGGTCACATACGAACTGGTAACAATCAGAAAACGATACACTTACTTGCACTCGTTGACTGCGTAAATAACAATGAAATTACGGTGATGACGATGAATACGTTAGAATATCGAAGCTGATCATCAATGGCACGAGTGATATTTGACACAGTGACTTATTTCTATGTCCGGGCAATTGTCCATCTTCCTTACGTTATATGATTGCTGGTCAGATCATGTTGAACAACTAGTGACTACGCAGCGGATGTTACGATTCACGTTACCATTTCTTAGCTAAAGCTCCGATCGGAAAACAAAACACAGTGAGCGCGAGAATAGTAAAGACAGAACTATAAGTGTTAGAATCGAGTAGATGAAAAAAGTGGTAAGGGCAAACTTGGCTCACGCGTTAACTGATTCATTTGTCATGCAGTATCAACCTTCCGCTCTAATCTCTGAAAGCTATGGAAACACTGTGCAGCTGTTTCGCCCCTGCTGGGAATCCTCAACTGCAGTGCGTATAAACTGAGCCTCCACTCCCTCCGAAGTGAGACTCGAATCTGGCGCGCATGGTTATAAGTAACACAGACATGCTAATACTAAGTTATCCGGCGGCTGACTCTGAATGGCTTGTTTAACGTCCCGTTCAATTCGAAGAACCGTTAACCATGCATTGGATGCGACGGTTTTGATGGCTATCTCACAGCGACAACCTCAAACATAAATAATGGGAACTGCAAACAGCGTCACTTCGACAGAGAGCCTCCAAGTGCCTCAGTATTTCCCGGGGTGAGTAGTTCAGGCCCCGAGATGGCTACTCACCCTGAACGCCTCTTGAAATACTCCCAAATGATACCGCATACCAAATAGTTTTTGCTGAGGAAGTCCGACTCACTACCTTCTCGTGGCGGAGGTATTCCCATTACACTGAGAGGATGAAAGCGAGTGCCCGGCGCTCTCCACCGGATTGGCTGACTCACAGTCAGTCCAGTGGAGATGGCTAAACCCTGGTTCTAAAGCAATCACGGGTGGGGTATGAGGCGTACAACACTATGCTCGCCGGTATCTGCGACGGAGGGATGTGCCGAGTACTTAGGGTGTCTAGTCTCGTCCGAAGGGTATATGAACTGAGCAATCATTCAACGGCTCCTAGAGGTTTCCAGAAGAAGCGAATGAACCATATAATCGGCCACCGGCTCATCTGGGACAATGCTGCTTCGCTGCACAAGGGCTAGATGTGCATCCTCAAATAAAAAGGTCTAGTCTTGGCTGGGTGGCTGAGTAGTACAACAGCCCACAACGCAAACAACAACGTAACCGGTGGCTATCTTAGAAAACGGTTGTTGTGCTCCTCAAAGACATGCTCGAGCTGACATTCTCACGCCGTACACACACGTTGTGTTCAAACCCCACAATTCACCCTTCGCACATTTTTACATTCTCCGGGAACAGTAGTCAGCAATACATGCGGTAGTATCTCTGAGGGAAGTCCTCTTTCTGTTCTCTTATCCTCCTTTGTCTAGTATCCACGTCTCGCCGAAGTCGTTTCCACCAGTTGATGCTCTTCTTCGCCCCAGGCATTTTTTTTAAACCTAGCCACATGTAATGCGCCAGCGCAGCGTATGCAGTGAGACCTAGGAGTTCGTGCAAACCGAACATCCGTCACCCCTGTAGACACAATAGATGCAATCAAAGATATCTTCTATCTTACACGACCTCCTTCGTAAATCAAAACGAGGGTGATATTGTTATTTTGGCTGGAGACGAATTGTAGAGTGGGTCAGTTGTCCTCGACGAAGCGCATTGGAGAGACTCTTTTAGTCTAGTCTCCTGTTGTTCAGAAAACGGGATACGACTGTTGGCTTTGTGTCCAGGCCACTGCCTGTTTCTCGTCAGTACGAACTTCAGACGTTTTAACCGCCGGTACGCCACATGGAGTCCGCTCTCCTCGAGTTAGCGATGGACCTAGACAGACCACGTCGCAATTATCTACAAATGACACGGCTGCATACAAGACTGCCGGTTGTACTGGAGAACTCCCCTTGACTCCGACCATGCGTCAGTCTGCTCTGAGCTGTCCGTGTGCTTCGGTGGGCGTGTCAAAAGTACGACGCGCATTGATTGCGCCAACTATAGGCGTATAAACTTAATCCGATAGCGCCTGAGCTGCTGGCATCCGTAATTTTTTGCAGGTCGTACAACACGCGCGATGAGCAAACTCGCGAGGAACAGGCTGGGTTTCGTACCCGTCGTGGATGCACTGATCAAATCGTCACCTTGTGACAGCTGTTAGAGCATCGTTACGCTTTCCATAGGCCAACGATCATTGTTTCTAGACGTTCGTGTGGCCTTGGACTTTGTCGATAGGTCTGCAATATGGCACTGTTCGTTGAGTAGTGGTGTGCCCGAAAAGAACTTGTCGGTCCTCAAAGAGTTGTACTGTCATACATCAGGTCGGGTTAGGGCATATGGCCATCTTTCGCCACCCTTCGCTGTTTTCAGTGGAGTACGACAGGATCACTCTATATCCCCGTTTCTTTTCAACTTCGCTATAGAGGATGTTCTACAAAACGTTTGTCTGGTCTTCTGAACGGTGGGGTTGAACTCTTCCCACGGAAGTTTTTGACTTACAGTATACCGACGATATTGTCTTGCTGAGTGATAATCCACAGGCAATGCAACACGCTTTGGACTGCTTGGCGACTGAGGTATCCAGATACGGTATGTACTTTGTGCCTTCGAAATGCGAGGTAGCTCTTCAAGACTAGCAGCAGCCTGTGCCTGCGCTTACCATCTACGGCGATCAGTCAGAGGTAGTCAATAGCCTTAAGTACCTCGGGAGCTTGATCACAACTGGTGAGGAAGAAATCACACCAAGAATTTCCAAAGCCAGAGCAACTTTCGAGAACCTGCAACATCTGTGGCGCCGCCGTGACATCCGCCTTTCACCCAACGAGAGGGTATTCAATGCCACAGTTCGTAGTATTCTTCTTTATGGCTGCGAGACCTGGCCCCTCTGCGTTGAGGATGCTTGGCGACTTTCTGTATTCGACCACCAGTACATGATTCGACAGAGGAAGTCTGTGAATACGGGAGCGTCATAGATCACGACACAGAGCCATATCCTATAATATATCTAACCACTGAGTGGGAGAGTCTCTTAGACTTCATCCAGGAAGTCTAACAAGCCCAACATGGCTAAGCCCAGAAGTAAGGACCTTCACACCTTTGTTACCCATCCTTCAACCGTTACCGGTATCGGCAAACACTGTGCACCGAGGAATCTTATCCGACAAAACGCGCAAGAAATCCATTAACTATCTTAGCCTGGTGAATTCACGTCCACACAACACGCCATCTCGCTGTCTTTACCAACTTGAGACGTTAACCACTCATCACCCGCACAACGGTCGTCTTTTATGGTGAACGCTTCCTTATTAGTGGCCTAAGTGAAACGAAGGTGGTAGAAACAGTTACTTGATAAGTCCGTGAAATTGACCTCATTTACGGGATCCAGATGGTACAGGAGAGCACGATGAACGGCAGGACCTATTGTTATTAATAGTAGTAAACTTTTTCAAGGTAAATAATCTCCCTGTTATTTTTCGTTCATTTCGTTTTTTCTTGTTTCTTGTGCGGCAACTGGTTCGTTTCAGTTTATTCAGCTAGTAGCCTTGCCCTTCAGTGCTTGATTAATACCTCTCACAGTATCATCTAGTTTAAAGTGAACTGAATCGCAGCAAAGAGAAAGGTTTTAAGGGAAAATCATGTGGACGCAGCTGACCGCAGCAGCTAGCCATGTCGCCTAATATGACAAACTATCCTGCGGATGGATCACATTGACTTTAGCTCCGAAGTCAAATCCACGGGTTAAAATTTGTAGATCTTTTCACCATGACATGCCCATAACTAACAACTGACACTCAGACTATTTATCATCCGACCTGAATCGAGTTCGCGCGCTCGGAACGCTCGGTGATTATGCTAGCAACCACGATCATTATCATCATCATCACCACAATGTTCGACGACGACGACAAAGATCAAAAGGATGAATCGCTGATAACAGAACAGTTTTCAATGAAAGAAAGATTGCTGCTCATTGAAAAATTAGAGGTCAGCTGGATTGACCTGGGTCAGGGATGCATGTTAACGCGCCCAAGTGGTGACAATGATGATGGACGTGTCCGATGATGCGTGCGTGTTTATGTAGTTTGAAATGAGTAAGATTGACATGCAACACGAGAACAGGAACGAACATTGAACTGTAGAAACGTTTTTTTAATCACGTCCCGTGTTGCCAGCACCTAAGGATGCTAAGACGTCTGACTCCTGTTAAACAGCATTCATTCGACGCAACCTCGAGCAATAATACACAGCGATCGACCACTTCGTTGGTGACAGACTCTCCAAAAGAGTAGAGCGCATGCCCGATGACATAGCGGTAACCAGGACTCACTAAGATTTGACCTCGCAGCACTCGAGTGACGGACGGCGAACTAGATGAATATTTAATGATAATTAAAACGATGATACTCTTTGGCGAACGGTCATTTAACGCCAAATGAAATCATCTGCCCCGGAAAAGAATTCAGACGCCCGAGAAAAAGTGATATCAAATAGGTAGACAAAAATTTGAGAACGGATATAAATAGTACCAATCATAGTGCGTCACTAGCCTTTGAGTATAATTGGACAGCCGAAACTGGGATTCAATCCTTCTGTTACCGTCACATAACCCCTAGTGCGCACAAATCGGATTTCTGGATAGAAGTCTCCAGTGAAGTCCAGTAATGTTCCACTGGTACTTCCCCGCCTGAATTTTTGATTGACAGATAGGAAGCGATAGCATGCGAGAACGCTTAGCGCTTTCTTGGTGAACCTAACACAGCTCCGTTAGTCCACTTGGGGGCACAGTCTTTGCAGTAGCTGACTAAGTGGGTCTTGAAGCGTACACGGGCGAGGGTGTGATTAACGTTGTTCTTATTACCTGTCTCCTTGCCTCGGCACGACCAGCATTCCTCAATGGAAGATGCCCATCGTGATCGTATCAGGATATAGTCGATCTAGCGCCCTATGTGACCGTCATTAGAGTGCCATGTTGAGAGCAGGTGCTAGTGACATTTAGTGTGGTTTAGTCTGCAATGCTAACGAGACATTTTCTATTGCTACATTTTTGCCCAAGATCATATTTTCCAAAGGTAGACCCAGTTGCCTGGGCAGAAGGACCACTGAGGGTATTGCAAACCCCGGCATCAACGAGGATGTCAATTTTTGGGACACCGTCAACCGGTTCTTGTTGTCCGTTATATGACTCGTCTTTTACTGCCTCTTCGATTGCCACCGTCAGAGGGTGGACCGCGACAACCGATATGTTCAAAAGTGAGGTGCGGAAACGAGCTGAAACGATCCGATGGTACATCAGGTTCCATGCAAGCATGGCCCTGTTAGCCCTGTTGCCGATGACTATCACGAGACCATAAAAACATCTCAGCAAAACATTTGGATGTGGTTTCGCGTGTTATGCCGGGCGACAGTAGATTACTGTCTACCGCCATGGAATTGAGTAGAATGCACAGTCTACGAGTAGGACCCTACCAAACGGTAGGGTCTTTACCACTAACCCCAGGCTCCAGTAACGAAAGGCATTTAAATCATTATTCACCCGTCCGCTTTCCCTTTGGGACGAAAGATGGATAAACAAGACTTCAACAGTGATTGCAGAGTGTGCTCTCTGAAGACGTAGAGTGAGTGACACTGAAAATAGTGTTTACAGATCCTAAGTACATCAGAGAAATGAATCTCGTGACCCCGAACCAAGGATGCCTAACAGATCAGTCAGTTCAGTTCGTACAGTCATTAGTCATGCACTGGGTGCGGTGGCTTTGGCGGCCATCACGCAGCAGCAACCTCAAAAGGAAATGATGAAGAAGAAAAACAAGAGCGTAGAAAGAGTGAGAGAATTAGAAATAGCATCAAGTCGGCAAAAAAAGCTCGTGAATACAGGAGTATTACTGATCACAACATCGAGCCATGTCCTCCAACGTGTATGATCACTGAGTGGAGGGATCTCTTGGACCCCGCCAAGAAGTCTAACATGCCCTCCACGGCCAAGTCCACTGGTTTGGCCCTTCACACCCTTTTTCCATGCTTGACATAACTGACTCACAGGTCAATCCATTGGTCAAGACATTCCTACATCTCAGGGCACAAGCTCCTGATAGTTTAATTATCAAAACTGCTTACTGCCTATCGTTGTGGTTCCTGGCACTTCCATTCTACGACTTTTCTACGGACAGCCTATACAATCTATTACCGTGGCAACTCCTATCGCACCAGCCCACTAGAGTAAATCAAAAGAAAACAGCACAAAACGTCCAACGACAATGCATTAGAACGAAACAACGACACGTCATTTAAAGCGAAAATAGAATAGCCTCGAATGCGTCCGTCCAGTAGGATTGTTGCCCTGTAGGGCACTGATGGACTGACCCTTTTTCTCTAGTTAGGTCGTATCAATTTTTCTCCATGTTCGCACAGCTGGTTCGGCTATATGCGTGCTGACTGGTTGACTCGGCTTGGCACGTTCAAACTGATTTGGAATTTGGAATTAGGGGGGTTTTTTCCGGCGCCCTGACAGTGACATGGGGTGAGACAAACTCACGTTGGCGGACGAAAACCGCAAACTGCTACACGCCCTATTTGGCAAAGCTCAATCATTACTGTACACTGAGAGACAATCATGCATACTTCTTTCAGAGCTGTGTCGTTTCTCACTGAAGTTACCGAAGAATGATATATTTAGGTACAGAGAGTATGGGATTTGTGAGCGAAGAAGGAAAAATTATATCAGTACTCTAGTCACCACATCGTCCGATCACGCGTGCACATATGCCCATTGAAATAGTCCGAATTGATAGGTATTGTCAACAGGATCGTTACTGTTCACGATTCGCTTCGACACGCCGTAGTATTACCAACCATCTGGTGACAGGAAATCCTGGATCCAAACAAGGAGGCATTTACTCTCTCAGAAGTGGTCAAATGATCATCATGGTGGGCTTTTAAACCGTTCTGTCCTGGGTTTGAACCATGCCTCGACCACCGGTCACTTTCTCCAGTTGGCAGCCGCCTCCTTCCTGAAATATTGTGCCATTATTACGTATTAAAACGAAGTGAATAAAAAGGATTAAAGATCTTCCAATGCGCTTATAATACCTCTTCTGTGTGTTATCTGCTTTCTTTTGCTTAGTTTCTGACACAGTTTGTTCGACGGGCGTCGGCTGCCTAAACCTAGAGAGTAACATTTTTCGAATCGCAACTTCACCCATCTGCGATGACTAATCCAGTTGACCTGGATTACAGACATTAAACTTCCGGGCTCAGCATTAAGGGATGCTGACTCGTGCAGAATCATAGGCTGTCAAGTCTCAGCTTTCGTTCCAAAGTCGAGGGTATATTTTTGGCTTTTAAATCAACCAGTATTCATCTACTGGGAAGCACGTTTCGGGTTATCGTTTTTCAGTTGGAACTTCGGTTGGGAAACAAAGAATTAGGAGCACGAAAATGGTAAGAACAAAACCATGACTGATAGTATCGAAGAAATGAAGAAAGTATGGAGATATGGGAACGTCATTGGTCACCACACAATGTCTATAACCACTGAGTGGTTGGATCTCATGGATTTCATCCGATATGTCTAACACGTATTAAATGCCCAAATCATCCGATCCCGGTTATGGATTGAGCCTTCCTACTCATTTATCATCCAACCACTACTAGTCACAGGAAGTACTGCACGCCGTGGATTCTTGTGTAGCCAATGCCCCAAAAGTCGTAGCTCGTTGTTGACATTTGATCTATGTAATGTTCAGTACCCTAAACACAGCTCTTGTCGTAAACAATCAGAATTATTCTCACGATCTGACTACTTAATGAACCGGAACGTGGCCACCTATCAGAATCGCCGGAGAAAACACGTGACAAGATATCATCAAATCAAGCTTTCCGATTTCGTAACGAGATTTCCATTTTTCAGCCCCTTTTTCCATCGATATTTATTCATTTGGCTGAATTGGTCGCATTTGTTAATAACCCGATTTTAGTTGCACGTGACCACACACGTGACATGCCAGTCGGACCGGACCGGGAGGGAATCGAAATTCGTTGTTGCTTTTCGAAATTATCGATTAGATGACATGAATCTATCAAGAAAATCGACCATGAGTTGTACCATTTGGAAGGCGATTGTTGATATATTGGAACGCTTCACGGACTAGTAGTAGCCCGCTGTTTGTAGCGCTTTTGGTTCCCGGTTGAAACAAAAGATTTTTCCGAGAGAAGATGAAAGTCTATCCCATAGACCTAGTTTCTGGACGAATGGCAAGAGCGATTCTATCGCATCGAGCATACCAGAGACGCACAGTGACCGTTAGCCATCATCATTACCAACATCGTCGTCGTCGTGCAGCGAAAGTTAGCGAAATTGTTGCATTATTCATAAAAACAGAGGGGGAACGAAAATAGGAAGTGAAAAAGGTGTGGGCATGAGTGAGCGGAGTAGGAAACTGGCCATCACAAAGAACACAAAACTTGGCGTTACCTTAGACAAATCTGCAAGATGCGAAGACTTCCATCAAATTTAATCATCTATACAATCAACTCCAAGCTGCCAGATTAAAAATGAAATAACAGAAACTGCAGGACTGTCAGCTTGCTTCCGCGTCGCATTAAATCGATCACTGGTAACAGGATTTCAGTCATAAAGATGTGAGACAACGGCACTTTTCCTTATAATCGTACAGGTTTTCGATCATCGATATTTGCGTAGTAGCGCTAACATTGGATAGAACAACCAGGTGAGCAGTGCTGACGTCAGAAATCGAGTATTCGCTACCAGTTCAGAGAATGTTCTATCACAACGCATCCAGCTTAGTAGACTTCCTCGGTTGGGGAACATGTTGCGTACGACAAACACACGTCCGTTCATCTTCGAGAGTGGAAGAAGTCACGTGGGGAATGAGAAAATGTACAGCGAATTTGGGAAAACTAGGTGCCTCACGTCTTCGTAGTTCGGGTCCAAAACATCCCTCAACCAGTTGGTTGGAGACACTGAAGAATGTGGTAGCGAATCGTGAATAATAACGATCGTGCTGTCACCTCATGTCGAATCAGAATGATTATTCAATATGCGTTTGTACAGTTAGACTGTGTATTCCGTGTGCTGACTACTACAGCATTCTTTCCTTTTCCCATCCCTGTAGATCCACTGTCAGCCAATCTTGTATATTCATTCTTCTTATTACTACGTGCAACAGGGTGAGAAAGGCAGCGGTTAGTGGAGCTTGCCCTTCTGTTTGACGCTGTACGCTGTACGATGATGATCATGATCATGATGACGTACAGAGTACGGCTCGTTCTGTTGTACCTCCATGCGATTCTTTCCCGTCACCATTTGTTATAGAAGCTTCAAGCAGCTCGATGCAAAAGATGATAGAAGGGTATGTCCAGCACACTACTGAATACACTATGACCACTTCTTGCCACATGCTACCACCAGTTTCCGTGCAGCTATCATTCCAGAAAAAGCAATCCTTGCTATCCCAATTCCTCTCAATTTCCCTCAACGAGATCCGAAAGAGCCATGAGCTCAAACCACTTTGTGATGATGTGACGAGCGTAATACTAGTGGGTGATGTTCGGTGTGACTGGATGTTTTGGTAGATTGTGAGGATATTCGCGATTACACTGTTTGAATTGACGAGTCAGCTTATCGAAATCCGCGCAGCTCACACATTTGACTGACCTTTTATGACACCAACCATCCGATCAACATATTCTGATTGGTCGGCACTTAGTCATGGCATGGATTGATGACTAAGAGATAAGACGGAACGTTTAATGGGACGCCTTCGTTGTGCTAAGGTCCCTGGACAGAAGCCGTCCATTATACGAGTCGCTCGCCGTGCGGGTAATGCTCTGCTGAAATTTAAAGCAAGCGTCCCATGGGCGCCATATTATGTGGTAGATAAGTTCAACAAACCGTTGAGAGCCAGCCTGGATAACCTGGTAGTTGGATATTCAACTCACAATTGTTCACCCTAGGTTCGAGTCCCCGTGGGGGCTCGGTGGATGTGGACTTATGATGACTGTTAACGACGATGAAACAGTCGTACGGTACTTCCACGGTTTTCAATGCTGAGTTGAGCGTTCACACGGCACGATGAATTAGAGTACGCAAAATTAAGAAGCTCAGTAAAGGTTCTTATAAGACTGCCCTATCGGTCTTCTGATGTTCCTTACTTTGCTCGCTTCTTTTGCAACCCTGCAAACATCGACGTCAAACATAAATGATGCTTATTTCCTTTCTTTGTTCCTGTTATCATCTTTTGAGAACGCCGCAGTTTTCGTAAGTGAAGTGAGTATGACTACGCACTGCGGGAAATTCAACCATCCGAGTGCATAAAACAAGTGCCTAACCTGACTTGAACAAATTCCCTTCTAGCGACCGTTTCAAAGTCTACGTTATCTGAATGGAAGAGTTCGTGGTTGTCTGTGCTCTGAACCGTTCGTCTCATTTTCACTGTCCAAGCCACTGTGTGGAAAAAAATTAGAACGATGCACAACAGCAGATTGCCGATCCAGGTGTATGAATGTTGCCACCGTCCCTATTCCTAATGTGTCCCGCATCGCTCGAACTGACTTGCGCCCACTCGCTCTCCCGCACGCCAGTAAGTCAGTTAGTCAGACATCCAGTTATTCATCAGATTCAATGTTCTGACCATGAATCAAAAGACGGTAAACATGCCCGTGCACACATTCACGCGCATCGATTCGCATGAATCGTACGAGCCAAGCGCGCGAGCAGAGGCGTGTGTGTGTGTGTGAACGAGACGATCAATAGACCGGTAAATTGATTACTCTTGGCCAGCCTAATCAAATGAGGGCCAACTGTTATTCGATGAGTTTGAGCACGGTTGTGTATTTGACAACCGATCACAAACACGAATGTACAACCAACCTAAGTGCGCATGAGAAAACGCATGCACACAGAGTCGGGCAAGCAACCGTCACTGAACGCACATAAATAAGGAGGCAGAGACCGGCGAGCGAGCGAGCGAGCGGCAAGCACGTGTGTTGGTTCAAGTAGAATTCAAATCGCAAGATCTAGCGCTCGCTCGCTTGCACACATGCACGAACACAATATGCAGCTCAAAATGTAACAGCATACAGCAACTAGATTGCTCTGGTCTCCATCACAACCATCCAACCCAGCCCAACCCAATATCACACAATAACAGCAGCCAACCAACAGTCAGTGCTGATCCAACACCAAATCGATTCGGGGCTCCGGTACGTATGATCGATTTGGCACGACTGTGTGTGCGTGTTTGTATGCGCAATATGATTGCTGTTAGACTGCTGCGGCAGCCGATCACATTCCTGAATTCAACCAGTTATATCGATCTTTGTGTATGTGAATGACTGAATGGATGAATGAGACAGCACAACTGAACGAGTGATTCAATACGAGGGACAAGAGAGACATGTTTTATGCAGCAGAAGAGACCGTGTGATGAACGACAAAGCGAATCAAATCGACGAACGCAATTGAGGAATCGAGACTATCGATAATCAATCAATCAACCAATCTCTCTTTAATCCTCAGACTTATAAATAATGCTGATTTCAGTTCGATCCGTCACTTATCAGCAGCCAAGAAATTCAGACTGCTTCGTAAGTTCACAGATAGCCAACAACAAGTGGTTCGTCGATTAAATCGGTCTAGACAACGGCGACAGTGTTGGTGATGAGGTGGATTACCATGAAGCATACAAACGACTGGTACAAGAAGGTTCTGTCAAACGACAGTAAAGACCAACAAGAAGGGGGAAACATCCGCTCAGGGACTCCATTTATCTCGCTGGATCGGCAGTAATAATAAGCACATCGGCACGTCTTCCGATATTGAATCAAGACGCTTCAGTTCAAAAGCCTTGAGCTCTTGTTCAATATTAGGCCATGGAGACTGAGTTAGATCAATCGATGGTTATGTGTGATCCAATGTGATCCTGGAAACTAGTATCCTGGCCGTTTAGGATGATATCACTGGTGGAGGATAGGAGCAGCATTTCTGATAGGTCCGTTGTCATGTGCCTACGGGAAATCCCCCGAGTCCTACACCTACACCCGTCTCTCGTTTCTCGCCCGCGGCTCAATGAGGCTGCTTCTCGAAGCACAGCCATACCCTGAGACGCTCAACAATCCGTACACAACGGGAACCACTGGCCAAGACTAGCATTTATTCCTTACAGGCCAGGAACCGATAGCTACTTATCTACCCAGTAATTCAACACCATGAGCCACAGAATTTTATTTATGGACCTGTACGATGTACGTCTGAAACAAAATGAAACGATTTCAAAAGTTCGGATGCTTTTCACTGTGTAAAATGTTCGACTGAGTTTGTCCTGCACCTAACGTTACTCTGGCAAGTCTTCATGATTAGGCGGCTATATATTATACACGGAATTATGACTTCAGATTAAATGGTTTTGTTTATGCGAATGGGGGTTGGGGGTGAGGTGGGGGATACGGATCTTGAGTACTGCGGGGTAAGGGAATACAAAGGTTATCAATAGCCGAGTATTGGTGTTTTCGATGCATTTTTTGGAACCTGGTGGAAACACCAGGTCAGCAATTCTGATATAAGTCAGATAGTGGTGGTCACTCACTAAACCTAACACAAATTTTGAATCGATCACGCTAGTTGGGACATTCACTACACGTGACCAGCATGCTTCATTAGGTGAGGCAACTAGCGGGTGAAAGACGATGACTTTACCGGCTGATCGGGTGGGATCCGTCTGGTCTACCACCCTGTCAGTTGAAGACATTCATGAACTAGATTTGGTCTTTTGCACGGGAAGGAATAATCGGAATACAGTGAAAGCAAAACATTCTAAAGGACCAGCCCAACAATTGTTTAAGATTTATGTATGCAAATTCGCTGCTCGACGTTGAATCCGGATTGGTAACACACGAAGTAACGGCGGAAATCGAAAATGTCGAACTTTAGCCGGAGGTGAAATGCAAACTTATAACATCGGGTTAATCGTGGAAACGCGTACAGAGAGGCACAAACAATAAAACAAACACAAGCTATGCACCTTAAATCGAATCGGTCTAGATTTCGGACAGCACGTGATGTGACCAGATGACGATGAGAATGCCGTTCGTGAACGAGCGAATGACAATGAGGGGGACGGAGGAGGCAAAAAACGAAAATCGATCCCTGTTTAAAATGATTTTATACAACATTGGATCGATCGACAAATGGTCATGTGATTCGAGCTGGATTGTGGAAGAGCCGGTTTAGCCTGCAGAATAACGCATCAACCTCGGTTATGAGGAAATAGGGAAACGACAGTATTGAGTGGGATACAGGGGGGGGGGGGGTGAAGGTAAAGAGGATCATCTGGAATTGCAGAGCCCCTTTAAAAGCAGGGTAACTTACGGGATAAACACCCTGGAAATCGTGAGTAACCTTTACATTATTAGTTGCCACAACGCAAGTGAAAAAGAGTGGATTTGAAACCCGTAACCGTAATGACCGAGGTTTTTCGTACCAAGCAGTTGTGGAAGACGCTCTGCCCGCAACAAACTGGAGCACTAAGGTGTACCTGAGTAACTTGTCCCCCGGCTTTGCATACAAGAGCTATTACCTGCGGAAAAGGTTAACTAAATTCTTCGTAAATGTGTAATGAGAACAAATATGAATTAAGTTAGGCTTTAACGGTTACGTTAAAGACCGAAGCTTGCAAAGTTCGACTAAGATATCACTCAGACATTGAAACTCGCATGAGGAAGCCTTCTCATGAGACTTGCCTAATACACAAATGAAACGTGCTCGTTCACACTCGGACGATACGACACTGAAGTTCGATTCCTAGCATAGTCGAATAACCTATACGATAGTTCAGTTCAGTTCAGCCCAGACAATCCCTGACCATGCACTGAGTGCGATGGTTTTGGTTGCTATCTCCTGGAGACAGTCTCAATCGGGAACCATGAAAAAGGAGAGCAATAATAAATTAGCAATAAAAAATGCAAATATTGACATCAAGTCCATGAAGAAAGTTTGTGAATACAAGAGCGCCACTGAGCACGACACTTGGTCATTTCCTCTAAAATACTTAACCACCGAGTGGGTCTCTTAAACCCCATCCAGGAAATCTATCACGCCTCACCCACTGGCCGAATCCACTGACTAGGTATTTATACCTTTCTTCCATGTGATGGATTAGCTACCCTTACTCATCTTCCAACTGTTACCCGCCTCAGCGAACACTGTGCACCAAGGAATCCTGTCACAGGACATACACAACACGTCCCAACCATCTCAATGTGGTGAGCTTAAGTGTTTCATCTAATGAATTGGTTCGTGAACCGAAAACTTACCGCCGAACCTCAGCATTGCTCACACGGTATTCCCACCAGACTGGGACAATCCTACGAAAACATCGGTGCCCAAACTTTTGACACTCTTCGTATATCCTCCACCTGCAGTAACCATGTCTCCGAACCATATAGAAGCACGGGCCTCACTGTTGTAGTATACATCCGACCTTTGATAGATAAACGCATGTCACGTCAACGCCACAGATCACTCACATTGGCAAACGCCAAACCAGCTTACTGTATATGCATACACATCATCCGATATCCGACCTCCGGTTGAAATGCAACTGATGAGATAACAGAACTTGTCTACCTGGTCTAAGCTCCTCTAGATACTGAAAGATTTGGTGTTGGGTCAACGCAATAGTGCAACAGCATCTTGCACTTTCAAGGTGCAAAATACATACCGAACATCGCTACGCAATCCGTCAAGCTGTTAAGAAAAGCTTGCAACTTACCTGGATCTTCACTCAGAACAACTATGTCGTCCGTATATTGGAGGCCTGACACTTTTCCATCCGGGAAAAGTTCAATATTACTGTCTTTGTCTGACAAAAGCACGGTCTCTAGGACCATATCATCAATCACAAAGTTGAAAAGAGAAAAGAAGAAAGGGGGCAACTCTGATGTACACCACTTCTTGTGGTGATGAACTCGTGTGAAAGATGGCCGTAAACTCGAACTCGGCTTCGGCCATCAATGCAAAGAGATTTTACGATGGAAATGAATTTCTCCGGTACACCCTTCAAAAAGAGGCAGCGCCAGCGAACTGTGCGGTTGAATGAGTTGAAGGCCGCTTTAAAATCAAGAAAAACGAGGATAGTGGGCCTATGGAAGGTGTGCCTGTTCTAGAATTCGTCGAAGAGTGAAGATGTGAACAACATACCATTGACCAGATCTAAACCCAGCCTGTTTTTCGAGCGAGCATTGTTCGTGAGCGGTTGATAAGCGGTGAAGAATGATACCAGCAAGCAGTTTAGATGTGATGCCAACCAAAATTATTCCCTGTAGTTTTCACAGGAGGACCTGTAACCCTTCTTACAAATCGGTACGATCAGCAATTGACACCAATTTTTGGAACTTATTCCCTGAGCCATAACAAACCGAGGAGAAAGATAAAAACAGTTGGGGCATGCACCGGAACGATAAACAGACATCGATGCTTAAGTCTAGTGCTGCTGGCATGCACAGAACCATTCAACCGAATCGCACACAGACGAGTGCAGACTGGGATCCAGTCGAGCAGTGCACGCTCAGTTTTCATGCTCAGAGCGATGCCAACGTCAGTCTGATCACAAGCACCAAGCACCGGATCACCCAACAAGCGAAGAGTGAAACGAGAAGATCAGTTTGTAGCCGGGAAGCGAAGTGTTAACACTGAAGCTGGGTCTTGTGTGTTGCGAAGACACAAACAAATCTATGTTAAAGGTTTCAAACATTTTAGATAGAGTATCCTGTTGTCCCGTTTGGTAAAATGTGCGGACGTTGAAAGCAGCAAAGTGGAGAGAACACTAAGGTCGGAGAATCGATTCTCCTTTTTCCGGTGTCTAGGTTGCTACCCTTAGTGAGAGTTAAAAAGTTCACGGTCACGACTCACTGTGGCCTATCGTATCCGTTTCGAATTGGGATGCGGAGGATGAAGAGCAGAGAGATGAGAAGTGTTTCCCAGGGGACCGCTGGAGACTCGTGGGCACGTCATACTTCATGGATGCCCACACCGCAAAAGGGGTTTTCCTTTGGGTATGCTAAACGGAGCCTTTGAATCAAAAGTCTAACTCACAAGGTAGTGAGGCAGTAACCCAACACGCGTACGTGACCGAAAAACCCGTGAAGAAACTTCGTTTGGTCTGTCATGTGAAACTTGATTGTTGTACGCATCCTGTCCTGTTCACTGGTGTTGTTATCGATCCACCTGTCGGATTCAGTCCCCAGCCCCATGCACCCAATGGAGCAGGCAAAACGTGAACGGGGCAGCATGCTTTGAGCTGGGGGGGGGGTGTCCAACTTACATGGGCGATAGATGCCCAATAAAGTGCGATCACTTGTCCCATCGTCGAGAGAAACCCCGGTACTCCACTCCCAAGTCCATCTAGTGGAGGGTTCCAAACCGGCAAACTGTTTCACTCCGTGTTTATTCGCCGGAGTGTCCCCTCCAAGGGCATAATGGTTGGAACCAGATGTTTCCCATCAACCGGTTTAAAGACTGGACTTCGTCTGGCTTGTATCCACTGACCTATTGGGCATGATCGCATCTCCGGCTTAAGGAAGCTATCCTGCGTAGCTCCTTCGGTTATGGAGGCACGAGAACCACCACACCATGCAAAGGAGCAGTCTCGTCGTGATGGGTCATGATGGCAAACTTGTTCGCTGTCAGCAAACTAGCTTTCAAGCCACCACTGCTCGAATTCCGACCGTTAACACTGTTGGCTTTGTCCCGGAATACGGTGGCCGACGGCTGTTGCGCCATTCATTTCTTAAATCTTACGTACTAAAGTCTACGACCGCGGTATGACTAGTCACGGTATCCTTTAGAATGACTCGGATTAATGGGCACGATCTGGACACTAAAAATTGAACCCGTTTCGGTTGAGGTTCCGAAGTTGATTCACGTCAGTGGTGGGTAGCTCAAAGTATCACCTGTTCCACTTGTTCCCGGCCCATTCATGATCATCTATAGCAAGCCATAAGGTGAAGATCGCTGGCTTTGTCATATAGTACGGAATATAATTGCGTATACTGCGGTGCTTGTTGGTCCGAGTAGTATCTGTGTATTTGTATGCTCTCGTGCTTACATTTCAGCCCACAACGTTTGTTTAAAACCATCATAGGGGAACAACAAAAAGTATGAAAGTAGAATGACCATGCTCAAAGGGCTTGACTACGCACAGCAGTGAAATTTACGCGCCAAGATTAGGGCGTATCGTTTTCTCTCTTTCTTTCTCTATTAGTCGAGATTTGAGTCAAATATGGGACATTATCATGTTGATCCGAGAGGGGATAATACATCAACGAACAATACGACCAGAACAACGTTTCAGTCGAGGTGAGTTACGTGCATGCTACATAGTCTGTCTAGCAAATGTGGGCAGTCCCTATTTCTCAACCCACAACACTGTCAACGAATGATTGGACGCTGTCCGTCGGGCTAGTGTTACAGCACCCTTATATAGCTAGGCCATTCCTACATCCCCAGGTTTGGTGCCGTGACTGAACTTTGCTTAGAATCAAATCTGTTAACACCCAACCTTGAGCCTAGATGAAACGAGTTACGTTTTTTTCTTTTCGGTTTGATGTATTGGCGGACTCGGTGGGTTTATATAAATATATCTCAGAATTGCTTGCGAGTAAGTTTATTCACGATTTTAATGTTTGACTTTTTGACCCGGATTATCGATGGAGATGCATCACACATGTTTGAATTTCCATTGGTCCCTTCATGACACCGAACGTCCCACCAACACAGTGATCGATTAATCCTCGAGTGGGGCGAACGAATTAATCAATAGTGAAGCTGCGCAAGCGAATGTTGGTCTGTATGCAAAGAGCGTTAGTACATCTATGAATCAACCTATTATATGAATTCCGACTAATTTTAGTCAAGTAAAGTCATCAATATTTTGGTTTCTGGCGCGTGAGACAGATTGCAATAATTGCATTAACCAGAATTGGTATGTTTCAAAGCCGAATGAACGAAGAAGAGCACAAAACTGTGATCACGTACAGTCCAAACACATGCTTCTTTTTTGTTACATGCTTGCGCATGAGTGCCGTGCAAGGAGTATATCCCATAGTATACCGACTCTGTGTTCTGATCATCGTGATCCTTGCCAGCGCGGAGTTCAGACGCTCTAGTAACCGGTAGGCTACTTGGCATCCCGCCTCTTCGACTCAAAACCGGTAAGTCATGTTGTAATAAGCTACATATGATGGAGTTGCATCGTGTGCTGGCTCCGATCACGCTTTATTGCGTACAATACGAACAACAAACCGACGACTAGAATACAATGATCTGCCTTAAATAACATGCCCATCTGACTTTCAAAGCGCGGCAGCTGATAAGACTGGAAGACTGATCGAAAGATTTCAAATAGCAGCAGGCGCTCTTCAGGAATGCTATATTATTCTCTTGTAGTGAACTGCGGGTCTGATCTACCGCACAATGAAACCCTGGAATTTCTCCGATGCGTGTCGGTCGATACTGACAGAGAGCCTAACGAAATATTACTTTACAGCTTAAAGATACGAAGTGATTGCAACCGTGGCCACAGCATCTACCGAAATTTTTCACAATTTTTCTGTATACAAGAAGGAATTCAGAGATAAGAGAAAACAAAGATTCAGTAAAAGCCAAACGCGCCATTTTTGCTCAGAACCATGCAGTTACGCGATCTGAAATGAATGGCGCAGACAAAATGGTCAGTTGAAGCGGCGTTAGGAAAAAACGAACCAGCATAGAGGCGATCGCAGCCGACTACTGGCAAAATAATCACGTCACCGGACATGAGAAGTGACAAGAATACCGATGGAATTCTTCCACACAGGTGACTCCTAACGGTTTGGAATGCCGTTATTTTTAGTTAAGGTTGACAGTGTAGCGGCTCTTCGTTGGCACAAAAACAATAACCATCATTCACTTTTATAGCCTAGAGCTTGGATAACGCATTCTGCAAAATTAGTTCACTTCATCCAACTATCAACCTCACTGTAGTGCTCTGGTTGATTGCTATCTCGCAGCATCATTCAAATGAGGGTAGGAGGAATAGAAGCGTACAGTGAAGAAGAGTAGAAAACAAAGTATAAAGGGAAAATCACAAATAAAGAGAAAGAGCCATAATGCAACTACACCACTGACCGCAACACCTAGCTGCATCACTTAATATCTCCAGCCATCTGGTGCGCGGGTTTCGTGAACTCCGAACCAACACGTCCTACGTGGCCAAATCCACTAGCCAAGGTTTTCATATCTTTTGTCATGTCGCGGACTGACAAGCTCGGCTTACCTTCCAACCATTACCTGCCTCGGAGAACAGCGTGCGCCGAGGAAGTCTATAGTAGTATGCATTTGTAGGCAGTAATCCACTGTCGCCCGGCTTGTTACCACACGCAACTCACTGGGACTACATGTGGTTCTCCACTCCAAGTCTCACGGTCGGGTTGCCGGTTATCCCTAACAGTTCAGCGGGCCACTGAAGCTGTGAGGTATATTCCTCGCACTGCACTTATGCGCAGACGTAATAAAAAGTGTAATCAGGTATGCCATCAGAACGATAGTTGACCCTCAGGATCTCAACCAGACGCGGCGTCAGGTTTTCAGCTAGTCATCACTAGCCTCCGGGGTATCGCCGCAATCAGAATAGCTGAGCTATTGAGTCAGGCACAAGGATAAATAATCGCATCTAGATGGCAGGCAGCTCCGTTACGGAAAGCTTAACTGGTAAACAGGTGACTCTCATCTGTTATACCTCAATATACATATCACCAGTTAATCTAGCACTGATCAGTGGTCGTCTATAGATTATTACCTGAGGTTGGTCTCAATCTTAGTAGTCGGCTGATTGTTTGAAGTTCGCTTGTTCAAATCCATATGGCACCATCCGGCTTTGGGTCACCGCTATTTCTTACTTCTGGTCCTTGACCTGGTTCGTTAGCTCTAGTCTCTAGCTAACCAAGTCTCCCACTCTGCCAGCTCTTCAGAACCGATAAAACTATGAAAAAAACCACAAGACCTTTGGTCTTTTCACTCCAATTGTGGGATAACCTCCGCCGCCGTTTATTTTTCCCAAACGGCAGTCTTTAACTGGCCACGACCCCCTTCCTGAGATATTGTTCCACTATTACATAATAAAATGAAATAAATGAAAGGATAAAAAAGAGGTATTTGAAGAACCAAAATAGTTTTCATCATCAGTACGCTTTGATGGTGTCATCACCTCGGCTGGTGACGAGACATTTCAGAATTGAACACCAAACTCAGCGATCGGAACCTTACAAAAAATGCAGGCGATTCTTCCTATTGGAAATAAATTGATTATCACCTTCATTTATGTCCAATAGGTAGCCTGAAGTTAATTTTAGCTTGAACAACAATTAGCCATACACTGGGTGTGGCGGTTCTTAGCACAAACCCCAATAGCGAAACACAAAAACTCGTAGCATGAGACTGGATAAAGAGAACTATTGATAACTGTTTGAATAAGGTAGAGAAATTGTGTGAATACAAGATCCTCACTAATCACGACACTTGGCCACTTCCTTTAATATCTTTGACTACTGAGTGGATGGATCTTTTGGACACACCCCCCATCCAGGAAACCTAACAAGCCCTGCATGGTCAAATACACGGATCAGGTTTTTCACCATACTTTCATGCAATGAATGGTTTCTGATCGCTGAGCTTGCCGTTTAGGTTCGCAAACGTTTCATCACCAGTCGTGGTGAAATCATCAGACCTGGGCAGGTGAGCCTCGGTGAGTTTTGCTTATATTTCAACCACTTCTCACCCCAGTGAATATAGTGTACCAAGGAAATCACTCCACGGACACGCGCAACACATGTCCCTGACACCTTAATTTTGTGCTCGGATCAATGATTTCTTCACGTATCTGCACTCCTTACTTTAGTGATGCCGATACGATTTTACCACCAGATTCGAGAAATGCTACAAAGACTTCGGTGTTCGAATACCGATTATCTCTGTGTCCTCCACCTGCAGAGGCCACTTTGGAGCAGGAAAGAACTGCACCACCTGCGAAAGAATACACACGATTCTTACCGGAAAAACGGATATACTGTCGACGGCACGGATTACAGAGGTTGGCAAAAGCCTAAGCGCGCCATCTGCGCTCACGAAGACACTGCAGTCGGTCAGCAGCATCAAAAAATAACATCACCGCAAGACGCAGACAAGAGATGTGAATGGTGGCTAAATATGGTAGGACATTCGATAGTCAACGAAACAGAGATCAAAAAATACCTGAGGGCTACATGCATTCCCTTATACAATAAACCTAGCTTTGGGACCAAGACCCTCCAGACTCCCACTAATTCGTGAAAAAATCAAGTGCAACGGCTCGACGTTATCACTTACCTTTTTCTTTCCGTTGTTTTGCTTCAATTTCTTTCATGCGATCTAAAATGGCCATCACCTTTTCCCGCACTTCAGCATCCGTGGGTGTGGGACTACGTTTGCGTCTGGACTGGCGTAATGTTCGAGATTTTGGAAGCCGACGTGAACGAAATTTGGGCAGAATAGGGAGGAAGCTGGCCTTATGAGCACCTTTGGCCGGGGAAGGCCGGATAGGGAGGACAGCGGCACAGCGAACACCACTGCCAGGAGAGAGGGTCTGACAGAGGTACGGAGGGGGGGAGGAACGAGAGACAAGAACTAGTAGTCAAATTAATCAAAAAACGAATCAGTGCAAACCTGAATACAACATTGAGTCCGAAAAACACTATTTCGACAAAAAAAATGGGTTATTCTGAGCTTAGCATTAGTTTTGGTCCTGTCAACGACTGGCCTCCATCAGTCTGACCCAGTCAAAAAACGTGAAGGAGGTCGCAATACGACAATAATACAAGGAGCGACCTGAAATGAAAGTGACTCATTGACTGCGACACTTGGTCATGTTACCTAATATCTCTAACCAATAGACAGGCGGATTCCACAAACGCTAATCCGGAAATCGACGAAGCCCTACATAGACAAGACCAGTGGTTAAGGTTTTCATACTTCAGGGGAAGAGGCGCCTAAGAAATTACATTCCCGTCACCTAAAACTCTTATAATTTTTGTCCCATCTCAATAGTCAACTTGAACGTTGTAATTACCAACAATGACCACGACACCTGTTGAACACACGCTTCGAAGGAGCTGAGATCCCGGTAGAAATCGTCTCTGATCCCAGGATAACTGTAATTAGTCGGCGCAAACACACATACGATGAACAAGCAACGACGCATCGTTCTGTTTCTATCCATATGCATAAAAATGTCAGGCCGAACTATGCACAAATGACTGTCGACTGGGATCCAGTCTACCAATAAACGCTCAGCTATCGTGTTCCGACGGATTCCAACGCCAACCAGCCGTGAGTACTGCATATCAAACTGCCTAACGCACAAAGACCGAAGCGGTAAACAGGCGTTATACCTGGGATGTGAAGTGTGATCACACAGGTGGGGTCTTGTATGCGCGTCTTAGAGACAGCAAGCCTCAATTTCTGAGGTTTCAAGATTTCGAGTCAGGGTAGCCTGTTGACCTATACGGAAACGTGTGAACACTTAAGGCAGTCAAATGACGTGAACATTTGGGTTTACGGATTGCGCTTAATTTAAATCCCATTTTAGTTAACACAATGAGACATTTCCCAAAGCGCGATTATCTATGATAACTTACATTTATCCTATACTAGAGAAAAATAACCTAAAAAAAGCATTCGCCGAAAAGGAGCTGATAGTGGAGAGCGTTTCACTTGAGGTTGCGTTTCCGATCATCAATATAAGCGAAGAATGATATATTACGAAGAGAGGATGTGCACTTTTGAAAGAAGGGAAAACAAAGAAATGTCATTATAGCCAATAAACAGAACAATGTTTCGCCACTTGTGTCTACATGCATTCTTAAACAGACTGAGTCAATAGTCGATAACAAAATGATCACCTTATTCGTCTGTTCCCAAACCTAGTTATGAAATCATTCGGACACCAAAAAGGAAGACTAGAAACATCTACGCTCCCTGATTTCTCCCTGCATTCCATTATACCGTTCTCCAAGTCTCATGTAAACCTCTACGCAGTTTCTTCCATCCTGATGTGGATCAGTCCAGTTCTTCCAACTATTAACCTCGTACTTCTGTGCTCTCCTATTTGTTTTTACATCCAGTATATTCTAATCCAAAGCAAGACGAGTAGAAGCATACATAGAGAGCAAATGGAAGATTATAAGTGCAACTCAAGTAGACGACGAAGAAAGCGTCTGAATGCAACTAAGCCAATGACCGTAGTACCTAACTATGTCTCCAATCGTCTAGTGAGCGGATCTCGTGGACCTCAACCCGCGAAATTAACACGTCCTGCTCGACCAAGCCTACTGGTCAACGCTTTCACTTCTCGCCATGTAACAGACTGATCATTTATTTTCCACCGTCTGACCATTATTTTCTTTAGATAACAATGTACATGGAGGGAATCTTTCTGTGGTCATGAATGACGTTCTAATCACCGTAGTGTTTAGATTAAGCGTTTGTCTCAATGGCTGAAATCTAACTACTAAGGTACGCAAGAATTATGAACAAAACAGGGGGCGATCAACGATTCCAATGACGATGGAATGCACTTCACATCCAATATGTCGCGCGGTAGGGCCTTAAAGGGGTACATCAGGGGGCCACCACAAACTTCGACAAAAATTACAAACAGCAAGTTAGAAGCAGAGAACTTTCCCCAATGTACTCCTCAATTATGATTTTTCTCCCGCCTTTATCAAAGGTTTGTTGAATGCCTCTAAGAATGCATGGGTTGATAATGATCGGAAAAATTCATTAGCAATAGGCCAGTTCAACTGTCTTTAGGAGTACACGGTCCATTAGCCAAACTATTTCTTTATTTTGCACTGGTTTTTCACTGTTGATGCAGGTTTTTGCACCAACCTAGGTTCGGTGACCACAGACATCGTGGAGCAGAATAAACAGACACTGGGTGATTGATGCGGCGACGATCATTTTCATTTCGACGATTTCTTCCGCTTTTCATATGTCACGATCTGTTTCAGTAGGAATGGCGATTTTGTTTTGCAAAGCACATTGGCTCTTATTTGCGTTTCAATCACTATGCAGCACTTTCATTTAACAACGTATATGAACTGTTAAGAGATCCGATGTTCGCGACGAATTGCTTGTTTAGAACCCCAGATAAAATCTGCCGTTATGAGTACTGTGCGTTTGGTACCGGTGGTCTAATAGCACATAACTGCGTCAACAGCAACTTACTTTAGTATGGTAAATCTTGATAAATCGACAAGTGCGGCTAGATTAACATGTTCATGTGTACCGAGAGCTATGTGAGAAGGTTACACTTGAAAAAATCGACCAGATTAGAACTGAAGTCTACAGCAAATCATCGTTTGATATGGGGAAAGAGAATGACGACCAGCTAGAGTTCAGATGCACTGAGTTTTCCAACTTGTGCATTTAGATCATCTGCGAGTAACACTCTGCGTCAGATCCCATCCCCCCTGGTGGATGAGTTCGGCCCGTTTATCATCATCATCAGCAGCAGCAGCGTTGTACAGTGTAGTGTTAAACAGCACGACGAAGCCCATTGACCACCGCCTTTCCCACCATGTAGCACGTAGTAATAAAGAGAATGAATATACAAGATGGACAGATAGTGGACCTACAGGGGTGGGGAAAGGAAAGGACGCTCTAGTTGCCAACACACGGAATGCACAATCTAATTTTACAAACGCCCATTGATCAATCATTTTGACTGGACGTAGTGACAGCACAACCACTGTTCATGGTTTGCTATTATACCCGTCCATGTCTGCAGCTAACTGGTTGAGGGATGTTTGGGACCTTAACCTCGAAGACGTAAGGCACGTACTTTGATTAACTCACTTACACCAGGCTTCCGTTGACCGACACCTTTAATCACATGGTAAGACCTGACACTATTGCGAACAGGCGTAGCTTTATCTGCATTTTACAATCCATCATTGCCAACGGTCATTTCTCGGGCTCCTAGTCAGTTGGCGTCTCAGGGATTTGAGCACTCCACTGAATGTGGCATCTGGAGGGGCGAATCTGCAAGCATCTAACAGAACAACTGGCGTCAAAGATGTCTATCGTTTGTGAGGTCCACATGAACCGGAGTCTTACGTGGTATTAGAAACGGCATACAAGGCTTTCTTGACCTGTTGCCAGCGTTCGTTTGGGTCCTGGTGTACCGCGCTCAAACATAGATCGCCACGGCCATCTTTATCGGTGTGAATCTTGACGCTTGCTTATGCATTCACTGAGCTCCTGCTCACCGAGTTTTCTTTCTATCTTTGCAGATCGAGCACGTGCAACACCCACGGAGGAACATTGTATTCAGCATTATACAGTAGATATTTGGATGCATCAATAGCCACGTAGAAATCTCTGTCCGGAAAGCAGAATGTTGGTCATCCTCTTAAAGCAACCATGGGACTGGTGGCTTTTATGTTGGTGCGACCATGGACGAGACGTAAACAGAAGCCACCATGTGCCAAGGTGCGATCCGACTTCACAGACGTAGACCAAAATGAACGACGATCTTCAGCTAATTCACGCCAGTGGTGATCAATGACAACATGGTCAATCTGAGTCTAACGTTGAGAAGATGTAGAACGCCACGTGAGTATATACTGCTTCTTATGACAGAAGTTCGTATTCCCCAAAAAAAAATCTGTGGTCAAAGCTGGATGGGACGACTGCTGTTGTCAGTGCGATCGGCCAGGATAGCGAACCGACCTCCAATATGCCTTACGGAATCAGCCAAACAGCCAACTTGGGCGCTGAAATCCCCAACAGTGACCACCACGTCCGTTGGGCGCACGCTTCGAAGCAATTAAGACAAATGTTGGTAGAATTCATCCTTGGTCTCAGGAACTGCAGTCAGTCAGACATGACGAACAAGCATCGGCACTCCTGTCTGTTGCTGTTGACATGCACAGAACTGTCCGACCGATGTGTGCACGATCAGCACTCTCGCTCAGAGCAATCCCAACGCCGGTCTGACAACCAGCACCAGATACAGGATAACCCGACACGCGAACAGTGGAGCGAGAGACTGAAGAAGTATCTTGGATGCGAAGTGATCATAGAAATGGGGTTTTTCATACGGATTTCGGAGACAACATAAATCTGTTTTAAAATGTTCAAGAGTTCTAGTGAAGGCAGCCTGTTGCCAGTGTGCGAAAGCTGAAGGCAGCGAAGTGGAAGGAACATATAGGCTAAGGAAGTGTGCTTCAATCACGCCCGACTCCTGAATTACTGCCTTCTTCAAAGCCACAATAACCCGCAGCATTTTCCATCGGTCTCGTATTAGGACAGGGAAAACAAGTAAGGCCTTTACAGAAAATATGCCGGTTTCTGGGCGAACCAAACTCCGTGGCTGGCTACACCGCAAAAGGGGTTATCTTTTGGGTATACTAAACGGAGCCTTTGAATCAAAAGTCTAACTCACAAGGTAGTGAGGCAGTAACCCAACACGCGTACGTGACCGAAAAACCCGTGAAGAAACTTCGTCTGGTCTGTCATGTGAAACTTGATTGTTGTACGCATCCTGTCCTGTTCACTGGTGCTGTTATCGATCCACCTGTCGGATTCAGTCCCCAGCCCCATGCACCCAATGGAGCAAGCGAAACGTGAACGGGGCAGCATGCTTTGAGCTGGGGGGGGTGTCCAACTTAGATGGGCGATAGATGCCCAATAAAGTGCGATCACTTGTCCCATCGTCGAGAGAAACCCCGGTACTCCACTCTCAAGTCCATCTAGTGGAGGATTTCAAGCCGTTAAATTGTTTCACTCCGTGTTTATTCGCCGGAGTGTCGTCTCCAAGGGCATAATGGTTGGAACCAGATGTTTCTCATCAACCGGTTCAAAGACTGGACTTCGTCTGGGCTGTATCCACTGACCTATTGGGCATGATCGTATCTACGGTTTAAGGAAGCTATCCTGTGTAGCTCCTTTGGTTATGGAGGCACGAAAGCCATCACACCACGCAAAGGGGCAGTCTCATCACAACCGCTAAAAAATTCAACATTAAGCACAATCATCATGCACCGGTCGTTTACCGGATCAAGCGAAACCTGACTGGACACATGCCTGAGTGTTTTTAGTCTTTGATTTGTACTCTAAAAGTGTGTTTTCACTATTACATGCTTCTTCAGCTATGCTAGAGGGCTCCTTTAATAATAATTGCGAAGCGGAGAGGGTGTATGAATGCTGTACAAAAGCGAAATCATGGAGAACAGATGTGATATAAAGGCATGTAAAGGTTGTGGAATGATGATCCTGATTCAAATGATCAGCTGTATTCCGTATCAGAGGCAGTGCCACATCAAAACCCTGCTGTCCAGGATCCTCACTGATTGGCGTGTGTACAAAACACCTTTTTGCTATTTCAGGGACATTGTTGTCACACTACCCGCGGATACTTCACTAGTCCTTTACTTACGCGACAAACATCAATTTTCTGTGTGTTTAAGGCAAGCTTACAGGCCGACCTACCTGCATGAAGATTCGTCGACTTAAAGTTTCGAGGCTCACTGGTTGTATGGGTTTGAGGAGCTGCGAAGGCTCGGGTGACAAACTTAGGAGCCTGCGCGATAGTGAGCCTTGGCGAGCTACTATCGAGTTGCCAGAAGGTAGGTTAATGGGCGAAGGATAAAGCAAACAAGGATGGTTAGGTGCTGTGGGAAAAAGGAAAGGTTGGGAATTCTGCGTAATATTCGAGATATTTATATCCATCCTATTTGATCCAAACGGCAGCGCGGTCCTGGTCAACATGTGCAATTACAGATGCGGTAAGTGTTTTTTCTTCATTTTTTTCCATTCATCAGAGCAACTGGAAGATAATATCAATGTCCGAGTACTAAGTAGGTGACTGAAGTTCGTCTGACCTTAGGAATTTGACTGAATCCTCGTCTCGAAATGAGCCATTCTGTATAGCTCGCCGGGTTATGAGAGCACGTAAATCATCTAACCACGCTAAGTTGAACCACATTGTGACAAACACTCACATTACATCATGACTTCGTCTCGTCGATTTATCATTCAACCACTACCTGCGCATCAGGACAGTATGCATTGAGGGTATTGACCTATGGACATGGACAACACACGTCCCGACCACCAAGCTTTTGAGTTGCAGGAATAACTGTTCAGCATTTTGGGATGCCACTAAATTCTTGAAGTGAATAAAGTCGCCTGGGGACTGAGCTGGTACAACACCAAAGCTAACCGTGTTATAGAGAAAAACGAAAATGCGAAGCTGCGTTTCATCCAGATGTCAGATGGAGTGTAATCGCGGATACATGAGCGTCTGACTTCTATCAATTTGTCATTTGTGGCATCAACGAGACAACAGTTTGATTACCAAGCTTCAAGTGCATATCGCAGAAGCTACATGAATTCTTCTGTATGGAACAGCGGCTTTGCCGCTGCAAGCAGAGGACACCGGAATATAATCGGTATTTGAACATTCATGTATCACTTGGAAACATCGGGTAAGCAATGGTCATACGTAGAGTATTCGGTACGAGAGACAAACCAGCTAAATCCCAATGGGCGACAGTGTTCCAGATGTGCGCACTCCCAGGTAGACCTGTTGTGCATGCACTGAGGCTAGTAATAGTTGAAACAAGCAGAACTGTCGATCCAATACATTTTGTGCGAAAAATCTAACCAGTGGAAACATTGTTCGTGTGCTTATCCATTGTCTACCTATCCGTGCTCCATTTGTACGTGCTAGACGAGGCTGGAAGAAGCAACGCGGCGGTCAGTCCATGACTTGGCACAGAGGTATGAAGAAGCTAGCTTCAGCGCTGGCTTCGTTTAGTGCTTCCCGCTCTCTTGGTTGGGGTCCAAGCGATAGGGATTGTCGTAGGTGAGAGACACTGAGGGGTATTGGCCAGAGTATGAGTCTGTGGCGTGAATGATGTATGGCCTATCTGATGCACTTTCGTTACTCAAAAACAAAAACACCAAAAGCCGTTAGGTGAAAATGCGTTTCTTCTCTTAATAACCCTCTCCTTATTATACCTTATCTTTTCTGTTGCTATTGTTGTGTCACCGTTAACGTTGACATGTTGGCAGCAAGCCTGATCTCAAGCTGATGTTATATATGTAAAATTATAGCGAACCTTTTTTATTACATGTTTGTGCATGAGTGCAGTCGGAGGGCGCATACAACCCATGGCCACGAAGGCCCGCTGCACTATCAGGCATAACCGGCAACCAGATCCAGAGACTTGGAGTGGAGAACCACATAAGGCCCCAAAAGATGAGGTGTGGTAACCATCCGGACGACAGTGAAATGCTGTCTACCACCAAAGTAACCGGTGATGGCGAGGGTTCGAACCTCGGACCTCCGGGGTGGCGATATAGGTTGTGTTGGGCCGCCTAGGTGAGACACGAACTGGCCAGTGATAATACGGGCGATGGCCGCGCCACATCGATCTATATTTACCTACACTATATATCTATATGTATATGTACATAAACGTATATATATATATATATATATATATATATATATATATATATATATATATATATATATATATATATATATATATATATATATATATATATATATATATATATATATATATATATATATATATATATATATATATATATATATATATATATATATATATATATATATATATATATATATATACTATGCATGATGCCAACGCAACAAAAACAAAAACAGCAACAACACAAAAGGGTCAAATTGTCAGGGGGGATTAAGGGTCAACATTAAGATTACAAGAGCGAAATTTTCTCCGATATTTTTACCGTGCACGTTTCGCAAATTTTTCTGTCTTTTATGGGGAAAGGGGAATCGACAGACAGGCTATACAGCATTCGCACCACTGGATCCGGTTCTGAGCCATATCTCTCAGCGTCTCTAACCACGAAAATCGTCATTTCTTGGGTCCCAACCAGAAAGGCTGGAAGCACCAACCGAATGGAAAGTCTAAACTAACCTGAGGATCCTACTCCAAGCCATAGTCATCGCTTCTTTCTTTCTTTCGGTCTTGCCGAGCACGTGAAAAAAGACCACGAAAAGGTAAACGATGAGTAGACATATGCAAAAAATGCCCCAGCCACTGGATGCGGTGTAAAGCGATGATCTCGGTCAGAGGACGATTATCAGCACCGGAAACGACGACCAATGTCATCATCGCTCGCCCGATTTTACCACCAGACACGAGCAATGCTTCGGAGATATCGGTGGCGGGATACAGGAAGCCGCCAACCATCCTCAACGCGGAGGAACCAGGCCTCGCAAACATAAAGAACGCTACGAATCGTGACATTGTACACCCTTTTCTTGAGAGAGAAAACCGGATGTTATGGCGGCGCCACAGATGAAGCGGGTTTATGAAAGTTGCTGTGGACCTAGCGACTCGTTATGCGGTCTACCTAAAAATACCGTTTTAGCTCTCCTCTGAAAAGTCTGGTTCCCAATCAGGTTTTTTTCGAGTTAGCGATCAAAAGTCTCACACACGAGACGAATTCTGTTAACTTAGTTATTATTCTCAAGTATAACTCAATGCGAAAATATACATGGATGCAGAAATAAGGCAGGGGTGTGACAAGTGAAAGCGTCAAAAAGATAAGTAAGGTTAATATAACGGGTAGTTTACCAAGTGGGGAACGGTCCAACCATCGAACAGAGCGCTAACACTGGTTTTTCTAGTGAAGTCTTATGCTGTTGGTCACTCCATAGCCCAGAGTCACGTTGACTGCTTCCTCGAACACATTCATGAAGTTTACCGATCACATAGAAACTCATTCATTCTCGTAGCTCGCTGCATCAAGTTTAGTCACCACCAGCATTCGCGGCTGGAGCCGCAACACTGATTTTGAACAAGGTTTTCTCCAGAAACCACCTCCTGTTATCTTATTTCTGGTCGAAACGAAAATCACTTTGCAGCAGATGGCCCAAGCACCTTTTGGTGTCGAGATTCAGCCAACAGGGATAATTCCCTACCCCTGTATTATCTGTTTACTTGCGCTGTTTCCACCTTAGTCTCGAAATCTGTCGACATCGTTTGCCAAGGTATGCTTCTAATTTCTCCACTCGTATTCAACTTTAACAGGCCACAATTACGTTTGTGGTTTAGCATGCACACAGTCGTGTTGCGCATCTAGGGAACTCAGCATTCCGACGCTGGCACCTTCCCCTAACCTCGCCGCTGGTTTGCGCATCAGAAAAAACGCTTGCTTGTCATACAGGAACAATAATTGTGTTTGTCTGTTAAAAAGCCGAACACCTGCCATTCTCTACCACCCGTACCCGAGCACCCCGAAAATTAGCCCTTTAGTCAACCCAACAGTGACTTTCTCATTTTTTACTCTGTGAACGTTAGGGGAGTGCCGATTTTTGCTTTTTGGTCAGTCCGTAATCTTATTTTATCCAGTTTTTCTACCTCACAGCGTTCGTTTTCCTTATCTAGCCACTTCCCTCGTATTACAAAGAGGAACTTCCATATTGCCCTACTGTCAGCTACGCATCATTTAGTTTCTAATGCGAACGACTTAACACTCGTCGACCGTGAAGTATGTGACTGAGTCACCTACAGTCTGAATCTTTTTCCAGTCTAGTACTCCTCCAAACTAAGGAAAAAGGCGGGTTGTTCCTCTTTCTTCAGTTCAGTGACCTTTTCAACTCCCGTAACTCTTCATTTCCCATGTCATTTCAAAACCTAGGGACACCTTCACCCTGAGTAATCGCGCTGGCCCTTGAATTACGGAACTCGTTGTTTATAACAAAACAATATGGTAGACGTCATTAGAAGAAACGGAGGGCAGTCAAGAAACCCGATTAAAAACTAAACATACATTAAAGCTCCCAAACTTATGTTTTTATACGCCTGAAAATTTACTGGATTTTGAGACAGTATGAATGAGAAAGTTACCTGTCTACCACTAAACATACGCCAGCCGAGAAATAGGCATTCCAGTGAACCTACCGAAACTTCGACAGATGGCGCCGATGAGAACTGGGGAATCGGTGTCATGCTAGGAGAATCAGTTTGTGATTCGGTTACGACGGCGTTGGCAGTAACCGGAGCCTGACTTTGAGAAACAGGGCTGGTCAATGACGGTCGCATCAAAGAAACGGCCGTCTTGGAGGCAGAAACCGATGGAATGAAAATAAACGGCATGCTGCTTGTCATTGAGCTTAATGCGCGAGCCACCACAGGAAGGGAAAATGTTCCACAACAGCCCTCAAGATTTGTGGTGGTTGGGTTGGGAGAAACTGTTTGTGTCGTTTGAGATGACTGTCCATGGGCAAGTTCTGAAGTTAAGATACTGTGGAGCAACACTCCCTGGTTATTTTTGTTGATTGAATCCACCATCTTATGAGGTCTTTACGAACGAGCAGCAATAATCCTCCGAAGAGCAGCATTAAAATACTGCGGAGCGACACGTCCGTTCGGTGGTTGTCAGCTCGATTCCGTCCCAGATCAGTTCAGTTCAGTCTGCCCTGAACAGAAGTGGTCGAAACCAATGGTGCGTCCAGATCATTGTGTTTTCAGCGATTTTTTTTGGCTTCCAGCACTGCTAGTTGAATATTTGTCTCAAAATGCGGCATTTACTAGGCGGCATCACCTTCATAGGAATTTTTATTGACAAACCACCAAATCACATCAAATCAAAACCAAATAGGGGCACAGGACGTCATGTCAGGTCAAACCAGGCCACAAGACTTGAGGCTCGAGCCAGTAAAGCAGTCCAGGCCATCACTGCATTAAGCTTCGAGAAGAATTCCACCGGGCTGCGACTTCTGTGATTGCTTTGTGTTTCTGTTCATTTCAGTTCATTTCAGTTCAGTTCACTTCAGTTCAGTTCAGTTTGCACAGGACTTGGTGTGGCTAGAGTCAATCGTGGGTCCAGATAGTTATGTTGTCGGCGCGTTTCCGCAGATCCCAACACCACGTGGTCTTCTTTTTCTGAAAGGCAGGAATTTTGTGCAGTATCAGCCCTGGCAGAGTAGGGTGGAAACAATGAGTAATTTGCATCTGACCCTAAAAGCTGATTAACATAACTCGGGGTATACTGCCACCCAGCATAAGTCTACTGCTTTCTTAAAAGCCTTCACTGTTGTGGTATTTATGACCTCCTCCGGGAGCTTATTTCAACAGGGTACCACTCTATTCGAGAAGTACTTCGCCCTAATTTGGAGACTCGAATGCTTCCTTTGTAATCTACGGCCACGCCTACTTGTGGATCTCTCACGGATCAGAGAGAAGAAGTCTCTGTTGTTTACTCTGTAGACGAAACAGGGTTCAGACTGGATTCGCGGTATGGAGAGTGTAGCAGTCCCATGGTTACGAACCGGGTCCTTCTACAAGTTTAGCTCCTCCCAAGAGTGTCACGAGTGCGGACAGTACTTAAGAAGGTGGTGACAGTGGCACGTTGGGAAATGAAGAGGTTAAGATGGGAGTGGTGGAGAGAGTCGGAGATAAGTGTGACAGTGATGGAAAGTTGTGACAGAAGAAGGAAGGGAGCTGCCTCCTGTTATGCCACTAATGTTGTAGACTTCAGTGCACTCAGGGGACACATCAAGAGAGCAAATGTCTGCCCCTGACCTAGAGCCAGCGACGTAGCAGACTTCACCTCAGCTGGCAGTGAGTTCGACGGGTTGACAACACGGCACGCAAATAAATTTCCTCTTTTTCACGGCTCTCGGTTTGACCAGCTTAAACTCGTGTCCCGTGAGTGTGGAATCCCGCTTCAGTACAAGCAACCACTTCCCTGGAATGGAATGGCCTCCATCTGGCCTGTGGGCTTCTGTTAGATCCCCCTTGAGTCTCCTGTTTTTCCAAGAGAAGAGTGTAAGGGTCAGTGACCTTTCTGTGTATGTTTTGTCCCTGAATCCTAGTAACAGTCTAGTGAAGTACCTCTACACTTTCTCAAGAACAGCAGTGTCTCGCTCGAGATCCGGGGCCCAAGCTTGAACTAAGAGTTCCAGATGTGACCTAACTGGTGTTATGTAGAAAGGTGACAACACTGAGGCTTCTCTGGGAGTTACTGTACGCAACAGTTGGTGGAGCGGCCGGTTCCCCTTAGCGTCGGCTGCCAGAGACTGTGGAGAAGGCTGGTAGCCATAGTTTACCAGGACTTCAACGTCAGAGGTGTTAATAACATTCGCCACCGCTTGCGGGTTTTGCGGGCCTCGGTCTGCTGAATATCTACCTGAGCCCTGGGTGAGAAGCCTACATTTACATATGCTGAGCATCAGTTGCCAATAAGTGGTGCAGGCGTGAGCCTTTATAAAATCCTCTAGGGGTGATGCGGTTTCGGGTCCACCCACCAGCATCAGGTCGTCTTGTATCGGTCTCGCGGACACCAAACCCGTCGAAATGCAATTACAAGCTTAGAGCTTATGCGCCTTGTTTACGAATAGGCATTTTCACTTAGGTTTACTTGGGAATGGCAACCGCTCCCCAGGAGTGGCCATTTCCGGTGCCGGATCCTCCTCCAGCTGAAGGCAATCCTCCTTTTCGGATCTTCCTTCCCAGTCACATAAAGTGTCTCATGGTCAAGACAAAATTACTCCAAAGTACTTTCACTCAACCAGACTCGATTTAACCAGTGCGGCTTTATAATCTTCTTCGGTCGGACACATGAGCGTATCTTAGAAGTCCTGTAGGACATTTGGGTGATCCACATCAGTCATTCATTGAGGTACGCAACTGGCTTAGCAAAAGTTGAACAGGATTTCGATAGGTCAGAAATTCGGCTTGGCCCCGGTTCCTTCAACGGACTGGTTGCTTGAAGTCTGATTTGTTTAAGCCCACCTGGTACCGGCAAAGTCGACAGCATTGCCAACATACGTCATACTACGCAGGCGGCAAGGCCCGCTCCAGCTCGTCAGCTCTGGCCATTAGCTCGTTCAGTCTCCCATCTCCTGTCATTTATACAAGGTAAACGATATAATTACTAAAACCCATCAATTGCTATCGTTCTGCCTGTCCATTCGCCGGACGGGAATTGAGTCTGAAAATCGTGCGTGCGCTCAAGAGCTGAAAACAGGAGCCTGGGTTTTGTATACCCTCTAATAGGTCGTTGGAGTAGACCAAAAAACGGGAGGGGACCCAGGACTGACTCCTGAGGGGCCCCACTGGCAGCCGTGTCCCTAGTGGACTAGCTCCCTCCCACCCTAACGTGATAAGTTCGGATTGTGAGATGTGCTCGGGTTCATTACTGCACTTGGGGCGCTATACCTAGCTCTTCCATTTTGCGCAATAGAAGCAGGTGGTTTACCTGGTCAGAAGACCTTAGAAATCCTGATTGCGGACCTCAACCCTCTCATCCCTGTCTAGCTTGGCAGTTACCTCCCCAAAAAGGACACCAAGTAGGACTAGCACGACCTTTTTTGACGAGCCCGGGTTGTCTGTTGGAAACTACCCTATTCTCAGCCAGATAACCAGATACTGAATTCCTTATTTTTCCCTCTATTACTTTCAGGATATCGGTGGCAGAACAACAGGTCGATAGTTTAGTGCCTTTACCTTCAGCCCTGCTCCGTGTATTGGTACAACTTCGGCAGTCAGTAAGTCCTCGGTTAACTTCGCTCAGCCGAACGACCTAGTGTCCAGCCGAGAAAGAGGGGCCCCTATTGCCTGGGCAAGGGGGCGGGGTAGAACCGCAGTGTAGGCGCAATCTGGGCCGGCTGCCTTGTCTACGTTGAGGGGCTTTCTTGAATTTGCCAAGGTTTTCGCAAAGTGGGCTCCCTGGGTCACTTGGAGCAGCGACAAATGGAAGAACAGAGCCTTCCCCAGTGATTTGGTAAGGATTTGGTAACTACCCGACCAAACTGCGCCATACCGCGACGTGAACCTCCGCGGCGACCGAGCTGCTGGTGAATGCGTGGAAATAGATGCAACAGAGTGCTTAAAACGGAAAGAATAATTAACAGACCACCGAAGTGGACCAAATAGAAGCTGATCAACTGAACCTGCTGAACCGCGAATGAAAATATGCACTGACACGCGGCATTTTAGAGGTGAAATGAAGGTAAGCTCACGAAGTTTCTCGGAGGCCAGTGACTAAACCCCACATATGAGTAGGTCATTTTCTGCTTGGTGCCTTGTGCATGCTGATAGAGAACTTCTGAGGTAAGAAATATTCTTTGACTTCTGTGACCATCGCTTCCATCAGAAATGCTGTAGGCTTAGGGTTCAGCTTTTGAGCTTCATCTGTACAAATTTGGGCTTGTCTGGGTGTGCACAGAATGTCTTCAGGCGAGCAGGGGTCAATGTAAGTGGCTTCAGCGATCTCAGGAAGCCACTTATACTTGTGATGAAACAGTTATTTGCACCAACTTTGGCACAACAAAAACTAACCCATGGCTGGAAACGGCAGAAGCTAGACTCGGTGGGTATAAGAAAGCCATGAGTGAGAAAATTTCCCAACTTCGATACCTAGTGAGTGCTCGTGACATAGAACTAACATCACTAGAGGAGGAGACCAACAGCTCGGCGAAACAGTTAAGTAATTCGGACAGAGATACCGAGAAAGCCCTCGGGAGACTTCGCAACAGAGTTATAAGGGGAATCCCCGAGCCATTATATTGCGCGGCCCGGCTGAAAGACAGAAATGCTTTACCTTGTGGTGAACGTGCTAAGAACTTTGGGCTTGCCACAGCAAGCCCTCTCTAAGGGGACTTTCAGGCCGGGCAATTGGTGCATCAGACCGAAAACCTCTTCACATGCCCCCGGCTAGTGCTGGTCGAATCGGGAAACCCAAGATATGGTGTCGCTTTACTTGCTGCGACTGACAAGATAATGAAGGCCACGGCGAATAAGATCAGATCACCAGATCACTCGGTGAGGGCAAACGATAGCAGGGGTAACCGTAAGCCCAATTCACGTCCTCTACACCTGCTCTGGGTCAATCAATGCGGGTGAGCATCGCCCAGCGTCGGCAACCGGGATTAGCAGTAACTCCCCGGAAAAGACCAACTCAGGTTGACACAGTCCAGGTGGGCTTCCATACACTTGATATTTACCATTCCAACCCAGCTTCAGCGCAGCACAGAAACCTCGCCCGGAGCGGGCCCGGGAACTCAAGATTTAGACAAATCAGAGGTACTAAAAGTAAACGTGGTAGAACACGCCAAAGGCACTCGGGCAAACTGCCTGTGAGCAAACAAAGAAAATCGTTTCCACCTAGGCGATCCGAAACTAGGGCTGAGGCCAAGACCAGGGGACTAAATGCAGTGCTCACAAGTGCACATGGTGCGGGGAAAAATTGAGTGAACTAGTGGCTGAATTCAAGGGTAGTGGCAGCATCGCATCGCGGAAGATCGGCTCAGTAATGGTGTAGCGATAGTGAGTCTTCCGCTAGCAAGGTACCCTCCTGCAGCGTAGATAGACCAGGCGGAATAGAGGGAGGGGTTGTACACTTGATCGTTGCTGATGAGCACGAGCAGGTGGCCCAGGAGGTGATACCCACTCCAAACATACACGTGGCCTCGTGCCACCTGAGTTCAGGGAGCACGAATACGACCCAGATGAGCGTCTTCAGGTCTCCACTTCAACCTCCTAACGAAGACCATTGGGTACTGGAGCTCCTGGTAGGATAGCCATCCAGTCTGACAGATTAGTGACTGTCCGCGATTTTAACTCTCCGGAGAGGGAGTGGGGGAGATTGCGGGCCCAGCGAGGTGGGCCCGGCGATCAGTTGACGGGGCTCGTGTGCAGATTCAGGCCAGTAAAACACGCGTGCCAAACACGTGGCCAAACATCCGGCCTTCTGGACCTCGTACTCACCAAATCGTCGGAGGATCTCGACCACCCCGCGGTTACTGTTCCAGTAAGTGAGAGATCATGAGGTGTTCAGGCTGCTTTTCAAAGAGAACCCTCAGGTGGCCCCTCAAAAACTGGGGAGAAAGTTGACTGAGAAGCTCTGGAAATGGCTGAGGAGAGTACTCAAAGGACAGCCTACAACCTCACTTTGGAAAATGAGCGGTCTCACATAAACGGCAACCCGATGCGATCCACTGATGGGTTCGCTCCAGTGAGCGGGGCAAAGTGGAAGGGCCAACCACCTTCGTGGGTCTGCTGGGCCGAAAAAGCGCAGGCACAGAAGCAAGTTGCATGAAGAGGCTTCCGCGTAGTGAGGGCACCTTCACTTTCTGTGGTTCACCGGGGGCGCCCGAACAAGTTTTAAGAGTACGATACAGATACAATACAAGGTGAGATTGGCGCAAAATGCTGAGAAGTGCCCCAAGGACTATGGCGACGGAGTGCAGTCTAAGGCGCAGTCAACAGTGGCGGTGGGAAACGTTACCGATGAGCAGCGGTAACTCACAAGAAAGACAGGGAACAAGCCAAGATACCTAAACAGTTCCTCGGGATGGTAAACATCGAAGATGCCGGGAACAGTCCGTCACAATCAGGACCTAGTCGCGTTCCCCAAGTAGGCGAATTCGTTATGGCACCCGAGGCAGCGGAAGTGGCCATCCATCGGTTAAAACAAAATAAGGCAGCCGGGCCAGACGGGCTGTGCCTAACCATCCTGCCTCCGCTGGCACGCATAGTGTCTGGGGAGCTAGCTTATTTGTTCAGCAGGTCATTAACATCGACCAAGCTAAGTGCTGACTGGTTGAAGGCCAAAGTGGTGTCGATCCAAATTGGAGGCAAGGGGGAATTTCTTCACAAGGGAGACCCGTCAGTCTACTTTCGGCGGTACTTGGGGTACCCGAGAGAATCGCCAGAGAAAGGGTCACAAGGTATGCTGAACACCACGGGGTAATCACGGTAGGGTGGCTGGTTGGCAGCTAGTTGGATCTGACCGCGCCCCGCACCTTTGGAATTAGCAAGAGTGAGTGTTGTCTTTTCAGGCGAGGCGGATAAAGCAAACCACAGGATGTTTCCAAGGGTCAAAAAAACCAACGCCGATGAATAAAAAAATTGATTGGCGGACAACGGATGGGTTAGTATCCTAATACCATAACCCGGATGGCGACCGACGTAGTATCCTTAGCCTCTGGGCATCGTAGAATGGTATAAAGGTGTAAACGGATAACCGGTACGGGAAGGCAGAAAGGAAAGCGCGGCCTGGACAAGTCCCAAATGGAGACCGACACTCAACGGCTAGTGCGGAAGGACTCTAAACGAAATAGAGGTAAGCTGATGAATGGAGATTACTGATTGTGACCGCTAGTCCCGCAGCAGGGGGTGATGCTTTGTAGGGTGCGTGTAACAGCCGGTCGTGGAAAATCCCCCTTTTTCCCTCGCGATTCAGTGTTTTTCCCAACATCACTCATTTCCATACACTATTGGCTTGTCTTTACGAACTGGTTGTTTTTCTGGACCAATTGTTGTTTGTTCGCGCCCAGAGCGCTACTTTGGCACATCCTTGTTCAGGACCTGCGTGACGCACGTGCTGTCTGCTCACACGCTGCCATTCGGTTTCTCGTTGTTGAGACTTTGTGATCGTATTATTGAGGTTTGTATATTGTTTATGTCATTGTTTATTTTAATAATCTAGTATCGTAGACTATCACGGATAATCGTCTTCTGATTTCGGGATCCGTTGCGAATTTGGCTACGCATTGCTCAAACGTTCGTAACAGTGCGTGCGGGGTGTAATTTAAAACTGCTGTTGGTCAGATGGGAATTTTACTTGCCGTGCAAGACCCTCGTGTAGCTTAGACCAAGGGAGAGATACAAAAATGGGGAATGAGCCAGGTACGGCCAATTATATGTCATGACCACACTATAGTCAAACACACGCGTGGCGGTATGCAGTGAACACTTGGACTGAGACTGCATCAAAATGTAAATGGGAACTTAGGGAAAACTTGGCTACTCAGGCGAAGGCGGTCGTTGACATTGACGGGCATTGTCGAAGGAAAATACAGGGTAGGGAGATTAGTGCTCTCCATATACAGAGGGGTAGTTGATGGCCATGGATGAGCCCTGCATGACCGGCTAGAGTCATATGCTGCCCGAAAACAATAAATGTGAGGCCTAGGTAAGAGCAAGGCGGACCGTTGGCCAGGTTGTACTCCGGACCCGCAGAAGGATAAAATACAAAAAAAGAAAAAGCACTTCACTGGAGGATGTGGTAGACATCCGCTGGGAAAGACCGATACGTAGGAATCTGAGGCCATATGTGGGTGAAGTTCAGGACGCAACTGCAAACAGAGAGGATATAGGTATGGCGAGAGGCTAATTACAGACTCTGGGCAGGCCGAAGCTTGGAACAGGAATATACACGAGACGAGGTGTGAACCAACTAAAGTTTTACCAGGCTTTTCGGTGAAATCAGAGTGTGCGTGCAGACCTTTCAGTGAGGTGAAATGAAGAAAAACAGATATGCGAGCGAAATTTTTACTCATGTTAGACAAACTGACTGTTGCTTATTTACAGTTGATGAACAGAGGTAGAAGTAAAGGTTGTGTGAACTGCGGGGTATAAAGCTACTTTTAGCTGCTAAATTGGAGGCGTCATTCGAAATCAGTACTGACAAGGAAGTGGTGGCTCTACAGTGCGATGGTATTAGAAACCATGGGGTAGTCGTGGAGTATACTCTTAAATGCAGACAAAGAGGTGGCACGAGGTAAAGTGGGGGCAGTCTATTCGAAATTTTATACACGGTCCGAAAGAATCGAGATTTCAGGGTTAATTTACACATCAGCACTAAAAGAGAAGGGCCACGATTTCGATAGGGGTGAGAACTCGGTTGGTTAAGAGACAACGGGAAATTTGTGCACACGCGGCAGTGGATCAGTTTGAATAAAAAGGTCAAATTCTGCCGAAAGCTGTGGAACCGCTGTGAACAGAAATGGAACAGCTCACATTGTTCACGGAAAGTTACGGCAGAAACTCTTCTAAGCAGCTTTTAGTGAAAGAGCGCTGCACTTTTTTCAGGGTAATTGCAGTGGATTTGGGAAGACGGGGGGAGGGGAGATAATGGAACCATACTTAAGCAGAGGCCAGGCGTGGGAGACAGACACATTTGACCGTGCTGCAGACTGAAGCTCGGGGAATGAGGCCTACGGGTTGCTTGGTTTCAGCCACTTGGCGGTTGGTCGGCTCGAAAAATTTGAAAGAACCACAGCACCGGAATACAAGGTCAGGTTCCACGGGGTTGGCAGGAAAAAGTTTTCTACGGGGTCAAGGGCATCTGGGAGTAACTGGCACTTGAGTAGAAGTACAGAACTTTTCAATGCACATAATTAAATTTGCCACAACGAGCACCAGTCACTAAGCGAAGTAAGACACTTTTCGATGCTATTTGGCTTTCGTGAAAAGCTACTCGTATGGAAAGGAGTGTGGATTTTTTACGCACCATAGTGGACCACATGAAAGATATCTTTTACACATATGAGGAAAATTGATGGTCCAAGGACCCTCCCTTGAATCACACCACTTGTTAAAGTCGTGGCAGAAGATGACTGGTCACCGGCTAGTACCGCCCGGGCGCGCGAGGATAGACAGGAAGGGGCACCCAAGAGAGAGGCATGTCAATTTAACCCAGAGATCTGAGTTTATCCAGCAGAAGCTGGAGAAGTACTCTACGGAATAATTTTGACATATTTGCGAACAGGGAGATGGCAGAAATCCCTCAGCCAACCGCACGGTACGTGGGCCGACGATGTCAACTCGACTGATGATGAAACGTCTGCAACCTAAAAGCCAAGCTCAGCGATCGGAATGTATTGGTCGCTAAGGTTCTTGCATTCAAGATATCAGTTTAACAAGACGAAAACCACAGCGATTTGACGGAGCAATGTCGACCGGAATTTAGTAAGCATTTAGAAACGAGATAGTCAACTTAATACTGATACAAATAATCGTATATCCCTGGACAGTGGTCGAGTTTACAATCTCATTAAATGAGAAGGAAAATTAAAAAATTTCAAAGAGAAATCCGCACATCACAGCAACAATGAATTAAGGCTGGGGAGAGCTTAAATGAAGCAAAGCGAAAAGAGAATATACAGCTAGCACGAATTGATTTCGAGTCAACTGGGGTGTTGCGACTATCCCGATGTCTAGGGCTGTGAATCTAGCAGTAACTTAGTTCCTCTAGCTACACGCACGATATGGGCAGAACACGATTACGGGCAGCAGAACAAATTCCAATCGAATAACCGTGTTTATCGATGATTCGTGGTTCTAAATAATACAATAAACATAAATATACAGCAAATAAAGGACTTACAGCCAGGTGAGAAACCAAGAACAATGGGCAGTAAGCTTCCGAAAATCGGGACAGCGCAGAAAATAAAAACGGTCCACTTAGCAGGCAGCTGAACGAAACTGTAGCGCAGTTCGGTTGCGGTACAGTCAATAAATCAAGAGCGTTTATCGTCAAAGATCAATAAATCGATTACAAACGCGTGAATTGGACTGTGGTTGCAATGGTAAAAAGTGTCATTAACAAATAAGTACAAATGAGCTAAGTCTGTGGAGTAAACAAAGGCACGTGTCAACATGAATAGGCGAATCCGGCACTAGATCTGTTAATGCCGTTGACGTATGACGGCCAATAGTGGAGTGCACTGACAGAAACGATAAGACTGGGAGTTCGAGCCTCCGCTCGGCAGTACAGATGAAACACTCGGATAGATTATATAACAGTAAAAGTGTAGACCTTCGGGAAAACAAGGTTATGAACAAATACGTGAACTGTTCATGTAATAAGTACCATGGAACTCAAGTATAAACTGATGTGATACCTTAGAAACAGGGAAAATACATTACGAATGTCCGGGGTTCACGATGCATGTACTCACTACTAATAAGTAACTAAACAGAAGACAAAAAGACAAACTCTAATTACGATTCGTAATTAACACTGCCCCCGGGGTGGGGTAATGTCACGAACCACACTCATGAGCATAAGTCCGACTCTAGAAGACACAGCTGTCGTATGTCTCTTCGGTGAACACCGTTGGCTGTGCGTACTGCAACTTCTCTGATTCGTCCATCGCTTCCCATAACCGTTTCCTCAATTATCCCTTTGGGCCACGCCCCTCTCCGTGCGTGCGTGTCAGCTAGGAGAACCAAGTCGCCTACGTTCAGCTTTCGGCTAGGCTTATTCCACTTTAATCTTGTCTGTAGTGTTGGCAAGTATTCCTTCAACCAGCGAGCCCAGAAGGCATCTGCCAGCTTTTGCGCCTGTCGCCATCTTCGGTTCAACCGGTTGTTTGGTAGCTCGGAAGGAAATGTCGCTGGTATACCTCGTAGGAGAAGAAGGTGATTGGGTGTTATCGCGTTGAAATCATCGGGATCATTCGATATTCTGGTTAGAGGGCGATCATTAGGTATTCTTTCTACCTCGCAGAACATCGTTACTAACGCCTCATCTACGACCAACTGATCAGCCTGAAGTGAAAGCAGAATTCGGCGGACAGATCGTATGATACGTTCCCATACACCTCCGCGATGACTTGCCTTCGGTGGAGAGAAGCGCCATTCACAGTCTCTATTCTAAAGTGTCTTTAGAATCTTGTCTTGGTTCCAAGCCTTCAGGCATCGCCTCAAGTCTGCTTCAGCGCCTCGGAAATTCGTCCCATTGTCACTGTAGACAACACTGGGACATCCTCGTCTTGCCACAAACCGAGAAAACGCAGAAAGAAAGGAATCGGTGTCTAGGGTGTAGGCGACCTCTAGGTGTACGGCTCTCATGGACAGGCAAGTAAATATACACCCGTAACGTTTCTCAGTGGCTCTACCGTGCTTCACGAAGAAGGGACCGAAGTAGTCTACTCCGACAGCAGTAAACGGATTCTCGCCGAATAACATTCTGTCCTCAGGAAGTGGTGCCATTACTTGACTTTGTGCCTGGGAATGCCAACGTTTACAATGAAAACATTTTCGTAGTATATTTTTAACTGTAGAGTAGCCGTGTGTAATCCAATAACGTTCCCTTAATAGTGACAACATATGTGCTGCACCAGCGTGGCCATTCACTTTGTGATAATGTTGCACTAAAAGTTTGATGATGAAGTGATCCTTCGGTAGAATTATAGGATGTTTTGACTCGAAAGGTAGAGGTGCCCATCGTAGGCGACCTCCCACTCGTAGTAAACCACAGTGTTTAAACGGATGGAGTTTCTGCAATCGTCCTGAGACTGGCCGGGACATGCTCGGGACCTCTGATCCTTCGGAGATTGTTCTTAGCTCCTTACTAAAGCAATCCTTTTGCACCAAACGAAGTAAGGCTAATTCTGATGACTGTAATTCTGATGGTTTCAACTGCTTGGCGATGTTCAGCTGACTAACACCCGTTTCATGTCGTTGTCGAATCCAAAAACAAAACCGCTTCAACCAAGCAATCTGTCGCAGCAAGCCTAACCAAGATTTGGCATTGCGGAATCTTTGTATCCAGCCGACTGTATCCGATGTTTGCACTGCGTTCACGCGAACCGTTTTGACTAATTCAATCTGAGGGTATACGGTGGGACTAGGCTGTGCAGACCACGAAGACACATTCTGCAAGAGAAATCGTGGGCCATTAAACCAAAGTGCATCTAGCGGCCTTCTCGGGCTGGTACCTCTCGAAGCTAAATCAGCTGGATTGTCTTTGCTGTTCACGTGGACCCACTGTTCAGGTTCCGAAAGTTCACGGATCACCGCCAGACGGTTGGCCACAAAGGTTTCGAAACGAGACTTGGTATTTCGTATCGACTGCAAAACAATTAGCGAGTCTGTCCAGAACGTAGTCGAGCAGATAGGTACGGAAAGTTCTTCTTTGGCAAAGGCGACTAATCTTACTGAAACAACAGCAGCCGCAAGTTCCAACCGCGGGATGGTCACGGATTTTAAGGGGGCTACACGAAACTTCGCCAATATTGGAGAACAGTTTATCATTCCATCTTCGGTAACAGATCGTAAATAGAGTGCTGCTCCATAACCCAGTTCTGAAGCGTCACTAAATGCATGTAGTTCCAGTCTTGGATCCGTTTTTTCATTCATCGGTCGTATACAACGGGCGATTCGTAGATTAGATACTGCTTGAATTTCACTGAGACACACAATCCATCGGTCGATTTCTTCCTGGGTCATTTCCTCGTCCCATTTGGCTTGTCTTCGACATAGGTCCTGGAAAAGCAATTTAGAAGGCAACAGACTTGGAAATACAAGCCCCATGGGGTCGTAAATTGAAGCAATATAGGTAAGTAAACCTCTCCGGGTATATTTTTTCTCCCAAGGTGTAACGTCAACAAAAAAGCTATCGTGATTTGACTCCCATTGCACTCCCAGAGTTCGCTTTACTTCAGCTGGCTGTCGATCAAGGAAAATGGGTTTGGTTTCTGCTTTCGGCAGTTCTCCCAAAGCATGTGGCACATTACTGAAGAATTTAGTCAAGTTGAAACCGCCTTGCAGCAGAGCGTGCCGCAACGTTCTTCCCATTCTTCCAACGTCCTCCATTTTAGGTAAACTCATCAAACAATCATCTACGTAGAAGCTTTTCTTGGCTTGATTGATCAAAGTAGCACCGTAAATTGCCATATTGCAGTCGATAGTGTTCTGCAAGGCTAAGCTGCAGCATGACGGCGACGAGGTGGCCCCAAATGGATGAGACGTCATACGATATGCTTTTGGTTTGTTGGTCACGTTACCGTCAGGCCACCAGAGGAACCTCGGACAATCGCGGTCGCTTGATGGGACCTTCACCTGGTGAAACATAGCTTCAATATCGGCTACCAAAGTGTACCTGTACTCACGGAACCTCAACAGCACCCCGCACAAACTATTGACAAGGTCTGGTCCCGTCAGTAGTTGTTTGTTCAGTGATGTTTGATTAACCTCCGCAGCGCAGTCGAATACCACCTTAATTTTGGTTCGGTCTCCGTGTTTATATACGCCGTGGTGCGGAAGATACCATACGTGGGGGCCAGTTAAGTTTTGCTCAGTCTCGGGTACCATCTCAGCATAACCCTTTGATATATATTCGTTAATCGTTAAGCAGTACTTTTCCTTCAATAACTGATCGTTTTCAAAGCGTTTCCTGAGGAACAGCAATCTTTTGAGAGCCAAACATTTATTATCCGGTAGGCATGGACTGCCGGGTTTCCATGGCAGGGCAATCTCGTAATGGCCATCTATCTTACGCAAAGAATTTGTCATGTGACGTAGAGCCAACTTGTCATCCTCTGACATGCTACGTCTGACACAGGCCGCTTCTACGAATTCGAAATTGAACATACGTTCCAGACTTTTACCCAATTCGGTGGTTGTGACGTGGTGCACGTGGGCTTTCGGTTTGTTCTGTCGTTGTTGTGAAGTTGGCCCCAGTATGACCCATCCGAGCGGTCCTCTCACGGCGTACGGGTCGTCGGGACCACCAGTTCGTTGTTCCAAGACCCAGTGAGCCTTCGGAATATTGGCCCCAATTAGTATACAGATATCGGAGGCCTTTATAACTGACAACGGTATTTCTTTCAAATGCTCCCACCTGCTCAATTCTTGCGGTTGAATAAACGGCTGTAGTTTCGGAAGGGTTTCGACTGCCCAGGCTCGGTGGATCTGGATAGCCTCTTGTCCGTCCAGTGAGGTTATCGTTAGGGATACCGTGACACCTTCCGTCACACAACCCCCAGTAACAGTCTTGACAGTAAGGCGCTCTCGTTTTCCCTTTAAACCCAGTTTCTTCATGAGCGAGGCGTCAATGAACGTCGAGTCTTAACCGTTGTCAAGGAAACCATTGACGGTAACTTCTCCTAATGGACCTCGGAGCCGGACTGATAATATGGCGAAAGACACTTCCTGAATGGCATTACTGACGTTTGCTGAGACATGACCAACCGATACAGCACGTTCAGTTACTTGAATACTCCGGCTGTTACCCTCTGGGGTTCCTTGTCTGTGTAACATTGGATGATGTTGACCTTTGCAGTCGCTCAGACCACAGGTTCTGCGTGATCGGCAATTCTTAACGACATGGTTTGGTTTCAAGCACAGAAAACATAACTTCAATCTCTTTATTTCTTCGTTTCTATCGGCAACACTTAAACCCTGAAATGTACTGCATTGGTCCACGTAATGTGGTCCCTTACAAATAGAACAAATTGGATTTTGCGAAGCTTTCAGAATTGCTGCAGCTACATCAGTCTCTGTTGACATTACTGTGGCCACTCGATCTCGTGAGCCTTGACTAGTCGTAGGCCGTTGGGATTCTGACCGGGCGTGGACACGATTATCTTGATGTGTGATATAAACGAGGCCTGTTACGGCGGCATCAGCTTGGTCCGAAACAAAGTCCATCAGCTCACAGAATGTGGGCTCACGTTTGGTCCTTAAGATATGAGATGCCTTTTCGAACCATTTGGACTGAATGTGATGGGGAAGCCGTTGCACAACTGCTGTGAGAGTGTGACAGGCATTTAAGTCTGACTGATAATTCAGCCTTTCCAACGTGGCAGAACACAACTTCATTTCATCAGCTAACTTGATTAGAGCTTTAGAGTCTGAAGGCTTCACGGTTGGCCCGTCTGTCAGTTCGCTTATGCACTGTCTTGCGATTACATGTGGCTCACCGAAACGCCGTTCGAGAATTCGTAATGCTTCTTCATAGCCTTCATTAGGTTCAAGGATTGCGCATCTTCGGATTGATTCAGCAGCTTCGCCGTCACAGGCCGAAATTAGGTAATCCAATAGACAAGCGGGGTCGGAGGTGTATCTGGCCACTGTAGTTTGAAAGCTCCGCATAAACCTGAAGTAATTCATTGGGTTTCCATCAAACTTGACCAATTTTCGGACTGGCAAGCTCATGCAAGCTTGAAGCAGCTGAGCGGTTTCAAAGACGTTGCTTGCCGCTGGTTGTTCCCGAGTCAAAACATGAATTCCAGGTTTCTTGAAGGATATCGGGTCGACAGGTTGAGCATTTGAAGTTGGGAGAGACTGTACATAGTTTTTCACTCGTTCGAGCTTCTCAAATGGCTGTGGGGTAGGTGGTCGAGAGGTCTCGACCGACAATAATGACCGTTCTTCAGCTTGTAGATCACTAATCTTCTCCGCGAGCTTCATTTTGGCATCACTGATACGCCTTGCAGTTTCCAGCTCAAGCTCCAACCGTTTTATCTTTAATTTTGCCAATTTAAGTTCTTGATTCAGCTTTGAGTCCGGGGACGGGCCTTGTGATAACTGACGTTCACTGTCGGAATCGTGGCGGGGCTGCATTTGACAGAATTTCTTCAATTCCGATTCGGGCAGTAAATCAAAGCAGTGATTTGGTTACCTGGCTAACTGTTGCGACTATCCCGATGTCTAGGGCTGTGAATCTAGCAGTAACTTAGTTTCTCTAGCTACACGCACGATATGGGCAGAACACGATTACGGGCAGCAGAACAAATTCCAATCGAATAACCGTGTTTATCGATGATTCGTGGTTCTAAATAATACAATAAACATAAATATACAGCAAATAAAGGACTTACAGCCAGGTGAGAAACCAAGAACAATGGGCAGTAAGCTTCCGAAAATCGGGACAGCGCAGAAAATAAAAACGGTCCACTTAGCAGGCAGCTGAACGAAACTGTAGCGCAGTTCGGTTGCGGTACAGTCAATAAATCAAGAGCGTTTATCGTCAAAGATCAATAAATCGATTACAAACGCGTGAATTGGACTGTGGTTGCAATGGTAAAAAGTGTCATTAACAAATAAGTACAAATGAGCTAAGTCTGTGGAGTAAACAAAGGCACGTGTCAACATGAATAGGCGAATCCGGCACTAGATCTGTTAATGCCGTTGACGTATGACGGCCAATAGTGGAGTGCACTGACAGAAACGATAAGACTGGGAGTTCGAGCCTCCGCTCGGCAGTACAGATGAAACACTCGGATAGATTATATAACAGTAAAAGTGTAGACCTTCGGGAAAACAAGGTTATGAACAAATACGTGAACTGTTCATGTAATAAGTACCATGGAACTCAAGTATAAACTGATGTGATACCTTAGAAACAGGGAAAATACATTACGAATGTCCGGGGTTCACGATGCATGTACTCACTACTAATAAGTAACTAAACAGAAGACAAAAAGACAAACTCTAATTACGATTCGTAATTAACATGGGACATTAGTAATGAATCAGGCTGATGTAGAAATGTTCAGACGGACATTGGCTTAGGACACAGGACATACAATATTCACAAGAATGATGCAAAAAATGGTCAATAATGCATACTCGTGTTCACTTAAAAAGATAATTAGCGTTGAGACAAAGGAGACAGGGAAGAACTTCATGAAGGTTCTCAAAGGAACACTAATTTTCATACATTTTTGGACATGAAAAGGAATAGCGCCCCCTGAAACTGTGAGAATGTTCCCATGAGAAGTAGTGTGTCATCTAGTGTCGGCATTTCGCAGCTGGTTGAGGATGGATGAAGTTCCAGGAAGGAATAACCAGCAATCCGAAGGCCGTGTCCACGAGGAACAAAATAAAGCAAGACAAGGGTGAAAACCATTGCAATAGGCCAGGTTATGCTGATAAATTAGCAAATACATTATTCTGTTGAGTTTCCTGTGGCTTTTATTTGTCTGTGTTGGGCTTTTCGGGCAAGGGTTGGCTACGGCTTGTGTTCGTTGTTTTATCATGGGAAGGAGGAGAGCATTGCCCAATCTGGACCGGTCACTATTTAATTAGGAGTCCTCGCACGGTGGATTAAATGGCTTCGATATCGGATGGTCTTTTAGTGAGAACTCTTCAGTAAGCCTCAGAGGGGCATATGCAGCATTACTAGGACTTCTTGTGAGTGAAACCCGGTGGCTAGATCGTATTCGCGGTAGCCGGCCTTTGGTGCGGTTGTAGACGGGTAGAGAAAAGGATAAGCTGCCTACACGATATACTACAGCCAGGCAACCTGATGGCCGGTGGTTCTGAGATTGAAAAAGGGAGGATCGTAGTCTGGGAGATGTTCCAGCTGAGGGTTGGCGTGAGCAACATAACAGATAAGAGTACGGAGGTTGGAAATGAGACACAATGGTCTTGGTGAAATGAGGAGTCGTTGTTACTGTGATTCGGTGTTCGTGAAGGTTAATTGGGTTTGCACTACTAGGCAAAAGTGTTGCTTACCGATTCGGCCGTTCAACGGGGAGTCTTAAATTTAGGGGTTAATAAAGCCATGGAAGTGCATTTGGACTATGGGGTCTGAGGGCTACGTAAGAAAGCATCTGGGCAACACGAAGAACCTGGATGGCAAGTTTGCACAATAGGTCCAGAGGATATATGACAAATCCCACAGTGGTGTTTAACGGGTCACAGGGAAGCAGCTTGGACACGCTAAGAACCCAGATGGCTTGCTTATATGATAGATCCAGAGGATATATGACAGATCCTATCGTGGGGTATTTACAGTTTCAATGCTGCAGGTTGCTGTTAGGTAAGGCTGTAAACAGGACAGTGGGCTGGATTTTAGGACAAGAGGAACGCAGCTTTCTTGCGAAAAGGAGGAAAAATAGATAAGTGGGCGAGAAATATGGGCGCCCCTCTCCACGTTCTTACATGTATGTTTATATAAGCATTAATATCTACATGGATGTAACTAGCGCTTTGATAAGACGTGTCTATCGTCTGATGTATCGACTTGTTGTCCAGAGCCATGGTGGTTTTGTAGCTGACGATAACAAACATGCCAGGTGTGCATGGGAGGGTACGAGGTGGTTGGAAATTAGAGCGGGAGTTGGACTAGCATATGTGGAGAGACCAGTTTGCTATCACCTTAGTCAGTCTCGTGCATATGAACCAAAAGCAAGTCAAGCGGACAAGGGCTGTGTGGGGTTTTCCCTTTCGCAGGGTCAGGTCTGGGCTGATGGGAGACACCGATGGTTGGAGGTTGCCCATTTCCTTCACAGCCCGATAATAATGGTATATATAGATCAAGTCGATCCCACTAGATCTTTTTTGTTTGCCACTTTTTCCTTTTCAGCGTTTTTTCTAACAGGGGGGGGGGTGGTTGTGCCCATATAACAACTTTCCGTAGCCCTCATCCCGACCACAATTTTCCGAAATTATATCATTTGTTGCCCTACCGAATGGGGGTGGTCTGTTTTCCCCAGGTCGGGGCGCAGCTATGGTGATTGCGACGTTGACACTGGGGGTTTTGCTTGCACGAGCCGAGAGAAAACAGAATGGGGTTAGGCAAATACATTCAGTAGGACAACGAGTGTTGTAATGCAGGTGCCTGCTTACATGTATCGGTCTCGTACAGCACCTGACCGTGCCTAAGACTGCCAGAAGTCGTTCTGGTGTGGTTGGCGTAAGCTGCGCCAAAAGGAGGTGTTACTGCACACCCGGAGAGCGGATAGCAGTCTAAGTTAGGTGATGAATTCAGAAATGTTGGCGACACAGACTAGCGTTCATGTCGGGAGGTGTAAAAAGGGGAAATTGAGGCCAGCAGTTGGCTATCAGAAAGTGGACGAATGGGACAAAAGATTTTCGACCAGACTGATTAAGGTAAGCAAATTACGGCCGAACAAGGAAGCTGAGGGGAGCGGAAGCCAGAATAAATAAGAGAAGATTCGAAGAATCAAGAAGTAAAGTAGTGGGCGAAGGAACTTAATGTCCTAGGATTAAGCATCACTGAAACATGTGAGGCTAGGGGAAAACACCAACGGCCAAAGGCCTTGAGCCAGATGAAATTTGTTATATATGGCAGCCATTGTACTACTAATACTACTACTAATAATAATATTAATAATAATGAAGTTAATAATAATAATGCTTTATTTCGGGGACACCCAAGGCATGCTTTATTGCATGATCATGTGGTACAAGTGAGGTCGCAAAACGGTTCCTTGGATATTCATTTGGGTAAACGCAGCGCAAAAGTGTATAGGTTTTAGTGGTCGTATGAATGAATGCCCACATCTGCCAGTGCTTACTGGAGCACACCATGTTAAGTCCGGCCCAGCATGGATTCTTGAAAGATGGATCTTGTCTGACCAATCTCTTGTGCTTCTTAAATGAAGTAACTCGACCACTGGACGAAGGTAAGGAAGTTGAGGTATGCTACCTGGACTTTAGCAAGGCCTTCGACTAAGTTAGTCGTCGTCTTTTGTTGCGCAAGTTGGAGACGTTCGGCAAAGGTGGGCCTGTATTCAGGTGGCTGGAGGACTTCCTCTCCCACAGGACGCTTTACGTCAAATTGGGGGACAGGTGCTCCAGTTTGGTGAACGTTACCAGTGATGTACCTCAGGGATTCGTCCAAGGTCCGGTAGCATTCTTGTTATTTATTGATGACCTGGCATCCGCCCTTCAATCGCCTAGCTTTATTTTAGCGGATGATGTGAAGATTTTTGGATCCTAGGGTAGGGCGGGCCTGGGCAGGGAAATAGGTACCTTCCTGAACTGGGCATACAAATGGGACTTACTTTTGAATGCTGAAGAAAGCCATTTGTTGTCAAGGCCAAGAGAAAGCCTGAATGTCGTTCATAATCAAGGGCTGTTCATCATAAATGCAGTCAATAAGGCTAAAGACCTTGGGGTCATCATGAACAGTGACTTCGAATGGTCGGAGCAGTGCAACGCTGCCGCGCACAAGACTCGCGGGGAGCTCCTTAGGCTGCGATCAGCTTTGTCTTTCCAGCACCCGGAGGTATTTGTACCTGTTTGCATGGCTATAGTACGACCCCACTTAGAAGTTGGTGTGCAGGCTTGGTGTTACGAACGTTTGAGCAATGCGTAGCCAAATTCGCAACGGATCCCGAAATCAGAAGGCGATTATCCGTGATAATTCTACGATACTAGATTATTAAAATAAACAATGACGTAAACAATATACAAACCTCAATAATACGATCACAAAGTCTCAACAACGAGAAACCGAATAGCAGCGTGTGAGCAGACAGCACGTGCGTCACGCAGGTCCTGAACAAGGATGTGCCAAAATAGCGCTCTGGGCGCGAACAAACAACAATTGGTCCAGAGAAACAACCAGTTCGTAAAGACAAGTCAATAGTGTATGGAAATGAGTGATGTTGGGAAAAAACACTGAATCGCGAGGGAAAAAGGGGGATTTTCCACGACCGGCTGTTACACCGCCCACCGAAATCCTCCTGGATCCTTAGCAGAGTCAAAGGTTCGGTATAAAGGTACTGATTCTTCCTACCTGCCTAGGCCCTGCTGTCAGTGCGCGCGTCTAATGCTCGTCGTCGACGTTCTACTACTGGTCGCACCTAACCCATTGGCTACATAGACGTGAGGCTAGTCTACATCTTCCACAAGACCAAATGACCGATGGCGGGCGTGAATGGTCACATAGACGTTGTCCTCGTAAGGGGCCGTCCGGTCCTGGATGTACGCGCTTGAGTGTGTGTGTGTGTGCGTGCGTGTGTGTGTGTGCCGGGGTTACAATGAAATCACAGTTATGACTACACATCAAAGGAGGACTTTCTGCAATGTCAACAAAAGACCGCGTGGCAAGAAAACGAGTAAATGTAGCATGCATGTGTGACCTGAGCTCCACTACTTCCACATGTGCAAGGAGCATTCGGTAGCGTCAACAAAAGGCGAACAAAGAACACTGTCACATGTATGATGGGTTTACGGGATGTAGAGTGCGTCGTGCCTGCGTGTATGTATCGGGATGTATAATGGAATCGCACTCATCACCACATATCGGAAAGAACCTCCTGTAATGTCAACGAAGGGACCGCGAGCACCTTAACGTGTTTGACGGAGATTGTGTGGTATATATGGTGTTTCTTTATCCACCTCGATGACTGGTGTGAAAAAGGTTTACTAGGCCACAGGGTTATCAGCTCCTCCGTCTTCGCTCTCGAGTAGGTTAATACTGCGTATGTCACGAATGAGCACTCCGTTCGCTGTCTTCACCTTCACCGTTCTTATCATTTCGTCGGTGCTTTTGATGGTTTCCGTAACTACTCCCAAAGACCAAGCGCTGAAATGTGCGCGTTCGTCGGCGATCATAACCACGTCCCCAACTTTGAATGGTCTTGTTTTGGCCAGCCACGTCTGTCGAGTCTGCAAAGCCGGTAGGTACTCCCGCAGCCATCGCCTCCAGAAGACCTTGGCCAGATTGTTCGCTTGCTTCCACCCATGGAGGTAGCTCCCACGAAGGTTTACCGGCCCTTGGAAACCCTCGTTCGACCTTAGCGTCAATAAGTCGTTTGGGGTGAGCGCCAGGTGGGTGGGGTCGCCGTTCAATACTGGAACCAGGGGGCGGTTGTTCAGGATTCGCTCCACCTCAGTCATGACGGTGTTCAGGGTCTCGTCGTCGGGCGGCTGCTGCTCCATGATTGACAGCAATATCCGTCTGGCGGACCGGATCATGCGTTCCCATATGCCGCCTCGGTGGCTGGCCTGTGGGGGGTTGAAATGCCATCGTATGCCGTAGGCCACGGTTCGATCCTGCAGTTCGTCCCTGTTTATGTTCTTGTGCCAACGCTGCAATTCCCGGTGAGCGCCCACAAAGTTCGATCCATTATCTGAGTATATGTCGGCCGGTACGCCTCTTCGGTTGATAAATCTTTGCAAGGCCCGTAGAAACGAATCGGTCGTCATCGAATGTGCGACTTCTAGGTGCACCGCACGTGATTTCATGCACGTCATGATACATCCGTATCGCTTTTCTAATCTTTTCCCGCACTTGATCCACAAGGGCCCGAAATAGTCCAACCCGGTGTCACTGAACGGCCACCAGCCCGTAGTTACCCTGCATTCTGGTAGCGGGGCCATGAGTTGTTTGCCTGCTGTGGCATTGCGTCTCCTGCATTGCACACACCGTCGGATCACGCGTTTTACAGTCTCTCGTCCTCTCAACAACCAAAGACGCTTTCGGATGACGCTCGTCACGTGACTTTCCCCGGCATGTCCCTCTACGGCGTGGACGTGTTGAATCATTAGCTCTACTACGGGTTGTCTCGCAGGCAGCAGTATAGGATACTTTGTGTCGAAGTTCAGGTGGGCGTTGGCCAGCCTACCATCCACCCGCAGCAGTCCGTTGATGATTTTGGGGTTTAAACGCTTCAGCTCGCCTCTTGGAGATGGCATGTCTTTATTGGTCAGCCCCACTTCTTCCGCCCTCTTGAGTTCTCGGGCGAAAGCCTCGCGTTGTATCATTTGGAAAATATCGTACTCTGCCGCTTGTAGCTCATCGGGACCTATCGGGCCGACCGGTATCCGACCTGAGGGCCGTAGCCCTTTCATGACTAGTAAACTTATCTTGAACCTGGTTAACCAAACTAGCGAACGAAGCGTCTTCATCCAGGAAGAAAACCTGACCAGTCACGATAGAATGGGCGACGCTTCGACGACGTTGGTTGCTATCACTACGCCCTTGATCTCCAGTTCCAATTCCGTAGGGGGTTTTAATTCGAACACGGGCCAGTCCTGTTTGGGCAATTGCAGGAAGTTCGGCCCTCTCGTTCACGTGTCCAGTTGCCTGAAGTTGTTCGCACCTCGAGAGCACAGGTCGGCCGGATTATCGCCAGACCTGACATGACTCCACTGGTGCATGGCCGATTCATCGTGGATAATCGTGAGCCGGTTAGCAACGAAAGTACTAAACCGGCTCCGTACGTTGTTAATGTAGTAAAGTACTATCGTTGAATCCGTCCAGAAGCTCACCGACCAAATGTAGAGATCGAAACATCTCTTCACAGCTTGCACCAACCTGACTGCCAACACGGCTGCGCTGAGTTCGAGGCGTGGGATTGAGACCGACTTCAGTGGAGCAACGCGGGCTTTGGCGAACAGGATCCTCGTGGTATATTGTCCATCTCCTGCGCACCATCGTCCGTACACCACAGCTCCATAACCGACTTCGGATGCATCGGAAAAGGCATGTAGTTCTCCAGTCCGTGTCGTATGGCCAGGGGTCAAACATCGTGGTATTCTTATGTCCCCTAATTTCTTCAAGGTGTTCAAAAATTCCTCCCAGTCCAGCCGGTCCCCTCGGTCCAGTGACTGGTCCCAATCAACTTTCTTACGGCACAGCCGCTGCAGCAAGATCTTTCCGGGTAGCAGCCATGGTGAGACGAAACCGAGCGGGTCGAACAAACTTGAGACGGCAGATAGTATGCCACGACGGGTTATTGGCAGCTCGGGAACGTTTAGCTCGAAAACAAGGTCGTCCGTTTCCTCGTCCCATTGTATCCCTAAAGTGCGCTCGATAGGAAGTGGGGAGCCGTCCAAATCTCTTACCCTTTCGGCCTTTTCGTGATACGGGATGACCTTCAGCACTTCCGAAGCGTTCGACATCCATTTATTTAGATGGAAGCCACCCTCTTCCAGCAATCTCGTCAGACCCCTGAACTGCTCTAGAGCTGATTCCACATCATAGAATGACCCAAGGTAGTCGTCGACGTAGAAGTTCCTGCTGACGCTTTCTACCACCGTCCGATGTACCAGATCGCCATGTTTGTTCGCTGATTCTCGGAGGGCGTATTTGGCACAAAATGGTGACGATATGGCTCCGAAGGGGTGGACGGTCATCCTATAATTCACCACTGCGTTGTCCCGGTCGCTCCCTTCCCACCACAGGAAACGCAAAGCATCTCGTTCTCCTACCGGAATCTTCACCTGATGGAACATTTCCCTAATGTCAGCAGACAAAGCCACTTTACCCACTCTGAAACGGCACAGAACATCGATCAGTGGTGTGGTCCAGTCAGGCCCTTGTAGTAGGCGATCGTTTAACGACTTGCCCTGGAACTTGGCCGCACAGTCGAAAACCACGCGCAGTTTATTGGGTTTTTTGGGGTTGATAACCGGATGGTGAGGCAGATACCAGATACCCCTTTTGCTGTCGGTGTTAACAGGCACCCTTTCAACATAACCGAGGTCCTCGTTTCGCTTCATCAAATCCGCGTATCGTTCCCACAGATTCTGGTCTCGAATGAAGCGTTCTTTTAGTCGTAGTAATCGTTGGAGAACATAATTTCTGTTGTCAGTCCACGGGTCGACCGGTGTGCGCCATGGGAGGGGAACCTCGAACTGTTTTTTGAGGCCTCTAGAGCCTTGCCGCACCGTTTGTAGAGCGAAGTGATCCTCTTGAGACAACGTCGGTCTTTCGTCTCCAATGTCATGAAACTCCTTTTCATAAAGCCGTTGCAGATAATACTCTATGTGGTCCGTTTCGGCGGATAAGTAATTCACGGAACCGCGTACCCCTACTGGACCGTATAACATCCATCCCAGAGCCGTGCGTACGGCATAAGGTGCCTGGCGGTCGCCCACTCTTTGGTCAAGCACCCAATGCGCCTCTGGCACGTCGCATCCGATGAGGAGATCCACCTCATCATCTTCCCAGTCTACGACGGTTACATCCTGCAGGTGGGGCCATCGAGTCAAGATTGCGTTCACCGACCTTGGTGCTCGCATGGGAAGATCCGCTAACGTGAATGCCTCCGTTGGTTAAATTTCCTCGTTAGTGTCTAGAGAGATGAGTTGCAGCCTTAATCTACCGGCAGTCATTACCTGTGTTCCGCCCACCGTGCTCACTGCTAACGACGTCGCACCTTTAGCCAGCTGGTGTTTGTCGGCAAACCGCTCTTTCACTAAAGTGGTGTCGGATCCACTATCAACGAAAGCCAACGCCTTGACTATCCCAGTCGGAGTCACTACTCCCACGGCCACTACGCCTAAACGTACCGGTTTACTGGCAGATTGTGAAGTTGAACAGATCACGCTGGGCTTGGCACTCGCCTCGGATATGGTTACTCTCGCCTGATGCAGCAGCCGATGGTGTCTGCCCGTGCAGCCCTCGTAACCACATCGATTCCTTGTTCTACAGGCTGCTGCCCGGTGCGTGGTGTTGAGATAGATGAAACATGCTCCTGCCATCCTCGCCATTCCCCACCGTTCGTCTATTGTGGCATTGCCGAACTTGGGGCATTCTGGTAGGCCATGGCTAGTACCACAGGATCTGCAATTTGGTTTCGCCGTAGCATCTCGTGAAATGACGTGTGTGTTGGTCCAAGGCTGGTACTTTGGATGTTCCCGTACAGGGGTTTGGACTTGGCTAGTACCGGGCTTGTTTGCTCGGTTGCTGTCCCGGATGAGTCGGCCGAATCTGCTGTCAGCTATCTTCGTTTGCCTGTCTAAGTATTCAGTCAGGTCTTCGAAGTTGGCTTCTCTGTCGCCTCGGCTTATCCGTTCAGCTTCTTCCGCCCACCGACCCTGTAGTTCGGGAGAGAGGTGACGGAATATGCCTTCCAAAGTGTGCATGGCGTCTAGGTCAGCTCTGTAACCTAAATGGTCGAGGGCTATTGAGCAGTTCTGCATCTTGATCACCAGGTCGGCCATGGTGTAGACGTCGCCCTTGGTTTTCTTTGCCTCTGCCATCACGCCCTCTATTAGGTTACGGGCTACTTTGAAAGGTTGGCCAAACAAGTCCCTCAGAATCTTTCTTGCCCTAGTGTAGCCTTGTTCTGGATCGAGCATGATGCATCCGTCGATAGCTTCTCGCGCTCGGCCTCGGCAGTAGTGAGTCAGACAAAGAAGCCTTTGCCCAGGGTCGGTTACCTTATTTTAAACGAACGTCTCGAACTGTTTGACAAACTTGCAATATTGCTCAGCTCGCCCGTCGAAAACCGTTAACTCCACTCTAGGCAGATCGATCGATGGTGGTTTGTAGTCGGCGACCTGCGTGGGGTTCCCTACCTTATTGCACTCTAACCTATCGGAAGTGTCGAAGTCACTGGTCCTATACTCTCGCTGTTTCTGTGTACACTTCTCTGCTTCATGCGCCTGTAGTCTAGCCGAAAGTAACTGTTGCTCTAGTTCTATTATTCTCAGCTTATATAAATCAACGTCCTTACGATCAATATTGCTTTCAATAACACATGAGCTAGCACTGACAGGACTAGGCGATCTAGCATTAACTAAAGAATCATAAGTACCTAAAACCTCCCCAGAGACTTGCCGTATTACTTCCTGTCCGGGTTCGACTGCCTTTGATCCTTTCCTTGGCATTTTGCGTGAATTTTCCTCGTTCCAAATAGATCTATTGAGTATTGTTACGAACGTTTGAGTAATGCGTAGCCAAATTCGCAACGGATCCCGAAATCAGAAGGCGATTATCCGTGATAATTCTTCGATACTAGATTATTAAAATAAACAATGACGTAAACAATATACAAACCTCAATAATACGATCACAAAGTCTCAACAACGAGAAACCGAATAGCAGCGTGTGAGCAGACAGCACGTGCGTCACGCAGGTCCTGAACAAGGATGTGCCAAAATAGCGCTCTGGGCGCGAACAAACAACAATTGGTCCAGAAAAACAACCGGTTCGTAAAGACAAGTCAATAGTGTATGGAAATGAGTGATGTTGGGAAAAAACACTGAATCGCGAGGGAAAAAGGGGGATTTTCCACGACCGGCTGTTACACTTGGTCACCCTTCTACAAAAGAACGCCGCCTGTCTCGTGAAAGTCCAGCCTCTCGCCACTCGAATGGTTGAAGGGCTGAGGGCTAAGACGTATGAGCAAGGACTCTGAGATTTGATTCTTTTCTCGTTGGAAGGAAGGAGAAGTCGAGGGGATCTCGTAGGAGCGTCTAAGGTAATGAAGGGCTTTCCTGGCCTTAGACCAGATAGTCTATTCCAAGTGGCCGCAGATTCCAGAACAAGGGAACATGAAAAGAAGTTGATAAAAGCCCGAGCTAGGTTGATGGCTAGATCGCACTTCTTCAGCAACAGGGTTGTGAACAGTTGGAACGGTCTGCCCGGTGGAATGGTAGATCTGCAGACAGTCCAATCCTTCAAAGTTGCCCTAGATCGCAAGTGGTACGAGATATTTCCTCGTAGTGAGCCTTGAGTACATCAACTAGATGGATGACGAGTAGTACTGTGGTCCTTCTGGAGTATGTTCTATAAGACTTTTTCGCTCATTGCATACGGTCTCAGTGAACGCTCATGATGCATCATGTCTCTCGCAGTTGATGTGCGATGAGGTTTTCCGTTTCCCTCTCATTTTTAGCGGAGATTCGAAGAAATACACTCGGCAGTGGTGGGTGCATAACTGGTGTGCATACCATCGGAGGAATTCTGGACGCTCGATTGGCTGTGGCCACTACCTGTCCTGTGCAAACTGAGCTAAACTGAACTGAACCGGCAAATTTGAGGTTGAAGGTCAGGTAGTCGCACCGCCCGGTGGTGAGTGGGATGGGCTCCGTGGTCGAGATACGTGATGAAGTAAAGCGGGGATCGAGTGAAAAAGCGCAGTTTTTTGGATAGCACCAATGTGAAGTAAAAAGGGTGAGTAAACTGACAAAGAAATCCTTCGGAAAAGCGCCGACGAAAAAGTGAAGAATTTTTAGTGATGACGGACATGCATTCGAACCAGTGGATCTAATGACCCGGAAATCAGCAGAAATATAATACTGCAGGATTTTTAGTATCCTCTGGGGGGGGGGGAGTTGCGTAAATGAAGAGGTTGGGGAGGACGCTTTCATGAAGAGGTGTATTTAGATGCCCGACCCTGGAAAGTTTGGTGGAGTAGAGTGACGAAAGTTGGCAGGTGATTGGAACACGATTCGAATAGAGGGTTCGTTTCAGGATAATCAGTGAACACGATTTGACAACAGGGTGGACATAGGAGTTGATATACGATGACCTTATGAGGTCGTGTGGGGGTGGCGCATAAATGATGCTGTCAACATATGTAGACGATCGATTAACGGGTTTCGCTGGTAAGAGTTTGACGCGGGGCATTTGGGAAACAACCGGAAGGACAAAAACTTGGAATACGTATAGTTCATCTCCAGCAAGGATTTAGAGAAATTGCACTCGCAGTGTTCTTTGTTGTAGATACCTAACCGCAGAGGACTGATGGAAAAATGGCAAAAGGTAATAAGTGGGTGAAATGGTGCTCAACTATTGGTTTATCCGAGATGACTCAAAGACAGACAGATGAGAAATACAAATTTACAACGAAGTGGGCATATTAGTGGTGTATATGTTTGATACCTGACGGAATCAACTGGAAGTAGTACATCATTGGAACCTTGAAAAGGCGCAGATAGTTGTGTGACTCAGTACTTAGAGGAAAGTCCAACCTGAGACTTGGAGGGGGGGGGTAGACAAACAGGTTAACGGCGGCCCAAATTAGAGGTAGTGGGTTTTCAGCTAAAGATGTAGGAAAAACACTATGGGTTGTGGTGCAGGTGGCCGACCATGATATCTTGGTGGAACAGTGGCAGGGGTTCATAGATGGGTGAAAAGTGATACAAATATGGATTTGTCTGGGTTCGTTGGTGAAAAGCATGGGAGCTTCTAAAGTTGGTAACAAAATGGATGCTGGAGGTGGACATATAAAGGACTGATACGGTCGTATAAAAGTAGTTCATATGAGCAGCTCTCAGGAAGTGCAGATGATTGCACAGCTGGGTATGCTGAAGTCTCACTTGGAAAGCTGAGGAAGCAGTCGAACTGCTTATTTTCTGGGTTGTGGATACTTTATTGCCAGTGCAACTGTCATGAAGTGCAAATGGCTGAATGAAAGGAGATACAGCCAAAGGATACAATGAACATGGAGCTGGTGTCACGCAGAAGGAGCTCTAGAAGGGGGGCAATTTTGTGTTTTGTGGAATTGTTGGCAGGTGAGAAAGGAACCTTTAAATGATGGTTTTGTTGAGATGAATGTAGTGGTGGCATACAAACTACTGGGTGGATGAATGGTATCTTCAAGAGTTAATCAGGAACTGTGACGTTCATAATAAAGATATCTGGACGGTGAAACCGTTGCATGTTTTGGGGGTACAGAATCCGGTAACCGTACGTAATAGGATGGGGGTAAACATGAGGTCAGTTCAGACGGATAAAAGACAAGTCGGTTGATATAAATGCCAGTGATGGCAAATAGTGGGGTACTTTTCTGAGCCGAGCGGATATATGTGCACGTGTTGATTTGAAACTTGACCGGGTGTATGGTAAACCTTGTTCGGGAACTTTGGAAGAGGCAATGGGTGGCAGAAATAAGATGCAGCGGGCGTTGTTTTTCAATTTGCAACTAGCGATAATGGGTAAGGCTGGCCGGGGGCTGGATACCTAACCTTAAAATCAATGCCGGTGGCAGAAGGTGCTATCCGCCAGCCTAGTTGCGCCCGCACATCGTTGCTGTCGGCCTGCACGCCAGATGTGCGCCAGCCAAAAAGGTGGATCTGAAGGCGCTCCTCACCGTTGGGATTCAAGTGAGTTTTCTTTGTAGGGTCAAACGGCCGCAGGTATCAGGTAGTCCGCGACCAGGCTTTAGGGATCCCGGAAAGTAGCCAAGGGGGCATCGGCCGGGCAGCTTATGAATAGCCAACGGTCAGGTAGTTGAATAGGCCAGGTTAGTGACCGGTGTGGTCTCCAGAGTAATGAGAGTCATCAAGAGAAAGGCACTCGCGAATGAAGGTCTGAAAATAGAGAAAAAGTAGAGGAACGCAGTCTGGGATGCTGCCACCTGAGGACAAAGAGGAATCGATACAAAGAGGCAACATTAATAGACAGTGACTCTCTGGAACTAGATTTCCGATTGCAGAAGGTAGAAAAACTAGGAGTTTTTACTCGGTTTCATCTGTCATATGCCACCGGTGTTTGCCCGATTCAAAAGTCTAGACCCTTCTCATAGGCTTGGTCGTCGGGCGTGTCTGCATTTAGAAGCTGTATGGTTTGGGCAACCGTGAGAAATTTATCTAACGCACTTCTAAGTCGATGGCTGGAAGTAGACCTGCTTATTACTAACGGTAATATATCCCATGAGTTAGATGACACTGTGATGAAGAACCGTGAACGTAAGCTAGTGTTTATAAAAAAGGGTTGAAAGGATAAGAATTTTAGAACGTAGTGGGTAGCTAGAAACGAGTGCAAAGTGCAATGGATTAGAAGTATTTGCCCGGCTATGAAGGATGTTTTACGAAAAGATGAGGTTCAGTTTCGTACGGCGAAGCCATAAAGGGTCCAGTTTAAGAAATAAGCAGCCTTCTTTATAGGTGAGGGGCGAGCTCCATCCAATCAGCCGCTTAGTCAGACTACGTTGAACTGGTTCGATACAAATTCTGTCTGATTTCCGCTTACTAGATGGGGTCAATGGGCAGTATTCTAATAAAATCCTGGCATGAGACTTACGAAGGAAGACAATGCAGCCTCGAAGTCGGAAGGAGCGAAATACTAGCTCTAGGCAATTTCTGGCTTTGGCGACTTGGAGGGACGAATAGTCCGAAAAATTAAATGCGCAGGGATAGCTAAGGCCAATGTCCCAAAAGAGTTGCTTGCTAGCAATGGTTGTACCACAAACGGCTAAAGATCTTGGAGGTAGCATGCATTTATATGTAAGAAACTCACATTCGTCGGCGAAAAAAATTCATCTGCCAAGCCAAGCTCCATCTATGGAGTGCAGATATGTCCTTAGAGGTGCTTAAGGTAGCCGAAGTGATGCGTTCAGGCTTGAATGAGTAGATAATTTTAATGTCATCAGCAAAAAGAAATAGGGTGCCATGGCTCACTGAGAGGGATATGTCGCTTATATACATGAGGAGCGACAGAGGGCCAAGGAAGCTACCCTGTATAACACAGCTTGTAACTGGATTAGGCCTGGAACAGAGTCTATTTATTGAGACAACCTGAGAGCGACTAAACAGGTGAGAACATATCCAAAATAGTAAGGGGTCAGTAGTGCCAAGGGACCGGATTTTGGCCAGAGATGTGGGAGTGCCAGGCGATCAAATGCCTTTGACATATCCAAGTAAAGTACTACAAGGACCATTCCATTGTCTGCCTTTTCAGCAGTGAGATTCAAAACATCAAGTTGACAGTTGGCGCAAGATCTTGATCTAAGGAAACCGTGTTGTCGAGGATTAATTATGTCCACTTGGAACAGGTGCTTCACGATGTGTTCTTTTACGATTTTCTCCATTAGCCGAGAGAGGACAGGTGGATGGCTGATGGGACGGTAGTTTGTTACTTCATGCATTGGACTTTTCTTGTGGTGCAGGATTATGCCCGAGCATTTCCACTTTGTGGGCACGAGACCGGAGTTCATTGATAAGGTAGATAGACTGAGTAGTAAGTGAGGTAAGCCAGGTCAGCTTTCAACTACTGCAGTGGGCGGTAAGCCTTCAAGTCCTGGGTAAGATGATGGCTTGGAAGTGGTCAGTACACGGGATATAACTAGGGCTTCAAAGTCCACTGTGGACGGAGCTGAAGCGGTAACTGGGGGAAGAGGCGGAGGGTCAACGTTATCAATGGGGCCATGGTTGAGGCGAAGAATGAGTTGAAGGCCTCTGCAATAAAAAGGTGAGTAGAGGCGGATACGTTGTCCGTTGAGGCAGAGTGCAGGATATCTCCGTGATCATTAGAGTTTCTGGCCCTGTACAATAATAACAGTCGAAAAGATCTATTTGGGTTTTGCAGAGCCTTCTTTTCCTAGTTACACAGTGTAGTTTCTTCAGGCCTTTGGATAGTAGAAGTGAGGCGAAAAAGTTGAATAAGAATTGCAAAGTCGTGTGTAGCTTCATGAATATTTTGAAGTTTGACATACTTTGTTTTCAGAGAGATGATATAGGATTTCGTGTTATTCCGTTGCTGGAGGAGGTGGGTAATACTATCAAGACATCTGGAGAACTGTGTATAGAAAATAACTGGCCTATTGTGGATCACAAGAGAGAAAAATCTCACTTTAATCAGCTTGTCGAATGGTCGTAGGGAGAACCTTCCAGTCAGGGGGAGGAGAGGGTTTGATGCGGTGTGATTTCAGAGTGCGCTGTGGGTGAGTGAGAATGCGGAAGTCAACCTTATTGTAATCGTTACCGGAAAATCTTTGGGAGAATGCGACAAATATTTGAGGGACACCATGGGTGAAAATGGGGTCTAAAATGCTGCTTTTTCTCGTAGGAGGGCAGATATGCTGTACCCACCCTCCTGCAGTAATACTTATTACAAATGGTGAAAGGCTATCGGGTGCAGATAAAAATGGCCAAGCTATCTTAGGCAGGTTATAGTCACCGGCGATAACCTTTACACTTCAGGGCGGTAAGGATAGGTATTCAGATGCATCAATTAGGTGTGGAAGTCCGGCGACATTTTTGCTTGGTGGACAGTTAACACTCCCAACCTAAAGTTGAGAGCCAGGAATGTGGACAGTTGGCCAAAAGGAATTGGGGATAGAGTCAAGTAGATGGTGATGAAGTGTTGTTGTATTAAAGGTCTGCTTGACAAATGTCAAACAACCTCCCCCGCGTCAAGTTTTCCTGTTTACTCCAAAGACATTGTAACCTACAAGAGAAATCTGGTTCGTTGGGGTGTAATCGGTTAACCAAGTTTCAGTAATCAAGATTTTATCATAATAAGAACTAGTGGCCGGATATCGTAAGTGCCAAATTGTGTTTATGATGGATCGGCTATTAAAAAGAACCAGAGAGATACTGTTATTGGCATTTAGTTTTGAGGAATTCGGTTGGTCGAGTAGGTCGTGTAGTGCGGATAGTCCGAATTCGTGGCCTGACTAGAAAATACATAAGGGGTTGGCAAATCAACACCGTGAGTTGGAGGGTTTGGTCTGTAAGCTGTTTCGTAATATGGTGCGCTATTGGAAAAAGAGGGGCTGGTGGCGCTATGGTGTGCGGTGGTGCTAGGGTCCGATGTAGATGAACCCTTCAAGAAGTGCGGGATAACTGAAGTGTCTGGCCTAATGAAATTTCCGTTTGCCCAAGGAGGGTTTAAGATGCGAGACTGCGCAACAATGTGGTCCGCTAACAGCCCCGGTTTGGGATGCAGATTTTCACACAAAGGTAGGGGTAATGAATGGGCAACCGGCAACTTTGACATGTGGCTTTCTCATAGGTCGGGCACAGACGGTGGTAAGATGTGCCCGAGAAAACAACGGCTTTTATTTGGTGCGCTGTAGTCATGGTGATTTAGAGGATTCGTCCATTGGAGAGGGGGTCTAAGGAATGGTGGGGGCTCGTCATATATTGTCTGGGGATGATTTGGCGTTAGTGGGTTCCATAGGGCCTCCAACGCGAAGAGGGCTTGTAGGCTCATAAGCGTTACAGGTTTGTTAGTCAGAGGGAGCTGAGGCGAGGTGTCTGTGTTGTGGATGTAGGGCTCGATACCCGCATGAACTCCACAGCCGGTATCTGAATATGGAGGATTGTGAAGTGGGGTGACGACCTGGTAGTTGACTTCGGAGATGGGCGGTAGCTGTTGATAGTAGCTAAGAGGTTGGTTGGTTGCATGCCTGTTGAGCAGTGCTTACCGGGCCCGGCCACCGCAGTTCCCGGCATATGCATCAGCAGTATTGTCGCAGTCATATCATGAGGCCTCCAGGTAGAAGCACTAGGCTGTAGAGATGGTGTCACTGGTGGATCAGTTGTCTTGTGACTAAACGGGGATGGAGAACCTTTGGGTAGGTTTTTGGAAGACCCTGAACATGCGGGATCGAGTGTTTGATGAGGTCGGTTTTCACTATTTATTCTAGCGGACGTTGTAGGTGTGGAGGCAAGGTGCGCACGTTTTCCTGGTGGTTGGGTTGGTGACACATACGGCGATATGTCCGAGTCTACGGTCCCTGCCGGCGTCATGTGCATCGACGGCAATGCCGATGCATTTCTTATTGCACACTTGCTGCCCTGGGTTTTCGCCAAAGGTAAACTTCGCCTCATGGGTTTTACAGTAACATTTTGCGATGGCCTTTGGGGCTTGCCGGAAGAAGACTGTGCCGCACTCTGGGATAAATTGCACGAAACGTGCGTGGGATCCTGGGGACTGGACTGGTGAAGGTCCACTGGTGCCGAAGGGGCCACAGGGATAGTAGGTGTAAAGAACGAATACTGAAAATCCTTCCAAATGTTCAACGTGCTTTGTAAATTTGACTATATTTAACATTATCTTGAAAAGCTCGCTCATACACCACACATTTTCACGTTTGTTTATTCATGTGAGACATTTGAATTTGGCCTTGAACCGTTTGTGACTGTCGTGCTTGAGCCACGGGGCTTTGGACCCTTGGGTTTCACTGTGAAGTCTATTTGGCCGCATACTTGAGGTTTGTATATATTTGTACCCTTTTTGAATTCCAATTTAGTACCGTAGAAACTAAGAATCAATCTTATTCTGGTTTTGGGATTCATTTGAATTGGCTACGCGTTGCTCGATTTGCGAGAATTGATTTATGGCACTCAAGTAGAACCTGGACAAGAAAACTCATTGAAAATGCCCAGACGAGGAAGCAAGAACCTTTTGAGACAACAGGAATTAACTCGGCAAGTCTCTGGGGATGGTTTGGGTGTTATTGGTTCTCTAGCTAAAGCTAAGTTTACTAGTTCTGTCAGTGCTAGGCCATATATCTCTAACCGCGATGAGTTTGCCGATATTAGTACTTATAGAATGAGAGTGATAGAATTATAGAACGAGCTGCGGTTAGCCAGAAAGGAACCAGAGCCTCTTAAACAAGGAACTGATCTCAACGAGCCAGCAAAGAGTCCATGTAGTTCACGATATCAACATCGAAACGGCACTGTGATCGACGAATATAAACCCGTGAGACTGCCTGAAAACATCGAGGTTTTGGCATCCGATCCGCCGAGAGTGGAGCTGTCCAATTTCGACGGGCACCCCCAGCAATACTGTATATTCATGAAAAAATTCAAAAATTTTGTTGAGTGCAAAGTTGCAGATCCTGGTCAAAGGTTTTTGTATTTACTACATTACTGTCGTGGGAGGGCCAAAAGTGCTATCGAAGGCTGCACGATGCTTGATCCACCAATGTGGCACATCAGGGCACGCAGAATCCTAAACGATTTGTTTGGACAACCATTCTAGGTGGCCAGAAACCTGATTGATTGTGTTTTATTGGAGGCAAAAATACTGAGGGCAAGGCTAAATTACTGTCACATTTGGTGATAGAAATGCAGAATTGCAGTAAAGCACTGGAGCACTTAGGATACCAATCTGATCTGAATGCACTGCACACACAGGAATGCATTGTCCGATGTCTACCTATTGATTTACAGAGCCGATGGGCAGAGGAAGCTGAAAAAATAAATACGCTTGAGCGAGAATCTACGTCCAACGACTTGTCGGAGTTCATAGGTTATCAATTCCGCATCGCCAACAGCGATTTGGACAAGTCGTACGCGAAAGTTGCAGGCTTGCTCGAGCGGAACCAACATCTGCTCAGATTGTAGGGAAGGACTGTAACCAAATCCAGTCTTTGGCTAACGTGCACATACTAAGTCGAGAACCCGAGAGGTCAACTGAAAGTAAGCTATGCAGCTCCCTGCATCGGTTGCCAAATTGTCCGACCTTTCGTGGGGTGAGTGTACCCGACCGTTAGTGCGCAGTAAAAAAGATTGGCTCATGCCTAATATGTTTGATCAACTCTCATCGAGCCTCTGAATGCAGCTTCAGAGTGAAATGTAACCAGGACGGATGCTTGGGTAAACATCACTCGTTACTACATGGCCCTCTCAACAATAGGCCTATTCAGTCGGATGAACCCAGAATTGTCTGTTCGACGGGACATGATGATTTCAAACCGGCATGATTAAGCATCGCACCTGTCGGCTTCGTGACACCTAAAGGACTGAGAAGGGTCAGTGCATCTTTGGACTCGGGGTTGAATACCTCGCTAATTGCACGCGAGCTTGTAGAAAGCTGTGAACTAGTCGGCGAGCCTACCCCGCTTACTATCAGCACGATTGCAGGGGGTCTTGTTAACAATTCCAAGGGGCTGACCCTGAATTGACGCCTTTATCTGGTGAGGGGACCGTAGAAGTTCCGGAAGCTTTTGCAATAGACAGCTTGCCAATGAGACCAGTCGACTCTGTTAGATCGATCGCCAAGAGATGGTCTCATCTCAGAGACATAGCGTTCGAAGAAGCGTCTGGCCCCCAGGTCGACATACTAATTAGATGCGATGTACAAGAGGATCATTGGGTGCTTGAACAGAGCATAGGCAATCGAAAAGAACCATTCGCTACGCGAACGATACTTGGCTAGAAACTTCTTGGACCCCTGACGAACGGGCTTCAACAATCTGCACCAATAAATTGCTTAACTGTTGCTGAGAGGAGTGCCTCTGTGGAACACAATCAACTTTTCGATACTGAATCCAACGGTCCATCTCAGGAAAGCAAAGTTCACTCAAAACAAGATTAGTCTGTGCTTTCGATGGCGAATTCAAAGAGGGTACGCCACAATGGGCAACACAAAGTTGCTATACCCAAGAGACCACCGTTAATTCACCTACCAAGAAATGGAAAATTTGCCCGGAGGCGTTTGAAATATCTCAAAAAAGGACATATTCGAGAAGCCCTGCTGAAAGCTGAACACCAGCAGGTCACACAAAGCATCTTGGAATTTGCCAACCCAGTGGCAGTGTGCGGCACCTGGGTGGTACTGCGTGGCCGACGGTAGAACAAAGTACCTTTTGCGAAAACAAAAAATGCTGAGCTGAATTCAGTATCTCTATACGAACTCAAAATGGCTGCGCCGGTATTGGGTTTTGAGGTAGCACCAATACCAAAAGAGAACTGTACCACCATCGAACTGAGCCTTGCATATTGGACAGATCCTACAGTTGTGTTACATTACAGGAAACGGGAGAAACGAAGAGCGTGTTCGAAACATCAGGGAGTTAATCCACTAGCAGCAGGAAACGGCGAGGTAAATGTTGATGATTCGGGCTCGAAACCACATACAAAGGACAAAGTAGCTTGCAGATCGCCTTGCTCCGAGTCACTCGGCATTTTATTCCATTTCATACTCGACAACTATTCAACCGGAAGATTTTTTCCTGAACAGTTGCAAAATGTACTTAGTTCCAGTTTCTATCCAGCGTGCACATAGGCGAAAAGGAGAAATTCATCAATATTTCACTTGAACAGTTCAAGTGAGGCTTAATAGCTGTGAGCACATTGCGGAACTATTCTTGTCTTCAAAGAAGAACGTTTATTTACATTTTATACAATATTGTTTGTCACATATTTTTTACACAGAAAAACTTTTGAAATACTCTGATAGATGCCAGCATTCGATCAGTTTCCGTGTCAATGTGTGTTTTGATACTGTCCGCCGTACACTTGTTTCCGAAACTTATTCATAATCAGAAACCGGTTTCATTTCTTTCGGAAAATTTGGTTCGGTAATTTTATGTAATTTGTAGGTACCTGTACATTTCCGATTTTTTCCATGACTTTCAACCTCTCTTGGTGCAAAACTTCTTCGTTGTACCGACGTTTTATTGCAAAACACACACACCTTGTTTGATCGTCAGCACCGCGCAGTACAAAAAAGACCGACAATAAATCTCTCATTCTGGCACGATCTCATCTTCTGAGTTGGAGTGTCTTGGAATTATATCGGTCAGAACTAACTGTGAGAAGCTTCCGCGGCGTCTCTTGGCACTTCGCTCAATACCATCCTGTTCTGTTCAACGGATGGCTGTCAGACCGGACTGAACTGAAGACATTGGCGGATACTGGCTCTTTGGCGCTCATTTCCTGATCACAAGAACACTGAACAGCTATGAGTTTGAGTCACACCTTTTGTTTCATTTTAATTCCTAATGTACATACCCTTTTGGCCTTTTTATCACCGCACGCTCCTCCACCCATCTTAGTTTGCTAGTGTCGTCTTAGATATTGTTGACAATAATTTAGTGTACCACATAGACAGAGTAGTACGCTACAAAATTGGTGAGCCCATGTTGTTTTTCCATCCTTTGACACTAGTTTGATTATATTGGTCCAAGTTCCACACGATTCACCATGTCTGACACCGAATCTCTTGACATCCATGCGGTTGCTCTGCAACTTCCCGTTTTGGCCCCGACCAACCCTCGAGTGTGGTCTCGACAAATTGGGCCGTATTTACCACTCGACGCATAACCAGTGAGCGTGTGAAATAATCTGACGTTGTCCATCCGCTTCCCTTTGACATCGCCGTTAACGTGGAAGATCTCCTCGATCCCATTCCATCAGAAGCTCCTTACACGAAGCTTAAGGAGGCAGTCATTCATCGCCCAGGAAAATCAGCCGGAAAAATGCTCCGTGAGCTGTTCACGTCGGTGGAGCTCGAAGACCAGACTCCGTCCCAGCTTATGCGCCACATGCGGTCGCTACTGGCTGGACGTCAAATGGACGACGCCATTTTCAGGGAGATATGGGTTGATAAACTACCTCTCCCGATGCCGCAGGTCCTGTCAGTGCTGGAGCCCACTACTCCTCCTGACAAAGTTGCACAATAATGGAATGCCATCCGGCCGGTAAACCCTGTGTTCACATGACATCGCCCGCTGAAACCATTCCCGCACACGAATCTCCTGTGACATTACCGGCACCTGCCGCAGATCGCCGTGGCGATGGTTCTCGCAGTCCTGCTTCCCCATCCCATCACTCTCATATCAATAAGGACTTTACGGACCTAAAAGAAACCGCTCGCATGTTGTGCAATCAGGTGTGTGCAATGCGCAACGCACTTTCTACTCATCGATCTGTGTCCGCCGAAGAACCTCATCGACCTAGATCACGGCCCAGAAACCGCCGATTACAAACCTGGTGTTGGTACCACCGCACATTCAGTTCCCAGGCACGCAACTGTGATCCTCCTTGTTCGTTCCGCACTTCCATCTCACAGTCAAACGACCAGGCCAGCCAGTAACGGCGACGACTACAGCTGGCTCTCCACACGAAAGTCGCCTATTCTATATCGTTGACCGATCCAGTGGCCTTCGATTCCTCATTGATACCGACGCCGAGATCACTGTAATCCCCCCACCCAAACATCGTCGTCTAAAACCATCTCACTTCACACTGCAAGCAGCAAACACAACAACTAATGCGACATTCGACCAACGGTCCATCACTCTTGATTTAGGCCTCCGAAGATCTTTTCAATGGGTTTTCATCCAGGCGGATGTTTAGATTCCCATTATTGGCGTGGAATTTTTCTCACAATTGGGCCTAACTGTGGACCTCAAAAATCGCAAGCTGGTGGACATCACAACCAAGCTTTGCGCAGCTGAAATTGGTAAATGCACCAATTCCTAGGGTATTCGGCTGGCGATCCCGCAATCGCCATTTGCTGACATTTTGAAGGAGTTTCCATCCCTCACTAAACCGTGTCAGTTCGCCGACCCAGTCTCTCGTGCTGTGCATCACCACATCACCACATAGGGCCAACGGGTCCACTTTCAATCACGCCGACTCAACGCCGACAGACTCCGTATTGCACGCCTTGAATTCGAACATATGATGAATCTTGGCATCATTCGACCATCTTCAAGCCCACGAGCCTCGCCTTTGCACATGGTTCCAAAATCATCCGGTGATTGGAGACCCTGTGGAGACTACCGTGCTCTCAACAACTTCACCATCCCCGAGAGGTACCCGATCTAGCACATTCATGATTTTGCACAGAATCTCTCTGGAAAGACAATCTTTTCCAAGGTTGACCTCGTAAAGGCATATCGCCGAATCCCCGTGGCCGAAGGAGACATTCCCAAGACAGCCATCACCACACCTTTTGGCCTGTTCGAGTTCATTTGCATGCCATTTGGATTGAGAAACGCTGCTCAGACCTTCCAACGATTCGTCGACGAAGTGCTTCGAGGTCTATTCTTTGTGTTTGGCTACATCGGCGACATCTTAATTGCCAGCGCCTCTCCATCAGAGCATGCCGTTTATCTGCGTCAACTCTTTCAACGTTTCCAACAATACGGACTTGAACTGAACCCTAGTAAATACGTGTTCGGCGTTCCTTCCCTCGACTTTCTCGGGCACCATATCGATCAAAACGGTTAGACACCCCTCCCAGATAAGGTATGCAGCATCCTCTCATTTCCTGCACCTCAAACGATCACACAGTTACGACGTTTTTTGGGAATTTTGAACTACTACCGTCGCTTCATTCCTCATTGTGTGACCATCGTTTCACCTTTAACCGATCTTCTCAAGTCCAACGTCAAGACGATCGATTTCACTCCCGAGTCCGAGACAGCTTTCGCAGAAGCCAAAAAAGCTCTCGCAGATGCCACCATGCTGCACCATCCACATTCGGATCCAAATACTGAGTTAATCCTAACGGCTGATGCATCAAATACTGCGGTCGGTACAGTGCTTTACCAAATAGTAGACAACCAATTACAGCATTTAGCGTTCTTCTCGCAAAAGCTCCAGGCGGCATGGACAAGATACAGCGCATCTTCTCATGAACTCCTGGCCATTTACTTGTCCATCCGTCATTTCCGCCACCTTTTGGAAGGACGACAATTTCGTGTGCACACTTAGCACAAACCCCTGACACACGCACTTCATGCCAAGCCTGACCGACATTCACCCAGAGGCATCCGCTATTTGGATTATATTTCTCAGTTCACAACAGACATCCGCTACGTGCGTGGAGTTGATATTGCTGTGGCTGATGCCTTACCCAGAACTGACATCAACACGGTGCAGACCAAATTCGATCTTACGGAATTGGCAAACCTCCAGCGTGATGATACATCCTTGCTCGACACCATCACCATCCACAGACACATCATCAACAATTCCTGTTGATGAACCACAATCTATCATCACATAAGACACTACACCAGTGTCTGATCAGAGAAGGGAATGGTAGGCAAGCTGTTTTTAATTTGGATCAGACAGCCTCCTCCAGGTCAACGACGATTTTTTATGAAGGTTTGGCAACCAACAATATAAATTTGTTCTGATGGGACAGAGTTATAGAGCCAGGTTTCGGTTATGACAATGATGTTGTAGTCGGATGGTAGTCCTATATCATGAAGAGTGTCGGTTTTTTCAGTTATGAGCAAGCGTTGATGAGGAGCAAGGCAAGTGCAACCGCATCGTCGTTGCGTGGAATAGGAACAACCATCGGCAGGTGTTGGTGGCTCAAACCACCAAAATGGTAAACATCTTTAATTGGACCCATAACTTCAAGGTTGTCATGTATAGAAGCGATTGGGTCTAAAGAGGAGTTAGAAGTGAAGAGCCGGCAGTATGAACAGGGGGTTGTTGGTAAGCCGGCAAGACTAGGTTGGGGGAGGGGTGTTGTCAAGTAATAAATTGGTCATTTGCGAAGGTGGGATTCCTGAGGTAATTGAAGCAACCGGGTAGGGGCTGGATGCTCAGGTGATGAGTACTGGCAAGTGAGATGGTAGAAAGTGGTGGTGACTTGGATCAAAGGGGTACGCGGCGGACGGGTAGCTATCGCTCTGCCAGGACCGACGTAATAACTGTGGTTGTTTGAGCTGGCCCATCCTGTGTTTGGGAAAAAGTTTGCAGCTTGGCAATCGAGGCCGTTGATTACAGTTCAACTAGGGTTTATTTATTTTCATCATTGGAGGAGAGGGAAATCGGTTACAGAGGTCCGGCGGGAAGTGCTGGCGCTCGGCCAGATGATTGGAAAACTGTTTCGGCATGCTTGGAGAGTATGATACGTTTGGCCCCGATGCAAGATCACGCTTTACTTGGCGGCCGTTTTCGCCTGTATTGTTAATTGGATTTGGGAGAACATTGTCGATTATTCGAGGTACCACGCTAATACAGCTAGGCAGGATTGGCTGATTTAGGGTGATGTAGGTTTGTGTGCTGCTAGCCAAAAGTCATGGATTATTTTGGGTATGCTCGGAGTGATTAGTGAGGGTTCTAAATTGTGCTCTGAGAAGACTTACAGGGGGGGGGGGGGTTGCGGGAGTAGCCGGAGTAACTAAAGGCCGTGGGGGGAAGCAGAGTTCTGTCGGTTGATGGGACGATTGACTGCATAGTAGATCATGGCTTTTGTGAACGATTTGTATCCACCAGGCGGTGGGACATGAGTTAGGGCAGGACGGGCCGTTGGCAGTAGACTTCCCCGAAGTCTTTTTCGGTGTTGAGACGGTGGGCAGTGGGTTAGCGTAAGCAGCAGCAGGCTCGGATGCACGGAACGTTGGTGGCTCTGTGCTAATTTTAGTTTGGCATGGATGTCGTTGCCGTTTGTGGAAGCCGGGGTTGATGGTAGAAGGCAGGCCCGTTTACCAGGAGGATGCGCTGGAGATGGGGTGGTGGTCAGGTGTAGGTCAACTAGGGTAGTGCGGGAAACTGGGGGCGTTAGTATTGCGAGGTGGCTCAACAGGCGGCGAGACGACGCGGCAACTGGTACTTCAGTCACAGGTTGCGTTGGTGAAGCTATGGTACTTTTTAGTGGTCGAAAAGCCTCCATTTGGAGGGGCGTTTTACCAGGTAATGTTCTGATTCTTTTGAATGGGGTGGCGCTAGTAATGACTTGCCAACTGTTTATGAATTCTCTAGCTGTTACTTCGTCAGCGAATTGGGACTTCGAAGGTCAGTCACTCAGTTGTGATTTTTTGCGCAACAGAGTGCAATAGCACCTGTGGTGTGCCATGTTGCAAGCACTCACTATGGCGAATTTGGTTGACGGCAGGAGCAGTCGGCCAGGGATGTTGAAAACTATCGCGTTTTTGACGTTGACTATAGGCTTATGAACTTCGGTCGCAAATAAGCCCAAGAAACGGCCCGCCATGTCTAAGCTTTGGCGATTAGCTATAGGGGTGGTTTCCGTTATGCTAGGTATAGGGGATATCTTCAATAGAATATCATCGATGGACTGGATCTGGTTATACAGGTCCGCCACTTTTTGGTCTACTTTGTTAATCTTCTCATTGACTAATTCATAAACATCAACGAGAGCTACTGAGCATGGACTGAGTGCAGACTGAGGTTGAGTTTTCTTAGTTTTTCCGAGCCTGACAGTACGAATTGCCTGATTCGCACCCGGGACCCTGGCATGTTTACGGAGGACCTTCGGAGCTTTCATAAGTAGCTCAAGAGATAATGTGAAGAAGGCGGAGAGGTTATGGGTCAGAAAGTTGAACTTTTTGAGAGTGTGAAGCTAGGCAGAAAATTATGGGTATTCCTCCTTAGCCTTTCTAGCTAAATCACGGGCGGCTTTGGCTTCATAAACGTAAAACCAAACAAAACTAGGGGCAGTAGAGGCCTGGTGTAGAGCAACTCTGAGCTATGAGACTTGACAGTCCGCTCCACAGTTTGCATACCACGGGAGCGTGGTCTATTCGACGGTAATTATCACGGTCATGCTGCAAACCCTTTCCAAATCAGGATGTGACAACGGAGGTTTTCCAAAGCTGTGGGACTACACCGTCGTTCATGGAGTGCAAACAGTTCAAGTAACAACAAAGCCATGTCGGGGCTACGGAAGCTGAAGAAAGCCGGCCTTATTCTGTCTGCCGCAAGTTTTGGTGTGGGTTCAGTCCTGAGCACATATTCGTGTATTTCAAGTGAAGCAAACTTAATATACGTAAGGGTAGTGCTAGAGGTGACAGGGATGGAAGGCGAGTAAATATGGGCACACAGTTGGGCGAGGAGAATTGGGAGAAGAACCCTTCAGTGATTAGCATCGGGTGAGTGGATAGCCGTAGAGCCACATACTATAAAACTAGAGTTCAGATCTTATACTCGGCAAACCCAACTGTGTTAGAGTACGCTAGGGCGAATGTTTACTGTTTTTTGGGATGCATTTCGGCGGAGCAACTGAGCTAGAGGCTAGTACCAATAAAAAGTGATAATGTTAGCAATAATAACAGTAATGGCATATCCCTCGATTGCGGCCGAGACGCGCATAAGACGATCATGACCGGAGTATACAGTGTCGCTCAGTGAGATAGGGAATCACAACATTAAAAGGGAGGAGTCGGCCACCTAAGCATATCAGAGATTAAGAGTGGGTCGGGTTTAGATGAACTTAATTGCCAAAGCTTACCGCGGTAGAAGTATGACCCTTTAGATTCCCCGTTGATACATTTTAGAGTATGGGATTCTTTAGATTGTTGAGATTTTGCGCTGCAAGCTTGGCTGCTTGCGTTCATTTCTCGATGTTCTTGTGGTCCTGAGCTGAGTGAGTGGAGTGGAGATTAAACTGATGCCATTTAGGTAGCTAATCATGTTGGCATAAAAAGAGTGGATTGCAGTTTGGGTTTCGGAGACCAGGAAGAGTGAGTCATAGACCCCAGAGCGAATCATTCCTGGCCAAAGATCTCTACTACAGTGGCCATAAGTTTTTGATGGCATCATTAGAATGGGGGTTGCTGAGGAGGAACTTGGATGTATACGTGACTTGTGATCTCTACCTGAGAACAGTGGAGCTACTTGCTTTTGGACGCCAGGCTAGGTAAACTTAGAGATTCGCTCAAGGATGTTCCACCCTCTGATGGATGTGTCTATTTGTTGAGTCCAGCTCCCGCTTAGGATATATAAAGTGAAACCAGTTAGAGCAGGAAACTCGTTTCTGGGGGCCAGTTAGTCTGGGGTGGTTGAAGTCAGCTGCAGCGGGCTCTGCACCCACAGGGTGGTCCGGGGCTGCGTCAAACGCATCAACAGGGGTGTTAGTAGCAGTTGTCAATAGTCCGGGAAAATTGCAAACAGATCCCGAAAACATTGCATGGCAGAGATGGTATTTACTTGTAACCAAATAATCCGTCTGCCTGTTCCGGGGTTGGGCGCCTTGAGGCAGTTGTCGAGTAAGTACAGCGAATATAGACATTGCTCCCACCACTTCTTCTGGATTGGCGAGAGCTGGGGAAACTGGTATCAGATGACGCTTATACGATCTGAATGGGACTTCTCAGATAGCCATGTCTCTGTGACTAGGATAACGGTAGATAACGCTGAGGTCCTCAGTTGAGGAATTTTTCTGGTAATGATCGGCCGTTGATGGGAATGAGTAATAGCTGGTTAACTGTGCTGAAGGCGTGAGCATGTGAGTCACTCAGTATAAAATGAGGGGTCCAGGTGCAGTCGGGCGAAGAACCGAAGATATAGGTCGTAGTGAGTTTGACACGGGGATAACAGAGTGCAAAGTGCTTGAAAGTAGGGCGTGGGCTGGACGGCTGTTTTTATGTTTAGACGGAGAGGGGCGTTTTGGGCTCTGGTACCTCGTTATGCCAAGAAGCAGAGTAGGTGAAAACATTAAAGTGGAAGGATTGGGTAGGTTGACGGAGGTTTTCAAATAATGGAAGCTGGAAGGACCGGTTGTAGGCAAGAAAGCCAGATGAGATTGCAACAGCTGGTTGTGGAAACTCCCCCCAGAAACACCAAAAGTTCATGTTTCATTGTCGTCGCCCACCTACGTACGCTGTTTGCGTATTTTTATGCTTGGTATGTTTCATGAGTAAACTTTCGTCTGTTTGCTTCCAACACGCTATTCTGTCACATTCTATTTTGGGTCTGTGTGACGCACGTGTCCCTTTCCTGCACGCCACAACTTGGTTCTGGTTTCCCGCGTCTCCGTGATCTCATAATTGAGGTTCGTATCTGTTTCGTGTCGTTCTTTATTTGATAATCCAGTATCAAAGAATTTCACGGACAATCGCGTTCTGATTTTTGGGATGCATTAAAAATTCGGCTACTTATTTCTCAAAGGCATCTTAGAATACCCAATAAATCAATTTGGAGAGAAAAAATACCCAACATACCAAGAAAAGTATCGAAACAACTGGAATCTGGATAGGTAGTGCTACGGCAAGTCATTGGGGTTTTTTGGGTACTTGAGATTCTGCAGTTAACGCTAGGCCACCTAGCCTTGTCAGTGCTAGCGCATATATCACTGAGGGAAATACGGATTACGAGAACGTTGATCTGTTCAGGCTAAGGATATTAGACCCAGAAAAACAACTGTTGTCGGCCAGGACACAGGCCCAGGAAGCAGAAGAGCAGTTTAGACAGAAAGAGCGTGAGCAGAAGACCAGCGAATACGGCCTATCCGATGGATCAGGACAAATAAGAATAGATAGCTCCGCGCCGGTCATCGGATATCAGTCATCGACGCTACCAACGATCGATCTGCCAGAAGTAGAACTGACAGTTTTCGATCGACGATTTGAACGCCACTGCAAGTCCATCATTACCGTGGAGGCCGAGCAAGAGAAGCTATCTACGGGTGTACGGTGCTCGACCCGGAACAAGGCTTCACGCGGGTACCTGTTCGGCCCGCTATTCAAGGTAGCTCGTAATTTAATAGGGGGCGTGATGTTAGAGGCCAAAACAACTAAGGGAGACATCGATACAATGGCCGACTTAGTGATAAAAACGCAGAACTTTTCAGTGGCCCTCAATCACTTAGGTTACAGGGCTGACCTCGATGCAATGCACACCTTGGGGAGAATAGTCCGTTACCTTTGTCCCGAACCACGGGGTCGGTGGGTGGAAGACGCGGAACGTACAGGCCGAGGAGACCGTGAGGCCAACTTCGAAGAAGTGACCGAATACTTGGACAGGCAAACCAAGATAGCCGACAGTAGATTTGGTCGACCCATCCGGGACAATAACCGAGTAAGCAACCTTAACACTAGCCAGGCTCAAAAGACTGCACGGAACACCCGAGATATCAGCCTTAGACCAATGTATAGGCTGTTTCATGTGAGGCTATAGCGCAACCAATTTGCAGGTCCTGCGAGGCTAACCATGGGCTACTAGAATGCCCCAAGTTCATCAAGGTCTCAATAGACGAACGTTGGGGGATGCTGAGGATGACAAAGCGTGCTTTATATGCCTCAACACTACGCATAGGGCAGCAGTTTGCCAAAAAACAGCCAGATGTAGTCACGAGGGTTGCGCGGGAAGACACCACCGATTGTTACACCAGGCAGGAGAAACTACACCAGAGGTGAACACCAGACCCAGTGTGGTTTGTTCAACGCATCGGCCTGCCAGTAAACCGATACGGTTGGGAGTAGTCGCCGTGAGAGTGGTGACACCACCTGGGCTGGTCAAAGCGTTGGCCTTTGTCGACAGTGGATCAGACACAACCCTAGTGAAGGAGCGGGTTGCCGGCAAACACCAGCTCGCTTAAAGTACGATTTCGTCAGCAATGTGGGCGGACTACGAGTATTGACTGCCGACCGGTTGAGGTTATAGCTCATCTCCCCAGACACTAGAGAGCAAATCGAACCAACGGAAGCATCTGCATTAGCTGATATCCCTATGTGATCACCGAGGTCGGCGAATGCGGTTTCAACAAGGTGGCCCCACCTGCAGGAGCTGACTGTCGTAGACTGGAAGGACGACGAAGTGGACCTCTTTGTCGACTGCGGCGTACCAGAGGCATATCGGGTACTTGACCAGAGAGTGGGCGACCGCCAGGCACCCTATGCCGTACGCGCAGCTCCGGGATGGATAATATTTGGTCCAGTAGGGAGACGTGGTTCCGTGAATTATGCATCAACCGAAACGGACCGCTTAGAGTATTGGTTGCAGCGGCTGTGTGGAATGGAGTTTCACGACACTGGAGACGAAAGACCATCATTGTTTCAAGAGGACCACTTCGCTTCGCAAACAGCGCGGCAGGGAAGTAGAGGCCTTCAAAGACAGTTCGAGGTTCCCCTCCCATGGCGCACACCAGGTGGTCATTGGGTTGATAACATAAACTATACCCTGAAAGAAGGCTTCGTTCGAGATCAGGATCTGCGTGGAAAGATACGCAGAAATAATGAAGCAAAACGACTCCCTCGACCACGTTGAGAAGGTGCCTGCAACCATCGACGGCCGGGAGCGGGCATCTGGCATCTACCTCACCACCCGGTCACCAACTCCAGGAAGCCCGAAAACTAGCGGGTGGTTTTCGACTGTGCGGCCAAGTTCCAGGGCAAGTCGTTAAACGATCGCCTACTACAAGGACCTGACTGGACCACGCCACTAATCGAAGTTTTGTGCCGTTTCAGAGTGGGTAGAGTGGCCTTGCCCTCCGACATCAAGGAAATGTTTTACCAGGTAAAAATACCGGCAGACAAGCGAGATGCTTTGCGCTTCCTGTGGTGGGAAGATATCAACCGCGACAAGGCAGTGGTAAACTGTAGGATGAACGTCCACTTCTTCGGAGCCGTATCGTCACCGTTCTATGCGAACTACGCCCTTCGAGAAAGAGCGAACAGGCATGGAGATTTGATCCACCGGTCGGTAGTAGGTAGCGTCAGCAGAACATTATACGTTGACCATTATCTTGGGCCGTTTGATGACGTAGGCTCGGCCCTGGTGCAGTTAAGAGGCTAACAAGATTGCTAGAAGAGGGCGGCTTTCACCTCGCGAAATGGATATCGAACGCTTCAGAAGTGCTCAAAGTCATTCCGTGCCACATAAGGGCTGGAAGGATTAGATATTTGGACGGCTCTCTACTCCCTACCGAGGACACTCTAGGAATAAAATGGAACGGGGAAACGACCGACTTTGTTTTCGAGCTAAACGGCCTCGAGCTGCTAGTAACCCGTCTTGGTATACTATCTGTTGTCTCTCATTTGTTCGATCCGCTCGCTTCCGTTTCTCAGTGGCTGTTGCCCGGAAAGATCCTGCTGCGGCGGCTCTGCCGTAAGAAAGTCGATTGAGACCAGCCACTGGACGGAGAAGACCGGTTGGACCGGAAGGAATTTCTGAACACCTTAAAGAAACTAGGGGACATAGGGATTCCACGATGTTTGCCCCTGGCCATAGAACACAGACGGGAGAACTGTATGCCTTTTCTGAAGCATCCGAAATCGGTTACGGAGGCGTGGTGTACAAACGATGGTGCACGGGCGATGGACAATATACCACGAGAATCCTGTTCGCCATAGCTCGCGTTTCCCTACTGGAGTCGGTTTCCATCCTGCGCCTTAAGCTCAGCGCAACTGTGTTAGCTGCTAGGGCGGGACAAGCGGTAAGGAGATGTTTCGACTTCTAAATTTGATCGGCTACTTTTTAGAAGGACTCGACGATAGCACCGTACTACATCAACAACTTCAGGGGCCGGTTTAGCACTTTCGTTGCTAATCGACTCAAGATCATCCACGACGAACCGGCCATGAACCAGTAGAAACATGTCAAGTCTGGCGATAACCCAGCCGATCTGTGCTCCCGAGAAGCAACCTATTCCAGGCCACTGAACACTTGGACGGGAGAACCGAAATTCCTGCAAATACCAAAACAGAAGTGGCCCGTGTACGAAATGAAACCCCCTCTGGAATTGGAACTGTGGATCAAGGGAGTAGTGATGACGGCCACATTCGTCGAGACGACATTCATCTTTTCACGATTGGTCAGGCTTCCTCCCGGACGAAGATACTTTGCTTATCAGTTTGGTTGGCCAGATTCAAAAGACTTTTGCCAGTCACTAAAAGGATTCGCCCCTCCGGCCGGAAGCGCTTTTTGCTACCTAGAGGAACAGCGACCGTGAAACGTGTGATCCGACGTTGTGTACATCGTAGGGGACTCAATGCCGCAGCGGACAAATAACACATAGCCTCACTGTCGGAATGCGGAGTGACTTCGGGTTGGTGGCCGTTCAGCTACACCGGGCTGGACTATTTCGGGCCTTTGTAGAGCAAGTGTGGCAAAAAAATTGGAAAAACGATACAGGCCTGCATGAAGTCACGTGCGGTGCACTTAGAAGATACGCATTTAATGAAAGCCAACTCTGTCCTCCGGGCCTCGTAGCGCCTTATCAACCGAAGAGGCGTACCTGCAGATATATACTCCGACAATGGGTCGAACTTTGTGAGCGCTCACCGAGAAGTACAACGTTAACACAAAAACATGAACAAGGAAGAGCTGCAAAATCGAACCGTGGTCTATGGAATACGATGGCGCTTGAATCCCCCGCAGGCTAGTTATCGCGGCGGCGTACGAGAACGCCTGATCAGGTCCACCAGGCGAATATTGCTGTTGATCACCGAGAAACAGCCGCCCGACGACGAAACTTTAAGCACTGTCATGACTGAGGTCGAGAGAATTCCGAACAACCGCCCGCTGGTTCCAGTAACCTACGACGACCCCATCCATCTGGCACTCATCCCAAATAACTTATTGACGGTGGGGTTGAATGGGGATTTCCACGGACCGACTAACTTTTGTGGGAAATACCTACACGGATGGGAGAAGGCAAATAATCTTGCCAAGGTTTTTAGGAGGCTATGACTGCGGGAGTACCTACCGGCTCCACAAACTCGACGGAAGTTGCTGATCAAAGCAAGACCATTCAAGGTTGGGGATGTAGTGTTGACCGCAGACGAACACGCGCATTTCAGCACTTAGTCTCTGGGCGCGGTTATGGAAACCACTGAAAGCTCCGACGAAGCGATAAGAACAGTCAGGGTGAAGACCGCCAAAGGAAAGCTTACCCGCGACGCACGCGGTATCAGCCTCCTTGAGAGTGAAGACGGAGAAACTGATAACACAGAAACACAGTAGACCATTCCTCATTCGTCTTTGGAGTGGTTAAAGGAACCTCCCATGTGTGGGGGCGTTTACGACATACCGACGTATTGAACTATCCTACACAGTGACACAAACTGTAATGTCCAGCCACCGGAAATTTCAAGCGACGCGCAGCAAGCAATAATAATAATAATAATAATTGTATATTTCGGATGCAACCGAAGCATGATCAGATGATTATAGTGATGCCGGAATGACAATTCACAAAAGGGTACAACAAGTGCATGCAGAGTATCAGAGAGTGTTACAGTGAACTAAAACCGTATTAATGCCCGGCAAATTTGAAGGTCAAGGTCGAATGATGTCAGTTGGTCCGGAGTACATGCATAAGTGGTATATGAAATAATTACCACTAATGGAAATTCGAAAATATTGAAAGGAAATGTTTTTGGTGCGCTACAGAATATGAGGGGCATATGGATAGAAATCTCGTCGAAGCGTTCGGTGAATTATTCACTTTACTACAGGCATGTCAAGAAGTATTAACATGAAAATATTTCAGTCTGCAAAGATGGTAGTATATAAAGTGGTGGCTGTATACTGGAGGAATCATATATGTTGCAAACAATTGCGTATTTCTTGGGAGGGATACTACCAGAGTGATGGTGGCAGGGAACGGCCGGAGTAAAACAGGTGAGCGTGCGGCAAGTTGTTAACTTTATGTAGGGTTGGTATGAAATGTCAAAGCGGAAGTGGAAGACTAATGAATATTGACCGTGTGGTTACATCCATTATACAGGTGTTCAGTTCTGCGAGAGGAAAGGTGAAGTAATCCACAGATAAGTGTACGTCAATAGATGAATGATGTGTGGTATGTACCATGCAAAAATGACAGATCAATAAAACTGCACAGGTATATCGCGGGAAGCGGCCGTGGATCAACGAATATAGAAATAAAATGTATCGGCCGGTGCAGATAGTGGTGTGATTTAGAGGCTGCATACGGGGTCAGTTTCGGTAATATAACACGAATGCAACATCTGGGAGATAAAAGCTCACGATAACGGTGATGGTATAGTAAGTAGACGGTGAGTGTCACATTTCTAATGACCAATTTGACGGGTGTAACAAATGATGGGAACGGAGCGGCGGTGCAGCATGGGAAGTGTATCGAAGACGTTCAGTCGTGGAGGAAACGCAGTGATCTACAGAGCCCGAACACTCGATGCAACAGCATTGCGGATGCGATCGGATGGACCGATGAAGAGTGCAGGTAGTTACTAATTACTTCGCTGCCCACTGGAGGACTACTGAAAGATATGTCAGCGCCGGACGTTTTTTTTGGTGACCGATGAAGCAATGAACAGTGACAATAAAGGTGCCAGTGTTTGAACAGTATTAGCGGGTTCTAACAAGGAACGGGCATAATGACATATGGGATTAAAATGAGTTGTATGAATGCAGTGAGATCGAGTAGTCCAGGTTCAAGAAGTCCGATGGCGGGAATCTTGGAGAAAGCGATCGTGAGACGGGCGAAAATGAAGTTGTGTGTGAATCTCGTTTGTCCTGTCCAGCAAGAGAGGGTCCAAGTTATTCCTGGGAAGTGGACGGCGACAATCGTCCTTAGGGTGCAGGTTCTGAAAACAAAACGACACCATTCAAAGCAAAGTCGATTCCGAATGTCTTCGGCGCCAAGTACAACAAATTAATTAGTTTTACCGTAATCAAACCTGAGTGGTGTTCCTTATATGCTCTTACGCTCCAAAGTGAGCATTAAATCAAAACTGCAGCTGAATTACAGCAGAATGCTAGATAGAGAAAATGAGATTACCGAATGCAGTCACAATGAAGTTCAAGCTGAACAACTCACGCTCGAGGCAAAGGTGGGAGTCCGGTTTGTGACAAAGAAGTAGAGCAACGAAACAAACAATCGGAATGCCGGAAAAGATAGTTCATACGAAAAAAATGTCGTTTGTAACATGGATGCTTATGCGTGGATCGGGGTTTCCTGAACTCCTTTACACACTCACTTACATAATACACGTTTATACTTCATGAACTGCATCAAAACACTCCACAGGGCTGATTGTCCCTCGTTCATCACTGGCTTTATGGAAGTTACCGCCCGTATCTGATAGTCGTTACTGTTTTCCCATATACCAGGGTGCGACCTCACCCACGATGCCCACAAGCACACGCAGCCGAAGCACGACGGCTCTACCGAGGGCAGCCCCTACGTTTCTACTTCATGCCCGCTATCGATCTGCCGTTATCATGGACTATGCAGAGTATCATCGTGTCGGTGTGGCCACCGGATCAAATGCGATTGTAAGTAGAAAATTGACGACAAGATATTAGGCACGCACAATGACTGCAAGGTCTAGGTGGGTACCCTTATTCCAAACCTTTGACCCAGCTAAGATTCGGGAGGATTCCTGGTGGGCGGCATAATGACTGGCCGTGGAAAATCTCCCACAAAACACTGCAATCTCATGCTTCCCTAATTTCACTCACTTATGTACACTATTGGCTTGTTTTTATGAACCAAAGTTTGTTTGTTCGCGCCCAGCGCGCTACTCCGTCATATTCTTACTCTGGACCTGCGTTACATATGTGCTCCTTTATCGCATGCCGCAATTTGGTTCTCGTTTTCCGAGTTCTCGTGACCGCTTAGTTGAGGGTCGTATAGTATCGATCACTTTCCTCGTAGGCTCTATCAGTGGCCATGTATGGATTTAAAAGGGCGGTTAGTTTTTGGATGTCCAACTCTACCTGTAGTCTAGACTTAAATACTGTCTGGGAATCTATGGAAATAATATCACCTAGGAGTTTGACCCACAAGGTTATACATTTAATGAGGGAGAAGTTTCGTTTCTAGGATCTCTGATATGTGGGGGTCGTTTTACGGTGTTCCCTGTTGTGCAGCTTATGCTCCGAGTTTATACGGAACTGTACTTGTCTGGAAGATAGAGCTTGTATGTGGACCAAATTAGGCAGAAATGCAAGGTTGAGCCCTATTCTCCTCAGCCACTGAGGGTCAGGCCGCAGGAGCCTACACCTTTCTATGAAGATTAAGTTCGCAAAAGGCCTAAATAGTTTTTTGATAACTAGACACTGTACATTTCCAGTTTCGGTGATGTCAAATCTGGGCATATTTGAGACCACAAGTGTACAGTAGCCCAAAGTTGGGATAATGAGCTTTGTAGGTCTCCAACTTACTGTTCTTGGGAGGGAAATTTCTGTGCAACAAGCCGAGTGGCTTATTTTCCTATGGATTTATGTGGAAAATGTGTTCAGAGGAACTGAAAGTGAAAGAGTATTTTAGCCCTAGGTCGAGTACTGCTGGGGAATACGGGAGCGAGACACTGTCAGTCTAAAGCTTATCGTGAGTGAAGTTGCAGTTCAGATAGAGATAACTGCTTCTGTTTGCTGAGAATTCCTTTTTTTGTTGACCGCATCAAGGGGGGTAAGGACTGTGCTTGACCGTGATGTTATTTAGTGGAACGGGTAGCTTCCCTCGTTCAAATTCGTGGACCCTCTTCATATCATAGGGAAAATAAAAAAATTACCCATAACTGACTGCAAGTTTCAAACCAAAGAAACGAACTCTATCAAATCTATCGCAGCACACATTTTTATGGTAAAAATTACTTTCACACTTGAAAAAATACATCCACATTGATCAACAAAAACTATCGTTGGTTAGAACGTTTGTCACCCATCTCCAATAGATCATTATGATGCCCTAAATGCCCAAAGTCTGTATGCCACTAGCTGGAAGGTTCCACAAATTGTGGTTGCTGTTTTCACAAATACAAGTCCAGTCATACTAACGCCTACACACACAGCATGCTGTGCGCCCCACAATTCTGTCAGTGCGTGACAAGGTCTCACGAATTCTTGTTTTGCCATTGGCGTTGTTAAAAACCGTTTCATATGTGGTAACCATGGCAGTTATCTCCTTCGCTCTCACACACACAAGCAAGTACACATACATGACAGCTTTCTCAAGAAGGCACATGCTTTTTGAGTCCATTCATCTCCCTTCGTGCCTGCGGTAGAGCGGCGGCCTTCGCGGACTATGCAGAGGAACAACTCCTCGGCCTAGCCATCGGATCACTTACAACCGTGCATATACGTGAGTAGATTCCGGAAGCCAGCAGCAGTCACGTGCACTGAGAGCAGGAGCTAAGCAGGCGGGTAGAAATGGCACCCCCATCCCAAATCGCTGACTCCGCTAGGATGGGAAGGATTTCGGTGGGTATTATAGCGGTCAGCTGTGAAAAATTCCTAGAAAGCACTATATTACCGTTATTCCGTGAAGTCCCTCACACACATTGTTCACCTGCTTCTTATGACCCACTTTTCTGTGATCAAACCTTCTTTTGTTGGTGTCCAACTCGCTCCCTTGTCCTACCCTATCTTGGACCTGCCTGACTCACGGACTTGTCTGTCTAAAGCCGTGAACTTGGTTCTCGTTTCTGAGTCTTTCTGATCGCATATTTTGAGGTTTGTATATATTTTGTCATGTTGTCCGTCCAATAATTCAGTATCGTAGAAGTTACGGAGCATTCTTGTTTGGGTTTAGGGGTTCGCACGAATTTGGCTACGTGTTGGTCAAGGAGTGTTTTACAGGGTTTGTTTGGGGCAACCTCTTAGAAAGATAGAATCACGACATCGGTGGGTGATAAAACAACAGGTATTGTGTAAAAGATCCTGCGTAAGAGCCGTGGTGACAGTGGAACTGGTAATAAAATTCAGCGGGATGATTAGGGGCTGCATCTACGGTCCGGTCACATGGGAGTTGCAGCTGAACAAAGGGGGTGGTAAGCTAAAGCAACCGTTTGGGGGAATGGCGTGGAGTGTGGCCTCCTTTGTCTGTAAGCCTAAACGAGGGCAACGATAATCTGCAGACCGTGGAACGGTGGTCACAACGATACAGTTATTTTTGACAGAAATGGGGGATTATGTAGCAGAAACTTTTAGGGAGAATCCAGTTTTTTCACCCACAGTTGCCCACGAGTACGGCGGAACATGAGCCAGTGGGCAAATAGTAACAAGAATAATTGATCTTGAAGTAACCCGCATCGTAGCAGAACACACATGATTCAAACGAAAAGTGACCAAGGTGTCTGCCTTGGTTCTTCAGGATTCTTACGACTTCTCAGACAGGCAATTTACTAAGTTGGCTACGAAGTCGTTTTGTGTCTCACGTTTTGTGACAGTGAACGTTTTTGATAACACTGGAGAGTGCGCGAGCGGCCCAATTATCTCTCTCCCGAACACAAAACAAGTTTCTTTAACTTTCATATCTGGTCTATTTGGAGATATTTTATGGACTGGACCTTAAAGAAGGAGATGTAGTCATAAGTTTGAAAACGATTAGCAACAAACAAACTTGTTTTGCGTGAACATATCCACGATTCATTCGCAGGGACGTCCCAAACAGTCCCTCTAAAAACCATTTTGCACCCAGATGGAGCAGTTCCTCTTAATTTGGGAAGCTCTTCACTGGCACCAGCGATGATCTTTCGGCTAATAGCCCCACACAGAAGTTTATAAACAAGGCTCCTCGCAAACGGTTTCAATCTCAATCTACAGTTTTGCTCGGCTTTCTGTCTTAGTTCTTGTGACTGCCTCATCGAATGAATTTCTTACTACGGGTGGACCTTTGAACCCTCAGCTACCCATCATTTTGTAAGATCTTGCCTGTAAAATTAGCTCTCCACCACTCTTTTTAAAATCGGCGCGCAGTGCCCATTGATTCCAGTTTGGTGAAGCGGTCAAGTAACCTGATAATGGCCACATTTGAAGTGGCCGCGCTCTTATCTGCAACTCAATGCACGGGTGTCTGAGGATATGTTCACGACGTATTGAGGGTAAACATTTGCGTCCATCTGGGCATGATATGTGTAAAATCATCTTTTCCCGCATGCAGTATCGTCGTCTCTGAAACGTGTCGTTTGCAGATTCTACTGAATTGTCCAGGAACTTATGTTTCCCTTCAGGCTTGAACACGGGACGTGGTCCGTTACGGAAAGTCAGAACTCCGTGACCTGTATGATTATCCTTCGGTCTCCTTGAAGAACGTTTTGCTGAAACTTGGTTTTGTTGAACCATTTTACCTGTATGGCACCGGCCACACCGGCAATGACCGAGGAAATTCAAAGCGACCCTGACTCGAGGCTCACGCATATGTCAACAGGGGTTTTCTTTCTAATTCAAGGTAGATCACCTTCCTTAGGAAACATTGTTTGACGAAAGCTGAGGTCAAAAGATTTCTCTTAAAATGTTTGCACAGGCAGAGACAAACCTATTGGTATCAAAACCGACTTCTAATAAACTCTGTGGATATAAAACCTTAGTGAATACAAGTGAGGAGGATTACTTTGATTCTTCTGTCAGTTTACTCATTTTCCTACACCTTGGTATTTTTTGGTTTCTTTTCTCAGTGTATTTCATCTTGTTAACCAAGGGGACAAATTTTCAACCACCAACAATGCCACACTGAATAATCTTCAAGAAGAGCAATAAATCACTAAATTTCTTTGTTTCGCCGATGTCGCTATATACCAGTTACAAATCTCGAAACTCGGACTATATACGAAGAAACATTTTCCATGCATCATAGATGGTTTTAAATATCTCTAAAATCGGTATTCTGTTTGGGTGTTCAGTGCCCTGATAGACCCAAGTCAACATTACTGGCTGCGGAATACAAACCGTTCTCTCTCTGCTCGCAATGATGCAAAAATATCTTCACCTCCATGTTCCCTTCAACCTTCATCGACTTACCATTGTGCCCCCTTAAAGCGAAGCCTTACAGTTCACCTCCTTTTACACCCGATAAAGTCAGTTGCTTTTTTCACGCGTTACCGATTCGTTATTCAGTTTCCTGTCTCCTTCCTTGGCGAATAAGGATCACTTACATACGCTCGTTGTCCCTTATGATTAAATACCAATGACATAAAGAATAATAATAAAAAGAATAACAGTAATGATGTACTTTTCGACCACGGTTAAGAGGCACGAGCAAAGGCGTGATCACGGAGTACAACTTTACCTTATACGATCAACTTTGCGTGAAGTTCAAGAGCAGTAGTCAAGGGTGTAAGCACAAAATAACAAAGCTAGCAATAGCTTGAACAGAGTGAACTAATAAAAATGTTTCATGCGGCAAATACAAATCGGATTCTAGGTCCATTTGTGCATTGGCCCCTAGTGCAGATGCCGAAAACATCGTTAGTACTTGCAGCTAGAGAAGCCTTATAAACCTCGCCGTTGCAAGTCATGGCTAAGGCGAGCTTACTGGGTTCTGAGAACGGAGTAAGTTCTGAACAGGGAAAAATGGAAAATTTATGTGAAAGTACACTTGGGGACTTCGATGAATATTTTGGGAACATCGAGTCACGAAGAGGGTTTAACCCCTGAATGAGAGATCTATCGGGGCTCATTAGAGGGAGTAAGTTATGATGAGGGGAAATATGAAAACCTGTGTCGAAGTTCGATCCGAAACACTGGTGAACGTAGAAGGAATAGCAATCTATAAATTTTGAGTTTAATTCCAACGTCAGTAGTCCACATCGTTCAGAAAAATATCTTAATTGGAGGGTCCTGGAATAGTGAAGAACCAATTTCAAGCCGGATACTGTTTGCCGGGGGGGGGGATTTTCGAGAGATATCGGAGTGGGAGATCACTGCATGAGCTCGCGCCTTTATGTGCTGTTACGCTGGCAAATACGTATTGACTTGCCGAGTCTCGGTGTTAGTCGGCGTCATCACTGTGAGCCAAGGGTGAGGAAGATAGGTGGCCTCGATTTAAGATGGTGGGTAAACTTTGTGGTCAACAATTTTCTGTGTTACTCACTCCAGCTGTGATAGCGGAACGTTCCAGATAGGACCCATGAATAACCAGGGAGCGTGTGTCATTGGTAAAGTGCGTCATCCCGTGGGTGAGGGTCATCGGGGATGGTAAGTTGCATGTGTCGAATAATCAGCCGGGTGTGGAGACGCATGACGGACGAAACTGATAACTGTTACCGGCTAGCGTAGTAGCGGGATGCGCATGAGCTGTTATTTGTGTAGGCCCCAGAAGTGATATCGGTGGGAGAGGCGTTGCTTTGGAAGACACTAACCGATCTACTGATAGGCAGTTGGGGGTTTGTTTTGTCACGCAGCTTGATCGCAGTCCCAGGTGCCATGAGAGGTTCCAGCTAGGTCTCTGCCTGCAATATTCGAAGTGTAATCCTTGGTCATCCAGTGTGGAGACTAAGATAATGGGCGGCAATGAACCCGAAATAAGTGGAGGTTTCAGTCTGGACGTTGTTCTAGCTGTGGGTCATGATTACGCACGACGACAAATAATAATCATCTAGGTTTTTATTCAAATGATTAAGTCATGTAAGCTTGCACGGGACTGAGCTATTCTGCTACTGGCTAGTGAAGTCGGGTACACATGGAAGGCCACTGGGCGTAACTCCAAAGGATTAGCGGTTTGCAAGTTGGCATGGCAGGGCTCGGATACCAGACTTTTAGGAGGCCACAGTCAAGCAAATACAGAATAGTTGAACCGACCAAAATGTACGAGCCCCCGTCAGGGTAAAGTCTGTTCAACGATTCACTAATAGATCCATCGAATAATTATCTTCACACCTTCAGGACAGCGTCTAGAAACCTCAAAGCAATGCTTAGCCCAAGTCGATGCGGGACCCAGATAAAAACAAGACAGCTCCGCAAGTTCCGCGGCGCTACTTGTGAGTTAAAATATAAGCACATAATTATCATACGTTTGACAGTAAACTTTAGTTACTACTCAGCCCAAGGGCAGTCAAAAACTGGGGCAATATCTGTACAGTGAGAACAGCTGACGGAAAAGATTCAATAAAATGTATTTGTCCTGCCGTCCAAACAAATAAAGTAAATTCTACACCTCTAATCAGGCCAAAAGAACAACGTCCCGAGTGTGGTGCCAAAAACTTCAGCGCAAGCGGGCCTGACGTTTGCGGTCCACCAAAGTGAGCGAGAAAGTGAAACCGAACCAGAACGAAACAAACTGCCTTGAGTTACTGTGACTCAGTACCGCAAGGAAAGTCCACAAAGTTAGCTCACAGGCAGAGCACTACCAAAAAAGAAAAAAAAATAATGCCTCAAAAGTAGAAAGGCTGGCGATCACAAAACAGTATCAATGAGAGTAAGGTGGTAAAAAGTAGTCCAAGCTCCATAAAGAAAATATATTAAGGTAACGGATGAGGAATTTTCAGTCACTCGCCACTTTGTTATAGCAATCCCCCTCACCTTCGGCTTATGCAGGATGCAGGCCAGTACCGAGGCGGCGATATATGTTTGGACGAGTAGTTCGTGGGTAAAAGAGGGACCGGTACCCCGCCGGCGTAGCACTACATTTGATACTGCCCCTTCTGGCTATCCTATGCTGAATAATGTCTGAGGAACATTAGATTGCAGAAGAAACATATAAGGGTATCGGCGGTGATGCCTGAGAGAAAATTGGTCTCTTACAGAGAAGCGTAGACGTGAGTCCGTCTGTGCCCTTACTCGGTGTTGCTGGCATACTAAGATTATACGTAAATGCGAGCAGGAGAACCTCATGAAGTAGTGATTTCATGGTCACTCTGATTTATAGTCGTTAGCATTCTGCTAAGCAGAACAAGACCAATGTGAGGACGGGTTGGGAAACTCAGAGGGGTGGAAACAAGATGGGGCTGTATTTTCGACACGGAGGCGAGCTCTAACGATCTATATTCAGTGCTCAAGGCAGGCAAAACCAGGGCCTGCTTCATACTGGAAAGTAGCAAGATACACATCTATCGACATCTAGCCCGTGAAGCTCCAAGAGTGGTCCACACAATTTGAGCGCCTGTATTATTTTATGGTTTTGCCACAGTCAAATATCTGGCTATCAGAGAAAACGGAGCTGCTCTTGGTGGGTGCCCACAACTCCCACGCCCCGGCTGAAACATTGGCCGCAAGTGACAAGCAGAGCTGGGAATAGGCCAGCCATGCCAGTCATTCTTTGACAACACTGCAACCCGGAGATATAGGCCACGTGTGACTACGCTAGTATGCCTAGAAGACAAAACAGTAGGTAATTTTCCCCGCATTTTTATGCCGATCTCTCACTTTTTGATGTTGACGTCTTCTCTGTTGTCTTCTCTTCCGAGGTATATGCTATTCTGCTCAATTTCCGCGTCTGTGTTCATACCCATTTCACGAGCTGGGTTTCATCAACTGTTGCTACGTTTACTGCCGCTTACCACGTCCGTAATGGAGACACCGAAATTCATTCCCGTGTAACATTCTACGGCAATAATGCAACAGTGTGTGATTTGATTGGGGATCCTCAGTTATCTTTATGAGTCCAGCAGTTCTTCCGCATAGGGCCTTTGCTTTCAGTCACACCGATCTTATAAAGTATCGTGTCCTGTTCATATTTGCACATCTCTGATACTTTTGTCAAGCTGCTCTTTGTCTGGTCATAATTCGTCGTTTACCTTGGAACTTGATCACCTATCGATGGTGATCTATATTATTACCAAATTTGTAAGCTGTTTGCATATGGTTTTGCAATAGCTGTGCGAATATCATTGATCTACCATGGGCTCAACACCCCTCCTATTAGAAAAAAAGAAGAGAAAAAAGAAGACCTAGTGAGATTGACTTGATCTATATATACCATTATTATCGGGCTGTGAAGGAAATGGGCAACCTCCAACCATCGGTGTCTCCCATCAGCCCAGACCTGACCCTGCGAAAGGGAAAACCCCACACAGCCCTTGTCCGCTTGACTTGCTTTTGGTTCATATGCACGAGACTGACTAAGGTGATAGCAAACTGGTCCCTCCACATATGCTAGTCCAACTCCCGCTCTAATTTTCAACCACCTCGTACCCTCCCATGCACGCCTGGCATGTTTGTTAGCGTCAGCTACAAAACCACCGTGGCTCTGGACAACAAGTCGATACATCAGACGATAGACACGTCTTATCAAAGCGCTAGTTACATCCATGTATATATTAATGTTTATATAAACATACATGTAAGAACGTGGAGAGGGGCGCCCATATTTCTCGCCCACTTATCTATTTTTCCTCCTTTTCGCAAGAAAGCTGCGTTCCTCTTGTCCTAAAATCCAGCCCACTGTCCTGTTTACAGCCTTACCTAACAGCAACCTGCAGCATTGAAACTGTAAATACCCCACGATAGGATCTGTCATATATCCTCTGGATCTATCATATAAGCAAGCCATCTGGGTTCTTAGCGTGTCCCAGCTGCTTCCTTGTGACCCGTTAAACACCACTGTGGGATTTGTCATATATCCCCTGGACCTATTATGCAAACTTGCCATCCAGGTTCTTCGTGTTGCCCAGATGCTTTCTTACGTAGCCCTCAGACCCCATAGTCCAAATGCACCTCCATGGCTTTAATAACCCCTAAATTTAAGACTCCCCGTTGAACGGCCGAATCGGTAAGCAACACTTTTGCCTAGTAGTGCAAACCCAGTTAACCTTCACGAACACCGAATCACAGTACCAACGACTCCTCATTTCACCAAGACCATTGTGTCTCATTTCCAACCTCCGTACTCTTACCTGTTATGTTGCTCACGCCAACCCTCAGCTGGAACATCTCCCAGACTACGATCCTCCCTTTTTCAATCTCAGAACCACCGGCCATCAGGTTGCCTGGCTGTAGTATATCGTGTAGGCAGCTTATCCTTTTCTCTACCCGTCTACAACCGCACCAAAGGCCGGCTACCGCGAATACGATCTAGCCACCGGGTTTCACTCACAAGAAGTCCTAGTAATGCTGCATATGCCCCTCTGAGGCTTACTGAAGAGTTCTCACTAAAAGACCATCCGATATCGAAGCCATTTAATCCACCGTGCGAGGACTCCTAATTAAATAGTGACCGGTCCAGATTGGGCGATGCCCTCCTCCTTCCCATGATAAAACAACGAACACAAGCCGTAGCCAACCCTTGCCCAAAAAGCCCAACACAGACAAATAAAAGCCACAGGAAACTCAACAGAATAATGTATTTGCTAATTTATCAGCATAACCTGGCCTATTGCAATGGTTTTCACCCTTGTCTTGCTTTATTTTGTTCCTCGTGGACACGGCCTTCGGATTGCTGGTTATTCCTTCCTGGAACTTCATCCATCCTCAACCAGCTGCGAAATGCCGACACTAGATGACACACTACTTCTCATGGGAACATTCTCACAGTTTCAGGGGGCGCTATTCCTTTTCATGTCCAAAAATGTATGAAAATTAGTGTTCCTTTGAGAACCTTCATGAAGTTCTTCCCTGTCTCCTTTGTCTCAACGCTAATTATCTTTTTAAGTGAACACGAGTATGCATTATTGACCATTTCCTTGTATCATTCTTGTGAATATTGTATGTCCTGTGTCCTAAGCCAATGTCCTTCTGAACATTTCTACATCAGCCTGATTCATTACTAATGCCCCAGGTGACTCGAAATCAATTCGTACTAGCTGTGTATTCTCTTTTCGCTTTGCTTCATTTAAGCTCTCCCCAGCCTTAATCCATTGTTGCTGTGATGTGCGGATTTCTCTTTGGAATCTGTGAATTTTCCGTCTCATTCCGTGATATAGTAAACACTTATCATGTTTACAGGCGTGCCTCCCGATCACGGTCAAGAAACACACCATCGGTGGACCCTGACCAAGGTCAAGGCCACCCTTGCGTGAAATTCAGGTTGTCTCATTTTCGTTTTTTGCTTATACCACTGTTTAGACTTGTAGCTGTGTCCACCCTAGTATATACCACCTAATAACATGAAATCGTGACCTAGTTGTATATATAACTGCGGCACACCACCGTGCAGACGCTAGTACTTATCGCGAGTTAGAGTAATAGACTATGTTGATTATTTACTGCTCTAATTACATTCAATTATATTCCACATGGCTTATCTAGCAAATCTCCCCTGATTCTCCCCACATTAAAATCTATCTAGCGTTTTTACATCCCATCGCTATAACATAGCTCCTACCTTATTTTCGCTACGCATCCACCGGTGCCCCTTCTGAAGTTTCTGTCCCACTATGCCTTCATTCATTTGGTTTTTGCCATGAGAGCAAACTTTCGTTCCACCCGGTCCACCGACCCCATACTTACAATATACTCTCCCGCAAAACCTGCTGTTGTGACCTTAGCAACATCTAAGTACCTACCGTATCCTGTGGGGTTCAACCTGTGCACACCACAGAGCAAAATTTCTCCTATCTCACTATTCCCCATCGTCCCAAGTCTCCTAATCCCAATTGTATATATAGCTGGTCATATAGCTCACTGTCCGTACTACGTTGCCGCATAGGTCTCATCTAGACCTTTGAGCACAAGCACCCAGGCACACTCCTGGTCTGCTCAGTCCTTTGGCTTATCTCTGTCTAGTTGACCGATTTCCTGCTACCTTTTTACCTCCGTCTTATATTCCTACTTATCATGCTATCCCGGTCCCCAACCACTACTCGGAAAATCCGTATCACTAAAGCTGGAAAATCCAAATACACCTAACCCCACCCAAAAACCAGGCCGTGCTCTGTCACCCTCGTTAACGTCGACGGTGAAGCTTCTAATAGCCCTAATGGCCTTAAGCAGAGTTTCGTCGAACTTAGTAACAAGGTCGAGCTGATCGGTGAAATCCTTTCAAAGGTACCACCCCTGGCTACTCTCCCTGACCCTGTAGCCGCTACATCGCCCAAGAACTTGGTTTCGGTGGGACACCTCCTCGACTCCGTGTCTGCTGAAATATACCACCGCATTGCCAACTCCAAGAACGCAGTGGTTTTTAATGTTCCAGACAGCTTACCACTTTCCTTGGCCAAACACAACATACAAAGTTCGTGCAACATGGCTCACTACAGATGCCATTGCAGGAGGCGACGTAAAAGGTCCCAGCGACATAGTTGCCCCCTGCTATTCCAATTCACGGACGACCTAACAGCTACAGAGTTCATTAGCAACAAGTCGACAATTGCTGCCCTTTTGCCGTATATAGACATCAATATATTCTCTGATAAAACCCCCCTCCAACGGGAAATATTTCTCTCGCTGAGAAGTAACTCCGCCTTGCCCATGCAGGCTGACCCCACTGTAACCGACATGAAAGTTACCCAATGCCCCTCTGTCAAGAAGTCAAAGGCGAGCCCAGCGCCTCACCCTGCCTGCCTACAAACTGTCGACTTAGATATGACTGACTCCCCACCCCCGGTTCCGCTTCCACACAAACGCCCTTTTTTACCACCTCCCTCAGTAGCCTCTACCAGCAGCAGCTCTCGCTCCCCGACCACAGGCCCCAAGCGGCACCCCACTTCAGCAATAAAGCCGCGCTCCCCCGTCATAGTCTCTGAGCCAAGACAAGACCCTGGTACAACCATCAGCCCCCGCCGTAATACTTCCAATCCGTCCTCCGAGCCATTGACAAGTGTTGTCACCCGCCGCTCTCGTTCTAACGACTCTACCAACTACCCACCAGCTCCTAGCTCAGCCGCGACACTTCGTTTCTATCCTCATAAGTGCCGCTTTAATCCCCCCATAAGCCTATCTGGTACTCCTACCAGGTCCGCACTTGCCCAACTAATCACCCCCCACACTACCCCCCACTCTCAATCGGCTTCTGTTTATAGCGTACTCTCGGATCCTCCAGGTGATAACCAACCGGGCAACCTTTCGGATTCGTCTAACGCCATCGTCCCTGTATGCAAGAGTGACCTTCAGGGCCTTGCCAGTGCCTCGCACCCCCTTCCACTGTCTTTTCCTCTCTCTGATCGCATGGGTCACACCAATCCTCCATCTCCGGTGCTACCGTATATCCCTCCCTGCCCCTCAGACACCAACCTTCCATACTATAGCCCCAGCATGCCTCGCTGTTCCACCCTGCTCACCTCCACCAACCCTCACCTAACCCTGAAGTACCACGTGCATACCCTAGCAGATACTCTAGGTTCGTACCTGTATCCCGCCTCCTCGCTCCACCTCCCCACTTGCCAGCTCCCCTGCCCCTCATGAGCCTCCAAACCTTTCCAAATTTCGCCACTCCCTTCCCGCCCCCCACCCCACACTACGTTCAAGTTACTCTCCCACATGCCTTCACCCCCATACCGACCTACCGGCCCTACACTGACTCTGCCCAACAGGTAGGTTACCTGCAGTCAAGATCTCGTTTTTTTCCTGACGGGTGCCCTCCTCACCCTTGGCCATATTGCTAGTCGCCCTATGGACCATATCCATAAACTTTCACAGACTCATATCACTGATCGCTCCCCACTCGATGTCATGCCAATTAGCACCTTACACCATGCACTCCCTCCCGTCCACCCGCTTCGACAGATATTCTTAACCTCTCACTTTGCCATATGGTGCCTCCTCCCTCTGCACCGTGTGACACCCCTCCGGCCCACATCAGCGGTGTGCTGCACACCCACCGTATTGATCACCCACAGCGATCGGCTGTGCCTAATGCTAACGCTTCTCCTATTTTCCGTCCCCCACCCAACACTGCCTGCCCTCCCCCTTCTACTGACGCTCTATCCCCACTGAGACCCAACTCCTATCGCCACAGCGATCCCAATAGTCCTGCACCTGGCATCCATGCATTGCACACACCGACTCTGAACTCATTCCTACTAGTTCTTATTAACGCTCACTCAATAATTAGAAAAATATCGCACCTGCGATCTTTGGCATTTACGTCAAACGCTGACATTATACTTGTAGCTGAATCCTGGCTGTCAGATGATGCTTCGCTTGACCTTGTTTGCATAGCTGGGTATCAATGCTTCTCGAACACCCAACAGTCCAGGCGTGGAGGGGGCTGTTTAGCCTTTGTCAAATGCACTATCCACGCTGGTGTTATTGACCACCCCTCTCTTCTTATTGAGGGTTCTTTATGGCTATCTATTCACGCCTCCGGCCAGAACCTCCTCCTTGGCTGCGTCTACTTCCCCCCGGGTCTGGAGCCTGCAGAACTGACTCTGCCGTGGATGTCTTCAATGCTGCGCTTGACTACCCTGCCAGTGCAAAAATTATTGCAGGTGACTTTAACTTTCCTTCAATTTGCTGGTCCTCCTATACTAGCCCTCCCGCCTTCTCCACCTTCCTTTCTTGTGTCCGTCTTGGTGGATGGACCCAACATGTCGCCTGCCCTACTAGGGGGAACAACATCTTGGACCTAGTATTCTCCATTGATGTTCCTGATATGATCACCCAGACTACTGATCACTTCCCGGGTAGTGACCGCCGTATTGTCAGGTGCAAGTTCAGCCGATGCAATCCTCTCCTTCTGTTCTGACTTCCTACCGTTCCTGTAACTGGCTCCTAGTGCCCATGATAATCCGCTCCCTTAACTGGGACACATTTTTTCTTTCATCCGATCCCCTCACTGTTATGAATTCTCTCTACTCCAACCTCCTACACCGCCTAAATACCGGCAACCCATGTGCCGATCCACGCCCCAAATCCAGCAGCTCACGCCTGTCACTTTTAGAGCATAAGCTGTCTAAGCTGCAACTTACCTTCGCTAGATCACACGACTTTACAATTCTCCTGCGCATAAACCAGCTACAACTGAGGCCGCGTTGCATGGTCGATTCGGATCTGAGAAGACAAGAGGCCATTGCCCTAGCACACCCCAACAAAACTGGCTACCTGTCCAACCTGCTTAGTAAAAGGTCCAATCAATCCAATCATATCTCGCCCAAGTTCCTCATCTGCGGCTCATCTACCGCTAATACTCCAGCATCTATTTCTGAAGCCTTCAGTGAGCATTTTTCTTCCTCCCTTATAAGCTGTCTTGGTATTCCCCCTCCTACAATCCACCCCTGCACCTCTGCCTCTCTTTCATCGATTCCCTTTACCCATCTAGAAATTGAAAAATCGGTTTCTTCTATTAAATCCTCCCCGAAACCGGGACCAGATGATCTCCCACCGGCCCTCCTCCGTTTCGGTAGTCCTGACCTCCTTTTATTGTTACTTAATATGTATACCATCTCCATGCTTCACAGTTCCGTCCCACCTCAATGGAAACCCTCTGTTATAGTTCCGCGCTTCAAAAAGGGCGCATTACACGACCCAGATAACTATCGGCCCATTAATCACATCCCAGTAGTCTGCAAAATTATGGAGAGAATTATCAAAAAACACATTGTCCAGTACCTCTTATCTAACAACCTGCTGAACCCTGGTCAGCATGGTTTCTTGAACTCCCGTTCCTGCTCTTCATACCAGCTTGACTTTCTTAATGTCCTATCGTCTGCTGCCGACCCCGGCAAATCTGTAATTGTCCTGTACCTCGACATGTCTAAGGCTTTTGACCGTGTTCCCCATATTCATCTGTTGGCCAAAATCCGATCTCTTGGTATTACTGACCCTCTCCTCTCCTGGCTATCCTCCTATCTCTCTCACAGATCACGAGCCGTGCTCGTCGACGGCCACCTATCTTCCGCCAAACCAATTACTAGCGGCGTCATCCAAGGCAGTGCCCTAGGCCCATTACTATTCCTTATTTACATCAATGACATTTTCTCTTCTATTCGACACGGCACTCCTTTCCTCTTCGCCGACGATATAAAAATAGTGTACTCTTTCCTCCCTAGTGACCTATCCGAGACTCTGTGCAACATATCGCATGACTCACTCGTTCTCCAATTTTGGTGCCTCTCTTGATTCATTACCTCTAGCCTCTGGCCACGTTCCTCTATTGTATCTCTTGAGAGCGTTCAGCGTACTTTCACCAAAACGCTTTTGGGCGTATCCCTAGCCCTAACATACCGCCAGCGCTGTGAGCTCCTACAAATTGAGCTTTTACGGATTCGTCGCATGAGGCTCAACCTGATTTTCCTCTTTAAGCTAATCCATAAACTGGCCTACACCTCTTATCCCATCTCATTCGCTGCGCCCTGCTCCTACCCCATCCGACACCATGCCTTCTCTCTCTCACTGTCCATCATTCTAATCTCTGTCTGAAGTCCCGATTCTTTCTGTCAGCCTATTCCAAAATGTGGAATAAGCTGCCCCTTAGCTTACGCAGTGCCTCCTCAATGTTCGCTTTTAGGCGCGCACTTTTGTCATACTTAACAGTCCCCAATGCTATACTGCTCACCAATGAGCTCGTCTCCGCCGAGCTGGACTTTGAAAGAAGCCTCACACTGTAACTCTTCTACCTCTGCGCCACAGGCCACTAGGTACACCCCGCGAACTAAGGCCATTGCCTTCAATGATCCATAGCGAACCTACCTCCTGCCATCATAAGATAACCCTATTGCTCACCTACGTTCATCTCTTATTCATCATATTCACTTTTGTTCTCCTCAGTATCCGTTGATTCTCAGCTAGGGCACACCCAGACTGCGCTTCTTTATCCATTTTCCCTTTTCAGTGACCCTCCGTGACGGCCAACCACTTCGGGCGCTGTACTTACCATCTCCCTGGCAGGTGCACCTGGGTAATATTGCTACACGGTCGTTTACCACTCGCTGTTTCCGTTGGCTCTCCTGTCCATGGTCTCGCGTCTTGGTCAATCGTTCCTGGTTCACGCACCTCCATCGCGGTCGCTTTGTCCCCTGTACAATTATCCATGAACACTCGTGCCACTCCCAACTGTGCGAGGCGCGGTCAGATCCACAGCTATGGCCGGCGCACATCGGGCTTGCAGGCCGTCTGCAACGATGTGCGAGCTCAAATAGACCGGTGGATCACACCTCCTGCGTTCACTTCACGAAGTGTTTTTCAGGTCGGGTGCCCAGCGCACGGCCAGTCTCACCCACTAGCACCGGTTGCGGATGGCACGCTCTAACTTTTCTTGGACCACCGAATCCAATGCTGTCGGTTGAAAATTGCATGCTCCTCATCCTTTTTCCGCCACAGCTTGTTCGCCTATAGCTCTTATCATCTGTTCCCACGTCCCATTTTTGTCGCCCTACCACGGTATTCACACCTACCCGTTTTGTCCTTCCTCCTATCGCCTCTCTACATCAACTTTCACTGCATTGAGTCACTATCGTCCTAACCACTCTTCTATGTCGATGCTCGCCAATATCTCTTTTCCCACCTGCCGTAATTGCTGGCTTCTATCATCTATGCGCTTGATGTTACCCTCTGCTCAGAACGCCCATTGATAGCTTCTTCAAACCTGTCGTTCTGTTAAATCCCTCCTCATGCCTAATGCCATGATGCACCAATCGCACCCGCACCCATGACCAATCCGCATATCAGAACTTGCCGCTCCAAACTTCGCATCTTTTACAGTCGTATTTACTATCTAATCACCACCACCGTATCTTCTTCACTTGGCTCCGCGATTCCTCTGTGGTTCTTTCCAGTGTCCTGATTAGTATCCACGTGTGCAATTGTCTGCCGGCACACAGCTCTCCAGCTCCATTGCCCCAACTCCGTTGCGCATTCATTTTTTGTGGCCTTTTTGTTCTATTGCTGGTTCACTTATCTCGGGGCGTCCCGCTTCCTTGCCCGCCTCCTCCGTGTTTCATCTGCAGTAAAATGATCTGATTGGTCATTTCTTACCTGTGTCTCCTCGGTCATTGCTTTCATCCCTTGATCCGTTTATTGCTCGCTACAGGCATTTTTCTGTACCTTCCAGTGTGGTCCGCTTTTCCATGTTCCACCACTGTAATGACAACGTTACGTCACGGTGTTCTTTTACAGTTCCAAATTGTTTGACCTGTCACTACCCGATTCCTCTGGTCCGTCACTACATCTCGCACCTGCATTGATCAAATAATTAGACCCATTCTTACCTGTTTTCCTTGATCCTGTCTTTCATCTTCACTCTTCCATGAACTGCTCCTCACAGCCTTCATCACTTCTGTGCTTTCGCATTCTATTTTTCTCTCCGCTGGGCTGCCACGTGCACTTGTCATGAAGTTAATCCACCACGATATTCCAAAGTTAATTCTACAACCATATGGTCTAACATTACCTAATACTTCTAATGACTGATAATTTCTTTCTAGGACCCTATTGTTATTGCTCCTGCTTCTCTTATACCTATATATATATAATAAATCTACATGTATATATATAAACTTACGCATATATATCTATGTGCACGCGCTCTGCATCTTGCAGTTCCTCACAGGCCATTTCTCTTGCTATCATCCCAACAACCGTCATCATAGGCATCCATCAACTCTACATTTGTGCCTCACATCTACCGTATCCAATCCTTTGAAATCGTTTTTGTCATCTGATCATCCCTCTACGTCTTGCATTGCTTGCTGCCTGTTTTACGGTGAGTTTTGTGTCCTGTCCGCCGACAATCCACTGCAAAGTACCAATGCCTCGTTGATATCTAATCCACTGCAGTGCACCTCACCTTTTTCTCCATCGTTCCTCGCTACTGCAGTTTCTTATACCGATTTCCAGCCCTTCTCATGTTTATCAGTCGGCCTTTTTATGTAACTGCTCGGACCAGCCATTCGATAGTGTCTTGTGGTCCAACCTTAATGATGGCCAAATTGACGTTATTGGTGATTACTGAAGAAAATGGTTGGAGTTGATGAAAACACTTTTGGGGAAAATAAGAATGGTGTTCCTACTTTTGCGGCGACTTTTGTTTAAGTTAGCCACTTCGTAGTATATAAGATTTGCGCAAGGCTGTTACCGCTCACACCTGTTAACTGTCATGGCCGTTGCACGTGCTTTCGTTGATGACTCTGAGACTTTCTGCAGACATGTAAAAGATGCCTATAAATTATTCTCAAGGTTCGAGCAAGACTTTCGGTTATTTCAGCAGCATACTTTCACCTCGTTTTACGTGAATGAGAGTGTTACTGCTGAGAATTGGCTTCGTACACATCCGGGTGCACTGCCGAAAAATTTCCCATACTATCGGGTTAAATTTTGCTGCGTGCACAATCGACGGCGAAATAGGACAGCCATCAAGTATGCAAAGCACAGTAAATCTATCTTTACTTTCCAGATGTCAGAATACTCAATGCCCGGCCTTCTTGAGGATCCGTGCCGTCGGAATGCAATACAAAGTCGTTGGTCAATGTCTGCAGCATAACTATGATTTTCATCTAATCAGCGATAGGTTCTACCATCGTAATAGGCGTTTGACTCCCGAACAAGAGTCACACATGTTAGAACTGATGGGCACTTTCGGCCGATCCAGTGAAATGTGTGAATACGCTCGCCAGAAGTTCAACTGGTTGTTCACATTTAGGGATAATTACTACTTGAGGGCCAAGGCGAATGCCGTAGATAACCGTAGTGATGTGCTTAAGGTTCAACAACTAATGACTGGAAGGGGTTATTTGCGAATCATATCGCGGGAAGGCGTAGTTAGGTACGCGTTTCACATTCCACAGACCATTAAGTCTCTGGCTGATAAATATAGTGAGGTACTGCTAGCGGATGCCACCCACCAGCTGAACTGCGGTGGCTACCTTCTTTGGCACTGCATGTTGATAGACAATATTGGCCCATGTCGTTCAATTTTCTACGCCCTGCTTCCTAACGAGAGCAGTGCTAGTTATCTGCGTGCAATCACCGAAATGAGGGCCCGTTTACCGGGGACAGCGAACGTGAAGACAGTCATATTAGATCGAAGCTTAGCGCAGTACAAGGGATTTGCGGTTACGTAACCCGGAGCAAAATTCGTTTTCTGTTGGTTCCACGTTCTTAGGGATATGAAGCGCCATTGTTATCGCTTGCACGGCTTGTCCTTAAATGACAAGCAACGCGTCCATCAATGGATGCGAAATTTGGATTACGCCTCAACTAAGGTGATATTTGATAGATTTAGGTCCGCCATTCTTGGCCGTAGTGCAGAAGCTATGAATTACTTGAACCGAACTTGGTTGCCGTATGAAGCAATGTGGGCGGGTTATAGTGTAATGGATAAGGAAACCTTCGGTACGTTTACTACCAACAGGGTCGAGGTTGAGAATCGCCACCTGAAGGAAGGGCTATCTGCCAGATCGTCTTTGGTAGATTTTTTCACTAGAATATTGAAACGAACAAAGGATTCAGATGAAGCTAGGCGCCGTAGACTAAGTAAGCAGTTAGTTGGTTCCTTCCGATCGTCTGCTGGAATGGATAAGTACCCAGGGTTTTTGACCAGATTAAGTACCACCGCTCGTGTCGCACTTGAGAAACACGTGCGTTTGCATCAGGTTAGGAGCATCTTTCCTAATGGCGGCAGACGGTTTCTCATGTGCCGTCGGTCATGTAAAGTGACTGTTAGAATGGGTCTTCACCCTAGTTGCACTTGTTGCTTCTTTAAACAGTGGTCGATATCATGCAGTCATATTTTGCATGTGACTGACAAAATAGGATATGGATTCCATAGACTAGCCGTCGGTCGATGGGCTGTTGACGTTCGACTTCCGTTGTCGGTTGGAATGCCAACAACGTTGTTGGCGGAAATGGACGAAATTCCGCCCCCGTACAACCCTAGCCACAAGTTGTCCGTCAGTGAAGACTTCGAGAAGGATATGTCGGTCGCGTTAGGAAGCTTGGGTCACGATAAATGGGTACGTTATGTTAGTCAGCTGAAGAACTTAGCCACAGTCATAGGGTCGGGACGAGATTTTGACATAAGTTGCATTGACAAAGCGACCAATACGAGGTAGACTTGGGCAACCTTCACGCTGTTAATAGGTACCTGGGGAAAGTAAGTGGCACAAGATGTACGCATACGGTTACGCAAATACCCAGCACGTCACGAGCACCGGTCACTCCTACTTCCTCAAAAGGTAAGGCGACAGTAGTGCTTAGAAACACGGATGAACAAGACATCCAGCTGATAGGGCATCCTTTGCAGCTATTACAGTTCAGGCGTTTGCACACTACAACCTCCGCACAATACCGGATCCAGAAGGAAAGGCGCCGTCTGGGAAGGCCGCATTCACCGATCGTGGAAAAAGAGTACAGTGTCTGTCATCTTCGGGATCCCAAAGTGGATTTTGACAAGGAAACCGAGTGGGTGCAGTGCAGCCGTTGCCCGCGTTGGACGCACTATCAATGTGCAAATTTCGGAAACGAGGAGAACTACTTTTGCTTCCACTGTCTGGCTGGTGAAAATAGTTGGGTAACAATTGCGATTTTCATTTTGCCTTGTACAAAGTAAAACCAGATAATAAATGTTTCCATTTCTGCTTTACAGACAGAACACGGCAAAACATCACAACGTTCGATCCACCGTTATGACCGTAGAACTTCGGCACGGAAGTGTGCATGAAAGGATCATTTGTACCATTGAACCACCATCTTTCAATACAATTCTTATTATTCATTTTGTCCTCCATTTTGCATTTGCTACGGAATGGGTCCATCAGTTACGTGCAACGTATTACGATGTGGGTGGTTTATGTGTGGGCAGGTGCGCCTAATGGGCGTCGTGCTTCAGCTCGCGTAATTAGAGGTTGGCTTGGTTGCGTGCCATCTTACAATATTGCGGTCAAGGAAACAAAATCGTTCACGCTGGAGTGGATCGACTAATTCCATAACAGTAATCCCCAAACGTATCGGATCATCATCACGGTTATTTATAGGTATATACATATATATGTATATACGGATCTATGCACACATAAGTACATATATATATGTATATAAATGTAAGCATCTATATTTAGATACGTATGTAAATACACATGTATTCATTTACATATAAATATATATATATATATATGTATATATATATATATGTATGTATATACATGTACTTACGTGTGCATAGATCCGTATGCACACATAAATATATTCATATATAAATAAATATATACACAATAATAGATAAATAGACAAATACGTGCCTACGTGTGCATATATGCTTATAAAAATATATAGATATATATATATAATTATATATATATATATATAATATGATTCATCATGCAGCCTGAACGCTCAACTCACCATTGAAAACCATGGAAGCACTGTACAGCTGTTTCATCCTTGTTGGGAATCATCAGCAGTGCACATCCACCGAGCCCCCACGGGGACTCGAACCCGGGGTGAACGATTGTGAATCGAACACCTTAACCACAAGCCTATCCGGGCTGGCTCTCAACGGTTTGTTGAACATCTACACTACCTGATATAGCACCCTTCCGTCACTGGCTTTTGAACGGTAACAACCCGCTTCCCACACAGCGATCGACTCCTATGATGGATGACTTCTCTGTAGAGGCCTAAGTACAACGAAGGCATTCCGTTATGAACAACCTACAGAGCTTGGTTACTATTTTCAAATGAGTAGTAGGAGATCAGATTTGTATATAATATGATTCATCATGCAGCTTGAACGCTCAACTCACCATTGAAAACCATGGAAGCACTGTACAGCTGTTTCATCCTTGTTGGGAATCATCAGCAGTGCACATCCACCGAGCCCCCACGGGGACTCGAACCCGGGGTGAACGATTGTGAATCGAACACCTTAACCACAAGGCTATCCGGGCTGGCTCTCAACGGTTTGTTGAACATCTACACTACCTGATATAGCACCCTTCCGTCACTGGCTTTTGAACGGTAACAACCCGCTTCCCACACAGCGATCGACTCCTATGATGGATGACTTCTCTGTAGAGGCCTAAGTACAACGAAGGCATTCCGTTATGAACAACCTACAGAGCTTGGTTACTATTTTCAAATGAGTAGTAGGAGATCAGATTTGTATATAATATGATTCATCATGCAGCTTGAACGCTCAACTCACCATTGAAAACCATGGAAGCACTGTACAGCTGTTTCATCCTTGTTGGGAATCATCAGCAGTGCACATCCACCGAGCCCCCACGGGGACTCGAACCCGGGGTGAACGATTGTGAATCGAACACCTTAACCACAAGCCTATCCGGGCTGGCTCTCAACGGTTTGTTGAACATCTACACTACCTGATATAGCACCCTTCCGTCACTGGCTTTTGAACGGTAACAACCCGCTTCCCACACAGCGATCGACTCCTATGATGGATTGTAGCGGCTTCGCAGACACCAAATTCAATAAAATACAATTGCGAGCTTAGGGCTTAGGCGCGCTTTGTTTAAGTCCACCGGTGTGAAAATAAGAACACGTGAAAAAGAAGAAGAACCTTCGTCACACTACGTCAAAACAGCAAGGCGCGCTCCAGCTCATCAGCTCTGGTGATTAGCTAGATCAGCCTCCCTTCTCCTGTACTTCATACAGGGCAATCAATACAAGTACAAAAACCATCAATCGCTGTCGTTCTGCGTCTTTATTCGCTGGACGGGAATTGAGTCAACAAGTCGTGCGTTCGACCAAATTGGTGAGCCCGTTCCAAGTTATTATTAATTTTTATTTATTTATTATATCGTCCGTGCCCTTCAGCGTTCCTTTTGTTTTCGTTGTGCACATACGTATTGAGCCTTTTTTGGTGTTAATTTCGATCAGCCATCGTATATTTATTTTGCTGTCTATTTGATATGGATGACGCTAAGTTAACTATGTCTGACCCTGCGGTGCCTGAAACGCTCTCTATTGCGCGCCCAGTGAAAGCGTTACCTTTCATTCCGGGTAATCCCTCTCTTTGGCTGACTCATCTGGAAGCACAGTTTGCTGCCTCTAGAATCACCTCCCAGCAACAGAAGTATGTGCATCTCACTGATGAACTTCCTTTAAATATTCTTGAAGCTGTCGAGGATATCATCTCCAACCCACCCACGGACAAGCCTTATGATATGCTTCGCCAGGCTATCTTAGATCGCACCGGGGTCTCCGACTCAAACCGTCTTCGTCAGCTGCTAAGTGGCATTTCCCTCGGTGACCAGAAGCCTTCACAGCTTCTGCGTCGTATGCGACAGCTGGCCAAGGGCATCCAAGTTGGTGACATGATGTTGCGAGAATTGTGGATGCAGCAGCTACCCCAACAAGCGCAATGCACTCTGGCCCTTCTCGTAGATGAAGTCTCACTAGACAGACTGGCTTTGGCGGCGGACCGCTTTATGGAAACCGCCTCCGCCCAAATTAGTCAGTGTGTTCGTTCGTCCACAACCACTACGGAGGTGACTCTCACAGATTTAGCTGCACAACTCAGTGCCCTTCGGGCGGACGTGACCGCTATTCAGTCTTCACGTTCGGCACGTCGTAGCCGCTCCCCAACTCGCACCCGTCGGCCTATTGCCGCTCGCAGTCCTCCTAGGCTATCCTCTCCCGATGCACACACTTGGACATGGTGTTGGTATCACCGCCAGTATCGTGCCAGCGGCAGGAAGTGTACACCCCCGTGCACGTTCCACGACAACCAGGGAAACTCGTCGGCCAACGTGTAGGTACGGCAGCGCTCGTTGGCCTCCCTACACCCTGCCGTCTTCTATTTATCAAGGACCTCATCTCCCACCGTCAGTTTTTGATTGACACTGGCGCACAGATCAGTGTCGTTCCCCCTAACCCTTCTGATCGTCAGCACCAGCAAACTTTAGAGCTTCAGGCCGCCAATGGGTCTCGTATATCCACTTTTGGTACTAGGCGTCTCAAGTTAGATCTGGGGTTGCGTCGTTTTTTTCAGTGGACTTTTGTCATTGCTGACGTTTCCCAGCCCATCTTAGGAGTTGATTTTCTGCATCATTTCAACCTTTCGTTACATCCCGCTTCTCGTAAGTTAACCGACCCTGTGACTCATCGTGCTGTTGTTGGATCTGTCTGCTTGGTCAACGTTGTTCGACCGTCCGTAGCTCCTATCGCCAACGATACCTTCGCCAAAATTTTAGCAGAGTTTCCGTCTCTAACCGGACCGGCAAACCACTTACCCATGGTGCGCTCGGCTGTTGTACATCACATCAGTACCGCTGGACCTCCTGTTTTGCCCGTCCGCGTCGCCTAGCCCCAGACAAACTGGCCGTCGCTCGTCTTGAATTCCAGAAAATGCTGGACCTAGGCATCATCCGTCCTTCGAACAGCCCGTGGGCCTCTCCATTGCACATGGTGCCGAAGAGAACTTCGGGCGACTGGCGTCCGTGTGGTGACTATCGTCGCCTCAATCAGGTCACAACGCCAGATCGATATCCTGTGCCTCACATTCATGATATCACGTCTGCTCTGTCTGGATCCACCATCTTCAGCAAAATCGACCTGGTCCGGGCCTATCATCAAATTCCGGTCGCCGACGAGGACGTTGCAAAAACCGCCGTTACCACTCCGTTTGGTCTATTTGAGTTTCTCCGTATGCCATTTGGCTTGCGCAACGCGTCCCAAACGTTCCAGCGGTTTATTGACGGTGTTACCCGCGGACTGCCCTTCGTTCACGCTTACATCGATGATATTCTTGTCGCTAGCCCCAGCGTTGACGAACATCAGCTTCATCTTCGACAGCTCTTTCAGCGGTTAACAGAGCACGGTGTTACCATCAATGCCGCCAAGACTGAATTAGGGAAGCCGTCATTGCTCTTCCTCGGCCACATCATCGACGCCAACGGCATTCGTCCGGCTGAAACAAAGGTCAGTGATATTGCTGAATTTCCACTTCCACAGTCCTTCAAACAGCTTAAACGTTTTAACGGCTTTGTCAATTATTACCGCCGGTTCATCCCACACTGCGCCACCCTGATGCAACCGCTCACTGATCTTTTGCGGGGCAAACAACGAACCCTCATCTGGACCGATCAAGCCCAGGAGGCCTTTTCTCAGCTCAAACAGGCCTTGTCGTCTGCGGTTCTTCTCCGTCATCCGGATCCCCATGCTCCCGTCAGTATCGCTGTTGATGCTTCCGATGTCGCACTTGGCTGCGTTCTCCAGCAGGCCGTGGACGGCGCCTGGGAGCCTCTGGCTTTTCACTCACGCCGCCTGTCTTCCGCAGAATCCAAATACAGTGCGTTTGGTCGTGAGTTACTTGCCGTCTACACCGCCATACGTCACTTTCGCCACGCTCTGGAAGGACGGGAATTCATCATTTTCACAGATCACAAGCCACTACCGTATGCTTTCCGCAACGCGTCTGATCGTCATTCCCCACGAGAAATTCGCCAGCTGGATTTCATATCGCAATTTTCTACCGACATTCGTCATATCTCCGGGTCAGCTAATGTGGCTGCAGATACTCTTTCCAGGATCCACAGTCTCGGGTCGCCCGCTGCTCTCGGTATCAATCTCGAGGACCTGGCACAAAGCCAGCAGGATCCTGAGTTTCAACAAACCATTCGCGATACAAGTCTACGAGTGCGGGCTTTGCCTCTTCCGTCATCTGCTGGCACTATCCTCTGCGACACCACCTTGGATCACCCAAGGCCAATCGTACCACTTTCACATCGCCGTCCAATTTTCGATGTGTTGCACGGTCTATCCCATCCGGGTATCAAGGCCACATGCAAACTAGTCCGTGCCCGATTTGTTTGGCCAAACATGGATCGCGACGTTCGTCAATGGGCACGTAACTGCATTGCTTGTCAGCGAGCCAAAATACAGCGACATACCACCAGTCCAGTCGGAAATTTTGAGACTCCAGACGCCCGTTTCGCTCACGTGCACGTCGACATTGTGGGACCTTTGCCACCATCCCGAGGTATGATCTATCTACTCACTTGTATTGATCGTTTCACTCGTTGGCCGGAGGCCATACCCATTCCGGATGTATCCAGTGAAACTGTCGCCCGTGCGTTCATGGAACACTGGATTTCCCGCTTTGGTTGTCCTACCACAGTAACCACCGATCGAGGAGCTCAGTTTGAATCTGCCACTTTCGACAATCTCCTCCAACTGACTGGCACTAAGCGTATTCGCACCACAGCTTATCATCCCCAGGCAAATGGCTTGGTCGAACGTTTTCACCGGCACCTCAAAACTTCGCTCAGTGCTCACAACAATCCTCAGTGGACGGACGTCTTACCACTGGTTTTATTGGGCATTCGCAATACGTTGCGCAGCGACACTCCCTGCACACCTGCGTCCATGACATTCGGCACCACCGCTCGTCTCCCTGGTGAATTTGTCGCACCCAAGGTGAGCGCACCTTTCCCCAACCTTGGAGACTACACTCAACGTCTCATGATCTACATGCGTCAGAAGATTGGTATTCCTGTCCGTTCGACAGATCGGCCGTCGTTTATTCCCAGTCACCTACATACGTGCACGCACGTTTTTCTGCGTACGCCGAGCCGCCGCCCGTTGACTCCAGCTTATTCTGGCCCGCACAAAGTCATTCGGCGTTTAGAAAAAACGTTCATCATCGATCTCAATGGTCGGCAAGAAACCGTCAGCATCGACCGCCTTAAGCCAGCGTTCGTCGACTCGGAAACCCAGCCTACGCCGTTGCCCGTCGATGGTAAAAACACAGACGTTTGCCCGACCCCAACAACATCTAGCTCCAGCACGCGTGAGTCACAGGTCGACCCCCCATCACGTTCCACCAGGTCTGGTAGGCATGTTCGTTTCCCTGCACGATTCGTTGACTTTATTGTTCTTACATAGATTTCCCCTTTTGATTGCATACTGTATCCAGTTTTTCTTATCTCTTCTAGGGTCAGTCGTTGTTTACCTAGGAAGGATCTGGCACACCACTAACAATGGACATGTGTCACTATATGAACATTACCATTTTTTGTTGTTGTTGTTGTTGCCTACGTGCCTTGTACATGGTTTGGCACGTCCCTGTCCCCACTTAAGGTTTCTAGATAGAGAGCACGGGGAGAGGATACCCCACCAGTTCACGCGTGAGTAACCTTCTCTGCGGCTATATATGGCCCAGAGGTCCTTAGATCACCTTAGAGGTGCTGAGCACAAACCTTTTCCAGCTGGAACTATTCAGCTGGTTTTTGGCTCAACTCACGACGCTCTCTTAGGTCGAAGTTCTCCTACTCGGTCGTCCTTCTGGAGGGGGACTGATGTAGCGGCTTCGCAGACACCAAATTCAATAAAATACAATTGCGAGCTTAGAGCTTAGGCGCGCTTTGTTTAAGTCCACCGGTGTGAAAATAAGAACACGTGAAAAAGAAGAAGAACCTTCGTCACACTACGTCAAAACAGCAAGGCGCGCTCCAGCTCATCAGCTCTGGTGATTAGCTAGATCAGCCTCCCTTCTCCTGTACTTCATACAGGGCAATCAATACAAGTACAAAAACCATCAATCGCTGTCGTTCTGCGTCTTTATTCGCTGGACGGGAATTGAGTCAACAAGTCGTGCGTTCGACCAAAGGATGACTTCTCTGTAGAGGCCTGAGTACAACGAAGGCATTCCGTTATGAACAACCTACAGAGCTTGGTTACTATTTTCAAATGAGTAGTAGGAGATCAGATTTGTATATAATATGATTCATCATGCAGCTTGCACGCTCAACTCACCATTGAAAACCATGGAAGCACTGTACAGCTGTTTCATCCTTGTTGGGAATCATCAGCAGTGCACATCCACCGCCTTGTGGTTAAGGTGTTCTATTCACAATCGTTCACCCCGGGTTCGAGTCCCCGTGGGGGCTCGGTGGATGTGCACTGCTGATGATTCCCAACAAGGATGAAACAGCTGTACAGTGCTTCCATGGTTTTCAATGGTGAGTTGAGCGTTCAAGCTGCATGATGAATCATTTTATATACAAATCTAATCTCCTACTACTCATTTGCAATTATATATATATATATATATATATACAAATGTGTTGACGTGTGCACATACACATATAGATATATACACATATTTACATTCTTATATATATATATATGAACATTTATATGGGGAATACAGAACACCTACCTACATTATTTAGGTATACACATACAATTGGTGCTTACGCCTTCTTATGATCAATTTAGCTGTATAGTTCCCCGTTTTGCTGTACAGTTCCCATTTCTTGGTATCGGTTACCGTAGACTGTATCTTTGTACAAATTGCTGTACTTTGGCCGAAAATTGCAACTAAGTTATCGCGCACCCATTCATATCGACGCCAAATTTTTAAATAACGCGCTGTTGGACCACAGAACGCTACCCAGCCATTCAGTCTATCTGACCTTGACTTTCAAACTTACCGGGCGTCCATTCAAATCCGCTCCTGAACTCATTTAAACTCAACACAACCTCTATGGTGTGCATACTTTTATCCTATTTTCATCCTACTTTATCCCCCCTTCCGAGCCTTTTTATCCAATATTTTCATGAGAGTTTCCATATTTCCATGAATTATATCTTTCCATTCCATCACCTGTATCAACAAGATCATGCACATGGCATGCTTCGGGCGTTTCCGAAATAAACCGTTATTATTATTATTATTATTATTATTATTATTATTATTATTATTATTATTATTATTATTATTATTTAGTTTTCTTCTTCGTGTTGGGGCACCGAGATGTATCTTTTTTGGAATAAGCTTTCTGTCCAAGGTTTTCCTCTTTATCTACGGTCACTTCTTACGCCATCACTCCGGTGACCTCTCGAGGGGTTTCTTTTGAATTGAGTACGTATTTGACCCCCTCCCCCAATAGCTAGCTTTTGAACTCCATTCCTATAGTCACCGACTGATACATTTTATTTCATACCCGATACCCCACTCCAGTCCATAGTCTGATATCGAATATAAATTTACCTCGTAGTAAAACTTGCCAGGCCTCCTTGTATCTATTCCGGAATAGTCCACTCTTTAACATAGACGAACTAAATTTTTACCGATTTTATATTCTTCGCGTTTGTTTTAGTCATTGTATGATTGATTTATATGTAACATCGCCTATCCAGCCAGATCTACCTGCTTTTGTCCAGTTGGATCACCTGACTTCGTGTTCAGCTCTGCCGTGGTCTGCCAAAATATTTTCCACTTGGAACATTTCCGCCAACCTATAGCGCGCATATATTTCCCTAGTTAGACCAGGGCATCTGTTACTGCCACCACTTGTACCATCTGACCACAAACCGCATCTTGCCTCGGGATTCCTTGAGATAAACCATTGCTGGTAATATTGTTCTTTTCAGAGAGCCCGCGATTCTGTTGTCCAAGTATTACGCAATCTTTGGGATGCTCTCACAGTACAACGAATAAGCTTGGACACCATCACTGGTGTGCTATAAAAAATTGCTTTTAACCTTTCAGAGTCAAACCAAAACTTTTGTTGAACTTCGGAATTAGCTGCCGTATCCTTCCTACTGGAAAAGCTAGACCTGTTCTCTCTGGAACGGAGAAGCAGGAGAGGAGACCTCGTTGAGTTATGTGGGCAGTTGTGGACGCTATCCGGACCAAATTCCGCCCTCGTCTTGGAGCCATGACACAGGCCCCTGAGGCCATGGTCCCTGGTTGACCAGGCCAAGGCACGTGAGAGTTTCTTGGAGCAGTCCCCAGAGTATCGTTCTGAGAATCTTTCAAACCGGATCCCGAGAGGATGCGTTGTCCGACCAAACTCTGGCGATGTTCAGATCTAACTTAACACATAATTAGCCACAAATCATCCACACCTTTAAGAGCGCGTTTTACTAATTTACTCCCCTAACTACCACTCAACCTCCGAGTCTCTATTTGATCAGTACTTACCCCACATTCATCAGTCATGATTAGATCAGTAGTTTAAAATATTTTCCCCATCTGCGTCTTTTCCGTTTCCAAATTTCTCGCTAATTTTACCACTGACGGCCAAAGTGTTCTTTCACCCGGCTGACATTAGGAATGTCGCCTGCTGAGATAAACGTGTGGGAGTCTTGGCCACGTAAGCTACTTGCAAGACTCACTCCTTTCGTCAACAAGCCCGAACCTTTATCTCTTGCTGCGGACGACCAAGCCGCCCAAATGAAGATCACTAAGAGTGTGAACGTTATCGCACTGCAATGAGATTTTTCTTTAAACCAATGACCCAATAGGAACTTATTAAAGAGGACAGATCCGCTGGTCCTGTGATCCGTAAAGATCTGCGGTTTTTCAGTTATTCGACTTCCACGGATGCAGCCACACTTCTCTTGGACTGGAAGATTGACGAAGTTATTTCCAACCATAACGGCTGCTAGAAGGAAGATTCTGGGTATTGCAGACCAGCTTCTTACCGGTTAAGGTCTTTAGGTCCTAAGGCCTTCGAGAGAATCCAGAGAAATAAGATCATCGCCCACCTACTGCAGGGTGATCTGTTGTCAGGCAAAGAGAGTGGTTTCATGGTTAACCGATGGTGCTTGTCCAACTTGCTCTCTCTTTGGACTAGGTTGTGGAAAGCCTAGACGGGCAAGCTGGCCGAGGTTTGCCATTAGAACTTTCAGAGGACCCCCGATTACACAAACCACCGACTGCCACCACATCCGTCGTTGTGACTATTTGATGTTGGGATGGTCTACTGAGAGAGACTCACAATGGTTGTAAATGAGTAAGCCAAGCGTGAGATAATCACGTATACCGATGGGAAGCCTAACTATGTTCCGCTCCGCTGCCGCAGTCGAGCCACTTGCCAAGTCAAGACCGGTAATCGGAAAATGAAAAAGAGTCAAGTTGAGGGTAAAGGACAAGAAGAATCCGTCGAAGATTATATTTATAAAGTTCAGCGGCCGAATATCAGCTGATTCAGTTATATAACCAGTGAAGGATTCAATCACAGAGGGAGGTTGCCGAGGAAGTGGTGAAAAGAGTAGCCGGATGGAACAGGTAACGGCTGAGCAGACGTTTTACTTTCAGAAGGGAGAAATATAACGCATCAACATGGAAAAGGAACTGGGCGACAGGTGAATGTGTAATACGCAGCCACGATGATAGCAGATGTTAGTCTCCGAGGGTTCATCAGCGACCTTGAAGGGTGGCCTGATATGCGTCCCTGCCAGTCAACACCAAAGAGGGTGCACATACTCGAGTAGGGATTCCGCCCACTAATGGGATGTACTGCGGAATCGAGGCAACTTTCCTCCGTTCTGTGGGTGAAAAAGGTCCGGGGGTCATTGTTGTCCCGTCACCTAGAACAAAGAGCAACACTGACAAATTGTCTGCTCCCACGTGGAGTACGTTATAGCCCGTCAGTTGATCATTAGATCGTCTCGCTGTACACTTCGAGACACTGTGCTCGTCAATTGTTTGACCTAGCTTAGAATAGTGGGGACCAGCTGTTTTCCCATGCATGGAGGAAGGAAGAGAAAAGTTGGAGAGGGTGCAGAGGGGCGCATCTCATCTTGTAGGAGGGTATTCGGGATCAGCTGGCATAAAGGAACGTCTGGGGAACTAGGTCTTCACTTAGCGCATCATCCGAGGTGACTTTGGACCGGAAATACTTGCACGGCTCCTTATTCGCGAATAAGTCCCCACGTGAGGATACCTACAAATCCTAAAAAAGCTGCACTTTCACACTAGAAAAGGAGGACTAGCATAGCGGAGTCGCTCAGTGTATCGCAAGAACCAAGCATTTAATTGTGTATGTCGGGAGGCAAAAAGCTGGAGTCGAAAACATCAAAAGCCAGTGATTAGGCAGGAAGGCTTTCAGGGCATAGAAGCAGAGAGCAAAAGATAAGGAGCGGGGGGAACCACTCCAAGTTCGCGACAGATAGGTAGTTCACAGACTGAGGCTGAAGAGACTTCCCAAGAGATGCCGAAGCCGAGCCACAGACAACAACTATTAGGACTGCATAAGAGGATCCGAAGCTGCTCGGTGAAATGAAAGAGAGTGTGTGCACAACCGAAAAGCTGGTTGTCCGACGAGAGAAGCCCAGAAACGGGAAAAAGCTTTGAAAGGGAAGAATACAGGTCAGGGTTAAATCGAGTCAGAAACGTGGGTAGCAGATTCGAGAACGGATTGTAACACACGTTTGAACAATGCGTAGCCAAAGTCACTACGGATCCCGAAGTCAAACGCGATCACCCGTGATATTCTACGATACTATATTATTACATGAACAATGACGCCAAAAAGATACAAACCTCAATAATGAGACCACAAGGACTCAACAAACGAGAAACCGAATTGCGGTGTGCGAGCAGGGAGCACGTGCGTCATGCAGGTCCAGAACAAGGATATGACAAAGCAGCGCTCTGGGCGCGAACAAACAACAATTGGTCCATAAAAACAAACAGTTTGTAAAGACACGTCAATAGTGTGATCAAGTGAGTGATGTTAAGAAAAACAGTGAACCACGAAGGTTTTAGGGGGATTTTCCACGACCGGTCGTTACACCGCCCACCAAAATCCTCCCAAGTTCTTAGCAGAGTCAAAGGTTCGTTATAAAGATGCTGAATATTCCTACCTACCTGGGCCCTGCTGTCAGTGCGCGCGCCTAAAGCGTGTCGTCAACGTTCTACTCATGGTCTCACCTAATCAATTGGCCACATATACGCGAGGCTGTTCTACATCTTTCACGAGAACAACTGACCGATGGCAGGCGTGAAGGAAAAACAGATACTGTCCTTGGAAGGGCCGTCCTGCACTGGTTGTACGTGCCTGCTTGAGTGTGTGTGTGTATGACGTAATCACCGCTACTTCCACATATGCAAGAGACATTTCAGTAATGTCAAAAAAATTGCGAACACCGTCACGGGTTTGATAGGGGTTGCTGGACATAGCGTGCAGCGGGTATGCGCGTATGTGTCTGGGTGTATAGTTGAATCACACGTATCGCCGCATATTAAAAAGGACTTTCTATAACGTCAACGAAAGACTGTGAGCACTGTAACGTGATCGAAGCAGACCATGTGGTATAACGAGTACAATGTTGCTGAGTGTGCGTCGGGGTGTATGATGGTTTGATAAGTCGGTGTGTCGTGATTGCTTCCGTATATGGGGTTTCCTTACCCACCTCGAAGACGAGTGGGAAAAAGTCTGCTGGGCCTCAGCGTTATCAGCTTCTCCGCCGTCACTCTCGAGTAGGCTAATACTGAGTATGTCAAGAACTAGCGCTCCGTTAGCTGTCTTACCGTTCTTATCATTCCGTCAGAGATTTCAGTGGTTTCCTTAACTATTCCCAAGGACCAGGTGCTGAAATATGCGCGTTCGCCTGCGATTATCACCCCATCCCCAACCTTGAATGGTCTAATTTTCAACCGCCACTTCCGTCGAGTCTGTAGAGCTGGTAGGTACTCCCGAAGCCAGCGCCTCCAGAAGACCTTGGCAAGATAATTCGCCTTTTACCATTCGTGAATGCAGCTCCCCCGAAAATGTGCCGGCCCTTGGAAACCCTCGTTCGACCTTAACGTCAATAAGTCGTTCGGGGTGAGCGCCAAATAGGTGGCGTAACGAACGTTTGAGCAATGCGTTGCGAAATTCGCAACGGATCCCCAAATCAAAAGACGATTATCCGTGATATTCTACGATACTAGATTATTACATGAACAATGACATAAAAAATATACAAACCTCAATAATACGATCACAAGGACTCAACAACGAGAAACCGAATAGCAGCGTGTGAGCAAACAGCACGTGCGTCACGCAGGTCCTGAATAAGGATGTGCCAAAGTAGCGCTCTGGGAGCGAACAAACAACAATTGGTCTAGAAAAACAACCAGTTCGTAAGGACAAGTCAACAGTGTAGGCAAATGAGTGATGTTGGGAAAAACACTGAATCGCGGAGGAAATAGAGGGATCTTCCACGACCGGCTGTCACACCGCCCACCAAAATCCTCCCAGATCCTTAGCGGAGTCAAAGGTTCGGTATAAAGGTACTGATTCTTTCTACCTGCCTTGGCCCTGCTGTCAGTGCGCGCGTCTAATGCTCGTCGTCAACGTTCTACTACTGGTCGCGCCTAACCCATTGGCTACATAGACGTGAGGCTAGTCTACATCTTACACGAGACCAAATGACCGATGGCGGGTGTGGAAGATCACATAGATGTTGTCCTCCTAAAGGGCCGTCCGGTCCTGGATGTATGTGCTTGAATGTGTGTGTGTGTGCGTGTGTGTGTGTGCCGGGGTGTACAATGAAACCAAAGGTATGACCACACATCAAAGGAGGACCTTCTGCGATGTCAACAAAAGACCGTGTGGCAAAAAAACGAGTAAAATGTAGCATGTGTGTGTGACCTGAGCTCCGCTACTTCCACATATGCAAGGGGCATTCGGTAACGTCAACAGAAGGCAAAATAACGAACACTGTCACATGTTTGATGGGTTTACGGGATGTAGAGTGCGTCGTGCATGTGTGTATGTATCGGGATGCACAATGGGATCGCATTCATCACCACATATCGGAAAGAACCTTCTGTAATGTCAACGAAAGACCGCCAGCACTGTAACGTGTTTGACGGAGACCGTGTGGTATATATGGTGTTTCTTTATCCACCTCGATGACTGGTGTGAAAAGGTTTACTAGGCCCCAGGGTTATCAGCTCCTCCGTCTTCGCTCTCGAGTAGGTTAATACTACGTATGTCACGAATGAGCACTCCGTTCGCTGTCTTCACCTTCACTGTTCTTATCATTCCGTCAATGCTTTTGATGGTTTCCGTGACTACTCCCAAAGACCAAGTGCTGAAATGTGCGCGTTCGTCGGTGATCATAACCACGTCCCCAACTTTGAATGGTCTTGTTTTGGCCAGCCACGTCTGTCGAGTCTGCAAAGCCGGTAGGTACTCCCGCAGCCATCGCCTCCAGAAGACCTTGGCCAGATAGTTCGCTTGCTTCCATCCGTGGAGGTAGCTCCCACGAAGGTTTACCGGCCCTTGGAAACCCTCGTTCGACCTTAACGTCAATAAGTCGTTCGGGGTGAGCGCCAGGTGGGTGGGGTCGCCGTTCATTACTGGAATCAGGGGGCGGTTGTTCAGGATTCGCTCCACCTCAGTCACGACGGTGTTTAGCGTCTCGTCGTCAGGCGGCTGCTGCTCCATGATTGACAGCAATATCCGTCTGGCGGACCGGATCATGCGTTCCCATACGCCGCCTCGGTGGCTGGCCTGTGGGGGGTTGAAATGCCATCGTATGCCGTAGGCCACGGTTCGATCCTGCAGTTCGTCCCTGTTTATGTTCTTGTGCCAACGCTGCAATTCCCGGTGAGCGCCCACAAAGTTCGATCCATTATCTGAGTATATATCGGCCGGTACGCCTCGTGGGTTGATAAATCTTTGCAAGGCCCATAGAAACGAATCGGTCGTCATCGAATGTACGACTTCTAGGTGTACCTGCACGTGACTTCATGCACGTCATGATACATCCGTATCGCTTTTCTAATCTTTTCCCGCACTTGATCCACAGGGGCCCGAAATAGTCCAACCCGGTGTCACTGAACGGCCACCAGCCCGTAGTCACCCTGCATTCTGGTAGTGGGGCCATGAGTTGTTTGCCTGCTGTGGCATTGCGTCTCCTACATTGCACACACCGTCGGATTACGCGTTTTACAGTCTCTCGTCCTCTCAACAACCAAAGGCGCTTTCGGATGACGCTTCTCACGTGACTTTCCCCGGCATGTCCCTCCACGGCGTGGACGTGTTGAATCATTAGCTCTACTGCAGGTTGTCTCACAGGCAGCAGTATAGGATACTTTGTGTCGAAGTTCAGGTGGGCGTTGGTCAGCCTACCATCCACCTGCAGCAGTCCGTCGATGAGTTTGGGGTTTAAACGCTTCAGCTCGCCTCTTGGAGATGGCATGTCTTTATTGGTCGGCCCCACTTCTTCCGCCCTCTTGAGTTCTCGGGCGAAAGCCTCGCGTTGTATCGTTCTGAAAATATCGTACTCTGCAGCTTGTAGCTCATCGGGACCTATCGGGCCGACCGGTATCCGGCCTGAGGGCCGTAGCCCTTTCATGACTAGTAAATTTCTCTTGAACCTGGTTAACCAAACTAACGAACGAAGCGTCTTCATCCAGGAAGAAAACCTGACCAGTCGCGATAGAATGGATGTCGCTTCGACGACGTTGGCCACCATCACTACGCCTTTGATCTCCAGTTCCACTTCCGTAGGGGGTTTTAATTCGAACGCAAGCCAGTCCTGTTTGGGCAAGTGCAGGAAGTTTGGCCTTCTCGTCCACGTGTCCAGTTGCCTGAAGTTGTTCGCAACTCGAGAGCACAGGTCGACTGGATTATCGCCAGGCCTGACATGATTCCACTGGTGCGTGGCTGATTCGTCGTGGATAATCGTCAGCCGGTTAGCAACGAAAGTACTAAACCGGCTCCGGACGTTGTTGATATAGTGAAGTACTGTCGTTGAATCCGTCCAGAAGCTCACCGACCAAATGTAGAGATCGAAACATCTCCTCACAGCTTGCACCACCCTGACTGCCAACACGGCTGCGTTGAGTTCAAGGCGTGGGATTGAGAGCGACTTCGGTGGAGCAACGCGGGCTTTAGCTAACAGGATTCTCGTAGCATATTGTCCCTCTCCTGCGCACCATCGTCCGTACACCACAACTCCATAACCGACTTCGGATGCATCGGAAAAATCATGTTGTTCTCCAGTCCGTGTCGTATGGCCAGGAGTCAAACATCGTGGAATCCTCATGTCCCCTAATTTCTTCAAGGTGTTCAAAATTTCTTCCCAGTCCAACCGGTCCCCTCGGTCCAGTGACAGGTCCCAATCAACTTTCTTACGGCACGGCCGCTGCAGCAAGATCTTTCCTGGTAGCAGCCATGGTGAGACGAAACCGAGCGGGTCGAACAAACTTGAGACGGCAGATAGTATGCCACAACGGGTTATTGGCAGCTCGGGAACGTATAGCTCGAAAACAAGGTCGTCCGTTTCCGCGTCCCACTGTATTCCAAAAGTGCTTTCAGTAGGGAGTGGAGAGCTGTCCAAATCTCTAACTTTTTGGGCCTTCTCGTGGCACGGAATGACTTTAAGCACTTCTGGAGCATTCGACTTTCATTTTGTTAGATGGAAGCCGCCCTCTTCTAGCAATCTTGTCAGGCCTCTGAACTGTGCTAGAGCTGATTCTATATCATCGAATGATCCAAGACAGTCCTCGACGTAAAAATTCTTGCTGATGCCATTTACCACCGACCGATAAACCAGATCTCCATGTTCGTTCGCAGCTTCCTCAAGGGCGTAATTCGCACAGAACGGTGACGATACGGCTCCGAATAAGTGGACGTTCATCCTACAGTTTACCACTGCCTTGTCGCGGTTGATATCTTCCCACCACAGGAAACGCAAAGCATCTCGCTTGTCTGCCGGTATTTTTACCTGGTAAAACATTTCCTTGATGTCGGAGGGCAAGGCCACTCTACCCACTCTGAAACGGCACAAAACTTCGATTAGTGGCGTGGTCCAGTCAGGTCCTTGTAGTAGGCGATCGTTTAACGACTTGCCCTGGAACTTGGCCGCACAGTCGAAAACCACCCGCTAGTTTTCGGGCTTCCTGGAGTTGGTGACCGGGTGGTGAGGTAGATGCCAGATGCCCGCTCCCGGCCGTCGATGGTTGCAGGCACCTTCTCAACGTGGTCGAGGGAGTCGTTTTGCTTCATTATTTCTGCGTATCTTTCCACGCAGATCCTGATCTCGAACGAAGCCTTCTTTCAGGGTATAGTTTATGTTATCAACCCAATGACCACCTGGTGTGCGCCATGGGAGGGGAACCTCGAACTGTCTTTGAAGGCCTCTACTTCCCTGCCGCGCTGTTTGCGAAGCGAAGTGGTCCTCTTGAAACAATGATGGTCTTTCGTCTCCAGTGTCGTGAAACTCCTTTCCACACAGCCGCTGCAACCAATACTCTAAGCGGTCCGTTTCGGTTGATGCATAATTCACGGAACCACGTCTCCCTACTGGACCAAATAATATCCATCCCGGAGCTGCGCGTACGGCATAGGGTGCCTGGCGGTCGCCCACTCTCTGGTCAAGTACCCGATATGCCTCTGGTACGCCGCAGCCGACGAAGAGGTCCACTTCGTCGTCCTTCCAGTCTACGACAGTCAGCTCCTGCAGGTGGGGCCACTTAGTCACGATTGCGTTCACCGACCTTGGTGCTCGCACGGGGAGGTTAGCCAACGCGAATGCTTCCGTTGGTTCGATTTGCTCTTTATTGTCTAAAGAGATGAGTTTCAACCTCAACCGGCAGGCAGTCTACACCTGTGTTCCGCACACCGTGTAACAGCCGGGCGTGGAAAATCCCCCTATTTCCTTCGCGATTCAGTGTTTTTCCCAACATCACTCATTTGCCTACACTGTTGACTTGTCCTTACGAACTGGTTGTTTTTCTAGACCAATTGTTGTTTGTTCGCTCCCAGAGTGCTACTTTGGCACATCCTTATTCAGGACCTGCGTGACGCACGTGCTGTTTGCTCACACGCTGCTATTCGGTTTCTCGTTGTTGAGTCCTTGTGATCGTATTATTGAGGTTTGTATATTTTTTATGTCATTGTTCATGTAATAATCTAGTATCGTAGAATATCACGGATAATCGTCTTTTGATTTCAGAGGTTTTGGGTGAATTTGATTCTTTAGTTAATGCTAGATCGCCTAGTCCTGTCAGTGCTAGTTCATGTGTTAATGAGAGCAACATGAATAGTTAGGACGTTGATTTATATAGGCTGAGAATACTAGACCTAGAACAACAGTTACTTTCGACTAGACTACAGGCGCAGGAAGCAGAGAAGAGGTGTACACAGAAAGAGCGAGAGCATGAGACCAGCGAATTTGACACTTCCGATAGAGTAGGGTGCAATAAAATAGGGAACCCCATGCCGGTCGCCGACTACAAACCCCCATCGATCGATCTGCCTAGAGTGGAACTAACGGTTTTCGACGGGCGAGCTGAGCAACACTGCAAGTTTGTCAAGCAGTTCGAAACGTTCGTTTAAAATAAGGTAACCGACCCTGGGCAAAGGCTTCTTTGTCTGACTCACTACTGCCGAGGCCGAGCAAGAGAAGCTATCGACGGGTGCACCATGCTCGACCCAGAACAAGGCTACACAAGAGCAAGGAAGATTCTAAGGGACTTGTTTGGCCAACCTTTCAAAGTAGCCCGTAACCTAATAGAGGGCGTGATGGTAGAGGCAAAAAGAACCAAGGGCGACGTCTACACTATGGCCGACCTGGTGATTAAGATGCAAAACTGCTCAATAGCCCTCGACCATTTAGGTTACAGGGCTGACCTAGATGCCATGCACGCTTTGGAAAGCATTGTCCGTCACCTCTCTCCCGAACTACAGGGTCGGTGGGCGGAAGAAGCAGAACGGATAAGCCGAGGCGACAGAGAAGCCAACTTCGAAGACCTGACCGAATACTTGGACAGGCAAACGAAGATAGCTGACAGCAGATTTGGCCGACTCATCCGGGACAGCAACCGAGCAAACAAGCCCAGTACTAGCCAAGTCCAAACCCCTGTACGGGAACATCCAAAGTACCAGCCTTGGACCAATACACATGTCATTTCACGAGATGCTACGGCGCAACCCAATTGCAGATCCTGTGGTACTAGCTATGGCCTACCAGAATGCCCCAAGTTCGGCAACGCCACAATAGACGAACGGTGGGGAATGGCGAGGATGGAAGGAGCATGTTTATTCTGTCTCAACACCACGCACCGGGCAGCAGCCTGTAGAACAAGGAATCGATGTGGTTACGAGGGCTGCACTAGCAGACACCATCGATTGTTGCACTAGGCGAGAGTAACTTTACCCGAGGCGAGCACCGAGCCCAGTGTTATTTGTTCAACGTTGCGGTCTGCCAGTAAACCGGTACGTTTAGGTGTGGTGGCCGAGGGAGTAGTGGCCCCGACTGAGGTGGCCAAAGCTTTGGCTTTCATTGATAGTGGATCCGACACCACTTTAGTGAAAGAGCGGTTTGCCAACAAACACCAGCTGGCTAAAGGTGCGACGTCGTTGGCGGTGAGCACAGTGGGCGGAACACAGGTAATGACTGCCGGTAGATCAAAGCTGCAACTCATCTCTTTAGACACTAACGAGGAAATTTAACCAACGGAGGCATTCACGTTAGCGGATCTCCCCATGCGAGCACCAAGGTCGGTGAACGCAATCTTGACTCGGTGGCCCCACCTGCAGGATGTAACCGTCGTAGACTGGGAGGATGATGAAGTGGATCTCCTCATCGGCTGCGACGTGCCAGAGACGCATTGGGTGCTTGACCAGAGAGTGGGCGACCGCCAGGCACCTTATACCGTACGCACGGCTCTGGGATGGATGTTATACGGTCCAGTAGGGGTTCGTGGTTCCGTGAATTACTTATCCGCCGAAACGGACCGCATGGATTATCATCTGCAGCGGCTGTATGAAAAGGAATTTCATGACATTGGAGACGAAAGACCATCGTTGTCTCAAGAGGATCACTCCGCTCTACAAACGGTACGGCAAGGCACTAGAAGCCTCAAAAAACAGTTCGGGGTTCCCCTCCCATGGCGCACACCGGTTGACCCGTGGACTGACAACAGAAATTATGTTCTCCAACGATTACTACGACTAAAAGAACGCTTCATTCGAGACCAGAATCTGTGGGAACGATACGCGGATTTGATGAAGCGAAACGAGGCCCTCGGCTACGTTGAAAAGGTGCCTGTTAACACCGACAGCAAAAGGGGTATCTGGTATCTGCCTCACCACCCGGCTATCAACCCCAAGAAACGCAATGAACTGCGCGTGGTTTTCGACTGTGCGGCCAAGTTCCAGGGCAAGTCGTTAAACGATCGCCTACTACAAGGGCCTGACTGGACCACACCACTGATCGATGTTCTGTGCCGTTTCAGAGTGGGTAAAGTGGCTTTGTCCGCCGACATTAAGGAAATGTTCCATCACGTGAAGATTCCGGTAGGAGAACGAGATGCTTTGCGTTTCCTGTGGTGGGAAGGGAGCGACCGGGACAACGCAGTGGTGAATAATAGGATGACCGTCCACCCCTTCGGAGCCATATCATCACCATTTTGTGCAAACTACGCCCTCCGAGAGTCAGCGAACAAACATGGCGATCTAGTACATCGGACGGTAGTAGATAGCGTCACCAGGAATTTCTACGTCGACGACTACCTTGGGTCATTCGATGATGTGGAATCAGCTCTAGAGCAGATCATGGGTCTGACGGGGTTGCTGGAAGAGGGCGGCTTCCATCTAACTAAATGGATGTCGAACGCTTCAGAAGTGCTGAAGGTCATCCCGTATCACGAAAGGGCCGAAAGGGTAAGAGATTCGGACGGCTCTCTACTTCCTATCGAGCGCACTTTAGGGATACAATGGGACGAGGAAACGGACGACCTTGTTTTCGAGCTAAACGTTCCCGAGCTGCCAATAACCCGTTGTGGCATACTATCTGCCGTCTCAAGTTTGTTCGACCCGCTCGGTTTCGTCTCACCATGGCTGCTACCAGGAAAGATCTTGCTGCAGCGGCCGTGCCGTAAGAAAGTTGATTGGGACCTGTCACTGGACCGAGGGGACCGGTTGGACTGGGAAGAAATTTTGAACACCTTGAAGAAATTAGGGGACATGAGGATTCCACGATGTTTGACTCCTGGCCATACGACACGGACTGGAGAACAACATGATTTTTCCGATGCATCCGAAGTCGGTTATGGAGTTGTGGTGTACGGACGATGGTGCGCAGGAGAGGGACAATATGCTACGAGAATCCTGTTAGCTAAAGCCCGCGTTGCTCCACCGAAGTCGCTCTCAATCCCACGCCTTGAACTCAACGCAGCCGTGTTGGCAGTCAGGGTGGTGCAAGCTGTGAGGAGATGTTTCGATCTCTACATTTGGTCGGTGAGCTTCTGGACGGATTCAACGACAGTACTTCACTATATCAACAACGTCCGGAGCCGGTTTAGTACTTTCGTTGCTAACCGGCTGACGATTATCCACGACGAATCAGCCACGCACCAGTGGAATCATGTCAGGCCTGGCGATAATCCAGTCGACCTGTGCTCTCGAGTTGCGAACAACTTCAGGCAACTGGACACGTGGACGAGAAGGCCAAACTTCCTGCACTTGCCCAAACAGGACTGGCTTGCGTTCGAATTAAAACCCCCTACGGAAGTGGAACTGGAGATCAAAGGCGTAGTGATGGTGGCCAACGTCGTCGAAGCGACATCCATTCTATCGCGACTGGTCAGGTTTTCTTCCTGGATGAAGACGCTTCGTTCGTTAGTTTGGTTAACCAGGTTCAAGAGAAATTTACTAGTCATGAAAGGGCTACGGCCCTCAGGCCGGATACCGGTCGGCCCGATAGGTCCCGATGAGCTACAAGCTGCAGAGTACGATATTTTCAGAACGATACAACGCGAGGCTTTCGCCCGAGAACTCAAGAGGGCGGAAGAAGTGGGGCCGACCAATAAAGACATGCCATCTCCAAGAGGCGAGCTGAAGCGTTTAAACCCCAAACTCATCGACGGACTGCTGCAGGTGGATGGTAGGCTGACCAACGCCCACCTGAACTTCGACACAAAGTATCCTATACTGCTGCCTGTGAGACAACCTGCAGTAGAGCTAATGATTCAACACGTCCACGCCGTGGAGGGACATGCCGGGGAAAGTCACGTGAGAAGCGTCATCCGAAAGCGCCTTTGGTTGTTGAGAGGACGAGAGACTGTAAAACGCGTAATCCGACGGTGTGTGCAATGTAGGAGACGCAATGCCACAGCAGGCAAACAACTCATGGCCCCACTACCAGAATGCAGGGTGACTACGGGCTGGTGGCCGTTCAGTGACACCGGGTTGGACTATTTCGGGCCCCTGTGGATCAAGTGCGGGAAAAGATTAGAAAAGCGATACGGATGTATCATGACGTGCATGAAGTCACGTGCAGGTACACCTAGAAGTCGTACATTCGATGACGACCGATTCGTTTCTATGGGCCTTGCAAAGATTTATCAACCCACGAGGCGTACCGGCCGATATATACTCAGATAATGGATCGAACTTTGTGGGCGCTCACCGGGAATTGCAGCGTTGGCACAAGAACATAAACAGGGACGAACTGCAGGATCGAACCGTGGCCTACGGCATACGATGGCATTTCAACCCCCCACAGGCCAGCCACCGAGGCGGCGTATGGGAACGCATGATCCGGTCCGCCAGACGGATATTGCTGTCAATCATGGAGCAGCAGCCGCCTGACGACGAGACGCTAAACACCGTCGTGACTGAGGTGGAGCGAATCCTGAACAACCGCCCCCTGATTCCAGTAATGAACGGCGACCCCACCCACCTGGCGCTCACCCCGAACGACTTATTGACGTTAAGGTCGAACGAGGGTTTCCAAGGGCCGGTAAACCTTCGTGGGAGCTACCTCCACGGATGGAAGCAAGCGAACTATCTGGCCAAGGTCTTCTGGAGGCGATGGCTGCGGGAGTACCTACCGGCTTTGCAGACTCGACAGACGTGGCTGGCCAAAACAAGACCATTCAAAGTTGGGGACGTGGTTATGATCACCGACGAACGCGCACATTTCAGCACTTGGTCTTTGGGAGTAGTCACGGAAACCATCAAAAGCATTGACGGAATGATAAGAACAGTGAAGGTGAAGACAGCGAACGGAGTGCTCATTCGTGACATACGTAGTATTAACCTACTCGAGAGCGAAGACGGAGGAGCTGATAACCCTGGGGCCTAGTAAACCTTTTCACACCAGTCATCGAGGTGGATAAAGAAACACCATATATACCACACGGTCTCCGTCAAACACGTTACAGTGCTGGCGGTCTTTCGTTGACATTACAGAAGGTTCTTTCCGATATGTGGTGATGAATGCGATCCCATTGTGCATCCCGATACATACACACATGCACGACGCACTCTACATCCCGTAAACCCATCAAACATGTGACAGTGTTCGTTATTTTGCCTTCTGTTGACGTTACCGAATGCCCCTTGCATATGTGGAAGTAGCGGAGCTCAGGTCACACACACATGCTACATTTTACTCGTTTTTTTGCCACACGGTCTTTTGTTGACATCGCAGAAGGTCCTCCTTTGATGTGTGGTCATACCTTTGGTTTCATTGTACACCCCGGCACACACACACACGCACACACACACACATTCAAGCACATACATCCAGGACCGGACGGCCCTTTAGGAGGACAACATCTATGTGATCTTCCACACCCGCCATCGGTCATTTGGTCTCGTGTAAGATGTAGACTAGCCTCACGTCTATGTAGTCAATGGGTTAGGCGCGACCAGTAGTAGAACGTTGACGAAGAGCATTAGACGCGCGCACTGACAGCAGGGCCAAGGCAGGTAGAAAGAATCAGTACCTTTATACCGAACCTTTGACTCCGCTAAGGATCTGGGAGGATTTTGGTGGGCGGTGTAACAGCCGGTCGTGGAAGATCCCTCTATTTCCTCCGCGATTCAGTGTTTTTCCCAACATCACTCATTTGCCTACACTGTTGACTTGTCCTTACGAACTGGTTGTTTTTCTAGACCAATTGTTGTTTGTTCGCTCCCAGAGCGCTACTTTGGCACATCCTTTTTCAGGACCTGCGTGACGCACGTGCTGTTTGCTCACACGCTGCTATTCGGTTTCTCGTTGTTGAGTCCTTGTGATCGTATTATTGAGGTTTGTATATTTTTTATGTCATTGTTCATGTAATAATCTAGTATCGTAGAATATCACGGATAATCGTCTTTTGATTTGGGGATCCGTTGCGAATTTCGCAACGCATTGCTCAAACGTTCGGTACATACCGTGTCCACTTCCAACGACGTCTCACCTTTAACGAACCGGTGTTTTTCGGTAAACCGCTCTTTCACTAGGGTAGTGTCTGATCAACTGTCGACGAAAGCCAACGCTTTGACTACCCCAGTTGAGGTCACTACTCCCTCGGCCACCACACCTAAACGTACCGGTTTACTGGCAGACCGCAACGTTGAACAAATAACACTGGGCTCGGTGCTCGCCTCGGGTAAAGTTACTCTCGCCTAGTGCAACAATCGATGGTGTCTGCCAGTGCAGCCCTCGTAACCGCATCTGTTCCTTGTTCTCCAAGCTGCCGCCTGGTGAGTGGTGTTCAGACAAATAAAACAAGCTCCTTCCATCCTCGTCAGTCCCCACCGTTCGTCTATCGTGGCGTTGCCGAACTTGGGGCATTCTGGTAGTCCATTGCTTGCATCACAGGACCTGAAAATTGGTTACGCTATGGCATCGCGTGAAATGGCGTGTGCATTGGTCCAAGGCTGATATTTCGGCTGTTCCCGAGCAGTGGTTTGAGCCTGGCTAGTACTGGGCTTGTTTGCTCGGTTTCTGTCCCGGATGAGTCGGCCAAATCTGCTGTCAGCTATCTCGGTTTGTCTGTCCAAGTATTCGTTCAGGTCTCCGAAGTTAGCCTCCCTGTCGCTTCGGCTTATCTTTTCCGCTTCGGGAAAGAGGTGACGGACTATGCCTTGTCTATCCGATAACGGTTGTTGTTCTAGGTCTAACATCCTCAGCCTATATAGATCGACCTCCTTAAAATCTATATTGCCCTCAGTAATACATGAACTAGCACTGACAGAACTAGGTGATCTAACATTAACTAAAGAATCAAGGGTACCCAAAACCCCTCCAGTGACTTGCCGTAATACTTTCAGTCCAGATTCCAATGTCTTCTATCTTTTTCTTGGCATTTTCTGTATTCACTCGTTCCAAATTGATCTACTGAGTATTGTAACACACGTTTGAACAATGCGTAGCCAAAGTCACTACGGATCCCGAAGTCAAACGCGATCATTCGTGATATTCTACGATACTAGATTACTGAATGAACGATGACGCCAAAAAGATACAAACCTCAATAATGAGACCACAAGGACTCAACAAACGAGAAACCGAATTGCGGTGTGCGAGCAGGGTGCACGTGCGTCATGCAGGTCCAGAACAAGGATATGACAAAGCAGCGCTCTGGGCGCGAACAAACAACAATTGGTCCATAAAAACAAACAGTTTGTAAAGACACGTCAATAGTGTGATCAAGTGAGTGATGTTAAGAAAAACAGTGAACCACGAAGGTTTTAGGGGGATTTTCCACGACCGGTCATTACACGGATAACAACCCTTAAGGGACCGCTAATAAAAGCTTCTCTGGAAATTCGCAAGCTGCAAAACTCGAGTGACATGTTATTTGGGGAAACAGGAAAGTAGTCATGAGTGGCATACCAGAAGCCCACATGAAATTAGGCAGACAGGAAGGAAGGGCTATCAGGTGCCATGGGCAGTGGATATCCTCGGACATGTGTCCCTCAGGATAGTAGTACATTCAAGGATGCGGAATGGGGCAGAAAAACGGACAGATGCCAGCAGCTTTCCGCACCTGTCGAGTATTTGCCGATCCTCAACCTGGAGACAGACCCCTGGATATGGCTGAAAGCCAGAAGCGCAGCACAAATTGGATCATTTGACCCGCCCCCGATGATGCAAGTCTGGATGGGAAGCAGTGAGTGCCTGGAGATGTTTGAGTATCAGGTGGCAAGGAGGAGCTGATGAAGCCACCTCAGATAGGAATTTAGAAGGCTCGTCGTCCTGTGTTCGCAGTTAAGACCAGAAGAGCGGCCACTGCGGGCCAAATTGATGTGATATGCACGAGAAACATGGTTATTCAGACTGCGATGCACGTTTCCCTGGAGGCAAACATGCTACAGGCTGCTAGGTCGGCAGGCAAGGGTGGACTGAATAGAAGCGATGAGGCTGACGAAACCCTCCCTAAATAAGTGCTGCCAATGGCCGCAGGTATGACGCTTGAGGGTGAGGCCCATTCCCGACAGGCCAAGAGCAAGTCAAGGAAGTGCGAGTTCACACGTTTTCCACAGTAATGCGTCGATCGTAGAGAAAAAGTGGATAGAATTGTGTGCTAGGACTAAGTGTGCGGACGTCATAGTCCTCACCGAAGCATGGTTGCAGCCGACCGAAGAGATTACTGGGCTGTGTCCGGGGCCATGCACAACCCACTGAGTCGACAGGGATGAGGTTCGTACGGGAGGTGGGGTTCTTGTACTCGTGGAAGATTACCGTAGCTCTTAAGAAGGGGCACGGCTTGCCCTGTCAAACGTGCTACCCACTTGGGTAGGTGTCACGACGATGAGACTTGAAATCTCAATAGCCTTTATATGTTGAAGTCCTTGGGCTCGCCAAGAGGAATATGAAGAACTGCTGACTTATCTTAATGCAGTGGTAGGTGCAAGGAAAGTTACCCACCCTGGGTGAATTCACGTCACCTGAAATAGGCTACAAAGTTGAAAATGCCCCAAAAGGAACCTTTGACGAGAAACTGGGAGGTGTCATTGGATCGGAGGCTCTGTTTCAGCAGGCGAGCCTGCAACTAGGTGGAGGTATGGTGGGACTCCGTCACCTCTCAACCTGATGATCACAAGGGTTCCTAATGACCTGGAAAAAGCTGGAATTGAGAGACCCCTTAGGCTAGAGCGACCTCGGGATCCCCAGAATGACACAGAACCTCCGAGGATTATGAGAGCCAGGTGAGTATATGAGAAATGCCCCGGGCTAAACAAACAAAGGCTGCGCGAAGTAGAGCCCGAGGTTCGGTGGCTGGCGGCAAGACGGAAAGATCGTGAAGAGACAATGGCTGAAAGCCGTGGCTCCCCTGAAGAAAGTAAAGGGGAAGGGCAGCCCTCCACGGTGGAGCAGTCGTGTTAAAGAAACCGTCTAGCAATGCAGGCAGCCTGGCAAAGGCATGCTTTCACACGTGGGTACCGAGTCTTCTCGCAGCACAGGGAGGCCAGAAGGACAGCCTGGAGAATATGACCGGAATGCAGGTGGAGCTTCAAAAGAGGATTCGCCGCAAACGTCATGGTGAAGCCCAAAGTCTACTGCCGTTAAGCTCAATCAAAGGCAGCTCTACAATGAGCCGTAGGGGCGGTTAGGCTGAAGATGGGACAAGGCCGCGTATGGAGTAAAAAGGGCAAAGAAGCAGCTGCGGTTCTTTCGGGCAGCATGAGGACCGGATGGAAGAGAGCTCGTAAAGCCTGTTGGACAGAACACGCACATCCTGGAGATGGTAGACACCGGAGTCCGAGACAACGAAGTCCACGAGAATCTAAGACTCTTGTTATCGCGTGGAGCAGTGGGGCCTGATGGTGGTTTCCTGGCAGTGGTGAAGCTGTTAGCTAATCTATCTGCCAAACCGCGAAAGCTTCAATTTGATGCTTTGTTGGAAGAAGGTGGGGTACCACATGGCAGGCTTACACCCATGGTAGCTTAAATCCATAAAAGAGGTGACAGGGAATCGTGCGAATTATCGATCCATAAGCCTGAATCAGTATTATTGAAGATCATGGAAAGGTTATTCCGGGGCCATATAATTAAGCACCTGGGAAGCCACCGATCGCATTCACCCCATGTGCGTTGATTCTTTTGCCGCAAGTCGTATTTGTCTGACCTGACACACTACTTAGATGAAGCAACAAATAAAATAGACAGTAAGGAGGGTGTTGAGGTTTGCCAGTTGGATTTCCGGAAGTCTTATACTCGGTAAACCACAGACCTTTGGAGACTAAGCTAAAAGACGTCAGGTTGAGTACGTCGGCAGAAAGAGGGATAATCTGCGGACCCTCTGGAAGGCAAATTCAGGAGAAGGTAGAGGGAGTCTTTTTTTCAGCGTGGGAAGAATGTGTTGCGGTGTGCCACAGAAATCTGTCATGGACCCCCAAGGCTTTTCTTGTTCATTAGTTTCCTAGAAAGTAAACCGCGGGGTAACTACTACAAAGCTGCAGACGACGTCAGACTGCTTAGAACTATCTCAGGTGGCACGGTGCAGAGAGGTGTGGATATCGTTCAAGTGTGGTCGACGGAATGGAATCTCCTACTCAAGGTAGACAAATACTGACACCTCACTGATGAGAGAACCAGGGCCCATCTCTATATGGACCCGCCAGATAACCAGACTGCGCTTGCCAAACAGGGGAGGTTGGGAATCTGGGGCTGGTAATTAGAGCAGACTTCAAACCCGGTAGGCAATGTGAGGGTGCCTCGAAAAAGCCTCACAAGCTTTTTACCAACTGAAGCTCGGTAAGTTCAAAGAGACTGGAACGGTTATTGTGGGTCCTCGAACTGGACAATGCTTTCAGACCTAGAGTCCACCTCCTGTGCTGGATAAAAAACATGGAGCAAGTACCGTGGCGACTGACCAGGTGATTTGGTTGCTGCCTTGGCCAGGCTATAAACAGAAGTCAGAAAAGATGAATTTGTTCCCTTCGGAAATTAGATCAGGAGGGAATATATAGAATTATGCAGAAAAGCTAAGGAGACGGGCACGTCAGCCTAAACTGTGGAATCTCTCCTTTCGCTCACAGGGGAATGGTAAACTCCGACAGCAGGTGCTCCTGCCCGGGGAAGGCCGTGCAACAACAGGGGTCAGAGGCCAGTCGTTCGCTGCGAGGCCTATCGTCGAGTGGAACAAACCAATGGGGGATTTACCTGAAGCAGCTTCGGCAGGCGCATTTTAATAGTGACTGAAGGAGGCCCGGAAGGGATTGTTTGGTGAGTGTAGCACTTAGAACCCTCTCAGCCACCAGCCAGCCCCTCCTTTTGTCAGCCTTCACTCTTCCCTTGAGATGAAAGGTCAAACGGAGTTGATGACTTAATGTTTGATCATAGGGTCAAACTGAACTGGTGCGCTGTGGCAGGTCTAATCCGAAATTTCCTGTCTCGCAGCTTCCGGAGAAGCCCCCACGAAGAAGAGAACGTTCTTTATGGCGTCGAGGGGCCTGGAGGTCAGAGAGCTCACTAGTGCAAGAAACAGCACGATCTGGCAAATCGCATGCAAGTCCTGGAAGCTGGACTGAACTGAACTAAACTGTGGTGATGGTTTTACATGGGAGATATCCTGTTTCCCTATTATGAAAACTAAAGGAAGAACAATATTCAGATAATGGGATAAAACAAGATCCGGGAACTTCTGGGCTTCGGCCTCGTATTCCCGTATTTCCTCTCACACTCTCATTTTTAGCGGGGATTCGACGAAATACACTCGGCAGTGGTGGGTGCATAACTGGTGTGCATACCATCGAAGGAATTCTGGACGCTCGATTGGCCTTGGCCATTACCTTATAGAAGACGTTCGGGAGCGGCAGGCGAACGTGTCTCCTATCGGGTCTAGCAGCGAATACCAACGATATCCCCTCTATCGGACGAATAGAGAAGACGTAAGTCGGTTTACAGATGCGAGGTGTATTCTATATATCGTGGCACCGGAACAGTACCGATACGAGAAATACACCGAACGGAAAACGGAACAAAACGCGACGGCTGTGCTGAGAGCGAACCGCGAGCGAACGAACGAAAGTGAAAGTGATTTGAAACGAAGTCGACGGAAACCTCGGAAAAGTCAGTCCAGTAAAACGTAGGCAACCGGAGAACACTGAGGTCAATGTCAAACGTCAGAAAAGATCGTGGAGAAAACAGATCCAAAATGGTGTCCAGAAAATAGTCATTTTTTCAAAACGATCGAGGTCACTACAGCAGCCCCCCGCTAGAAAGCACGGAAAGCTTTCGAAAAATTGTCAAGGAGGAAAAGGCGTACAAACGGTACTCGTGTGCGCGAATGAGTGCAAAATTCGTGAATGTAGCTGTGCTGTAGGATGCTGACGGGCAAAATCCGTGGTATGCAGGAACCGTAGGATGATGGTCGAGCGTAAACCAGATTCGTTGCCAATGACGTCGGTTGCGTGAATCGTCATCAAGGTGAGCCACACCAATAACGTCCAGCGTCGGGTAACCGTTAACCAATATGATATCCGGAAGCCAAATATATAGGTTCGTAAATGGCCGGGAACGAGAACGACAAGGCCGATCCAGAATGCAAACGTTGGTGCCAAAATTCTCCAGATTTCGTGGGACCAGCGAAGCGTACCATATGGCGAGGTTCCATGAAACGAAAAGAAACGAAAAACTGGTGTAGCAACCGCAATGGACTTGACTAGAATACAGTAATAACTAATGAGGTATGTTAAATCGTGTCGAAACGATAAACACGAAATTTATTACTGCGAAGTGCAATGGTTAAGATCGTGTTTGACCTAGTCGCGAAAACGTGCTGGGCAAACGATCTTCCGACCGGAACGTGAGACGGGAGCCTCATTCACGGACGGGTGCGTAGGCGTGCTCTGCTGACTTGAACGTGAGACAGTATTCTCATTCGAGGACGTAGCAGGGCCAACTGGCTGCTGACTTGAACGTGAGACGATAGCCTCATTCGAAGTCGTAGCAGGCAACGCTAACTGCAGACCTTGACGTTACACGCAAGTGTCGTCAACAGGCAGTGCAGGGTTAACATCGAATCTCATGTCAGCGGGCGACACGCTATCATCAACGTACGCGGCTTTGAGACGATCGATGCTAACGGTATCGACGCGACCGTGTCGATCAACCTAAAGGTCTTATCGTGACGAGAAATCACGCGAAATGGACCTTCGTAAGGCTGTTGTAATGGTTTCCATACCGAATCAACACGAATGAATACATGCGAACAAGTTTCGAGTTCGGTCGGAACAAAAACCTGTCGTCGCTGCATTCGAGTGTGCGCCGGGGCGAGATTTTGCATGTACGTAGACAAACGGCGAACGTAAGTCTGTACGGCAAGTGAATCTGTACTCCGTGGCGTAAAGAATTCCCCAGGCAGTCGTAATGTCGTGCCGTAGACAAGTTCTGCGGCGGAACATTGGATATCTGCCTTTATGCAAGTCCTGATACCAAGCAGAACTAGCGGTAACGTTTCGTATTAGTCGGGGCTCTCGTGTGCGCTAAGAGCCGCTTTGAGTTGGCGATGAAAACGTTCGACTAAACCATTCGATGCCGGATGGTACGTAGTCGTGCGAATGCGTTCCGTACCCAGCATGTGAGTTAATGAAGAGAATAGATCGGACTCAAATTGTTGCCCTCGATCGGTAGTGATTGTGGAAGGACAACCATATGAAGCTATCCATCGTTCTATCAGATGTCGAGCCACTGATTCGGCCGTGACGACAGAGATGGGAATAGCCTCGGGCCACCTCGTAAATCTATCGATGCACGTTAGTAAATAGGTATACCCGTGTGATGGGATCAATGGACCCACAATGCCTACGTGGATATGATCGAAGCGAGCATCAGGCGTAGCAAAAGCACCGATAGGCGAAGCTACGTGCCTGTGCACTTTAGATCGTTGACATTGTAGACACTGTTTTGCCCACATACGAACATCTTTATTCATGGACGGCCAGACGTATCGTGCAGCTACTAATCGGAGACTGGCTACGATGCCTGGATGTGAGAGTCCATGAAGGGTATCGAACACGAGACGTCGATATGCAGAGGGTACGACTGGTCGAGATATGCCAGTAGACATGTCGCAGAGTATAGTCCCAGCAGTGGTGGCTGAGGTACGGACTGACACTGTAGCGACGATGACTGAGCTGCTTCCATACATGAAGAATCCTGTGCCTGTGCTGCAGCCATGGCAGGGATGTCTAAAACCGGAGATTTAATGGCATTGAGCGGAATACGCGACAAAGCATCTGCAACGCAGTTCGACTCACCTTTAACGTGTCGTAGGTCAGTCGTGAACTGTGAAATATAGTCTAAATGTCTGACTTCTCGTGGAGAGTAACGATCAGACTTAGTATGCAATGCATACGTCAGAGGCTTATGGTCTGTAAAGAGGATGAAATATCGACCCTCGACTGCATGGCGGAAGTGCTTAACGGCATTATATGCAGCCAGCAGTTCGCGACCAAAAGCGCAATATTTTTGGTTTCCGTGGGATAGAGGCGTCGAGAGAAGAACTCTAATGGCTGCCATATCCCAGAAACAGACTGTTGCAGGACCGCTCCGATGGCAAAGTCGGATGCATCCACCGCTATGCTTAGCGTGGCGGACGGAACTGGATGCATGAGGAGCGTGGTCTGAGCTTATGTCGTTTTAATCTCCGAAAACGCTACTCGTGCGGCATCCGTAAGCGACAACTTACGTGGATTGCCACGAAGTAGGTCAGTTAATGGAAGCAAACGTTCAGCAGCATGGGGTACGAAACGAAGATAAAAGTTAACTAACCCCAAAAATGCCTTGAGCTCCTTGATTGAGGACGGTACGGCGTAATCTAAAATAGCGCGCACTTTATCCTCGTAAGGCTTAATACCCTCTCGAGTGATCTTGTGGCCGAGGATAACGAGTTCCGGTTTGCCAAGTTCACATTTATCAGGATTGACTACTGTTCGATGTTCGGACAAACGTTGAAATAGTAGCGTCAAATGTTGGAAATGTTCATCTACGCTCGACGATGCGATTAGCAAGTCATCGATATAGACGTGAACAAATTCCAAGTCTCGAGTAATGCTATCGATAAACCTCTGGAATGTCTGAGCAGCATTTCGCAAACCAAAAGGCATACGTAGGAACTCAAACAAACCAAAAGGAGTCGTGACAGCGGTTTTCTCGACATCTTCAGCGGCGACTGGGATCCGGTGATAGGCTCGGACCAAATCGATCTTGGAAAATACAGTCGTGCCGTGAAGTGATGCCGTGATGTCGCGTATGTGGGGTATCGGATTACTATCGTAACGGGTAACCGAATTTAGTGCGCGATAGTCGCCACATGGTCGCCAGCTAACGCCATCTTTCTTAAGAACCATGTGCAGAGGTGAGGCCCATGGACTGTGAGAAGGACGAACAATACCTTTAGAAAGTAAAGTGTCAAACTCACGTTTGGCGAAAACCAATTTGTCCGATGCCAGTCGGCGAGGTCGTGCCGTGACTGGTGGTCCGTTAGTGACAATGTGGTGTACCACACGATCGGTCATTGTCTCTATCTCTTCAAATGGTTTAGTCAATATGGGGAATTTAATAAACAAAGACTGAAAATCGTGCGGAATGTTAGAAAACAATCCTGTGATTCGGTGTGCATCTGTTCGAGCTGCAATACCCGTAAATTTAATGTCCGACGAAGGATCGATAAGCTGCAGCCTACGTGAATCAACAAGCAATTCATAGTGCTGCAGAAAATCGATTCCCAGTATGCCTGTGGGAACATCCGCAAGAATGAACGTCCACAGATACCGTCGTCGTGGTCCCAGGTTGACCGCAAGCTGTCTCGTGCCGTAGGTAGGAATGGAGGAACCATTCGCCGCTGACAGCCGAAGCAAAGAGGCTCGTGGCTTGTCTTTACCAACCGGCAAGACAGAAACTTGGGCCCCAGTATCGACCAGGAACCTAGCGTTAGTGCACGAATCATACACGTAAAATAAACGGCCAACCTGAGACTGATTGCCGGTGAGTACGGCCGCTTCTACTCGCCGGCAGTGGCGTTTCCCGCCGAGTATGAACACTGCTGTCTGCACCTACGGGCGGCTGGTCCGAAAACGCGATGGAACCAACAAAAGCCGCTGGTAGGATGATCAGGTTTGGATGAGGCAGGTGAGGCGGATTCACGGCGGACGTGGGCAGTGGAGGGCGCCCGTCCGTGCCGTTGTTTACGTGGGCTACTGCGAGGAGTAGGTATTTTAACTCTGTGCCTGAAGGACAGGCGGCGCTGGATGGATCGAGAGTGCCGAGGCCTCTCCGGCGATTCATCCAGGTCGACACCCCTAGGATTGCGCGATGTCGTGGCAATGAGGGGATTAGCCCCACTGCCGACACGTGCGACAATTTTGTCAGCCACGGCGGCTGCTCGTTCCAAGGACGAGTCCTCGAGGAGAGCAGTGACGGTGGTCTGAACGTGGAAGGGTGGAGAGTCCAACCACAGTTCCTTAACTATCTCCGAATCCTTATCGGCGGGCCCTGCCAAAGACCGGAGATGAGCTAGGTGGCGGCTGGGTTAAGTATCCCCTATGGGGTGCCGTGCTAGTAGCTGACGTAACCGTTCCTCCCGAGAAGGAAGGAAATTTTGCAGTATAGCCTCCTTGAGACGATCGTACGGCTGCACTTGAGGAGGATTTATTACCAAATCCCTCACCGAGGCGATAACATCACCTGGAATTGCCTCTAAGGCATAGGAAAATCGTTGGTGTTGGCCAACAATCCTACGTGCCTCGAACTGCAGCTCTAAGGCTGCAAACCAAACCTCTGGATCACGAGGGATAAACGCCACTGGTTTGAAGGCAACCGCAGACAGATTGAGATCTGTGTCGAGCTGCGCCTTATCCTCTGACATGGCTACGTTGCGATAATATATCGTAAAAAATATATATCGTGCAACGAAAGGAGGACGTGAAACAGCGATAAATCACAGACTCACCGGGCCGGCGAATAATCCAGGAGGTTCTGGAAGTTTTTGGGCTCACCAATATAGAAGACGTTCGGGAGCGGCAGGCGAACGTGTCTCCTATCGGGTCTAGCAGCGAATACCAACGATATCCCCTCTATCGGACGAATAGAGAAGACGTAAGTCGGTTTACAGATGCGAGGTGTATTCTATATATCGTGGCACCGGAACAGTACCGATACGAGAAATACACCGAACGGAAAACGGAACGAAACGCGACGGCTGTGCTGAGAGCGAACCGCGATCGAACGAACGAAAGTGAAAGTGATTTGAAACGAGGTCGACGGAAACCTCGGAAAAGTCAGTCCAGTAAAACGTAGGCAACCGGAGAACACTGAGGTCAATGTCAAACGTCAGAAAAGATCGTGGAGAAAACAGATCCAAAATGGTGTCCAGAAAATAGTCATTTTCTCAAAACGATCGAGGTCATTACAACCTGTCCTGTGCAGACTGAACTGAACTGAACAGATCTGAATTCACATAGTCCTATTGTTGCAGCACTGAGAAATCCGTGGAGCCCACCTTTGTAAAAACTGGACGTTTTGGCTATCTGCCCTACAGTCACGGGATCAACCTGAACCTGAACATTTGAGCTACTTCAAGATTTCTAGGTAGCTCAATTCTACGGTGCCATTACGAAGTGCGCCATGGATTGTCGTCCGCACGCGGGATATGACTGAGTCAGGTGGAAAACCTTTTCACTCACCGGGGTGCCATATCACCCGTATGCCTTTACTTGCTAGAAAACGTAAACATATCCCTCTGATAAAAAATGTAATAGCTGGTGCAGTTCTTATGATGCTCGGTGAAATATGCGCAGAAGAAATCAAATTTTGCTCCATCCATCACAAAAGCAATCAGAATGAGATTGTGGATTCAAAGCGGAAAAAACCAAAAAACAAAAATGAAACAAGTGAAATTTCGGCTCTATGCAAATGTTGGCAAAGGAACCTATTCTCAATATCCTCGATTGATGTTCACGAAGTTTGTAAGTTTAACAGTACACGTACAAATTTCAGCTGATATATATATATATACATATATATATATATATATATATATATATATATATATATATTGATTACTTCATGTGCAATGCTAAGCCGTCCTAGAATTCATCCCAACAAGACTAGACTCTTAAGTTGAAATGTGCACCTTCCTTCGCGTCCTAAATTATGAAAGACATAATTTGCGCAAGCAATAAAAAATGCTTGTTTTTAAATAAGTGAAATGTTATATTTAAGAATGTACAAGATAGTTTTGTCCGCAAAATTGCCCATTGTGACACCAATTGCGCATCATCCAGTTGGTCTTCGTTTGATGATACCTAAAAAAAGGAACAAGTAATTTCGATCATCAGTCCGCGTAAAAAAGCATAAGATTCACCTCATGGATGAAGTAGAGAATGGTCTTAAGATACCCTTATATGTTCCTAGTTCTTCAGTTGAATGCAACAGAATAACGCAATGAGAATGATCTCCAGACATTTTATTTTAAGATAATGAACTTCTTAATTCATTACTAAATAAGTAGTCGTACGTGGAAGCAATACACAGCGACCGTTTACTCTATTCATCGTAACTTACCACTTTCGGCTTACGTTGCATGCCGACATCTTTATATTTTTCATATCGGTTCTCGGATTGCAAAAACCGATTTCGTAATGCACACCGCCGAAGATTTTCACTTATTTTCTGAACTGTTGCACCCGCGAAATTTCGTCGACAAACGGCGTCTAAAGTAGAAGTACTTGCAAAGGTAGCCTCACCAGTAATCATGGAACAAACGTTTGTTCCCGAGAGCGAAGGTCGACCATGTGCACCGTCTCAGTTTACTGTGCACAACAATTCAGGAGCGATCAATTGTCCCAGCATTTCGGGTGCACACTCCCCAACGTTGCCGCCAGAAACATTCTGAAGAAACTTCATCTAGGCAAATCATAACTAGTGTCGGTAACTTACCACTCGTTCGTATGCTGCATCATCTGGCAATCTTCCGTTCAGTTTCTGAAACTCTTGCTTGCTGGGAGCAAAGATGCCCCACTGAGCCATATTATTAGAAGTCGTAGTCGCTATTTCCTTTCGGAGAGAAACGACTTCACATGTCACATTTGCAATGACTTCCATGCATTTTGGTTAAGAGAAAACATTTGAGCTACATTGTGAATGGACAAAGTTTGTTCAGAGGAGGTGGAAACTGTTCTTTTTATTTTCTATGGAATTTTTTCTCTCACGAACTTGCTTCGAACTGAACTGCTGCTGTGGGCTGACAACTGAAGTCGAGGTGCACGGTCGTTCATGGCTAGTAAACGTCATAAAGTGAAACAGCTATTTACGGAAACAAACACCACCTGGTAAGATTGCCCTATGATGCAGCAAGCTTAAGTCTTTCCGTGTCTACGACAACAGATGTCTTGTAGCACTGGTGGAGACCAATCGTACGGTTTTCTACGATTGGTAGATGGTATATTCTCTCCACTGCTGGAATCAGAAAGTACGACGGGCTTGCTACTGACTTATGTCCGGATGAAGGTTGTAACACCTGGTAAACCGCCCGATTGTACTTTCAGCCCTGATATATATATATATATATATATATATATATATATATATGCAACCGTAATGTAAATATTACACCAAACAACCGCAAACCGAAAAACCAGAAATCTCCAGTATAGAGATTCTGATAAGTTTCAAACAAGTAGTCTCTATGAAATCGGAAATGTACTTGAAACTTATACACTTATCAGCTTGCAGTTTGATATACTGTTGACAAGAAGATAACTGACGCATTCTATACCCCCTTAACCAGTGGGTTAACGCATTGGTTGATGGATATATCGATGTATCTATCAACGTGCGGGAACCCATACGTATAGATTTATACGTATGCGTATCTTGTAGTTTAAACCCACAAGTGTGCGCAAACCATGAAGTCATGAATTCACTGGAATTAATATACCATGCAGCTTAATACGTTAGTTATGCGAATCTTTTTTCTAGTATTACCTGCTTAGTTATTCACTATCTATTTATGTAAATAACTATTGGATAAAAGGAACAGCTAATTATAATTAAGACGTTTTGTTTTTTCCCACTATATGCAAGACCGCTGACTCGCTTCTTGGCGCCGTCTACCATTAAGGTCTGGAAGGTCGGTTAAACCATGTTGTTCTTAGTGTACGCGTTAGCTTGTCTTTACTACGGTGTGCGGACCACCCGTCCGCCACTGTAATGCTTCTCATAACGCCGACACGATAACCAGAATATTGTCCTCCACGACCCATAATATGGAAACACGGTCCATAGGGAGGAAGTGATTAGTGTGTATTGCAAGAGCGTGCTTGTAGCGTGCACGTGGAACGAGCAAATGGGCAGTGCTCGGCAGCCATAGTTCGGATAAACAATGGTATGCTAAACAAATAAACAAAATGAATTCCCACTGCAGGTCCCAAACGCCGCTAAAAGCTCCTGACTATTCTCCAAAATCAGGCACAGGACGTTGAGCCTCCTGATAGAGTTAACCAACGAAGAACCGGTTGGGAGCGTTCTCGCGCGAATAGTCAAGATCAGAAATCATTGCCCGTTAGTTAGAACGGTCTCAGGAGACAGCGCTCTTTCCATGAGTGTAAGAAAGCTCCGAAACTGCGCTTTAATACGCGTGATGTAGGCTTACTAGGACACTACCCCATCCACACCACGCCATCTGATACTACATTTATTCCCCATCATTCCATCTGCACCGATATTACCCATTTCGGTAGCCTCGTTAACGTTAGAAAGATATCCTGCACACTTTCGGAACGTGAGGAATATGATCCTTTCCCTAGGGTCACAAACCGAAGAAACTCAGTGAAGCATCCAGCACCAGGGACCGGAACTGCTACAAGACATATCTCATACGCTAGTACGACTTGAGCAGATCCCTACCCAACAGTCCCTTCTTCTTTCTTAACATAACCTTGTGAGTGTACTGTATGATGTTCAGCTACCAAATTCCTAGTTATCTCAGACAAGATGCTAGAGCCTAGACAACAAGTGGCAGACAGCATCCTTTACGTAGGAGGTATCACGGAAACCTGGCTCAGAAGCAGTAACTCACACGAAGAAACAGACATTGAGGGACACTCATTGATCCGAAAGGACTCCGAGCGAGGTCGAGATGGTGGTGTCTTATCCTACTTAACCGAAATATTACCCCAGCACTCATCATCTCCTTAACGCCGATCTTCATCATTGACTATCTCTGGGTGAAAATTACGTTAAGTAATAAAGAAGCACTAGTATTGGTTATAATATTCCGACTGCCACAGGGCAACTGGGAGAATGGGCAGCACTCATTGAACAGATAAAGGAGCTAAAAAATGCCCACCTGTTTATAATGGGTAACTTCAACGCTCCATCAATAGACTGGCCTAGCTATCACCCCACAGACGCGATGTTTGGTACCCTGCTACTAGATATGCTCTCTCAGATGTCTTGGATGGGGCATGTTTCCAGTCCAACTAAATTTCGCCACGGGCAAACACTCTCACTATTTTATCTTGTCATCACAAACGAGCCGAACCAGGTAGACACAATCTGTCTCTCCTGCCTAGTGGGGATAAGTGGTCACGAAGCCCTCAGCTCTGACCTTGTCGTCCAGTGGTTATCGAACAGTTCGTCACTCAGGACAGTAAGATCTTTTAGAAAGCCCAACTTCTCACAGCTTAGGGGATATTTTATATCCCAATTAGAACCGATTTCCTGGGATGCTGACTTAAATTCACTAAACCAATTTAATGAACGGAGCATTTCCAACTCAGATACTCGTTTTGTGCCGAGAGTAAAGTTAAGAAACAACACTAAATGTATGCTATTAAATCCCATATTCCGCCTGTTATAGTAGCTTGCATGTCTGTTTGCTATATTGAAGTGCACCCAGTTGATAGAAGATGCGGAAAAGTTCGAACGGATTAGAAATGAATGCAAGTCAAAAATCCGTGACCACTTTAAAAAGGCGCAAATGGGTTTCCTCACACGGGCCCGCTTCAACAAATCCATTCTATGCAAGTATACACGCCACAAGCGGAATATCAAATTCTCTGCGCTAAGCCTCTATCTTCCTGATGGCATCCCAGCTATTTCAGCCGAGTAAGCGCCTGAGACTTTTGCTCATCATTCTTGCTCTATTTTCGACTGTTCACCAACAATAACTCATCCTACTCTTTCTCCGAAAGTCGAACGAATCTTGGGCAGAATCAAATCTTCGGTCCGGGACGTTGAACTACAGCTCAAACGTGTCAACCAGTACAGCTCAATGGGCCTGGACGACACATATCCCAGGATACTAAAAGAATGAGCAGATACTTGAGCTCCCGTATACTTCATCCTATTCCAACGCTGTCTAGACAGCGGCACTTTCCCGAAGTTATGAAAAAAAATCCATAATCACGCCCATTTTAAAAAAATAAATGGCCGGAAATTTCCGCTTAGCTACGGGCTGATAAGTCTAACTAGTATATCCAGAAAGGTCTTTGAGAGCATAATCAAACTCGTGATATGACGCTACTTGCAGACGAATAACTTGATTTTTTATTTTATTTAAAGTGAATTACATCATAAAGGGCATACCCCATAATCAAAAGACACTGAGAAAGTGGGTTGTGGGGGTTGATTCACGTAGGAACCAGTTTATTGGTCCTGCTTTTGAAGAGAGAAAGGTTGTAAGTGGATGGAAAGATAAAGAGAAGTGTCCCATAATTTAACGGTTCGGGTACGTTATGTTAGGGGAAAAGGTTTGTGAAGAGGAACTACTGAAGCACGCTCAGAAGAACAAAATCCGAAATAGTACCGGTAAAAGACAGCGAAGCAACAGCCTGACGATGGACCAGTGACAGCAGATTTAAGGTTAAAGAAGGGTCGTCGATCGGCCAGATGGCTTTACTTTGAACCCAATCAAGAAGAGAAAGAGAGGTAGATGAAGCTCTACTCCACACGTGATTGCAGTATTCAGGTGCGGGGCGGATTTGAGCTTTGTACAGCGGAAGGTGAGCTGGTGTGACGAAGCGTCTGACGCAAAACAGAGAACCAACTTTGCGCGCAACACGATAGGCCAGCTGAGACATGAAAGCGGACTAACATAGAGAAGAAATTATAGATAAGCCAAGAAGAAAGACGGAATCTGTGGGGTGCAGCCCAGTTGAATTAAAGGATAAATGAGAGGAGAATGAATGATGTTTCAAGGAAATTGAAAGAAGAGGAGTTTTGGAAGCATTAAATGCAACGTGATAGTAGGATTTCGAGGAAGAGATGTTTCTGAGGTCGGACTCTAAAGATGGATTGATTGCACTGCGCTCACAACCGATGTTGATGTTGGCATGACGGGAAGTGTGGTAAGAGTAGAAGGAATGAAGGGTAGCGTCATCGGAAAAGGAATGGATTGGGTTGAAAGTAGTAGACAGAAGATCATTAATGAATAAAAGAAATAGGGTAGGCGCAAGTACTGAACCTTGGGGAAGACTAGCATTCACGGGGAATGGTTGGAACAGAACCCCATCAAACAGGACGAAGATGGTTCACTTACTGAGGAAACTTGATGTCCACGATACGAGAGTGGAGGAAAATCCGAACGTGCGCAATTTCACCAGAAGACCTTTGTGTCAAATTCAGTCAAAGGCCTTATAGATACCGACCGGGACCATGTGTGTTTCTCCGTGGTTGTCGAGTGCAGCCGACCAGGGGTGTGAGACGAGAGCCAAAATATCACTGTTGGAACGGTGAGGCCCGAATGCATATTGGCGATTACTCAGTAGTCCTTCGTGTTCGATAAACGTGCGCAGTTGGTCGGAGATGACAGTTTCGAGTATTTTCGAAATAATAGATGTGAGGGAAATAGGACGATAGATATTCGGGTCAGAAAGATCACCGCGTTTGGGGATATGGAAAATCACGGTGTGCCTCCAGGGGATCGGAAAAGTAGAAAATTGGAGAGAAACAGAAAAGACGACATAAGGGAGGGACCAGTTCAGGGGCACATATCTTAAAGACAGTGGATGGTATACCGTCCGGACCGGGTGATTTGCATGCGTCCAGAGAACGCAGCGCTTGACGGATCTTCCCAATGTTGATATGAAGTTGAAAATGGGGGACAGAGAGAAGAGAAGGAACCGGAGGAGTAGCATAAGTGAATAAAGTGGAGTTGGAGGCAAACCGGGAAGAAAAACATTCGGCTTCCTCGTGTGGTTTACAAACCAGGTCATCAGAAGAATTACAGATAGGAGGGGAGTTGGAAGAGCAAAAACTTTGGTAGACTGCTTTGGCAAGGGGCCAAAATGTTCGGCTACAGGTGACAGATGAGAGTAGGGGTCCGGCTTTACAGCGGACAAAGCGTTCTTTGGCACTCTGTATGGTTGACGAGCATCTGTTCCTGGCTTGCACGAAGCGGCGGTGGAAGTTGGGCGTGGGCGGGCGGCGCCAGCGGCGAAATGCTGCATGTTTCAAACGTACAGCACGATCAAATGCGCGGTCGAACCCCTCGGAGGATTCGGGTTCACTGGGTTTGGAAAAGTGAGGAATAAAAAGTTGCATACCTTGAAGAACAATGTCAATGATGTTAGAAACGGAAACGTCCGATGTAAAGCAGCAATCATTCCAAGGACAGAAGGCTAGGAAATCGCGAAAACCATCCCAGTTGGCTGTAGCGCCAAAATGTGTCTCGAGGTAGGTGAAGTATCAGGGCGAGTGAAATTGATGGGACAGGAAATGATATTAAGGTCAGATGAGCCAAGTGGAAGAAGAGTGTAGATGCCTGAGAAAAAAGAAGGAACAGGAATGGGAATAACATCAAGGGTATGGGCACGATTGCCAGATCAGTCGGGAATACGTGTGGGGAGGTCAACAAGTTGGCACAGGTTGCTGAGCAGGGTGAAATGTTTGGCTTCGCGCCGCAGATCCGAGGTGTCCGATGAGTGAGTTAACCGATCTCGATTGCGGACATTGAAACCTCCTAAGATGGTCATCATCATTATCGTACAGCGTTAAACAGCAGGGCAAGCCCCACTGACCACTGCCTTTCTCACCATGTTGCACGTCGAATTAGAAAGTGAGTATACAAGATGGACAGGGAGTGAACATACACAGGTGAGGAAAGGAAAAAGCGCCCTAGTAGCCAACACACGGAATAGACAGTCTAACTCTACAAGCTCATATTGATCAATCATTGTGACTCAACAGAAAGTGACAACACGGTCGCTACTGTTCACGGTTCACTGCCATATCCTTCAGCGTCTCGAGCCAGCTGGTAGACGGATCTTCTGGACCCCAACCACGACGAAGTAAAGCACCTGATTTTCCTAAGTTCGATCCACATTTTCTCATTCATCGCCCCCACGTCATCCGTCGACCTCTACGTGGTTTCTTCCACTCCCTAAGAGGAACGGCCAGTAGGACACGAAATGGTAGACTTGTGTTTGCCATACGTAACACATGCTCCAACCAACGAAGTCTACTAAGCTGGATATGCTGTGACAAAACGTTCTCCATATTAGTACCCAATACTGGCTTCCTCACCTCATCATTACTTACTCGGCTATTCCACCCAATCTTAACGACACTACGCAAATATTGGTGGTCGAAAACCTCAAGACGACGAATTTCTTCTGCACGCAGACCCCAAGTCTCGCAGCCATACAAAAAAACTGAACGCACAGCGACACAGTACATACCACCTTTCAACTTTAGTGAAATATCAGGCCGGCGCCACAAGTGCTTCAGTCCAGCGTATGCCGCTTGAGCCTTGGATATCCGCGTGCTCGCCTCTACTGCTATGCTTCCATCCGTCATCACGCTGCTGTCGAGGTAGGTGAAGTGGTCGACAACTGACAGCATCTGCCCATCGAGCATCAAGCTTGGAATCATTGACGTCCGGTCTTGCAACATTTTTTTACACTTTGAGGATACAGAGCGCATGCCAAATGGAGCTACAGCTCTTGCAAGCCTATCCAGTGCACGTTGAGCATGTTACGTGGATTCGAACAAGCAGACAGCGTCGTCCGCGTAATCTAATCCACTACTTCCTAGTTAGACGCTTACATCTTGAAGATTTTGCAACGCACTCTCCATTATTTCGTCCATGACGAAGTTGAACAGGAATGGAGACATGGGACATCCCTGTCGAACACCACTGATCGTTTCGAATCGACCTGATAGTTCACCGTAAACCCTTATGCGGCCAGAAATATGGGAATACAATGATCTCAGTAGGTTCACAAACTTCTGGGGCATACCATTTCGCTGAAGAGCACTGATAAGCGCTGTTCGATGAACTGAATCGAAGTCTAAGAAAACCATTATTGTCGGTCGGCGGTGCATGTGGCGCGCTTCAAGTAGTCAGTAAAGACTGAAAATCTGTTCGATGCATCGTCGACCTGGGCGGAATCCAGCCTGCTGTTCGCGAACATTGCTCTCGCGAACCGGTGTCAGACGATACAGCAAAATCGAGGCCAATACCTTTGGTGACTATCGGAATTAAGCTAATCCCACGATGGTTACTACAGTCATTGCGCATTCCTTTATTGAAGATTGTAACAATCAATAACTCGCTCCATAATAATGGAAAACGTTCCTCGTTCCCAATGTCACGGAGCAAGATGGCAAGTGATTTTATCAAAGCGTTTACACCCAGTTTAAAAAGAACTAGAGGAAGGTCGTCAGGACCAGCCGCTTTCCCACGTTTTAGTAATCGAATAAATGACTTCACTTCCACTTCCGATAGGGGCTCAAGTGATACTCCCCAAGGAGTCGCAGTTGTTGACACAGGAGTAACTACACTGGCGCGCGGCCAGCTAAACTGCTCCTTGAAGTATTCGACTCAACGATCCAGCCTTTGCTCTTTGCCATGAATGGGTTCTCCACTTTTATCGCATATCTCTTCACTGATAGGGAATTCACTGTCCACCGGTGTCACGAATGAGTCTGAACAGTCTCTGACTGTTACCTGAAGCAGCTGCTATTTCCATTTCTTCGGCTACATTGACCCACCAATTTTCGCGATCATTCTTAAGGCTTTTCGTAACTTGTATTTGCAGCTTTCTCCGCATCTTATTCATCTTCTTACGGTTCGAGAGCTGACACTTTTGCTCCATTATACTCAGTGACTCTTGCGAGATCCAGTGTCTTTGATGGACAACGGGTCGAGGACCACAGGCGAAACCTGCTGCAACGTGCATCGCCTATTTGATATGAGCCCAATGCTCAATACATTAATGTTCATCATAGATCCTAGCTCATGTGCTAACTTCTGCTCATACGGGGTGCGTACTTCTGGATCACACAAACGTTACACGGCTAATCGGGTTTGCGGTTTGCGACGATGACCATGGAGCTGGAGAGATAATCGCAGTAAAACTAATGCATGGTCCCACTCTACGTACGTGGGGCAGTATGATCTACAGTTCTGAACAGAACTGCGCCACCGGTAGCTTACTATGAGATGATCAATCTGGCTTAGAGTACCTGTAGAGTTAGAGCGCCATGTCGCTGCGCGACGTGAACTGTGTCGGAAATTGGTGCTAGACAAGAGTAATCAATTGTCTGCACAAAACTGGAGAAGTCTATCCCCGTTATCTGTAAGCTCAGCGGGTGAAGCACAACGGCTACCTAAACAAGCTTCTGGCGCATTACGTTTGCTAACTTGTGCATTGAAGTCACCAGCTAGCACTACAATTTCAGAACATTTGCTACTGTGAACGAGGGTGGTGAGTTCATCGTAGAACTCATCTTTCTGCGTGTCAGAGCTGCAGTCTGTTGGGGTGTATTTCGAGATTACAAACAAATTTCGCTTAGCATGACTATCCTTTCGAAAGCCGACTGACCCCTGGAGTCTGACAGCACATAAACGACTGTTGACAGGGTCCCAGTCTAAGTGGACAGCCTCAGCGTTGTCGCTCAAGACTATTCCTACACCACGTTGACGCACAGCTCTAGCTGCTTCATATCCTGAGGCGCGTAGTAAATACCTCGATGAGATACGCGAAGCAGTTAGTTGACTCACAATGCTCGAATCTTGCAGTAGCGTTTCATTCACGCAGCAGACATCAATTTTCAGAAAGTTCATTGTGAGGGCTAAGCACGCCTGCTGACTGGCCTGAAAGTGTTATAGAAAAAAATTCATCCTATACGGTGAACTTTTTGAGTGTATTTAATCAACGCAGTATCTCATTAGCTTTCCATTAATTTTAAACCAAATACAATTCAATTGATGGACACAGCCAACGTTTAACAATGAAGGAAGATTGGTAACCTTCGTGAATAATCTCTGATGATTGCCACTTAGCGGATGTGAAGAAAGCATTTGAGAGAAACATTTAGAATTCGCCTAATTTTAGTCATGATCTGATCCCGTATATTGTCTGCAGCCCTCGGTTGGTAACACAATAGTGATAGAGCTAGGCAACGAACAAAGAAAAAGAACTCTAAACGCCGGAGGGGTGTCTAGTGTGTACTGGAGGAACGCCAAAGCGGACGTACATTCGAAACTAAAGCAAATGGAACGAACCAACGACCGGTCATTTTTCACATCTAGGTTTCAATTGACTCAAGTATTGGTATAAACGTCGTACGTAATGCTACTGAGAAACACGAATGTAGCTCGCATTTTCTAAGAATGACATGTAACCAACCACTAATTGGTAGTATTATCATTGGTTCACCTGAATGAAAATAGGACCGTTCATTATTTCACGAAATGCCGTGCAAGAGGAGGTAGAAGAGTTATATTGTACGTTAGAAACGGTCCTCCTAGTTCACCTACTTAACACCAACATCGATCAACAGGGATTTGGAGAGGCTTTGTGGTGCAAGGTTAAACTTTCCAGGAGCGGATACACTGTGCTCGGACTTATTCACGTCAACGGTTGAAGCGCAGAGCGTCTTGGTTTCCATGCGGCGCTGGGCGGCAGATAGCCACTGCTTGGTGCCAGGCTATTTCAACGCACCTCAATCGGATTGGGTGGCAACTAAATGCAGCCGAGCCGCGGATAGGTTGTCCCTTTGTCTTAGTGAAGCGGTCTGTGACCTTTGCTGCATACGAATTTGCAAGAACCAACTCGAAATCAGGCTTGATCTAGTCTTCACTGCGCGTACTTCAGACGTTACAGCCACTGACCTGCTCCCAGCACTGGATTATGCCGATCACGTGGTTCTCTTCATCGACTGGTATCGCGACCAACACGTTTATCAGGGACCACACTGCAGACCTAATATATGGCGCATCCCCTTCGGCGAAATGAGATATGCGACCGCCTCCCCTCCATGGGAATGGAATTGATCAGTCTTAGAATGTCTTCATATCAGCGATAAAGGACCTGGTGAACCGGCCTGCACCACCGCATAAGACCCGTCGGCATGCTAGTGGTCCACCATGGCTCGACAAATAGTTACGGAGTGTGCTTCGCCGACGCAACTGGGTACAGTAACACTTTTGGACTACCGGTAACGATTACGACAAGTACAAGGTAGTTAGAAATGTGTTCAGCGATGAAAATCTCAAAGTGGCGAACGTTTGAGGGGCAATTGGTCGCGGACTCGGTTACGGCACCTACACGATTGTTTGCACCCTGGCGTAGGAGAACCGCGTTTCGCCCAGGTATCCTTATATTGCAGAGTAACGGGGTATTAGCGGATTCAGACGGTGAAGAAGCGGATTTATTGGCTCGGCCTTGTGCCATGTTATACTTCCCAAATGTGTTACCGACACCTTAAATGCCTCAGAGGCTTAGATTAATCAACACGTGCATTCACGCTGGAAGAGATTACTAGCGTTATTTGAGCCCTCTGGCTTCACTTTTCAGGCCCAGACAAGCCTCACCCACCAATGCTACGGGAGCTTTCGGACGTTGTCGCATTTCCCCGCACCAAGCTTTTTAACAACTTTCTGGGACAAAGTCAGCTACTGGTTGGATGGATGAAAGCCGTAATCGTACTTATGTTCAAGGACGGTAGCAAAGCGGTAACAGTGAGTTACTACCCTATCAACCGCATGTGTGTAGTTAGAAAAGTCATGGAAAGGCTCGTTGCCCCTCAGTTGTGGGAATACCTAGAGGGACATGAACAGCTCAACTATTACCATCAAGGCTTTCGAAAGGGCCGGCCTTGTGCGTTTAACCTTCTATTGGCGCGTGAAAAATGGGCACAGGTTAGAGCAGAGGACTACTCTACGGACATTAACAATGTTGACTTCAGCAAAACGTTCGACAAAGCGCCGCACAGCCCTTTGCTGACCACGGTTAAATCGTTAAGGATGACAGAACCGTTTCTCAAATGGATCGAAGACTTCCTGAAAGGAAGGACCCTTCCTGTGAAAGCTGCTTCACCATACTTTGAATGGCATGAGACTTGCAGTGGAGTAACACAAGGCTCGGTCTCAGGCCCATTGCTAATCCTAGAGTCTATGAACGACTTGCAGCAAGAAGTGATGTCTCCTTGTCTGATCTATGCCGATGATATCAAAACTTGACATGTGGTCAATACCACAGCAGCTTATCAAGAGCGACAAGTGGATTTGAATACTCTAACATGTGGGCTCTCCGTCAATGTTCAAAAATGTGTTCAGTTACAGCTAGAGATACCGGGGGTCAACAATATCTATTCTTTCCAGGGATCAAGTTTTCGAGTGTTAAGCAGTGAGTGTCTTGAAAATGGTAGTGTCGACACTACCATTTTTTAGCGAAGAGGATCCTCTTCGCTAAAAAAACGCGCGATAGCACTGACAAGGTGTGTGCCTCAGCGTGGAGCATCTATGGTGCCATTTGTTGGTTGTTTTGTAAGTTACCTTATGGTGCTTTCAAACTTTTGTATCCCTCACACGTACATCCTAGACTGGAGTATGGCGGAGCAGCAACGTTCTCCTCCAAGGCTGCTGAATTTGCGAAGCAGGAAAGGGTGCAGCTAGCCGACACACGTCTTGTCGTTGGACTACGGGAAATCATTTATGACAGGCGGTTGGAGTTAACGAGGCTGTTTCCAGAAGCGTATCAGAGAGAGGTGACCCGATATGCATCCGACCAATACTCCAGGGAGAGATGGGCCCAAAGCTGCAGGCGAAATCCCACCTTCGTAACCACCCGAGCAAAAGGGAGCGCTCGATCACACTCATGAAGCTGCAGTCGACTGGAATACCACTGGTCTACCGTTTTTCCTGGAGGGCAACCAAAATGCAGAATTCACTACCAGCTGGCGTGGTGAAAGAGGTAAACTACAACTATTCAATAGGAAACTGCACGTACATCTGACGCATCACTGGGGTGAATCTCCAGTCTGAGGCCATAGCCAACAGTCTACGGCGATGAGGCTCATGCGGAAGGTGTCCAACTTCCTCTCACTACGAAAAACTGAAACCTGAAACTTATTGCGGTCAGCTGACGTGTTACAGAAATGTAACTACAGGAAGTAACTTACTAAAAATGAACTAGAACAAGTTACTCCACGATTATCTTGATAATGAAATAAAATACATAAACGCCTAAGCCTCATATTGTACATCACTATAAACAGGGGATGTTTTTTATGAGAAAATTCCGCTTTTTCTTATTCTTGAAGTCCTCGAGGTGGTTCACGGGTTTGAGGCTCAAGCCCAATGGACCCCGGACCTTGTATGTTTCCCTCCATTTTGAAAGAGAAATTGCCTAACTGCACTGGGCGTACCGGACTCGTTATGGAGTGAGTGTGTTAGATGGACCAGATCGCGTAAAACCGAACTTTAGTAACAGTACAAACGACGGTAGTAACAGTTACAGTAACATTCTAGTTAAGAGTTTGGCGATGGAATAAGGGAAAGTCCCACGTGAGCCTAGCTGGCTTAAAAGCCTCGTTTGTTGGGGCGTCCACCGTCTCTCGTGGGGTTTATTCCAAAAAGGAATCACCCTTGATGTGAAAAATGTTGCCGTAAGAACGTCCGTGGACGATTCTTAAATATTTTCCTACAATTTCCCCAAACAGTATCTAAGTATGGTCGCGTGAAGAACCAATCAACTAGTTCAAAGGGAGAAAAAGGTGGAAATTTAAGGATCTGTCTCTTCTAATACGCCTCAAATCCAGGGATGGAAATGGAGTGCAGTAAGTCTGAAAGGGTAAGAAAGATTGGTCAGCCCTTGCACAACTTTTGTGGCCTTTCTCTGAACCAGCTCAAGATAGTTACGGTCCTGGACGATACCCGCATGTGCAATTTGGCTTCAGTATTCTAAGATAGGGTGGGAGTGATACCGTAAAGAACCCGAGGGTCTTCCTTGGATGTACGGAGGAATTTCCTCTTAATAAGGTTTTTAATTCGGAAGGCGGCTCTGCTTGTCCTCAGTTGATGTGATGAGAAAAAGAGATTGCTGGTCAGCCAGATACCTAGTACGCGGTGTTGGTCTACCCTCTGGATTGGCGCTGTCCCGTTAGTTCGAAAGGGTTGATCCATAGAGCCACCGAAGGACATACCGAGGCGTGTATCGTAATTTATCGGCAGGCCTAAGTCCACCGACCAGCGCCTGGTTGTATCCATCACCAATTGTAGTTGTGCACTTAAAGAGGCTTAGATGGTCAAATCGTCCGCCTAAATGACGACGTTGGACTCTGCAGTTTCTGGGGGATCGTTATTGTAAATTAGGAACAGTAAAGAACGCAATACAAAGCCACATGAATAGAGGGAAATACGATGCACCTGCACGCGCGGTGAAAGTGAGCTCAGACAGAAAGCTTTTGAGTACGCAAAGAGCGTACTGGCTATACCGTGGACTTACAGCTTGTAAAGCAAGGGCAGTAGCACACTTATCACTACCCACCCCGCTCGATGCAATGGGCAGCGCGGTCCTGATTATCCTGCTCGACGACCGATGCAGTATGGAATTCTTTGTATTCGTGCAGTTCATGGGAGATGTGAGACGGGTACTGCTAGGGTGTCCAGCCACAAAGCAGGAGAACGATTAGGGTCCTCATCCAAAGCCTTTAGTTTTAACAAGAACCTATCCGCAAGGCAGCGGGATGGCTTAGTGGAAGCTCATTTGCTTGGATCAATTATTCTTCCACTGATTTTGGCGACTGAGTTGCCAGCTCAAATCAACCCCCAACCTGGAGGACCAGGAGACAGGACTTTAATCTGACCTCTACCCATTGACCTGTCACGTATGATTGCATCTCCGGCTTAAAGAAGCCATCCTGTATAGCTCTTTGGGTCAGAGGCAAGGAAGCCATCAAACCACGTCAAGGTGCAGTCTCGTCGTGATGGCATCAATCACCGGTCCAACAACTTTCGTCGACTTCAGCTGCTCTCCACCGTCTTTCATTACCGCAGCAGCATGTTCCTGGTTGTTCTCGTCATCAGCATGAACCAGCTCCTCAAGCTGTGATGGAGCGATGAATAAGTTCAAAGTTTCCAAATTCATTGCAACTTCGCTGACTACATCCTTCCTCCATTTCTGGTTCTAAAGTCATACGTTTGGCCCTAAAAGCATTCTTGGTCGAGCTTGGGAAAACAGAATCCCAGGTTGCTTTCACGTGATTTATAGCATCGAGCAGGTGCGCTGGGTTCCGTAGAAGACCCCTGCAGCACCTTTTCAAAATCTTCACCCCTGAGTATTTTCTTATCGGTTTTTCGCCTCCTCGTTTAATTCATGAAAGTCAAGAACATCCTTGAGATACAAATAATTGTATCGCTTTTTCAGAGTTGATATTATGTCACAAGGCCGTTTTCAGCTTGTACAATTCGGAGGAAAAGAAAACTATCCGAACACTGTCGAATTCGAAGGTTTCAAAATGTCCTGGAGCGTTGTCCATCAGCAATAAAACGCGATGTCCTGTTCTGTTTCTCACATCTGAAAAAAACTATTGAACCATTTCCAACAGGTTTTTTGCATCTATCTAAACTTTCGCTTGATTGAAATAACCAACTAGCCAATGCCGGTTCGTAATACAAGCTGGTTCTTTCGGTTTTCCGATCGAAACGCAGGGAGTTTTGTGAGTTCCAGTTGCATTGACCCGAACAACCGGAGAAATTTGATTTTTCGCTTCCTTTTTTCCTCTCGTGGTTGAGATATCCTCCTCTGACATTGGAAGACTATATCTCGGATGCAGTCGAAAAAAACAAGCCAGTCTCGTCCATGTTATAAACATTTCCAGGGTCATATTGTGCGATAATTGACTTAAAGATTTTCCGGAGAAGCTGAAAATTCCGGATAGTTCTTGTTGACTTCTGCTCGCTATCCGTGAAGCAGCATCTGCAGTCCACGGCGAACTCTGAATCTATTTAACCATTGCCAATATGCCTTGAAATCTGATTCCGAAATTGACAGACTGGAAACAATACTTTTTGCTCTGGCGGTGGTCGTTTTACACATTAAGGATGAGCTGAGTCAAAGTGTAAATATCTATCTGTATGTGTAGGTTTCCGATGAACGCTGATAGTAAAATTTTGCGAATCGTTTACTCTCAAACGACAGTCTAGAAAGTTGATGTCTCTGTCACTGTTTCCTGTTTCAACCACGAATTTAATTGAGTCACATTGATTGTTGGGACAACGGAGGAAATCATCTTTGTACTTGGATTTGATAATAACATAAGTGTCTTCAACCTATCTTAGATATACACATGGGGGATTGTGGAAGTAGGTTAGTGCTTCGGATTCATGCGCATGCAGAAAGAGGTTCGCACTAATTGGAGGCACGGGGGATCCCTTGACAACGCCATCGGTTTGTCTGTATGAGATTTATTTAAACGTGGAGTACGTAGAAGTAAGGCAGAGTTCGATACCAGTAACTATCTCGGAGGGAGTCAGTGGACATCTTTCTTTCAAGGAAATATCAGAGATCAATAAAGAGTAAAAAATCTAGACTGTTCATTATTGGGACATTTGTGTATAGAGAGACCACGTCATAACTCACGGCAGTTTTGTCATTTTCTAGTTCAATGTTTTTTTTTAAAATGCCAGTAAAATCAAATGCATCATTAATGTGACTTACCACCAGTTTTTGATATGGCTCTAATAGATTACTGGGTTATTTTGCCAATCTGTATATCTTACAAGATGTACAATTCACAATGGGACGAACCGGCGCATCCGGTTTGTGAATGTTTTGCAGAACAATGTCTGCCGGATCTATTCGTCTTTGGTGTTACGGTAAACCCCTAATGACTTTCCCAATTTTTCTTCAAGCCTGACAGGTATTTGCTTGTGCAAATTTTTGTCCTGTTTAGCGTGGCGCTTACTCTTTTTTCTCCGAATTTTTCAATAGGGTCATGTTTTTCAGGTATTCTACAACTTTCGATTCACATTTTTGATCTGGTTTGAATGACCGTAATATTCCCCTTGTCGGCCTTTGTGATAGGAATAGACGAATCCCCTTTCAAGGCTTGCAGTGCTTTTCTTTCTTTTGATGTGGCATTTGGTGCAGTCTCTCCTTGATTCTTAAGAATATTACATATCCTCAGCTTGGCTTGATTTGAATTCTTATTAAGAAGCTTTGACAATGCCTGTTTTAATATAGATACTACATCTTTGATCATCAACAGTTTTCTAATGTAGATTGAAATTTAGACCTTTTTGTAGCATTTGTAATTCTGTTAGTGTCCGCAATCCGTCTGATAGGTTTTTCACAGGACTTTCTGGATCCGCCACAAATATTTGTCTAGATTTTGTTGCTAGCCTAGTTTCGGGGGTTTTTCGGTTTGCCGGTTTGTCGAACCTATGTTGTTGTTGCGACTTGCAAGATTTAAAAGTGTGTACTCTTCGTTGGGTTGTACTTCACTGAGGATATCTGATCCAATCAGTTATCGAGATTCCGTGTTCTGAAACATATTGGGCTGATTTTATGTGTGAAGTCATAGATACGTGGATGTAGGAACGTGCGTGAAGCGAATAAAGCGGCACTTCTTGAACGAACAGAAGTATCCGATGGTTTCGTACGGAGGGATTTGGGAATTACGTTCTCCCAAAAGCATTGTTGGTAAATGTACGGTGATTGATACACTTGGCAGGTTTACTTCATAGAGTGATCCGATTGCAGATAAATGTCGGCTAGTTAAAATTTCTACCGACGACGCTGTGTTTTTGACAATAAAATATTCTTAAAAAACCGCAACACATGCCACATCGATTCTTCGACACACTTCGAACTTCGCTCGGACCTGATATACTCAATGTTTTCTGCAATCGGATTACAGTGGCAGAGTCATCAACTTTCCGGACTGTCTTCTGAGAGTAAACGATTCTCAAAAATTCACTGCCAGCGTTTATCGACAACCTACACATACAAACAAATATTTACACTTTGACTCAGCTCATCCTTAATGTGTAAAACAAACACTTGTTTCGTCCTTAGTGAATAGATTCCAAGGCCTTTGTAATGACCACACCAGCCCGGAGGAAGAAATTAAGCGCTTAAACAGCGTTCTTAAGGACAACCACTATCCACCACACCTAATCAGACTTAAAATGTGGGAAAAGAAATCAACTAGACAAAAGACGGAAGGAAAAGACTGGTTGGCCTCCATCGGAATCCCGTATCGGTCTGGGACTTTAGAGACAATCAAAAAAGGTCTTGGTGATTATCATATCCGAACTTTCTTTCTTATTGGTAACACCTTGAAACGCCACCTCACGGAAGCCAAAGATCCAATTCACTTACAAGACCGAAGCATTCGTATGTTCGGGGGTGGATGTCTCAGGCTTCGAGATGGCTACTCGTCCTGAACGCCTCTCGAAATGCTCCTAAGTGACCGTACGTCTAACACAGCCTCTGCTGAAGAATTCCTACCCACTGTCTTCTCGTAGCGGAGGTGTTCTCACTAAAGTGAGAGGACGAAAGCGAAGACCCGGCGCTTCCCACCGGGTTGACTGATAGTCAATCTAGGGGAGTTGGCTAAACCTTGATTCCAAACCAACCACGGGTGGTGTATAAGGCGTACAACAGTATGCTCACCGGCATCTGTGGCGGAGAGGTGCACTGGGCACCCAGGATATTTGGCCTCATCCGAAGGGCGTATGAACCGAGCAGTCAGTCACCGCTTCCCAGTGGATTACGGACCCCACGTTTCGTCCCTCTGCCTTGCGGGTAAAGCTTTGGATAGATAAAGACTCCGGTTGTGGATCCCTAAGAAAACCTCCTGCTTTGGCTTGGGCAACCTGGTAGTATGGCGCCCACAAACAAATCATGGACTCTGACTATCTACCCCTTCCCGATTATACCATGTTTTTTTGGCACACAGTCTGAAACCAGACCCTATATATAATATATATATATATATATATATATATATATATATAGGATCAGCTGCAAAGAATGCCGCGCTGAATGTATTGGGCAAACTAGCAGACAGTTGAAAAACAGAATCACAGAACATATGAGAAAAAGAAAATCTAGGCCAACCAACAAAACGGCCTTAACATAACTTGAACGGGGCTCAGCGGTCACATTTCGTGCTATGGCCAAAGCACACGAAATCGATTATGACCGCACCGAAGTTCTTCAACTCGGATTTCGAACATACACTGAGCGCTATGGCATTGCAACTGGATGACAGGACAAAATTTTCCTGGAAGCATACGACCGGTTTCGGTAACTTCGGAAGAATCACCGTGTGATTCGAAAAATGGACTCCGTCCATGCACGCTCCATTCGATTCAAATGAGATTACAGCTGTATACACTGAGCGCCACCAAAAGTGTGGTTAGACATTGAATATCAAGTACATGAAAAAAGCCAATAGGGAAAAATATGCTCATTATTGTGCCTTGGCTGAGATATGTATCCTACATTTTTCTGTGAAGGCTCCCTCGGCTTGCAGTTTTCGCTGAAGTGGGTCTTGGATGAAAGACGGGAAAGGATGATGATGATGATCTGTCAGTAAGGTATGAAAACCTGATCAGTTAACTTTGCCTCTTGGGGCACGTAACGTTTATTAATATTTTCGGCAGTGTGAAAATTCCTCAGAACTATTCATCTCAATCTTTAATTTGATAGTAATCCCTATTATGCCTTGATTTTAGTTTGGACAGTCATGACGACCAGTCGAGAGGTGCGACTGTCGTTCAGTAGGCATTTATGCAGATCTGTATACTTTTCGAAATACCAAACACTTTTACCTTTACAGTACGACTGGGTGGAATTGGAGCTTTTCAGGGGACATATCAACACTTTTACTACACCTGGCTTGATCGCAAGCTTGTGGGGAACTCCTTGTCTACCATTGCAAAGAAGGTCATCATGGATGAGGCTTGTGTCGGACCCATCAGTTTGGTGCTCTTTTTTATGTGTGAGTTATTACTCTTCCTGTTTGATAATCATTCGTGTTTGTAGTTACTTGGTACGACCTGTTGGCTTATCGATGAATGAATGCATTGCTTTCTAATAACCTGGGGCAAAATAAATCAGGGTTGAAAATTATGCGGAGAGAGAATGGGAAAGAGAGCGAGAAACAAAGAGAATTACAGAGACGGGGGAGGAGAGAGAGTGTGTGTGTGTGGTTGATTCAGTTGGTGAATTCCATTTCGACCATGATCTGACCCGAACTGTTTTGTGCCATGTATTTCAACGCATGGTAACAATCGTTACGACATTGGTCCAAATCCAGTATGTATCTAACCTTCATGCTGTCAATGGGTAATCCACGGTCGTACCGGATTGACCAAGTACCTAGGATCCAGATGAAAATTACTTGCAGATTAAGATGCTGTTGTTCTATTTTTGTAACGCTAAAAAGGCTCCAAAACCATCGGAACACAAGTGGATATTTTTATTTCCAGCATTACTATCAGATACATACGGATCCATTCATCTTAATACATTCCTGCTAAATATAACGAAGAACAAAGACATCACTTGGTTGAAAGTTTTAAGAAAGACTACTAGCAGTAGTGTTCCACGAATCTTATATTATAAGAAGACTACCAAGATTGGTATGAACGGCAATCATTTTCGTTTAATTAGTAATCGGTTTATGGGACGTCAGCGAAACTATGCGACTCACATATTCAAACTCAGGAGCTCCACCCAGGACTTTGTGCGATGCCTTTCGCGTGAGAGCACAACGCCAAATCAAAACTCTCCACATAGGGTATCACCTGCAAAGGCCCAAAAGAAACTGCGCACTCCTTTTAATATGATTCCTCCAAGGTCTTCGGATGGATATCAAAGAAATGAAATACCCCCGGTGTCAAGTGAGAGTCATTTCAATCGACGCGACAATGCAAGAGAACGGTCTTTCCATTTGGATCAGAGGGTACAGGCAAAAGACTACGCGCACGCTACCATTTGGTTTGCGTGTGTGTGTGTGCCGTTTCACGTGGTGTTGGAGCTTTGCCAAGTTAATTGCGGGTAGCCCCAGTCCGGATTGTTTTCCCAATTACCTCAGTAAGTCACGCATGCAAACGCAGAGGAGAACACGATATGAACGGGCAACAATCTCAAACACTACAATGTTTTCCTCGAAAATATCTCCACCACGCCCTCGTCTACCTTCCTCTGGTGGTGTATTCTGCCAACTGTTCTTGTAGTTTGACGGTGTCAACGGTGTTTATTTGTCTCCGACCTGACGGAGCGATAAAAATTCTGGTGCATTATTATCCCTTCATGAGATGACATTCAGTGGTTTCAGCACCACTACAACATGAAGTACGGCAAGCAACCACTCAGGTTGTTTGAAGCCGATTGAGTTAACTCTTGGTAGTGTAATCCCAACGCTTCTTCCCGGTTTTGTCATTGACAAAATATCTGTAAGAAACACTTGTTACGTGCCGAGATATCGATTTTACATGAATAATCAATGACATACTGTTTCTTTGACTTCGGGTATGTCCGTTGTTTTAGTTCATTCTACTGGCTTTAGTTAAAAGACTATTTCACGTTCGAACCATATGGTTTTATTGGTACCAACAGACAGTTTCTGTCAGGAAACTGCGGGAGAAATGACGGGTTGTACCCTTTGGGACGGAAAAATGTACCCCCGCTAGACTGCACCACTCGAGGTTTCAACCGATTGTTTCGTTATAATTAAGAGATCGCACAGATGTTTGGTCACATCTAATCTACGGCGCGCATAATTTGCAGATATTCGGCAACGGGTGTCCGCTGACCATTAATTTCTACGACGTCTGCCATGTATTGGAACGATAGAGTCAGTATGAATGATTTAATGTACCCTCGGTTAGGCGCTGTTTTAGTCATTGCTTTCCCATTAAATCGAACGATCTGTCACATCGTGCTCTGCTTAAATGTTTCGCATCACTATGGAAATATTATATTACTGTTATATAACTAGCGTGGAGTGAGACATCGACAAAGTCGAAGGCCGCGAGAATATCTGGAAACACGATAGTCGTCGGTCTCTGAAGGGTTTGGCGGTGCTCAAGCAGCTGTCGGATAGTGAATATTTAGTGAATGCATCTACAGTCGGCGCGACATTCAGCCTGCTTCTCGCCAGTCTACTTGTCTCGCTGGTGGCACAAACTGTGAAGCATGAAGGACGCTAGAAAATTCAACGCTTTTAGGTTAAAGCTAAGTACCGCTACGGTTGACACAGTCCCTGCGCGAGCTCTTCCCAAAGATAAATACAACAGTCGATTCCCTCCACAAGGGAGGAGGGGACCATCTCTGAATTTCAAACCTCTGCCTTGTCCTCCCATGACCAACTGTTTAAAGATACTGGTAATTCTGTTGTAATTTTCCACCAACTCCACATAGTGATAAAAGTGACATTTCTCTATAATCCCTTGTCCGGGTATAGCTGAACATCATCTGTTATAAAGATTCACCCTTCGCATAAATCAACTGTAGACGAGACGAAACTCTCCACTATCTCTGGTTATATTGTGGTATTAATGTTCAAAGAAACCTTAAAAAGCTTTGAACCTGGGTTGCGACCTCCGGGTCTTCCCACTTCAATGTCTTAGGTCCCAGTACTATAATGACTGCTTGTTAGATAGCCAATTATTTGCATCAGGTTTAGTAGACTAACCGCACAACCATTAAAGTCTTTAAGGTGATGAACGACTTGTTTAGAAAAACAGGTTTATCGCGAGTTTCTCTGCAATTCACCTTGATTAACAGCCGGATCCTCCACCTTTTACGCAGCTGGCTCCTGCGAGGGTATGAGCCAGCTTCATGGATGTCCCAAATGGCACCTGCTCATCAGCGGAGTTTGCAGAGGAATTGTCCATGAAGCGTCTCGGGAGTTAGGTACGCAATGGCGTCCTCGGCGTCACTCGACGTCTTGTTCGAGGTAAGAGTTCGAGCCCCTGCGCAACCAAGTGCTACTTGTCGAGCAACAGGAAGTTGAGAGCCGAACGAGTGAGTCGTACGCGTTTTGGGTGGCGGTTGCCAGTCGAGGACGTCCAACTTGTGAATCATACCCCATTCAGGATAGCTGAGTATGAGGCACGAAGCAATGGTCTTATTTAGTGGCGAACCACATTCGCGCGCGTCACGTTGTTGTCTATGGGCTTCTGTGACTTTTATGCAGAGAGTTCACTGCCAGGAGAAAAACCCACCATGTTGTCTAACAAAGCCGGATTGCTTTTGTCTAGCTACTCACCCTCGGTCTGTCCGATACGAGTGACCTTGAAGAGGCACTTCGCGTTCCAATCGGTGTAGTCCTTGGAGTCATCGTAGCACGTAAACCCAATCACCACGGTAAGATAGTACCATCTGTTAAGTCCCCCCCCCACGCGCCTGAAATTTGATTACCCCAGGTGTTTTGTTCTGTCCCACCAAATCTAGTGAGAAGACCTTTCTGGCCTCGAGTTATCTTAGTTTATTAGCACAGAACATATTGTTTACATAGGAAGAATTTGTGAGTCAGCACATACCCTCACACTACGTATATTGGGGCCTTATACTTTCGTATACTAAACTGAATAACCGTCTTTTGTTTATTCTCTACGCAAGATAACGGGATCTGCCACAAGCGCACAATCGAAGGAGGCATAGAACATGTTCGACACCACTTTTTATCGGCATATTTGGCCGACTTGTCATTCTGGCCATTGGTACAGACGATCAACTTTGGCTTGGTGCCTCCTCGTTACCGCGTCCCGTACATAGCATTCTTTATGTGCTTGTGGAATACCTATTTGTGTATTCTAAACTTCAACAAGGTAAGTCCTAGGGTGTTTGAATTCGAAGGCTTCGGTTACGTTTTCACGATGACTGAGAATTCACACTGGCTCCCAAAATCGTTTTTTCTGCGCAGTTTCTACGATGAGTCTGGTGAACTTGAACTAAGGCACACCCGTTTTCGATCGTGAGGGTAATCCGCTCAACATTTGCCGATGAGTGTAAGACATGAATAGAACCACAAATATTGTACCTGATCTAGAATATGCGAACGATATTGCTCTTTTGAGTAAAGATCCAGGTAAGTTGCAAGCTTTTATGGATAACCTAACCAATACTGTAGCAATCCTCGAGATGCGTTTTGCACCTTTAAGGTGTAAAATGCTGCTTTAGCACTGGATTGGCTCTACACCAGACCTTGTCCTGGCATGAGAACCTCAAGTTGAAGTGGATACGTTTTGTTATCTGGGCAGTTACATCTCGTCAGGTGGTTAGATAGGAGGTGAGGTGTCATCGTGTATACAGAAGGTGCGTTCGGTTTTTTCTAATCTCAGTCATCTGCGGCGCCGGAGTGACATCCGGTTGTCTATCGAGATTGGAGAGCACATTGCGGTAGCCAGATCTGTTCTTCTGTACGGCTCAGAAACATGACCGTGAAGGATAAAAGATAGGCTAATATTGTCGGTGTTTGAGCGTTAATGTCTTCGTAGTATTGCTCGACTATGGTGGGACCGCTGTATCAGCAGTGCTGGGGTCTATGAGGCTAGTGCTGATCCGTGTCCAACACGCAACCTTTCTTTCCAAGTAGACCAACGCCATCAGGGTGAGTCACGGGATGCGCGAACAGAACCTTTCCGGTGCTGGGCTCAAGGCTTGAGGCAACGGAATCACTAGCGACGGGATAGCTGGTCGATGGCGTGAATAACCCTGACTTAATTCATTGACGCGGTTTTTAACCTCAACACCAGCCCATTATAAGGCTTGTTCAGCCGCAGCAATTGGACTAATACTTTTTGTGCGACGACTGGGTACAATGATCAGCTCTGTTTAATCACCGTTTTACGCAAGTAAAGCGAGATTGTTCGTAGGCAAAGTAATATTGTTCCTCACCCTAGTGGGGCGGACCAGAACAAGACTAAGCTAAGATTGCTAGAAACCAGTGATCAGTCTCTGGCACAAGTACTGAGCTTTAACAAGTTGAAATGGCTAATGCATATGTTACAAATGCCCAATGATGAACTTCGTTGGCTCACGCTGTTCTCCCAGTCAGGTAGTGGTTGGAAGGTAGGTTGAGGTCGTCAGTCCATGTCATGGCAAAAAGACATGAAATCCTGGATCAGTGGATCTGGCCGTGTAGGACGTGTGAGACGTCCGGGTTGGGGTCCAAGAGACCTGCCTACCGGGTGGCTGAGGATATTAAGTGATTTGAATGGGTGTCGCATCCAGTGGCGTAGTTGCATTCGGTCTCTTTTTCTTCGTGATTCTCGCTTATTGTTTTGCTTTCGGTTCTTTTTCACCACGTACTTCTGTTCATTCTGCCCTCATTTGGACGATGCTGGGGGGGGGGGGGTAGCAACCAAAACCAGATGACAGATGTACGAGGTTCGTGGTTGAACTGAAATGAACTGAGATTTTGTTGTACTTTGTGGACGAATGAACAAAATTACGGTCTGGAGATTTTAGTAGCTGGTGTTCTTGTGTCACTATTTTGTTGCTAGTAATGTTACTAGTTATTGATTCTGCTCGTATCAGGTTATTCATGTTGATAACATAAAACGCTGTAGGTGTCTTTTTCGTTTGGCTGACTGTACTCCGGACCCCATCTTTCATACACAAATCTCAGGTCATCCGACCAAACTGCTCTCGAAAGCACCAGACTCGAGTTCCACTCTTGTTAGAGCTCATCAGTGGTGCATATCCTCTGCCACACCCAGGGTTTGAACCCGGGCCCTTTCGCCTCGAAGGCGTGTGTTTGTTACTACTACGCCACTCCGTTCTCGTCCGGGCTGATTCGGATCACCAAGTTGAGCTTGTTCAGATGTCGAACTCTATGACAGCCAGAGAGGCCCGACAGATTCGAATGAAGACACGGTACCTGCCCAGTTAACTTCAAGCAAATGCCTTCGAGGTGAAAGGGCCTGGGTTCAAGCCCTGGGTGTGGCAGAGGAGATGTACCACTGATGGGCTTTAATAGGAGAGAAACTCGAGTCTGGTGCTTCCGAGTGCAGTTTGGTCGGATGACCTGAGATTTGTGTATGAAAGGTGGAGTCCAAAGTACAGTCAGCCAATCAAAGATTCATCAATCACACCCACTACTCGCAAGTAATGGCGTGATATAACTATAGGTATTGCCGAAATTCCCTAAACATCAGAGTTTTTCCAATTAGTCGATCTCCGAAATATAAACTTCAATTCTGGTAAGATTTGCCAATTTATATGGGAAACTTGAAACAACGCCTCGCTTATTTTCGATATCGGCATTGAATCCGAAAGATAGGACAAAAGTTTTCCCCCGAAGCACACGACCAGTTTCGCGGTTGTTGTCACCAATCAGGTATGCATACCCGGTACTCTTCTGCCCAATCATCCCTATGCTCGAGCACTCCAAAACTGATTTACAGCTGTAATCTCGTTTAAATCGCATAGAGCGTGCATTTTATCGTTCTTTTCTTGGGCACATGTGTGATTGAAGAGGTCTGCGACAACCAGGAATCTTTTTTGCAATCCAAGCATGAATTACATAATCGTGTCATGACTGGTGTGACTATTTGCGCATAATACTTAAGTTCAACTTGGGGAAGATTATAAGGTCCGTGGGATTTGTTGCACTTGAGGTATCACAGCTTGAGGGGATATGTTGTGGGAGATGGAACAGGTAAAGCTGGGACCAGATAGTGCGTCGGGACAACTGAACGACGAAGGACGCGATTGCTGTCTGGAGTCGTGATTTAGATCTCCGACAATTACGTTTGGGTATTAATGTCGTGTGGAGATACCACTCAAATGCTTGATGGGCATCCAAAGTTCTGCGCAATTATTCCTGGCTAGGAGCGCACGACTGTGTGTGCCATTAAGCCTGCTGGTTCCTGATTTATTTGATAAAGAAAGAGCTCTCACCGTTCGGTAGTTCCCACTCTCGTAGGCAGTTTCCTTCTTACTGCGTAACTTTTTGAAGGACGGGTGGGAAAATCGTTCACTGCGGATATATATGGTCTCCGGTGGGTAACACACAAGGCAGTATAAATTCAAGTAACTGTTAAGATGTTAATAAAGCACAGTAGGGTCTTGGCGGTTGGAGATATTGAAGTTAGTCTGCTCGATCATAGCTTAAAGTCTTTGTAAGTTTTCTGGATCACATTGACACCTTTTGCGTTTTAAGTCACGACAGCGGGTGAAGATTCTGTGGTTACTTGAGCTACATTTCTTATTTGGGAGAACAACATTGTGGCGTGGTTCGACGTCCCCAGAGGAGACCTACGTGTGGCCCGACCTAGAGCGTAGTTGTTCGTTAAGCACAACCCAAGGTATGCGTCAATCCTAATGGGGAAGTTAGCAACGATTTTCAAAACCATTAGCATCAATATTTCTAGCTGAGAATGGTTGAAGTCAATACAGACGGAGCACAGAGAACTATCAAAATAGCTCAAAAGTTTGTAAGATAAAATCTCAGAAAAACCCCCCAAAACACTAATAAGGCATGTAAGCGTCCACAATAACTATGAAGCGATATCCACTCATGCTTAGGTTTTCATAAGATCATGGAAGCACTAGTCGTTACTTTTAGCAGTGACTTGATATTACTAGATCGTTGAATTTTTCGATGGTCTTGCTAACTGTAACGTTTATTACAAGTGGATAGATCTATCCATTTGACATAAACATCTACATTAGAAAAAACATCCGACTCATTAATGTGTCGGTATCTATAACATGTACGATGTCGTATGAGACAGAACCTGGCTGTGCGACGTGGTTCGGCGATACGGGAACATCGTTTAGATCTGCAATCAAATTACGGTGCAGCATTTAACACCCTAATCACGGTCAACTGCGCAGAATACGGTCGTCACACTTTCTCATTTGTCCAGCCAACTTTGTAACACCAATCTTTGTAAAACGACGAATTATTCCATCATTTTTTGACGTCATAATATTCCGATGCTTTTGGTCTAATTGGCTTGCAGTGGCAAGGCCAAATGTTGTGCGTTAAGGCTAAAAAACTGCGGGTAACGGCCAAATAATGATGGGTTGTGGTTAAAGAATGGTCGTGGCTAAATAATGGTTAAAGCTTGGTAAGAAAAGATGTAGATGCTGCGATCATTGGCATCCTTGCTGTGGATTCCCCTTCGTGGGAATGAACGGTGGATCGTTTCCGGACCACTAACAGCGAAATTCACGTACATACGCACTCGTACCATCTAACCAAGATGTAGGGAAAAGCTTCATTTCGGTCGAGCTCCTTTTTTATCACTGAACCAGTTGGCAGTAACCAAAACTTAGGTAACCAACATGAATGAAGGGGGAAATTCAATAGAGCGTAATCCTGATCGAGGGAATAATAACAACGATGTTCGCTAAATCTGACTGTCATAAATGGACTGTCATCAGAATTACTTGACAGACCATGTATTGGGACATGTGTGCATTAACTACAACACACAAAAAGGGTAGATATTCTACTGCTAACCAACTGAACCCAGATAACATGCCACCGTTCTTTGGGCACCTTAGTGCACCACAACGCGAGTGAGCCTGATAAGAAGACCAGGTACGGTCAAACGTGGGCAGTGGTTCAGCGTTGATTGACTCAGCTGCATCACTGACACCAGTTGGTGGTCGGGTGAACGGTGTATGTTGGAGACATGAACGGAGAGGAAAGTGAGGTATAACTCCCTAATATTATAGGGGTTGAATAGAGATTGGCTCACTGTTTCCCATTGGATAGAGGACTTAAAACACCAGAATAAACGTCACTGTATAATTTTAACTTGAAGTTAAGCCGTTGAACTTCAGGTGAATCATAAGTAACTCCACGTGGAGCCATCAAGTTTTTCACAGGCATTAGTGCGCAAATTACTCATCACGTTCATCATTTTAGGAAACGGTTTCGAAGATGTACGACTAATTATATGTATACTCCGAAATTTAACTGCAGTCCTGCCGTGGTTATTTGGTAAAAATTGCAGGTAAGAAAAAGAGCAAGTTTAGTGAAAAGCATTGGGATACAAAGGTAGATGTAAGCTTAGATGTACCACAGAACTTCCTGGACTGTCAGATCTGAAAGATAGTGCAAAGTAGATTGGGCACACAATTGATAAAATGAGACCAGTGTTTAGTATAACTGCAAGGTGCCTTATAGATGCACATCTTTGTGGATTAATGGTGTTCGTAGTATAAGAATCATTCGAGAAAGCTGAGAAAGAGGTAGGGTAATAATACATTCAGAACACTGGGGAGGGTTAGGAGAATGATCACAATTAGGTACGACATCGCTACACTTAATTACAGCTCCGGAGGAGCCAGACGGGAAGTCGCATACTTAAGCGGAAGTAAAAGAGCGAAAGTATTTCAACTAAGAGAACGCCAGATTTATTAACTAACAATCTGGGCGGCCTGGTGGCAAAGCCAGTGTTTTGAATACAGTCCGAAAATTAATACTTATGCCATGTCAATTAACTAGATGAACAACCAAAGGAACGATCCTTCGATTGTAAAACTCATCTCGCAATAAAGTCAAACTTGGTACAATAGTCATGAAATATGCACCTAACAGACTTAAAGGAATTGTGGAAATTCAGGGTTAGAATGGACTAGGATACATAACAATATTCTATGAAATAGAAGAATGGTATCAAAAGCCTAATCAAGGGACGTGGCCATGTCGGACGTGCTACATCCCCTAGGTGGGATGTAATAGAGCCCACTACTTCGTGGTTAAACCTAATAAAGGATATGAATAAGCTTCACAATCCGCGGCGCCTACGTATCCACAAATTTTCTTCAAAGTCATACTATTATTGTAGTTCTCTTACTCTCCTCATACTTTTGATTTTTTCATCATTTCCGATCGAGGTCGCTGCTGAGAAATAACAGGCAGTTGAATTCAAGTTGCTAACAAATGGAGAATTCACTATGACAGTGTGGGTTTCTCAACACACTCGTTTTTTTATTAGTACGACATTCATGACAGTTAGAATAAGTAACAAATGTCATTTACGAGCACGCCCCACCGAATTTCCCACCTAATTCCTGTTGGTTCCCTGAATTTTGACTACTGCCGGTTGGCTCAGTAGTAAAAGCTGGAATTCGACAGGATTGAAAAGTTCTAGGAATTTTCGGTCAGACTGTACAGTGTATTCAAAAATACTGTAGACATCAAAAGGTACAATGTGCCTTATAGGTAACAATTGAAAGCTTCACATCGTACATATGATGCAAACGTGCCATGTGGAGCGTATATGAGCATGGGCGACTGAGACGAACCACATAAAACGTGTGCAAATCCGGTCGCTATCAAAATTCAATCCACCTATTGCCGAAAAGCTGACGATCAGAAGAGGCACGGAGCAGACAGGCCTTGGTTGAAAGTTGGGTGACTGAGTGAGCAAATCGGTTTATTTGCGCAGAAGTGCACAATCTAGGAATAACAGAGAAATTGGAAGCGATTGATTCTTTGTATGGTCTTAACAGGCTAAGGTCTTCTACCCTGAACGTAGCGCAAATATTTCGTATCTGAACCGGCATGGCGCCCATATTTGATTTGGTAACGGTGCTTTCATCAACGTGAATTCATCCCAACCTAAGTATTCACATTACTGTGCGATTGACGCCATCGTCAATGTTTATCAGTGCACGTGTAACAGACTTCTACTAGTTGTTGAGATACGCGTAACACAATCCAAAAAACGCCAAACGTCCAATTGTGACTTTCAATACGGTTCTGTATAAACAATCTTAATTATGACACATAAAATGCACGAACCTTAACGGCAACCGCTCCGTGAAATACAACCGGCCAAATGCAACCAAATTCACGGTCGCTTGAGGTTCAAGCGTTCAAGCTAATGGAATGTCTGTGGATAATATGGGTCATAAGTCATAGGACAAAATGAATGCGCGCACCAGTTGGCGTCCGCATAAGGTCAATATCCAATGTGTAGTTGAACGAGCCTTCAGGTGTGGCGCAAAACTTTATTGGGATACACAAATATAGGGCGAGGGTAGTTGGTCGAACCGATCTCCACCTAGAGCCTCGAATTAGGTTGTTTTGTCGATTACAGTACTTTTGTGTTCACATGGCTTGATCTGCTTTTGATATGGTCGAGCTGGTTATATTCGGTGAAGAAGGCTTCAGCCTGCGAAAATCACAAAGAATTTCGTAGCAGGCATCCTGATTTGCGAAACCCGTCAGTACAATTTTCCGCATTTGTCGCCTGGGGACTAACCACTTTCGGCACTGTTCATCCTCATAAGTTGTCCGGGCGCCCGAAGACAGTCACCACTGAAACTCAAATTTCCAAATTGGAAGAAATGTTGGACACTGAACGAGGTACTTCCGTTCGATCAGCCGCCAGCCAACAGGATTCCGTCATCAATATCCTAAGGAAACAAGACTACACGAGTTACAAACCCGTCTCCGTTCAGTACCAACATACGTTCTCTTTTCCGGAAAATGTCGGATCTAACCCTTGTTCTTCAGTATCGTATTCATGTTCATACTTGTGTGGTTTGCATACAAGAATCCTGGTTAAAGCCACATATTGCTGACTCACTCGTGTCAATAAAGGGCTTCAAACTGTTTTGGCAGGACACAACTTCCACCAACAAGAATACGAGGCTGGGTGGTCACATGTCAACTCCACCTGGTATGGCAATTCTGAAGTCTTTTTTTCATACTCAATAAACGATGTTGATTGTTTAGTTGTGCAGTGCCATCCTTAATTTCCTCACTATAGGAGGAGCACCGTTATAACAAACTTACACGTAGCTCCTTTTTGCACACAACACTATTTCATCTTTCCATGACTCTTTTTTACCTTTCTTTGACAACATTCTCCCACAGAAATCGCTCTCTCATACATCTCCCTGGTTTTCTTTCTAGTCGTTGCTAAGTAGCAGTCTCAAATTTTTCGTAAAGACAGTCAATTTAATCTCCGACTTGTGCTGCTCCTTAGAAACCTTTCTTTATAACGACCGTGCCATTTCTCCCATGTAGAAATCTTGAAGACGGAAGGAATACTCCTACAAAGCCCGGGATAATTCTAAAGTGAGACATTTCTTTTTTAATAAAAAATAAATTAAACACGCTAACTCGCTGTATGTTAGTCAGCTCCTATGCAGCCACAAAAGTAACCGACTATGACAGGCATTCGGCTTCTCTGTGGAAAGTAAACAAAACAAGTGAAGTTTTCTGCGGGCGTTGATAGCATGAACAGTGCATTCGTCCGCCTATCGAATGACTCCAGTTGAATCCATTCTAGAAGATTGTGTACACATAACCCTTATCTTTACAGAACAGGTACTTAAGCTTCTTCGTACTTCAAGAGAGCCTCAGGTATTGGTCCTAATGGCCTATCGTCATCACCTTTGGGACATGGTGCTGTTTCTCTTACCTATATATTTACTCCTCTCTTAAAGAGATCTTTGTGCTCGTTTTCTATTTCTGACTGCTGGAGACCAGTCACTGTTGTTTCTATACCCAAACCTCGTAATTCTGGTGGCATAGCAAAACGCCTTAGTCCCATTGTTCTAACTTCATCCGGTCTTAAATTTACATAGCATGCCGTTCTTAAACGTTTCAATTCTTCCATATACTCTCCCGAGGACCCCTTATAGTTTGCTCATAAACCGAACAGGTCCACTGTAGGTGCTGTCGCTCCCTTACTCCACCAGATGACCAAATTCTTGGATGGATCCGGGAAGTCTGTGCGTTGCCCTTTTCTATACTACTCATCTCATTTTGATTCTTTTCCTTCTCCGTAAACTGGAAGTTTTCGGTGGTCCCACACCTGGTCTGATTATTCTACCGACAGAACTCAGTTCACACGACTAGGTTTCAAAACATCCAAACTCTTGGTGAACAATTCAAGAGTGCTTCAGGGAGCCGTGCTTTTCCCCTGTTTATTTTTCACCTACATTAGTGATCTTTCATCCAGTTCTCTTGTGCATTTACTTAGATGTGCCCATGATGTGGCCCCTTGTCAAGGTGTTTCTGTACCCCAGAATTACAATAACTTGTCGATCCGGTTTAACTTTAAATTTGTCCAAATGCTTTAAATGCATATTTAACCTTTCTCGATCGGCTTATTTTTGTGATCCATTTATCGTTTCCACAGAACCACTAGATAAAGTGGGTTCTTTCAAGTACCTAGGAATCACCATAGGTGCAAACTTGAAGTGGTCATCTCACATTTCAAACTGTGTTAAGAAACTACGCCGGCTATCTTACCAAATCCGAAAGCATTGGCATTTTAATGTTAAACAGGGTGCTATCTCCCTTTTGGTTTATCAATGTATTTTTTCTGTTCTGCTCTACTGTTTCCACGTCAATTTTGCTGGTCTACTGAAGAAGGATTTTAAGATTCTTCGTCCAGGTCTGTCTATTATTAGTCGAGTATCTTTCATATCCTTGATTGATCTATCTGCTAAGTTGTGCGAATTACACCGGGCCACATGTGAAAAGTCCGCTCACAAAATCCTTGCAGACAACATTCACCCATTGCACTGACCTGTTCATGTGTAACTCTCTCGATCCTACTCGTTCACCCTTTCGGTCTACACCCTCTCGCAATAACATCTACAGAAATCTGGCCGTTCTTTATCTGTCCCAAATCCTCACAAACCGGGCGCGAGTATCAGCCGAATTTCTTGGCAATTTTTTATGCAATCATTAATAATTTTTCATTTCCTTGATTCGATGACCTGCCAAGTGTAAATCTTTTCTGACTAAAAATCACACATCTGTCCACGCAAAAGTCCGATCAGAGATAAATATAAATACAAAACCCCCCACCCTGTCCAGAACCTGTTTCAGCAAGACTCCGCCCAAAGGATAGAGTTCTGTGATTGGTTCTTATCTAGACTCACAATGCTATCAACGTTACGCAGAGACATACTTGTCGCTGTTGAATTCACATTCCATCTGCACTATATCAAAGTTTATCAATGCAGGAGGAGCTAGCGCAAGAAGAATCCGCCTGACCATTATGAAAGTAACAGACAAGGCGATGTGAAGGTGAATGTATGGTGCCGGATCCACGGTCCACGACTTGTTGGTCCTGCGTTTCTTCCCGACAAGGTGAATGCAGTCATCTATCTACATAATGAAGGAGGCACTTTCTGAATATCTGGAAAGTCTACCCTTGCCCATTGTATTAAGAATGTTCCTTCAGCAGAATGTAGCGCCAGCACACTCCGCAACCGTTGTCACTGACTGGCTTGGTGAGACGTTCGCTTTGCAATGGAGCGGAAGGAAGGGCCCGGTACAGTGATCTCCGAACTTAATCCCGTTGAAATTTCTCTTGTGTGACTATGTCAAGAGAAGAGTATACGATCCCAAGCCGGAAACTCTGGACGGACTGAAGGCCTGAATCAAATCTGTTTGGAGAGAGATTCCAACTTCACTGTTAGAGAGCGTATGTGACAGTATAGCTCAGCGGCTGCGGATTTGTATGGCACAAGATAGTGGTGTTTTTGAACAAATAGTTTAACGGGAACTACGGCAAAAATCTGCATTGAGAACAACGCACTGGTTCTTTTCAGAATCGGAGAACAATTATTTGGTCTTTGTGAGGGCCAAACAATCTGATTGCCACTTCTATTGCTTACCAAATCCCATTACTTATCAAGTTCATTACTCGGTGGCAATTTAGTTTAACAACTGCTCTGGACCATATACGTACTCTGCACAACATAAGCAAAAGGACGATGCAAGTCTGATGTGCGTTACACGTACCGATACGGATTGACATGATAAAGCGATAGTTGGTGTGTGTGTGTGTGCTTGTAGGTATATCTGTGCGATGACCGAAACACGCATATAGCAGTGAGATCGTCTTAGGGATAGCCGAGTGAACAGGTTCAGTGTGATAGCAGACTGAATGGAAAACTATTAGATGTTACTTTTATTCGGAGATTTAATCATAAGATGAACGAGAGAGGTTTCATTTTCTAGAGTGCACTTATTTGATTTGTATATAAACTGGAAAGGGTTATGGAGGATGTTCACGCGTGAGAATAGCCTTCTCATTTGGTTTGTGCCGTGGATGTTTATGCTATTGAACGAAGGCGCTTCGTTACGACTGTTTCTGAGATATGACTAGACAGATGTGAGCAAAGTCAATCGCAGAATTCTGCTTCACATATGGGTTGTCAATTCACCCGCAGTTGCGGGGGCACTTACGTCGGTGGAACAAACCAACGACTCTCATGACGGATTTCAGAACATATCCTCAGGAGGCTGATAAAATCTAGGACACGAAGCACCTCCGGGAGTTGTCCTGACCAAAATCCCCGGTCATTCATAGTGAAGCGTCTGATGGCGACCAAACAAGAATTTGACCCGATTTCGTCTTTCGAACGGCTGCTATGCAGTCGTAATTCGAACCTGCTAGAATTCAGTGAAGGTAAGCTAATCAGATTGCGAAATCCTGTTCTTTGCGTGTAATAACCACTGATGCGGTTGATTTGCTTACCATGGAGATAACTGTTGTTATTTATGGTATGAACGTAATGCCTAATTTCTGTTCTTCTTTGTTGCAAAGACCTTTTCTATAAATAAAACATCGTTTTAACTAAATGACCGAGAAGAGTAGATTATATAATAATACCTCGCAATATTTGTCTTCGTCGTTTACTGACCAGACGGATAAGGACTACCCAGTGCTTCAAACTTCGGGATAGAAATGAGTGGTTTCATCATCTGTGCATTGACCAACGCTTAACTAGTTAGTATGTACGTGTTCCTTGATGTGTAGCAATGATCAAGTGAATTCAGTCAACCGCACTTCTTTCTGTCACCAGTCGATCCCGCTTCATCGAGTATTCTCATCAGTCTGCATACTGACGAATTTCTCTCTAGATACTGTCGAGTAAAAACCTTTGCACCTTCCTCCGTGGACATCAAATTACTTGTTCGTGACGAACGTTGGCTTTTGACCCAAACAGACGCACCCGAGGTCAATACAATGTCAGAAGACAGTCAAATTTCTCGGTAAATAATTTGTGTTAGTGATTCTGTAGTGATAAAATAATTACATCAGTGAAGTACGGCGCACTAAACGAGGAAGAACAGATAACAGGAGATAAGCCTACATTCGAGGTGGAATGCCAACGGTCTCAAGCAGAAAACACCGTCTCTTGATAGTCAGGACGTAAAAATGGCCAGATTCAAGATGGCCGACCAGTCAGAGCAAAGATCGGGGGAACTGGCCGATGAGATGAAGGTAGACTTGTGTTCCGGTCATAGAGTCTGACTACTGAAACAGTAGTCAGTAGGGAAAGGCAGAAAAAAAGGAAAAACGCGGCGGACAAATCTGTTTTTCGGTACTTCTCAGGCCAGTACAGTACACATGCAAAGTTTTAGCGTTATTCAAAGATGTTATCCAAAGTATTACCGTGAAAGCACAAAACTGAACGAAAAATCCGTTTCCGTCGCATTTGTGTAGGTGCATTAACCACCAGGTTCACCAGTACTGTGTTTTTGTCCCATCATCACGTTGATCTTCGGCCACGGGAGCTGTAGCGTCTTGACGAACTGTTTCTGTGAGCGCAGGATTGGCCTATATAACCTGATTGCAATCGCGTCGGCCGTAGAAAGGATCCGTTGTCTGACCTCTTTGGAACGGTTTGCCGACACACGGTAGATAACGCTAAATGGCCCATCTCACACTAGTAAGTGACCCGTATCAATTGCATGGGCCAATATTGCGCTGGTTACCGTCGTATTGAGCCTTTTGGTTAACCACGTAGGACAGTGTTCTTGGAATCGATCGGACAGGCGCCTGGTTGTTCTTTCGACGTATTTTGCTCCACAGGAGCGAGAGTAGGAATATACACAGCATGAGATAGAATAATCAAGCAGCTTGTCTTTGAGTTTCAGTTGTAAGCATGGTTTAGTGTTGAACGCGATTTGCAACTTGGCTGCGTAGAACGTGTTTGTCACCGCATTAGATAACCGACAAGAACAAAACTGTCACCACATAGCCCTCGCGACACATTCCGATTCGTCGACGTGATCAGAGATGTGAATGCCAAATCACAGAAAATGCTTTCCCTCAGCGTATTCTCTTTATTCACAAATGTACCTCTGGCCGAAACCATAGACTGTGTTCATGAATACTTATCAACAGAAGACATCATGATAGGCACACCAGTCGATATATGCAAGGAGCTCCTGAAACTGTGCACCACAAGTGTGCAGTTTGAGTTTGAAGGAAACTTCTATGGACAGAAAGACGGCTTGGCAATGGGAACCTTACTTGGTCCTCTGCTTGCGGATTTATTCATGTCAAAGATCGAAAACCACACAATGAGTCAAGTCATCGTCAACTTACCCATTCATAAGAGGTACGTAGACGACATTTCGTGTTTAATTCCCTCCAACTATAACGCACAAGAACTACTACAAAAGTTCAATGAGGCACATCCGAATTTGCAATATGAGCTAGAAATGGAACAGGACAACGTGCTTCCATTCCTTGGCGTTCTCCTAAAACGAACAGCAAACGGGTCAATATAACGCAGTATTTATCACAAACCAACGTGGGTACGGCAGTAAGCTTATTTCGAAAGCTTCGTTCCCATGAAGCATAAACGAAAATTAGTACGTTGCTTGACCTACAGAGCGCGTGAAATATGCTCCAAGAGCCAAATTACTAAAGTGTAGGATTCTATTAGCAACTCGCTCAGAGAAAATGGATACCCAAATAGCTTTCTCAGACAACACATGAACGCAGATCCTTGACCAAGATATCCGAACGTTCCAAAAAGACTGTATTTGCTCGGATAAAATTCGAAGGATACAGGGCTACAGAAACAGGGACCCATCGGTTATCTAATGCGGTGACAAACACGTTCTACGCAGCCAAGTTGCAAATCGCGTTCAACACTAAACCATGCTTACAACTGAAACTCAAAGACAAGCTGCTTGATTATTCTATCTCATGCTGTGTATATTCCTACTCTCGCTCCTGTGGAGCAAAATACGTCGAAAGAACAACCAGGCGCCTGTCCGATCGATTCCAAGAACACTGTCCTACGTGGTTAACCAAAAGGCTCAATACGACGGTAACCAGCGCAATATTGGCCCATGCAATTGATACGGGTCACTTACTAGTGTGAGATGGGCCATTTAGCGTTATCTACCGTGTGTCGGCAAACCGTTCCAAAGAGGTCAGACAACGGATCCTTTCTACGGCCGACGCGATTGCAATCAGGTTATATAGGCCAATCCTGCGCTCACAGAAACAGTTCGTCAAGACGCTACAGCTCCCGTGGCCGAAGATCAACGTGATGATGGGACAAAAACACAGTACTGGTGAACCTGGTGGTTAATGCACCTACACAAATGCGACGGAAACGGATTTTTCGTTCAGTTTTGTGCTTTCACGGTAATACTTTGGATAACATCTTTGAATAACGCTAAAACTTTGCATGTGTACTGTACTGGCCTGAGAAGTACCGAAAAACAGATCTATGTTCACCGCATTACGTTTTCCAAATCCAGACTGTCGGAATATTTCACGAACGGAATAACGCGAACAGAGTGTTACACTGTTCCCGGTGTCGAGGCTGTCGACAGTCAGTTTCCCTGTACTCGGAGCAATGCGAGTTCACCTCGCGTAGCCATATCTGACGTCTATCTCTTCGACTATTGCTGTCTGCTGTCCTGATAATGACTTCTCTTATCAAATCATCAGATCTTGGGTGTACTTCCTCAGTGATTGCCTTTGGCCAGTAACGCCGTGGTTTGTCGTCCTCTGGCGACAAAACATACTGACTGAGGCATTGCCTGTCTGTACGGTTGAGAAAGCCATTTCTTACTTTTAAAGCAGTCTCGTAGTACCGACTTGATTGTTCTATTTGCCTTCGGTATCCAGTATCGAGACCTCATGGCGGCGATAAGGTAGGTTAAACCTATGTGGCCATTCATTTCATGATAGCGACGTATCAAAAAGCGCGTGACGAAATATTTTGGCGGCAAAATAATGGGATGTTTCGTCTCGATTGACAAACATGAATTCCAGAGTTGACCTCTTACGCATAACACGCCATTCACCAAAATTGGAGTTAAACTCCTCAGCGGGCTGGCAACTTTACTGAGGGTTCTTTTCTTGCAGTTCTTTCGCTGAAGTTCATCAGTGCGGCCATTGTAATTGTCGATAAGTTTCATTTCATGAGGGAATATCTCTGCCTGTACGAGTTTCATGGTTTCAATAGTTGCTGCTTTCATCTCTGTCAGAGTCTGACTTCCCTTGAGGACTGAATTCGGTTCCTTTAAATATGACTTGTAACGTAGGATCCAAGCCACCTTCCTTTGGAACTTGTTCCATGAGGACAAGCATGAATAGCGCGATATCAACGTCAGTGTCATTCCGGATGTTGGACTACCGGCAGTACACAGTGTAGATAGTGTTGTAGTGTAGAAAAGCACTGTGTCGAGTGATAGCTTTGTCGGTGTAAGCGGGAAGTTGGGATTGTCTCTCTAGCGTTGCAACTTTGGTATTTCGTTAGCAAATATTATTCGAGATAACATGTAGAATGGGTTTTTCTTTGATTTGATATAGTTCCATTCGTCTGGATGAGATATTTCATGTATCAATGCGATACGATCGGCAAATAAGGTGGGAAAACGCTTTGATGTGTTGCAAATGCTTTGCAATACAATCAGCGAATCTATCCAAAAGTGCACTGCAGAAGTCTTGATAAGCATTTCTTTTCGAATCAACTGAGCTACCCTTACGGCTGCTATTTACTCTAGACGTGGGGTACTCACAGATCGAGTCGGTGCTACTCTGGTCTTTGCAAACACCAGTTGGCATTTTGGAGCTTCCTCACCCGACTTCGTTACTAAATTAGCTACTGCTCCGCACGCCATCTCAGATGCACCACAGAAGATATGGAGATGAAATTCCGAGCTCATTATAACTTCAGGAAACTGAATACATCGTCGAATGGACGAGAGCTCTAGTTCTGATAACTGCTCCAATCACTTATCCCACAGCACCAAATCTTCCCCTGCAATTTTTTCGTCCCAACCTACCTTAAGCTCACACAAATTCTGTAGAACCACTCTCGCGAGTAACATGACTGGAGCGATATAGCCCATGGGATCAAATACAGGTGATATGTAAGGAAGTATGTAACTTATAGTGAATGGTTTCGCCATCGGGTAAAAGTGTCAACAAAATTGGTCACTATCCACTTCCCATTTCATCAATAGCCCGATCGAGTGCGAAATTAGCGCAGCTTGGAGAGGATGTTGCTCCGAACAGATGTACCGTCATTCGATATTCTTTTGGGCGGCGCGTGAGGTCTCCATCTGTCCACCACAAAAACCGCAGAGCATCGCAGTCTTTTTCCGGAACGCGCATTTGTTGAAACATCAATCCTATATCGGCTGTAACGGCAGTCTTCCCTTGTCGGAATCGTAATAGCACTCCTGCTAAGGAGTTTGTCAAATCCGATCCTGACAAGAGTTGTTCGCTTAAAGAATGCCCACCAAATTTTGCTACACAGTGAAACACCATTCGCAATTTGTGTTGCTTGGCCGGAGTAATGACGGGATGATGAGGTGAGTACCAACAATGGTTCGTTTCTCCAATCAGCGCTTCTTCGGCGTGTCCTCACTCCAAATATTCGCTCATCGCTTGAGTGTATTTTCTCCAAAGGTCTTCTGAGCTGCGAAAAGGTTGACCAAACTGAGATAAGCGTTGTAAAGCATATGATTTATTATTCGACGAGACCACAGAGTCTGTTCCCCATGGCAAGGCCAATTCGTAATTTCCGTCCCAAAAGCATACCGTTTTTTCATAGTCGTTGGGGCTTCGCGGTCTTCTACGGACATATCCTTTTCCTTTGTTTATTCCTCATATAACGAATCTTGTTGATAAAATCTCCCTAATTCCTCTTCAAGTTCAGCGATCCTGGAACAGTGAAAGTTCTTTATTTTTATCGAACTTGTTAATGCGGGTCCCATCACCATCTACCCCAGGAGTGTTTTGACAGTATATGGTTCATCCGTGTCACCCAAACGTTGATGTTGTACCCAATGAACCTCTGGCACATTGCACCTTAACAGTAATCCGATCTTCATGTCCTCGTGTGACCGAAATCGGATTGAACTCAGATGCGGCCAGCGCACTGCCAGTTGACAGCTTGGTACGATATCATTCACTTGTGGCAGAGACTTGACAGAATGCTCCTTCTTGACGTGGTTCACACGATTTGTATCGTTGGATTCAATGTCAAATTTTACCTCAGTAGATTGAAACGCAGCTTCTTTTATCAGTGTTGATAGGGTTAGATTTTTGCTCTTGCCTACCGTTCCAAGATGGAACACCAGAATCCCACAAATAAAGGTAGAATCGTAACCGTTATCCAAAAAAGCTAATACCGTGTCGAATAGTGACGGAAACAACCGCCGAGGTAACCTTCAGGTCCGTCTTTTCTTTGTTCTTATCCACGTGATGATTTGGAACCAATACTTGACTGCTCACGTCTTTATCTGGGTGCAACAGTGTGTGATGTGGTCCGTCACATTCTCCAATTGTACATCCACGAAGAGATTTGCAACCTCTGGCTATATGGTTTGCTCTCAGGCAATGGCGACAAAGTTTTCTTATTTTGACAGTTTCCCACCTGCCCTGACGTACAATTGAAGCTGCCACCTCAGCCCATTTGAGTCTCATCTATGATGGTAACCTCACCACAACAGCTTCCAAGTTCCTACTAGAATAAAGGTCTGATGTGTAAATGAGTTGTCTCAACGTTGAGATGCAGGCTTGCATCTTCTGGCTCAACTGGATGAGGGCTTCCTTGTCATTGCTCTTGAGGCTCGGTCTTCCAACCAGTGAGCCAATAAACGCCTGTGCTACCGTATAGTTCTGGCCGAATCTCTTTCAATATTTACTTGGCAGTTTTGACTCCTTCGGATTCTAATACAGCGTAATGTTGTAAGGCTTCTTTGGCCTTGCCTTCGCAACATTGAATCAAATACAAGGGCTGGATAGTGCTGTCCGTTGTTCTCTTTTCAATAACTGGGTCGAATTCTTTCACGAATGCATAATGCAGTTTGAGATTGCCATCGAATTTGCAGATATTAAGTTTTGGAAGACCTAGGCAACATTCTCTGCCTTTTGACGGACGGTCATTGTGGTTACTTGCTTCGGCGCTAGTTACGACGTACCTATGAATCGCCGTGCAGTCTCCAATTCACCCCTTTTGCAATGTAGTACTTCCAGTTTTATACGTTTTTCAAGTTCCAGTATTTGCAGTCTTGCGAATTCTAATTGTGTTTCATTTCGAGTGAGTTCCATTCGGTCGACAGAGATCTGCGACTCTGATCTCGAATGTTCCGATGAATCCGGAGGATTTTCGTCTTCGTTAGACTCCACTATATTATGGAATAATTCCACGAATAACGTTTGTAATACCTCTCGAACAACTTTGTAGATGGCAGATTACTTGTTCGCGATTAACACTGACTTGTTACCCGAACAGACGCACCCGAGGTCAATACAATGTCAGAAGACAGTCAAATTTCTCGGTAAATAATTTGTGTTAGTGATTCTGTAGTGATAAAATAATTACATCAGTGAAGTACGGCGCACTAAACGAGGAAGAACAGATAACAGGAGATAAGCCTACATTCGAGGTGGAATGCCAACGGTCTCAAGCAGAAAACACCGTCTCTTGATAGTCAGGACGTAAAAATGGCCAGATTCAAGATGGCCGACCAGTCAGAGCAAAGATCGGGGGAACTGGCCGATGAGATGAAGGTAGACTTGCGTTCCGGTCGTAGAGTCTGACTACTGAAATAGTAGTCGGTAGTAAAACGCAGAAAACGGAATAACATGAACAGAGCGTTACATACTCCGCATGGAGAGGAAAAACCAACGCTTAGTGTCGCTACGATCGATTTTCATTGTCCTACACACATGCCTGCAATCAACAACCCCAAAACAATCGGTGGTCAGTCGTACTGTATTTCTCTTCTACTCCTAGACTGTGCACTTCTGCGCAAACAAACCGATTTGCTCACTCAGTCACCCAGCTTTCAACCAAGGCCCATTTGCTCCGTGCCCCTTCTGACCGTCAGGTTTTCGACAATAGGTGGATTGAATTTTGATAGCAACCGGATTTGCACACGTTGTGCTTGATTTGTCTCAGTTGCCCACGCTTTTATACGCTGCACATGGCACGTTTGCATCCTATGTATGGTGTGCAGCTTTCGAGTCTTTCTTATAGAGCGCGCTGTACTTTGTAATATTTACAATATTTTGCCTATGAGCAAGCTTTGATGTAGTAGGTTGGAAATTTCGACTTCCCCAGTGTGTTTGCAGTACTTTTGAATACACTGTACACGCAAATACCTTGAAATCTACACTACGTTGTTTGCGTTTACCACCCTATCTTGTCGTATCAATCCACCACTGACTATGTCCCACCGGTTATGTGCGTTTGTTTTCGTTCCTTCCTAATTCTGTTGATCACATCTGTTCTGTCATCCGTTCCCGTCGTTCATGTGTACCCGTCCAGTGTAGTATGCTGGATACAGTGCTCTTCCTTTGGGGTTGCAAGTGCTCGATCTGTTAAGACTAAAAAGAAAACGATAACCCGGAGCTCATTAACTGCATAAGATGAAGATGGGCGTGGCAATCTATTCCTGAGCGCGTTACACTAATCTTGAGTCTGAGTGGTGCATTTCTGTCGGCTGGTTGCCGCCCATCTTTGGTTGATTTTATTTTCATTCGACTATGTCTGCCGTCCGTGAGAGCGCGCTATTCATTCAAGTTAGATGTCCTCATTGCACGGTGCTTTGCCCTGCTGACTGACTAATCGACCTGTGACTCATTTATTTGCATTTTCCGGTGAAAAATGTACGTTTGGCTCACATCTTTCCAAAATGGTTTATTACTGGTTTCTGCAATCAGCATTCCAATTGAGTGACTCGAGCGTTATCTATCTTATTAGCCTGAATAATCTTTTTCCTTCGTTTAGTCTGCTGTCTGCACCATGTTCTGGAGCCACTGCTCGACCACCCCGCATGTTCTATTGTTGATTGTACGTTACTTTTTGGGCTAGTTAATCGTTTCATTATGTAGAACCTATGCTGATTGTTTCAGTACTGCATGCTGTCCGGTGAGCGTTTTTGTTCGCTGCTGTTTTGTTGTTTCTGTGTTGCATTGAATCCATCAGAATTACATACAATCGCGAAACACGTGTTCCGTAGAATTCTGGGATTCTACACTTGCAATAAACTCGCTCTTTATCTACGTAATTTCCACTTATTGTCCAACCCGAGTTTTTTATTTGCTTGTTATCCTTCGGCTTATCTCACTTCCGGTTTGGTGATATTGTAAGATGGCAACCAAATCCAGCGCACATAATAGATAAGTTAATGGTTGTAAACAGCTGGCCTGATAACTACAGACTCAGTATGTCTCATGTGCTATTTTCTGCTACCAAACTGAATACGTTCATTGATTTGTTTAATCAGATTATCCCCCGGATTCCCGAATTTGTGAAGACCGTGAGAAACAATTAGCAGTAAGAGTGCCAAACAAACAACTAGCCTTTTGAGAAAGATTTTGAATGAACCGAGAATAGTGCTCTTAATATAACCAAATCATATCAAAATTCGCGAATATTATTGGACTAAAGTACATCATTTAAAGGCGATATTCGCTTGGGATCAGGAGAAATGCTATCAAAATCTGTGATGAACTCCAGGCACAGAAACTGTGAAATACCAAAAACATGCTTGTTTCGGTTGGTTGCAGCGTTAAACTGGAAAACTCTCTCTGATAAACGACAAAAACGGGAATCGAATGGGAAATAGACAATAACATAGTCTTGATAATATTCAACTCCATCGAGACCAGCAATGGTTAGATTAAGGGACTGTTGGAAAATAACAAGTGACACATGCAAACCCAAACGTAGAAAATTATACTTGTAAAGACTAGATGGAGTACTGATGACCGTCAACAAACTGGATTCCTCATCAAGTGGCATTTGTAAATAGGCATCCTTGACATCAATCTTGAAAAAGACTGTGGAATCTGAAAGACGATAGGGCACATCCTTCGGTTCTTTGGTAGTGCACGTGCGTTGGAGTAGTCTTTTATGGACGGTCAACTGATAATCACCACATATCCGTGGAGTTTTGCCATCTGACTTTAGAGGGGTTACGATGAGAGTAGACCAGCTGAAGTATTCAGCTGGCATGATGATAAATTTTTCACGCATGGTTTTGTGTGGCGAGACGAACTGGTTTACCTAGGCCGAATGGTATGATGCACCGTTTAATAAACATCGGGTCCCCAGACACTTTCAACTTTTTTTCGCGGTATATACATCCCACCAGCAACCTTGGAACATTGAGGAATAAGGTGCTGAAGACAGGAAACATCAGCCCGAGTGCTAAACAACAAAATGTTCACATGCAGCTGGTGAAGGATTTTTAGGCGTAGGGTAGACGGACCGGCATTTGAAATTAGAAATTCACTCTGAATTGTAACTTGAATCGGAATAATACATGAACCTAAAATGAGTAAAGAATAGTCAGTGATAACTCGGATCGTGACATCAGTGGGCCGAATATGAGCATTAGGGGAAAAGATTGTACGTGAGACTTTGAGATAATAGATCCTCTACAGCCCGTGTCAACATTAAATTTACGAGAATTACCGTTTGGAATAGACAAAACCTGAGTAACATGAGAAGAAGGGTCATGGTCAACAGCCGAAGCAAGGGAAAAAGATCATCTTAAGTTGAAATTGGGGGGATTTGGGTTAGTGGTCATGCGACAAACACTGTAAAGGACCAGTCTTACCACAGGAAAAACACTGAGAATTTCGATGTGGACATTCAACTGAGTAATGTAGACGTTCGCATAAAGCACATTTTCTCAACGACTTCTGTCGGCAAGCATCAAAACTGCTCGCACTCTGGCAGAAACAACATTGACGCGGCAATCACTCGATGGTTTGAATTACTGCGAAGTTTTGGCCTGTCTTTCGTTCTGATGTCTGGCTGAATCAAACAAAACTGGGTCGCTCGTAGGTGCAGTTTTCGGTTCGACATCCTGGGACTGTCCACAACTATTTTTGATGCTCTGAATTTTTTGATCGCTCTAAATTAGCAGTCGCTGTTTTTATTCTGGTATATTTATCTCAGCGATCAAACGATCTTGCAGTTGATCATTCCGTTATGCATCATAATCACACTTCGAAGCTTGTGTCTGCAGTTCAAGAGAGAAGACACAAACGGACTGGTTTTCTGTGCGGACGAGGGAATGGGACTTGGCTCGCTCAGCTCTAATAAAGTCATTGGGTTTGGAATGATGCAGTAGAAGGGCCTTCAGCTTTTCATAGGAGGAACTCGCTAGAAAATCTGGAAGCGCAAGATTTTTCACCAATGTATATTTATTTTATCCAGTGAAGTGTAGTAAAAACGCTTCTTTCTTTTTGGTACTCAGTCCGTTTTTGGTCAGACACCAAATTTAGAAACGTTCAAAATAGTCCTCGCATTCTTTGGAGATACAGTTCACATCAAATCGTTCTATATCAACTGAGTGTTTGATGAAATTTTCGTACGGGAAGCCATATGTGATGCTTTATGGATTGATTTAATGTTATTCCGCACAGGATACCACGTCATTAGAACACGGATATGGAACACGACGTACCGTAGTATTTCGTATATGTGCAATATCGTGTTAATTGAATACAGTAGAAGTGTCAAGAGTCATATGTGTAGTCAGTCATAAGCACCACCGTGCTTCACTCAATATCCGATCACCTGGTGGGATAAAACTGCTTAGGAAGCGCAACTTATCTACTTCGACCAAGGCTTTCCTTTCTGGGCCCAGGATTGATGTAAGACCAACCCACTGCTGACAAACGAATGTCAAACGTTTAAAAGTCTGTTTACTTGCCCACCATAGACGTTAGGCCGTACGGTAAACAGCGCTAGGAAGGATTTAATTTACTTTCGAACGTATTCGTTGTCTCTCAGGTTCTGTGTCTCACTAATTTGTGACATTTTTTACTCTGTGAATCTGTCATTCTTCTTTTGATAGATTTCATCGTCGATCGTGTCATTCGAGGACGCACTAGGGCACTCACGGGCACCTAAGCGTGTGATAGTTGGTTGAGAATATTACACCATGATGGATCCGCATAAATCGACCAACAATTGTATTCTTCGGAGACGGGCACAGCCCTGGAGCTTCGAGTTTCTAATATTACTACTGGGAACAGTAGCAGTAGTTACATTTTGACTTCTGAATTCTTGTGAGAAAAATTGCGCGGCAGTCTGCTTGAGAAATCGGTGAACGACACTGGAATTTGCAAATTATACATTCGAAGGTGCTTTTTAACCACAAAGTGATCGGATACAGCTGTCTACGCAAATCTAATGGACTGGTAGTGGTATATAAACGAACATGAACTCGTTCATTGTGAATAAACGGGCCATGTTGGTCAATTTAGTATGGCCTTGCATAGAAAACGCGAATCGAATAGAAACTTAATTAGTATCTGATCAGTGGTATGTCATCCATTGGGACAGTATTTATCGCTAACCCGTTTGTGGTTTATTCTCGTATATTCACTTTGGTCTCTTAAATGTGAATGACTTCAATGGATCTAGTCAAATTTGAATGATCAATAATGGTTATTGGATTGTGGCTGTTCTGGTTGCTAAGTCTCAACAGCAACCGAACTAAGAAATGAAAGTTATCAATAGTCTGGCACAATAGAAGAAGTAAAAAATGGTAGCAATATGGTGAATAAGTTGTGGGAATACAAATAGCTCACTTTTCATACGTTGTCGTATCTTCCTGCCTCCTGTGATCACTGGTTGCATGGATGTCGTGGAAATCTGACACAAGAAACATGGTCGGATGCAGTGGTCCGGCTCAATATATTACATCCACCTTATGGACTGTTCATCTAATGGCGCTTACTCTAACAAGGTTTATGTAGTTTTTGATAAGTGCAAAATGTTATGAAGCTAATATTTGCATCTTATCAACAACTGTTAGCTTTCGGGCACTAATTTGATTAAAGCCGTTGAACAGGAATCATAACCACGTTGGACAGTTATGGCAAAGTGCACTGTAACTACTAGTGTCCTGTTCACAGTCATCTGTGCTTATTTCAAATTTAAACATATTTCTCGTTGTCCGGTAGCTGATAGAGTCGCCGTGAGTTGCGGTTAGGTATTATTTCAAGTAACTTAGGGGGATGTTGGATATGTTGACAAATTCTAATTCGCTTACCTTCATTTTCCAAAACTGAAGTGAATTGTAATAAAACTGTGGTAAAATCATACAACCCTGTTGGACCGCGTATTCGCCGAAATTCCTGATTGACAATAGCAATTTCCATTCTTTTAATTTCGATCATATTGGTAAAATAGGTCTGCCAAACAATCTGCTGCTCACACTTATTCGTCCCAGTATGAACGTGGCAATGATTAGAACTCATAACTATACACAGATGACCGTGCGAACGACACTGGTAGTAACAGTGCATTTTGCCATTACTATCTAACGTGGTTATCATGCATATATGACGGCTTGGGTAAAATAATGCCAGGAAGCTGCTAATTCCTAATAATATGCAAATGTTAGTTTTATTACAGTACGCCGGGTACTGGACAAAACAATAACCAGATTCAACCCGTAGTCCTATTAGTGAGTTCGACATCACTGAGTTAACACATTCCACTTTGTGGAAGTTCATCGGCCTTGATAGGGTAAGCGCCTTTAAGTGGGCAGTTCATATGATGGATGAAAGATGTTGAGAGTCACACCATTACACGGGAATCTTTTTGTGTATTAGGCTTCCACGAGATTCCTATGTCTAGTTGGCACGGGCAAGCAGGAAGATACGACAACGTATCATGACAAGTGATAACTTTCATTTCTTAGTTCGGTTGCTGTTGAGACTTAGCAACCAGAACAGCCACAATCCAATAACCATTATTGATCATTCAAATTTGACTAGATCCATTGAAGTCATTCACATTTAAGAGACCAAAGTGAATATACGAGAATAAACCACAAACGGGTTAGCGATAAATACTGTCCCAATGGATGACATACCACTGATCAGATACTAATTAAGTTTCTATTCGATTCGCGTTTTCTATGCAAGGCCATACTAAATTGACCAACATGGCCCGTTTATTCACAATGAACGAGTTCATGTTCGTTTATATACCACTACCAGTCCATTAGATTTGCGTAGACAGCTGTATCCGATCACTTTGTGGTTAAAAAGCACCTTCGAATGTATAATTTGCAAATTCCAGTGTCGTTCACCGATTTCTCAAGCAGACTGCCGCGCAATTTTTCTCACAAGAATTCAGAAGTCAAAATGTAACTACTGCTACTGTTCCCAGTAGTAATACTAGAAACTCGAAGCTCCAGGGCTGTACCAGTCCGCGAAGAACACTGTACCAACGTTGCAATCGGTATGCAGTTGTTGGTGCCCAAATAGTCCAGGCGGTCCATCTGTCCGCTTCGCACTGAACTTGGTTCATTAGTTATGCATGGTTTTATTAGCTTATGATTTGACTCTGTGCTAGCTTTCTTACTCAAAGACCACTGATTTGTTACAAAGGCGTCCGGAAATATTGCACCATTGTTGCTTAATAAGGAAGCTGCGGTAAAAGATTACCGCTGTCAATTTTATGAAATTTCACGTGACTTTCAAGTATCCAGTCATTTCTCTTCCAATGCTTGGCATAGGCACTTCGAAAATTCCAACCAACTTCTGATTCTAGGTCCTAACAAACCAGGAAGATGATTAACACCAAGGAATGGTCTCATGATTCTTCCGTGCATGATACAACAAACGTACAATTAATCTGGTATGGTGTTGTGATTACTTGGAGACTGCCGAATTGGGGAAAGTGTTTCATTCTGGTAGTTGACGAGTCTACGGGCTATTGATCTTCATCCCATGAACTGCACGAATAGAAAGAATTCCATTCAGCATCGGTCGTCGCGCAGGATAATCAGGACCGCGCTGTCCATTGCATCGAGCGGGATGGGTATTGCTAAGTGGGCTACTGCTCAGAGTCCCCCCTCTTTTATTCAGCCTTTGTCTTCTGTCCCTAAAAACCCCTCTTTGCCCTATCTACCCACCCACAATGCTCCCACTGATAACACGTCTGATACTCGCAACGATTCACTATCAAATAGTGTCGGAAATAATCCTCCGTCTGGTAACTCACATTTTCCCAAGCCTCGTCAGCCTCAGCGTACACTCATGCCGGCCGGTCAGCAGGCGCGCTTAGCCCTCACAATGAACTTTCTGAAGATTGATGTCTGCTGCGTGAATGAAACGCTACTGCAAGATTCGAGCATTGTGAGTCAACTAACTGCTTCGCGTATCTCATCGAGGTATTTTCTACGCGCCTCAGGATATGAAGCAGCTAGAGCTGTACGTCAACGTGGTGTAGGAATAGTCTTGAGCGACAACGCTGAGGCTGCCTGCTTAGACTGGGACCCTGTCAACAGTCGTTTATGTGCTGTCAGACTCCAGGGGTCAGTCGGCTTTCGAAAGGATAGTCGTGCTAAGCGAAATTTGTTTGTAATCTCGAAATACACCCCAACAGACTACAGCTCTGACACGCAGAAAGATGAGTTCTACGATGAACTCACCACCCTTGTTCGCAGTAGTAAATGTTCTGATATTGTAGTGCTAGCTGGTGACTTCAATGCACAAGTTGGCAAACGTAATGCGTCAGAAGCTTATTTAGGTGGCCGTTGTGCTTCACCCGCTGAGTTTACAGATAACGGGGATAGACTTCTCCAGTTTTGTGCAGACAATTGATTACTCTTTTCTAGCACCAATTTCCGACACAGCTCACGTCGCGCAGCGACATGCCGCTCTAACTCTACAGGTACTCTAAGCCAGATTGATCATCTCATAGTAAGCTACCGGTGGCGCAGTTCTGTTCACAACTGTAGATCATACTGCCCCACGTACGTAGAGTGGGACCATGCATTAGTTTTAATGCGATTATCTCTCCAGCTCCATGGTCATCGACGCAAACCGCAAACCCAGTAAGCCGTGCAACGTTTGTGTGATCCAGAAGTACGCACCCGTTACGAGCAGAAGTTAGCACATGAGTTAGGATCTATGACGAACAGTAATGTAGATGAGTATTGGGCTCATATCAAGTAGACGATGCACGTTGCAGCAGGTTGCGCCTGTGGTCTTAGATCCGTTGTCCATCAAAAACACTAGATTTCGCAAGAGTCACTGAGTATAATGGAGCAAAAGTGTCAGCTCTCGAACCGTAAGGAGATGAATAAGATGCGTAGAAAGGCAAGTTACACAAAGCCTTAAAAATGATCGAGCAAAATTGGTGGGTCAAGGTAGCCGAAGAAATGGAAATAGCAGCTACTTCAAGTATCAGTCAAAGACTGTTCAAACTTATTCGTGACACCGTTGGACGACGCATCCAGGTCAGGTAAACGAAATGCGATAGAAATGGAGAATCCATCCATAGCAAACAGCAAAGGCTTGACCGTTGGGCCGAGTACTTCAACGAGCAGTTTTGCTGGCCGCGCGCTAGTGTAGTTACTCCTGTATCAACAACTGCGACTCCTTGGGGAGTATTACTTGAATCCCCATCGGAATTAGAAGTAGAGTCATTTATTCGATCATTGAAGTGAGGGAAAGCGGCTGGTCCCGACGAACTTCCTCCAGTTCTTTTCAAACTGGGTGGTGGGGCATTGATAAAATCACTTACCGTCCTGCTCCCTGACATTTGGAACGCGGAGCGTATTCCGTTAATATGGAGCGAGTCATTGATTGTTCCCATCTTTAAGAAGGGAATACGCAATAACTCTGGTAATCATCGTGGGATTAGATTAATTCCAATAGTCGCCAAAGTATTAGCCTCGATTTTGCTGCACCGTCTTACGGCCACTCACGAGAGGAATGTCCGCGAGCAGCAGGCTGGATTCCGCCCAGGTCGAGGATGGGTCGACCAAATTTTCAGTCTTTGCTGACTACTTGAAGCGCGTCACATGCACCGCCGACCAACAATTATGGTCTTCTAAGACCTGAAAGGCGTCTTAGATTCAGTTGATCGAACAGTGCTCTTCATCGAAAAGGTATGCCCCAGAAGTTCGTGAACCTACTGAGATTATATTATGTTCTCATATTTCTGGCCGCGTTAGAGTTTACGGTGAACTATCCGGTGGGTTCGAAACGACCAGTGGTGTTCGACAGAGATGTCTCATGTCTCCATTCCTGTTCAACTTCGTCACGGACGAAATAATGTAGATTGCGTTGCAAAATCTCCAGAATATAGGCGTCGAACTAGGAAAACTATGTGACCTAGATTGTTCGAATCCACGGAACATACTCAACGTGCACTAGATAGACTCAGAAGAGCTGTAGCTCCATTCGGCATGCGCTTTGCACCTTCAAAGTGTAAAGTGATGCTACAAGACTGGACGTCAACGATTCCGAGTTTGATGTTCGATGGGCAGGTGCTGTCAGTTGTCGACCGCTTCAGTTGCCTTGGCAGCAGCGTGACGACGGTTGGGAGCACAGTAGTAGAGGTGAGCACGCGGATATTCAAGGCTCGAGCGGCGTCGATCTGATATTTCACTGAAGTTGAAAGGCCGTGTATACTGTGCCGCAGTGCGTTCAGTTTTGTTGTATAGCTGCGAGACTTGGAGTCTGCGTGCTGAAGATATTCGTCGTTCTGAGGTTTTCGACCACCGATGTTTGCGTAGTATCGCTAAGATCGGGTGGAATATCCGAGTAAGTAATGATGAGGTCAGAAAGCGAGTATTGGGTACTAATTCAGAGAACGTTTTGTCACAGCGTATCCAACTTAGTAGACTTCGTTGGTTGGAGCATGTGTTACGTATGTCAAACACACGTCTACCGTACCGTGTCCTATTCTCCGTTCCTCCTAAGGAGTGGAAGAGACTACGTGGAGGTCAACAGATGACGTGGCAGCGATGAATGAGAAAATGTGGATCGAACTTGGGAAAAGTAGGTGCTTCACGTCTTCGTGGTTGGGGACCAAAAGATCCATCTACCAGTTGGCTAGAGACACCGAAGGATATGGCTGTGAACCTTGAACAGTGGCGATCTTGTTATCACTTTCTATCGAATCAGAATGACTGATCGTTGTACGTTTGTACAGTTAGATTATGTATTTCGTGTGTTGGCTACTAGGGCATTCTTTCCTTTTCCCACCCATGTAGGTCCATTCCCTGTCCATCTTGTGCATTCATACTCTCTGATTCAACGTGCAAGACGGTGAGAAAGGCAGTGGTCAGTGGGGCTTAGCCTACTGTTTAACGCTGTACAAGGATGATGATGATGATCTTTATCCTTTAGTCAAACATTAAACTGACTGTAGAATACCGAACGTCTATGGACCCTAAAGCTATTGGTCATTCGATCTTACGCTGTCCCAGAATGACGACGGTCAATCAGAAACCGTGAATACTGATCAATTGTATTTATGGAAGGCAATGGGCAGCAATATAGGTTACAGTAGTTTAGGGAAGCAGCGTCGAATAAACAGTTATATCAGTTGGAACTGGTACTAAATGTGAGTATTAACATAATTTCAAGCAGAACGTACGATCAGTTGTGATAAGACGGCGGTCTTGATCAGAAACGGACAACAGGCGCAGCCATAAGGTGAATAACTGTGAGAAAATACACGCACTGCGAAAACGGACATGGCTTACAGAGGGCGGTGGACAGTGTACGGTTCTGTGGCTTTTGAAAGTTAAACTGCGCGCTTGCGCTAAAATGAAATCGGAAATAGAGGCGGATAAAGACCAGTAGGGTGCGTGCGTGCATGTGACAGTGCACGATTGACCAATCATTCTGATTGGCGGGAATGTAAGATTTTAAGCTAGAACTGGTTTGAATCCTAAATAGGGCGACCATTTTAAACGGAAATTATATCTTGTAAATGAACACAAGACATTTAAACGCTGTTTGCAAGGAAAATACTATGCGAACGGCGACGGAAAAGGGTGGAAATATGGTAAAACACTATGTGGTGAGCAAAACAAAAAATGTCAGTATATAAAAAGGGTTTGAGCTAAGAATGAGGTTATCTGGTGACCAAAAAGAATCAACACTGACGACGGTCGAACGACCCTCATGGTGGACGTGATACCTTTCAGTCCGGGGTTCGAATTTTCACTCTACCTGTCACTACCCCATTCGAAAGCCTCAAGTTGATCTCGACCCGTTTTCTCACAATACGACATCGCTCCTGTATAGAAGTAAATACAAAAGGAGCTAAATCTTGCCTTCATTATGCTATTTCCCACTGTTTTCTCATTCGTAGAACCAAAATTAAACAGGAAGAACTTGCGCACGACGGTGCAATCGCATTTCAGTGTATTCCGGATTCTCATTGTTGGCTTCGTGAAAGCATACCGGTCAGAGAAAAGTTCGTGGCATCTCGGTGAAGTGAATCGAGTTCCGTTACAAGCCGAAAAAACTACAAACAGTTAGAGCCTTCGTTCCGGAACTAGACTGACGTGTTTAAAGAAACACATTTATTTTACTATTCTGTTCTGTTAGCCATCGGTTGTTTACTCTCTCTTCTCAGATGTAAACTTACGTGGTTTGTAATTGTCCTATTCCCAATTGTTCCTCATATTATCGGGTATGGTTTTGCATGAGAAGAACACGTATTTTCAGTTTACCTTTCAACCTTCCGATGACATTCCGTGAGCCTAAACTGAATCAAACATGGCTAATAGATCTGGGATTTTACGAAACTTCATTGAGTACAATTTATTGTTCTCCCTCCCCTCATGAGATGTGTTTTGGGGGCATATGACATTTCGCAGTCTACTGAATTACCATGCGTGGTTTCATAAGTTCACGAAAATAACTGTCCGCGGGATACGACTAATAAATTGAAAACAAAATCGCTGTCTATACTATCGTAAAAATTGGCTCACAGAGAGGAAGAGAGGACTCAATAGAGCTGTTCTGGCTATTGGAGGTTGAAGTGAGCTGCTACGCCTGTGGATGGCACTGTGGGTCACACGTAAGTCTGTGATCACTGCGTCGGTCAGCTGTGCTTTTCTCGATCCTCTATTTGATCTCACCCTTAACTGATCGGACCAGGTGATTGTGTGCGTGGCCCAGTATTCACAAGCTAAGACGTCCCAAAACGTGACAGTCTCCTTGTTACGGGGGACTGGAACGCCCGCACTGGTGCCTCCACTCAGGCAACATTAAGGAAAAATATGGTCTCGGGCAGCATTGCAGCAATGGCCAATGTCTTGTCAGTTCTGCAGACTTCAACAGCCTGACCGTTACCAATTCCCGCTGCCAACATTCCGGGAAGCACTTGCTAACATGGTACTCTAGTGGCGACCACACAGCGCACCAGATCGACTACATTCCCATACGATCACGCTGGTCATTCTCCATTGAAGATTGCCGGTCCTCCCGATGGGCAGGGACTGGTTACAAAAATGGCACCGACTGCACCCTCGTCCGCGCATGCCTCAAGATTCACCTAGCCAGTCGTCGAAAAAACTGCCCCGAAGCGGATTACCGCAGTAGCGTAGGGACCACCAAGAAAGCGCCGAGCGGTGTCGGACGCTGTTGCCTCCCACCTAGTCATTATGTTCATGGGCGGAGAAGACGTAACAGTGGGGAATCAGTAGACTTCACTGAAGGCATCAACCCAACAATCCGCTTTAGATGAACTGGGGTTCACGCGACGACTACAGAAAGACTGGATCTCAGGGGTGACTCTTTGGTTATCCGAAAAAGCTAGAGATTCCCCTTTAAATGGTGACCCAGGCTTCCGTGTCATCTGACGAAAAGCCACCCGTTCTTCAAGAAGTGACCGCAACAACTACTGGACGAAATCACGGAGACCACAGAGACTGTGGCTAACCGTGGTGACTTCTCGAAGCTCTTCCGCCTAATTCGCACTGCATCCGGTAAGCAACAGTCGGTAAAACCCATCGTTCGCGACGCTATCGAGCTGTCCATTCCTGATCAGGCTAAACAGAGACAACTATGGATCAAACAGTTCGATTGCTTACTGAACTGTCGCGCGACAAGCTCTGTGAACCAAATCCTAGCGGACGCTGTGACGTTATTAGCAACCTACCAAGCTGAGATGATATCACCGATGTAATGCACAAGCTGAAGAACCGGAAGTCCCCTGGAGAAGATAGAAATGCACCGGCGACACATAAATATTGTCTTTCGATACTACTGGAGCCAGTGTATACCCTGTTTTGTTCAATCTGGGAAAACGAACAATTCCAAGCGGACTTCAGAACTTCCATATTACTCCCCTTTCCAAAGAAAGACAACAAGACTGTAGGCGGAAACTATCGTGGTATCACTTTATTCGACGAAGCCGCCAAAATATTCTCCGTGCTTTTGTTGAACTGCTTTTCAGCAGCGCGGGACGCGCGTACACGCCTCATTCAAGGAGGCTTCTGTTGTGGTAGAGAGTGCGTGGACGAATATTCACCCTCCGTCGAGTATTAAAACATCGGTATAGGTTTCAGCAACCAACTACAGCTTGCTTTATTGATTTTCGGGCTCCTTTTGACTCAGTTGACAGAGAATCGCCATGAGCTATACTAAAAGTAAAATGGAACACCTCAGAAGCTTGCCAGTCTCATCAAGTCAGACTGCGCAAATACGCATCTACGGAGAGGAGACCAGTGACTTTTCCCTCAACTCCGGTGTTAGGCAAGGACGTCACTTGTCGCCAGTGCTGTCTAACTACACCGTTGATTGGATAATGCATCAGGCGCTCGCTGATTACCCTGGTGTTCAGTTGGGCACCGATGCCTTCCTCACCAATCTAGAATTCACAGACGACATCGTCAGCCTTAGAGATAGCCCAGCTGCTATAGAGCCGGTTCTCAATCGCGTAGAATCTTTTAAAAAATTCCTGAGACTAGAGATCAATACGTCGAAGACTAAGATCCTTTCGACATGCACAAAACAGTCTATTCCCTCGATTTGCCTAAATGGTGAACAAATTGAGCACTTCATGGCATTCAAATATCTGGGCTCCACGATTCTCCCGAACGGTCAAGCCAAAGATGAAGTCAAGTTCTACACGGACAATACCAGGACTGCGTTCCTCCAGCTTCGCAATGTACCCTGGGCGTGCAACTAAATCAGCCTCCGGACCGAATTCCGCATCTTCCAGGTCGCTATTCATCTAATACTGATCTACGATTGCAAGACGTGGCCACTACGTGTCGAGGACATCATAAAACTAGAAGTGTTTGTCCAGTGGTGTCTGGTGGCTTGGCACGAAAAGCTTTCAAACGAGACGATAAGACAAGGGTGCTTCGACATCGAAAAGCTGCTAGTATTCCTTCAATGCCGACGATTGCAGTGGTTTGGATATGTCCTACGACGTCCAGATGCGGAGATCTCAAAACAGTGTTTCTCTCTTGTTCCATGTCCAGGATGGCGTTGTCACCTAGAAGGACAGGTGGAAACTTGGGTTAGTATTGTCGAATCAGATGTTCAGCGATTGGGACTCCAGTCTGTCTACGACGTTCTCAACTGGAAGCAGAACTGGATTTCTCTGTGCTCGGGTGTCACATCCAATCATCGCTCATGGGCAGGTGCATGAAGCTGGCTCATCCTCTCGCAGGAGCTGGCCTTATAAAAGTAAGTTTGGCCAATAAACAGAAGACAAATTTGTTAAACCGAAGATCACAATAAAGCTATGTGCATGTATTCCGTTGTGAACTCCGGGTGGTGTATATTTGGTAATCGTGCTGGTGTCAGTCAGATGACTTGCTCTTTGCGTTACATGTCATAATCTATACACTTTGTCGCTTTATTTTGGAATTGTCACACGGTTTACGGATTACACAGAAATCGTTCGGATTTGTCACTCTGTTAGCTGTTTGAGATTTCGTTCCGATTGTATTGAGTCCTTGCGCGTCTGTCACTCTCACCCAGTTCACGTCCACAATCGCACTGCGCATCACTCCATCACATGTGGGCCCAATGACACACGCAGACCCGATTATGTTGCGACCGGAGGTAATGACCTCAGCGGATATCCCTTACTCGACCGCGTAATCGCTTGGCCATCGATAACCCGAACGATAATTGGAGGCAGACTTTCAATTGAACTTTTTCGTTCCGGGTTGGCGTCGCGAACAAAGCAGATGAAATCGCATTTCGGTCACCGAAATACAAAGAGGGTAACACTGAAAAATTGTAGCAGTAGTGCGATCACAGCAGTTCAAATGTGTCAGAATTTCAGTCAGTATTTCAGGATGATGATTCGGAATATCAAAGATCACAACGAATTTTACCAGCTTCGTGTTAAAAAACCCTTGACCAAGCTCTTTAAACCTAATAGTGATGGTGTACCCAACCGATCTACGCCCATGAAAGTGTCTAAGGTGAATGGTGCAACAGCTTCGAACCCTGCCCTGCAAAAAGCCTCAACAAATGCAATACTCAACCACGTGATGCACCATGTTCACACTGTTGACCGAACACATTTGGCCTACCGAACCTCGACGTCAACTCTGGGTGCCAATGACCACGTTTTCAACTCGAGTATTTCAACATTTTGCCTCGGGGCCCTATCGTTCGGCTATTATCTATTACCCAAAACAATGCAAGTTTTATCGGCGTTAGATGTTTCTTCTAACCGTCATCCGCGCAACAGTGTTGTGCACCGAAGTCACGTATCATTCACTGGGTTCACCTCCAAGGTGGTCCACATGTTCTTCATACAATTTAGGGGGATGGACTTGAAACAGTTCATCTGTGGGAGACTTTCATCTCACGAAAATTGTCTCCAATCTCGAGTGACAAGGAGAATCATCACGTAATTGTGACTGCATTCCTTTCTCTCAACTTAGTTGGGTCTTTTCAGAGACACTGCTTTCACTTTCCACATCCAGTAGTCCAACGCCGCAAGCCGGAATCGAACCGGCGAAATTCCGCTTAGCGTCCAGGTACAGTACCGGCTGAACTATCGCGGAGCTGACAGTCGGGTGTGAATATCGCAAGTGAACATAAGATTCAGGCTCCTTTTGCCGATGATACATTCTGTGGACATTGTTTTCACTTGTCATGTGTGAACAGCCCGCGCTTGATTTCGCCACCCCTAAAGCCCACTCATTCATAGTCACAATCAGATGTAGATTCATACTTCGGAAGTTCACTGTCTTCGTGCGAGCCCGTTCTCCCAAATAGGATCTTCTGCGATTTCTCTGATACGAGTATTGGGAGTGTTTCATCAATCCAAACCAAGAGATGGGTTTTGATATCAAAAATCATAACTCTTTCCGTGTTAGATTTTCGTGCGTTTGTTTATGCCAGTATCGGTACAAACCGGTACCGAATATACTGATTAGCTCACTGTGATTCATCCAGAGTTATTCAAACATCTTCAGATATCCATATGACAATCTCATCAAATTCGATTTCCAAAAGAATTTTGCTTCGTTCAGTTTTTCTCTTGAGGATCAACTAATCATTCCTAGATTTTTTCCGAGAACGAGCCGTTCTGTTTTTAACTCTGCAACATCTGGCCATGTATTGCCAAGCCTAGCCCTTATGCTATTCACAAAGCATACGTATCTCAATAAAAAACGCAACCAAAATATGGTCTAAGATAAGCATTGTTCTATGATATTTTACCTGAAATTACTTGGTGACAATATCTTATTGGTCAATGCAGTCCAGGATGGGACGTGTGTGTACGACCGCAGGCGTGTGTTCACACTAGTGAGGCATATCGATCGTACAAAATAGAAAATCCGTTTGCACTTTTCACTTCTAAAGGTCCAACGCCGCGAACCGGAATAGAATCGGCAACCTTCCGCTTACGGGCCAAATGTTCTACCAGCTGAGCTATTGCGGTGCCTGAATCACTCAGGCGGAAATGCGAGACTGTCTGTCTGCGCACGCGACTGCTTAAGCCGACCAGAACAGCCTATCTGTTTGTACAGTGCACCACAATAGCATAGGACACCCTCATTTTCCCCGCATATTTCCGTTTCTGAATTCTCTTACAACAGTATAGTTGGTAAAATCGGCAGAATACACAGCGTGATACAGTATACCGAATTTCAAAACGAAACTCTATACCATGTGCTTATTAGAGCAGTACAGCTGAAAAACGAGCGAGACAGAAGTGTGGAACCCCCTCAGTTCGGCTTCTAAGTTACTGCTTAAAATCGTGTTCAACCACACCACGGTTTCTCGGTTGTTACCGCTCATCAGGTATACGTACCCTGTACTCATCTGCCCACTCGTCTTCATACTTGTACACTCCGATGTTATATGTTCACTAGGATCTAATTTGAATCATCTGGAATGTGAATAGATTCTCTTCATTGAGTGTACAAGCTTGAAGACGAGTGGGCAGAGGAGTACCGGGTACGTATACCTGATGAGCGGCAACAACCGCAAAACCGGTCGTGTGCTTCCGGGGGAATTTTGTGCATACTTTTACATACTACTTACTATCAATATGAGATGAGCGCTTGCACATGCAGCCTCGTTGTTCGTTGGGTTAGCAGGTTCAAATGTGGCTACAATGACCCATCCTGCGGAGAAGACTTGATTTGGCGGTAGGCGTGCGCTTGGAGGGGCTGTTACCATGCCTCCTTTTGAAGATGTCGGACATTGCTTGTTGTCATGGCGGACGACATCGGAACAAACTGAAGTTGGTGATTCGGATCAGCCTGGATGGCAGCAAGTTGGTGCAGGGGTAACGCACATGTCTTCGAGATGAAAAGGCCAGGGGTCAAACCTTGGGTGCGGTGAAATATATGCACCACTGATGAACTCTAACACTAGCGAAACTCGAGTGTGACGCTTCCGAGTGCACAGTTTGTTGAATGACCTGAGGATTGTTCGTGATAGGTGGTGTTCAAAGTGCAGTCAGCCGAGCAAAATATCATCACACCACGCACAAGTAATTGCGATATATATATATATATATATTGCATGAAAGACTATTGGACCGCTGACATTTCTAAACTACCCTGTTTGTCCGCCTGCACTCGGATTGGCTGATATGGCTCCGGTCGTTTCAGACAACTTTGGATCGCTGGTTGGTCCACTGATCCCCCTGGTTGGCTCCACTCTTGTCTGCCATTCTGAACAGCCGACCCAAACTTTCTGACAATAAGTATCGTTTAGAACTCTGTTTAGGATCCCTATAAGCTTCAACAAATGTAATTCTGTTTCCACGCACAGATGGACAGGCTGGACTCGCTGTTCAGAGTGAGCCGCTTCTTAGGCGTTCGCTCCATTCCCGTGTATTCCCAGCAAAGTTAAATCAACTGAGCTCTTCTAATCTTGTCTGAAAAATCCCACAGAACACATTGAGAATAAACAACGTGGCGAACAAGCTCGTTTTCAGTTATTCGTACTCATGCCAATACATAACAATATATATGACTCACAAAATAAGAACGGACAATGGCAATCCAAATCTGTCTCTGCACGTGCGTGTGTGCATGTGAAATTGATCACAGTGTGGAATGTTCAAGTGGTTGCACATGTGTTCGGGACCATGACGTGGGTCACGGAAGCTTAAGTGCTTGCACAAATTGTTTCTGAGCGCACAGGGAAGGATTGTAGAGACGAATGCTCACGGCTTCGGCTGTGGCTAAGATGCGACACTTGACAAGTCTTGATTGCTTTCCTCGGACTTTGTAAATGGTGCGAAAAGCGTTTATCACCTCGACTGAGTGGTTTGATTCGACAAGGTGTGAACACACACGCACACACGTGCACAGACAGATTTGGATGATCATCCCCCTTGTTGGTTCGAGTCATATTTAATGTTATGTATTGGTATGAGTACGAATAACTTAAAACGAGCTTGTTCACCACGCTGTTTTGTCCTCAATGTGTTCTGTGGGATTTTTCGTAAATGACACAACTGTTCATTCGATGTTTCCACCGTAAAAGATTCTTGACCGTTGGAGATCAGCTATCTTTACACCTATGGCCAAGGAAGAAATGGTAAAGTTCCGTCCAACTGCCTGTATCTCTGTCTCACTAAAGATACCTGGAAAGCTATTATCCAAACGGTTGTCAAATGGTGTGACAATGCGAGACCTGAACCAGTTAACCTATCGCCACCCCTACTCTGCCTTGGATGGTATTGCTTCTTTGACTCATAATATCTTATCTTCGCTGGAGACTCCAGAGGCCCTAGTGTGGTCGGAGGCAAGTGTTCTCAGGCTTCAAGATGGCTGCTCATCTCGAATGCCTCTTGAAATGCACCCAAATGAACGTGCTTCTCAAACAGCCTCGGATGAAGATTTCCTACCCACTGCCTTCCCGTTATGGAGGTATTTCCACGGAAGTGTAAGGACAAAGGCGAATGTTCGGCGCTCCCTACCGGATTGACTGACAGTCTAGGGGAGTAAGCTAAACCCCGATTCCAAACCAACCACGGACGGCGTACGACGCATACTGCACTATGCTGACCGGCATCTGTGCAAGAGGGGTGTGCTGAGCACCCAGGATATTTGGACTTATCCGAAGGGCGTATAAACTGAGCAATCAGTCAGCGGCCAGTGGGTTCCGGACACCGAGTTCCATCCGGCTGCCTTGCAGGTTAAATACTAGATAGATAAATGCTCTGGTTGTGGATCTCTAAGAAAATCAACTGCGTCGTCCTGGACAACCTAGCAGCACTGCGCCCACAAAATGAACCACGGAATTTCACACAAATTTGCTTCCAGTCCACGCTCTCTCCAGATTCTTCTCATTCGTGAGACCATATGCTCATCCGCCACCACACCCGGAATCTGTCCTTTCTCTCTCCACCTCTGCACCTGTTTAATATGCCAGCCACGTCATTTCACCACAAAAAACTACCACACTACGAGCGTCGTTTAGGACCAGATTTCAGCTAGAACCGTCTCCTCAACGGTTGCCGCACCAAATCACACGGCAGATCCTACTCTTCTTCAAACTCGCTTATGATTCAAGTTGGCCAACTTCAGTATGCGCACGCTCATGCAAATCAGACAACAGACGAGCCTAGCTCGCACACTGGAATCGTTCCCGATCGATATGTGCTGTATCTCAGAAACAAGACTGTAAGACGCAAGCGCCATGATGAGACTAATGTTTCCAGTTGATCGCAACAACGAGTTCTATCTACGCCTATCTAGAGACCAGAACGGTACAGCAGCCGGCCGGTGTGGTGTCGGAATTGCTCTATTCCGTAGAACTTAGGCGGCTATGTCAGATTGGATTTCTGTCAATAGCCAGCTCTGCTCAACCCGGCTCCGATTTTCTCGCTGAGTGAACGCATTTCGAGATCGCACACGCGGCTTATTTGCCATTCACGTCTATGCCCCGACAATTTTCAGTCCGCAAACAGTCAAAGATAAATCCTACGAATACCTTCACGTGTTCTTGTGCACAACACACCCGACAGATATGGTGGTCCTCACCGGGGATAGTAAGGTGCACGTTGGCCATCTGGTGACAAGCGAAAGTCATTAAGGAGGACAACTTAGCCTTGAATTCAATCTCTCGGACAATAAGAGCTGACTGCCGACAATATGTGCTGATAACCAGCTTTTCTAGGAAGCACAAATGTTTGCAACTCCAACCGACGTATCACCACCTAGTGTCCCCCTTCCTCGACACAGGAATGGTCTCAGATCGATCACTTAGCGATTGTCTACCGATTGCGTAACAGTGTGCTAGATTATCGCTCTTACTGGTCAGCCTGCCTTGATTCCGATTACGCATTAGTCTCGGCTACGATTTGTTTGCGTTTTTTTTTTTTGGGGGGGGGGAGGGGAGGGGGGACAGTAAGGATTCAAAGAATTCAAATCACGCTCGCCTATGTATCAACAAGCTGAACGACCCTCTAGTTCTGGAAGCCCATCTGACTGCACTGGCCCAAACATTAGAATCCACCGCCTAAATTGATGTTGATAAACCCTAGGAGCGACTTGAAAAAGCCCTATTGAAAGCAGACCTGGTCAGTTGTGGTACGGCTCTTCACACCAAGAGCAATCGGTTTCCCCCAAACTCGCTGTTGCTTCCTGGCCGCCAATATCTTTGCTGACTTAAGACACAAAGAACCACACCGTGAACTGCGCTCGCGTTTGATTTTACAGTTTGCGTGCTCATCGCGAGACATGGTGGCCAAAACGTGCTCTCGAGATCGAATCAGCTGCTGTTTTTGGCAGCTCCAGAAAGTTTCTCCAACTTAGTCGTGCCACCGGACAGCAAAAAAAAACGTGTTGGTGAGAAAATCCTCGAAAATGATGGGACATTAATCCCCAACCTGTCGAGCAGACTAGACTACTGGGCGGAACACTTTCATTCCCAATTTCGCTGGCAAACTCGTGCTTCTACCGCATCTAGCGCTCCTACGGTTCCTGTGTAGGCTATTCCAGACGGTTTCCCAACAAAAGCAAAGATTCGGAAGGAACTAAAAACCCTGAAGCACCACAAGGCACCAGGATCAGATAGTATTCCCCCGCGCATTTGAAAGATGGAAGGCTGGATTTGTTGAGAGAACTGACAACCCTGTTCTCAAAGGTTTGGAGGAAAGAAAAAGTTCCCGCATCCTATGGTTAGTCGACGACTGTACCTGTAGTACCCAGTAGTCAGTAGTGGAACGAAAGCATGTTCGAAAGAACGAACGAGTATGAAAGTATGCCGTACGGTAAGAGTAAGCGTGATGTGTCAGGCGCAAGAGAAAAAATAGCCACTGTCTGTACCACGCGGAGCTAGCCGCATGTGATTGCAAGAGGGGAACAAAGCAGAGTGCGGTACAGACAGGGGTCACACGCACAAGTGCAAGTCCAAAGGGTCCTGACTGAATCAAGTGCGAATGCCAGTGACACGTTGACTGGCCACACAACAGCGCTCTTCTTTAAAAGGGGTTTTGCACAATGTAATCCAACCGAGGAATTAGTCTGATCTCTGTCGCATTGAAATTCCTGGTGTCCGTTATCCTCCGCAGACTTTCACCTTAGCTCAATCTCCAATGTCGTGAAGAACAAGCTGGGCTCTTCCCTGGCCGTGGATGCACTGATCAAATTTTAACCCTTCGCCCACTGCTTGAACACCTTCACGTTTATCAAAGGCCAACCATTTTTTTACCCCTGGACATCAGAGTTGTGTTTGAATCTGTTGACGAGTCTGCCCTATGGACTTTCGTGCTGAGGAATGGCGTGCCCGAGAAGTGAGTTTCAATCCTAAAGTCTATCTATCAGCTGACCTCAGGAAGGGTATGGGTATATGGGCAACTATCTCAGTTGTTTACTTTCTCAAGCGGCGTTCGACAAGGATGTCCTATTTCTCCGTTCCTCTTCACTTGTGTTATGCTCAACCTGCGCCGAACGTCCTTTGATCATGATCCTGATGATGGTGTGGAACTTCTGCTCAGCTCCCGAGTAGTAGACTTAGATTACACTGAAGACGTCGCCTTGCTGGGAGAGAACCTCCAGGTCGTCCAGTATGACTTAAACCACTTGACCACCGAAGTCACCCAGTATGGCATGCACTATTATCAACCCAAACTCAAAAAGATTCTCAAAGACTGGCAAGGAGTTCTCCTGCACTCTTTGTGAAGAACGTTTGAAACTGTCAACAGTTTTGTGTACCTGGGAAGTAGCATCTCTACTGGTGCGGTATTGGAGACAAGATCTCGTTACGCATCTCTAAGACCCATTTGGCTCCTGTCAACCGAAGGCATCTCTGGCATTGCCACAACATCAGGCTTTCCCTAAAAGGTAAAGTCTACTACGCCGCAGTTCGTTAGGTGCTCTTTTATGGATGCGAAACCTGGCTAGTTAGAGAAGATCTGTGCCGGATGACCCTGTCTAAGCACCGGTTTCTACGATCAATCGCACGAGTATGGTGGCACCATCACACCACTCACTTACAGAAATTCTTCCTATTCGTCGGCTACGGTGGCTAGGTCGCGTGTCATGGATGCCCGCCCAGAGTTTGTCTGACCACGCACTATCCGCACACACTGAATGGGGTTGGAAATAGTGGCACAGCAGACAACCGATGACCTGGAAAAGGAGTATAATAAATTGACTTCTAGCTGAGCCATAATGGAGCATCATCGTCTATTAGGTTGGCTAGAAAGCTGATAGGTATGACCCAAAACTAGGGTTATTGGCGTCAATACTACTTGGAATGCCGTGATGGTTCCTGCTACTTCTCTTTCTGTGCTCAAAAAACCACAAAAAGTAAAACAACAAAATATTTAAAGAAAACAAACAAAACACCGCTTGTGGTAAAACTGGGAACAAAAAAATATTTCCAACTTTCTTATCCGTTTCTTTTTCGTGCATAGTTTTCTAACTGTGTAATGGCTACTTTGGCACAACGTCTGCATTAGATCCGTATTGAATATATATATATATATATATATATATATATATATATATATGCTACAAGGTGTTTCACACCCAAGCTACTGAGATATCAAGAGTTCAACCTTACTCAGGTCTCGATAGTGGCCAGCACGTCAGTACCTGTCCAGTATCCAGTCAAGGGCTTGAGAGAACTGAATGACTACTCAACCCCTTCAGACACACTTTTCAAATCTTTTTCTTTTTTCAGAAATCTCTAAAGTACCTCATTCTGCCCGTGTATCAACTTCCTGACAAACGTTCTACAGGATCAACATCGAACGGGAAAGCATCTGATGAATTCTTTTCTGTGTGAACTCTAAAATGAATTCTTAACATGGAATTAAAATTAAAAATGGATTGAAATGAGCAAACTGCTTCTGAACAGTGCATTTAATAAAATCCTAATCGCAATTAGACAATCAGTAACAGCTACAATAAAATCTACACCCTAAACAATGCTTCCATGAAAGCGGCTGATGTTTCTTCTCTCTCAGGTCATCCAGTCAGTCAACCTCAATTTCATTTCCATTCTCGAAAGGAGGAGATGAAAGAGCGTTTGGGAGAGCGTAGAGGTACAAACTAGTTTAGAGACAACGTCACCGAACCTAAATGATATTAAGTTCAACTGAGTGGCTATGGCTCAAGTGGTGCGATCCATCAGAGCATTTGGAAATTCGTGATTAACAAGGATAGCGACTGGTGGACTGAGACACCGCTGCACGAAAAAGTTCCACTGCGGTGTAGGAGAAAACAAAATGATAGCGCGTCGCATAAAGTAGTTCACATCCAAAATGAAGCACAAACACACGCACACACACGAAATGGTGGTACTGACCTTGAACTGCAACAAACTCAAAGATTGATGATCAGCGTTTTTGTTGATCTTCTCACGACAGCACATCATAATATCGATCGCGCTAAGTCGTTCTGACAGGTCAAGCTCCTTTTTAGTATCACTTCCCGGCTCAGTGAAACCCGAACATTTTTATGAATTGTGTGTGTGTCCATTTGTGCGTTTGCGCATCTGTGCCGCTCATCAGGTTCACGCGGACTTTTGATCTTTTCTCTCGTGCGTTTCTCTTTGTTTACGTGACTACAAATGATGGTATTTCAGTTCGTGACCTCCCGTACGAAATACTCATCCGGTGCGGTCAGTCTAACGAGGGCCGCAATGTGAATATCGATAACCTAAACAATCCTACTTGAGTTCGTGGTTGTCTGTAAATCTGAGTTCATCCTCTTGCGCGATAGGACCTGCTTGTAACGAGGTGTCTCCGACTGCGATACACGTGAATGCACAATGGAAACATGTATCTTATTGCGACAATCAGATAGAGCAGTGGGGTGGGGGCAGATACTATGTACACCTGTTTGTGTAAAATCAGCAGTACCGACGCCGTTTTGTCGTGAGAGAATTGCTAGTCATCAGTGTCTCTGTGTGTGTTCCTTCGCTTGTCAGTTGCCTGGATGATCATATAGAGAATGAGAATGAGACAGTAAACCACAGACACGAAAGTATAAGACGCTAACTTCGGTACCTACCCCGGTATCAAGAATTTGCAGAAGAAAACGAAATTCCCACCGTTGATTCGGACGAAAAACCTAGGTAAGTCTTTGACGCATTAAGATACACAAATGGGACCATTATTATCACATCTGGAATCTCGAATTCTGGACTATTATCCGTGCAGTATTTGTTTGAAGAGACATCATTTAGCACGAAAGCTCAAAGTATCATTGCTTAAGAGAAATAACTCTGTCACTCACTACATAACGGTTTCACTCAGGCTTTTGTTTTACTGCGTGCTTGCCCATAAGTACAGTCTGGTGGGTACACCTCATAGTCTCAAAAGCCTACTGCATTGTCAAGGATATCAGTACAGCGGACCCGGAGACTTGGAGTGACAAATAGCCACTTAAGGCCCCAGAAGGTCAGGTGTGATAACGAGTAGGATGACAGTGGACTACAGTCTGCCACCAAAGTAACCTGCAACAGGGCGGATTCAAATCTCTATGGTGGTAATCAAAAACCCGAAATCACCCGACCCCCATCAACCAGTTTATTACAACCGCAGCGAATAACCATGGAAACGTTCCGTTATAAGCGCCGCATGTCGAAAACCATAAAATCTGGTGTCTGCTTTAGATATCATGCATGTATTTATGTAGTGATGGTGTGAAGCAAGCTAATGAATGACTAGCGGTTATCCTGTCGAACTTCCACCCATCGGTTCACGAATTTGAGTCCCAAATCGGACTCGGTGAATATGCGCTACCGCTAATAATTTATGCCCAAGACCGACGAAGCAGCTGTCCGTAGTGTTTCCATCGCTGACTGTGGTGTATCGAGCACTGATGATGCTACTGATCCTGCGTGCATCATTGCATGCACACCTTTCGTTCCCACAAAAATTCGCACCCCTTCCCCCTATTGATACTACTTACATCTAGTGTGCACTGCTTTTCTCTCACTTACTACTTAAACTAATAAATTTGAACTGCACGTGACGTGATTCATCATGCGGCCTAACGCTCAACTCACCATTGAAATCCATGAGAGCACAACTGTACAGCTGCTCTCACATCTTATTTCCTATAAACATATTATACATTTATCACTGGTGTGAGCGATTAAGAATAACGGGGTAGGGGGAGTGGCTAGTTGAAAAAACGAAAGCTGTTTTCACGATATATTTTTGATGTTTATCTTGACTTCGTGTTTATGGGTAACGAAAGTACAAAGGACAGACCACACAGTATTCGTGCCATTGACTTCTATTCGGAGCCATGTCCAAAAACCGTCTCTAACCAAAGACAATCCTCGTCCCTTGGGCCCAAACCGGGAAGGCAGGAAGCAATAACCGAAACCAGCGCAAATGCTAGCTTCTTCATATCCCATGCCAATCCATGACCGGACCACTACATCGCTCCTTCTATCCACTTCCAACGCGTGCAAATAGAACACCAAAAGTTAGACGATGAGTCGATATCCACAGAACATGTCTGAGCTATCAGAGATGGCTTAGAGCGACTATCTCAACCACAGGCAACTGTTCGTAAACAAAAAGTGGCCAACTTTGTCATTGTCTCCGCGAGCAATGCTTCAGAGACATCAACTGTAGAACAGGTTGGTGAAAATTACTCTAAATCTCTTTATTCGTGACAAGATCTACTCCCCAAAATCACTTATAGCTGTATTCAAGCTCCCAGGGTAACTAAATTTATCAGCTATTTCTAGCTGGTCATTACAAAGGGTTGGTGCAGGCATAGACTTTTACCAATCATTTAAAGAGTAAAACCCATACCCTATCTGGACATTCTAATCGTCACGTGGTCTAAAGAGAATTGTATTTCCGGTGCCTTATCACCCAAATAAACGATATCATTGGCGTATTATCAGTCAAAACTTTTGCTAACTGCAAACCCTCAGCTGCATTACGCACTCATCTAGCCCAAATGTGACTCAAACACGGGGAGACTGATCGCGAGTCGAGCAACACTACCAACGGGCACTATGAATTAGCTCTCAACGGTCTGATTAACATCAGCATGACATGATGTAGCGCCTTTCTGTCACTGACTTTGAATGGCACAGCGATACAGCATAAGAGCTGACGACTTCTTTGTGCGGATCTAGGTGAAACGAGGATTTTCCATTACTAAGAAAGACCTGCAGATTCCAGATCAAGTTATCAAGTTACCATCTCGTTAGAGAGAAAGCGAGAGACAGACAGACAGACAGACAGACAGACAGACAGACAGACAGACAGACAGACAGACAGACAGACAGACAGACAGACAGACAGACAGACAGACGGACAGACAGACAGAGGGAAAACGTGAAGAGCTAGGCAGTTAGATTCATAAAACTGCAAACATCTCTCGTATTCACAACTGCTGGGATGGTCATTGTGAAAATCGGTAACAGTACGCATAGAGTATGTTGTCTTATTATTATCTTGAAATCGATTTAACTAAAACTAATTGAGTTGTATCTTGGTACAAGAAAATGGTTAAATGTGTGATATGAATCGGTAGAATGATATAACTGCAATTTATGATGCGGTATGAAGCATGGTGAAATTCATTTTGAAGTATCACTGATCACTATTCTGTTGGAAAAATTGGAGAATTTTTTGTAGGCTCTTGTTAACAAATGTCAGCATTTCGACTTGCCTTGCAGTGGTGAGATTGGAGATTCCTGTTTAACGGATATACTTTCAGTGAAACTATTCGGACGGCATAGTCTAAGAAGCGAGGCAATAGTGCAACAGAGTGATATGATTTGTGATAGTTGGGTGATGCACCTGATGTGATTTATTTTCATTTACCAGATCGAACTAAAGTGGCTGAGGAAAGAGAAATAGCCCTCACCTCGGGAAACAATCAGCGTCTGTTCAGCCTGCTTCGTAACACCACTAGTCTGGAAATCTCGATTTGTCAAATAATCTGCAACAGCAGTTAAAAGTTGGCCTGTTGTAAAATGAAAGAGCGTGATCAACGGGTTGAGCAACTCGGGGGACAGTATCTCCTTTCAGCAATAAGTTACGCTTTTTTGCAGAGGTCCTGTAAACCTCGGGTGAAGGCGCATTTATAACCAAGCGCCTGAGCACTAAGGCGGAAAAATGTCTCTGGTTCGGAATTTTTGTTTCTAAGTCTCTATAAACTATCTGATGACCCCTTGATGGAGTTCCGTTCCCCAAGGCTACAAAACACGATATCCGGGATACAGAGTGTGTTCCGTCGTTACCGGGGGGTGAAATCGCTGATTGGCTTCATCTTCAAAAAATAATTTGCCGAGAACGGTGCCAAATACCGTAAAATAAGCAAAGCTATAGTGTCCGTGATGCTTCATTGTCTTGCTCCCAACCAGGAGGGATAGGTTCATCCGGGAACAAAAAGTTGTATTCCTTCAAATTCATGGCTGTATTTAGCAGATATCTAGTTCTCCGTGTTAAACACTCGAACAACATCACGTTCACTGGAGTCCTATGATTAAAGTCCCTCTCGACCTCAAAAGTGTGTTTGACTCGGTTGACTTTTGGGGTGCTATTCTGATCCCTATTCCGAAATTGCATATCTACTGATCGAATAAGGGCATAGAAGGTACTGGCCCATTTATTCGAGACCAGTGGTAGTGGACTTCATTGGGGATTTCCTGCTACTCTGCCCCTAAACAGCTACGTCGTTGACGAACCGTTTGACTTTGTTCTCTAAAATCTCCGAGATTCATCCCGGTAAAGAATGGCCAAACGACGACCAACTGCTCGACTCAGACTGTGTCATGGTGGTTTTTCTGAATGTTCAGATCCACAAACACATACACGCACACATACACATACATTCGTGCATACATATATACATGTACACACATACACACACAATTTATATATATATATATATATATATATATATATATATATATATATATATATTTGTGGGCTCTTCAATGAAAGTATCCATTCACACTCCAAACGATTTAAATTAGATTCTAGTGAATATATGACATCGGAGTGTACAAGTATGAAGACGAGTTGGCAGAGGAGTACCGGGTACATATACCGGATGAGCGGCAACAACCGCGAAATCGGTCGTGTGCTTCCGGGGAGATTTTGTCCACACGTTTACATACTACTTACTATCAAGATGAAAGCTTGCACATGCAGCCTCGTTGTTCGTTGGGTTAGCAGTGACCCAGACACGAATAACCATGAGAAATCACAGTTGTGATTCATTTGTGGGCTCTTCAATGAAGAGTATCCATTCACACTCCAGACGAACCAAATTAGATTCTAGTGAACATGATATAAATATATATATATATATATATATATATATATATATATATATATATATATATATATATATATATAGGCACTCAGAAGACGGTGCATCCAAGGTATTCCAAAACAGCACTGTGCAAGTTCAACTGGGACCAGTCAAACGGAATGTAATCGCAAGCAGTCAGGCCGTCCATTTGCACCACGGCACTAGTTTATCGAGTACTGGAAGTGAACAATCAAGCAGGACAACTGGTTGGCTCATGCTGCGCCTTAGTTATGTCGAACGAATACTGGTGTGTGTGTGTGTGTGTGTGTGCCGACGGGAATTCGGAAAATCTGCTTAATGTCAACACCACTCCGGTGAAGTTAAAAGTGCAGTACCGGAAAAGTCAAATAAATAAATGCGATGTAATGATGGGACTAGAAGTCACTTAAAACGAGCTTTTTCGTCACCTTGTATTGTTCTTCATGTGCTCTGTGGGTTTATTCGGGCGGATTACCAACAGGGAGCCGCACACAGGATACACACGCAACCTGGACAGGTCAGAAGAGACTTGTGGATAAATGTGTTCAGCTTGTAAATCAAATGCTCGGAACGTTTCTGCTTGGATTCGGACTCACAGAGTGGACTTTTAGACGGCAAAAATGCGAGTGGATCTTCCGTTACCCATACCAATAGTTCCGTTCGACGGTTAGACAGAAATGTCACCGACACAGAGCTTACTGTGTGCGTTGCTCATCAGCACAAAGTGGCGAAAAAGCTCGTGTTCAGTTATTCCCAATCACGGTAAAGCGTCAAGTTTTGTGTCCAATAATTTTTTCCCCAATGAGCAGAAGATGCCAAGTTAGTCTAAGTGGAAAAAATTGAACGAGAAAGGAAGACCAAGGTTCTCAAGCTTGATGCAGATCGATTTCTGAACCGTGAGTGAGTGTAACTGGTGTAATCAATGATAGATAAAATGTAACTTATTAACACGAAAGAGGTTTACTGAATTCGAGCTTGTTCGCCATTTAGAGTTGTTCTTAATTGTTGAAATCCTCTTATAGCTTTGAATGACTAGAGAAGTGGACTGGTTAATCTTTCCGTACTGCAATCGATTCCCATCCAACCCCTGTTAACCAAGAAGCTTCGACAAGATGGACAAAGAAGTGGACGATTTGGAGGGTTTCGATTTTGTCAATCCGAACTATCCAAAGGCTTGGGTTGTAGCCGGCACCGTTATCCTAATAGTGGCTGTCGTGTTGGCATGTGTCAGTGTCGCAGTCCCGCAACGCCTCGAGGTCGAACCCACGGTCGGCGCATCCACCTCGTCCGGGTTGAAAAACTCGTTCAAATCGGGATATTTGCAAATCTGTTTTGCTCAAGGCAAGTCGTGCATACACTTATTCAATCATTCATTTGTTCGTGGATCGGCTGATCGATTTACTCACCCATTCTTCGATGAGAAGTGAATTGTAATTTTGTTTACCATAACCGAGGGCGGTCATTTATTGTTTGTATTCTGATGTGCGTGTGAGTGATTGACGAGTGTAAAGCTCACAAAATACTACTGAACCCGTCCTGATTTTCTGCGATTCCTTCTGAACCAAGCCACTGACGTGCTCACCATCCAACCCATGACTCAGTTAAATATGTGCACTGGTTTTAACTATGACCCAGGCGAACCAATTTATCCCTGATAATATGCCTCAGTAGGTGTGGAATGCAAGTAAACTCATTCCCGCAAAGGTGACATCAAAAACACGAACACAAACCACAGGGAAGTTGTTCGGTTCAACTGAAGCAATCACGCTTGTTTCACCTAAGAACAAATCAGAAGTAGAAACTGTGTAACCCTCCTGTTCGACCATGTTACTTGGTAGGAGGTCGAAACAGTTACAGGACGAGTGCAGGAATTAAGAAATATGAAATATACACATATAATACGACTCATCAGGCAGTACGAACGCTCAACTCACCATTGGAAACCACGGGAACACAAACGTACAACTGTTTTTGCACCCTGAATGCTAGCAAAGGGCGAATGGCGTAGAAAATATTGACAGTCATCCCAGATAGACGAGGAGTTAGGTGTGCGACTCGTAATTGTTCACTCCTTGTTAAAGCTCCACTGTGGGTTCAGTGGATGTGCAGTGCAGTTGGTAGTGATTCCTAACACGCCGGGTGAAACAGCGGTAGTTATATCTTCAGGGTTCCCAATGGATAGTCAAGCTTGGATTGATATCATATGGTGAATTATTCCGCTCTTATGTCGAAATTTCACGTTATGAAGTTGAAAAGACGAACAAGTTGGAAATGACCGAAAAATGCGTAAAATGCATCATAGAATACCCCGTCTGCTTAACGTCACTGAGTTAACTGGATGTACACCCATCAGTACAGCAAAACATTTGATGGTCACCACTCTGTGTCAGTTTGTCCGTCGGGAGCACTGTTTACGGCTAATTAAAAATGTTAGGACAATGAAAAATTTTAGATTTCAAATGGGAGAAATCCAAAGGTTGGAGTAATTCAAATGGTGAAAGCCTTCAGGGATCCATTTACAGAATGTTTGAAACTCTGTTTTCGTCTCTCCCCAATTAATAGGCACACGGTACTTGAGCGTGGATGATGTCCATACGCGAGTTCAAACCCCTTTTAGACTATAGGCTTTTGACACCTGAATAGCTTCAGCAATACTTCGGAGTAAATTTAAACGTGAACTTTTTTGCGATAATCTGTGGGGGATTTGAACGTCTCGACAAGCGGTGAGGTGCTGTGCACTATTGTTTATCTAGGATTCAACCAAGCGTATATGGACAGACCGTGGTAGCCAGATAGTCCTGATGCACGCAGATAGCGCCATAATTGATCAGGATTTTCTCTACCACTGGAGTCGTGCCTTTCTTTATCTATGAACAAATGTGTACCGATATGAAACTGATGGAATGCATACTTGTTATTCTCATTCTTTCAATTCTTGGTGCGCGTAGTTGTGGGTACGATTTTTTCGAGTACGTACGGTTGACCGGGTCTATCTGAGTTTCCCAGAAATACAACAAAAATGTAGATGTTGGCTCTGTGCGATACGAGGACCTGTGAAGGCTGACCGTTGTTAATCATGCCATGTTGGGGAAAAGATCGAAGATCTAATATGTACTTCTACATGAGCACTTGAGAAAACTCATGAATTTCACCACTGCTTTCATTCGGAACTCCCGTAGTCTTTCAATTTTCTCACTCATACATGACTCACAAATTACAATAACAATTTGACTGTAACTGGGTGAATGAGTGGATGCAATGATGCACAAGTGATGTTTTCTCTCAATATTTGAAGTAAAATCTCAACCACATGTTATCCCGGGACAGAACCAATTAGTTATACTATAGCCACCATATTAGGTGAAACGTTATTCCTTACTATTTTATGGCTTCGGACTTACTGTCTAATTTATTGACGGACTTAGTTGTCAGCTCTATTAGTTTGAGAAATTGGAATCACTACCCATTACCAGTCATTTTAATCCTGGTGACTTGATTTTACTGTTCAGACAGGCAGACAGGGAGTCACTTAACGGTCAGTAGAGATGAGTTATCAGTCTAAAATGAACGTGAAACCAAATGAAAAAAAATTTAAAACCGAATTGAATAGAAATTGAATACAGTTAATTTTAAACACAATCATGGCAAACTCTTGGAAATTGTTGAAGGCATCTGATTCCGCTAGGATCTTAGTCAGCTTTTTCTATTCCTCGAATACTCACTCCCACTGCAGAAGAAACGGCATACCTTAGAGCGATAACTACCATGGGTGAGTTTTTCTTGGTTCTCTTCTAAATGAAATGGACAGTTCACAGTCAGAGTTGACCCTTCCATTTAGAGAATAAAAATCTCAGAGATTCACTACACCAAAGTGACGGAAAGCAGATGGAGACAAACACATTGCTGAAAGGTACTTTGTCCAAAGCCGATGTTTCTTGCCGAAGTATAAGGGTATGGGAACAATTTTGGGCTGGTCCCTCCAAATTAGGACTTTTCTCTATCATTACTTTTTGAGGTTAGTTGACATTCAACTTATCCCCAGTAACAGTATGGTGTGTAACGTCTGAAACCGGGAGTTCTGTTTTCTCAGTAGTAAAGAGATCAGAACTGTGAGTGCGCATCAATAGCCTATTCATTAGTTCGGACATCGATTTGGTGATTCGAATGATTCCGCACGCGACCCGGTGCAATGTAGCTTCTTTTCGAGGATTCGACCAATCACACGGAACCGGACCTTAACAGTCAGACCATTCAATTACAGCGAGGGTGGTCTATAACTGACCAGTAAATTACCTGTCAATAGTATCATATATTCCTTTATATATCTGTACCAAGCAAGGAGGGCAGAATACATACTTACTATTATCGTCTTGTCAGTTCTTGGTGTGTGTAGTTCGGATGCGAGCCATTCCATTACACGTGGTTGGCCCGGTAGATACAGCTTCTATATTGGACGTTGCATCATAGAGTCGTTGGTAATTCAACGTTTGAACTTGTGCAGCAGTCCAACTCAGTACAAAGATTGGTTAGAATGTCCCGAGTTCTGGTGCAGCCTTCAAGAAGGAATCAAACAAGATCAATCGACCTTGTTTTTGACAGCCGGACGAGGCGATATTTATTCTCTGCTAGAGAACCTTTCTCTCCCAGAGCTTCCAAAAACGTGCTATTCGAGAAGATGAAGGAACTTTTACTAAGATATATCCTGCCAGTCACTTTCCAGGAGATCAAACGTGTGAAATTCTACTCACTGATGCAAGGAGAGGACATGTCCTGTCGCGAGTTTATCCTACAGCTCAATAAACAAGTATGCGAATCTTTTGGAGAAGCAGATTTGTGATCGGCTAATTGTCTGAATCACCAACATGAGTATGAAGCGGAGGTTCCTGGAACAGAAGTGCTCAAATTTCAAAAGAGGCTACGTAATGTATGAACAGTGTGGTGATTGAACAGCGGTGGTCAACCGATTATCATCGTGGACTTTGGACAATGACGACTCCGGTTCGACTCCCACTACGGCTGGTCACTTCGCTACTTGGCAACCTTTCTTTGGCCGCATCCCGTTCTTGAATTGCTTTACACTGTTGTATAACGAATAAGAAAGGAATTAATAATAATATTCATTTATCTTATCCTCTCAGCGAGCAAGCCGGATACTACAGTCCTGTTTCAAAAAAAGCCAAAACTCCGGTACCATGATCGCCATGTCTATTAACTTATCCAGATCAACAACACAGTGCCTCCCAAACTTCTCAACAGATGTATTCTCAAATGAGTAGTAGGAGATTCGATTTGTATAAATGATTCATCATGCAGCTTGAACGCTCAACTGACCATTGAAAACCATGGAAGCACTGTACACCTGTTTCATCCTTGTTGGGAATCATCAGCAGTGCACATCCACCGATCCCCCACGGGGACTCGAACCCGGAGTGACCGATTGTGAATTGAACACCTTAACCACAAGGCTATCCGGGCTGGCTATGAACGGTTTGTTGAACATCTACACTACATGATATAGCACCCTTCCGTCACTGGCTTTTGAATGGTAACAACCCGCTTCCCGCACAGCGATCGACTCCTATGATGGATGACTTCTCGGGTTTTCAATGGTGAGTTGAGCGTTGAAGATGTATTTTCGTCACGTTGTATGGCATCATTAGGTAAAACTGGCCATATGCGAAAGATATGCTGATTATCCGAGTGCAACATGTTGGAGGCGATCCACAAAAATGTAACTGAAGAACTCAACCGTACATATATCCTGGCATGATAAAATAAACAGTTTCTGTACAAACCACTGCCATTTTATTGTGTACTTCAGCGAGAATTCGTTTTGGATACAGTGAGTTATGAGTAAATCCATTATCACGGGGAATGTGTTCAGTATGACTTGTCCCGTGCAACTACAAAACCAAATGACAAACGTGTTCATGACGCTGCTAAGTGAAACGACGTTAGTTGCACTGTTCAAACAAGAAACATAGGTGCCTGTCTGTTTCCCGATTTCGCTTGATAGCCCATACATTCTAAGCTTGAATGCATTACGGGCACTCCCCTGCACCATGTGACTCTTCGGGAACTCGTGACGCAGTGCTAAAACAACAGTAGCGAGAAAGTGGCAGCTCCTATGAAATTAAAATTCGACGGTAACCCAGCGTTCCTCAAAAAGAGATTGCTGCCTTATGGCCAACTGGACAGAGTTCTAGAAACATTGAGGAAGATGCAGCAGGATAACATGACTACTCAAATCAATTCGTCCTTTTGGGCAACTCCGATAGTAGCTGTACTTAAAAGCGATGAGAAAACACCGCGTACTTGTGGCGACTACAGACTAACTTCCAACCCGTAACTATGGAAAGGCGTGTCGACTACTGTGGAGCAGGAAGCTTTTATGAAATCCACGTTCATATATATATATATATATATATATATATATATATATATATATATATATATATTATATATTATATATACATATATAACATATATATATAATATATATATATGTTATATATATATATATATATATATATATATATATATATATATATATATATATATATATATATATATATATATATATATATATATATATATATATATATATATATGTTTCGGAGATTGATCTAGCCGACGGATACCTGCGAATTCTACGGTTTCCAGAATCAAGACCATTTGCCACCAGCGATACCTTTGTGGTATGCTTCAATACTACGTCCTGTCTTTTGGTTTGCGAGCTTCATCGGCTAATTTTCAAGGTACCATTGACAAAGTGGTTGGTAATTTGGCCGGAGTAATGGTGTATCAGGATGACGTAATCGTCTTCAGAGCATTAAAGGAGGAACAGGATCATCGCTTGAAGCAGACCCCAAAGAGTTTCGTAGGGAAGAATGTTCTGATCAAGTCTTCTAAATGCACGTTTTGCGTCAGGGAGTAGGAGTTTCTTGGTTTCACGGTGAACTCCAGTGGTACGAGCCGGACCCCAGTCGTTTCAAACCTATAGCCAAAGTGGAACTGCCGCGGAATCAGTTTTACACCTGAGATCCGCTTTTTGTTGCTTACAATGCTGCTACAGATCCAGACCAAACAGTACGACGAGGGTGCAGCCGTTATTCGTCACCCAGTTACATGGGGGTGTTGCAGTGAACTGAGCAAGGCGAAAGAACCATGAGGAATCTTATCAGTAGCATAGGTAAACACGCAACACAGGCCCCATTTGCCCAATCCTAGCAAACAGGGCTCATTACGGACAGATCTAAAGTTGAAATAGTTGCAATACGTGAAAAAGTATTCGCAATTTTCACCTCTCTAGTGCTACTGAAAGAGGATACTCATATAAACTTAGGGAAACGCTGCCCGTTTTTTGGGCGGTGCGTCTTAGCCAGAAAAAAAATAATTCTTTCGATCGATTTTCACGACCATTGTACATCATCAAGCGTTGCAGTTTCTGTTCAGCCCAAATGAATTCGTTGTCAAGTTCACAGCCATCATGGGGCATCGATGTGGTGTTTCTCTTGTCGCGTATAATTACGACATTCCATATCAGCTTGTCAAATCGACTTTGCATGCAGATTTCCTGTCAAGATACTCGCGATTTGTTGCTGCTGAACAGTGTCGTTTCATTTCACTGACCGTTTCTGAGTCGAGAGTCTAGCTACAAAAATATACCAGATAGTACAACTCCTTGGTGATTTTTGCTGTCAAAAAAGCTGGCAACTTGTTGTGCGACGAAATTACCCGCAGTTATTCGTATATCAAGAAGGGTTCTACGTGCAACCCGATCGAGTACTGTGCCGTGACGACCGTTTAGTTTTACCTTCTCTTGTACGTAGAAAGGTTCTGGTCATCAGGGCGTGTTAGAGATGAGGTCTCTGACTCGACAAATGTGTTGGTGGCTTGAATCGGATGCGGACTACTGTACAACAGTCAAGAACGGTGATGGGTGCATGTATAATATCAAGCTGAAACCAAATAACTGGAACCCACGGCCTGACAGCCACGCACCATGTCAACGTATACATACCGATCTCTGCGGTCCGTTCCAGAACAGATATTCTTAAGTCTGTGAAATGTCACACCCTCAGAAAGTAACGGCTTGTTAGAAAGGCCGTGGTTTCCATCAAGCAAAACGATGGACTGCGTGATACGATTAAGTTCGCAGTTCGCCAAGAGGAAAATTTACCAAAGCAAAATTTGCGATTTCTTCCTCACTAAACCATCGGCTACTTATGCGTGCGTTTTGACTTTTTGACAACGGATTAGTCTGATTCTCCGGCCTCGTTCTCGATCGCATTGTACACCCAGTTAAATGGGTTCGCCTCGTTCGAACTTTGGAAAAAGCAGTTTGTTTGTTTCACGTGACATGCCGTTTAATGCACAAAGCAGTTGCACACTTAAGGGAAACATTTTGTCATGATTTGTTCATCAAGGGACAAAATAGCTGTGGTTTTCGTTCAGCAGGCTGCTCAGAGTAGGGTTCTGTGATATTAGGAAATGGCTTACGTAGGTGATCTCGTTTTTCACGAGAATAGACCAAAGTCTGGTCTTGGTGACAAGGACCCAGACGAAATGGATCACGGGGATTTGGAGTGAACTCCTACGGCTGTGATTTTCTGCGGACTCGGATAAGCGAATTATCGATCTTCATTCGGCTACGGTAGGAGATATCCGGTAGCGGATCTGAGGGAAAGTGATGTGTTAAATGTGTAGAAAAGATCATAAAGTGCAGTGAAGAAACACCCACCGGGATACTAATGAACTGATCAGAGAATTGAACGGTCGAATGGCTTCATTCCATGACAACTTGTACATGCTCATTTCTGTGGTTTACACCTGAACAAATCATATTCCCTCGTATTTACTTACCCTTACTCAAGACAGACCTGGATGCTTCTAACATGCACCCTAACCACATCTTTTGTAATCAAAAAATTTAGATCATCGATAACAAAATATGTAGGAAGCAAAGCATTGTGTCGATTCCAGCGACGCCTTTCGGATTTTCTAATCTAGCACAAACACCTGAGTACTAAATTACGCAGAAGCTCTGGTCATCCATAACCATAACCCTGACTTGTGGAAGAAACGTAAGTAGGCCATCAACCTAGCCCTACCACAGTGACAATCTGCCTCACCTTTTCCTTACTTCCTTTGTATGTTGATGAAAATCTGACCGAAAATTTACTTTCTTCAACGTCCGTTCGTAGCCGGTAGTGGTCGAGTGGTTTCGGGCGTTTGATTACCATCTCTCAGATTTAACTCTCCGCCATCATCGGCTACTGGCTGGCTGCCAGTTATCCTTAATAGTGCAGTGGGCCTTCGAGGAACTCTTGCGCAAGCGTGTGGTAAAAAAAATCGACGTTCTGAGAAAAAGCTTCAGCCAGGAAAGTATTCCACAAGCGCTTGTATCGATAATGATTCCCAACTCCGTTAATCAGAGTTGAATTATTGGTTAGATAGCGTTGGCTGTCAACATTTTTGAACAACACCTGATCACCCACGTTTTGATGGTGCTAGGGAAAACTCGGTACTTTCCATGAAAGTGCTCTCGCCTCAGCCAATTTGAAAAGGTTTCCGGAATTGGAGACTATAGCAGGCAACTCCCTGTCGCGATATCGCAACGCAGTGCATTGGACGACGAAAGCAACTCCAGCCATATTGTCCAAGTCCAGAAGTCTTAGATCATCGCAGAGATGCCTAAATTCAAATGATGCAACATACTTCAGAACTGATTAATTCCCACCAGCTAGTGGGATCATTAATAGACAACTTGGTACGTAGATATTTGAGATCACGAAACTTAACGACGCATCCGCACACCGATATCAATTGTGGTCAAATTCTCTTCAGAGCAACACCTGAAACCACTACGGACTCAGAGACCGAGGTTTATGATCGTCTGACTCCACTAATGGACGTAACAATGAAGGAAACATAATGACAGCCTACCGTCCTAGATTGAAGATCTGTTCCCCAAACAAACCAAATCGATGGAGAACTTGTGAGGGAAGAAGGCTGTGGTAATAACAGTGCTTCGTCCTGTGACCCGGTGCGACATAGCTTCTTTTTGAGGATTCAACCCATCCCGTGAATCTGAGCCTTGACAGCCATCGTAGTCGTCATCGTCGTACAGCGTTAAACAGTAGGGCCAGCCCCACTGACCACTGCCTTCCTCACCGTGTTGCACGTAGAAGTGGGAAGAATGAATGTACAAGATGGACAGGGAGTGGACCCACACGAGTGAGGAAAGGATTGAAAGCCCTAATAGCCAACACAAGGAATATACAGTCTAACTGTACAAACACACGTTGATCAATCTTCGGAGTCGACAGAAAGTGACAACACGATCGCCCCTGTTCACGGTTCGCCGCCATATCCTTCAGTGTCTCCAGCTAATTGGTTGGGGATTCTTTCGGACCCCAACCACGAAGAGGTGAGGCACCTACTTTCCTAAGTTCACTCCACATTCTCCCATTCCCCGTTGCCAAGGCATCTCTTGACCTCCATGTGGTTTCTTCCACTCCGGAGGTGAAATGGAAAACAAGGCACGGTATGGTAGACTTGTCTGTCATACGTAACACGTGCCCCAAACAACGAAGTTTACTAAGCTGGATACACTGTGATAGAACATTCTCTGAACTAGTACCCAATACCAGATTTCTGACCTCAGCATGCTCATTCGGCCATCCCATCCAGTCTTAGCGATACCACGCAAACACTGATGGTAGAAAATGTTAGGATGACGAATATCGTCTGCACGCGGACCTCAAGTCTCGCAACTATACAACAAAACTGAACTCACCATGGCACAGTATACACGACCTTCCACCTTCAGTGAAATATCAGATGGGCACCACATTTGCTTCAGTCCAGCGTACGCCTCCGAGCTCTGGATATACGCGTATTCACTTCAACTACCGTGCGTGCTCTCGTCCACCGTCACGCTGCTGCCGAGCTAAGCGGTCGACAGCTGCTAGCACCTCCCCATCGAGCATCTAGTTCGGAACCGTTGACGTCCAGTCTAGCAACATCACTTCACAGTTTGGAGGTGCAGAGCGCATGCGGAATGGAGCTACAGCTCTCGCAAGTCTATCTAGTGCACGTTGAGCATGTTCCGTGGATTCGAACAAGCAAACAAGGTCGTCGAAATAATCTAGGTCACACAGATTTTCGCTATTTCCTAGTTCGACGCCCATATCTTGATGATTTCGCAAGGCATTCTCCATTATCTCGTCCATTATGAAATGAAACAGAAATGGAGAAATGGGAAACCCTTGCTAAACACCGCTGGTCGTTTCGAAAGGAACAGGTAGTTCACCCTAAACCCTTAAGCGGCCAGAAGTATCACAGTACAATGACCTCAGTAGATTCACGAGACTCTGTGGCAGACCTTTCCAGTGAACAGCACCGAACAGCGCAGCTCGGTCATCTGAATCTAAGGCGCCTTTCAAGTCGAGGAAAACGATTACTGCCGGTCGACGGTGAGTGTGACGCTTCTCAAGAAACCGATGAAGATTAGAAATCTGGTCAATGCATCCTTGACGTGGGCGGAATCCGGCCTGTTGTTCGCGGGCGTTCCTCCGCGAGCTGGTGTCAGACGGAGCAGCAAAGTTGAGGCTAATGCTTTGGTCACTATCGGAATTAAACTGATTCCACCAAGGTTACCACAGTCATTGCGTATTTCCTTCTTGAAAATGGGTACAGTCAAAGAGTCGCCCTATAGTAACGGATTAGGTTCCTCGTTCCAGATATCACGGATCAAGATGGCGAGTAGTTTTGTCAGCGCACCACCACCCCTTTTGAAAAGAACTGCAGGTAGTCCGTCCGGACCGACGGCCTACCCTCTTTTTAGTAATCGAATGTATGACTCCACTTCCACCTCCAACGCGGGCTGAAGTGAAACTTCCCAACGAACCGCCGTTTTTGACGTAGGAGTAACTAAATTACCTGGCAGCCAGCTAAACTGCTCCTTGAATTGTTTCGTTCAACTGTAAAGACCTTGCTCTTTACCAAGATTAGCCTCTTCATTTCTACCGCATATTGTTTCACTGACAGGGGTATGCCTTCCACCGGTGTCGTGAATAAGTTTGAACAGTCTTTGAGTATTACCTGAAGCAGCTTCTACTCCCATTTCTTCGGCTACTTTTACTCGTTAATTTTCGCGATCATTCTTAAAGGTTTTTCGTAAATTGCCTTTGTAGCTTTCTTCGTATCTTATTCATCTCCTCACTGTTCAAGAGCTGACGCTTATGCTCCATTAGACTGACCGACTCTTGAGAAATCCAGTGTCTTTGATGGATATCGGATATAGGACCACAGGCAAAACTAGCTGTCATGTGTATTGCCTGCCATATATCTGCTCAATTCTTACCTACATTACTGTTTGTAGTAGATCCTAGCTCATATGCTAATTTCTGTTCATAACGGATGCAAACTTCTGGATCAGAGAAACGCTGCACGCCTAAGCGGGTTTTCGGTTTGCATCGATGACCATGGAGCTGGAGAGATAATCACACTAAACCTAATGCATGGTCTGACTCTACATACGTGGACCAGTAAAATCTACAGTTCTGAACAGAACTGCGTCACCAGTAGCTTACGGCGGTGTGATCAATCTGGCTCAGAATACCTGTCACATTACGGCGCCATGTTGCCGTGCGACGTGAACTGTGTCGGAAACTTGTACTAGACAGGAATAACCGATTGTCAGCACATAACTGGAGAAGCCTTTCCCCGTTATGTGCGCTGAGCGAGTAAAGCACAGCGTCTACATAAACGAGCTTCAGACACACTATGTTTGTCAGAACCTTTGCTCCGGCGAACGAGTTCATCATAGAACTCACCCTTACGTATGTCAGAGCTGCAATCTGTTGGAGCGTACGCCGAGATCAAAAAACGAATTGCGCTTTACACATCTATCCTTTCGAACGCCAACTGACCCCTAGAGTCTTACAACACATAAACGACCATTACCCGGTATCCAGTTTAAAAGGGCAGCCTCAGCCTTGTCAGTCAAGACTATTCCTACACCACGTTGACCCGCAGCTCTAGCTGTTTCGTCTCCCAAAGTGCGCAGAAAATACCTCGATGATATACCAGAAACAGTAAGTTGAATCACACTGCTCGAATGCTGGATGCGTGTTTCACTTCAGCAGTAGACATGAATTGCCAGAGGCACTGTTTTGAGGGCTAGGCACGCCTGTTGACTGGCCTGCGTGAGAGTACGCACGTTAAAGGAGCCGAGATTCAGAGGCTGACGAGTCTTGAGAAAATGTGAGTTAGTTCACTGAGGATTATTCCCGACACTATTTGCCAATGAACCGTTGCAGGTATTGGACTTGTTATCAGTGGGAGCATTATGGAGCAAAGAGAGATGGTTGCGAACAGAAGACAAAGGTTGAGTAAAAGAGAGCGAAATCGGTAGTCATATCATCCAGATACAGTGAGGTTGGCCTGTGATTGACAAGTAAATTATCTATCAATAATATTATTGTGTATGGTACAACTAGCAAAACAGTACGTAAGAAGTCGGTTCATTCGTATGTAAGCAAGCAAGCAAGTAAACAGGTGAAAAGTCTGTCGCAAACATGTGCAGTACGTGAAATCATTTGCTGCCAAAGAGAGCCACTCAGCAGACAACGAATCAACAAGCAAGGGTGACTCAGTGCAGAAGTTCGATTTTTCGGAACAAACCGGTTATGATATTGGCGATTTCAAAAAGATGTACGTAAGTGCGTGCAATCTTATGTCATAATAGTCAGTATCGACCAACGGATCCATGGGCTGTACACATGATCGACACATGAACTAACATATGAATAAAATTGGTTGGCCTCAAGTCACACGTAAAAATGTCCCCAGACTGATGAATAACCGATTTCAAAATCTGTCCTCTTTTGTCCTTATGATTGAACAAATATTCTTCTGGATTGCAATTGAACTTCCATTCTAACTGCCTTCTGCATGACTAAACACACGATAGACCAAATGTTCATTGCCTTCTAAGGGGATATTCTTTTCAAATCCCATCCCCACTTGTGTTGTCACCCACCTTCGTGTAACATCGAATTTATTGGTTTATGAAGTCTTGTACTACCAGTCTAAATCTTCCAAACAACCATTCGAAAAAATGACCAACATTTCAGTGTGGGACCATAAAACAGTGCAGAACGCAAACATCAGATATCAACACACCAAAACGGCTTCATCTGAACTGGAAGCAAATAATAACTGTACGACTGAATCGGAATGAATCGATAATCGACAACCCGGATGTCGGACAGTAGTCTGCCAATTCAACTGTGGCTCTACAGGGCTGTAGAAATCGCGATCGATTGACAATAAGTAACCGTTCCGGCTTAATTTAATTGCATGACGATGCGATCGAATTACCGAAATCAGTTGCAGAGTTGGAGGAGCAATAGACAGACCAGCTAACATACTGTGGTGGACGGTCCTTCACATGCGAATCGATCCTTACCCACTCTCCAACCCGATATTCGAAAAGGAATAGTGAAATTTCACACCGACTCGTCTGATGTTGATTGATCAAACCATAGTGCCTTACATCACTTTGGCCGTCAGAATCCGAGATGAAATCGAAATCCCTTGGCCACAACTTGACCATATTTTATCACTATGTTGTTCTGATCAATGGAGCACCAGGAGAAATTTTCACAGAAAGCCTAGGCTTTTACGGATTTGTTTTTTACTATAACATAAACGAAAAAATGATCCTACACAAGTAAGAGTCTAATATTCGGCAACGCGTTGTTGTCAGAAATGTTGGCTGTCAGTCGACGTTTCGGTGACCGAGGTTCACCTCTCTCAAAGTAGATTTACGCTCGACTAAAAAACCAACATTCCGATAAGTTTGTGTTATCGAATATCAAACACTCACATACCACATGGCGAATCGATTTCCTCGTACATTCCTAGCACAAGCAAAATGATCATGAACAATGGTATGACTGAATTCACAGTAGAATAAACGTTTAGTATTTGGCTATTAACAAATTACACTATTTTTAGTTTGAGAACCACACTCCGTAGTCGAATGGCCTTGTGTGGTAGTTTAACAATCTTTTAAGGTTCTTAAACTGTGGTGCAAGTCGCTTAGGCTTCGGAAAATATTGTAGATATCCTGTTGCTCACGTGATCATTACCAACTACAAATGCCGTTTATAAATTTAATAAAATGACGAGAGCATATGCATCATATTTAGATGAAACTGGTACCGCATAGGACCGATCGGAATCTCGTTTTTCATGCTTACTGCTACGGCGACCCCCACTGAGACGGAACAAATAGAATCATACGTCAGCAATAAGTGGTCAGAACCTTGATAAAAGCCAAGCTCGCGTTTTATTCAGCCCTCTGTGAGAAGCATTGAGGCTCGCAAGTTTATTTCGATAGGTTTGAACTAATATAATATTTGATCAGATGGGTTACGGATCGCTGGACCCCATCAACGTGGAAAAAGAATCGACCTCTGGTAGGGCCAATGTGTTTGGATTAAAAGTACGAGGTGGTCGATTCCCGGGGGTTCATAGTGCGACACTTCTGTCGAAAACACAGGCTCTTACTGCTTCTCGGTCGCAGAAATGCAACACCAAAACCACAACCTGAAGACAGACTAAAGGAGAATGATTTGCACACACTAGATGGTGCTATTTTGACTGCGTCTGAGTATTCCACGAACTAGGAGCACTGGGAGTTTACCGGACACGTAATCCAGCATTCATGGCACTGTTATTGATTTTAAGTCATATCCTTTAATATTATCCAAGTACGCTGCAGACCTCATTGTTTTATACGACAGCCTTTGATTCCACGAGTTTATCCACATAAAACTATAGGTTTATTAATTATCTGAAACCCAACCAGTATTCGAACAGCCAAATTTGACCTACACGTCAGCAAGGTTCCACTGGGGGACAATGACATTTCGAGTGTTAGGAAGTGAGTTACTGAACTCGGGAACTGGGTGGCAGTATCATCTTCTTGGTCGTTTGATCCTGATACCCATTCCGTTCAGTGTGATTCCTTGGAAACACCGACTGGAGCGGGCTGCCAGATGGAGACTGGGAATGAAGGGACGTTCCATGAGCACGGGACAGCCTCTCGCCGCGAAGACCCGACCCAGCCCCAACTGGCGACAGACGTTTTAAAACAACCATTCTCCGCGAGCGTTTTATTCTAGTGATCATAAAGTCAGAGTTATATACACCGACTGAATTTTTTATTCTGGTAAAGATCAGTGACGTCACATAGCGAAGGTGAGTCTCTCCGCTTGGTAACCTTGCAAGCGTTTGGTAAAAGGCAAACAGAAGGATTCAAAAAACTTAGCCCTAGCGTGTGAAAATTGGCTGGAAAATTTGATACTGCAACGGGATAATTCACAGTCTGCTCATATGGATGTAAACGCGTTCCTTAAAATGTTATTCGGCCTTTTGAGAGCATATTTAAAAAAAACAGGTTGGTCTCCAAACTTGTTTTCAGTAGCTCCCAGTCAAAACAACAAAGCATAATGCATGGGACTAGACACATAAAGCATCCAGTCGAGGAAGGCCGTGTTAGGGGTTTCTGTTCACAATTATTGTGGCACAATTCTATCCGCCGACTATACTGGGACAAATAATCACATCCTCAATCTTGTTTAGGTTTCGGACGGTCTAGGACTTGCCTTTGGAGGATTATTGGGTCAGAATTGACTGAATATATGCACAAATCGCTCCTGAGCGCACAATGGAGCTGTGGAAGCGAATCCTGATCGCTCTCTCAACTTCTCATCGGCTTGGACAGCTTATCTCGGACCCTATATGCGAGGTGGATAACCTCTAGCCACACTCACCTTGTAGCTATTCTCTACTAGGTGTGAGGCAAGTGTTCTCGTACTTGACTTTGTTGCTTCGCTCTACCCCTAGGTTGGATCGTGATGAATTCTAGACTTACAAAACTGTATCCCAATCGAAGAACATTTACCACTTTTATCGCCTAACAACTCAGGTTCTAGTGTTGCTGAGAAAATCAGCTTACTACACAGATAAGCTAGTAGTTGAACAAATCACCATTCAAATCGAATCGCTTTATTGTTATTTGTAATTGGTGGGTCTCGAGCAGTTGTGTTATCGAGGGTGTTTTCAAAATCTACCGAATGGGTTCATTGTGATCCTGATTGTCGAAAGTCTTCTGCATTGCTTCACTTCGTTTGCATTATCCGTGACAATTCTAGGTCACCCACGGTTCTGCGCACTTTTCCTCACATATATATAACATGTGAGTGACTTGTGTTCATGCTTCACGTACAGGACACATTGTACAGTGTGTTCAATAATTCTGGTTTCATTCGTGGCGTTTTTAATTTCTACTTTGACTACTGTAAGCAACGTTAGCAGTTTGTTGTTGCGTTTCACCTAAGCCAGTCGAAAAAGACCGTTGGACTGTCTCTGTGCAAAGTAGACCAGCGAGACTGGTGTTTACAAATGATAACTTGAAAAGTTAAACTGTTAACCCCGAAGTGATGAGATAGCTCTGTATGGCGAACCACTCCGAATATGGGCTTGCTTATTGTGAATAGGTCGATTGTACTTTGGTCAATTTGGAAGCCACCGGCATGGAAAGCCCGAGTCAAAAAGCATGTACAATTGCCAGGTTTCGTGAAATATTTACTATGTGGATATCAGTTTTCCTCCTACGGATTGGATCTGTGTTGAGAAAGTTTATCCTCGTTAACTTGCCTCTTTTAGTACCAGCAACAGCTTTAACTGTGATTGATACTACTAGCTAAGCAAAAAATCATCCGTTCTCCATAATGATGGTACTACTCAGTGGCATCAACACTACTACTACTACTACTACTACTACTACTACTACTACTACCAATAATAATTAATAATAATAATAATAATAATAATAATAGTAATACTGCTACTGCTACTACTACTGCCACTAAGACTCTTATTTAAAAAAAATTAATTTATTTCTAGAAACGCTACTGTCAATTTGTAACTATGGCTGTGAGAGTATTTACAGGCAAACCAACAAGTGTGACTGAAGGTAGTTTCTAGGAGATTCCATCTCACTAACACACATGCACGCACACTTTACATCAAACCCATCAAATGGAACTGTGGTACAGTAGGAGTGCAAAAAGTTCTGGACAATTTGCTACCACATTTTAGCCAAAGATTTACTGAAGAAAAAATAGCTAGATTTCCGACTATTAGGCAAATAGACTACAGAGTTCGCAAGGATTACCAATGGAGATCGTCGTTGTTATGACGGTGGACTTGTGTGGACTTGTGTGGACAACTCTGTCAATGAACTCACCTATTGCGTGTGTTTGTTTCATCACCAGCAACCTTCAGCTAGAGAAGAAGAAGTGCAATGACAAACTGGTCTTTGCCAAAAGAGGACTGGTCGGTGTAACCGGATCGTAATGGCGTTGGTTGTGCATAGGTTTCGCTGTCTAGCCTCTGCGGAGCGGCTTTGTGACACTCGACGTGAACTTCTACGTGTGAGCCCGTGCCCAGTGTCGATCATATGGGCCGAGATCGCAATGGTCAAGAATTTTGTTGTCTCATTTCGTCTCACAACCGAGGCAGTGTTTTGAGCTCGTTCAGATAGACATCCAGTTGTGTAATGGAAAATCCACTTGCATTTTTCACATCGAAAAGTCGGACCCCGCGATCCGGAAACGAACCGGCGACCCTCCACATACCGGGCAAATGCTCTACCAGCTGAGCTATTGCTGTCCGGACAGTCGGCTGTGAATAAAGCAAGTGAATAATCGGTGATGCGCGATCCAATAATCCAAATAATACACAGTAACTATCCTGGTTTTAATCACCCAATTGTCCTTCCCACGTATTCCTTTCCACAGGAACAGCAATAAGAGCACACATAAAAGGAGTTACAAATAAGCTGGATAGTCTGCTTTGAATCTCAATAGCGCTCAGGAGGCTTGTGTTGAACGAGGCCATCAGTTTCGTTACATTTGTTAAACAATTACACATTCAAACTATCCATCTTTCCCCCCCCCCCCACATTATCTATTTATATTAGGTTGCGAGTCTCTGCCTTTGACAGCCGATAAAGACGAGACGTTCAACAAAATCACAAGTAAGTTATTCTGACGTAGAGCGAATACTTCGGTAATGGGTGTTAAACGGTAGTGTAACTTTTACAGCTCTTAAAACTTTCAGTTAGAAATTTTCGGTCAGTAATTTCTCATGTCCTAAATGCAGGACTCTGTGGATCTAGAATGCTAGAAAGCAGCCAGAATTTACGACAGCTATTCGGTGTTTCCGTTGCGTTAAGGAGTAAGCAAAACAGAGCCAGAGTATCCAATGTATTACACTTAGTAAACACCAACCACATGGCCACTGCGAACGCAAAATCTGTTCTACCTGGTCAACAATGAAGTGTACAATCAACGAACGCGACGAGCCTGGATCTTATATAATGGAAAATCCAGCTGAATTTTTCACATCCAAAAGTCCTTCGCCGCGAGCCGGAATCGAACCGGCGACATTACACTTACTGGGCAGACGCACTTTCAAATGGAGTACCGTGGTGTGGCCCTCCAGACGTAAATACGCAGGCAAATATCCAGTGATGCGCGAACCACTATTCCGATGATACACAGCGACGGTCCTGGTTTTATTCACCGAACCAGCCTCATCGATTACTTTCCAATGAGATGAACAGCACACGACCGAACGTGATCCCATGGTAGAGCCTCTTACCAGTAAACGGAATGTCGCCGGTTCGATTCCGGCTCGCGGCTATAGAATTTTGGATGTGAAAAAACAGGTGGATTTTTCATTATATAAGAACAATGGCGTGTTTGGTTAGTGTGTGAGATGACATTGGATCGCGCATGATGATGCTACGTGTGTACTCTTGACACAAATGATGAGGCAATCATGTGTGTAGACTACGTGTGAATGAATAACGGATGCAAACTAGGACACCACAATTTCCATACCTTTTTGTGGTGAAATGAGGGTTGGTAAAGCACTGCGCACCATTAAATAATAATAATAATAATAATAATAATAATAATAATAATAATAATGTTATTAATAACATGATGTGATTAGTTAGTGATTTTCAGTTCAACCCTAACCAATAAAGAAGCGTGATTAGTCCATCCGTTTTAGGAATCACTGAAAGAATTTACAATCACAAGATTTCTCCAGCCGGGGATCGAAATTAATTAATTGTATCCAATAGCCAAACCCCTAATATGTTGCTGGCAGTTGTCTTCTCAGAAGAATCTCATCATGGTAATCTGTCAGTTGGCGTTTTTGCAGCAGTATTTTCTCCCAAAAGCTGGTGACGAATGCGTGCATTTTCATAGGGTGATACGTTGAGGGTCAGTCGAGATAGCCTGATCGGTACGTGTGTGTGTGTGTATGTGTGTGTGTGTGTGGTCGAAGACCACGTTCCGGTCTCAGTTGATAATTACTTGCAGTGTATACTTCTTTGCTGATATGTAATATCTATGCTTTACCCAAAAAAGTCCAGATAGAACTCCGTCGATGCACTTGGTGTTTACATCAACATCGCCTTATCAATAGCTGTCGGGAAATAATGACTGTTATACATTGAATATGCCAATCCTATTGGTTATCAGGTTTTTTGATCTAATCCTGTAATGAAAGCAAATAACATAAGCTTCAAACAATAGAGGTTTTAAAAATTATCACTTTAAATTCCTTCAAAGTGGTCAGAAGAGGAAACTGAGGCCAATAAACGGCGTCATTGTCATAACTAGAGGCTTTTGTACCAAGCTGCACAACGTGATCAGTGGCTGACCTAATTCTGACCAGAATAAGACACTTTTCCATATTATTTTTTGGTCAGCTGACAAACCCAGAAGAAGTAGAACTTTGCACGCCTTCTGGGCGCTACAAATCAAACCGCATGACTAACTGCAGACCGGTTAGAAATTCTTTGGCGCATTTGGATTGGGGAAGCCCCTTTGACACACCCAGTAACTGGTGCACTTGTATTGGATAACCGCATGAGATAAACAAAAAATGTACTTTGATCAACTGACCAAAACGTAATCACATTTTGGTCAGAAAATGACCAATGTGCCAACAGTACCTCAACTTTAACACTGTCTCGGTTTTTACACTCTTATCAGAACCCTGGTGGTGCGAAATCCACATAACATTCCTGTTTTAGTCTTCGTGGAGTTAGTATTATCTTGGCGAAGATAAGCAGCGCAAACCGAATGCAATCCGATGCGTTTGAAAAAAGTCGTATAATTCTAGGTGGTAACTTACGAAGCTCGTTAATTTTTGGCAAGCTTGCACGTGAGTGCGATGGAAGAGGCATATACCACAGCCTCAAAGGCCCAATGCCTTTTTAGAGATAGCCAGTAACCAGACCCTGAAACTTGGATTGATGAAGAACCACATAGTTCAGGAGTGGTGACAATTCGGGCGACAGTGGACTACTGTCGGCCACCAAAGTTGAAATATTATATCCCCTTTATCTGGTATTAGCCACTCAACCACACGAGAATTTCTGGCTTATTTGTATTAAACATTTTTCTCGAATTTTTCATTGGTAATCCCATGCACCGTATCGTATATAAATTGACATTTTTTATGTATGCGATCCACGAGAGTAACTGAAGTGCTTGTATCTCGTGATATGATAAAATCCCTCAATGAGAGACTTATAAATAAGGAACAGTTCGCACGCAAATGGAACACCGCGCACTTAGGAACATTCTGGTTTTCCCTAGAGGGTTTCTTATTAAGGGATTCTACTGCGTGTCTTTCTTTTGTTCTTATTAAGCGCCCAAGTGGCCGGCAGTGTTGGTAGGATTCGAGCTTTGTCCCACCGAGTTGTTGAAAGGGCTACACCACTCGCTCACTAGCGATGCAGGGGTGATCACATACCGAATTAATAACTTTTCACTGGTGGCTGTCGAATAAGTATTTTGATTCCTTTTTTTCTGAAGCTCCTTATGCTTTGGTAGATGAATCTAATGTTGTTCAAACCACTGTATTACGGAGGCATACGCGCAACCAGTTGCCCAATATTGCTTTCATATTATCCTCTTTGCCATGACTCTTTCGTTCAGCTGACAATTAATCGATAGGTCAATATCGTCCAGTTTGCAGTGTTTTGATTGGTCCTTAATTCGTCAGTCAAGTTCGTTCATGTATCGTACTGAGGTTACATTTGTTAGACGTCAAGTACGTTTTGAATTCCCGATAAATCGTTGCTCGGCAGTTTTGTTGTTCCGATTAGTAAGTTATCGGCTTTAACACTGCCACTGCCAATCATAAGACCCGCATATTTCGCATATTTACACACAAATAATGCTTCCTTGGATGAAACTGCACCTTATCGGTCTTCTGCCTCTCCCTATCAATGCAAAACATGGGCATCATTCCAGATCTGCGTGTGGCCGCGTTCTCAACTCATCTGGGTGGTGTCATTATTGCTGGCCTAGCCCTTATCTGCAGTGTGGTTTTGCTAGCCATATGGCTGCGCGCTGAAGCAGTATCCAACGCATATCGGGAAATGCGTATGGCACTGGGCGCATTCCTTCTAATCTCGGGTAAGCGTTCATGTGGTGTTTCAGGGAAAAAGCGTGTCCATTCATCTCCCTTTAGTCATCTGGTGTCCGTGTGTTTTATTAACAAACTTGCTACGGGAAGTTTGATGTACGTGGATGTTTTTATCAATGATAACTTGTTAAGGTAACTAAGTTCGGCTGGATTTCAATCCGAACAAATCTGTTCATCAGCTTTGTGCATGTTCTACCCATTGGAATGCACACCCCATAGTGGCCCCGAGACACTATGTACACAGGTTCAAATTTTCGACAAAATACTCCTATCCGAGTGACTCAAGGAATAAGGAATTTGGAGGTCCAGTGGGTTTTCCATTAACTACTTCACTTCTCTTCCTCGTGCCATCAACAAGTTTTCTTGCCTATCCCCCATCCCTTCCGCTAAGACTGGGTAGAGCCCCAATGCTAGCATCATGTTCTAACAACTCGAAGCGGGTTCTCTAGTTTTACTTTGTTCCGCTCGGTTTTATCTTGCTGATCTAAGTAATCGACAGGGTCGGATACAGCTCATTCTGTTGCGATTTGCATAGATCAAATGAATCCACTACTCATCTGATTGGCTACTGCCGTTAAGTTCCGATTGTTAGATAGGAGATTGTAACGACCTTGTTTCCATAAGTAGACATCTGCTGGCGAAGTTGACCGATAATAGCTAGCCAATCATTTATTTCGTGAAAAGAGGTCAAAGAACTCGATAAAAAGGTCACCCAAAACTGCCGACAAAGTTATTCTCTTCTCATTCTCATCTTATGCACTATTTTTAATGGGAATTTGAGAACGTACTGTAAATACTGAGCTCGATGAAGAGCTTATTGTCGCGAAGTCATACAATCTGTAGACTAATTCCGACTACAGCCAGTACAGGCCGAATTCCGGGAAGCCTCTTCAGTAGCCAAACACCATGTAACCGCGGTGGATTAAGGGACAAACTGAATGGAATGTATGAACATGTTAACGCTGAGAATGGAATCAGAGCTGATTCAGTTTGCACCCTTGGCGAAAACCCGTCTGGACCCCTGACCTTATCATACTTCATCTTCATTAGTACCCCATGTACTCGGGAGGAATATATCCCTTATGATCTCTTCGTTTAGGGTTAATGGAGAGCCCAGAGCCATTACTCGAGAACAAAGACCGGTCAATCCCGCTAATTTCCTTCTCTATCATCCAATTTTCGCGTACAATATCTGATAGGTAACGACACCGTTTTTCCGCTAAAAACCTCTTCCAATAGGATAAAAAATGTGCTGCGATTTCCATACCGTCGTGGGGCTCACGGGTTCCGTGAATTGGTATTCTACTTAGATTAAATGCACTGAACACAGGAGCCCACTTACTCCTCACTTCTCTTGTTTAGACAGTAAACCAATTCCTCTGGGGCATCCTTTATCACTAAGTGATACAATACTCAACAGTCAACTGAGGTATTCCATCGTAGAAGTGCCGGAGCACCGACCTTTTCTTTGAATAAAAAAACAACACAGACGCACGCCAGGGAAACAGCGCACAAATAGAATGATGTGATGCATCCTATCCAGTTCATTGTAACCACATGGTAAATCTGTTAGGTGCGTAACGGCAACGAGACAAGCGTTAGTGACTGTTAAGAAGAATGATTTATACTTTCAACTGCCTTTCAAAAAAGATGACAAAAACGAGTTACTAACAAGACTCTCGGAAAAGACAATCGCTCCCACCTACCCCGCCGCTACGCGACATGTCCTATTCACCTGTGGATCAGCGATCGCAACGAACCCAAAAGACAAGTTACCTGTCCTCACCTCATCCATGTTAACCTATTCGTTTGTTTGCTCATGATCGGCAAGCAGTATAGGTAGGAAGACACGGCAACTATCACAAAAGATCAAAGAGCACAAACCAACTTGGCTGTCGACGGGAAACAGAAAATCCATCACCAGTGCAATTGTGGTACACCTTGCGGACACTGGACATCACGTAAACGGCGACGCTTTCAAAATAGACTACCGAGTCCCCACGAACGCGCCGAAAGTCGCTCGAAAACAACATCTAGCAACGGAAGAGATTGTGGCGATCAAATTATTCAATCCATCTCTTTGTTCTCAGAAACGTTTCGTTAGGGCACTCAAACTACCCTGACCGCGATCCGAGACCGATCGTGGAGTTCATTGTGACCCATACCTTGACCCCTTTGTTGAAACCGGAAATGGATCGTCCCCGAAACCCATGTTCTTTGTTTCACTGGTTCCTTTCTCATTCACGAAACAACAACATTTCCCCTCCTATCTTTCCTAACTACACAACACCAACTTTGATGTCTATCCAACCACACTTTAGCACACGGACATTGTTCATGATTTATGTATTCCAAACCCACAAATGTAGCTGTACTAACCACGAGGATGATGTTACCGAAAACGAGCTTGTTCGCTATTCGTGTTTTCTACATATAATGAAATGGGATTACTCAGTGGAATATTATTCAACCTTTAATTTCATCCCGAGACCACTGGTACTACACAAGCCCCATTCCTTCGGTTTTTCACTTAGTTTATTGGCATGGCGTACCAACAATTTTTTAGCAGCATTCCGCACTATTTCATAGCACAACTGTCGCCACGAATTGACTTGACGAGACCCTCCCGTTGTAGCGGGTCGGACTGAAAAAACCGATTGTTTGACCACCATGTTCTCCAGATTTAACTCCCATTGATTCCTTTTTTCCGTTTCGTGTGAAACAGGTGACTTACTACCCAAAACCGGAGACCATAATGCAGTCCAAGGCCAGAATTGTTTCCGTGTGCCGGGAGATTCCAGCTTCTATGCTACAGAGTAATCTGATTCGAAGGATTCAGTTGTGTGCGACGCAAGGTGGTGGAGTTTTTGAACGTTTTATGAGAGTAGCTGGGACGTTTGCAATCGGAGAACGATAAATAGTTCTCTCTAGGACTGCGGAATGATTAAACGGCATCTTTTCAGGGTCCCCAAATTTAGATTCACTGTTTATCGTTTAACTTGTTCAATTCACAGGTTATGTGTGGGTGGGGTAACAAATTGTAGTTTCGGATTGGTCTATTTATTGTTGCCAGTGAGATGTATGGCCGGTGAACTAACCGATCGATTATCCGAACTTCTAAAACATAATGTTTCAACTGATTCCAGGAGTTCTTGAATGCAGGTTGAAATAACGACAAACCATCGTGTTGGCCGAAAAGGGACCAGACGGACAATGAATTGCACTGTACCGTAATGGGAAACAACCATTGCGTTCGGCTCTCAACTGACACTTGCTTAACTCCATGTGACAGTTCCGCAAAGTTATATGACAGCTTATCAAATCAACTTTATATCATTGTCGGTTCAGTATCGATTTGCTCCACCGCATCACTTATGCGAACCGGGTTTTCGGATGAACGGAGCACAGTGAAGACGGGAACGGTGAGAAAAATGGTGTGTGACTCACTAATACTAAAAGCTTTTTGGGTTATCTACTACAGCTTAATGGGGTAGCGGTTTGAGGACTGCTTACTGTCCGTCTTAGGGTAGTGTTCAGTCTTCAGGATTAGAGGCGGAGGGAAACCTCCTGTGTGAGCCTCTTCACGACAGCTCTTGGATGTGGCCTCAAGAAAGAGAATCACACCACTTATCAGTCAGAAAGTCGTCTAGTTTACGCGTGAAGGGTGATTCCTTCACTTCTTCCACCACTTGCTGGGAGTAAGTTCCAAATGTTGGTGACTCATCGGAACAGACGGTATATCAGCGGCAAACCAATAGATTCCAGCTTCAAGACCGGCAGTGAGTGTCCCCGCGTACGACAAGGTCCACGTAGTTGAAGGATCACTTGCAGTTCTGGTCCTAAGACACCTCGGATAATGTGACGGACGCAAACGAGGTCGCCTAGTGACCTCCGATAGGTTTCTGGAAACAGCCCGATAGCCTGTAGGCGACCTTCGTAACCAGTCGCGCGTAGACCCGCAATGAGATGATTGGCAGCTCTCGTAACTCTTTCAAGCTTGACCGATTCGGCAGCGGTGTACGGGTATGAGACAACAGCGCTATACTCCAACCAAGGTCTAATATGTATAGTGTATAACAGCCGAAAAGTATTATAAGAGAGCTTTCCGAAGGAACAGCTAATTGACCCAAGGAAGCTCCCTGCTGAGGCACATACTCTATCTGTATGATCTGTAGTTTTTAAATTGTTTGACAGTACCACCCCGAGATCACACTCGCAGGCTGTCGTTCTCAGCAGAGTGTTAGAGAATGTATAGCCTGACTTTGACTATGTTCGACTTATGCGCACGTGTGCAGACTTTTCTAAGTTTATCGGAAGGACCCATGTATTGAACCAATGCGTTGGCCTGTCGAGATAGAGAAATGAAAACGTTGCATCATGCCAAGATATATGGAACTATATCCGTTTGACTGTAGATTAGGCCGTTGTTAATTCAGTTAGTACCAGTGGTCTCGGAATGAAATTAAAGGTTGTATAATATTCCACTGAGTAATCCCATTTCATTATATGTAGAAAACACGAATAGCGAACAAGCTCGTTTTCGGTAACATCATCCTCGTGGTTAGTACAGCTACATTTGTGGGTTTGGAATACATAAATCATGAACAATGTCCGTGTGCTAAAGTGTGGTTGGATAGACATCAAAGTTGGTGTTGTGTAGTTAGGAAAGATAGGAGGGGAAATGTTGTTGTTTCGTGAATGGGAAAGGAACTAGTGAAACGAAGAACATGGGTTTCGGGGACGATCCATTTCCGGTTTCAACAAAGGGGTCAAGGTATGGGTCACAATGAACTCCACGATCGGTCTCGGATCGCGGTCAGGGTAGTTTGAGTGCCCTAACGAAACGTTTCTGAGAACAAAGAGATGGATTGAATAATTTGATCGCCACAATCTCTTCCGTTGCTAGATGTTGTTTTCGAGCGACTTTCGGCGCGTTCGTGGGGACTCGGTAGTCTATTTTGAAAGCGTCGCCGTTTACGTGATGTCCAGTGTCCGCAAGGTGTACCACAATTGCACTGGTGATGGATTTTCTGTTTCCCGTCGACAGCCAAGTTGGTTTGTGCTCTTTGATCTTTTGTGATAGTTGCCGTGTCTTCCTACCTATACTGCTTGCCGATCATGAGCAAACAAACGAATAGGTTAACATGGATGAGGTGAGGACAGGTAACTTGTCTTTTGGGTTCGTTGCGATCGCTGATCCACAGGTGAATAGGACATGTCGCGTAGCGGCGGGGTAGGTGGGAGCGATTGTCTTTTCCGAGAGTCTTATTAGTAACTCGTTTTTGTCATCTTTTTTGAAAGGCAGTTGAAAGTATAAATCATTCTTCTTAACAGTCACTAACGCTTGTCTCGTTGCCGTTACGCACCTAACAGATTTACCATGTGGTTACAATGAACTGGATAGGATGCATCACATCATTCTTTTTGTGTGATGTTTCCCCGGCGTGTGTCTGTGTTGTTTTTTTATTCAAAGAAAAGGTCGGTGCTCCGGCACTTCTACGATAAAAATACCTCAGTTGACCGTTGAGTAATGTATCACTTAGTGATAAAGGATGCCCCAGAGGAATTGGTTTACTGTCTAAAACTGGAGAAGTAATGATAGGGTCAGTTGGGAAAATGGTTCACATAGAACAACAATGTTGCTTCCGGTAAAGTGCCATAGTCCTGGTTTAATTTTTTTGCCTAATGGAAAAATGACCTAACTTATCACTCTCGTTCCCCATCTTTCTTTCTCACAAAGCTATTTAATTTACTAAAATTCGTACATCTCATAAAGTGGAATCACGGAACCTAAGTGTAAATAGCAAATGAAACTACAGATTGAAGGACGACGATGTCAAAAGCAGATTTTGATGTAACAGTTGGCGACTAAGGAAATCAATTAATTGCGGATGGTCTACTTATTTGCCGTATGGCCCATCGGACGGCAGCTGAAACCAATGCTGTTGATAAGAAATTGATTTAAAGTAGAATACAAATTCGCCGAACACCATAAGCCCCACGAGTGTATGGACACCTCGGCACACTTATTTATTTACTCAGAAGACATTCACGGCGGTTAAAAATGGAAACGGACGCGCTTCTTCGGATTTTCATCGCATCCGCCCCCCCCCCCCCCCCCCCCCATTCAGTCATGACGATTGAATACGTTTTGACTACTGACAACCGTTCCAGTACTAAGAGCTAGAATTCGGCAAATTCGACCGCAATCCGCTGTCATTGAACTTAATTTACAGACTCCACAACTATAAACATTGGATCCGTAGTCTTCCACTCTAATAATAAAGTACTTGGGTCGACCGATCCACCAGCGTAAAGTCCAATACTACTATGACTACTCTCGAATATTTCGCGTGAATCTTGCGTGAGTGACTTAATTTGTCCTCTGTGATTGTGTGGTTCTCTAATACGTATTGGTTTGATTATGTCTGTGCCGACAGGTCTTTTGGAACAAGTGGCAATTCTGCTTTTCCACGTTGAACAGTTTGAAGACAAATGGGGCAAATCGAGCAGTTTGCCCTACGGATTTAATAACTGGGACGAGGTAAGAGTTTTGCCTTTATCCGTTTCCGTCTGGTTTACTGAATCACGTGATCACTGTACTGGCCCAAAAAGTACGATTATCAAGTGATTGGCGAAAAGGTGAACAGCTATTTCTAGGCCACTAAGCTCGACGTGTTTGGCCTGTGCGGCTGGACTCTAAATGTGTAGCAGTTCTGGAGTATGCCAAAGGAGCATACCTTCTTGATACACCTAAACTGATCTAGAGCCTTCCTTTGACTACAGTGTGGTTTCGTCTGCTTCGTCCACTTCGCAAACTTGGAACGCGTCAAACAGACAAGCCTGTTCCTGTCCACTAGTCTCGTTAATTTTCACCTCTAGATCGTCTGGTTCGGTCACGTGATAGTTTTTGAGCCTCTTAGCTGTGGCCGCGACAAATTCGGGTCCACGTGCCTAATTGTGGCCGCAAATCGTGATGTGGCCACCTGCGCGAAGAAAGTTCGGATAATTCCCACCTGTGTTTGGGTAAAGCAGTCCTGAAGTATAGATTTTTCGCCAACCCCTCCGTGGTTGATAAGGTCCTAAACTGCATAAGAATTTCGTTAACAATCACGAATACAAGGCTATTGAATGCTATTTAAAAAGTGGTTTGTATTGGTCAAATGTTGGTAATTGTCCTTACATTCATTAATCGACCGGCTCGTTAACTTTCACTGGTGCATGTGTCATATACAAATTGGTGCTTACGAGTTTCCACTCACTTCGCCGGGGCGATTTTCCGCGAGTGGATGCTGTGGTATGTCGTCATTTTCGTGGACGAGGGTTTGGCCAGTGGTACCCGAATAGTTTTCATCATTGGCTTGAGTTTCTGCGTTTGCAATTCACGACCGAGCGAGTTAGCCGGAAAATGAGTTACTATGCTCCCAGTATACGATTTCGTCAAATGCTGCTTCTGCGATTTGAGAAAAACCACGTGTGAGTGCAATCGCTGGTCGGATAATGGACGACCATGGACTGTAGGACGCGAAAACGGCCCTAGGGGAAGGGTGGGGGGGGGGGAGTAAACTTGGATTAATACAAGGAGACATTTCCTTTCTTCAGATGCAGTCATTATCGTCCATCAGGAACGTTGGTACGTGAGTCTTTTTTACGTGCGCAACAGCGATACATTAATGATCAGCATCGTAGTGCGACATCAGCGGCGTGACGCGAGGTAGGCGCATTCGGATTGGCAGGCTTTCTTTTATGACAAGTAATAGAGTGCATCTTTTGTGAAGTAAAGACAATTGGATTCGTTATGCCACTGATTGCTTTTAAGCCTAGGTGGTTGCACTATCGGTGCGGCTGAACCAACAGTGAGAGGATTGGTTAGCCAGAGACCGGTGCCTAAGTGTGCATATATTAATGCTCGACTGGTGGCAGGTACCAGTATATCCCAGGCATTCCGTGGTAGAATTGCCTAATGGTAGGTGAAGTTATTCGTCTCCGTACCCCACTGTGAGCCTTACCGTTGAACTAAACAACCTCAAGATTCTAATCAAGGTAATAAACTATTCAAATAACAGTACCATGAGCACACTTGGAACCAAGAAGCGCATTATATATATATATATATATATATATATATATATATATATGTATATATATATAATGGATATCCTCCACAAATCATTCCACTTCATAATTTATACGTTCAACGTTAGATAATCGCTGACTTTATAATACGTAGAAGGTGGGCGCAATACCGTTATCCATATAATTCATCGTACTTAGGATTCATTACTTTACATACGTGTTACAATGGGATACAAGGTGCTTAGAAAAGGTGTATACCATTTCTGTCCGGGTATAATGTCCTACAATGAAAACTGGTCGATGTTCAACAGACTTCGGTTGCATCTACTGCAGAAAGAAAAAAATGTTTCGATTCCACTGACACACCATTCCAATTCCGTTCGGTCAAAGGTAAAAATAAGGATAATCATAATATACACTAGGTAAAAATGCAGGGTGCTCATTTACGTACTCAAAACCAACAACCAAAGACCAAAGTTCCATTAGGGAACGTAAAGGAATACCATGCAACCATGCTATATCGACACTACAACCTGATGGACATAAATCTACGACTAACATTGATAAATAACTGCGCACTTTGTCTTTACATTTTAAACCCTAAACAGCTGCAACATGAACTGTTTTATTATACAAAATTCAACGGTGGCATCAATTTTTGGGACAAAATACTACATATTAATTGATGAATTTTAATGCACAGTGCATAGTACATCATGGTTACGATGAAATTTCAATATAAAACTGGTAGATCAGTTCATCTTTCTCAAAATTGGCACACCACTGAAGAAGAGATGCAATTTTAAATAAATACCTTGAGTATGAACATTTTGGAGTACCCCTGCTCGAAATGTGTGAGGTTAATTGATGCGCCGGTCTTCAGATCAATCAGGGGGATGTCAAACAACCAGTAGGATGACCTTCCCGAATTATTTGGACCTAATTCCGAATAATTTTGACTTAATTCCCAAACAGTTTGGTAAATAATGTGTTCAGAAAATATTCGAAGTGGAACTCGGGTCGTCAACTACACATTCCGTTTTTTCCGATAACAAAACACACCAGCTAAACCCGCTTATTCTTGGTTAGCAAAACTGCACCAGTCCGGTCTGCTGGATTTCCCTGTCCCACCGACATGTCGGCAATCACAACGGAGCATGTCGATCGATAATCGGCCCGCTGACTCTAACTATTGATCCCAGCTTGTGCGCAGGTGTGCGCACACTCGTAGACAGGCTAACTCAGTGATCCAGTGGCCAACTACGGTCGGTTTGCTTCGAGGCCCTTGTGACCGTTAGTCCTTTATGAGACGGGTGAACAGAATTCGGAGCGTAGCTGACTACATTGTCTGTAGTTTGTCTCAAGGGTCCGTAATCCTATGACCTTCACCTGACACTTGTACTAACTGTTGGTGGCTTGTGTTTGAGCGACACACGCGGAACGCGTTGAATAAGCCGTGAAAAAGGACATTTTTAGCCTAGTTTCATCAACTGACCACTGACTGACCAAAGTACGATTGGCTCTGGTCAATCAGTGGATGGTTTTACTTCCTAGGCAGCTGACAGTCGACTTCGAGGAAAAAGATTGATCAAGTACGAGATTTAGGTCAAATTTCTCAAAACCTCGTCTATGGTGATGAAATGTTCATAATGTGAACGGCAAACTCGGCCTTCACAAACGTATGTAGACACCATGAGCGTGCATCATGATCACTTAGTTTCACTTACCTTATGAGTCATATAACGCTGCGCCCTGACGCATGCGTTCAATGCCATCCCAGATTGACTACCACATCAGATTAAACCAGAAAACGAAGAAGTTCTCGAGTCACGAATACTTTCACGTGAACGTGTTGTCCTATGATCAGTCAAAAGTGTAGTGTCCCGTAATCAGAAGGCAAAACATAAGCAGGACGAACGTGTATCTAGCGCTAAGTGTTCGGCAAACGCGTGTACAAGGATGACAGCAGAAACTCAACCTGGTAGGTGCGTGTATTTGAATCACACGGCAGTGGAAACGCAAACGAAGCGCACAATTGGATCATATCACGCAACGTTGTATGACAAGTGAAAACGTGATTGGTCAGTGCAGTACGGGAGGGAGTATGACCAGTGTCAACCCTAAAGGTGTGTATACGTGCATGTGTGAGGGACATGGATCAATGGTCCGCAGTGTGTGTGCGTGCGTGTGAGACTGTCTGACTGTGCACGTGACTGTCTAAACGGAACACGAAAAATACACGTGATCAACAACTAGGACGACCGCCCCGTAAGGGGAAATCTGTATTCTGACCGTATTTGACTACGATGGGGGCAGAAAAGAGGCAACCACTAGGAAACGAAGTCAACAGTAAGGTGAACTGACCACCGTGAAACAACCATTGAAGGTCAGGGTCACAAGAAGTATGGCTTTTGAGTGACCGGCAGTGCACAGAAGGAACAAGGATGGGTGAGTCGATCATGACTGAACCTGGTGTCCGGAACGTGTGAACCAAGGAGTACAGACGGCAAACCGTTGAGTGGGAAGTAATTGTCAAAACTGGGACAGTTTGGCTCGGCGCAGTAAACTAAGGTTGGCACAGTTTTACCATCAAAGTTGGTGTGCTCCAGGAGTGGATAAAGTGGTGCTACAACACCAAAAACATTCACAGTTATCGTAAATTTGGAGATCCATACTGTCCACGTGTACCACGAATGACACTGAATTTTGCCACCTTCCTGGTCCTCTTTTGTTCACACTTTTGAAAGGCTCAAAAGACCACTACCAGGATCACTTTTGGCTGGTCGTACGCCTTGCTCTGGGTGTCCACAATTCTCACTTTTATTTCCGGTTGGATCATGCTTGGGTCAACTTGTTGCTGGACTCGGGAATATGTGGACACTGAAACGTCTGAGGTAAGAAGAAATCTACTTGTCATGGATAGACTGTAATCCAGATGGTAGGCTGTTATTTTTCTCTCTTTTAATGACACACACCATCAGTACTTCTGCCCGCCCAGTAGTCAAGGTTCGAGGGCTAACGATGATTGACCGATTCACTTGATGCTATTGTTATTTGATGTTATACGTGCATATTCCGATGCTCTTTTAAACAGTGCAGTATTAGCATGCGAGGGTAATTCATGGGGATCGACCGAATCAGTTTGAATGTACAAACTGAAGCACTGGTGAAATACTTTTAGCTACTTTGAACAGACCATCCAAACTGATATCCTAAGCAAACTTTACATCTGAATCTCGAGTGTCGACTGTGGCAACCGTGTTTTGCGGCCGACTTTCAGTCAAAAAGTCGATGTTTTTGGTTGAATAAAGTGAAGGGTCTCTCGAAGCACGTGATCTGACAGTGAATTCATTCACCGGAAAGATTTTCAAGTTTCATGCAGTATCAGTGTCAACTATCCCACATAAGTGACCTCACTTTTTCACTGCTGCTTATTAATCACGATTCCTGTCAGAGAGGGGGTTGACAAAGCATCTTCACGTAAGTCTTTGGGTTACCGCGCGGATGTCATTTTCCACGTATTTGTTTGCAGCGATAAACGAAGCTATGCTGCTGTAACTTGATGTGAAGGCTAGCAAATATGACATTCATAAGAACTACAGTAGCCCCCCGTGATTGCAACCTCCCTGGTTTCAATAACTTCTCTACATGAAAGACTTGTGCTATGCAGGAAAATTTACTCTGGGGAAAACTCCCCACCATCTAATAGGCCCTCCAGAACCGAACAAGAAACACTCTTGTTAGGATTTTACCCCCAAACAAGAAGTATTTTCGGGTCAAATATATTTGACAGTTTCGTTTTCCGAACAAAACTGGCTATGTACTCATGTCCAGCGATATCAGTTTTCTGGCTCGTTACTACACATGACCTACCGGGGCCTTACGTGGTCCTCTACTCCAAATCTCAGGGTCTGTTTGCGGGTTATCCCTTCTTATCTTTTTATTTGTTTTCTTTTGTTATGCAATAATGGTACGATTCTTCAGGAAAGGGTTCGAGGCCAATTAGAGGCTGCCAATTGGAGGGGACTGACCGGCGGTGGAATCGGGGTTCGAACCCGGGGACTGAAGGTTCCAAAGCCCCCCGTGATGACCATTCGAACACCGCTGGTCTAACACTGCAGTGGACCTTTGAGACCAAAAGGCACGTCCATTGAGCTGCACTCATGAAAAAGCATGGCAAATAAGTTAGAATCACCAGGCCCTTGGGTTTGTGCGTTCGAATCATGCTGAGCGAGTCTTATTTGGATCAATCAGCAATAATGTTAAACACTGGTTGCTTCGGGGTGGGAGGGTTTCCGTCTCATGCTAAGTTGACGGTATCGTTCGCCAGTCAATATGACCCGGACGCTGATAAGGTGATCGGTAAGCCTGATGCTAATAAGCCGTTTTTGAATGAAATGTTGAAGTTTCAGATAAAGCACCATAACATCGGACATTCCGCTCAAGAATCATAGTCAGTTGTTCTTAGGGTTATCAAATGGACAAAAGTCTTTCTGGTTAAATTTACTTTGTAGAATGGTTGAAAGGCATTTTCAGTAGTGATATTACTCATGTGGCTATTTCCTTTGACTGTCTCACTCCGTGAATGTAATACCTCTCAACGAGAAGCAATCTGAGTGATCCCGGCTAGTATTTTTTGCTGAGGAGTGGAGGGGGGGGGGGGGGGTTGATGATGATGATGGACACCGTTTCTAACATTATTTCGGAATGATGTCAAATTATTTGAAAGTACCACCTGATTGGCTACTTGAGATGTTCTCCTGGTGGGTCGGAAGACAGGCGCCTCAATCATCTTTACACAATTCGCGTCGCACAGTGTGTGGCCCTAATGTGTTGCGACTGCAGCTAAGAACCTCGGTAACTATCTCATGACCGTACCAGGTGATTGGTAGACGGTCGATAACATGAGCCGTAGACAGGAACAAGCCTCTCAGTGGGCTTTCGCATTCCAAATGGGCGAAGTGGACAGAGTAGATGGAGTTGATTGTGGCCACCGACTGACATCAAGGATAACAATGGTAAACGAGAATTGCAGTGCGGTCGCGATGGTGCCAAGTTTATCCGAACTTCAGTCTGTTTTCACTGCCGCGGCGCGGTAATAATAAATTAACGGACCGTAAAAATGACGGACCGCAGTTTGGCTTGGTCTTCGAGTGACAGCCAAGCAACAATGGATGTCAATATGTATAAACCTGTAAGTGAAAATAAATTCAAATTTCACTAGTTTTCTGTGACTGGGCATCTGAGTACAAAAAATCTTCACAATGTTCGCGCATTTCATGGAATGAAATTTCCTTTGGTCAGTCTCTTTCAAGTGGATAATAATTTGCCTTTAATTTACAGTATTGCCGACATGAACCCATCCGTGCTATCCCCACTGAGTGGTAAGTGACATCCATCCACTCGCAACTCTGCCGTGACAAAGGCATTCCGAATTGCATCACATTTGTTGATTCGTTGAGCACTTGAAATACCGCAGTGTTCGCAATGCTGAGTTTATGTTTCTACCAGTCTCTCTCTCGGACCGAATCCATATCTTTAAGTAGACAAAGTAATGGTCTTGGTGGTCAAAATGTCTAACGACGGCGCGCCTTCACACATGAAACCGTCACGTTCTCGGGTCTAGAACTTTTGCTATTCACTTTGGAGATCATATTGTTAGATTGTAGTGTGAATATGGATTTTTGCGCGAATCAGAATTGTCTTAATTTTGGTAGAGCAAGAAAAACGTTCTCGGCAGAATAGCTTATCACTTTCGCACGTTTTCAACCAGTTGTCAACGCTCATTTTTTATCGATTGCATAATTTTCACACAATGAAAAGGAGTTATCATCTGGGCGACTAAGCATACAGACAATGTTTGAACCTGAGATGAATCCTGATCTAGGAATCTGTAATCCACCATCTCTAAACAGGGTTGAGGGTTCGCCATTGGATTCCGGAGCTTCGTGAAGTCCTAAGGTTTGTCTTTCCTTATGAATGTCCGCCTCAGTAGGTGGATCTGTGGAAACAAACTTTGAGATGAGTACCGGAATAAGTGACTGTAAAGCTGACACTGAAGGCCAGCTAAATTGTGTCTGGAAGTGTTCCGCCCAGCGCTCCGGGCGCTGCTGCTGATTGTGAATTGGGGGATAGTCAAATTTACAGATCTTTTCGCTCAAACTTAATGGTTTCCTACGTGTGACTCGAATGAGACAGAACAACTTGCGGGGATTTCCCATGGTGACAGCACGCTCCATCTCTGAAGTCCGGAAAAGTGGATCATCTCAGGATACGAGATCTCATCCTTGAGCGCATTCCGAGGATGCATTTTTGACCGGGCCTTAGTTATTCGGAGGTGGTGCTTATATAAACAACTTCGTGAAAAATCGTTCAGGTATTCGACATCTCAGTGCGAATCACCTGACCTCAGTTCCCAAATACTGCACCACATTTCTCATTTGAACAGCACGGTCTGTCAACGCTTCACGTCACACACACACCGATTGGATTGTTAATATATACTTTAGCAGGTACCGGTGAAGGGACTTGCTAAAAGTTAATTACATTAACACGAACATTTTGTCAAAAAATCCAGATCGATGACGATGGCAACAACAACAACGACGACGACGAAAAAGTACAAAACAAAAACCACTATGAAAACAATTTAGCGTTCTGATAAACAGTTTCATTTGATTACGCAACAAACTTGATGAGTCATTATACTTTGACTGAATTGAGCACATATCAACCAACGGAGATCAGTTCCTATGCCTTTCACTACCCCTTCCCGTTTCACACATGCCTCAATCCGAGCCAGCTTCAAATGTTCCTTTGTTCTGTATTTGACCTAATGCAAATGTACCACATTTGGCTCGGTAATGAAGCACCGGAAACGCAGCGCCTTCGGAATTGCCGTGACTGTGTCCCAATGCAATGGGAGATCCAACAAATAGGGAAGAAAATAGGATGTGATAAATTTGTTTAGCCTGAATGAAGCACACACTTGTTTGATAGGACCCTAACGCACCTAATTTGACGAGGGAAGTGCTGTGAACCAACCTTGAAACTATCGGTAGGCAAATATTCTCTCGTCTCTCGGTTATCAATCAACAAACGCTTCCGTATTTCCCATTGATTTCAGATATCATTTTCACTACCTCGCCTTGACCGCCTATCGAAAGACAGTGATTAGTGGTCCAATGCAGCTGGATGCTCCGAAAGAAAGAATGTATTTTCCATTTTCATTTTTAACCTCGCATATCCGAACAACGGATCAGTGTTTGAACAAAAAGTGATGTCAGTGTATACCTTGTTCTGTTGAATTGTTTTGCACATCGTAAAATTTACAATGTTCCCCAATAAAATTTGATCAGTCACTTCAGAACTACTCATGTGTGCGGATCAAGTGCCAAAGGTACAAAAAAGTCTAAACCGACCCACATGGACTGGGAACTTCGAAACTACCTACCAATATAGCCGATGTTTAAAAAAATGCGTTCCTTAATACGTGTAAGCACCTAGGCCATTAAACGCCTGTCCATAATTTCAGTTTTACGATCCATTTGAAACGGAGAACCTGCCTACGAAAGGTAATTGCACAGTCATAGGGGGTATTGGTGAGTATTCTGCAAGAACGAAGCACGATTTCTGCGTCAGTGCGTCACAGAAGCGTTCAAGCACAGCAGAATAGTCAAATGATACCTCAAAGGTACTAGCCAAATTGGAGCTGAACGTAATTAGATCAACAACAAGAATGCAACAGTTGATAAGATCAGAAGAGAGACATTGTAAGACGTAAACATTTCGTTTACCCTTGTCTATCGCGTATGTAAACATGCCACTTTACATGTGGTACGCGTCAGGGTGTCACAACAACCTACGCGAAGCCAAGCTGCTAATCGAATGAACGTGCCAAGTCGAATCAGTCAATCAGCACTCCTCCACCCACGCTTGTGGCCGAGCCAGCTGTGTGAACATTGAAAAAAACCTGTCCAACATAAATACAGAGAAAAAAGCTCAGTCAGTCAGGCCCCATAAGGCAACAATCCTACTGGAGGGGCATGTTCGTGATTATTCTATTTTCGCTTCAAATAGTATGTCTTAGTACCATATCAACACACCGTCACTTGAAGTATTGTGGGTTTGCACTCTGGTGCACGTTGGCTAGATTACGCGGTAGGGATTGCAAGCAGAGATCGAACGCTCAGACCATCCGCAGAGAAATCGCAAAATAGAAACGCTAGGGACCACGACAATACGTTAACTGCGATACACAGTGGAAAAACAAGGAAGATGTTTGCCTCTTCATGAAACTGAAAGATTTAGATCCCGCGGTGAACTTGAATAAGCAATTCAGAAGACAAACACTGCGAGAGGAATATCTTCCGTACATACTCCTCGAGCGCACGTATTTCTGTTGCTGGATTTTATGCGTACGTGACCGATGGGTGTACACGAAAGGAATTCCTCTCCCAGTGTTTGCCTTCTGAATTGCTCATTGGAAAATGTTTGTCTCAACTAAGTCAGCAACCGTTGTGGGGTTGCGTGACTAATGTCAGGTCACGCAGACTGTCTTGCAATAATTGACCATGTGCACAAAGACGACAGGTTTCCGGTCTTGATCAGCATAGCTTTACACCAGGAATTTTGCATTCCGGTTGCGTAGTCGCACTTTGAATGATTCGATCTATTGAAAACAGATGCTCGGGAGTAGATGACACTGAATTTCTTTCCGGAATTTGTCTTGTGCAAACCGATTGAGACACTGAGTGCAAAAGTCATTTTGGGATGTGTTGAGTCACGCCTTTGATCTAAGTATCATTCGGTTCTGCCTGAGCGTGCGTCACCGCAACTGAGTGTAATAGCAGCGATATTGGTGCACCAATGCGAATTTCAAAAGTCGATTCATTGATTCTAGTTCTCCGTTCACGTTTACGAGAGTAACTATTGCATCCAAAAAGGGGGTTTAGTCAAAATCGAAAGTTAAGTTTAAATGGATTAATATATCCAGTGCTACCCATGGCAGCACTGAACAACTTATGCATTGATGTCCTTCCCCTACACAGCTTCATTCGACGAGTTTTGGAATATAAATAAAATTCGGGATGAGAATAATATTATTAACTATAAGATCTATGAGCAGCAAGGGATTAGGTTTGTTTAACATGATTCACCCACCAGTGTCAGCGCTCAGCTCACCAAAAGTGACCATGGAAGAAACACGGTTATTACAAAGGCATTCACATAACCAGTAATCAAACATTGCTTTCGTATTACCCTGTTTGTCATGATTTTTTTGTTCAGCTAACCTTTATTTGATAATTCAATAGCGCCCAGCTTGTTGTGTTTTGAGTGTCCCACAATTAGCCAATCACGTGCGTATATGTATCTTATCAAGGTCACGTGTCAGTCGACACGGCAGTATGTTCAGTTTTCCGATAAAGCGTTACCCGGCACTGTTGTTGTTCTGATTTGCGAGTTATCGGCTTTAAAAACGGTGCAGCTGTTTGATCCTTCATAAGAATCATCAACAGTGCACATCCATCCCGAGCCTTCACTGGGACTCCTACTACTCATAAATGTAGACTTGAACCAGGGGTGGATAGCTATGAGTCGAACACCTAACCACCAGGTTATTCGGGCTGGTTCCTAACGGTTTGTTGAACACATACACTATATGATATATCACCTTTCCCTCACTGACTCTGAATGGTAATAATCCGTTTTTGCACGGCGACCAATTTGTTTGATGGACATCTTCTCTGTAGGAGCCTCAGGGACCTAAGTAGAGCGAGGGCATTCCGTTATCAAAAGCCTGCAGATCTTGCCTACTATGATCATAATAACTAATAAAATTACCATAGTTTTCGGGCAGCCCGACAGGCATGTATAAACAAATGGCGAAGATACAATAACGTACGTATGTTTTCCCATAGAACACTTTAGAGCGGGGAAGTCACCATTACTCATCCCTTTCGGTGATTCTAAAAGGAACAAAGTTCTGTCAGAACACATCTTGCTGAAACCATTGAAAACTAACAATAATCAGCAGATAATAAATAGTAAAAAGTGAAAGAAAAGTGTTTTGACAGTGCTGGTAAAACAAACAAGAAAAATGGCAATGCACCTAATGCGTGTGATCCGTTTATCTTCAGCCAGTGGGTCCATGGACTGCCTTCAGTTCTACTTACTTTTTTGCTTGCATGCAATTACTCTTGCGAGAGGATAAGTTGGCTTCTTGGATGTCTCCGAAGATAGCTGTCCACGTGTTATGGTCTGTGGCAAGGTCTTAAAACCGTAAAATCCAGTTGATTCGCCAGTCGCGTACTCCGAAGACCGATTGAAGGCCTAGGTGATCCATGTCTGCCGTAATGGTGCTGACCCATGTTGTCAGTTGGCCACCACAGCGACTTTTCCAGTCTGAAGAGGGTGATGGCAATAGGCTCCTCTCCGTAGGTTCCTTTTCGAGTCGTCGAAGGACATAGCCGAACCACTGCAGGCGACGTCGTTGGAGAGACGAAGATAATCGTTCTATTTTTCGATATGAGTACTATGGCATTGTATCTGGATGACAGGACTAAATTTCCCTGAAAGCACACGACCGGTTTCGCAGTCATTGCCGCTCATCAGGTATACGTACCCGGTACTCTTCCGCCCAATCATTCTTATACTTGAGCACTCCACAGTTGGTTTACAGCTGTAATCTCATTTGAATCTGAAATCCATACTTGGGAACGTGTGTCCTCATTCTGAAGGTTAGCCGTGTTAACCGACGAATTAACTTTGGAAGAATCACCGTGTTATTCTAAAAATGGACTCTCCGTCCATGCACGCTCCATTCGATTCAAATGAGACTACAGGTATAATCGTTCTGTATTCGCACACTGTTGACACACGGCGGAGTTTGTGACGCGAACATACCACTTGATTTTGACCATGTAGCAGAGGCACCAGTTGTTTTATTCAGTCCTACTAACTCTAATGAGAACTCAGTTTTGTTTCAGAATCATCCAGTTTTATTAGCGAAAAACAGAATGTATGGGTTGCCGTCACATGTGCTCACTCGTTGCGCACAGCACATTGGCCCGACTGGTGTGGGCTACCACCCCTTGAGGCTTGAGTTCTGCTGGAAGGATTCGTCTCGACTATCTGTTCACGCCATCGATCGGCTGTCCTGCCGTTTTCTCGGTTTCATAAGCCCTGTGGGGGTGGGTGCTGATGCACTGTCTGCCATCGAGGCTAAACCGTCCATCGAACGATACGTCGGACCATACCCTCACACCAGTGGTCGAAACTTTCCACTCTCTTCGTGTGGTCTACTCACAACGGCCAAGTTTCACAGGCGTAGGGAAGAACTGGGCGGACGGCAGCGCGGTATATGTGCGGCTTCGTGTGAAGACATATTTCGCAGTGAGACCACAATGATTTGCGAAGTTGTGGGAACGTTCTGCTTGCGTAGTCTACACGAAGCTTAACCTCGTCCCAGACCTGGTCATTAGGCTGGATACTAGAACCTAGGTACTTGAAGTATTGCACCAGTTCCAGATTTCCATCATTGACTCGTACAGAATATTTTAGGCCTTACGAAGTCGTGGAGAATTTCGTTTTTGTCGTGTTTATTTCCGAACCAACAGACTTAGCTTCACATACAATACGGCTGAGAACCGCCTACAGAGTTCCGGGATCCTATACTAGAATGGCAATGTCATCGGGAATTCGAGGTCTGTAACCCGAGAATTGTGGGCGAGATGTATTCCTCAAAAGTTGTTGAACGTGCAATGCGGTATTCACTCTATGGCGTAGTTAAATAGGACTGGTGATAGAGTGTTTCCTTGGCGGACTCCGGGTCGACTGGAAACTCTGAAGAATCTTCGCGGTATGCGCCGATGCTCGCCCGTGTTCCCAAGTAGTACGATCCTATCGATCTAATATACTTTTTGGGTATTTTCCGTTTTGCAGTACACTACAGAGTGACTGTTTTTCAATGGAGTAGAATGCTGCCCAAAAGTCAATGAAGCTCGCTGTGGTGGATTGTTGAAATTTATAGCGATGTTTTAGGATTCGCAGTAAGGTGATGACCCGGTCAACACAGCCTCCTTCGCGACGAAAACCACACTGGTTGGAGTGTGTTCACGCGTCCCGGACAACAACAAAGTGATATAGCAGGATGGTCGCAAAATGTCTAGCCACTATATCAATGAGGCTGATACCCCGTAGTTTGTGCAGACAGATGTCATGGATACGACGGGAGAGCGTACTTAGTGGGCCCAGTATGATTGGCATATATATATATATATATATATATATATATATATATATATATATATCTATACAGAAGTGGGCGTCAGGCCATGCGTATGGTCGCTCAGATTTTGCACAGACCTTGATAGAGAAGAATAAATGTGTTCCCCTCAAAAACCACGTAATGGACAAGCCTCAGTTGATTGGAGGGAACAAGTTGGTCTTTGTCGACACGATTGCAGTGAAACAAACTGCCATAAGCAAATCCGGTTAACCGAACGAAATGAATAGCACACGGGGGTTGACCAGATGGGAGAACCTTTGGCGTTTACGTGTGCAATGCCTAGAAATTGCCTTATTCGCTGAACATCAATCCGCATTCATGTTGCTAGGGCAGAAAATCAGCGGCTTTAAGAGCAGTAAGAGCGGTAAATTGGCGTATTTTATTTCATTGTGAATTAGATGCAGGCGTTAGGTTCACATTGCAGCAATTAAAATAATAAAGTATCAAATTAATTGTGACACAATAGTATGAAATAAGGGTTATGCGTAGAAAATACCACTTGATTTAAAAAGGAGGGAGGGCTTTTGGAACACAAAGTTTACTGCAAGCAGCCACAATCCATACAGCAATTGAAGGTGGCTATTGTGGAAGAAAGTAGCAACAAACCACAAATTACTTTGATCAAACTACAAGAGTCGTTTCTGAAGCGAATGCTTCTGGGTGAACAGAATGCTGGACAACACTTTCAACACTTAAGGTAATCATAACAGTGTAAATACAAAAAATTTCAATTAAACCGTTCGGATAAATTTGCCATGGAAGCAGACTGGGTGACCGGTTTCGGGGTAATCCGTGCATCTGTAACAGCATACTATGTAACGCAGCAGCATAGGTGACTTGTAGTTAGACCCACACTGCTTAAACCAGTAGAAATATACAATAATAGTTCATGGAACATCATTTAGCATTGCGCACTTCACAGGCACATTATCAGTCATCAAACTTCAGACAGACCAGTTTTTCCATCTTAACTATATGACTGTATGGTTGCGTTACAGTGCCAGTTCGCTAAAAAAAACTGTCAGCAGCTGCTCTGGAGAAAAGACCTGGAGGAGATGTTTGAACAAGAAGGTTGCGCACCTGAGTGTTCCGGCTACCGGAGGTCCGTAAAAGCTCCACGTCAGACCAGTGGTTATCAGAAATTCACCATCCATTTTACGTGGGCACATATGCACTTGCGTATTGTAATGTAGCAAATCACAACTAGCCTGTAAACCAGTAATCAGAAAAATTACCCGGAGTTAAGCAAAACATTGACTAACTGCCAACTTTTCTGACAACTATGTGTCATCAAACCGATATCGACCGACAGAATCGCATTTTCATATGTCCTTCAATCTCTGTACATCAGTTATTGCGTTCACTTGCAATCACGCTAGAAATCACTCATTGTGGACGCGATACGTTCAGTGTGGTAGTTTATCTAACTGCAGAAGCAATTCTGAGTGCATAGTGACAAAAAAAATACAACTCATTGACAACCTAATCAAATCCTCACGTACTCATTTACTGTTCACAATCGGTGATTTTCACATTCCAAGCATTTGCTTGTGCAAGGGCGTTCAATGACAGTTAGCTTTTTACCGGGTGTATGTGTACAATTTCGTGTTTGTTCTCGTTGTCTGCTCATGCCACGGAACCGCACGTTCGGTTTTCCTTTATACGTACATATATATTTATATGTACAAAAATAAAGGAGTATATTTTTCCCCCTTGTACAAATATGTGGACATATCGCTTGTATGCAGGAATTATAAAAACGACAAAACTCGCTTTGAAGTTTTGACACTATATATATATATATACATATATATATATATATATATATATATATATATATATATATATATATATATACTTACATATTCGGATTCACATACAACACGGGAGGTTTTTACTTTATGCTGGTGTTGCTTTCTTTAAAATGGTTGTTGTTAATTACGAATCGTAATTAGTGTTTGTCCTTTTGTCTTCTGTTTAGTTACTTATTAGTAGTGAGTACATGCATCGTGAATCCCGGACATTCGTAATGTATTTTCCCTGTTTCTAAGGTATCACATCAGCTTATACTTGAGTTTCATGGTGCTTATTACATGAACAGTTCACGTATTTGTTCGTAACCTTGTTTTCCCGAAGGTCTACACTTCTACTGTTATATAATCTTTCTGAGTGTTTCATTTGTACTGCCGTGCGGAGGCTCGAACTCCCAGTCTTAGCGTTCTGTCAGTGCACTCCACTATTGGCCGTCATACGTCAACAGTATTAACAGTTCTATTGTCGGATTCGCCCATTCATGTTGGCACGTACTCTTGTTTACTCCACAGACTTAGCTTATTTGTACTTATTTGTTAATGACACTTTTACCATTGCAACCACAGTCCAATTCACGCGTTTGTAATCGATTTATTGATCTTCGACGATAAACGTTCTTGATTTATTGATTGTACCACAACCGAACTGCGCTACAGTCTCGTTCAGCCGCCTGCTAAGTGGACCGTTTTTATTTTCTGCACTGTCCCGATTTTCGGAAGCTTACTGCCCATTGTTCTTGGTTTCTCACCTGGCTGTAAGTCTTTTATTTGCTGTATATTTATGCTTATTGTATTATTTAAAACCACGAATCATCGATAAACACGGTTATTCAATTGGAATTTGTTCTGCTGCCCGTAATCGTGTTCTGCCCATATCGTGCGTGTAGCTAGTGAAACTAAGTTACTGCTAGATTCACAGCCCTAGACATCGGGATAGTCGCAACAGTTGTCCTTCCTATGCCGAGTTTATCTTTCCAGCTCGGTGGCACGGTAGAAAAGATCTACACAAGAATCGATGATATCTGGGCTTAAGTCCTGCTTCCGTAAAACGCTTCAAGACTACTTCGAGACACCACATGAAAGGGTTTTACACTTTCCGATTTTAACCACATTATGCATCTGAACGGAGATAGAGATCTCCACACAGCTCAATCTGACCTTGACAACGCGGAATACTTTCGAGTTTCTTCGGTGAGTCCCACCGTTTTAGAAATTTTAGACTTTCATAATACGAAACTCCTATTCCCCCCTCTAAATTTTCATCCTTACTGATTTTACCTTCGATGGATAAAAATTTCTTCACCATGAATATAACCGCTGCATCAAAAACCAGACGAGGATGCTTTCCCTTTGAGGCAGGATGGTTCTCTTTCAGTTTCCAAAATCTTATTTCTAAATCCGGATGAGGGGGTTCTTCGTAATGCACTTTTGATGGGTTTACTAAGAAGTGGAGCCAAAGGACATGCGGCGTAGGTTAACTAGGGTACAATTTCTGCCCTATTGAAAATGAGTCAGCCAGCCTAAGGAGCTTGGTTATCAAATCTCTCCCAGCATCCAAGGCAGCCGATCAGGCTTGTAGAGTCTCCGAGTAGTGGATTCTTCATTCCGCCGGAATTTTACAAGACTCTGAGGGACATTTAAAGTGAGTCTTGATCTGGGGTCTCTTTTCCAAGTTGGATCACCCTCAAGACACCCATGCGCAAGTGTTCAACCCCCTTCAGTTTTCCCTTCTAGATTAAAAATCGGTCCACTTGGCTGGCTACCGAAAGGACCTGCCGAGTGCATGGAAATTTAATTGAAGTGGGCTCCGCGAAGTCAGCTAAACAGTTTGTTTCCTTGGCTGTAAACCTCAAGGAGGAAATATCAAGGCTTAAGGGAGACTCGATAGACAATCCACTTCACTTAAGGCTCCGTAAAGACAAAACTGAGCCGGAAAACCCACCAAAGTACGACCTGAAACTCAGAGCGATGATTGTTGTCCGGGTAACTTCTCTTGAGGATCAGTCTCTATGTCCGGGCTTCTGATATGTCTCTAATTACGTCTTCCTCCGTTGCTGAAAGCACTCCGAGTAGTAGACCTCTTGGATCGAATCCCATTTATCCTGAAAAATGTATCTCAAATCCTCTAGGTGGTTGTTGTGTCCCAATTCAGTAAACAGAAGGAAGGCTCACTTGTGAGGGTGAACGTGTATTCTGTAGCAACATATAGCAAGCACCAGTACAAGCGAGTAATTGAAGACACGAAAACGCGCAACCACGCGAGTCAGCAATGTATGCGGTCGAAAGAGCAAGGCAACTGTACAATCGGATTAAGCTACGCAATGTCATGCATCAAGTGGTACAATCTGATTGGACGAAACACGACAAACGTCAGCTGTGTACGTGTATGCACGGTTGCAGGCGTGTGTCCATGGTTGCGCAGTGTGTAGATCAAGCGTGCATGTGTGAGCACATGACTATACAAGCCGAACACAACAGTGGTAATCAGGCTTTATCGATGGACATGAATCGCTCGTCCTGCAGCCCAAATTCGATCTCCAACCTCCATCTACTGACCGCCAGAGCAAGAAGATCAATGCACTGGAAAAGATAATGGATGCGGTCACCCACAACGAGATCATGTATAGCAAAACTCAGAATAGTGAATCCCACAGAGGTCACACAGTTAATCCCTTTCCCTATCTTTCCTTTTCCCAAACCCAATACTGATTATCCATAGTGATTCTGCAACAACTTCCTAGCATGAGTTTAAGTGATTTTACTGCAGTTGCCTGGGTCTTCTGAATAAGATACCGGAGATTCGACAGCTAACAGTGGATAAGAAGCCTCGGTTCGTTGTTCACGTAGAAACCTGGCTCATCTTGAACATACTGGACACTGAAATCACAGATTCAGTTTCTGGTTCAGGCTAACTCCAGGACTGCAAAGACAGATAGCCAAAACGTCCAGTTACTTGTATTCGTGTCCTGCGAGGAACCCGAGGTACTCGGTGATTAGGCAGGACTCCAGCAGAGGTCGCGCTCAGAGGGGTGGGAGGGGGGAGGTAGAGTTATCGTATATTTTGACAATCCTATCCCTTCTCCTACTGTTCGAAAAACTCCCACCTTCAGTACTGGCTTTCAGTAGATTGTCGTTTTACTCTCCAGGACAGACACCTTACCGCTTGTTGTAGACCATCGCCCTCCTGCATGCGACTCAGTCGATGGCCTGGAACCTAGTGATTTACTAAGCTCCTTGAAAAACCACACAGACTCCATCCATCTTCTAATCACGGGTGATTTCAACACATAAGGTATAGAGTGGCCTAGAACTAAAGCCTTGGAAGTCACTTCTCAACACTTTCCCCTTGTTGTGAGTTGTAAATTTGTCACTGTCCCCTCCAATGTTCGGCTGCTGACGATGAAATTAGATAGTAAGGATAATTCCGATTGTGGGTCGGCAGCAGAAGTGATCGTTACACCACCCTTCATCAAGTCTCCGGCTGCTTTTGTTTGTATTGTTGAGTCAGACTTTCACGGATAGGCAAAATTTGAATTGAAAAGTGCACAATTAGAGGTGGAAGATGCTGAGGCTACGTGAAGGGTGACTGAAGCCAAACGAAACGTAGCTGAGGCACTTATACGGCTTGACAGTAAGCCTATTGTATAGCAGCCATCACTTGGGGAAAAATAGATGGAGAAGTTCATACCAAATTGTAACGTGAGAGCCGCGGTGACAAAGTTCGTTACATCGAGAAACTTGACCCTTTGAGTGAGATGGATGGATAAGCCGGCTGCTAATTACATTAGAATCCCTGAAATGTGCATTTCACCTTTACGGTACCTTTTCGTTCTTGCGGCAATTCTGAGAACAAGACTGAGGGTTTAGTTAAGGATGAGATTCAGCTTTTGAATTTTTTGTTTCAATATTGTGAGAGGGAAGCGATGAAGGCCATTGGAGGTGGTTTGCTTTATCCCGCCGGTGAAGGTTATCAGTGGGCGAGAGCCATATTGAAAAAATGTTTTGAACAGAACAGTCATATCGTACTGTGTACGGTGGATAAAATAACTAGACCAGGATTGACCACTACAGATTTGGACTACTTCTATTTTCATGCTAACATGCTGATCAGTTGCATAGATTAGTTGGAGCAACCGGGATATTTGAGTAATATCACTTCGGTTCACTCCATTGAAACGGGTTTGAGTAGGTTGCCTCGGTGCATGGCCGTTGATTGGGTAAAAAGGGCCGACGAGATCTACCAAACCGACAACGAATCAGGGTTTTGCGATCTGTGTCAGTTTGTTAGTGGTGGGGCGTGTTTGCAAGACAATAGATACAGTTATCTACTTTGTGAACTGAAGAATTTGCTAGATACATATAAGAAGGACGGTTCGAATCACAGAAGTTTTGGGGTTTCTATAAACGATGCCATTTGCCTGAAGTGTCACGGGAGACATAGCTTAGAGGCTTGTCAGTAGTTTCAAGCATTATCGGTCGACGACTTTTGGGTTTTGGCGTAGCAATTAAAGGTTTATTTTTGTTTGCTTATGTTTAGGCCATCAATGTGATAGGAGCCGGGTGAAGAATTCTTGTGAAAAAGAAGACCTTAACCGTCGACATTATCCTTTGTTTCAAGAGACAAGTATGATTCCAAATCTCATTACATCTGGCCAACTATTTCTAGTGGGTCACAGAGTTTGTTTGGGAATTGTACCAGCTATTGTTCAGAGGCCCAACGGATCCTTACGCATCAATGCATTTCTTGATACCGAGGCTGATACTTCTCTTTATCGCTGGGATTCAGCTGACTGACTGGATTTAATAAGGGAGACAAATATAGTCTATGCAACAGCTCCAACTGGTAATGACGTTAACCGCTGTTCGAAGATGCATTTTAGCTTGAAATCTCTGGGTTCTAAGGAAGTTATGGGTGTAGAGAGCGATTATATTGTTCTGTCGATTCTGGAATAGCAAGTATGTGCTCCCAGTGTGAAAACATTATCAGAGTCGAGTCATTTAAAGGAGAAGGAGTGTGTAGATATTTCAGACACACTAATTGAGGTTTTGTATGATCTGGATGTTCCCTCAGCGCAATGGGTTTTTGAACAACGAAGAGGGTCTGAAGAAGACTCACATGTTCATCACACTCCGCAGGGATGTTTTATAAGAGGTCCGTTGCACTACCGTCGCTAGGGAATGGTTAATAAATGTACCTTACACTGCTTGCAAGATGCTGAAGGTTATTCACAAAAAGTCCATAATAGGGATTTTGACGAGAATGATCATTCGTGTACACCACCGTCATTTGAACGCAAAAGAACCAATAAGGTTCAGAAAAGGTCTCCATAGATTAAAGACGAACACATCAATGACTCTTAGCAGTGGAGAAATAACAACCTTCAGAGCTTCGGCAATCGATTGATCGCCTTTCATTGTTAAAAGCTTCTAGGAAATAGATATCTCAAGACTCCAGAATTTAAGGGCAAATGTACATCCACGATCGTATGCTGCTTCGAAAAAGGATATGGTGCCTCAGGGATCAAGGGAGTGCATATCGAACATACGCATGAGGAGATGCCTGCAACATTATGAGATGCTAAATTCGACAAAACTTGGAAGGACCGGTGTTGCATTTCACGATGCTGCAGTATTTCAAACGCAGTTGTCAGATAGACGTTTATTACAGGCTCGCAACTTTTGTCGCTAGTTTTGTAGGTGTAAATCTGTGGTTTCATCAATACCTGTAACTCTGTTCGGCCATACTGAAGATATTTTTTTACCAAGTGGATCAAAATCTCATCGCGGGATTTTGTTCAATGAAATTCTACAAAAGTGACACCTATCCCGTTGTCCAGTCGCCTATCGTCTAGCTTACCGGCCATACCAGAAACAAGATTCTGTGAAGATTTTCATCTAAAACTCTCCGTCATTGTCCACTGAACTATCTTCCATGTTACCGGCAGTTTTCAGGTGAAAAGGTAAATACAGGACCCGGGAAAATTTGTGTTCAAGTTTCCTACGTGTAAATTCACGGCATTACTTCAAGACTTCAAGTGAAAGTTCCTGGGGAAGACCAGGATGCACTTCGGTCGCTCTGGTGGTCCAAAAGTGATACCGTTTAGCTGAAGGAATTCAAGAAGACGGTGTTTCCCGTTCAGAACGATGTCGTCACCATTTTGTACCAGTTTGCTCTGATGAAAGTGATTACTTTGTTAGGGCATCAATTCTGGTCGGCTGTATCACGGGTGATTTTGAAAGATTTTTGCGTCGAAGATCGTTTGTCTCGCGAAAACAGTGCCCCAGAAGTACTATGTTAAGTGGAAGGACTGTGTCGTCTGTGAAGTATTGATGAATTTAGGTCAGCCAACTTGTCGAGCAATGAACCAGAGGTTTCACACGACATTCCGGTTGATGAAGGGAACAGTACTGCGAGAAACGTTGGTACCCATCGAATTCCGGTTGCGAGAACTTTGGATTTGGTTTTGAACGTTGATATAGACTCATTTGTATATCGTGTTCACATCAAGGTTTAGCTGACTGTATGAACAGCATATTTTGCGCAACTGGTCACAATATATGATCATCAAGGTTGAGCTAGTTCGAATATTTTCCCATGAAATAATTCTTTCGGGATTTGTGCCGGAAGAGGGCTGACCAAGATAAACCACTGGGTGTGGATAATGAAGAAAAGTGGGAAGAAATGAGTATTTTGGAAGAGATCAAATAGGCAGAAGTTGCACAATGATATGCCCATGATGTTTTGAATACAGACGCGGACATTGAATTACACTTATTTTGTGGTGCGCCTGAAGTTGACTGCAGAGCGCAGTCCTATCTTAGATTTGTATCCCGCACATCAGAATCAAGATGTGTTCTCGTATTCACTAAGTCGTGTGCGGCTCCACTGATAACGGTCTCCTCCACGAGGTTAGAGATGACGGCAGCTGTGGCTGATGTTCGAATATCCCAGATGATTAGGAAGGAAGTAGATCTGAGGTTGCGTGACGTTTATTTTTTGACTGATTCTATCGCTTTTCATTAGCACCTTAAGAGCGGTGAAAGATGTTTCGCTACGTTTACTCTGAACCGAATGTCCAAGATACGCGTTTGCTTACTTCCCACCCAACGGAGACACGTATCAAGACAGCGATTCGAAGAAAAGGATCGTAAGCTGTGGTATTATTGTCCAAAGAGTTTGTAGTCCTCGGGAGCTACTGAACCTGACGGCAAAGCTCTTCTCGAGAGACAGGCCGAATCCTTAGAGATGAAGATGAGCACTGCATCCAGTGCGGAGTATTGCAATCCGTTTCAGTTCGTCTTGGATTACTCCGTTAAGAGGTGTTGCATGGATTTTCAAATGTAAGCCATATCTTTTGGTCCTGTCCAAAGGTAGTGGTGGAATGGCTTTAAAAATAGGTGCCTAACAGTCACTGAGTTCCGAAATAGTTTACAGCATTTGTGAGGTTGGTACAAGTGGAGTGTTTTTTTTTTACCGAAAGTAGCTCAATGGAACGAGGTAGTGACGGGAGGAACTATCTCACGCACAGCCCTATGCAAAAAATGAGTCCCATTTTGCTGGTACCCCTAGGGGCGGAGAGAGGGGGGGGGGCTTTGGTTTGGACCAGTTTTCCGGAGAAAACCAAGCATTCCGTTATTCTGCCAAACAAGTACAGAGCTACAGAGTTGACTATTAGGCATTATCACGGAAACGAAGGTAAGTAGTCAGGGTAGCTGATTCCTACAGACAGTGACAGTTGTCATAGTAATGAGTGGTCGCTCGCGGTGGCCGGTAAAGCGAGACCAAGGAAAGACGGACGAATTGGCGAGGTTGTGCTTTGTAGGTCCCGCGGGTTGTAATAGTGGAATGTGAACAGAGGTTTTATTAAAGAGTGCAAGTGATTAGTTTATTGATGTGTAGTACATTTTGTCTTTTGTTGTAAATATTTGTCATTGTTAGTGATTTGATTGATTGCTGTCGAAGTGAGTTGCTCTTATGTGTTCACGCTCTATAGTCTGTTCGTCTGGTGAACTTTCGGTTGTACAATGTAGCATGTTTCATTGGGTTGATCATGTAAATGACTATGTTAATACTTTCTAGCGTTGACTACTCTACCGATGAGGTCAGTTAACATCGTTGCGCTTGTTTGTCTGTTTTGTCGAATTTGACTTGGTTCACCTAGGTTTGCGATGGTGTACTTGGATCGAGTTAATGCATGAGTACTGCATACAAACAGTGTTGGTTTGGTTATCGACGATCAATAACTGGAAGTCAACAGCGACTTTATCGTACGTTTGGGCCCACTCGCACTGTCACGTACGGATCAGAGCAGTTGTGGTGTCATTTGACGTCCAGTGTAGTTAGTCCTTCGCGGTTCTGGCGTCACATGCGGTCCATGTCTCGGTCACCTTCTGCGAGTCCGTGACTACTCGCCTACCGACAAAGCCGAGCTTCAGTCTACCATAAGTAAGTCGCAGATAGTCGGAGCAAAAACAATACCCAACTGCATCCCACGTGTAATCACTAGTGTCTGACAAAAAACGATGAAAACAGTTGGACGCATCTGCAATCATTACCCTGCTTATTCGCTTGACATTTTTCCATATTTCGATCAATGGTGCTACGCATGGGCACCGGTCATGTGAATCAATGCCGGTACAACACGCAGCATATATATATATATATATACATATATATATATATATATATATATATATATATATATATATATATATATATATATATATATAAACCTTCAAGATACTGTGACCGAATCATTATCTTCCGACTTTGTGCAGCAGAACAGTTGTTTTGTTTATCGGTAGATCATGATCATACTTTCATGTTGGTGTTGATGTCTCAAGCAGCACACCAAACGTTTGGCTACGTCATTGGAGAGGTTGCGCCATACTAACTGGACCCAATCGGGAGAGCTTTGGGTCACGCTCAAAGTGTGAAAAAATTGTTGGAAATGGGTACCTCTTCTTTACCTATCCCATCGTACTTGCCTGTTTCTCAGTCTATTCGCCCATTACCCATCCTTTCGATCTGAACCATTTATTAAAAAAAACTGTGGAAATTCTTCATTTCATTATGAAAATGGTATACTGCAAACTTGTACTAATTCGCATTTCGGTGCCTGCTTTATTCTGAGTTGTCGAACGGTGTTTGTCGTGATTGTGTTACGTGGTCATCCTGTCTGAAATATTAGGGTGTAAAAACGTGAGGCAGTCGCACTTCAGAAAACGTTGGACCACAAAAATTCTCGCGTGCAAAATTTCAAAGATAGTCTGAATGGGAACTGTTTCCAGCAAAACGGAGAAATATTCGATAGTCTAGGTATCGAAGCAGCTATATTCAGTGAAATAGGGAAATATCGAAAATCTAGAGAACAGTTCGTTGGACAACGTGGATGTTTATTCCTCGGAAAATAAGACTGTGATGTACAACTACATATAAACAATGAATTAAATCTGAGGAACACGTAGAGTTACGATTTATGATAAATTTTCAGAATGCCTTAAGGGCCACTGATTACGTCATATGAGTGAAGCAATTCGAAAAGAAAAACCAGCCTGAGATTCATTTCGAAAAAATGATGATTTACGTACCTGTGTTCTCGCCTTGCACTGAAGCGATCCCTAGTGTTGATACACTAACACCGTATGTTTTTCAGTGAAAGACATCGATTCTTTTGCGAACCCTGGAATGGAACGAACAACGCCTGGGATTTAGTCAAAGACCACGAATTTCATAGACTTGGTTTCGACGACAACAATGAGCTTGTGTTTTTTTAATTGCTTTTCATTGCACACTTCCCGACCAGCAGCAGGTTAATGCCACTTCGTCCCGTCTCCCGTCGCCCTCAAAGACAAATACACGGCCTAGAAAAGTCAAGATGAGAAATACAAGTTTATGTGAACGTAAGCAGAATTAGAAGAACAGTGTTATAGTGTAGCGGGAACGCTGTGACAACAGAAGAAGATGAATATCAAACCGTTCGGGTCAATCAGTCCACAACCGCATACCACAGAAAGGATGGTGAATATACCGGAAGCGTTCCAAAACAGACGAAAAGATGCTCGCCGAATCGCCAATGGAACTCAGAAAGGATCTGTGGTAATTGGAAAGATAGCCCAGCTGAATGGCTACCGCTTAAGCCATCAACCAGATTAAACGGACCAACCAAATGGGAATGAAGGTCAAAAGAATCAGCCTAATAGTAGCAGATACCCAACCGAAACGGAACAGGAATATTCAGGCAGCCTGGGGATCGATGTTGCTGCACCGCGGTCTGGAAGAGGGACTATATAAAAGACTGTACATTTTGCCAACTGATATTGCTTGCCTGTTCCGATACAGGTGTGTTTCTCGCCCGTCTTGCCTTCATTGTTACAATAGGAGTTTCTGGAAAGCGATATGCACTTACAAGTGATGGTGTGAATGGTGGCAGTAGGCGTGTCCGATAGTACGTTATCCACGGAAAATATGGACTGGATGGAAAAGTGTGTGGAGAAATTGTCAAAAAAGTTGAGACAATAAAAATATGCATTATCGATCAATTTAGAATTTTGGCGGGGCGTTTGTTGATAATAATTTCATTTGGTTCCAAGCGGAGTAAAAAATACATACAGAACACAGAATAAATGCACACGACACAAACGGGAGCTAAAATATCATCCGCAGAAACACTACCTAATTTTTCGGAACATACGTTGTCCACTTCGTGAATTCCTTGGTATATTCGTTCGGTTGGTCTTGCGAGTCCCTTGATGAATGACCTGAGTTTTCCTAAATGCCACTCATAAAGAAAACTTGAGAAATGGTCCAACATTCCATGGTATCGCACATCACCTGCCAGATGCGTTGAACAATGAACATTGTGTACAGCTTCGTCTGGAACGTATGATTGGGACATTTGTTTTACACAAATCAGCAAAGCTCATGTGCTAAATCAAATTAAAGTATGTGTGTCTGAGGTGTGAAAATATGTTCAAGGATAGAAATAAAACCAAGAAGTGATCAGACAAGTCATTTGGTAATAAGTCACTCAAACAACTGGACCTAAGTACAAAAGAAATCAACCATATTCGGTTGCCTTAAAAGGTTCCGCACCACGGCACATATGCTGAAAATCACATGAAGTGGATGCGTGGGTTTGAGCTATCCCATTGTTGCGTGGCCACCGCATGTGTCGTTGGCATTCGCACGTGATCCATTCCGCTCCCGTTGACCTTGCACTCGTGTGCGCGACGCCTGTCTATCCCACGTTCTGCTTTGTTCCACTTTACCAATCACGTGCGGCTAGATGCGCGGTTAGGTCTGTTTGATACATTAACATGCTTGAGCTTGCGAGTAGATAATTCACTCGTTTGCTTGCTTGCTCGCTTACGTGAGTTTACTGATGTGCTGATAAACGGATCTGTTGCGTACTGTTCTCCGAATTCTGAACACAACATTTATCACCCGGTTCAACTACGGCTGGGCTATTCAAGCGGCGACATCGTACACGCCCGCCTTTTAGCCAGGCGTTCAAACGGCTCTGTTACTCCGAAATATACCAGATGCATATACTCCAAGGGGAATGTTTTAACCATATCAACCGGAAAACTTACGAATGGGCTGTCACCTACGTAGCATAGTGATCAGCCGATCACACCCTGTCTATCACTTGTCTGACTGTACGTTTCGCGCACGCGGCAACCGCAAGCGGTACCTCTGTCACACCTCCTCGGCACACGGCAGCGTGCGGTCTCCGTACTCAGGCCCTGTGAGAGTACACGCGGTTGGCAGCCGACGGTCTTTTCTCGTTGTCTTCCTCGACGAACGCGATCGTAGAAGCTGAGGGAGTGTCCCCTTCAATAGTAGTGACGTCTATACTTTTCTGCCGAAAATCAGTGTTTGTTTGTCCCCTAGCATCTGTGGGGCGGAGGTGGGGGGGGGGGGTGTCATTCTTCCTTCAATATATAATCCATCTTGGATGTACTTATCACAGTCAAAATATCTTGCAGAACTTTTCACTTGGCGAATGTATACCTTTACTTGTGTATCACATATAATAGCCGTCATTCGACACAACGGTGTAGTTACATAAAGTACGCCATTATGAAGGGTATCCATCAATTCGTTTACCGTTCGTTGCAAATAAACGTCGACCGGAAAAGGTTTTGTTGGACCACAGTATATTCCAACGGTTATTATGGGTAGGCAGGCTGGTAGAACTGCATGCACCGAAATCGGCCGTAACAGGAGTTTCGAATCCCGATATAACGTTAAACCGTCGACATTGAGCTGGAAATCGACGGAGTCCGGCATCATTGGCACGCCACATACACCGAAGCAAACCATCTTGAAGGTCAGTATGAATATACAAGTCCTCCCATAGCTACAACCCATACAGCCGCGGTGCATGAGATATTGTCCTTGGGTCACGCGGAATACCTGCCAAATGGTAGCTCATAGCGTACAGCACGTCACGTTGTTGCTTCGTGGTCAGCATGGAGGTTATAAAAATATCGGACAAGAACCACAAAGGTGCATCTACACTGATGTCGTCACACACGGTTCTTCGAAGTTGTATCCCCTGACTGATTTGAAAAAATAGGATCATAATTCTTAAATATACTAGCGTGTATGGATGATCAACTCCGATGGGACGACGCTGTAACTTCGCCACAAACGAGGCTTTTGTTCGCGCAACAATGCAATCTAATTCCCAGAACCGGAAGATGAAAGACCAACAACACGGAATGGTCGAACTCGCCGTTAGAGTGTCAACGTTTCTTTCACCATAGGGAACCTTGTCCAAACGGATTTTAAAAGCGACTAGAACTGGAACAATGAAATTTTATTATAACATTTCATTTGTCGCGTCAATTATATATATATATATATATATATATATATATATATATATGTATATATATATATATATATATATATATATATATAATGATTATTCACTGAACAAGTTCAGACTGTAAGGAAATGTTTCTTACACACTTTCAAGTGTTTTCCTATTCTTCTTTTTTATGAATTATGCTTTATTTTGTGGCGCTTGATAACAGTAGCATAAGTTGTAGATCCCAAGAGCTTTCGTAATCCAATTTTTAGTTCGCATCCGTTTAAAAACATTGAACGGAAATAAATGCTTATAAATGATGACCGATTGACAGCTGCCACTTTATCACGTGACTAATGTTCAGGAGTTAGCTGCATTCTGGTAATTCGTGAGTCCTTTATGTTTGCACACAAGATAGCCTTCGAATGTGATAAGTAAACCGTTGATTACGCTCTATAGCGTAATTATACTTCCACGGGAAACAATTGCGGTCCTTAGCCCATTGGTCAGCGGATTCGTCCCTTTTTACACGCGTCCGCGTACACCCAGCCCTTTGGTTCTGTCCCCTCTTGGGACTATTCGTCATGTTCCCCATGAGCTGAATAAGATGTGTCATCCTGTAATTATTTTGGTAATATCATTTCCATAGTTTCTTCTATCGTTCTTATTGTATTTCAAGAAATGACAAATGCTTCATAATACGAGGACCAAAGATGAAGATTCATGGTTCACGCTGATACCTACTTTTTCTAATATGATACCTTTTTCAGAAAGTCGGGCTTTCGTGAGTGACCGGGAACTGATTCCGCTCTATGACGTGTGCGGAATTTGGGGTTAAATTAGTCAAGAAATTACGTTAGAAGACAGCAGACTTCATGGATTAGCAAGTGAGATAAAAAATAATCCGCATTCCGTGGTCATAAACTCCCCGTTTATCGAACCCATTGAAGCCTCACGTCATTTATTGAACGACTATAGTGGTGTCATTATGATGACATATTCCGTATTAAAATGGTCATGACAACGTCACGGTTACGGTAAAAACCAGTGGAGTACGTTCTTGTTCCCGGAAAGTATACGACAAATTTAGGAGATTATCCCACCAATCAATGGAACTTCTTCGTTGGAAAATACTTTAAGTGGTGTAAAAACTTTCTACTGTCTTACGCAAGTCTCTTTCCTTAATACAATACACCAGAGGATTTGGAAGGTTTGAAAGTGGTTGGAAAACCCTTCGAGCAACTGGTAACATTCTGATCAAAACTATGCATATGAAACTAGGGAAATTATACCGAATATATATTTCAGGAGTACCAAGTAAAAGTATCACTTAAGGCCCCTTCTATATTTTATGCAACATCACTTGTAAGTGGATTTGGATGGCACAAGATTTTAATCCGTTATTCCCTGAAAAATGTAAATAACACGGTCCAGTTGGCACCATGTTCGTTTTTGTTATTATAAGTTTGGACTATTGACATATGGCGTTCATTAGGTTATACAATGGTGGACGATTTCTGACTTATTCTTTGAGTCATGGTAGTACCAATTCAGATAGAGCGAAATGGATAATAAGCACCATCACAACACAATAGTGCCTTGGTCTGCATTACTTGCTTGTTGTAGCCTTAAAGTAGCTGAAAGCGTATGCATTTATTTATAAGCTACACACACGAATTAGTGATGACAGAAAGAAACAAGTGACTCAATAATGGATTAAGTGTCCAACCTACCGCGTCAAATTGATTTCGAATAATAATTACAAAAGAAAGCAACGCTGGGGACTACCTGGAATAAAAGTTACTGTTCACTTTCTCTTTAGTTAAAGGAAAACTACATTAATCGTGTACAGTGCATACGTTTTTTTTGGAAAAGGTGTTTCTGTAAACAGCATGTGACTGACTGAAACCCTAAAGGAAACAATATAAGAATGGCCACTTCTTGTTTCATGGTTTTAACCATGCAATTACCCTTTTTAACCTGTTGATTGTACCTTGATTGTACTCTTCAGCAGCAAACAGTAAGGCATAAAATGGGGATTCACGGGTAGAGTCATCCGCAATCTGGATGTATGTACATACAATATGCTGAAATGCCTTTTTTATTTCCAAGGTACCCAAGGTACCCCCACTAGGTTCGAAATCTATGCCCGGATCACGTACTTGGGGAAATGGGCAAATAAATTAACCATGTGCTTAGAATTGCGGACGGCATTTTCATTACGTTACTTCGGATATCCAGGTACAAGTAAAACACGGTAACAGCTAATGGTGATGAACAGTATATATTAATGGACCAATACAGTAGTGTTGAACTTTTATAGATTTTTTTCGCTTTCGATTCGTTCATTTTCGTCCTCTTTATCTGGAAGAGATGAAAAATGTGGTCAGCTAGTGATAAAGTGAAACGTATAGAATTTGTTGTACACAGCGGATATGGTTGATTAAGCAGTAGCCACTGCACTGTATATTGGATTTGACAAAATTGCCAAATGGAGGAACCGCTATTGTTTACTTGATTGTACAGCATATAGTGATACTGCCATAAGAGTTTGTTTTCAAAGCACTAGATTGTTTCGTAGGTCGACAATCCATATTTGCATGTTTTCACGGACAACCGAGCCAAGCTAGTCATCAGTCATAACGTTGACCGTCTTCGTCAATGAAATTATTTACCTTAAACTTCCCTTCTTAGTCGCTCCGTCGAATTTATGAACAAAAATGTCTGTAGTCGAATGCATTGATAAATCAGTTTCACAAAGGTCAGTAACAGAAATAAAACCTGTGGGGAAAAACACTTGACTGTGACGGGCATTGGAGTCTGACTAATCAGGTTACTAGTGACACGCTCCCCTATTTTAAAGTTGTTACATTTGCATCTTCACTACTGTTAATGGTGTTAGTAGTGCGTTTCCTCACGGCTGCACCGCAGAGACAATCATAGAAAATATCCGTGTCCCCTTTTGCGTGCTCGACTTCATCCTATCAACAATGTGAAAAACCGCACGTGTGGGCGTAGAAGTACCGCGACATTTGTGCCCGTTGCGCAAACGCGTCATTGGTTGTCAACACGACGATATCATAACAGTGAACCTATACTCTACCAATCACAGACAAAATACAGGACACAGGGATCGAAAGGGGCCAAATTACCTTAGTTTGTATAATGACCGGATTGCCCGAAATGAAATCAGGAGTCACACTAGCTTGCACTGAAATGTATTGTTGTTTGGCGTATAAAATACGGCAGTTATATAAGCATGAAATCATGAAGGGTAAGCATTCCCACGCGTTATTGATCCATTCGTAACGTGACTGGTGGGCACACACCTGTCAGGCACTGTCACGTGATATGGAACTAGATCGTGTGCGCGGGATACGCGGACTGCGATAATCGATACATATGGTTGGACTGAGATGAGTCATACGTGTACGGCGCATTTGTTCGTGTGCAGAAATGCATGGATGCTGGTTGGAATGAATATCGAACGAATGACTGACTGGTCCAAATTGATTTTCTCAAAAAGCATGTGAATAGAGCAGAATCATTACAGTTTTGTTCCGCTTTTCTCCGACTCGTCAAAACCGATTTCGGATGCGCGAGTGATCTATGCGGATGCGATTCCCGTTCAACGACTGAACTGAGAAAAACGACAGGCGTTGGTAGATTTGATAATTATATTAGTTGTCCCCTTTAGTTCACAGGGGATGAGAAGAGAAACGAGCCAACGACCGCAGCCGACAAGCCAATGCAGGACGGCACCAGGTTGACTTCAACAAGAACTCCGCTAGCACAAACTGGGTTCAAATCGGAAATTCGTCGAAAATCTTGCTCACTACATTTTCGGCGAAATTCGTTTCACTTGTCTATTGAATACCCAATACGGTCCGGAAACCTGAAGCCAATGAGCGTGCAGTGACCTTGAGCAACGACCGTTAAGGGACCATGCTCATTCTCTGCCCCCTTAGCCAATGAGCGTTGAGAATCGGAAGTGATAACGACCAATTAGTTTCACCCCTCGCTGGTCAACATCCCACCCACCAACCTCTGCAATGTTCACCCATCTCCTGGCATAGATTAACCAAGAATCTCCTACGAATACCACTTCCATTCCCGAGCAGAACGCGCCACTACTCTAGGCGGAAAATAATCCAGGCGATTAAATAAAACGAGAACAACAGTAACAGAAATTCGCAGAAAATGGTAACCAATTAGCTCGGCCTAAAGCTGGTAACTCCCCTCCCACCACTATTCCCATAATATCCTAAAATGTACCGTGGATGACTAAGCAAACTACTACCAAAAGAGGGTTTTGGGTTCCCTCGTTTTAACAATCCGAGACACTACTCTAAGAATGACAAAGCCGACGCTTTACCCAATATGAGAATGACCGTAGAAAATCTAATTTACAACCTTTATTAACACAGAAAAATATGTGCTTCGGGCATTTCATTAGGCAGCAACATCAGCGTTCCATTTTGTTTGGTCTTGATCCTGCTAAAATACTTTAGTGAATTAATAGTGTACTACTGACCTACGATTGTGTCATGTCGTTTCAAATTGCGTCCGGTGTCTTGCAGACAGTTTCTAATGGTCCAGCAGCTATTAGACTACTTCTTCGTTCCGAATACTTGTTGTTGAAGCACTCAGTCTTTTGTCACATAAGTTGAAAAACATGGGAGACATACCAACAACGAGATCGTACAAAGCCGTCCTCCTGAAAGCAAATTTACCGTGGGCACCGGCATAGTTGAATTCAGGTGCGGATTGTTTTCGCAGCAACCTTGGCACCAGTGATCGGATGCAATTCCTGACGTTATCATTGACGTACGATGCTAACAAAGCGTTGTTTTAGAAAGTGGGTCATCAAAGTAGGAGAACAAACCAGTTTGTTACGGTTGGACTTCTTTTATGAGTTTCATTTAAGCCCCTTGACCTCGTCAAAGTCGACAAGGGAAAGACGTAGTCGGAAGCAACAAATATTCTTAAGAACATTTGAAAAAGAAACAAATTGTAATTATTTACATTGTGAATAATGCTAATCATAAAGAGGAAAATCTGTGAACCCATTTACTCATTTAATAAAACATAAGTTACAAAGAACGAGAGGTATTTCAAACCTTAGTACGTACAAGAGGAAAGATGAAGTGTCCAACTTCGATACTTACTGCAACGCGCTTACAATGCGTCTTAGTTGACATTTGATGACAGCTGGACAGACTTTTAGGGAAATAAATGTTTTGATAAACCGAAGCAAAGGGGGAATGAAAAAAAATTCTCCAGGTGTGAAAATCGTGAAAAACCAGCTACGAAGTCTCCGTCATTGTTCGACTCAGTGGATCTCACAAAAGCAGGCAATCCACGCACCATGATAATATTATCTGTGGCAGCACTTAAAATAGCCTACTTGTCATCAAAAAGGTAAGGGTGCCTCCCTTGAAGTTGGAACTTAATCAGTTGCTATTCAGTCAATGAAGCGGACACCATGGCTTCACCACATCTTCGATGTATTCGAGAGGATATCTTTGTTGGTCTCGTGATCATCCGTTTCACTGTGAACAGAAATGACTCAGATGAAACAGCACTGGAATGGTCCAGAGTACCATGATTTTCAACGGCGTCAGCAACATGGATTAACGAATGTACATTATTGGATTTTCTCCTTAATCAAAAAAACTTCATCCATTCTCACAAACGAATTCACCAACTCCCGTATAAATTCAAGCGCTTCAAGACTTTTGGATTTGATAAAATACAAGTAGCAATAGATAACCTGAGAAAATGACTGTAGGAATGAGTCGGTAGAACACCCTTTAAACAAACTATACCTAAGTACAGTAAAAACTGATGATATTCTGTAGCTTTCCATAATCGGTATTCGTCCCATGCACAGCTTTCACGGCGGAGCTCATACGGTAGCTGGGATACAAAACAGTGCAGTTTCTCACTAGCCGTGGTTACTCGGTTCTTTGATAGACGATAACCCCTATGGACTGGTGAATCCGTCCATAGCCAAACAAATTTACGCATGACCCTTGGACATAAGCAGTGCATGTAATCGATAGGAGAATCCTTAATCATATCTATGTTCAACGATTCAAAGGACGATTAGGGAACATGATGTCTACAAAATATTGTATTGGTTAACATTGTTAACCGAAGGATATGTGACCTTATGTTCACAGTACACTCCTTGCTGTGTACATCTGCCGCAAGTAAAGTAACTGGCGTGGTATATTTTGCATTTAACAAATGCTCGTGCCGGGTGATCGCAGACACCAATCATCAGTTGCACTTGTTTCCTGTCTGGGCCTCCGTTCACTTTGATCGCTCGCCTGTCCTATAAAAATACACTGACCTTCTTCGGTTGTTTCGGCTACGAGTATACACCTACAATGAAAGGTGTATACACGTTTTCATTATTATTTCATTAAAACTTATCGGAATGTGGTCCACGTACAGATAGGTCGCTTGTAATCTTCCCTCCCAATCGTACTGTGGTAAACACACTGAACTCCAATTTTATTACGACGCCTTTTTTTCCATGTTGTATCATATTCAGAATCGTAACACGCAGCTTTATACTTGTATTGCCATGATGAAGTTCGATCATATGACCTGAATGAGCTACTTGTCATCTAATCTGTTCACAGTTGCAAAGCTCGGATTAATATTGGTCTACCCATTGACCACGGCCTATTCAAATAACATGAGCATCAGAGGACATGTAGCATAGTCAGAATTATATCCACAATTTGATATTGGCAACTATACCGCTACTTTTTTGTTGTTATTTGGAGAAATTCACATATCCCAGAGGACAGTAATCATGTTCATTTCAAGAAGTCAGCACAAAAATACAAGGGAAAGCGAATAATTCATTGGCCGATAGATAAAACTGTATTGTCAATTTGAAGAATACCGAGAGTTTCTCTAAAACTTCCTCATTACCGAGCGTTCATTCTCCTTGTTCATATTCATTGTCTGAAATGAAATTGATAACAGAAAGTTATTTGGCGTGATAGCTGTGCAATTTCGAAACATTGGACGGGGACCAATATTTTATACAGGATAGTGCAATCACAGTGAACACTCATACAACTAACGCTAAGTGGTCCATTTGTTTACAACAGTGTTTGGCATTTCATGGGCACTAACCATTTACAACACAAGACAGCTTTCGAAAGCGATACTTCACCAACTGAAAGCACTGTAATTCAGTATTTCACTACCTGAAGCAATTTCGTCATTCATTTGTTAACCACCGATTTATTGCATTTAACATGCCTTTTGCGTACATGCTCCTTTCACTGCTTATTCTAGTACTACTATAGTAGCACGTTCGTAAATAAAATAATTGGCATGTTGAGATTATAGGGGCAGTTACGCCTAAATCCGTCGCGCAGCTACGCACAATGCGTTGACGACCGCACTACCTACGCGGTGTTCGTTTGCTGATGCGGAATCCAACAGCGCGTTGCAAAAGTGCGGTAATCATGTTTCAGCTGTGCAGCTAATGTAATTGGTCGTAGATGTCGTCAGCACGTCAGCATGTTTCTTTCTCACACCTCAACGACCAACCAAGTTGACGTGTGGTCAGTTCAGATGAAATTCCGGTGATTACTCGAATTTTATCGGTGCCAACTATCCTCTTTGTGCTGGTAGGGTAGATACGTCTGGACGAACCACGCGTCCGAGTATGGTCCAAACACGTGTTTTCGATGACCGGAAATGGTGCAAACCACCAATATGCAATTGAACGCCAATCATCGTTGTCCCTCCCAGCAGCGCATTGTATGGCAGCTTTTCAGGAGCTGACTGCAATTTGATGTGACAGTGTGTGCCTGGCTCAACCTCACGTACCACAGTTATTCGAGGGGTTCCCATAAACTCGCAAAAATCTGCAGTCGGATGCCTTCTGACAAGTCTGTTTATCTGAAAATAGTGGTTCATCCGTTTGCCGGGCACTTGGTGTGCACGGCACCAAAGACGCAATAACTCTACTTTCTTTGAATCCGGTTTTATAGATATGAAAGCTTCTTAAAAAAAAGACAAACATGCTGATCGCTTTCTCCGTCTTCATACGCCTCAGCCTCTGCCACTGAAATCGCAGACGTAGATGACGCCCGATCCGCACAAGAAGGGTTTATTGGTGTGAAGTCACGCGTAACGCCCTCAACAGTCACTGGGTAATTATATTGTTTCATCCAGCACAGCCAATGTCGGCGCAAAGTTCTTTTACCAGGCACATGGGTGGCAAATGTATAGTTGCATGTTTACAGTAAGCAAAGTAATCGCAAGTTGAACGCTTGCGGTATTTGGCTTCTATTATATTGCGTTCACTTATCTACTTTGACCCATTACGCGCCAAGTTGTAATCAAGTTCACATTTACGGACAGACCGGTATTACCCACACACTGGGTGCATCACATAGGACCAACTAAATGAAACCATAATTTGATTAGTCTCGAACGTTTTTCCACACCGCAGTCAGACAAAAATAGTCCGTGAACACGATCATGTGATGTTCATGCAAAGTGCGTGGACGAATGGGATTTGTTCAGTTCTGTTCGGTAGCCAAATTCAGTCAGCTTGACGACTAAAGATGTGACAGTCAAAGGGATACGAGACAGACAAGCCTTGAGTTTGAGAGCTAACTGATTGGGTGCATCTGTGTGCGTGCGCACGTGTGTACATGTCGGGAACAACAGCGAGATTCAGTGAGGCTGATTATTGACCGTAATCGGGTTGCAGGCTTGTGCGTAGGGGAAGAAGTGGTTCGCGATCGGGGCAACACTAAGCTTTGGTTTATCACTTCATCGACGGTGGGTGCAATACGAAAGAAGCTCCAAAGATTTGTCGCCAGCAATACCCGTAGCTACGATAACATTTCGTTTACTACGGTGTCTGCTTGAGAAAAGCGTCAAATTTTTGACCGATTTTCTCTAAGTGTCAGTGGAATTGCAGAGGGTTTGGTACAGAACGAAGTGCTCAATGTACTGTGTTCTTTGGGAACGGGTACAGCCTCGGAGCTTCGAATTTCTAATATCACTACTGAAAATAGTAGCAGTAGTTAGATTTCGGCTTTTTGTGAATTCTTTGGGAGAAAAATTGCATGGCGTTGTCTGCTTGGGTAATCGGCGAAAGACACCGGAATTTGCAAATTATACCTTCGAAGGGATCGGATACAGCTGTCTACACAAATCGGCTGGACTGTTAGTGGTATGTAAAAGAACATGAACTCGTTCATGATGAATAAACGGGCCATGTTGGTCAGTTTAGTATGGCCTTGCATAGAAAACCCGAGTCGAATAGCAACTTATGTAGTATCTGATCAGCGGTAATGTCGTCCATTGGGACAGTGTTTATCGCTAACCCGTTTGTGGTTTATGCTCGCATATTCACTTTGGTCTCCTAAATGCGAAAGACTTCAATGGATCTAGTTAAATTTGAATGACCATTATTGGTTATTAGATTGTGGTTGTTCGGGTTGTGACTTCTAAGGAGCAACCAAACTAAGAAATAAGATTTATCACTCTTCATGATATGTAGTCACATCTTCTTGCCTGCCTATGACAACTAGACATAGGAATCTCGTGGAAGCCTAATACACAAAAAGATTCCCGTGTAATGGTGTGACTCTCAACATCTTTCATCCATCATATGAACTGCCCACTTAAAGGCGCTTACCCTATCAAAGCCAATGAGCTTTCACGAAGTGGTATGTGTTTACTCAGTAATGTCGGACCCATCAATCGGACTGAGGGTTGAACCTGGTTATTGTTTTGTCCAGTACCCGGCATACTGTAATGAAACTAATTTTTGCACGTTATTAAGAACTACCAGTTTCATGATGTTATTTTACTCGAGCCGTCATATGGGTATGATAACTACGCAGGCAAAATGCACTGTAACTACTAATGTACTTCAAGACCTTAGCCTTCCATGTATCAAGTTCCAACAAGAGTGACAATTGAATGAGAGGTCTTTATGGCCTTGTGACGACACAGCATGTTACATCATCTGTAGTTTTATACAGTTCTTTGCAAAAGATATATGTCACATTTGTAAAGAATCATCAGTTGTAATCCCTATGGTTCAAATGAGTGTACATAACAAAATGCGTCCTCGACTAACTGTGTCGTCTTATCGTGCAGTGCTCAGTGTTGTAATACACCATTTAACTGATTAATCCTGATATTTGATTAAAGCTGGCTGTCCTCGGTTTTCAGTTGTTCTCAAGGCCAACGTTAACATGACTCAAATATCCAGAAAATATAGGACAAGCAAGATCGCCATTACATGCATGTCGTAATTAACAAGTGATGCGTGTATGGTTACGAAATCCGAATGACAGAGGAAAGCGGAAGACGGAAGCCTAGAATTTAGGCTTTACGAGCGTCCCACTTCTAGAAACTATCGAATATTTGTGCAAATATATAATCGAAAACAAAATAAACGTTGGTATTCCGGTAGCCAGTCTGAATAAACTACTACTACGATGTACACTAAATGTTCAGTTCGGCTTCAGCAACAAGCTTCACCGACAAACCGATGGAGTTGCTATGGGCTCGCCTCTGGGACCCCTACTTGCCGACATTTTCGTTGCCAAGCTGGAGAATGGGGTACTCAAAGACACCATAGAAAGACTACCAAGGTACTACCGGTATGTGGACGACGTTTTCATTATGATTGACAAACATGTTCACCTAGATGAACTAATGGAAACGTTTAACCAGGCTCACACTGCGCTCAGTTTCACACCCGAAAGGGGGAATTAGACGGCAACATTCATTTTCTGGATGTAAACCTTACGGAAATGGAAGATGGGAAGCTCGTCCGCCAACATGGACAGGCCAATACATACATTTTGCCAGTTTCGTGCCTCTAAAACGCAAACAGAACCTAGTCCGATCCCTAGCGTCTCGCATACGAAAGATCTGTTCCAAGGAAACAGTGAATGAGGAATTAGATCACATAAGACAAATATTACTAAACAACGGGTATCCGAAACGTTTCATTCAAAAGGACATTTTGGAAGTACCCAAACGACCATTGATAATCACCGCCAAGAAAAAAGAATTGCACATGCAGCTTCCCTTCAAAGGAGATGTTAAATGCGAACTACTAGTTCGGCGCCTAGGGAATGCCATCACTCGTTCATTTCCCGCCACTACTCTACGCGCCCACTTCATAAGCTGGTCAATGATTTCTATGAATCTCAAAGACAAAATGCCTGTCCTTTTCTCCTCCATGTTAACCTATTCATTTGTTTGCTCTTGTTCGGCAAGCTATGTAGGCAAAACGACACGGCAACTGTCCCAAAGAATCAAGGAACACAAACCAGCTTGGCTGAGGACAGGAACTAGAAGAACCATAACCAGTGCAATAGTAGCGCACCTTGCGGAGACAGGGCACCAGGTAGACAACGAAGCCTTCAAGATAATTTACAAAGTGCCTGTGAATTCTTCGAAGATCGTTCGCCAAATCACTTTTGGAACAGCGGAGGCAGTAGCGATTAGGCTGTTAAATCCATCGCTTTGTTCACACAAGCGATTTGTCAAATCACTGCAGCTACCCTGGCCGCGATCGGAAAATGGGGGACAAAATCATGGTGACCTCGACCGCGACCTTTCAGTCGTGACAGGAAGCAGCCAACCCACCCCAAATGTACTTTCTACACAGAGTTTTCCCAACCACGAACAACCAACTTACCACCCCTTTTCCGAACCGCAAAACACCTACAACATTGATTGATGAATCTTAATTTGATACTGTAAGTGCCCTCTATGTTGTTCCGAAAATATGCATTCCTATCATATATATATATATATATATATATATATATATATATATATATATAACTGTATTAGCCAGAGGATGAAGTTACCGAAAACGAGCTTGTTCGCTGTCGTGCCTTTTTCTATAATGCAATGGGATTATTCAGTGAAAATTTAGGCTTTATTTGATATACGACTGAACGGTACGATCTGAAAACAGTAAAGCAGAAATTTGGTAGGACAGCAGTAATAAAACTAATGTGGGCAGAAAATAGTGAATAAACATGACAACAAGAAAGACCCGTTTCCCGTTTACCAAGTTAATGGACCTCTTACTATTTTTTCTTCATACATATTTTAAATAGTGTAGTAAACTTCCTGATGTTTTACACTATTATCTTTCTTTACTCAGTATTGAAAATAATTTGATAAGTTTGACAGTATTCACAATGTTAGGCAGCATTCTGGGCAAAATTCATGCATAGAAAGCAAGTGTATCCATAATGAGTATGTATTTCTGCAGTAGCTAGCAAATGTTTTAATTAGGACTTCTATCTTTTATGTAAGACCATTTCTTAAAATGCGTTTTGTTAAGCACATAAGCAACAAATAACTGCATGAAAAAACACGAATTGGTCCACTTATTCGCAATCATATGAGCAGTGCCAGTTCAGTGGCCATACATGTCATAACAGCATCATCCTGGTCTTTGTTGCATTCTTGTTTGGATGCGAATTCGCGATAAAAGTCTAGGTCCAGCTGCAAACCATTTCCCCTGGATATATCGGGAGTGAACAAAAAGCAAAAGCAGGATCATTGAAGATTAGCAATAGTCAGATACACAATAGGCGATTGCTAATTTACTTGACCTTTTCAGTGGGCCTGTCTGAGTGAAAACAATCAAGACTCCACTAGTGGAGAATGAGTGTTGTTCGTGTATCAATACATATGGCAGAGCTGCACCGTAGATAATGAGACTCGAACACCTCAGATACATTATCGGTTGATCAGACATGGGATTGAGTAATTAAACTGTCGTGTTTGTATATGGTGGTGTTTGCCAGATTTAGTCAAGATGGGCATTCCATCGCCATTTTTGCGAGGTTTAGCAACACACCTTTTCTGATGGTCACCTAGTCACCTGAACCAGAGAACGCGGACGCACCAGGTGCCATTCACGTGATAGCCCGCTGTGGACAAGGAAAAAGTACACGTCACTTTTACGTTGGTGTAAACGATAGGAAGGTAGAATAATCGTTTTCGTTGCATATGTATAATATATGGTATAATATGAAGTGTAAAAACCAGTCTATATGGTAAAATGATTTGATGTTAACCTTATCTAAAAAGACTTTAGCAAAAAGAAAGGCGGAGGAGCGTGCTCAGATAATAGAGCAAAAGGGTATGTACAACAGAAATAAAATGAAACAGAATGGTTTAGCTCAAACTCACAATGATCCACCTTTCTGGTAACCGGGATGTGAGCGTCAAAGAACCTATGTCCGCCAATATTTTAGGTTCAGCGCGGTCTGACAACAGTTCATCGAACCATTTGGGATGGTGCTGAGAAGAGTGTTAGGTGACGCAGCTGGAGCCTCCACAATGGTTTGTTTCTCACAGTTAGATCTGGCTGATATAATTCCAAGACACTCTAAATCAGAAAGTGAGACGGCGCCAGAATGAAGGATTTATTTTCAATGCCATAAGGTCCACCCTTAAATATGGCCATACTGACCATATGGCTGCTTACTTCTGGAAGCGGTTTTACGTGATGGTTTTGCGATTTCCTGAGCTTTCCTATCTCAAGGGTGGATCCTACCAATTCAGTCGACAAGAGGGAAGAACGGTAGAGTTTCAGGAGTGTATTGTCGGTCCAATTGAACTGACCTATCTGGAGAGGCTAGTTAGCTAAAATGAAACCAATGAGTCAGTGATGTGACACGATTCCAGAGCAAGCTGAACGAGATACGGTCATCAGCCATAGCCGCCCAGGCAGCACAAAGGGACACTCGACCGTCACCTGAGTGTCCCCTAGGGGACGGTAGCAGGAAATCGGTGCCGTGCCCCCAAAATCAATGGAAACCTCTGTAAAAACCGGGGAATCTGTCATAAATACAAAAAATTTCAAACGAGAGTCTCTGTTTAGTCACATTTCTGAATATTTAATAGCTTGGCCCTCACTGGTTTTAGATGCAGAAATCTCTGGAATCGTGAATGGATGAGAATTCCGAACCTAGTATTCCATGTTAAAAAACCGTATTAAGAAAAAAATCTGACATTAACTGTCACTTTTACCGGGTATTATAGATTTGGATGTTCTGTTTGTTTTAATGCATTCCTGCCATGGCGGCCAGTTTCGGCGGTGGTTGTTCGTTGTCTCCTCTCAGGCTACGGTGTTAAACACTGCACTGCGTTTGGTGGGTTTCTAATGCTCTTCGGACGGTAAATCCCATTTGTTTTCATTTATCACTTCATCTGTAGATGAAAAAGACCCACCGAAAATTGCGTAACTGTTCCAGAACTACAATATGGAGGCGTAGGAAGCAGACCGCAGTTCGCAAGGTTAATGGGGGCGATTTCAGCTCATCCCTCACATGGGATGATGGTGCAAAAAGTTAGCTGCTATGGAGTTCGTTACAAATTCCCAGGCAATTGTTCCGTTCCAACGAACAACGAGTCTGATGGTTTATTGATGACATCGACAGTCCTGAAAAACCGAAGGTCTCATCGGCAGCAGTTGAGGAGCAACAAGTCACAGTTGCTACAACCTCTACTGCTGTTAGGTAATGCACACTGGATTTCTAAATGTGGGTAGTTGTGAGAACACAATGGGGGATAATACGTGCATACCAGAGGAGTGGGAGTCAACTTATTTGGATGCGACCACCTTCACGAAAAGTAATCTTCATGGCGATCAGCAATGTATGCAATAAAATCATCACTGATAGATGGAGAAGTGAAATTTACGACACCGATCAAAATGATAACTACCCTCACAGAATTTATACCTTCCAGCTGTTCCTTCGGCCAAACATGTTGTGAGGCGGGCCGCTATACGAATGAAGTTATCAATGGCCGACTTGAGGATTTTATTACGAGCTCTGAGACAGTTAAAGCTTGACTTGCCATTAGATCCGTGGTCGTTGCTGGGGACACCAAGGAGAATCCAATATAAAAACGTTGGCCCCGGTAGATACGTACATTTTGGGCTAAATGAAACCTTGCAACGAGCTCTGGAGTGTAGACCTGTCACAGCCGGCTGCTGCATTTATATCCAGTTGCAATTTGACGGTATGAGCTTGTTTCGTGGCTCATCGCACCAGTTGTGGTCAACAATGTATCGGCTCTTGGACCCCACTTCGCGGATATTTATTGTTGGTCTATATTGTGGAATGTCCAAGCCTACTGACGTGCGTGAATATTTGGAAGACCTGATACGGCAGTTGGCATCTTTATTATCCAATGGCATCATTATTCGTGGGAGTGGTCTTCGTTGCAGAATTGGGTTGCGGAGTGTTGTGGCAGATAATCCAGCCAAGTCAATGCTTAAGCAGGTTGAGCATCATTCTGGGTTATACAGCTATCACAGATGCACACAACGCGGCTATTGCCTCCAGAGCCGTCTCATTTTCCCGTCAACCACAGGAAGGTTACTCAGTGACGTTGACTTTCGAAATCTTCGCCAAGGTAGTCATCACGTTAGCAGTTCCCCGTTCGAAGTACTACCGGTGGATATGAGAGCCCTGTTTCCTAACGACCACATGCACAGTGTCTGTCTCGGAATAATGCGACGATTAATCGGTCTTTAGTGTAAATGTCTTTCTGAGAGTAGGCCGATTTTGGATTTTGGTGGTGCGCTACAGGTAAACGAATACTTGAGAGCTATAGAGAAGCATATGAAGTGTGAATTTCCTCGCGTGTGTCGGGCGCTGGAGGACATCGAATATTGGAAAGAAACGGAGTACAGGCAATGCTTGTTATATCTTGGACCCGTAGTTTTCAAGAATGTATTGTCGACGGATCACTACAGGAACTTCGTGTGTTTTTCTGTGTTCACTTACATTCTGTGTAGCGCCAAGTGGTCTCCGCACTACATGGACTATATTGAACGCCAGTTGCCCAGGGTTGGTCAGAAATTCATGAGGTTGTGCGGAAAAAAAGATAGTATTCAACGCGCACAGTTGGCTGCACATCAGTGCTGATGTGCTGTTTCAAGGACCACTGGATAACTTCTCAGCCCTTCCGTTTGAGCCCTACAAGCATATTATTTGCAGTTGTGTGACCAGTTGACACCTGATTGCCGAACAAGTGTTTCGTCGCACTCAGGAACTATGTGCTGAGGCCAACCTGTACACAAATGTAAGATTATGAGACAACACTTTCTCCGGGTCCGTGAGACGGAGGGGTCTGAATGGTCAGTTGATCGGCACTGGTTAAACAATTTATAGCAGTAAAACCCCGAATAACTGTCAACTGATCGACCACAGACCGGCCGTCATCCAAAGAGTGGAAGGCGCACTATAGCATGCTTATTTCTTTGAACACTGTGACGAATTCTTCGACTACCCAATTCCCTCTGGGCAGTTGGGCATATTCCTTTGTCACAGCCTGTCCAAGAGTTCTGCCTGCTACGGTCTAAATGAGGTCATGTGCAAGGTTTATTGCTACCTTACGGTGACAAGTGGGTGTTTTATCCCATATTGAACACATGGGTCAATTTATGGTAAATCTCCGAAGGTAATCTGTATTTGTTCCATTTCAGATGCTTGTCGTTGTTGAGTTCTTAGTGGATAACTCCGTTGCAACTGTAGATGAAAAGTGGATGATTAGCCACAGTAAGGTTAGGTGGCCTCATTGTTCTACCAGCAGAATCCAGAAGCTCGTTCGTGAGGGCCAGCCACCACCGCCTTTCGCTGATGTTTACGATGTCAAGGTGCACAAAGGGTTAGGTAAGTGCCTGCTCAGTGTCCATCACTTGTAGATGCACTCGACGATGCTCTCCGCTGTCAAAGACTTCTGGAAGAATTGTCGGAACTACCATCTTTCGACGCAACAGCGACGATGGATGGCTTTGCTAAAAGGAAAAGGTATACGAATTATTGTTGACAAGATACCTTTTTCAGGAGACCGAAGCACTTTTCAGATACGAGTTCCGATGAGGAAACCAAGCGACGGAAACACCACCAGCTGATATTGATCCGTCACCACCGCCTGTTCTGGAAGACATGTCCACCGCTACACTTCCGAAAAAGAGTCAGCTAAAAGCAACTGCTAATGTCAGCTATCTTTGGTGTCCAGTGGTCACCACGTACTTATTTATCTATTTTGTTGACGTGTTCAGTTCCCAAGTCACAACTCATTCCGTTATACCAGCAACATCAATCCCTATTCGAGATACTCGGAGGCACTTTGTACAGTACGTGCATGTTTAAAATAGATTGTCACATTTTCTACATTTGGGAAAACGGAAACAGTAACGAAGATACAAAAAGCAACAGATCGAGTTTCAGAACACATTACTTATGGGAAAACTTTGGTGTATACGTCCAACTTCGGATGTTACATTCATCAATTGCAGCTATGATGAATGATCATATCACTCGGGTTGTGGAACTGCAGAAAACGATGGAGGACTTCAAGTCTAAACTGTGCAGATTTGAACATGTTGCCGGTGCATTGGTGCAGTTTATGCGTTGAGCTATTCCCGTGCGAAACGCATGGGAGTTCAAGAGGTTGAAGGAAAAATTAGAAGATGAAACTTTCTACGGGCAAATGATAACCTGTATTGTTCATCACTCTCTGACTAGCAGCTGCATTTCCTTGTTGCAACGGGAACGCGTACTGTTAGGGATTGTGTACGTCAGATAATGCGTACATTGATCTCCGATTGCTTTGATAGTGTCTAAACATACGGGCTTAAATACAGCCCGACTGAAGTTGTGGGACTGTTATATGTGGAACGGTTGGAACAAATGAATCAATGCCCGTAGAAAACGAGATTGACGTGAAATGTTATGGTGCGACTTTTGTTTGAATGCATGCCACAAAGGTATATAATGGTTGTGCTCAAGGCTACCACCGTTGTTGACAGCGGTCGCTGTTGGTGCTGCTGGCGCGGCTTTGGTTGGTGGTTCCGTGGTATTTTCTCGCTTAGGCCGCGATACGTAAAAGAGTTTTCTCAGATTTTGAAAATGATTTTCGGGATTTTCAAAGCGAAACCTCAACTTTTTTCTGTATTCTTGATGGTGCAGTTACCACCGGCTGTATAATTCACCAAAGCGAGTATCAGTTATCGAGCATGTTTGAAAGATGTGCCAAAAATAGCGTTTCCCGCGCCCTGATGTTTGGTTTATACCGATTGCTTTTTGCACCAGTTGAGCTGGCGCCGTGTCCGCTGGGGGCAACCATTTGCCAATACAAGAATCTGTAGAATAACTGTCGATGAGTATACCTTTCTGTGTTATTCTATCCTGTATTCGTAGACGAAGTAAATAAGCACAACTTTCCCGGAGCTATAACACATTTTATGAATGAAAAGATCCAACGTTGGATTCGAAGGTGCGGACCGACCGAGCTTATTAGCATTGATTCACCATTTCAAGACGTGGCCGTCCAAACCGAAGGTGTTGAGGTCAGTTTTGACTTGATCATCGGTAATGTACTATATATTGCTGATCCCTCTCATGAGCCGATCTCTAACGTTGAAAATTATAACGACATTTCGAAGTGCACCGATTCAACAATTATCTTATTTCCTTTGTTCCAGGTACTGCAAAGTACACAAAAATGACCCATGGTTGGATAACGGTTGTTCGCTGACAGGCCCAGTGCACAAAAATTTACCAGTAGCGAAATACATAATTATCCCCCGTAAAACCTGCAGTTTATTTGAACTCCGAGGATTCATTCCGCTAAATGTTGTATGCGGAATTATGGTTAATTTTACTGTAAGATGGGCGTGCTTATGAGCTTTTACTGAACTTCGGCTATTCCGTAGATTACCAGTATATTATTCAGCATGTACGTATTTCGGTGTTGAAGTCAATGTTACAAGTTTAACGGGATCGGAGGAGTCCTTTTTGACAAGCTTCCGTGACCCTCACCTGAGTGTCCCCTGACCGTCACCTGGGGTTGATATCACCAATGTCAATGCCAGAACGCCCATTGCTCAAAGTAGAAATCTTCAAACAGGGATGAACAACCAGCCACAACTAGATGTTTACCTCGCCTTTACACCCACACCTTCTCCGGCCTCCAGGCGTTTAAAGCTGGCAAGCAACCTTGTTCCTTCGGGGGAAACAGGTCTGCCAAGGCAAATCTGTCCGACAAAAACCTTCTCTTGTACATCCTTGTCCAAGTCTCGTAGCCTAGTGAGCCTCAATACGCTAGCCGCGTCACCCATGCCGCAGCCTCGAATGGCACAAACACCAGCCGTCAATGTCTGAGATCACGGACAGCCTCCGATACACTTGCAGTCCACATCTGTCCACCTTGACGGATCACCTCAGGCAAGTGACATTGGGCTCCTGCAACCATTATTGTATCCCCATGGGAAACCTCGGTCCACAGAGGGATGTTTGTCTACAAAATGCACTGTTAGCTCGGTCGTCACTTCCGAATAATCTTGTCCTCTATCTCTTGGGCCTTTTCATCCGAACTTGCATGAAACTCAACTGCTGAAGTTTAGTAGTCAGCAAAGTAGAAACGGTCTTTGTGCATTTTACAATCTAGCATATATAGTTCATTCCAACTCGAGTGCTACCTTCCTCCGGCGCCTTGCTTCCATGAACTATCACACAGTGGTATCATCCTACATTCCTCGTCACATGCACTCCCGTCCACTGGAAATCTCACGCAGAGCGTGCCTAAACCACTTCTTACTCCATCCTCTAAGTCCATCAGTCCAATCCGACTATCAGATCTCCTTAATATCCGCGCCTTTTCGAATCCCACTGATCCTCACCCGCCACCTATTAGATCGCCCAACTCTTCGTTATCAAATCTCTTTCACCTCAAGCCTTTTCTTAAACAGAGCACCAAATCTGCTATCCAGCCACTGCCCACAAATCTACAGCTCCCACCTACCTTACCCTTGCATCGTCGCCATTTCTAGTTTTGCCCGCCATCCCTAATGCAAATTACAAGATTTTCTCAACCCTCTCCGGCATCTGTTAGAATTTCCTCAACCCCTCCTCTCGTTTCTACCCCGCCAAACCCTCAGTATCTCTGACCCCTTCTGAAGCCCTCCCGTGGACGTAGTTCATCCTCCTTAACCTTCATGCCCGACAACACATCAACTTACTACGATTCCTGCAACCCAGAATCATCCCAGTAAAGAAAAAATATGGCTCCACCCCAAGCACTTCGGCCCGTATATCACGCTGTCGTCCCCTCTCTGGCTAAGAGCAAACCTGCTACACTTTTTCTAATTCTCATGAGTTGCCGGTCCCCTACTAACAGATTTGACTCGCTTCAAAGCCTCGTACTCCTGTACAGCCCTGATCCTGTCCTCATCACTGACGTTTGGCCAACCGATTCCACGCCAGCTGCCCAGATATCTTTGACTAGCTATCAGATGTTTAGTAATAACAGGTGTCGTCGAGGCGAAGGATGCTTGATACACTTTGAAATCACATTTGCTGCGACCTCTTACGACCACCCTATCCTGGATGAGGCACAGGACCCAATATGGGCTAAAGTTTAACTTTCTCACACACACGCTTCTACATTGGCTGTGTGTGCAGACCTCCTAGTACAGCCGCTTCTGATTTCACACCCACCAATAATGCATATAACTACCTATCCGAAATACCCCTTGGAGCTCGGCTGATCGCCGATGAATTTAACTAGGAAACTCCCACCCGATAGCACCATCTGTTTAATTACCTCTCCTGCAGCTGAGCAGGACACTAAACTCAACATGTTCCCACACTGACCAGGAAGAAGAACATACTAGAGGTAGTCTTCACCTTAGACTTGTCCAACATGGACACCACCATGCCTAACCACCTCCTCGGAAATGACCAAAGAGTGGTTTCGTCCAATATTAGTGCCCTTATTTATAACAAACACGGGCCCGCTCGACCCTCTGTTTATCTTTACGAATGGCAGCGACTCACCGAATCCATTTGCTCCATAGAGTGAGGTGACTACATTTAGATCCATGAACTCCAGCTTGCAGCAAATCTGTTACATTCTAAACTTCACAATTTTAGTCAGATCACTACTTACCGAGACCCTCGCAGCCGGTCTGCTGCCCTCACATCTGCGCAAATAAAACGCAAAAAGGTCCTAGCCTCACGCAGAAATTCCCACGATTTTTCTGTCTTCATCCTCCTGCGCAGACTCTCCAATAGTACTCGAAGCATCACTAAATATCCCTACATAAGGCAGGAAGCTCCTGCCCTTCGCCGGCCGCATAAGAAACTCCGGATTTCACGGTGATCAAGAGCGGAAACACACACCCTTGTCAGATTATTTGATACCTGGAGTTACTAAATGGCACACAGGTCAATAATCCCGCCGCAAACGCTGAGGCTTCTAATTCGGTCTTCTCCTCTTCCACGACTGCCGACTCTGGAACTGCTCACACTCCACCGGCTCCCTTCCCCGCATTCACTTTGCCCGACATAGAACTTACGTTCAGTGAAGTGTCCGATATATTCAGTAACGTAAAGTCCTCATTCTGCCCCAGTTTAGATAGATCCCGCCAGCGCTGCTCTTATTTGGCGGGCCTGATGTTGCAGTTTTATTTTTGAATATCTTCAACTTATCTCTGAAACTTGGAATTTTCCCGTCGCAGTGGAAAACATCCAGCATTACTTCTCGCCACGAAAGGGGTCCCCCCTTGACCCATTGAACTAACGACCGAATAACCACACGCTCGTAACTTCTAGACCACTCGAGAGCCTAGGTAAAAAACGCCTCTCAGTATTTATTGTCCAATAATCTGCTTAACAAAGGCCAACAAGGTTTCCTAAAACTCGGTCTTGTACCACCTGTCGACTTGAATTTTTCAACGTGGTTATTGCAGCCACAGACAATAGGAAATGCCTTACTGTTATGACTAAGGGATTTGACCGTGTTTCTCATTCGCGGCTCTTTGCCAAACCTGAAGCCTTTGGACTTTACTCCCCTATTCTCAACTGGCTCTCCTTCTATCTTTCCCATCGTAATCAAGTTGTTTCAACCGATAACCGTCTCTCACGCATCCCCGGTACCAGTGGCGTCATTCAATGAAGCGTGCTAGGACCACTTCTATTCTAAATGTACGTTAATGATGTCTTTTCTACAATACGTCACGGCACCCCGTTCCTAATCGCGGACGACATAATAATTGCAAATGAATTCTCATCCTGGGACCTTAACGACGCGGTTCCCCATATACAGTAGGTTGTAGAACGCCCCGAACTATGGCGTCCCTCCTGGAAATCGGAATCCTCTGTTGAGAAATGCACCTTCATGACCCTAGGCTGTCAGCTCTCTCCAAATGGTTATCTTATACTCAACTATCCCATTACCCACAACAAGTCAGCATGAGCTTTTCGGTTCCGTTACTCGTGGACCCTAAGCTTCTCGAAACATCTGTTTCCAAGCTGATAAGGCGAATAAGTCCTTGGGGTTTGTATGTGGTTTCCTTGTACTGCGCAATGCAAAACTGCTATGGTATATGTCCTATATCCGACCCTGCCTAGAGCACGGCCCTATCACCTTCAATATTTCTCCCCAAACCGATAGAATAACCTCAGAGAATGTACAACCCACATCCACGAAACAGCCACTTGGATATTCTACCACACTTAGCAATGAAGTGCACTGCGCCGTACCCCAAGTTGAGCCTCTTTGGCTACGTCGTATAAGATGTCACCCTCGATTACCCATGTGATTATTCATCTCCTCGCATCTTCTTCCACCGAAAAGCCATGTGCTCAATCGACCATCCCCGGCTCCCTCCGGCACAGAGACTTTCGTCTTGTTATTCCGAATGCTTATCTATGAGATATAAATTCCTTCTGCCAAATTGTTTCAGAATTCGGAATAAACTTCAGTACAATTTCCATTCGGCTCCAGGACTTGACGGCGGGAAGCCTGAATGTCCAGATTCTAGCACTAGTGAGCTCCTTGGGTCCCCCGGTGATTCGATGATTGGAAGAGACAACTCTCCTTCAATACTTGGCTGTAAACAGGGCGGTTTCGGGCTGAAACTTTACCCTTCTGCCGCCTCAACAACTTTTCGGATCACAGCCGTTAGTTGCACACACCCCACGGTCAGTCTCCTCCGTAATAAGGATAGTATAGTGAGGGGTGCTAGGTACTAGATAGGGATTCCACAGAGGGTTGCAGTTGAGGGGACAAGTCAGTTGACTACAAAAACGCGGTAGTGGACTCCTGGTCATAGTTCTTCAAACACCATTATTCACAGCCCGTTTGATCTCCTTTTAGACTAAGATACTGTGCTGGCCCTCATCACATTTTCTGGTGCTCTATCCCGATCATCAGCAACCCCTACCGCAAAAGATTAACTTCCGATTCTAGCCAAAGTTCTTTTTCCCTTTTCTGATTGTCAGTACATGTCCTCTTAGGCACCCGTTCCCTCACAGCTCAAATACGGCCTCTCTGTGACCTCGTGCTTCTGTAAATCCTTTTAGTATTTTGAAGGCCACTATGACGTCACCTCGTCTTCTTCTTCCCTGTGAATAAAATAACCCTAGTTGCTCCAACCTTTGTTCGTACCACAAATTTCTGTATTCTGCGAACCGTCGCGTGAATCGCCGTCGTAGCTGCTCGCGAGCCTTGATATCCCTCACCAATTATGGTCTGCAAGCTTGGACACAGTTTTCATGATGGGATTCCATAAAGGCCTTGTACAACGGCTTTATGACCCTCGGTTCCCTAGAGCTGACCGCCCTCCTCAACTGGTGCAGGGCTCTACGTGCATTCTGCATTACTTCCCGGCACTGGTGACCTAGCTTAAGATCAGCGCTTACCATCACCTCCAGGTCCCGGGCTTCTTTGGTCTGAGCCAGCGCTTCCCGAATGTCTGGTGGCCCAATGTATCGTGTGGGCCGTGATCTTTTCTCATTGATGAGATGTTGGCATTTGCTCATATTGAGGGCCAGACCCCACGCCACTGACCACTGGTGGACCTTGTCTAGATCACTGTGAGCCGCCGCGTCACCTAGCACTCCTACTACCTTGAAGCCGCCGGCGAAAGTGAGGCACGGGTGTTCCACCCCGTCTGCCAGATCGTTGATGTGCATCAGGAACAACACCGGCCCCCGGACCGACCCTTGCGGAACGCCAATTGGCATTCCCTCATTCTCCGACAACCAGTCCTTTACTCTTCCTCGGAGAAATCTGTCCTATGGGCTTCGTACCACCTACCTCTGTATTTTGTCCGTAAAACGAAACGATTCCACCTTCGCTTCAAGCAGTCTGTGGTTGACCGACTCAAGTGCCTTTTGGAACCCCAGATGGCAGACTTCCACTCGTTCTCCTCGGTCCGCTCCGCCGGTTATCTCATCCAAGAAACTTATTAGGTCCAAGAGGTGAGAACGCCTGTGCCAGAGCCCACGCTGGTGTGCAGTCACCAGCTTGTTACTTTAAATGCATCACTGTTCTGTCTTGTGGTATTCTCTCGAGAGTTTTAAGCACCACTGACGTTAAGTTAATCGGCCTGTAACTGGTACATGTGTCTCTGTCTCCACCTTCATAAACGGGTGTGATGATCTATACAAGTCAGTCTTTATGTGGTACGCTCATGTCTAATGATGCGTTGAACAGCTTAGCTATCGTTTCAGCCAGAATGGGCGCTCAAGGCCCCAGTATTGCTGGGTGAATGTCATCCGGCCCTGCCCCTTGGATATATCTAGCCTCTTCAGGCTAGTCAACACCTTTCCTGCGTTGATTTCTCCGTCTTCCGTTTCCGAGACTTCAACACTCCTGGTTGCAGGTAGACCCTGAGCACCTTGGTCCTGTCTACATACCTGCTGGAAGAATCCCAACGGGGACTCTGCTTTTTCCTGCCTCCTATGTGCTTGCACTGCCTGTGAGTTCCTGATCTCGCCTACGGCCTTCCTAAGTGCTGCCCTGGATTGAGCGTAGTTGTAGTATTCTTTCGGATAGCTTTTGGCATTTCACTCAGTGAGTACCTCGTAGTTGTTCCTGCTCTGCTTCTGTATCTGAGACAATCTAGTTCTAGCTGCTTTGAGCTGTAGGAAGGCCCGGTAGCAGCTGGTACTTCGGTACCTTTTGAATGCCCTTTGCTCCTGTTTTAGGAACTTTCTCGCTGGACTCTTCCACCACGGTATAAATTCGTTTAGTTTGACTCTCTCGAGTGGTGCGAAAGCCTCTGTTGTTTCCACAAGCCTGCCCTTGACCCCACTCCACTGATTTTCTAAGTTGTATTCATCTCTCGCCCCATCTCAATCTATCCAGAGGCCCAGTTCAACCAAGCAAATCTCGTCTTTCTTTGAGAAGTTCCTCCTGAATTCATCATGCGCACTTATTCCCCGAAGGTTTGACTTAAACTGGAGTACGCCATGACCACTCTTTCCTATGGGTTACGTGACTTCGAGGTGTTCTAGGTCATTTTGAGTTCCGGTCATTATCAGTCCAAGGACTGACAGTGACTGAGCGAACCTCCATCTAGTCACTAGCTTAATACTTTGGACCAGAGCTTTCCTGTGAATAGAGGGAGTAATCTCCACCCAAATGTGCCTTCTGGAATGGTTTCCAATGTTCAACCAACTTCGGGAGCGTTGTAATCAGTCTCATTAGGCAACTTCCGCCCGGTATTTGAAACCGTAGTATGGAAATCAGGCAGGTCGCACCTTCCGCTCCTGGGCTTCGATGCGGACAAACAGACAACGCTTTCGTTCTGCCCGTAGCCATTACAATCTCTACAGATTGTGCATTCGGCGTAACAAGTTGTAGCGTACTATTCTGTCTATATGGTACACTAAATTATTGTCAACAATATCTGAGACGACACTAGCAAACTAAGATGGGCGGAGGAGCGTGCTATGGTAAAAAGGCCAGAAGGGTACGCACATTAGGAATTAAAACAAAACAAAAGGTGTGACACAAACTCACAATTGTTCGCTGTTCTTGTGATCAGGAAATGAGCGCCGAAGAGCCAATATCCGCCAATATCTTCGGTTCAGTTCGGTCTGACAGCCATTCGTTGAAAAGAACAGAATTGTATTGAGAGAATTGCCAAGTGGAGCCGTGGAAGTTCCTAAAATGTTTTGTTTCTCATAGTTAGTTCCGACTGACGTAGTTCCAAGACTTTCAAAATCAGAAGATGGGACCGTGCTGGAATGAAAGATTTATTGCCAGCCTTTTTTGTATTGCGCGGTGATGATGTTCAAAAAGGTGTGTGTGTTTTACATTAAAACGTCGGTACAACAAAAAGTGTTGCAGGAAAGGACGCTGAGAATCATGGAAAAAGTCGGAAATGTACAGGTGCCTACCAGGTCGAATGCTCTGAAGGCCGTCATAATCTCTTTCTAGGAGGACGGTTATACCACTTCCGGCCCTACCGTCCTGCCTATCCACTCTAAAGTCCAAGTAGAAGTTTGAGATCAGCCCACTCTCTCTTTTGCCTGGTCATAGCCTCTCTTCAGTGGCTGCTATCACACCCGCTCCCTGTGTCCTAGATTTGAGCTCTGGCCATTTTTTACCCACACATGCTGCGCTGGCGCAGGCCGCAAGCACCACAACAACCTCCTCTATTTCGCTGCGCTTCCTAGAAGGAGGCGGCAGATGCTCGGGTCCTGAGCCCGAGCACTGGGACGGGTTTTTCGCATCACTGTTGGGTTCTCGGCGCCATCGTTGATTAGCTCTCTGCCCACCTCCTGGGTTGCCTCGCATATCTCCGTCCCTGGAGCCTCGGTGAGAGTCAGTTATCTTAATCCTCCTCTCTCGAAGTTGCGACAGATCTTTCCTTTAGTAACAGGGCTGGGCAAGGCTCCCTTCATCCTGTCTGTGGGTTATGTGGTGTTAGGATCCTTATTTTACGTTCAATCCCTAAGGCTTTAGGAAAGCTGCGTTCAAAGATCGGTTTCCATTTTTTCACCGTTCTCTGACCGGCTGAAGCTGCTTTATTGCCGTTTGTTGCTTCTGTTTCTCCCTTTGAGATTTGCCTAATAAGCCGGCTGCAGCTAAGAAGGCGTCCCTGTGACCTGGGTTGGCGAACTTGACAAGCATACGTCGTGGTTCGCACTCATTAGAGCCAGTCTCCCCGTTCCACCGACCCAGTCTCATAACACTTTTCATGGATACTTGCCCGGGGATTTCCACTGCTCGCAGCAAGTTGGCCAGATGGTATCTCCCTTCTCTTTTTCCCTGCTTTCCAACTTTCCCAGAAGGTTCCAGGTTCCCGTGAACTACGATATTCCTGTTCCTTCCCAGTGCCATACCACTATTTTTCCTTAAAGCGGTTAGAATTTTGGTGATATCAGCCGTATCTTGCTCCAACTTAATTACCCACCCATTTAGAATTCCTAATCACTTTACTGCGCCCCAAGTCGGCAGTGCAACAGCTCCTTGCTGTCCTGGCTTTGACCTGGTATTCCTTGGGTGCACGGGCGGCGCCTCATGCCGATTGCCATCTCTAATTGGTGCCAACTGTTCTTCTGAATGTTTATGTGTTTCCGTTTTTTCCTGGCGACCTCTGCTTCCCTGGTGGCTTTATCATCTGACCTAATTGGTTTTTCGCTTTGCGGGCACATCCTGCTGAGTTTATCATACTCACAGTATAGCTGGTAGCACTTCTTGCTTTCTCCCAGGCACTTCGTGTGGAACCATCTTTGATAGGTATCACACTGAATTCCCGCGGTGCCTGCCGACATATTCCCGTCAAAACAGCGGGGCTTTCAACACCGTTAATCTACCTCATCTGTTCCTTCTGGTGTTCTACAGGTTACGGGTTTTTGTTCGCAATCTTTCCCATGTTGCAAGTATAACCGAAAACGAGGGGCGATATCAGTAGTCTGGCTAAGCTGGAGAATATCTAGTAGAGCTGCCTTTGGATTGAGATCAACCAATAACGAGGAGGATGACCGAATGTTATGCCACGACAAGCCGGCCCATCTTGTGGTTTTTGTCGCTGGACAAAGTCGTTTGTCGTTAACTGCTTCTTTCTTCTTTAACTTGGCGTTACATCCTTCTGCACGGTGGTTCGTTTTTCTGTTTCTATCAAGTTCGTGTGCTATTTCCTTCTCTCTGCCTTCCAAGCAGCCCAACGACGTGGTGTAGCGTCGATGTGTCCCCCCCAGCCACTTCAAAACATAAGTAGCACATAACCTCACCGGTGATAATGCACTAATATCAACTGCCACTAACATGTCTGGAGCCCGGACTTTTGAAGCAGGACCTTACTTCTAGCTAGTCTTCAAAATCTCGTCGTGTAAGCATCTCTTTTTCGAGAAACCTCTCAAACCTTGGCAAGTCATATAGCCCACAATTCTCTCCTTGCACAAGCCCTTTCCATAACACTATCAACTGCTACCAGTCGCTCTCTATCTCAAGTAGCTGTCCTTACCGTTCAGCTCATAAATGTCCCTCGTCCCTGTACTCTGTTCCGTGACATCCATAATCGATTTGCGTGTATCTGTTCTCCCTTAGGTTGGCTTATCCCTGACTTTTTTCTCAATACTAATTCACGCTAGATCTCAGGATAGTCTGGTTTTAAATTCTCACCAACTTTCCTTTAGGTTTGTAGCATAATAGTAAGATCTAGATCTTGTCATTGTATTGGCCTAGTTTCTTTCCTGCTCATTCTATCTTGCACCCAGGCTACTCCGTGACACTGTTGTTACATCTGTCCCCAAATCCAAAGCTGGCACAAATGCCAGATTACAGCCCCTTTCCACTTTTTTAAGACCTTACCGACCATGGAACTTCTCCGCTTATCCTATCTTATGAGCAACAACTCAGAGCATTGTCTCGCTGGATTAAAAAGAACTGTACAGCAGACACCGTTTGATATTTGCACCACACCCGATTGCTCTCCTACTGGCCTTGCTTTCTGGAACTCCCATAGCTCAGCTACCAGATCATTGACTGTTCTACTGGTGGCACAGCCACAACTCATTCTAATCCCATCCGTGCGGGACGCGATCAGATCCACTGCTTTGACTGGCTCTCATCGGAAGTGCATGGCATCGGCAACGATGTGCTGGCGCAAAAAGGTTGGGGAATTTCGCCCTTTCTCACCAAAAACAACTTTCAGGTTGAGCATCTAGCGCACGGCTAATCCCACCCACAGGCACCATTTACGGATTACGAAACTCAACCGTTAAGCCCGCAGTGCCGCCGCCAACATGTCATTCGCCCCTTCATCTCCAACGACTGGTTTTCCACCGAGATGGATCTCAATATTGGGAATGCAACTTACTTTTTTTTGCTTGGCAAAATTTATCACTCCAGGTACGTACTAAATAGCTTGTTGCCTTAAATCCCAACAGCTGAGCCTCTCCTCTCCTTGGCACACTGTAATTTCCTACATAATTACCTACCGATTTTGTCAGGCACCTCACGGCCTACATCCTCTGCGTCTTACGTACGATTACTCTCCTATCCCTTCCGTAAACCTACCCATTGGCCGTATAAGATCTAGCTGCTACTATTCATTCACTGGCACATTTACTGTTGCTGTTCACTTCCTCATCAAGTCCGAAAAATGACGATCTTCCCGAAAACATATTTCGTAGTTCTCCAGAAGCTGAGAATGTGCTAAGCGGTTATTCGCTCTCTACATCAGTCCAAATGCTGGCTTTCACAGTGCCCATCGATCGCTTTATTCTGATTTCTGTCCTCCTCGACATCTTCTCGTTCGTGTGTCTTGGATATATTTATTACACAGCTCTGTCGGTGTCATTAATTCAAGGCCCCTATAAAAATGGTTATCAAAGCTGCACACCTATCGTCCACCCATAATAACATAGCCATTGCATGATATTCGTTCATGCAGTCACTTCTCAACGCATTCCAAACTGGCTCTTAGTACAACTACCACTTTTGTGCTCATATACCATTAGCCATCCGTTATACAACATAAACTTCTGGATGCTTACCTGTCCTCCGTTGGCCTTTCTTTCAACACTGACAGTCCCTCTCTCCAATAAAATGTGCAACCAACTCGCTTCGCTTGACTAATTCCATCTGATTTGGCATGTGTACAACTTCGTAAGTAACCAGCATCAAACCCTACCGCTACCCCCGGAGCTTGATTTTTCTCACGCTATGGCCATTATTACGCCTCAGCCTTCTCATTTGCCTGTCCAGCAGCTTAAATCACATTACCGTGACATAGTACACCTATTACAGTGTCTAATAAAAGGTGTGTACCTATCACTCATCCATTCTACCATCTCCTCATCAAACTATGAATCCTTGTAATAGCTGTACCTAAGCTCATCCCACATTTCAGTTCAGTTCAGTTCAGCTTGCACAGGACAGGAAACGGCCACAGCCATTCGAGCGTCTAGAATTCCTTCGATGGTATGCACACCAGTTATGCACCCACCACTGCCGAGTGTATTTCGTCGAATCCCCGCTAAATTGAGAGGGCAACGGAAAACCTCATTGCACATCAACTGCAAGAGACAGTATACATCGCGAGCGTCCACAGTGAAGTATAATTTATTTTCACCCCGTAATTTATGAACCAGCGCAACGTAAGCAACCGTTCGAGTCCCACCACATATAATCCTCCGGCCTTCCCTCTTAAGTCAATTTAGTTGTCTTTCTATCCACTAGTACCGAACCTCCGCTCTCTATAGCCATATTCGCAGACGTTAATATTTCTGTTCTGATCCCGTTTTTCGTGTCCGATTCACTGCAAGACACTTTTGGGCAATGCGTAGCTAAAGTCGCACGGATCCCGAAGTCAGAAGGCGGTTATTCGTGAAATTCTATGATACTAGATTATTGAATGAACAATGACACGAAACAGATACAAACCACAATTATGCGAACCCAAGGACTCAAAAACGAGAACCAAATTGCGACTTGCGAGAGGAGCACATTCGTCAGGCAGGTCCAGAACAAGGATATGACAAGGCAGCGTGCTGCACGCGAACACATAAATGTCGGTTCATAAAAACATACAGTGCATAAAACAAGTCAATAGTGTAAATGAGTAAGCGACGTTGGGGAAAACATGGAACTGCAGTGTTGTTTTATTTCGGGGGGGGGGGGGATTTTCCAAGATCGTATCTTTGCCTTGGGCCTCCAAAATATAAAGGTAAACGTCCTTGTCGCATTTCTGTTCGTGATCATAAAGTCATAACATGAAATTTTCGTTCAGTCACATCACCAGTAAGGCCCTCAAAATCGACAATCTTTCAGAAATGCAAATTGGGACATTCTACCCACCATCCTGCGTAATCAGTCCTGAGATGAATTCTCTCTAACATTTGGTCCTCAGCTGGAGTCGGATGTGATGTACTCTAGCTTATCCTTCTCTCTAAGCATCATCTCTCCCAAGATAATCAGCAACGAAAAAGTGTAACGTAAATTCGAGAAGTTGCAGCCTGCCTACGAAAGGACCAACGACCTCTCCATCTTCCTCTGCCCCAGCCACTTCTCATGCCAACTACTAGGCAAATGGGAGAACAGGCTGGCAAACAAGTACTGTATGCTGTCAATCCGCCGAATTGGGTAGCCTACCTCTCCGGCCTTAATAAAACCGGAAACCTTCGCTGTACAACGAAAATAACATATTCGTTCCTATCGGAGAACATATTCATCAGCTCACCGCAGTTATTCACTGAGTCATCCTACAGTTCCTTCTCTTCTGCCTCCATAACAGACCAAAGCAGTCCAGGATCTCACCCCGTTGACTGCCAATAACTTATGAACCGTAGTATTCTCAGCCAACAAAGTCGGCAAGCTGTTAACCACCACCCGGCCCCTGGCCCGCCCTTGACCAGAAGGTATGCCTCCAGCTCTGTTTCGTCTTTGCGGCCCGGACATTGTGATGCTTTAACTGAATTGATTTAAACTCCCCATGTCAAAAGCATTTTCTCATGCCAGAAGAAAACCTCCTTTATCTTGCCCCTTCATAACAAGGGTGCCTTACATGATCCTGCTACTTACCGCCCCAAGAACCACACCTCCTTTGTATCTAGAATAATTGAATGAGTAGCTGAAGATGAGATTATCAATTTTATCCTCACCCGTGGGTTAAAAAATAAAAAAACAAGGCTTCCTAAAGTCTAGGTCCTGTCTGACCTCCCAACTTGATTTTCCGAATCAAATCACAACTTCGGCTGAATCTGGAAAGGCTTTTCTTCGTTTTCTTCCTTAATGTGACAAAAGTGTCTGCTCGCGAGCCTCATGCTCAATTGCCAACCAAGGTTAAATTTTACGACACAACAGCTCCACTCTTTTCTTCATTGTCATCCTACCTTAGCATGAGATAACAAGAAGTAAACACCGAGGGCTACCTCTCAACACCCCAGCCAGCCACAAGTAGTGCTATGCGGGGCAGTGCGTTAGGCCCACTTTTGTTTCTCTCTAAATTAACGACGTATTCAAGGTAATACGCCATGGCACCGCGTTTTTATTCGCCGATGACACCAAAATTGTATATTCCCTCGAAACCATACCCATACCCTCACCGAGATAGCTGACGACCTGAACTGTTTTGACATATGAAGCAACACTTAGAAAATGAGTTTCTCCGCTGCTAAATGTGCCATTCTTACGTATAAAAGTCAAGTTCCTCCTGAATTCCTCGCCTTAAAGGGCTCGTATATTTCTGTCACTCTTCTGGTACGAGATCTCGGCCTACTATATTCCAGCACGCTCACCTTCCAAAAACAAGCCACCTACCAGGTGACTAAAACAAAGAGAACAATATCCCCCATCTGCAGAAATTTCAGAATGCCCGACAGCTGGCCTTTGATCTTTTAGTCCCACGCCAGATGGCAGCTCGAGTACTGCCCTCTGGTATAAGCAGACATAGGCAAACCTGACAGACTTGCGATCAAACGAGTTCAGTGATCCTCCACTAAGCTCAAACGGCTCATTATCTCTCTTGAATTACAAAGAGAGATGTGGGCAAATTAGACTTGAAGCTTACGACGTGTGAAACTCAATCTTTACCTTCATTTAGCCTTCTACATTCTGGAGCGCATACCTTCATCGCTGATCTATGTTTCGCCCAAGAAGCACCCTACCCTCTTTGTGACCAAAGTCGTAATACTAAAGTTCCATACTTCGGGACGAACTGAGAGGAAGGTTCTTCATCACTGTCTATTCTCGTATTTGGAACAGACCCCCGAAGGTAACCCAGCCTGCCAGACACTAGGCCGATTCAAAATTGTCCGTACAAAATATTTAGATGTCGCCAGAGTACCACTATTAACCCATACGTACACCGCACTGGAAGAAGCTTATGAGAGTGACCTGGATTTTCGAATAGATAAAGAAAGTATGACCCGGTTAACATCCTTTACAACGTCGACACCACCTACCCCATGAGCATTCTCCATCGCCATCACGTTATTATCCCTTAGAATGACTTACATTACTGACACAGCTCTTGTTAGATTCTCCGTAGTTCACGTGCTCTGACGTCTCCTATCTATCTCCATCACACTTAGTTTGCTTTACTCGGTCCGAACTGACCCCCTTTCCCTTCTTTATTTTGCTTTAGAGTTTCAATGCTTAATCCGATCTCGGACACCGCGATTCACCACTGAACCATCATCCTTATTCCTAGTTTTGGCCATTATTTTTGTATTCTCATTCACTCTCAATGACTCATAGCCCTCATTCTTCCCAAAGTAGTCTATGTCTAAATTACTAGACCTATCCTTTCACCAGTGACCGTTGATCCTCAGCTGAAAGCGTCCTAGACTGCGTCTCTCTATTTCTGTTCCTAGACACCAACCGGCGCGCATCTCCCTCTTGATGTCTTGGAATGATCCGGAGATAATACTGACGAAATATCTGGCCCACACTTCCGGCTGAAAATCTGATACCCGCCAATCATTCCACCGCTAGCTCATCTGCCCTGTTCTCCGGGATCCCTTGCAATCTCCTGGACTACTCTATCTCCGCAGCTATGTGACCTCGACCAACACCCCCTGTGCAAATCTCACCAGTGCTGGGAGCGGTCAGATCCACCACTTTTTCCGCTTCAAGTCGGACTTGAAGGAAGTCTGCAACGATTCGAGGGCGCAACTAGTCTGATGGATTACAACTCCTGCCTACAGGAGAGTGGGGTAAGTTCCGACCTGGCCTGATGTAATGCAGACATCAAACAGCTGACAGAAAAGCTTCTGAATTAAAATGGAACAAAAATGTCTTGAAAGTGTGCGTAATGGGAGTGGCTTTTATTAACATATATTCTTTATTTTTGGTGAATCTTGTTTTTCTCAGTCAGATCTCGGTAATTAGATCTCCACTCATTGGCTTAGCCGTTGCTGATTGTTGATTGGGTTAGTGGTCATATATAACCTGTTGCACGAAGTTCAGTCCCCACTTGCCGTTCCCTGCGACGCAGTTGCCGGCTGTTCAGTGTGCAATGGGGGGTTCGGCCCAGTTCCCTAATTTGCGTTCGATTTTCGGAAATTCCAACCAACCAGTTTTTATGTATACGATTGGCGAGCAAGGGGAATGATTTCACTCATTCGGGAGGAATGCGTACACTCTCTGGCTCGATGACGAACGTGGAAGACTACGTGACTGTTAACATGGTCCCTATGGGGCCACCCCATTTTGATTACCGTGTTGCTTCTCTGAAGCCATTTTGTTGTTGCCTTTTCATTTCTCTTGTATGTGAGTCCCGTTTCACGTGCGCAAGCCTGGGAATACTAGCTTCATATAGGGGGCGATCATTTGCGAGTTTTGGCTTGGAATATAGAAAACTCCGTGCTTTGTTAGACATTTCGTGGAGATCGACTGACGTTTAACAGCTTCAGAAGATGAGAAGTAATTAGCATTCAATTCAATCCGTTACCCATATCACGTAAGTTACCGTACTGAAAGCATTGGTAGCAGGAGCGCAGTTATCTACTATGTTCAGACAGGAGGATCAGCTAGTTAGTTCAGTGAAACTTTACTGCTAGATACATGGAAGAGAGCTCGTACTGTGGGACATAACTATATATGTATATAAATATATATATATATATACACATAAATATATATATACAGACGAAGGTAACAAATGTCATGTTGCACTTATCTTTGGTCAGGTAAGTACCGTTTTGGAGTAAGTGGTATATATATATAAATATATATATATATATATGCGACTACGGTCATATATATACGTATGCGTATAATTGTGCATATATATATATATACATATATATGTAATATCCTTCGGTTACGGTGGACGCGAAACACCCATCACTTACGTAACTCATTACGCCAATGGTGTACACGCGGGTAGAAAACACAGTTTAGGTATTCTGGCAGTTATTCTTTTAGCCAAACTTCACTGGGTCAGATCACATCGCCCAGTGGTCCTTCGGAAAGCGCACCCCCACTAGGGGCACATTTTTCTTACAAAATAGGGATTTCGGGACAATGATAAGTCAGGACCATTTTTCCAAATAATAATTAAGAAACAATCCAAAGTTTTCAAAATATTTCACACATTTTTTGCCATTGCCAGATACGAATCGACACCCCAGTTCAATTTTAGAGTCCGCTATACAACAATGATGACCATTTCCTTGATCAGGACATTTTTACCAAGGAAAAATCGCCCATTTTTTTCTCTTTATAAATATACCAGGTAAGTCACTCAAAACCCAGCAAGTAACTCGTAGTTCAAAATAAACCTGGCAGATCAATTTCTCGTGTTTCGAAATTGGCGCTCCAGAATTCCAGGATTACGCGCCAATTCAAAAATATCCAGGTCGGAACTTACCCCCGTACCCTGCCTACAGTAGCCTTTTTCAGGCTGGGTGTCCAGCTCAAGGTCAGCCTCACTCACTAGCTGCGGTTGCGGACTGAAAAGCCCAAAGAAAAAAACACCATTCATATACTCAAAATGCTGCAAATATGCTGCTGACTCCTCCAGCTAACATAGACGCTTCGTCGTGCCAGCTTCCAAATTCGCCTTCATAAATTATTGATTTTTACGCTCGGCAAAATTTACTTCCTTGGGTGCATAATTATCACACACTTAAAAACACCTAAACATTCTTGGCTTGTTGGTCCCGGCTCACTTCCCCGCGATTTCATGCTAAACCATTCACCGGTCTTATTCGTAAACCTGGCTATCCTCCAAGATTAAACTCACGCCTTCTCGATACTTTCACCGATATACTCAAAAACTGACGCATTTATTGCCTCCATTCACTTCCGCACCGAAATCTTCGAACAGTACGTGACACTGCGAAATATATCTCCAGAGATTCCAAATAATCGACTCTTCTGTGATTCAGAGAATTTATTGTTGGCACGAGGAGCCTGAATCGTATGTTTTTGGAAAATCCACTTGCATTCTTTACATCGAAAAGTCGGACGCCGCGAGCCAGATTCAAGCCTGCGACCCTCCGCATACCGGGCAGATGCTCTACCAGCTGCGTCCGACTTTTCGATGTGAAGAATGCAAGTGGATTTTCCAAGAACATACGACTCAGGCTCCTCGTGCCAACAACACATTCTCTGAATGCACTTCAGTGTCCAATGGATCACGTTCATCTGTATGCTGTTCGTCTCATTGGGAAGTGACCGACAAGGCTAGCCCAATGATTAGAACCAGGATAAATACTGTGTATCTTTGGAATGGTGGTTCGCGAACTATCGATTACTCACTAGCGTTATTCACACCGGACTGTTCGGACCGCGATAGCTCAGCTGGTAGAGCATCTACCCGGTATGTGGAGGGTCGCCAGTTCGATTCCGGTTCGCGGCGTCCGACTTTTCGGTGTGAAGAATGCAAGTGGATTTTCCAACGTCATACAATCCTGTGATTGTTTGCCTTTTCTGTCAGTTCCGTCGTTTATCCACCTGGGACTGTTGCATCCCAATTTTCTCGTTTTTCAAGGTGTCATGTCCCACATATGCGCATCTGATAGTATCTTGTACCGCGGAGTTCTGTTCTGTCGCCATCAAGTCGTCCACCTTCAGTAATGAACGTAAATTGGTAGTCTTTCACCCTTCACTTTATCATTTTTGCCAGCTGAATCTTTCCTACTGTTGTAGTTGAGAACCACACACCGATTTTTTTCCAGTTCCCAGTTTCATGTTGATGCATTATATTCCTTTCTTCTGAAAGCAAACGATCAGTTCAGGGTCTACGTGATTCTATCCGGCCACTTCTTTCCCTATCGTTTTGTCAACCACGGTCCGGGTGTGTAGTCCATTTGGTTTATCGTACACTGCGCCCATATCCGGCCGCCGAACTTTGTAAGTCTGCCCATCGACTGTTTTGTGTACTTCTTTTCCGGTGCTTTATTCCGATAAGTAGTTTCAGACACTCCCTTGCCTTGATCCACTCTTTTCACCACGTGTAGTCTTTTGTCAAGAAATATCGGTATGTAAGTACTTGCCTATCATTTAGCCAATCAGCCCTCTTGCGAGCCACGTTTCTGCCACTATCGTAGCTACGCACCAAGCATCGATTATTTGCCAGTTCCCAGTTTCATGTTGATGCACTATATTCCTTCCTTCTGAAGGCAAACAATCAGCTCAAAGTCTACTTGTTTCTATTTGACCATTTTTTTCACCATCACTTTACTACCACAGTACAGTTTGTTTCCCTTTTTTATACAACTGGCTCAACCGATATACGGTCACTGAACTTCACCGCTGTAATCCTCAACTGATTTTTGTTGTTCCTTATGTGTAAAACCACCTTGTTTCCATCGTCTGACTTTACATCGTGACCCCCCCCCCATACACTGCAAAACTCTACTCCCTGATAACCTCTCCTTCGGGAAAGTTTCTATTTCACGATATCCATGTATTCGTTAATCCAGTCTGCTTCTCCGGCAGGACAGTCTTCCTTCCATAGGATTTGTGTGAATCTTAACTATCCCTCATCTACTCCACACTTCGGCAGAATAATAACACCCTATCTTCTGCCCGCTCGGCCACCCGAACGTGAGTTTGAATTTCCCGGGCGGACTTGAATGCTTTCTCTTACATTCACTGGTGTTCGCATAATTGTGCAATCCTCCTGAAACTCTGATTTACTTTTCAACTGTTTTGTTTGATCCTGCAATGCAGCATGCTTCGGATTTATCCGAAATAAACTGATTTTGTTATTATTAATAAAATGTTGAGACTACTTTTGGCACTCGTCGTAGAAGAAGAAAATCTGGTCACCAGAGATGAAATCATGGGTGAGTAAAGGGCGACTAACATCGATCTCGCAACCTGGGCGATGGATATATATAGAACAGTGTGCCGTGGATATCACCCGTGGTTCTAATGGCGGAACCTACGGTGGACTATCGTTTGGATTTACCCAGCTTGGAGCTATTGTCATTTTCGGGCTTCCCTATCTGTTGGAGGTCTGTGGAACAGTTTGAATGTCATGCCGGAGGTAATATTCGGGGCCACGGTCAGCATTCACTTTATATGATGCCTTGCTGCAAGGGACCAGCAAGGGATGCGACGTCCGAATGTGTTATGTAGCCTCCAAAGGTGGCATACAGTGGGCTAAAGAAGTCCCAAAATATTTGTACTCACAAGGTCACGTGGTTGCCCGTTCAATAATTGACGGCTTACTGCAAGACTTGAAGCTTCCGGTGGAAGATTCGGATGCCCTGACTAAGTTGTCACCGAGAACGCCGAACTGTGGAGTGGCCCACACGTAGATGAATGGATTGCAGTGCCTTAACCCACTGCAGACCATGGAACGGAATACTCGAGTGACACCCACGCGTCTCCGGCATTTTCAGTCTGGGACCGTTGATGATATCTTGTGGGGAGGGGATAAACCCAGGTTCCAAGATCTGCCACACCTGGTGATCGTAAGGCGCTGATTGCTCGGAATAGGTTTGGTAAACGGACTGCCGGTAGCAAGGCTCACGGGTATTCGCGACCATCCAGTTGGAGGACTTATGTACAAATTTTGCAAAGAGAAGCTACACTATTCCCACCAAGACAGGGTAGTCCACTGTTGGTCGCGGATGATAGATGCTCGGTATGTGATGGAAATCACCCACTCATGGAAAGTCAGCGTTTCCTGTCCTGCGATATGCCCACTCGTTGGGCAACTCTTAAAGAAACCGGGGTTCATTTTCCATGCCTCAAATGTGGAAATTCACCTAACAACTCCCTCGTGTGCAAACAGCTTTCAACATCAGATTGTCGAAAACCGTACCGTCTTGTACTGCTTGAGGCACATAATCTACCTACATACCGCGTTATGTATGCTTCTGCACCAGTGCCGCAGCTAGATAGGCTAAGTACGGACGACGCTGGAAGACCCGGCCAGTAGACCAATAATTTTGCGGCTACTCTTAGGCCAGAATGCTGCATCTGTTTAGGTATGCCACCAGTTCCAGCCAGCTGACCGGGGCTTTGCGGAGACCTGCGCTGTGCTGGAGAGCGGATTCGGCAAACTTGAGTAAAAACGGCCTTACGGGGCTGGTGGGCCTGGAGGCATCCCCTACCTCGCTCTTGGTTTCGGCAATGAATGGGAATGACATTCACAATTCAGGAATAACGGGACTGTGAACGAACTCGCCAACAGGGAGTAATTTAGTGAATATGGAGCGGGCCCCCGGTGTTAGTTAGCTACCAATTCAAGCAACTCATTAAAGCTCCCATGTGGAAGATTCCTCCTGGCTCCACCCATATAACCTCGAAAGGCGGAATATGGGAGAACCTAGGGTACGAATTCCGATGGGTGCCGACCTTCCAGAAGCACAATGTGCTTTAGAGAAAAAATGTGGTAAATGAAAACAATGCTATGCCGTACGGGCGATTTCAGGATGAATTATTCTTGGTCTAGCAGACCAGAAATCACCTTTGTTAGGGTGGTAAACCATATTGAAAAGTAGATCGATCCCCCGGCGAAACAGGTCAGTAGACTATACAACATCGATCTCTGCGAAAGGGGTGCATCGAAAACTCTCTTTCATTAGAAGACAAATGGGGTATTGATATATTTTCCAATGCCATAACCTTGTTGGGTTGACACTGTGAAGTTGCATTTCCTTGGGGAAATCCTGTGGAAGGACTTCTAAGTAGTGATGTTGTGGCCAAAGAGAGATTGAACGGCTCGAGAAAAATTTTGTGCATTATCCTGAATGCTTGGGTAACCACTCCATAATAATAGAGGGGTATGTGCGCGAGGGCCACGCCAAGTCGTTGTCCGATATACAGTTGAAAAGAGATTAAGAACCTAAGTGGTTCTCATTACACCACTCAGTAACATACCCTAAGATGCCAAGTAAGTTGAGAGTGGTGTTTGGCTGCTCGGCTGCAATACAGGGGCGCTTTCTGAATGGTCATTTGCCACAGGGGCCGGAAAGGACAGCAAATCTGGTTGAGGTGTAGCTTTGCCTCTGAAAGTAATTTGCTGCATTAGCTGCAAATAATGAGAAAGTGTCTATGCAGGTTCGAGTGCCGGCAAGGAACAGAGCAGATTTGAGGTTTCTTTGGTAGGAAAGCAGTCAACTGGATAGTAACCTGGCCGAATATCAAGTGAGTGCTCACCTACTTGATGCCACTTCCTCCTCATTTTGCATGAATTTTGCTTTAAGTCGCACAGTAGATGATCGAGAGAATAGTACGAAGATTAAGTCTCCAGGGCCGTGTAGGATAACTACTACGTGAACGATCTTATTTTATCGTTGCCTACTCTGAAGAATGCAAGAGTTTAGCGATTCAGGTGAGTGAATTACTATCACGTGGTGGCTTTTTGGCTTTAAAGACAAATGTGTAGTCATCGGGAGGAGCTGGACACTTTGACGAAGTCTTAGCTGCCTCACCCCACCTTGGAACTCGAAGACAGCTCGCAAGTACCTGTGTGGACGCTGGAATAGGAATGGAACCCAATGGGAGACACTTTTCGGCTCCCTCTTAAAATACGCGAAAAACCTCCAAAAAGGTGTGGAGTTTTGTCTATGGTGTCGTTGGTGCTCGACCTACTGGTGTTAGCTTCACCCCTCTTTCTTTCTAGGTTGAATGTTTTGTACTCACTCTGTAGCTTAATGCTTAGTTGGGGCGACCCACTTGGAGAACAACCCCCAAGCTGCTGGAGTGAGAGGCCAAGGGGCGTGGAACAGCCTTGCATATTGAAAATTCAGTGTTGAGTTCCCGGAGGTGGCTCACTGGACGAAGGCATACAGCTTCATATATTTGTGACCCTTCTGAAATTGGCTGTGGAGTGATGGCGTATTCCGGAAAAATTTTAAAGGACATGGCACCCCACTACACCCTTCCTTCCTCTAAATCAAGGGTAGCCTCTCCAAAGGCGGTGACCAGGCCTCAACAAAGGTAAGGTCAGGCCCCAGGGATGGCTTATACCGGCAGTGAGACGGCCAAGAAAATGGGTCTCCAAATAGTCACCTAACTTATAATTTGCTGCTGGAGTCTGAAGTGTCAGTATTAGTTCACGGGACTTCATGTTGGTACCACTAACCAACGAATGGAAATTGGCACTTCCGCTTGCCCGAAAACTAACCGAGGCCACAGGCCCGACAGTACAGCATTCATCGCACCGAACGAAACCGCAGCAAGGGCCCTAAGATATGCAAGGTTTTTCATCAACGAGTACAGGGAACTACCGCCAGCTGCTAGGAAGAATGCAGTATAGCTTTCCTTATTCATCTCCCTTCGTGTGCTACACCGTCACTCGGAACGTTCAATCCAGTCTTCAACTCCAGATTCGGTGGCGAGCAGGGTCCACCGTCCAATAATGGGCAGCACCATGAGGCAACGACAATTGTAAAAATCGTGGTGATCTGATTTGACAGAGCTTATTGTAGTTACCACCCCTCCCCCCCCAGAACCACGGGAACGAAAGTAGGAAGACCAAGGCTGCGAAATAACAGGCTTTGTTGTACCGCTAAATTGGTTTCACAAATAGGCAAAATCAGAGAAGACAGTTCATAGATTGGAAAATGGCCAGCCACCGGAACGTTCGAGCGACGCGTAGCAACCAATTTCGACACAATTCAAAACAAAGTCGATTCCAAATAGCTACGGTACTATATACAACAAATTAATTAATTTTACAATAATCAAACCTCAATAGTGTTCCTTCTGGGCTCTTTCGCTCCAAATTGGAAAACAAATCAACAACTGCAGCTGGGTTACAGCCAAAGGTTAGATACAGAAGATAAGATTACCAAATACAGTCACAACGAAGTTCAAACTGAGCGACTCTCGCTCGAGGCAACGGTAGGAGTCCGGTTTGTAACAAAGGCTTAGAGAAATAAAACAAACAATCGGAATTCCAGCAAATATAGTTCATACGAATGATTAATGTCGTTTGTAACATGGATGCTAATGCATGGAATGGGGTTTCCTGAACTCCTTTACACCGGCCCCCAAAATCCGACCCGGATTTTTTCCCGTGCACCGCTAGGTGTGGTCGGCCTCATGCATCGGCTCGCCCTACGGTTCCCCAATACCTAAAACTGGTCACCGTCAATAGCAGCTCCCAGTCGGACAAGTGGATCAACTCTCAGTGGTCCCTCCCGGTTCGGCAGATCCGAAGACCCGCCTCCCACTTGAGGAAAGTTGGCCTCTGAACTTACACCACCAGTGTCCGGTTCGCCCTCAATAAGACAAATCTTTCTAATGTCACGGAGCACTAATCCTTCATTAGTTCGCACTGTTGCCGTTCGTACCAAGCCATCGTCCGAAACTGAGATGTTTTCGATTACTCCTATCGGCCACCGGCCACGCGGCAAAACCTCCGAAACTAGGAGCACTACATCACCCGATCTAAAATTGCGTTCTCGAGTTATCCACTTCTGCCGCTGTTGTAATAGTGGAAGATATTCCCTGATCCATCTCTTCCAAAACACAGACGCTAGGTAGTTTGCCTGCCTCCACTGACGAACCATTCTATCGCGCAACGAATCCGTCGGAATATCTCGTGGGTTCGCCCTCAGGATAAGCAGGTCATTGGGCGTGAGTACTGGCAGATCACGACAGTCCGAGGTCAAAGGCACTAGCGGTCGTCCGTTTACTATCCGCTCACTTTCCGTGAGGAATGTCAACAGTATTTCGTCAGTCATCGGCTGCTCGTCACAAACTGAAAGAAGTACTCTTCTAACCGAGCGCACCATGATCTCCCATATGCCACCACGGTGACTAGCATGTGGAGGATTGAAGTGCCACTGCACGCCCCGTTGCAACAATCTATCGGCAATCTTATCACTAGACCAGTTTTCCATTAGGTTCTTCAATTCCCTTTGAGCCCCAACAAAGTTTGTACCGTTATCACTAAAAATCTCGGACGGTGCTCCTGTCCTCGACATGAAACGCAGTAATGTCATGATGAATGAATCCGTGCTTAGAGAATAAGAAACTTCAATATGTACCGCACGCATCTGGAGACAGGTGAAGATGCATCCATATCGTTTCTCCATGCTGCGCCCATGTTTAACCGCAAATGGGCCGAAGTAATCTATTCCGACGTACTTGAACGGAAACCAACCTTGTTGGACTCTAATGGCTGGTAGAGGAGCCATCATCTGTTTGCCCACAACCGCCAAATGCTTCCGGCATTTCCAACATCCTCCAAGTACTCGCTTGACGGCAGCTCCCTCCTGTACAATCCAAAATTTTTTGCGAAGTTCCGCGAGTAACTGAGAAGGTCCTGCGTGTCCTTCCATCGCGTGGTACCATCGGATTATCGAGTCTGTAATCGGGTGAGTCTTGGGTAGTATCACCGGATGTTTCACACCCCGAAGCTGACTGGAGTAGTTCAGTCGTCCTCCAACACAAATAATTCCATTTAATAAAATTGGATCGAGTTTTAATAGAGTCTTGTTCATCGGAGATTTGTTAGTGCATAGGTTATTGCTCCTGTCTCGTAGCCATTTTAACTCTTCGCCATAGACCTTAGCTTGTACAATCATAATAACACTTTCCTCCGCTTTAGCAATGTCGTGTAACTTCAACGGCCCAGTTGTCAATCCTAGATCCGTGCGCCCGCCTCTCATGACTGCAACGTACATTTTAAAACGGGTTAACCACGCTACCGACTTCAGCAAGTGAAACCAACTGGAGTGCCTAGCTAGAAGTGCGTCCGACCATGTATCCCGCAACACTGTGAGAACTGTACTCGAAAGCTGCTTCAACTCAACGTTTGGTGGTGCTGCATCAACCGTAGGCCAGGTCGGCCATGAGGTTTCACCGCCCATCAGGAATTTAGGACCTTCGAACCAGCAGCTGATATCACTCGGTGATGTTGTGCCTCTTGATGCCAAGTCTGCGGGGTTAGCCTCCGATCTGACATGCCGCCACTGCCAGGGTTCCGACCACTGATGGATTTCAGCCAAACGGTTTGCAACGTACGTACTAAATCTCGTTTTAGTGTTGTTTATGTAATGCAAAACTATAGCAGAGTCCGTCCAGTAGTAGGCCTTACCAAACTTGATTCCAGTTTCTTCCATGAGCATCCGAGAAACTCTAACGGCCAGTCTTGCTGCGGCTAACTCCAAGCGCGGGATCGTTATGGTCTTCAGAGGAGCTACCATTGACTTAGAGAACAATAGGGCACAGTAGGGGGCTATGTCCCTTGAAACCATTCTGGAATACGCCACCACCCCATAGCCAACTTCAGAAGCGTCACAAAATACATGAAGCTGCACACCTTCGTTCAGCGAGTTACCTCTAATAATGGGACGCTGAATTTTGAATGCGCAAAGTTGTTCCATACTTCTTAACCACTCATTCCAGCATCGTAGGGGTCCTTCTCCAATTGGATCGTCCCAACCAAGCTTCAAGCGACACAGTGATTGCAATAACACCTTGCCTGGCAGAATGAAAGGTGAAACCAACCCTAGCGGGTCGAACACGGATGATATTATAGACAACAAGCCACGCCTTGTTTGAGGTTTTTCGCGTATTGAGAATGAAAACTGGAACGTGTCTTCTATTGCGTTCCATTCTAACCCCAACGTCCTCTCCGGCACAGGCGCGCAATCATCTATTTCCAAAGTGGGATGGGCGAGCTCAGATTTTGGTAAAATATCCAGCACCTCCTTACGATTACACACCCACTTATGAAGCCGGAATCCGCCTCGTGATAGTAACTCACTCATCTGGATAGCGAAAACTCTCGCATTCTCCGGTGTGGGCAAAGAAACAAGACAGTCGTCTACATAGAAGTTGTTATACACGGCCGTGGAGACGTTATCCTCATACTGTCCTCCCCAATCGTTTGCCGTGCGACGTAACGCAAAATTTGCACAAAATGGGGAGGAAGTGGCACCAAAAGGGTGGGCATTCATCTGATATTCAACAGGATTACCACATAGTCGACCATTTTCCCACCACAGGAACCTCAGTGCTCCTTTGTCTCTCGTTGGCACTCGAACCTGCATGAACATTTCTTCAATATCCAACGCGACAGATTCCTTTCGGAAACGAAGCAACACTCCAACTAAGCTTGCTGTCGTATCCGGTCCCTGTAGCAAGTAATCATTCAAGGAGCGTCCCTGGAATGCAGCCGCGCAGTCAAACACCACCCTCAACTTGCTAGGCTTTTTAGGGTTTGTAACTGCGTGATGTGGTAAGTACCACTTTGGCTCAAAACCCATTTTTAGCTGTACATCGGGAACTAACTGGGCGTGGCCCTTGCGCACATAACCCTCTATTATTGTAGAGTATTTTTCAAAGAATTCAGGGTCACGCGCAAACCTTTTCCTCAGGCCGTTCAATCTCTCTTTGGCCACAATATAGTTATTTGGAAGTCTCACTTCGGGATTCCTCCACGGGAGTGCAACTTCATAGTGTCCGTTCAACCAGGTTATGGCATTGGAAACCATATCGACGGCCTGTTTGTCCTCTAATGAAGGAGAGTTTTCTGACGCACACCCATCGCAGAATTCGGCGTTGTATAGTCGATCGATCTGTTCTGCTAAGGGATCGATTCCCCTCTCAATGTAGTTTACTGTTCTCGCAAAGTGTGGTTCCTGGTTTATCGGACCAAGAACAATCCATCCTAAAATCGTCCGCACAGCATAGGGTTGTTTTCTTTTGCCGCATCTTTGCTCCAATGCCCAATGTGCTTCTGGGACGTCGGCACCTATCAGGATTCGCACTCTCGAATCTTCCAGATTCCGTCTTTGGACGCAATGTAGGTGAGGCCAGGATAAAATGTCCGCATCTGTGCAGTACTGCACTGCTTGGATTGGTAACCTATCAACACAAAATGCTCTCTCTACATTCACGAAATCATTCTCTGACAATGAGTTCAGTCGCAGCTCCGTTATTCCCGAATTCCAAGTGGTAGTCCCATTTACGGTCGAAATCGAAAGTGAGGTCGGGGATGCCTTCAGGCCCACCAGCTCCATAATGTCCTTTTGTATTAGAGTCACATCAGACCCGCTGTCCAGCAGAGCGTAGGTCTCCACGGAGCCCCCCGGTCCGTCTACTCGCACTGGTAGCACACCTAAACTGGCCCGACATTCTGGCCTTAGAGTAGCCGCACAATTATTGGTCCACTGCCCATGAACTTTCGCACTGTCCGTACCCAGCTTATCCAGCTGCGGCCCTTGTGTTGTATCTTGCGTGACTTGATCGGCACCTTGCTTCTGTGCAACATGCAGTAAAGGGTGGTGCCGTTTCAAACAACCTGATGTTGAACATGGTTTTGAAACAGAACAGTTGCTGGACAGATGTCCACACTTGAGACACGAAAAACAAGCCTTGATTTCTTTGATCAATGCCCAACGACCGGGTATATCACGAGACAGGAATCGCTGACATTCCCCAAGTGTGTGTATTCCATTACATACCGAGCACCTGTTAGCTGCGACCAACAAAGTACTACCCTGATTTGGCGTGAACCGTGTCGCTTCTGGACGCGGGTTTTGTGCATAATTCCTCCAACTGGATGACCGCGAATACCCCTGAGCCTTGCTATTGGCGGCAAGTTTGCCAAACCTACTTCGAGCAATCCGTGCCTCACGGGACACTAGGTGCTGCAGATCTTGGAACCTCGGTTCGACTCCTCTTCCCAAAATATCATCAACGGTCCTAGCCCACAAATCCTGGAGACGCGTTGGTAGCACTCGAGTGATACGTTCCATAGTCTGCAATGAGTTGAGGTCTGACATGCAATTCATCTGCGTGAGGGCAACTTCGCAGTTCAGCATTTTTAACGACAATTTGGTCAGGGCATCCGAATCGTCTGCCAGAGGCTTTAAACCTTGCAGCAAGCCGTCAATCAGTGAACGAGCCACTACATGATCTTGTCCATACAGATCCTTTAGGATTTCCCTAGCCCTATTGTATGCCAGTGTTGGAGGCAACATAACACATTCGGCAATCGCATCCCTTGCTTGTCCCTTGCAGTAATGCATCAAATAAAGTAGGCGCTGTCCATCGTCTCGAACTCTACCTTCGACGTAATATTCGAACTGTTTCACAAACCTCCAGTACGTTGACGAGCAGCCCGCGAATGACTCCAGTTCCACCCTAGGCAAGTCCAAACGATAATCCGCTGCAGGTTTCACCATTGGAACCAAGCTTGTTTTTTGTGGTGCGTCGTTCTGCACGTGGCAATCACCTAAGTAACGAGAAAGATGTTCACTGACCATTACTCCACCCTTGACTTCATCTCCGTTGACTACATTTTCTTCTTCCTCAGCGAGTGCCAAACGCAGTTTCGCTATTTCCGTCTCATTCCTCACCTGGAGCAGCTTACGTTGCTTATCTAACTCTAACTGTTCTACAACCTGCTTCTCCTTCAACTCGGCTAACAACAGATCAGCTCTAGCTCTATGGGAAACCGAGCTAACCCTAGAACAACCTGATATACTAGAGCCTGAGCAAGAAACATGACCAACACCTACGGGCAAAAGGGTTTGGTTCACCTGCGGGGTATTGTCCTTTGATTCGGAACGGTTTGCCGATTTGCTGCGTAATTTCATGTCTCAGCAATTGCCAAGGATATTGAGTACTGTAAAGTCCAGCCACCGGAACGTTCGAGCGACGCGTAGCAACCAATTTCGACACAATTCAAAACAAAGTCGATTCCAAATAGCTACGGTACTATATACAACAAATTAATTAATTTTACAATAATCAAACCTCAATAGTGTTCCTTCTGGGCTCTTTCGCTCCAAATTGGAAAACAAATCAACAACTGCAGCTGGGTTACAGCCAAAGGTTAGATACAGAAGATAAGATTACCAAATACAGTCACAACGAAGTTCAAACTGAGCGACTCTCGCTCGAGGCAACGGTAGGAGTCCGGTTTGTAACAAAGGCTTAGAGAAATAAAACAAACAATCGGAATTCCAGCAAATATAGTTCATACGAATGATTAATGTCGTTTGTAACATGGATGCTAATGCATGGAATGGGGTTTCCTGAACTCCTTTACAGCCTTTACTGGACTTGCCAGTGGCGATCCTGATTAGCCAAGGCTCATCCTTGTAAGTAGCTACGAGGTTGTTCTGGCCGTGTAACGGATGATGGATGCTGCATCACCACAACAGGTATCACGCGCTTGTACCGGTCGACTCCTGACCCAAAAAGCCGGAAATGTTCTTGACCACTTCACCTACCACCTCGTCCGTAATCTAAGTGTTGAGAGCTTGCTTTAGCCGAGAAGTAATCTCTAAGATTTTTGTCGTCACCAGTAATGGAAGGCGATTTTGTGCGGCGGAGCAAAAATGCTGGCTTATTGGAATTAAATGTTGTCACTTGCGTAGTCTCACATCAGCCGTGTTCTAACAGCGCAGTGGTGTATTCTGTGAAAAGCGCAATGATGTCACCAAACCCGAGAGCGTTTGCCGGATCTGAAGATTTCTCGACAGCTCCTCGTTGCAGCAAAGAAATTTAGTGCAAGCAACCTTTGAAGAGATTTCACTCTCTGTTCAGGTCAAAAAGACCACGGTTATTGCTGATGAGTCTTGCTTCCATGGACTTCACACTCTTCCGTGGGAACGAGCTCCGACCAGCCCGCGGAATCATCACCAGACGAAATGATCAATCTTCAGTCGAGATCATCTACCTAGGTGAAGCCTCGGTGCTTCGGCGCCGCCTCAGAAAAATGCATTTCTAAATGGCAACCGACGATGCAATCGATCACGCGGCTGAGAGGACCGAGGACTCAGAAGATGGCCACACTAATATAAGTATTCCATTTATTCCGCCTCCTGAAGTGAATGCCGCAGCGGCCGAGCCACAGTGGTCTGCTCTGTTTTGAAAATCAGTGCGACAGGCTGGCCAAGTTTACTAGGAGCTCTCGAGGGAGGGAGGTCGTGGTGAGTCAGCAGCTGTCACGGGTCATACAGCCAGGTACAGCTCCATAGCCATGTACGAGGATGATCCTAAACCAACCAGGGGAGCCGCTGAAAAGTCTGATAAAAGCTCTATGTGAAGAATCCCGTTCCAGTCTACCAATTGTATTCTCTGATCTTGCGTACTTACCAAAGCAGATCAGATCACAGGGTATGGAGTTTCGAGCCAAATTTGCCTCCAGTCTCTTGCACTTCAGGCTCCATGGATCCTCAGGTGCTGCAGCAGAAAAGCAAAGCATAGATTTTGTTCCACTGGCCAAGACGATGCGGTGGGTTTCTATTTGTCTGATCGCCTATTTCTTCTTCCCAAAAACAAGAGAATCCCGGCAGAAATGCAAGCGACCTCAGACCCCACTGAACTGTGAGACATGGCAGCGCGACAAGCAGTCTTCGTCGAAGGTATGATCTTGACGTTCATATCCTCTCGTTCTCTCCACAGACTGCCTTGGTGGTTCTTGCTTGGTTGGTACTGAAGGCTTTTATCTTTCTACTGCGTCTACGAGCACGACATTGGTAGTGAATATGGAACACTAGAAAAAAAGAAAAAAAAGAAAAACAGAAAATAATAACCGCAGTGAATAACAAAACAATAACACGTGGAAAAGAGAAACACAAGGAAGAGACATTTAGCGACTCGGAAACTGATTAGAAGTAGCAGCAATGCTGGCTTCTGTTGGAGTGAAAATGTGATAGCTTAATACGGCAGGTATAGGGCACTTCACTGTACTAGGACTTTACCTGCAAAGCAACACAAGCCAGTCTCTGCTACACATTCAATTTGATTCCAAAACGGTTTGGGGACCAGTTGTGCTTTGGGTGGCGAGCCATGTGTTGCCTCTTGGTTTGTGATGCCAGAAAGGCTGATCCCTGCACCCCTTTTCCCAGACGTCTATCTCCCTTCGCTTAATGTTTTTCTGACCTTCGGTTTTTAGTTTTCAGGGTTTCATCAGCGTCATCTGGGACCCTTTAAAGACTATAAATTTTGTGGCGGTCCAGCGCTGTGCCTCAATTTTTGCCATTTTTCGAGTTCGATACTGGGTGGTTCCGCTTATCACATCACATCCCGACAGTAGCTAGCTGAGATAAGGGCCTATAAGACAGTAAAACATATCGGCCTTCTTTTTTATCCTTTCGGTTTCGTAGAAAACTACCGCCAGGCCGAGGATCGCTGCTCTACTTTCGGGGAGGGCAATGAGAGAAGTGCTGTGGTGAGGATCGAGCTTATGAAGAAGATATCGAACTTCAGAATCTTAGATTCCGTCTCTCCTCCTGTTCTCTCCGATCCTTCAAGACAGTCTTCTAAAACTGTTTACTTTACTGGGATAATGGCACCATATCACAAAACTACCTTTTTCTGGCTAATGGCAGACGCTAGGCTGACTTTCTCTCACATGTAATAACAATAATAATGTTTTGTTGGAGAGGCCCGGTGCGTTCTAGATACATAATCAAAACATCACAGACGGATACACTGCCGAATATTTCGTGATTAGGCGGAAGCGTGTGTGGCTGATATAGATTAGACGTGCTCGATGAAGATGAGTGAAAGACAAATGTATGATAAATATAAGAAAAAATGCACGCAGCCGGGAAATATGGAAGGGAGTTTTAGATGGACCCACTGATGGAATCGAATAAATGACCGGCGAATCTGAAGGTCAGGGGCGGGTGGTGGGGTCTGACTGGTCTAGGTTGAGGTAGCTGAAATTCGGGAATTGTACATTAGAGTGGCAAAAATATGGCTGAAGTAGCCCTGGTAACAATAGTCAGTGGAGAGTAAGTTTATATGCATGGAAGATGAATGGATAGATGTGATGCATTGCTAGGCAGCCATAATTGATCAGTTGCAGGTTGCAGAGCTCAGCGGAAAATATAGCAAGAGGAACAGGCTCTTAAAGGTGGGTCAGATATAGGGTATAGGGTGACTTTGAGGTATGGGTGTTTTCAGAATTGACTCGTATAAAGAGAGGCTGTTGGATGTCGCAAGGGAGATGGCAGTTGAAAACTGGTCGACGCAGAGCGAAAGTATGCTCCGTGTCAACAACTGAGTAAGGACTATCGACTAGAAATTGTGACAGAGTTGTTTGTTTGTAGCAAGTGAAAAGTATTGGATCAGCGGAGGAGGAAATCAGCCTCAAGGGCACTGAGATGGCATCAGCTCTGTTGAACATTTCATGAAGGATGAAAGAAGCAATTCAGGGCGGCAAGAAGGGGCAAATGGAATAAATTTTTCAAGGTGCATCGTGCAATGGCCGTTGGAAATAAGAGAAGCAGTAGAATGTGGACGTACGTCCTGAAGCGGCAAGATGATGACGAATGGAGAAAGCTAGGAAAAGCCGAGAATACACAGTTACTTAGTGGCCATATTATTGAGCAACAATGGCAGTAAAAGGGTACTGGGCAATAGATCGGACAGAGGTGCATGGATACAGCAGCTGGAACGGCGAAAAATGCTAGAACGGTATGGGTGTATGAAAGACCAGAGGGGACAGATCACATGGAAACTGTTTGTAGACATCACAATAAAACAATTTCTTTGCAGCTGAAGGTGTAAAAACAAAGCAACCGGAAAACCCAGCAAAAACGTCCATAGCAAAAAAGTGTAAGTGAGGAGATGCAAAAACCGGCTTAGGTGAAACGGGTAATTGATGAATAACTGGATCATTTTGCAACAAGTAAAGCAAGGTGTGCCGAAGAAAAAAGAGGCCTTAGGACAGGAAAACCTGTGGTAGAACAGAATCGCGAGAAATATAAATGCGTAGCAGAGATGGGACGACAGAGCTCGATATTTGCGGGTAATTGCATAAATGGGGTGAACCGAAGATGCCAATCGAAACATCTGCTAATTGAAAGACCTAAAAGGGTTCGAGGAGCCGAGCACGAATTAAATGGTGGTAACGAGTCAATAATAAGTGTGGCTATATAAAATGCAGAGAGTAAACGGCATTTTCTAACCTGAGGATGGGCATAGATGCGGGTGGAATTGATGATAAAAACGATAAAAGAAAGGGCAAAACGGATAGAGGTGCAAACTGTGGTAGAAAAATGATGGTGGTAGTAGGGACAAAGTGGCCGGGTGTGCACATGAGAAATGTTTGGGTGAGCCTATGGTGGTTGAGCGGAGGTGATGAAAGCATGCAACACGCAATCGGGCATATCTAACGCCTCAGGGCTGTGACTCTGAGAGCGTTAAATCCACCATCGATGCTGGTGCTTGAGGCTGAATATGCGCTGGAGGCCCAACCTGATGAACACTTCATGAGTGAAAACAAGGGTTGCGATCCACCAGTCTAACAGCGCCCGCACATCGTCGCAGACGGCCTGCAAGCCCGATGAGCGCAGCAAGGGCGGTGGATCCGACTGCGCAACTCACCGATAAGATTGACAATAATATTCACCGGGGATTATGCACGTGAGGCATAGTCCAACTACTGAAGTATAAAATCCGTGAACTGATGGCCAGTTTGTACGGGGTCTCAGAAGGTGGAGCCGGCGGTTGGTAAACGAACATACAGCAGAGCCATCCGATTGCGTGTATAATGGGAATGGTCTTCTTGATGCTAAGGCAGTTGACCAACATTGAGAATGAAGTGCTCATAAGGGGAGGACGGAGGAAGGAAAACAAATGAAGAATGGCAGCCAGAGTATGCCCCTGCCGTGGGTTAGGGTAAACGGAGACAAATAAAAGCCAATAAAGGACGAAGCATAGAAATGTTCGAGACTGCGGGAGAGGGGGAAGGCAATGTGTGGGAAAATAATGGTATTTAAATCCCGTTTACTCCCTACCGCAATGGCCACAACTATTCAAGCGGTGGGAATTTAGTCAGACAGATGAGACTGTCTACCTTTTGTCGTGTCCCCAAGTGGGGGGAACAGGGTCTGCGAAGGCGTTGGCCTTAGGAGTCGAGGCCTCTGTCGCATGCTATATCCTCAGCTAGGCACATATTAGATAACTGAAGTGCACCAGTAAAGTTGAGATGTGGAATGGGTGCCGACTGTGATTGGTACTCGGCCTGAGAAGCTCAAATGGTGACGGGCAGCTTATTCCAGAACTTGGAGTAGACAAGAAGGAAAAAGTGTGACGGTATGGCCGATTCCGCTGTACTATAAAGGATAGTACAAGGCCTGCGCCGAAGTGAGTAAGGGGTTCCGCACGAGAAGCTTACTAGGTTAGAGAGGAAAGACAGGTTATGGAGCAGGTTATGCAAGGAGACTGGGTTTAATCTCAGACGTTGAAGCCAGAGTGGGTCGATATTCGGATGTTGGCATCGATATCTATAGTTGAAAGATGAGGACCAACCAAGCAGTTATTTGGTAAAAAGCCTTTGTATGCTTTCTAGCGCAACTCTGTCAAATTCGGTTATGTTAGAAAATACTATAGGGCAACTTTCAAGCGAAGGCCTGACGTGGGGTTTTCAGATGCTGATGGCACTGTCCTAGGGACAAAGGGAGTGAAGGAGAAGGACCAAATCTCCTTTAGCCTCGGCCGGTTAAATGGCGGCTTGCTCAGAGAAGTTGGAGGAGCTAAAACGTACTGCTTGCCATCTGCTCTGCCGTGGGATACTGTTTTTTGTTCCCGTTTATAGCTATAAATAATCAGATTGCTGCTGGATCTCGTGAATCTTAGCTACACCCAAGTTCATCTGCTGTCACCTAGCCACCACTAGGCTCCGCTCTATCTAATTCACCTGTCGGTTTTTACAACTATATCCGGACAGTTACTGCCTTCCCCCCCCATATAGTACTGAAACAGCAAAGGTAAACAACTTTCCTTCAGATCAAGGCTTCCAGCCCTTGACTTTTCCCCTAGCATCAATCAAATCAGTGATGCTGGATCCTAACACATTAAATTCCGTCGTCCACTACTTTACCTCTTGATTCTTATACTCTTCTCTTTGTTGTTCTGGCTTCCAATCCCTCAGTTTTCTTGCCCGGTCGTAACTGGCCTTTCCTAAATATCCCATTCTAAAACCTCTTAGCCCACAATCCCATCTTCCAGTAGTTACCCGTTAGACTAAATTTCCTCATCTCACCTTTCCCGACATGACTGCTAGTCTGTGTCTCCATGATTTCCGAATCTATCACCTAACCTCGACTGCTACCCTCTCTTCGTTTATGCCATAACATCTCTCACTATTGCGGCCAACCCCAATTACGCCAGAACTATCCCTGGTATTCTTGGGCACCGTCACTCACTGTACGAGATTCATACACTTATGTGGACATGTGCGTGGCAACAATCTTTATCCTACTCCGTGTGTTTGCTTAGCCCCACTCTGTATTTTTCCAGCCCACGGCTGAGTACCCCCTGGTGCCAACGGCACTTATACCATAGCTACGTCCGGAAGTGTGGAAAACAGCCAACTCTCAGCAGTAGCGAAAAATGACAAATACGCGAAAAATTAAGGTCAAAAGAAGTAGATGTGGAAAGTTCCTATAAGAGCTCAGCCGCCCCTCTGTTGGGGAGCAGAAATCTAAAAAAGAAAAAGTGGAGAACGAAAGGAACCCAGCGAGACAGATCTGATCTCCAAGAACCACTGATGTTGGGCTGTCAAGGAAGTGGGCGACCTTCAATCGTGGGTATGACTCCCGCCAGCTCAGACTTGATCCTACAAAAGGGCAAACCCCACCCAGCCCTCGTTTTCTCAACACGGTTCCAGTTCCTATGCACGAGACTAACTGGTGCGATAGCGAACAGGACTGCACACATTCTTGTCCACCTCTCGCCCCACACTTCGTCCTCCCGTGCTTTCCCACGCAAGCCTAACATGATTGCTGGTGTCAGCTGCAAAACCACTGTGGCTCCGACTCGTGACCAGCTGCTCTGGACAACGAGTAGGTACACCAAACGACGGAAACTTCCCATCAGAGCACTAAATATGAATGTACGTAGGAAATTGTATGTAAGAAGTTGGGGAAAATTGCCTGTATCATTCGCTCATGCCTATCTACTTTCCTCCTTTTGGTAAGAAAGCGGAGCCTCGTATGTCCCAACATCCAACCCACTCTCCAGTTTACGGCCTTTCCCAGCAGAAACATTCCGTATATCAAGACCTGGCACCAACCTGCAGCGTGAGAATATGTGAATATCCCACGATAAGATGTGTAATATATATCCCCTAGATCTACCAAACAGAATTATCATTAAGGTTTTTGGCGTGTTTCGGCTGCTTCCTCGAGTAGCCGTCAGACCCAATAGTCCCAGTTCACCTCCTCCAGTTCACCTTGAACGATAAGTTTTCTTGGTGCCCGGTTGAACTGGTACACGATAACCAGGCCTAATATTGCACGTGCAGTTAGCCCTTGCAAACACCGACTCACAGCAACTATGACTTCCCATTCCACTGAGACCTTTGTGCCTCATTCCTAACCTCCGCACCTCTAGCTGTCCTTCTGCCTACTCTAACCCTCAGCTGGAACACATTCTGGACTGAAACCCTCCCTTCCCCAATTCTAAAACCACCCGGTCATCATGTTGCTTGGCTGAAATATATATAGCGCTGACAGGGTATCTACTTCTCTGCTCGTCTAAAACCGCGCCCATGGCGGGCTGCTACGAACCCGACCTGGGTAAGAGTTTTCATCCAAACGATGTCCTGATACTGCCGCATATGCCCAGCTGAGGCTTACTGGGAACCTCTAAATACAAGGTACCCTCGATTTCGAAGCCACTTGAACCACCATACAAGGGTTTCTAAAGAAACAACAAACAGTCTGGATTGAGTGGTTCTCTCTCCCATTTTCTTCCTGCTTCAAGGCAGCGCAGAGCGAGCGCCGTCCAGCGATCTCACTGTTTGAAGTCCAGTAGATTTTCCAATTCAGAGTCGTTTGCGAGACTCAGGCTCAACAAAATGCTCCCTTTGTCTGTCTAGAGATCTCTCTTGCAGCCCATAAGCAGTATAAAAAGCAAAAGGCAGTTGAAACTGGTATCCTGAACCCTATGGCGTTTTCCGGTAGTCTGTCTTCCAGTTCGCCGACAATACCAGGTGCAGGATATTGTCAAGATTTGTACTTTGAACCCTTTCTGTCTTTCCCTTCACCCCTTTATCCGGTGAACTATCTTCCGGTCCACCGGCGACATTTAGATAACAAGGTAATCACAAGATCCGGAAAAGCTTGGGCTTCAGCCTCGTACCAGTTTACTACTCATCCTACTACTCATCCTTCCCATGATGAAAAAGCAAACACAAAAGGCAGCCAAACCTGCACAAACTGCACGAAGCAGACGCAAAAAGCCACAGAAAAGTAGACAAAATAATATATTTGTAATTCAATAGCGGATCTTGCCTAATGCAGGGATTTTTACTCTTCTTTCTTGCTTTATTTTGTTCCTCGGGGACATGGTATCCCGCCTGCTAATCGGTCCTTCTTGGAACTCCATATTTCTTCCATCAGCTACTAATTCCTGAAATTAGATGATAGATGCTACTTTTCAGAAAAATTATCTCACCTTTTAAGGGGATCCCATTCCCTTTCATATCCACTAATCTAGGAAACTTAGTATTCCCTTTCAAGATAAATGTCAGCTTGACGTATAAATCATGTTGTCTCGTTTTTTCCTCTTTTCACGGCATAGGATTGGCTTTGTTCCATACCCAGCAGTAACAGCTGTTCACATTGAAGCTCTAGATTAACCGTGGCAATAACTGCAACACGCCACTGTGAGTCCGCAATTTATCACCGCGAAAAATCACTGAAACCCTTTACTGGGAAACCTAGACCTATACCCACCAGAAATCGCTCTCCGCCAGCCCATCTATAAAATACTTTGCGACCGTTGGCCGAAGCACCACTTTACCAAAGGTCCCCTCCTTGGCCAAAACACTAATCTCCGTCTAGCCATACAGTGAAAGTACCCAGTCAACCCTGTCCGTTATCATCCTAAGTGAATTCTTACAGATCTTCATCTTTCTTTGGTACTCAGGCTTTATACCACCGCCAGAAAGACAAAGCATTAGTTGATTATCGGAAACCTACAATATCCTCATAGGGCCAAGTCCGTTGGTAATATCGTTTTTCGGTTGGTTTTCGGTCGGCTTCGGTCGGCCATTTTAGTAGCCCTCTCACACAGATCAACATTAGATTGATATGAAGAGAGTCGACCACCGAAGTAACGTGCAATTCTTAGTTGGCGTTTTACTTAAATATATCGGTTAAATCCACCAAAATGCCCTAGAATACCTCAAAATAGGTTGCTCCGTTTTATCCCCTCGAAATGGGTAAAACAAAGAAGATTATTCGAAAAATCATAAAATGGGATGTAGAAATGAGCATGGCATTACGTAGTTTATGGAAAGTGATAGGAATTACTGAAGAGTGCTACCTATTTCAAACAACTGGAACAAACCTCTCGGAAACCGTTTAGAAGCCGGCTTAAGCAGCTTCGAAGCAGAACGGTTTTGGCTGGTTTTCGAGCGGTTTTACTTTTACGCCGATCGGTGTTCGAGCGGCTTCGGAGTGGTTTCCGAATGGCTTCGTGGGCTGCTTCCGAACGATTTCTCAGCGGTTTGTACCAACTGCTTGAAGTAGTTCACATGCTTCTCAAATTGCGTAACACGAAGCTCATTTCTAATTCCCATTTTATGATTTCTCGAATAATCATCTTTGTTTTACCCATTTCGAGGGGATAAAATGAAGCAACCTATTTCGAGATATTCTAGGGCATTTTGGTGGGTTTAACCGATATATTTAAACAAAACGACAACTAAGCATTGCACGTTACTTCGGTGGTCGACTCTCTTCATTTCAATCCAACGTTGATCCTTGTAAAATGACAGCTAAACAAGTGCACCAAAATCCGATGGTCTTCGGAGAGGTTTCGTACCGGCTTGCTACAACTGTTAGATCTAACGTTACCTGCCTCTCCCTGTCAGTGATATTTTTAAGCTGTCCAGTGTTATTGCTCCTTTTCCTCTCATATATGTACATTCGCTCTGCATCCCGCTGTTCCTCACTGGCAACTTCTTGTGCTAACCTCCCGCTGACCGTCATGATATGCTTCCATTCCCTTTACTTCTGTGCTTCCTGGCTACAGTATCAAATCCTCCTAAATCACTGTTATCATTTACTCACCCTGCCCATCCTTTATCGCTCGCTCCCTGTTTTACAATGAGTTTTGTAATCTGTCCGCCGACTATCTACTGCACAGCACCAAAGCTTGTTGGCTATCTAATCCCTTGCTCCGCTTCCCGCTTTTTTCTCCATTGTCTCCCGCTGACATAGTTCCTTATACCGACTTTCAGCCCCTCTCCGTCGCCTTTCAGATGTCTCTACCTAGGAAAGTACATCTCTAGTCCAACGGGCCTGGTGTACAGCATCCATGCATTGATGTTACATGACAGTGTGGATGACGAATGAGGCTAAACCTGTGTGGCTTTCGGCATAAAATCTCGCAGATGATCAGTACTTGGTTTGTGAGTATTTTGTTTATTGCCGGTATTTCCATTACTATCGTGGAATTCGGTGGATTTACCGGACATGTATGAGCTGATGCGCACGAGAATCTGCTGTACTTTCCTTTCATGCTGTACTGTCGAGTTGCAAAATGACAGCATACCAGCGGAGGATTCGGACGTCTTCCGGCATTCGGTCCGCAGTGTATACCCCAATGTCGAAGCATTGCAAGCCGACTTTCAGGCGTTTCAGAAAGAAACTTGAGCATCTTTCTACGTGAACCGTTCGAAGACGTACTCGATGACGAAAAAGGGGCATCTATCTGCCAGATGTTGTGCATTATTAGTGTTTTAAAGAGTACTGCCGATTATACTGTAAATTGAGTGTGATTTCCTTCAGGTGTTATCATTTATTGCTAAACAAATTCCTTCCAGGTATACTAGTTTGAAATTTCAGGCGTCCATCACGCTTCGATTTACAGGCTCCTGTTACCCCGTTGTTAGTTGGTCGATGAAGAGTTCGCGGTTTCCAACTAGAAAATGGGGGCTTCTGTGTACGAAGTAGCAGGCCGACTAGCGAGCTGGATGCTCACGTGTTGCAACTGATGAGCACTTTCAGGAAGAAGCTCGAGCTGGGGGAGCACACGTTTAGGAAACTCAAGCGGCCTCTGAATAACGGTGACTTCGGGTCCACGAGAAGGCAGTCCGAGAGGGAGTTATTAAGTGGGGCGAAAGCGGTTAAGAATTTGCTGCAGGTCTGTGGTTGTTCAGAGATGGTTTCCGATGGCCTTGGGGTAAAGTTTCTGTTCCTCGCCCCCCCCCCTGTAAGCAGACTGAATCAGTGACATCATTTTGGCAGATGTGACTTACCATCTCAACCGTGGAGGGTACGTTCTATGGCATACAAAGACAGTCGATGGGACGGGGTGAGGTAGCAGTCTGTTCTACCCTATTCTCCCAGGTGGATTGGTGACTGCTATCGCGGGGCTGTTTATTTCATGATAAAAATGCTTGCTGAGACAGGCAGTGGCAAGACCATCGTAGATGACAGGAGTAGGGAAAACATTTATTGCGTTCGCGGACATCTACTCAGGACTTCGTGCGTTATTCTGCTTTTGTTGTGTTATGCTAGACTTGAAAAGTAGATGCAGCCCCCTACACGGAATACAACCAGGAGAAAAGTTAGGCATCTTTCATTGGATACGTCTTCCAGCTTAAGCTCAACCTAGGCTTCGTTTAGAGAGGTTCAGATTAGCAGTAGAATGTAGGGGAAACAAGGCGGCTGCATAACCGAGTAATACCACCTAAGTTGTTTTGGAGTGGATATATGACTCGTGGTGCACTAGTGTTAGACAATTTTACCAAAAACAGAGTACAAACAGAAAACAGGCATTCGAAAAATTGGCCTTTCATACCATTCAAACATCCTGGGCGTATTCAGGAAAGCCGTCAACCATGTTCAGTCTTCCACAGAAAAATCCAGTCATGGGGTTTTCAGGGATCAGATGGCATGATATAGTGCACCCGATGGGGGGCAGTGGTTGCAACTAGTTCTTGGGAGGTTACCGAGGTACGCAAGCGATTTTTGCTAGAACACTTGCGTCGAGAATTTATGCAATCAGTGGAGCAGATCAATAGCACATGTTGTGCGGTAAATCACAGGGGCTTTACCCACCGCTTTGGCCTCAACCGGGATGTTAATGGTGACTATTCATTCAGTCGACAGTGGGCACTCCTCTGTGTACATTTGTTAGCAGTTTGCAGGGAATAGAACTATCTAATTAAGGAAGTCGCTTTGGGGAGATGGTCAACCAGCGGAAAAGTTTCACGCAGTGTAGTGCAGCCTCATTTCGTTTTGGTTGATCAACCCAGGTCTCCGATAACTGGTAAAAGTGATCGATTATCGGAGTCAGAATTTCCGGCCAAATATATAGTTGCAGCTTTGAGTGGGCTGAGACGAAAACATTCTAGGTTTCATTCGAAACGGTAAGGCTTTCTAACCAAGATCCTGACTTCTTGTCTCGGAGCAAAAATGTTGTACCAAGCCCAAAATAGCGAGAAGCCGGTTGCAGTTGAGTCTGATGCGGACACGTCCAAGATGGCAGCAGCCACTAGGGAAAAACAGTATTTCAAAATGTTCCAGTTGACAGCACCAGCCACCACCATGCTGATCAACCTCGAGCAATCACATACGCAGAACATGAGTCCGTGCATCAGTCGTCGAAACGGAGGCCCGTTTTGACAAACGGAAACATATCCATTGACGATTTAGAATTTTCGGGGGACCAACTGCACTCAGTGATGTTCGGAAGGTAAAAAAAACGACTTCCAGAACATTCAGGACAAATTCTAAAGGACGACGGCTGCAAGTGGACTACTCACCCATCCGCCAGGACATCTGCGAAGTCTGTAAAAGAAAGGACTAAAAATGGACTTATACGAGGAAATTCGGTGGTACCAATGTGGAACCTGCTGACTATGGGCACATTACCGGAGTGTGGCATTTTATAAAGAGGAGAACTGCCACTGCGCACATTTCCTGGCCCACTAACACAGACGGTGCTACAAGTGGACGAACCCCAGGCCCTTTCCAAAGCCAAGCCATTCTGATTACCATTTTTGTTGCTGCCTTCTTCGTATGTAGACCCAGGCGGTTAGCACATGAGACATTCTTTGTGTGCTCCACCCCGGGACGGGACCGCAGCACCCCCGGTTAACACGAAATGGTCACGTAGAGTAAGGTGGTATTCCTGCTCTTGGCGAAGATAGGGGACTGTTCCAGTTGGCCGTTTTATGTGCTCGCTTGTTCACACGGTCTTCCGCACGAAGCTGGGTTTCTTTTAGCTGTGATGGATTTAGCTGATGCAATGTATTGCTCAGTTAGGCGGTTGAACTGGTGGGGATTATGTTTGGTATGTTTATATATTTGAACACAGATATCTGCTTTTTTCTAGGATATAACTCTTGCCCTTTCGATTTCCAGTATTTGAAAATGAAAATAGAGCACCAGTTTTTAGGCAATGGCGTAAATAATGTACACCAACCGCAGTATAATCGGGCAGCATTGCTTCGGGTTACCCTTGCGTGTAGCAGATAAGACAACCACTTTGCCGTCTTACATATGCTGGCGTCAGACTAAGGGACTCCGGCAATGCATAACCTCTCTAAGGCCTGAGATTATATTCACCCTGTATGGTTTCACCGATATATCAAAATTGATGAACTAGAAGAAGGTCTATTCGTGACCGTCGAAGTGGCCGATAGGGATCCTCATCACCCACTTCTGAAGGCCTTAAGTTATTTGTCTTCGATGTGGGGTACAGTCACATCCGCATCATCGTTCACTGTGGTGCCATGATGAAACGTGTTTCACGAGATACACCTTCAATATAATCGGCATTGAGGCTGTTCTGTTGATTTTCATAACGTCACTGGAAGACAAGGTAAAGAGCATTCTCCACTCCGAAGGTGAGCCGCCGCAAGTATGATATGCGATCGATAACTGATTCGAGGAGCAGAAGCATCGTATGGTGCCATTATTGAAATTTTATGCGGATCGTTAGCTGAACTATACATACATATCTGTGCGTGACCGTATCTGAATGTGTGCAATAAACCTGGAGCAGCGGCTCCCTTCGTTCACACTTTCAGCACTTCATATGTGTAGCTGAAAGCCGACTACCAAGCTTGGTTGCCCCATGACCGTTACTGTTGCTCACGCTCTCAGGCGCGCTTCCAAATACACGTTAACCACCATCTATCCCAACCGCCTTCTCGTACTCACGGGTCTTAGAGAACACCTTTCTGGTTAACATTCGTACAGTGCCGAGCAACTGGGTAACGTGCAAGTGGTCCACGCAGTACAAAGGACCGAAGCAGTCTCTTAACAGGGAAACGGCTAAGTAAGGTCTGGCGACCTCACAAACTAGCTACTGCCATTGTAATGTTTCTGATTATGGTTATCGGATAATTGTCTAGTGATAGACTTCGCGTAGCACGAGGAAAGTTTGACATAATGACGAATTTTGGTTGTTTTTTCGCAACCAGAAATACTCATTTTTAACTAGTAAAATACCAGGCTGAGTTACACTAACCTCTCCGAAGTACGTGGCAAACAGTCTACTGTAACTTGCGGAAAAACTCAGCACTTATTTTACATAATGCACCACAAAAATATACAGGTATACGTGAAACTCTTGGCATGAATAGCACAGTAATGTATCGTTTATTACGCTTGCCATATATATCAAGTAGATCTTCCAATTAAACGTGATTTTTATTGCATCAGTCAATACCAATTTGCCTCTGTGAACGGCGAACGCGGACCAGATTAGTCCCACCGTACCGGACTTATTATGAAAATCAAAACGCCCGCTTGTGCTGGACAACAAAAGCCGCCATATTACCGGTGGTAGTTGAAACCCAAGTGCTGCACTGAGTCCGTCCTACCGAGCTGATTCTCCGATCGACCTTGACTTTCAAATTCACCAGGCACCCTTCTGGATCCACCCCTGGTTCGCTTGAACTTCCTAAATTTTTCTTTGGTGTGTTTATGCTTATCATAACTTTGTCCACTTTAAACTCCCTTCTGAGTCCACCTATCCTATTTTTGTCATGCACATGTCTATATCGTCATGATTTTCTTCTGTCCCTCTATTGCTTGTAAATATTTGATCGCGCATCTGACACGCTTAGAGCGTCTCCGAAATAAACCTGTATGGCTATGCAAACCGTTATGAAATTCTTTTCTGTCTCCTGGCCTCGTCACCAGGTGCCTAGTTAAGTAAACTTCAGCATGCATCATTGAACTTATTCTCGCGCCATTCTTATAAATATTGTATTTTCCGCATCCTGAGGTATTATCCGCCTCGAAATTTTTACATCCCGCTGATTTTCTACTGCTTCCCACACTATCTTGGATTTGAATCATCGTTGCCTCTTAATCTGCTGCCACTTTATTTTATTTGAACATTCTCCGACCTTTTTCCTCTGCTCCTATAATGTGAAGCCTCATCTCTAGAAGTTGTAAATTTTTCGTCTTATTTAGTGACATTTTCGACTCCGATCACGATTTCACGTCGGTCTATCGATCACGGTTGATAAGAGTACTATTATTATTATTATTACTATTGTTTCAATTTATGCCAGTCTCTTTCTATATGGTCGTGCCTCAAATGTCGCAGCTATTGGGCTGTGTGCTCGGCCGTAGGCTTTTTGGTCCGTAGTGGAGTCGTGCAAAAATGTGGAGAACAGGTGTAGCGATAGGCATACTCCAGTTTTCTGGCTGACCCACGCAACTGCGTTTCAATTTACCTTAGTAGGTTAGCAAGAAGTTGGACTTCAGCACCATCCACACCCCAGAGTCATTGCGCGGCTCAGATCTCTTGCTTCCTGGTGAAAACCCTTTTTGGTGCAGCTTCAAGCACTACTTGTCCTGTTATTTGGGGGGCCACGAGGTAGCCTGCCATTCTGCATCAGGTCTTTAGGCAAGTTGTCCCAATTGGCATCTAGCTTTTTCTCGAAATCAGCGACTGTCCGGGCTTCCTCCACCGAGAACGGAAGTTTGATCCACTGAACTGCTACTCGTTGGGGGGGGGAGAGAAAAATGCCTTAACTACCGTATTGCAACGGAGTTTCACAACTTGCCGCTGGTGTCCTTTGAAACTTTCATCTGTGTTTATTGGGAGCGACTAAAGGCCTTCCAAGTCCGAGAGCCCCCTAGTAGTCCTGAAAGCTTTAATGAGATCTCCCCTAACCCTCCTTCGTTCCGGAGGGAACAGCTTCAGTTCTCTAAGCCTCGCTTCATAGTGCCTGTTTCGGAGTTCAGTAGGCATTATCATGAATCTCCTTTGCGAAGGTTCGAGTAGTTGCACGCATCAAATGGGATTTGAAAGCCAAGCTTGAAGGGCATACTCAAGAAGCAGCCTAACCTGGGCAGTGTGGAACAGTAACAGTACCCACGGCTTCCGCGGGGCAACGGTTCTAGTTAACTGCCAGAGGGAATCATTACTCCTCCTTGCGGCCCCCAAACATTGCTTCTGGTTTTTGAACTCAGCATTCATAAGCACCCCCAGGTTTTTGACAGTATCGGTCGTTTCAAAATCCATCCTGGTATATTGTTCCCCACGTTCACTCGGGCTGACCTGAGAGTTATCGTCTGCGAGTCGCTCGCTTTTGGTGGTGTGGGGTGGGAGCTCTTACTCTGTGCACCGCCGATACGCCTTATCAAGGTCTGCCTGAAGGACACTTTTCCCAGGATCTCCCACTAACCTAGCACCATCGGCAAACATAAAGTTTGGGCAACCCGGCTCATGAGCTAAGTTGTTTATACATAACATAAGCAGCTGTGGTCTGCTCACCGACCATTGCGGGACTCCATTGGTATCTTTACGCATGCCGGATCTGTGATCCTCCGCCTCTACCTAGAGCCTCCCTCCTCTGAGAAACTCAGCAATGCAGTCACCCGGCAATGGGCCGATTCCGCAGGCATGAAGCTCGTGCGCTGGTGTTCTGTGATCTACTGCTTCGAATGCTTTCCTGAAGTCCAAGTAACGGACCTCCACCTATTCGCTATAGTCGAGTCTCTTCGTAGCTTCATCCACGAAGCACACGGGATACGTCGTGCATGACCTCTTCTTCACGAAGCTACGTTGACACTTAATTACCAATCCACTCCCGGATGGGGGGGAAACATTTGGTTTCGCAGAACCCTTTCCAGGACCTACAAAACCACGGATGTCAGGCTTACTGGTCAGTAGTTGGAAGATTCTTCTCTACTCCCACTCTTGTGGGTTGGCACCGCCTGTGCCAGCCTCCGGTCTGTTGGTAGCTGACTGTCCCCTACTGGCTGGTTGAATAGCTGTGGAAGGGGTGCGGCCAGCATGCTGGCTAATGGCTTCATCAGGGCTGGGCATACTTCATCTGTGCATGCTGCCTTACGTAGTTCTAGTCTTGCTGGCTGCCGTCCAACGTCGTTTTCCTCAATTGTGAGGGGTGGCATTCCCGTTAAGCTGAATAGGGAGAGACCAGGCACGTTTCTACCACTGTCATTGCCATGCTTTCTCCCGAAGAAGTGGAGCAGTATATGGGCCTTGCCTTCACTGGTCCTCAATATTATCAACTGCGAACCGTGGGGCTGACTTTGGCTGTACATAACTAGAATATGCCTCTGGGTTACGTTTTACCCCTCGAGCTGGCCTCTCTTAGTAGCGACCTCCACATTCCAGTTGGGTTCTTAATGCCTTTCCACGAGTTTTCGCGTATTCCAGCAGTTTCTTCTGCCCCCCTCTTCCTTAACCTGCACCGGGTTTTGCATTTTCAAGTCTGTACTTTTCACGCTCTTGGCTTCCACCATCGCGGCAAGCCACTTTGTTCAATCTTCACTAACAATGCAAAAGCATATAGGAGTGTCTTGAAGTCCCTCTAGGTGTGATTCCACTTCTCTTCGTCGGTGCGATGGGTGATTCCTGGATTCGGTTTCTCCACCGCATTCACTAGCGCCGGGGTCTCAATTCTGCTGAACTTACGGCGGCACTCGTCCGACGGTGAGATTTCACGTTCCGCCAGTTTGGTGTTTATCACCTCATGATCGCTCTTCCCTAGATGTATTGTGATGATCATTGAACTAAAGTCCCTTTCATACTGTGCCATCACTAAGTCAAGTATCGTGGAGTTCTGGTCTCAATAGTTTTAAATATTTGTGTTGGTTGTAGCTCAGGCTGTTGGTTGCCATGGTGTTCTGATCGCTGAGCTTGGCGTTTAGATCGCAAACGTTTCATCACCAGTCGAGGTGACATCGTCAGTGCTTGTTCTGGTCTACCCTCCACCGCGATTCATGTCGCATCTTTTGAATGAGTGCTTCTCCTTGCAGGCCTTGCAGAATTAAATCTTCAAAAGACACCTGTGGTGCATCCTCCGATTTCCCATCTATTCCTGGGGCGCTGAAGTCCCCATGATGAGCACTGCCTCATCTTTACTGACTGTGTCAGGTACAGCCACCAGTTCAGTATCCTCCACTCTGGTAGAGGATGGGATTCGGTAAAAGCAAAGGTGGGTCACAGGGCTTCCTTGCGTTCCAATTATACAGCTTACACTCCTCGCATCTAGTAATCCCGTTTTTGTTCCTTCCCGGCACAGGGGGTTGGCAGCCTGTGACAGCACTCCACCGCCTAGCCTGCCATCGTCTTCATCCTTCCTGTACTACACGAAGACTTCGCGCCAGTTTGATCGATGACATCCTGTGGTGTTAGTCACTTCTTGGTGAGCACAACCACCAAAGCGTCGCCCAACACGGTTGGCAATTCATCCCACTTGTTGCAAACGCTGCACGCATTTGCGTATGCAATCGGCAACCCGCCGGAAACTGGAAGTCTTCTTCTCTTGGGTCACTTACAGAGAGTTTTAAGCTCCCGAACCCTAAACTTGAGAGATACCCCGGTTTTTTGTTTCACTGGCCTCACTTTCCGCAGCATTGTTTACAATCCCTCAAAGAGGAGGTTCCGCGCTGTCCTCAAGTATAGTACTTTCGGTGCGATTTTTCCCATCTTTCAGGTTATGGGACCCGGTACACTCTGCAACCCTCTTATCTGCGGATACTACGGCTCGTCTTATTGCCAGCTTCGAAGGTTTCATACTAACGGTTTCTATACCTGCTTCTATGAAAGCATGGGTAGTATACCTGCCGGTCCCTACCTCCGGCTCGGCGAAGACCCGACCGTTTGAGAGCCTCCTTATTCCTTCTGAGGCAGCCAACATCCTGCCTCCGGGCCCTGAATTTGTGGACTTCACCGAGGTAGGTCTTGGTCGTCTGTCGCTTTCCGATATGTCCGTTTCTTTTAACCGTGGCCTGGTCAGACAGACCAATGCATTAAATCCAGTTCATAATACGATTTCTCATGGCCCTGATCCTTATTCCGTTCTCCTTAACAAGCGGTTCCGGAACTCCGTGAACCACCGTATTTCTATAACTTCCCGTGCTCCTTTACCTAGACGGTTTTAGATTTCTACTCTGTTTACAGACATTTTCCTGCCCACTAGTAAGCCCTTAAATATTTTACCATGATCATCTTGTTTTGCAGCTTTCTTAGAGGCGGGCCCTCTTCATCTGCAGGCTCATTTATCCCAGTGTCTCGCACAATGGACCAGTGTTTGTCCCTGGTTAGTTTCCTAGTCCGCTTCAGTTTCACTGTCTCGTTTACCCTATTTTTGCCCAGTTCGTCTCCGGCTTTTTCTTCCACTAAGTGGTCTTCCTTATCGGTTTCTTCCACCGGATCTGCAACCCCTTTTTCGGGAAGAGTTTTCGAGGCTTAGTTACTAATTATTGCACCCTCAGCCACCTTTACTACACCCGAACCAATTTCATCTATTATTGATTTTCAATCCAAGCAGAAACACTTGTATTTGTTTTATATTTATCACATATGCCTCCTTAGCAGCGTTACTGCAAGTCCTTTGGTACCACCGTTTGCAGGCATCACAAAGCATCCCTTCGTCTTGTACTTCTTCCTTGCCGTTCTTGTTTCCAAAAGATGTCTGACTTTCTGCTTGGCCATCTTCGTCTTTCCTAGTCTTCTAAGTGCCAACAGGTGTCATTTCAGTTTATGGTGACATAAAACTCTGCATTCACCACGGGTTGTGAAAAGTTATGCTCTACAATAGAGAGAGTTAAATCTGGAGTGGAATACAAATAAATACTCCCGAAGCTAAACGGCTACAGGAAAATGGAAAGAATAACCCGGCAACGAAAGAAATGATCGGAACAACCTGAATTCCACGGCATGCCGGTTTCCATTATTCCGATAGTCCGACTGTAAATTGCAGCCCAGAGATTCCCCAACGCTTTCAGGTTAGTTTCAATTGTCCGTTCTCCTGACTCTCTCTCTTCCACAATAAGGAATCCAGGCAGGGTCACTTCACGGCGCTTAATCCTTCCCTCGTCTAATTGATGTAATTTCTTCATACTTGATAGTTTGCTTCCCATGTTTCCCCCGAATTCAATTCAGTTTAATACAGTTCGGCTCCGGGACTTGACAGCAGGAAGCCTGAATGTCCAGATTCTTGCACTAGTAAGCTCCTTGGATCCTCCGGTGATTTCACGATTGGAAGGGACAACTCTCCTTCAATACTTGGCTGTAACCAGGGCTGTTTCAAGTTGAAACTCCACCCTTCTGTCGCTTCAACAACTTTTCGGATCACAGCCGTTAGTATAGTGAGAGGTGCTAGGTACTAGATAGGGGTTTCACAGGGGGGTTGAAGTGAAAGGGACAAGTCAGTTGACTACAAAAACGCGGTAGTGGACTCCTGGTCATAGTTCTTCAGACACGATCATTCACAACTCGCCCAATCTCCTTTTGGACTGAGACACTGTGCTGGCCCTCATCACATTTTCTGGTGCTCTATCCCGGTCATCAGCAACCCCTACCGCAAAAGATTAACTTCCGATTCTAGCCAAAGTTCTTTTTCCCTTTTCTGATTGTCAGTACATGTCCTCTTAGGCACCCGTTCCCTCACAGCTCAAATACGGCCTCTCTGTGACCTCGTGCTTCTGTAAATCCTTTTAGTATTTTGAAGGCCACTATGACGTCACCTCGTCTTCTTCTTCCCTGTGAATAAAATAACCCTAGTTGCTCCAACCTTTGTTCGTACCACAAATTTCTGTATTCTGCGAACCGTCGCGTGAATCGCCGTCGTAGCTGCTCGCGAGCCTTGATATCCCTCACCAATTATGGTCTGCAAGCTTGGACACAGTTTTCATGATGGGATTCCATAAAGGCCTTGTACAACGGCTTTATGACCCTCGGTTCCCTAGAGCTGACCGCCCTCCTCAACTGGTGCAGGGCTCTACGTGCATTCTGCATTACTTCCCGGCACTGGTGACCTAGCTTAAGATCAGCGCTTACCATCACCTCCAGGTCCCGGGCTTCTTTGGTCTGAGCCAGCGCTTCCCGAATGTCTGGTGGCCCAATGTATCGTGTGGGCCGTGATCTTTTCTCATTGATGAGATGTTGGCATTTGCTCATATTGAGGGCCAGACCCCACGCCACTGACCACTGGTGGACCTTGTCTAGATCACTGTGAGCCGCCGCGTCACCTAGCACTCCTACTACCTTGAAGCCGCCGGCGAAAGTGAGGCACGGGTGTTCCACCCCGTCTGCCAGATCGTTGATGTGCATCAGGAACAACACCGGCCCCCGGACCGACCCTTGCGGAACGCCAATTGGCATTCCCTCATTCTCCGACAACCAGTCCTTTACTCTTCCTCGGAGAAATCTGTCCTATGGGCTTCGTACCACCTACCTCTGTATTTTGTCCGTAAAACGAAACGATTCCACCTTCGCTTCAAGCAGTCTGTGGTTGACCGACTCAAGTGCCTTTTGGAACCCCAGATGGCAGACTTCCACTCGTTCTCCTCGGTCCGCTCCGCCGGTTATCTCATCCAAGAAACTTATTAGGTCCAAGAGGTGAGAACGCCTGTGCCAGAGCCCACGCTGGTGTGCAGTCACCAGCTTGTTACTTTAAATGCATCACTGTTCTGTCTTGTGGTATTCTCTCGAGAGTTTTAAGCACCACTGACGTTAAGTTAATCGGCCTGTAACTGGTACATGTGTCTCTGTCTCCACCTTCATAAACGGGTGTGATGATCTATACAAGTCAGTCTTTATGTGGTACGCTCATGTCTAATGATGCGTTGAACAGCTTAGCTATCGTTTCAGCCAGAATGGGCGCTCAAGGCCCCAGTATTGCTGGGTGAATGTCATCCGGCCCTGCCCCTTGGATATATCTAGCCTCTTCAGGCTAGTCAACACCTTTCCTGCGTTGATTTCTCCGTCTTCCGTTTCCGAGACTTCAACACCCCTGGTTGCAGGTAGACCCTGAGCACCTTAGTCCTGTCTACATACCTGCTAGAAGAATCCCAACGGGGACTCTGCTTTTTCCTGCCTCCTATGTGCTTGCACTGCCTGTGAGTTCCTGATCTCGCCTACGGCCTTCCTAAGTGCTGCCCTAGATTGAGCGTAGTTGTAGTATTCTTTCGGATAGCTTTTGGCATTTCACTCAGTGAGTACCTCGTAGTTGTTCCTGCTCTGTTTCTGTATCTGAGACAATCTAGTTCTAGTTGATTTGAGCTGTAGGAGGGCCCGGTAGCCGCTTGTGCTTCCGTACATTTAGGATACCCTTTGCTTTTGTTTGGGAGCCTTTCTCATTCTGCTGGTCCATCACAGTCGCGGTCCGTTTTGTTTGACTCTTCCGAGTGGTGCGACAGCCTCCGCTGTTTCGAACAGTCTGCTTTCGACCCATCTCTACTGATGTGCTATGTTGTAGTCATTGCTCATCACGCCCCAATCCATCCCTCCTCGCCTTTTTCTCTCCCCTATCTTCCACGCAGTCGAAAGTCGCGGTGCCGTTCCTATTGTTGCAGCGCTGGCGGATCCCTGGTGCCCACCAATGCAAGAAACTGTATGTCCTGGCTATCTGCCATGCAGTCCTGGAATCAAACCGAACCTGAGCCTGAACTGCAGCAGTGAGGGGACTAAAGCACCAGAAAAGATATCTAGTGCGGTCTTGCAAAACGAGGCCACGAGCAAGAAGACTCGGAGCAGAGGATCACCCAGTGCGCTCAGAGGTAAGCCACAAAAACTATCCCATCCTTTTCGGAAACTAGGATGTATGACAACTTCAGGTTACTAGAAGTCAAAACTTACCGGTCCCTCCAAAAGTTCGCCCACATTAACCCCCCCCCCAATAACCCCAGCTTCCGACTCCCCCAGGGCATCCTTCCATCTCCAACTCTTCTTCTTTCGTCCTCTTCAAATCCAAAATCGGGTGCCTCCGGCTATTCTGCAACAACTCCTTAGCATGTGCTCAAGTGCTTCACGGCAAATGCCCGAGTGTGTTGAACGAGATCCTGGAGCTTCGGCAGCTTTCAGTAAATAAGCAGTCTCACATCATGGCCCTCACAGGAACCTGGATCATCCCTGATATGCTTGATGCCGAAATATCCATTCCAGGGTACTTCAAATTAAGGCTATACGCAAGCAGAGGTCGTGCCGGCGGGGTCATCATATACTACGATAACTCCATTCCTCTTACCACTATACTAAAAACTCCTGCATTTTCATGTATCGATTGTTTGTGGGTTGTGTTTACACTTCAGGACAGACATCCTACCGCTTGGTTTTGTTTATCGTCCTCCCGCATGCAATTCAGCCGATAGCCTAGGTCTCAGGCTAACTGGGCTCCCTAAAAAGCTACACAGACTTCGCCCATCTGTCAGCGACTGGCTGCTTCCACTCACTCAATACCGACTGGCAAAGAGCTGATGCCCCTGATGTCGCCTTTGGTAAACCCCTCCTAGATATCGCACTCAATAACTCATGGGCACAGGACGTAAGAGATCCGACCAGATATCGCACAGGACGTGCCCCGTACCTACTAGACATGGTCATCACTAATGAATGGTTCTAAATGGATGTGGTGCACTACTTGCCACATCTCGGCAAAGGTGATCACACTCTCACTGGGTTCGATTGTATTGCGGGGTGGCCTCCTCTTCCCTCAGAAACCAAAACTCTGAGGTCCTTCAAAAGATCCAACATTGACCAAATCAGTGCATTTATTTGCTCCCAGCTAAACTCAGCCAATCTGGGTAGCTCTGCTGATGAGATGGCGGAGAATCTCAGAGATTGAATCTCCTTGACTGGTAGACTATCCGTCCCCAAAATTCATCCGCCACAGACGGCAGGCGGCCCCTCCCTCGCCTCTTTAGGCGCGTTTTATACGAAAGAGCAAGCCTCTTTGCCAGATATAAAGCCGCATGTCCTGCCCACTCGATGCAGAAAACTTCGAGATTATCGGTAACAAATGCAAAGACAATATTAGGTCCTATCGGAATGCAGTCCAAAGATTGTACTTGCTGGGGCACAGACCAGCAAAGTGTTTTTCCTTCATTATATGCGCCGTCTAAGGGGCACAGCTCCAGTGCCATCCGCTCTCACACATCATGCTGGATCCTCAATCACTCCCCCCAGTCAAGTAGCCGAGGCCTTAGGCTCCCACTTCCGTACAGTTTTATCTCCATAGGGATAACGTCCCACCCCACCGTGCACCCAATATCATTGGTCACTGCCTTTAGCCGTTCCACTGTTCCCATTGCCACAGTTTCAAGAGGTTTCTCTTTGCTCAGTCAGCATTGCATCCTGGGTCCTGACTTTATCCATCCTTGCATTATGAGGGAAACGGCGGACTCATTATTAGCTTCTCAAGCAGCTGTTTTCCAGCGATGTGCTGACGATGGTGTTCTCCCAGAAGGTGTAAAAGGCTGTCATCGTAACCATCTACAAGGAAGGTAGTGGATATCTTGCTTCTTGTTACAGACCCATGAGTCTAACTAGCGCCACCGGCGAAATTTTCGGGCGAATTCTTGAGAGTGTGGTTCATTCCCACCTTTAGAGCAATAGGATCCCATCCCCGCCTCGACATGGGTTTCTTCCTGGTAGATAGTGCGTCGCCATTATGCTTACCGTCATGGATAGCTTGACGAAAGCCTTCCATGATGGCCAGCTCCCATAAGCTCTATTCATCGATTTTGCTAAGGCCCCCGATAGGGTCCCTCATTCCCCCTACCTTATTAGCTGCAACCGCGCGGGATACCAGGCTCCATACTGGCCATCTTACGCAGTTTCTTACCGACCGCACCTTTTTGGTTAAGATGGGGGATGCTTTGTCTCAACCCTCCCCAATAACAACTGGGGTCCCACAAGAATTAGTCTTAGCTCCTCTCCTTTTCATGATCTAGCCAGGCGACCTCCCGACAGCCCTCCCTACTAAAATTGCAGTGCATGCGGATGATGCAACTTTCTGAAGTTCAAGCGCTGAAAACCTGCAAATTTCAGTTGGGGAAACGAAACGTCAGTCCGAAGATTGGAACATTCCAGTTAACGATGACAAATGCGTGAGCATGTCTTTGGGCAGAGAGGCTGTCCACGCGTTTTCCATTAACGGAGCAACCACACCGCCAAGGGTTGGCCGACACAAGGTGCTCGGTTTCTGGTTAGAGTATAACCTGCCTTTCTCTCATCATCGTCAACCTGAGGGCAAGTCATCCTTCAGAGTCCCAAATATTATTCGAAGGTCTTTCCTGCGCATCTTCATGGACATTGCCCCATAATTTTGGGCACGCTTATCCGTCCTCTATTGGAGTGGGGTAGTCAGATATTGCACTGTGGTCTTGCCTGAGATCAAGGTCCTAAAAGGGGTTCAGAAGGCCTCCTCCAAAGTAGTATGGGGTCTGCCCAACCTACATTATCCAGTCCACCTTTAATCCTTCAATCTCTATCCCCTTGACTTGAGGCGCGCAGGAGATGACCTGTTCTTGCTGTTTCACCTTTTTGAATCAGGTCAAAGCGATTGCCTCTTTTCCACCTGCCCAACCTCTTCTCTCCTTGGTCACAGCAGAAAAGTTTTTAAGCCGAGACCACGCACTGCTCTACGATTAAACACTTTTAGCCATAGGGTTGTTAATCTGTGGAAGGCTCTTTTAGTAGATATAGTTCTCTCGCAGGGCAAAACAGTCTCCAGGAAAAAGTCAGACCGCTACCTGGGTTTCCCCTAGTAATTCCTTGTCCATTAAAGTGGAACAGATATCTTTTATTGCATCTGCATTCCGCTATACGCTTATTACTGCCTCAACCCCGTTCGGCCTGAGGCACATCCCATAGTGAGACATTGCACAATGTTATGTATATTTTGTTTTATTTGCTGTCCCCGGCCCGCCCCCCTATTCCTCTATTTCCGTTTCATTTCGGTGGATCCGAGAGAAGGTCAAAGTTATTCCCGAGAACCTGGACAACTGGGGCCGAAGCCTCGAGCCAGTGTAGTACTTCACAACGAAACACCTCACCCCTCACCTAAAGCATGACTGATCTCCAAACTGTTTTGGAATCAAACTAAATGGGAAGCAGGGACTGGCTCGTGTCGCGTTGCAGAAGGTGTCCTAGTACGTTGAAGTGCCCTTTATCCGCATCTTAAGCTGGCACTTTTTCACTTTCACTAAGGCCGGTGTGGCTGCTACTTCTAGCTGATTTCCAAGTCACTGAACTTCTCTTCCTCGTATCCCTCTTTTCCACGAGTTATTATTTTGTTCTTCACTATCGTGAATAGTTTTCCGTTTATCCTTTACTTTCTCTTTTCTGGTCTTCTACTCCCACTCTCACACCCTCAGTCGTGCTTGTAAACGCAGCAGAAAGAAAGAAAGCCTTCGTTATCATCCAAGCAAGCACCACCATGGCAGTCTGTGGAGAGAACCAGAGAAAATGAGCGTCAAGGTCTTACCCCCTGTAAGTCAAATCTCGCAAATCGAGCAACGCGTAGCCAATTCAAACGAATCCCAAAACCAGAACAAGATTGATTCGTAGCTTCTACGTTCATGATACACGATTATGATGGACCAGAAGTTATTGAGTGGTTCACGGGCTCGTTGATCCCCGGATTTCGGATATCCTCTTCTCTTCAGGAAGATTGCTCAAGTATGCGGCCAAATAGACTTCACAGTGAAACCCAAGGGTCCAAAGCCCCGTGGCTCAAGCACGACAGTCAGAAACGGTTCAAGGCCAAATTCAAATGTCTCACATGGATAAACAAACGTGAAAATGTGTGGTGTATGAGCGAGCTTTCCAAGATAATGTTAAATAAACGGAAAAAGCCCTTGATTAACATCAGAAAACAAGGCGTAGGCGAACATATGTTTTCGGTGATTTCATTCTCAAGCCAATTACAATCACATTTATATGAACCAAATTAGGGGAAGGAAAAGGACAAATTTAATCTGTTAAATATAGTCAAATTCACAAAGCACGTTGAACATTTAGAAGGATTTTCAGTATTCGTTCTTTACACCGCCGGCCAAAATCCTTCCGCGAAAATGGTTGTCTAAGGTTCAGAAAGGGGTCATGGTTCTCACCCTACCTACCTTTAACTTATTGTCAGTGCCTGTGGATACTAACTTCCTGTGTTATCTGAACGTGAAACAGGTTTTTGCCGTAGTCATCATCGCACAATCCATAAGGAATCAATTCCAAATCCCGCTGCACAACTTGAGATTGACATATTTATCAGGAGACCGGTGCATATAGTCAGACGCACGATGAAGATGAAGGCTTCGCAGAGTGAAGTGTTTCACCGCACGAAATAAGTCTAAGCATCACAAGCAGTAACCCATTGCAGCAACTGGTTAGACTAATTTTGTTTACAAGCATGAGCGCAGAAGTTGAACGCAGGTGCAACGCCTAATGAGATATCGCGTAAAATCGACAGGTCACGAACCAGTTGAATTACATAAAATTAACGCACCAAATCTTCCGAAAGAAATGAAAACCGGTTTCTGATTATGAATAAATTTCGAAAACAAGTGTACGGCGGACAGTATCGAAACACACATGAACACGGAGATTGATCGAATACTGGCATCTGTCAGAGTATTTCAAAGTTTTTCTGTGCACAAAATATGTGACAATCAATATTGTATAAAATGTAAATAAATGTTCTTCTTTAAAGATAATAATAGTTTCACAATGTGCTCGCAGCTAGTATGCCTCACCTGAACTGTTCAAGTGAAATACTGGTGAATTTCTCCTCTTCGCCTATGTGCACGCTAGATAGAAACTGGAACTAAGTACATTTACAACCTTTCAGAAAAAATGGGTGCAGTTGATTAGTTGTAGGGCATGAAATGCGATAAAGTGCTGAGTAACTCGGAGCGAGGCGATCTGCGAGCTACTTTGTCTTTTGTATGTGGTTTCGAGCTCGAATCATCAACACTTTCCTCGCTGTTTCCTGCTACGAGTGGATTAACTCTCTGATGTCTCGAACACGTTCTTCGTTTCTTCCGTTTCCTGTAATGCAACACAACTGTAAGATCTGTCCAATAGGCAAGGCTCGGTTCGGCGGTGGTGCAGTTCTCTTTTAGCATTCGTGCTACCTTAAAACCCAATACCAGTGCAGTCGTTTTGAGCTCGTTTAGGGATACTGACTTCAGCTCAGCAATTTTTGTTTTGGCAAAGGGTACTTTGTTTCGCCGCCGGCCATGCAGTTCCACCCAGGTACCGTACATTGTCACTGGGTCGGCAAATTTCAAGCTGCTTTGGGTGACCTGCTGGTGTCCTTTTTTGAGATATTTCAAAAGCCTTCGGGCAACTTCTCCTTTTCTCAATAAGTGGCTTGACGGTGGTCTCTTGGGTATAGCAACTTCATGTTGCCCACTGTGACGTCCCGTCTTTGAATTCGCCATCGAAAGCACCGACTGATCCTTTGAGTGAACTTCGCTTTCCTGAGATGGACCGTTGGATTCAATATCGAAAGGCTGATCGTGTTCTACATGGGCACTTCTCTCAGCAACATTTGAGCAATATATTGATGCCGATTGTTGAAGTTCGCTCGTCAGGGGTCCGAGAAGTGTCCAGCCTAGTATCGTTCGCGTAGCAAATGGTTCTTTTCGATTGCTTATGCTCTGTTCAAGCACCCAGTGAGCCTCTGGTACATTGCATCCAATTAGTATGTCGACGTGGGGGCTAGAAACTTCTTCGAACTCTATGTCCCTGAGATGAGACCATCTCTTGGCGATCGATCTAACAGAGTCGACTGGTCTCATTGGCAAGCTGTCTATTGCAAAAGCTTCCGGAATTTCTACGGTCCCCTCATCAAATAAAGACGTTAACTGCAGGGTCAGCCTCTTATAATTGCTAACATGGCCCCCTGCAATCGTGCTGATAGTGAGCGAGGTAGGCTCGCCTACTAGTTCACAGCTTTCTACAAGCTCGCGAGTAATCAGCGAGGTATCCGACCCCGTGTCCCAAAATGCATTGACCCTCCTCAGTCCTTTAGGTGTCACGATACCGACAGGTACGATGCCTAATCTTGCCGGTTTGAAATCATCATGTCCCGTTGAACAGACAATTTTGGGTTCATCTGGCTGAATAGGTCTATTGTTGAGAAGGCCATGCAGTAACGAGTGATGATTACCCAAGCATCCGTCTTGGTTGCATTTCACTCTTAAGCTGCATTCAGAGGCTCGATGAGAGTTGTTCAAACACATAAAGCATGAGCCAATCTTTTTTACTGCGCACCACCGATCGGGTACACTCATCCCATGAAAGGTCGGACAATCTAGTAACCGATGCAAAGAGTTGCATAGCTTGCATTCAGCTGACCTCTCGGGTTCTTGACTTATCATGTGCATGTTAGCCAAAGACTGGGTTTGGTTACAGTCCTTCTCCAAATTTGAGATGTTGGTTCCCTTCGCGCCAGTCTGCAACTTTCGTGTACGATTTGTCCAAATCGACTTTTGGCGATGCGGGATTGACGACCTATGAACTCCGTCAAATCGTTGAACGTAGATTCCCGCTCAAGCATATTTATTTTTTCAGCTTCCTCTGCCCATCGGCTCTGTAAATCAATAGATAGACATCGGACAATGCATTCCTGTGTGTGCAATGCATTCAGATCAGACTGGTATCCTAAGTGCTCCAGTGCTATACTGCAATTCTGCATTTTTATCACCAAACTCGACAGTGATTCAGCCTTGCCCTCAGTCCTTTTCGCCTCCAATGAAACACTATCAATTAGGCTTCTAGCCACCTTGAATGGTTGTCCAAACAAATCTTTCAGGATTCTGCGCGCCCTGATGTACCCCATCGGTGGATCAAGCATCGCGCAGCCTTCGATAGCACTTTTGGCTCTCCCACGACAGTAATGTAATAAATACAAAAACCTTTGACCAGGATCTGCAACTTTGCACTCAACAAAATTTTCGAATTGTTTCATGAATATACAGTATTGCTCGGGGTGCCCGTCGAAGTGGGACAGCTCCACTCTCGGCAGGTCAAGAGCCAAAACCTCGGTAGTTTCAGGCTGTCTCAAGGGTTTATATTCGTCGATCACAGTGCCTTTTCGATGTTGACATTGTGAACTACATGGACTCTTTGCTGGCTCTCTGAGACCAGTTCCTTGTGTAAGGGGCTCTGCTTCCTTTCTGGCTAACCGCAGCTCGTTTTCTAATTCTATCACTCTCATTCTATAAGTACTAATATCGTCAAACGCATCGCGGTTAGAGATATATGACCTGGTACTGACAGAGCTAGTGAATTTAGCATTATCTAGAGAATCAATAACACCCGAACCATCCACAGAGAATTGCCGAGTTATTTCCTGTTGTCTCAAAAGGTCCTTGCTTCCTCGTCTGGGCATTTCCAATGGGTTTTCTTGTCCAGGTTCCACTTGGGTACTGTAAGTCAAATCTCGCAAATCGAGCAACGCGTAGCCAATTCAAACGAATCCCAAAACCAGAACAAGATTGATTCGTAGCTTCTACGTTCATGATACACGATTATGATGGACCAGAAGTTATTGAGTGGTTCACGGGCTCGTTGATCCCCGGATTTCGGATATCCTCTTCTCTTCAGGAAGATTGCTCAAGTATGCGGCCAAATAGACTTCACAGTGAAACCCAAGGGTCCAAAGCCCCGTGGCTCAAGCACGACAGTCAGAAACGGTTCAAGGCCAAATTCAAATGTCTCACATGGATAAACAAACGTGAAAATGTGTGGTGTATGAGCGAGCTTTCCAAGATAATGTTAAATATAGTCAAATTAACAAAGCATGTTGAACATTTAGAAGGATTTTCAGTATTCTTTCTTTACAACCCCGACAAAGACTGCCTGCTGTTCTACCATGTCTCATAGTTCAGTGGGGTCTGAGTTTGCTTGTATTTCTACCGGGATTCTTTTGTTTTTGGAAAAAGGAAGTGGATGGTCAGGCAGCTGAAAACCCGCGGCATTGTCGTGACTACAGGAACAAAAGCCATACCCTCTTTTTTCTGTTTCGGAAATTGTGGATCTCTGCGGCCTGAAGTGTAAGAGACTGGATGCAAATTTGGCTCAAGCCTCCATATCCCGTGACCTGATCCATGGTGAGTGCTGCACGGTTTGGATTCATGGCGCTCTTGCCTTTATATCGAGTTTTTGAACAGTTTTGTGAATTAACCCAGTTTAATTCACAACACCGAGAGTTCCAGGATTGTACTTAAAATGCGTTTTATTTGGAGAGTATTTTTGTTCTCCTTGTAGCATCGCCGAATAGAGTTTCGGTGTTTTTGTAAAGCGATCTCTTCTAGCTTGGAGTGTTTTTGTTTATTCTTTTGCTTTAAAGGGCAGTACCTGCAAGTTTGTTTGTGTTTGTTTAAAGATTACTGGAGCTGTTTCCCCCTTCGTTTTTTGGCTTTCGGTATGCCGCTCTTTTCTGACCCATGTCTCATACCTAAGTGTAGAAAGCTCGTGTTAAATTGTATAGAGTGGGTGATATGCTAAAGGTGAGCCCACTCGAAGTGTTCAGGAATAGCAAAGAACCTCTATGTCTCCTATTAAAAAAACCATGGGCTGAGTGGGTTTGTGCTACTTGCAAGGAGGCGGCCAGTCCGTCTTTTATACTGCGGGTCCAGGGGCTGTGTGACGGTTATTCCGAATGCGAGTAACGCGTAGGCAGTTTAAACGAATCCCAAAAGCAGAACAAGATTCATTTACAGTTTCTACGGTTCTGGATTACCAAATTATGTGCATAGAAATATGTACAAACCTCAGCTGTAAGGCCACAATATCCAGCAAGGAGGACCAGAGTTCAATAAAGGTCAATGTCAGGTACCACCTTTATGGTGGTCCAAGTTCGAAGCAAAAATTATGCCACTTCACGTGAACAAAATATAAACAAATGTAGATGTGTGGCGAATAATGCTGCTGTCGACGTCACACCGCCCACCGAATCCTCCCATGAAACCGTCAGCATCCAGGGAGTAAATAGGGATGCTGGTTCGCCCTAACCTTCCTAGACCCTAAAATCAGTGCATCCGTAGGTCGCCTTGGGCTTTCATCTATCTTTGGCCAGTCGCAGGCACGCTTTCAAGCTTTCCTGAGGTTATGCCCCATACCTCAATGTCTTAGAGTTTCGTCTGAGGATGACACGACATTATCCACATACGAAAAAAGGACTTCGACGTGATCGGCATGCGTAGATAGATTACGGAAAGTAGAGGAAAAGGGCTTCCCAAACAAGAGTAAAGTACGTGGCTTGATGAAGACTGAGAAGTCTTGATGAAGAATCGAGATGGCTACAGGGTACTCAAACATCAGGGGCTCAACGTGTGGTGTTATCACATTAGCAGTATGTTTGACTCAAAACTTATGTCCACTTGAACACAGGTTTGATACTTATACTAATAGCGGGTCCCGGAAATTGAGATTTTTCGACAAACGGTCAACAATTGTTTGTCCAAGAGTTTCCGCTACTTCACATGCAGTGTCGTTTCGTGTGGTAAATTAGGGTTTCGACAACGAACTCCATTGTAACTCGTGAACACCGTATGAAATTAGACACAAATACACTTCAGGGACTGTGAGAAGGGTCGGGACCTACGTGAGAATGCGTGATGGATAAATAAACAGGTTTAGCTTCAGTTGGTATCAGTAGACTTGATTTTAGCTTGGTCTGTAGCGTCGACTTTGCCCTCGCCGTTGTAATCTTCAAGCAGGCATATCTTGAGGGTATCTCACAATACCTCTCCTTTGTTCGTTCTCACCACCACCGTGCGCACGAGGCCATGGGTTTCTGTTCGGATGTTCTTGATCACTCCATCCGGCCAATCTTCTTTATGTAAGTGGCTCTCCGCGAGGACGACTACATCGCCAAGTCTGAACTAACTCTCCTTGGAGATCCACTTTTGCCGGAGCTGCAGGGTCGGTGTGTACCCCTCTTCCAACGTTTCAAGAAAGCCTGTGCAAGGTGGTTCACTTGTTTCCATCCTGTGATATACCTTCCACTTAGGGTTTTTGGCACGGCTGCTCCTACGTTTGGCCGCAATAATCACAGGTCGTTGAGAGTGAGAGCCGTTTCGCCTTACGGGTCTGGGACGATCGGCACCAGGGTTCTGTTGTTCAGTATGCTTTCTACTTCTGCTAGCAAAGTAGTCAGCTTCTTGTCATCGCGGGTTTTGTTGTGAGGTCAGGGCCGTGAGTATTTTTCTAGTCGATCATATCAGTTTTTTCCAAACGCCACCGCGATGATGGACATAAGGTGGGTTGAAGTGCCATTCTATCTCCTTTGCTACGGTCTTGTTTTGCATTTCGGTCTGATCCAGGTGGCTCCACCATTTATCTAACTCCTTACCAGTTCCCACGAAGTTCGAGCCATTGTCTGAGCATACATTCTCGGGGACGCCCCGACTCTCGACACATTTTTGAAGGGCCATTAGAAATGGTCGGTGGTCATATTATGCACTACTTCAAGATGGACTGCGCTGGATTGTAAGCATGTTATTAGGCAGCCACACCTCTATTTGTGCTCCTTTGCTATTGTACAAGTAACGGGCCAAAGTATTGGACGTCAGTTTTCACTAACGGGCACCATCCCGGTTGAACCCTCGAGGCAGAGAGGGGAGCCATCATTTGTCGGCCTGCTACCGCCCTCCGGTGACTACAAGTGATGTAGTTGCTTATGACTCGCTTGATCGTCGCTGGTCCCTTTGTCACCCAAAATCGTCGACGTGTATTGTTTAATAAACCATCCAAACCTACGTGCTCTTCTTCTCAATTTACATGTTCTATCATGCATCTCGTTATGTAAGAGTCACCAGGGACGATAATGGGTGTTTTGTTTCGTACTCTACATTTGAATTTGAACTCCCAGTAGTCCATCGGCTCGCACAGGGTTTAGTCTTTGGATACCGCTTTAAAACAGCCTGCTTCTTTTGGTGTCATCACATATCCAGGCTAGCTCGCGGGCCTCGAACGGAGAAGCATCTAGTAGTAGTAGGCGTAGAACGTCGAGTTTGGCTTGGTTCAGCTATCCCGGTATTATCCTCCCCACGTTTATGGTGTACTGTGATCGTGTGCCTTTTAAAATCAATAGGAGTACTTGGTATCGCGTCCACCAGACCACGACTCCTAACATTTTTATCCAGTAGGGGAAGTTGAGCAGTTTTTCTATTAGGCTTGCTCTTTCCGGTGAGTTTGTAGCCCGTATCAGTCCTTTGGTCTCGATATCACCATCATCAGGTATATTTATTATTAGCGTTGGCCACATCTCTTCAGATGAAGTTAGGAAGCCCGGTCCCATTGTCCACATCGGCAGTCTTTCCAGTGTATTTGGGCCTTTTGAGCAGAAGTCGGCCGGGTTGCTGACGGATTGTTTATAGTGCCATTGATCGGTTTTAGTCGACTCGTGGATTATAGTGAGTCTGTTCGCCACGAAAGTGTTAAAGCGAGTAGTAATGTTGTTTATGTAATGTAGTACCGTGGCTGAGTCCGTCCAAATGCTTGGTTCCCAGTTTATCTGATCGTCGCAGCTCCCCGAAGGTGATTGCTATTCCTAGTTTTTGATGTGACATTCTGTACGCGTCATCGTGCTAGATTCGGATTCAGATGTTGAGCGCCTGCTGAGAGAGGTGGCTAATCTTTTCTCGAAGATGGCTACTTCGAAACTAACTAAAGCGTTGAAAGTTACATCAACACTCCTACAAAGGATTACCGAAACTGTTACTTTCAGGTTTTAAAAGGAGAAAAATGACTTACTTTTGGGAGGTCAGTTTTCCCTGGAATCTTTCCTTCCTCGGAATGCTCTCCAAGATTCGATTTCATCGAGTACCGGCGATTCTGCTGTTGATACATAACATTCCACGCGGTCACTAATGCAACCAGATGCCCAGGACCCAAATGGATACCGGCTACAGTTCAACTCTATTCGGTTCCCTCCTTCAACAGGGTATGCCTCAGAAGTTGGCCTCAATAAACAGGGACATAACAATTACGGGATCGTGAGGGTTTTGCCACAACCGAATCATTTGATGGGTCACATGCTATACTGTCCAGCGAACAGTCGGACAGGCTCCGATCGGCTGACTGGTTCTGACAACTCGGGGGCATCCGTTTCTTATTCAACCTGCATTAATCTTCCTTAACCTATGACTGCGATTATGGCGTCCAGTGGTGTCGGTGTTTCAGAAACTGCCTGTGGTGGCACAACTTTGGTCCCTCTTTCCGCCGGATCTGCCTCCTCCGTCACCCCGTTGATTCATTACTCCCCCGCCTCGTCGTCTCATTCGCCTTTCACGGACAATTCGAACACCGGGATAGTAAACACTAGCATGGGCCCAATCACGGTGTCTGGATCTGCGGCTCACATAGAAGACATGGTCCCGTGACAGGGACGAAAACTTCGTCAGATCGGGGAAAATGACGGACTGTAATGGACCAAAAGATAACCTAGAATATTGCGGACAGGGTTCAGATTAGAACGGACAATCGATGTCGGTCGATGAGGCGGTCGGAATGGAACCGGAACCGCTGGGAGCTCGTGCTCCATTGACTGACAATAGTTTGGACGAGTGCATTGGTGGCGCCACGCTAGCCTTATCCACTCTTATGGAACTGGCGTCGATCTCGTTCAGTCGGACGCTCCACTCCTTCTATTCGTGTCACATTCCGTCTCCTCAGGCCACACAATGGTCAGCCTTATCGTAAAACTAGTTGGCGCAAGCAACCTTGGGAGTACAACAACCACTGTCACACCGGACGGGAATACAACTAGTGAGCTGACCAGTTCTTCATCATTCGAATCCAAGCCAGGCACGAGACCATATCGTTGTCGGGACTGTGAGAAAGAGTTCCGTATTCTACGCTATCTCAAAAAGCATTGACGAATACACACGTATCAGTGTTGCTGTTGTGGTTGACAATTCAACTACTGGCCCAAAATGAAACCAAACAAAAGCATCCATACGGGTTAACGTTCTTACCGATGCTCCTTTTGTACTAAAAAGTTTTCACAGTCTGCCGTATACAACGAGCATTTCAAACGTCATACGGGAGAGTGACGGTTCATCTGCGGTGTCTGTACGAAGGGTTTTCCCCGTGCCGCTCAACTCGCTGTACAGAAGCGTGTGCACACAGGTGAAAGACCTCACGCGTGTACTTCGTGTGAGCGACGATTCAGTCAACGGCATCATCTGGTCGCACACCTTCGCGTACACAGTGGGGACAGACCATATCCTTGCCTCAAATGTGGCGTAAGTTTTGCGTGAATTTCCAATATGCGGAGCCATCGGAAACAAGTTTATCCATCCAGTCCGATTCCGATGCATGACGGCACAGACGGGAATGAGGCGACCGTTGTCACCCTGAATGAGAAGAAACCTACTCCTTCACGCATTGCCATTGCCACTGCTGAGACTGGCGGATCCACTGTAACTCTAGACTCAGCAGCTGCAGACACAGCGGCCGCGTCTTCACTGTTGTCCTCGTCAAATCTAGGCACTGGGGGTAGTGGGACAGATGCTCCCCCCGTGGCTCTTGCTGCAGCTGCTGCCATGCCTGGGACACTTCTCACTGCAACTGGAGCAGCAGTGGCCCCGGGCAAACTTGTTGCCAAATTCCCCCTCCGGTATTCCTGGTTTGATTTTAACCTCGGGACCTCCGGGTGCAACTATCCTGGCAGCAGGACCAGCTCATTTCTCCGATCAGCATTCCCAAAAGCAACCCACTCTGATCGCCACCTCAAATGCAGACTCGCCACGGCAAACCGCGGCCACACTCATCACATCCACTAGAAAGTTGGATCGTTCCTGCATTGGCCTGGCCGGGGTCACTCCAACTCCAGCCGGTCCAGAGGGGGACTCCTAGTAAACTCATCCGGTGAAGAGACCGTCTATCTGGAACAGCTCGACCCCTGAACTGCTTTTGAGCCCGGACAGTCCTTCACTTTATTCAGCATTCCTATCTCGAAACATCCACATGGAATAACAACTATCCTTGGTCCATCGTATGCGGGGGCTCAGATTCTCGTTCAACCCGCGCAACTCTATCCGGCTCAACATGGCACTCACATAGCTTTAACCACCAGCGAGCCAGGCCACCAATCCCATGTACCAGAGCCAAACACGGCAATTTTCTCCCGGAATACCACAGTCAACAGTAGTAATCCGGGCCGCGGTACAATTTACACCATTCAGTCCCCGGTCACGATTATTTTTCCCCCACCCTTTTCGTCAAAGGTGGTCAGCACTGGTGCATCTACACAGACCACATTCGCTTTATCTCGTGGAATGGGAGGTTCGCAAACCAATTAGTCTGTTTTACACACTATAGGGACCAGCCAAACTGGGCGGTCCGGTCTGACTTGATCGGCGATTACAGCGTCCACACGACTGTTCCACTATCATCGTTCAACATCCAGTTCGCGTTCCGCCCCTCCTGGCCGTCCGCCATCCACCCCGATGCAAAAACAACAACAACAATTGAGCGTGTCTGCAGCAACCACCACAATGCTCGTTTCAATCCTCACCACCTTGACCTCCAATTCGAGTGTAGCCGAATCAGGGGGTTGTGGTGGTATGTACTCAGCTGTATCCTGTTCACTTGCCAGCTTGTCTAGTGCAGCATCTTCTTCCTCCTCGTTAGGTCCGATCACAGTGACCACCTCAGTTTCGGACACAAATCTTTAACACATCCCTGCCACAGTAGTCAGCAGCAACAATGGTACAAAGGCATGCACTTTTCAAACCTTGTGGATGAGGTGAATGTTTTCTGTTCATCATTTTCAATAACGATCATCACTTTCATCTCTACCCTCCTCCACAAATTTATACTAACCCAGGACAATAAGCTGTATCATACTTATGTTAACTTGTTTTTTACTCATTTGGTGCACACAACCCCTCCTCTCTCACCCAATTCCTTCACACTTGAACAGAAACGGAAGGCAACTCAACCTAACTAGTCAGCCACCTATTCACTCGGTCGTTTTCCATCAGCAGTATGCATCCAAAACACAGCCTGACTTGCTTTCTCTCTTTTTCTCATTTTCACTTTTGAAAGTTCCCCATCCTCGAATACGATTTTAGCGAATCTACTACTCCGTCTTTTCTACCGCCCCCTCATGGCCTGTCCGTTATCTAACCCGTCAGTTCCACTCCTATCTCCTCTCCATTTTCAACAGTGTTTATTGCGAAACATCACCCGATCAATTTCATATCGTTGTCGGTTTAACCACGAGTCAATCTCGTGAGTGGTCACCATCCCCAGTCTATCATGTCTGTTCCCTTTTGTTTCATCCTGTTTTGTGTCTATACACGACTTGGTTCTAAGATAAATGTTTTATTAATAAACTTCTTCCAAAAACGATCGACCGTACAATGGTGCTCCATCGAAGATACGATGTCGTTCGACTCCCTGTGTGTCCAGTGGACAGTGAGCAGATAGTAAGTAGGGCACATACACGGTTTGTAGTTTCCTTAACCGTTCAGCTCGTCTATGCGAGTTCGCCTCATTTGCCAATCGGTTCTGCCACCTTCTGCCGTGAACGTCACATTTTTACTCGAGATCCTCATCGACCGTTCTTATGTGGATGATTTTCTTCGTGTGCAGTTTCAGTATTGTTTTTTGTTTCTGGCAGTTCTGTTGTCCGTGGATTTGCTTATCGCCATTCACGCTACAACCTTTCGCACTGTGCTCCTTCACGAAACACTGTGGGTTTCTAAAACTGTATTTTTTCCCGTTTATCACGGGTGCTTTACTCTAACTTCCCACTTGTTCCTTCTTTTCTTCCACATTTCCACTATCCTGTTTTGCTGAATGCTCCTTTGTTCTTCGTCCCTCTCCATTTTGCCCCTTTTTGCGGAAAAATCGAGATGAGACATAGGGATACACTTTTAATTACTGCTATTATTATTACTACTGGTAGTACCAGTGTGGACTGTTCGACTTTGGGTTTTTGCGTATTCGACACACGATCATTTATCAAAGCCCTTCTCTCATTTCCCTGTCTGCGTTTCTGGATATTCTTGTGGCTTTACCCGGGTCAGACTTGCCAGGCACTGAGTCTTTCTGCACGCTCCTCGTCCAGATCACAACTGTTTATGGTGTGTGGCCCTTGGACGTATGTTCGTTGTGGTTTCCCAATCCAGGCTAATCGTTCCAAATCGTTTACATCATCCGATTGTCGTTTGCGCCTTCATTTTTCTTTTAAACGCTGATTTTTTCACTCCTCCGTCAATCGATCGAGAACTCTGACTTATGTGATTCTTTCATTCACATTCTCTGTTGAATCATTATCAAGGTCATATATTGGCCCGCAAATTCACCTTTTTCGGACTCTGTCACAAATTTCCGAGTATGACTTCCGGTCATTCTCGTTCGATTATCTTTGTCTGTGCCCAGGAATCAAGAGTTGTTTTGGCCCCGTCTCCATATTCTAATTACTTTGTTGTCATTATCCTATCTTCTTCCGCACCTCTTTCTCTCATTTGCCCGTTCACATGTCCTGGGCTTCACTCCGCTTTTGTCCGATTGTGAGTGTGGTGTTGAGATTTGGTGGCCAGATATCTTAGTCCATCGGACTTTGGTGTCTTAGTACACCTGAGATAGAAAAAGAACACTTAGTTTTATTCACACATGCACAGCAATATCACCACCACTTTCTACTCAGCGTCGCGGCTTCCACTGCCAGTACTGCTGCAGTCAGTTCCAGCCTTAGAATGGACACCGTCTTCAGCGGAGTCACTCTCGCCCTTGCGAATACTATCTGACTGTGCCGCCACATTTTCGTCTACTCAGCAGTGGTAAGCCACTATCCCGTAGCCTATTTCTGGTGCACCAGAAAATAAGTGGGGATTGGTGTCGTTTGTACACCTTATTCCTGTCAAACACCTTTGTATCTTGATCTCATCAAGTTGATCCAGGCTGTGCAACCAGTCGCTTCATCACTTTTCGTCGTCATCCTGGAGAGGTATCTTCCAACCTGTCCCTCTCTGGAACAGCGATTGCAGCAAGAACTGGCCCTGTAACAACCATGGCCAAATGAAACGTATGGGATCATAGTGGCTTGAAACTGATTATGTGATTTCTCTCCATGTGGCTGGTTGTTTTGGGTAGGTCCAGGGCCAATATGAATTCGTCACCTACGGGTTTCCATTGAACTCCAGTTGTGCACACCATTCGTGAGGAGGATCCCAAAAGCTCTCACACACTCCACTTTTTAGGACTTCGGGATAACACTGAACACCTCCTGACTGCTCGAAGTCCATTTAGTGGGGTTGAATCCTCCGGCGTTTAGAGTGGCTATCAGCTCGGTCATACATAGAACAGCAGTATTTGGGTCGTCAAAGGAACACCAAAAATTGTCTACGTAGAACTAGTCCATTGCTCCTCCTAGAAAATTGCTGGTGCCCCCGAAGAGCTTGAGGGTTTCCCGGAGTGCACAATTAGCACAGAAGGGAGATGATACCCTGCCAAAGGGGTGAACGGTTAGCCTGTACCCGTCCGGTGTACGACCTGCTACGCGTTCAGGCCACCAGAGAAGACGAAAGGCGTCCCTATCTTCAACGGGGATCTTTACTTGTAAAAGCGTTCTACGCATGTCCACAGAGACCGCCAAATTTCCTTGCCGAAAACGACATAAAACCTCGACTAGTGGTGTTGTCCAGTCTGAGCCTTGTAGTATATGACCTCTGAGTGACACACCCAGATATTTCGCGGCGCAGTCGAAAACCATCCCGACCTTCCCCGGTTTCTTTGGGTTCACGACCGGGTGATGAAGTAGGCACCACCTCGAGTTTGCGCTGATTACAGCTGTATCCACTCTTTCCGTATAACCCAAGTCTATGTTATGTTGCATAGCTCGCGTGTATTCTATCCTTAACTGTGGTTCTCGAATTAGCCCGATTTTGAGGAAGCGTAATCTTTTCAGAGCCATTTCTCGGATGTTTGTCATAGGTTCCATGTAGGGTCTCTACGGGTCAGGAACCTCGAAACGATCTATAACATACTTGGCCTTCTCGGCTACCATTTTCAAAGCCGACCTGTCTTCTCGCAATGGGGCATCTACATCAGTGGCCAGGTAGCAAATTCAGCTTTATGCAGCTGTTGAAGTGCTTGTTCAATGCTCGCCGCTTCCACCAAAATGCGGCTGACTTGGGTTTGTTTTCCGCATCTTCTATCTGTACTGTCATATAAAGTTTGGCCGAATATGGTGCATACTCCATAGGGTGCTTTGTGGCTTCCCATCCCTTGACCTAGGACCCAATGCCCTTCCGGCACATCCCAGCCGATCGGCAGGTCAATTTCGTTGTTCTGCCACTCCTCGATCGTAACCCCGTCGAGATGCGGCCACTGAGTCATAATCGATTGCACTGACTGAGTTGCCCTTATCGGCAGATCCTTTATGGTGAATGCTCCTAAAGTTTCTGCTCTATCGTTGCTGACCAAGGAGACGAGTTGTAGGTGCGGTTTGGTCGACTACATGACCTGGGTGCCACTCACTGTGCTCACCGCCGATGAAGATTGATTCCCTCTGATCCCATATCTCTCTGCGAACTCCTTCCTTGCCAGAGTGGTATCCGAGCCACTATCTACGAGGACCAACGCTCCTATAGTCCCACCTGGGGTTTCTACGCCGACTGCTATTATCCCCGGGCGAAAGGGCTTGTTAGTAGAGCAAGACACTTGGTAGACCACGCTGGGCTTTGGAATTTCTTTGGCATTCAATTTCTTGGTTTTGTGCAGTAGGTAATCGTGTTTCCCATGGCATCCGTCCGGGCCAGAACTGGGTTTAATTCGGCACAACGTTGCTCGATGAGAGTCGTTGAGACAGATAAAGCACGCGCCCAGTCTCTTGGCCATTCTTCATCGTTCGTCGACGTCTACTTTGCGGAAGCGAGGACATTCCACTAGAAGATGAAGCGCCCAATAAACCTTACACACCGGCAAGTTTTCACCTTCACGGGATAGTGCGTGTGTGTTTGCACATGGTTAGCCTATGCTTGATTCCCTGGTCCAGCTTTGCGTCGTCGCAATCCCAGTTGAATTGCCCGTCTCGCGCACAAGTTCACCGAAACGGCTGGTTGCTATCCGGACATGACTGTGTATAAACTGCGTCAGGCCTTCAAATGTAGTTCCTCCCCCAGGCCTACTGATCCCCTCGGCTTCCCCGGCTAATGTACTCTGTAGTTCCGCGGGCAGACTGCGCACTATGGCCTCCAATGTGTGTAGTGCTTTAAGGTCCGACTGGAAATCTAAGTGATTCAGTGTGATGCTGCAGCTCTGCATTCTTATCGCCAGATTAACTAGAAAACCCGACTCGCCTTTGGAACGTCTTGCCTCTGTTGTGCACCAGCGATCAATTTCCGGGCGACTTTGAATGGCAGCCCAAACGGGTCTTTCGGGATTTCACGTGCCCGAGTGTAACTCTCTTCGGGATCCAGCGTCGGGAACCCATCGATAGCTTCCTTCGCCATTTCACGACAGTAATAATAATAATAATAATAATAATAATAATAATAATGGTTTATTTCGGATACACCCGAGGCTTGCCAGGTGCATGATCAGCTGTTTACAGTTCATGGAATAAACGGACAAAACCCTTGAAAATGCAGAAATTTACATGACGGAAGTTGAGAAAAAGAGGCTTAGAAGGGGGAATAACGTGGGACGAAAGTATGGCAGATGTATGAACGCCAAAGAAAATGTACTGAGTTCAAATGGACCCATGGACGGATTAAAATGGACACTCGGTGAGTTTGAAAAGTCAAGGTCAGGTGAGGGATCCGGCTGGTCAGTATAGGGACATCTGAAAGCTGGCTGATATACATGAGAAAGGCTAGAAATCGGCATAAGAAACTGTAATAGCGGGAGACGATGGAGAAAAAAAGAGATTCACTGCAAAAGATTAGGTAGCAACGAAGCCTTGGTACTCCGCAGTAAATGGACGGCGAACAGGGCACAAAACTCATTGGAAAACAGGGAGCGAGCAAAATAAGACGTGAAAGGTGGATCAGATAAAAAATTTAGTTCATAGGAATTGGGCTCTGTAGATATGAGACATAGATGTGGAAGGAATGGATGCATTTCATGGTGGTCAGCGGGATGATAGCAAGGGAGATGGCCTGCGAGGAACTGCAGGATACAGAGCGAATGCACATATACATATGTGTGCCTGTTTATATATATACATACAAGAGGAGCCGGATCAATAACGACGGAGTTCTAGGAAGAAATTATCAATTAGGAGGGGCAGGTTAGGCAAGGTCGAACGTTTGTAGAATTAACTTTGGAATATCGTGGTAAATTATCTTCATGACAGATGAACTTGGCGGATCAACAGAGAGTGGAGAATGCGGAAGTACCGAAAACACGACGACTGAAGAGCAGTTCAAAGAAAGGAGAGATGAAGGAAAGTATAGAAGAGGACAGGTGAGAACGGACCTAATAATCTGATTGATGTAGGTGAGGCATGTTGTGTCGGTCAAGAATGGAGGAGCTTTAATAAATGGGCCTACATTATTCAGCAGGAAGACGGTGGCGATGGAGATGTCTAAGCAGCGCAGAGCGATTGTGCATACAAGTGGAGAAAGGTACCTGGGAGGTGAAACTGCCCGTGGTGCAAGATGCAGCGGCTGTGACGGCAAACAGCTTGGGAGAAAAATGAGCAAAAGGGGTACCAAAAGATAATAGCAGATCAAACGGGCTGAAGCAGTGAATGAGAACCGTGACGAAACAGTGATTTCACATTAGGTGGCAAGTGAAAAAGCAAAACGGTCCCAAAGACACGCATAAAATGCCTGTGGCAGACAATGGACGAAACGGGAGATGGGAGCACGGGCCAAAAAGGACAGGTGTGACATAACCAGTAAGATCGTCCCATTGCAGGTAGAATGCAAAAAAGGCGGGGAGGAAGGAAGCACCGGGACAGGTAAACTTGTGGACGGATATAACGCATGAACAATGAATGCGCTTCGGAGTCGGGGACATGGAAATTGGGGGTTGCGTGCATGCAGGCAATTGTACACGTCGATGCAACTGGATGATACTAATCGGAGAACTGCCAAGTGAAAGGATCCACAGAGGAATCGCGGAGCCAGGCAAGGAAAATGGAGTGAAAGTGACTGGATAATAAATGTGGCTGTGAGAGATGCAGAGCTTGGAGCGGCAGTTCTAATATGAGAATTGGTCATGGGTGCAGGCGGGGCTGGTGTGTAGTTGTATTAGGCATGAGAAAGAAGAACGACGAAGGATTTGACAGGACGATAGACAATGGGGCATAAGAATGCTATCAATGAGCTTTATAGGCCTAGGGTGATACCAAATCAATAGATACTACAAGCCAGCAAAGCCGACTTGGGTGAAGAAATAAAATATTGGCGGTCGTCGGCAGAGTAAAGAGGGCAGGACGATAGTGACGTGCAATGAGAGGTAACACAGTGAGAGTCGATTGGAGCAAGGACAGAATGGGTAGGCGTGCATACCATAGAAGAAAGAAAAAATGGATGTGATAAGAGTGTTGGCAAGAGTAATAGGTGGGCGTGCATTGGCGAGAAAGGATGGTTGGAGCATGCGATCTGCAGCTGACAGCATTAGAGGGTGTGATCCACAACCGGTGCTAGTGGGTGTGACTGGCCGTGAGCTGGGCACCCAACCTGAAAAGACACTTCGTGAAGTGAACACAGGAGGCGCGATCCATCCGCCTAATTGCGCTCGCATATCGTTGCAGACGGCCTGCAAGCCCGATGTGCGCCGGTCATAACGGTGGATCTGACCGCGCCCCGCACCGTTGGGAGTGGCACGAGTTTTTATTGATGGTTATGTATGTGGGGCGTAGTTCAGCTGTGAAAGTATGAGATATAAGTTCGGCGATCGGATGGCCAGGTTGCGATGGGTTCCAGGAGACGGAGCCAGTGGTTAATAATCGACCAAACAGTGGTGTTATCCAGGTGCATACACCAATGTTGAGGGTGAAATGCACATAAGGAGATAACTGGAAAAGAAGCGCAGATAAAGATGAGCAGTTAGGGCGTGCCCCTGCTGTGGATCAACAGTTCATGGAGGCATATAAGAACCAGTAAAGGACGAGGCATAAGTGACAGAGACTACGGAAGAAGGTGGAAGCAAAGTGGATGGAAATAGTGACATTCCAGTTGTTTGATTCATAAAAGAAATAGCCGTAGCTAGTCTAACGTTGAGAACTCAGTCAGATAGATGAAACTGTCTATCGTTGATTGTGTCCTTAATTGAAGGGAGCAGGGTCGGCAAAAGAGTTGGTCTTAGAAGCCGAGGCTCCTCTCGAATGCTATATCTTCTGCCATGCTCGTATTAGATAACTGGAGTGCAAGGGTTTAGCTGAGATATGGGGTGAGTGCCGAGAAAAACTGGGACTTGGTTTGTGAAGCTCGTAGAGTGATGAGGAACTTTTTCCACAACTTGGAGTAGACTAGAAGGAAAAAATGTGACCGTATGGCCGATTTAGCTATAGTGGAAGGGATAGCAAAAGGCGAGTGCCGAATTGAGTGGGGGTTCCACGGGAGAAGCTTACTGGGTTGAAAGAAAAAGACCGGATTTAGAGCAGAAGATTAAGTTTAGTCTCAAGTGGCGGAGCCACAGTGGGCCAAGATTCAGACGTTGTTTTCGTTCTCTATGAGTTAAAGACGTAAATCAACCGAGTAGTTGTATGAGAAAACGTCGCTGTATGCCTTCTGGAGCAATTCTGACAAGTTTTGTCATTTTATAAAAGATTGTTGGGCAATATTCAGGCATAGACCTGATGTGGGATTTGTAGATGCTGATGATGCTGTCCCTGAGAGGAAAGGAGCGGAAGAGAAGTGCCACGTCTCTTCTAGCCTTGGCCGCTTGGATGTCAGCGTGCTCAGAAAAGTTGAGGGAGCAGGAATAGTTGAGGCCCAAATCGCGGATGGTAGGTCGACTGGCTACTGGGGACCCACCAAGAGTTAATGATCCAGGAGGCAACTGGAACTTGTAGGTTAGGACCTCGCGCTTATCAGTGGGAAAGCTCATGCTCCAGGTGTGGCACCAGCGGTCAAGTGCAGAAATGTCAGCGGAAATGTTGCAAAAGAGTAGCGGTAACATCATTAGAACTGAAAGAGTAGACTATTTTTATATCGTCTGCAAACGAGAATGGCGTGCCATGGAGTACTAGATCAAATGCGTCATTACTGCACATCAGAATTAGGAGAGGACCCAGTACGCCGCTCTGTACAAGATTTCAGCCAAGAAAGCGGCGGGTCAGCAATGCCAAATGAACGCAATTTGGAGGTAAGACGCGGGTGCGGAACACGGTCCAAAGCCTTCGACAGATCCAGGTAGACAATTACTAATGCCTGCCCGCTATCAACAGCCTTAGTGACTAGGTTGAGGAAGTCAAACTGACGTGTGGTACATGATCGCGATTTGAGAAACCCGTGCTGCCTATAGCTAAGAAGGTTTGAAGCGAGAAGCTGGGTAGTAATGCTTTCCTTGGTTATCGCTGTCATTATTCTGGAAATGATAGGGGTATGGTTGATAGGACGGTAATCAGCAAGTTCGCGGACAGGTCCTTTTTGTGTCGCGGAATGATGGCTGAACGCTTCCAGTTCGACGGTACCAAACTAAATTTGAGTGAAAAGGTGAATAGGTTTAGTAATAAAAGTGGAAGGTCCGATCCACCGTTAATGATTGCAGCTGGGGCAACCCGTCGGTCCGGGATGGGCAGATGCTTTATAGCGTGAAACGAGCCTGGAAATAACGTTTACTTCAAAGATTAGGGTAGATAAGGAAGAGCTGGTGATAGCCAGAGGATTTGAAGGTTTGCATCTGGGGTGGGAGCCATGGAATTGGCGAAGTAATGGTTGAAGGCCACAGCGATATCAGAAGGGGAGGTGGCCGAAGGTTTATTCGATAACACAACGTATTAGATCGTAGTATGTTTCCGAATTCCTAGATTTGTGTAGGAGTGAGAGTTTCAAAGCTTTATTTGAATGTCTTAGGGCTTTAGCTTCTTCTTAGTGGAGCTGTCATTTCTTAAAGTCTTGGATAATATCGGTAGGACTTGTTAGTCTCATGAGGAGAGAGAAGTCGTGGTTTTGGAGGTAACGTCTCTGGATCTTAAGTTACTTTCGTTGGAGGGAGGCAAGTTTGAACTTCCTAGGGGAGTAGTTTTGGGATATTGGGCTAAGTTTCAGGAGGCAGTTTCTCATGTTAAGGTGAAAGTGATCAGCCGCCTGTTGGGGGTCAGCCGTTGGAAAAAACTGCTCCAATCTTGGTTATGGATGAGATTGGGCGGAGGGCACCAATTTAAACGGAGGGAATTTTTGACTGGGGTCAGATAGTCTGGTGGATAAGGATGGAATAAAAGATTACCGGCCACTATCTTATGGTAGCTACCCGGAAATTTTATTCAGAACGGGAGCGGAAAAATGGGAAACGCTGTCAGTGAATATAGGATCTAGGACGTTAGCATTTCTAGTGGGGGTTTTAAATTGTTGCACCCAGTCCCCAATGTGAGTGTGGGACACAAAGTCCTTTAAGTTGGGAGGTGCTGTGAGGTTTCTCCAGGATATTTCAAGCCAGTTAAGATCACCGGCTGTGATTTTCGCTGCTGAAGGTAGTAGTGAAAGATAATCAAAGGCTTCAATTAAAGAAGTTAAGTCTGCAATAGCAGATGAGGGCGGGCGATAGACAAAACCAATGTGCATGACGACGGTTGAGAACCGAATTGTGAGCCATAGATAATCCGGAATTGAGTCGAGTGTGGCATGTCTGATGATGACTACTGAAAGAGCGTTCTGTAAGTACACGAGACACCCACCTCCGCGTCTGTCAATCCTATTTATCCTAAAATCCTTGTACCCTCCAAGCATAATTTTGCTTGTGCGGGTATATTCGGTGAGCCAGGTTTCAGTAATAAAGATGATGTCAGGACTGGATGTTATGACGTAGTGTTTTAGGTGATAAGGCTTATTTAAGATGGACCGGGAGTTAAATAAGATGAATGATAACCCACTCATGTGGAAGTGAGCGTCTGGGTTAGGTAACGTAGAGTAGTTGTTGTTCGGAGAAAGTGCACGGTGAGAGGCGTGAGTTGGAGCTATTACCGAAGAGGAGGAAAAGCGAGCTTTGGATGTCTCCCCGATGGCTTCGGAAGAATCAGCCGCGGAATAACCGGAAATAATAAATTTTGGGTTATTACGAGGTGAAAGATAAGACCTTAGACGAAGTAGTCCTGCTACTTGTCCTGATTCTTTGGGATCGTTCGATGCTCCAGTGCAGTGATAGAACGCGGGGTTATGAAAGGTTTTGGCTTTCCCATGTGAAAACCTTGGTATTGGTTGGTGTCGTGTGGTAAGAGCAGGCCTCAGAGGTTAGGGACTAAAGGAGTTTGGGGTGGCTTCGCCGCCCATCGATGCGGCTTGCCCTGGTGGGGAAGGATTGGAATCGGCGGTTGGTAGAGGGGGTATATGGAGGTTATTTTCATAGGTAGTGGAATAAGCAGTGTTGCGTAGATGGCCTGTGGAGTTCGGTGTGCTGCCAAAGGTATGAACAAATGACAAGGTGCCGGTATTGGAAAGTGGTTCATTAGGGCTAGAAGAGAAGAAAGATTGTGGGATCGTATGCCACACGGTGGGGGAAATATACTCGAAGGGGAGTTGTGGACGTATCCTGCGCGTAAAACTACTGTGGTGGGATAGGCAGTGGTGGGGCAAAACGAACATTTTGGTATGGCAAAGGAGTTAATGGAATGAACGATGGAGGCACGGAAAAGTTAGGAAATGATGATCTAGGCAGAAGCAGAGTTGAATAGTAGCTGTGAGGTGTTCTGCGAGTATCGTCTGTATAATTCGCGTAGAGCTGGGATTTTGCTGGGCGGAATTACGGTTTAAGAAACTATTTATTTTGGGAACAGAAACTGCAGGTCCCGGCATTAGTGACATCCTACTAGGGTATCTGTTTGCTTCTAATCTTTGCAGGTTCTTCGGGGTGTAGCCTGGTGATATAAGGCGGTCTTTGCTTAGTGAACTAACTGCTGAGGCCTTCAGTAGGGATGGAATGTGGGTTGCCGAATTCTGGATTTGCAGCCTTGGGTTGCCGATGGTATCGACACTCTGCTTTGGGGGCTGAGTGTAGATCGTTACCAAATTTCGGCCCATGGGTGATAAGTTGGATTGCAGCAATTAGGTTGTGTCCTGAGGTACGCTCCTTCTTGGAAGTTTGTTTGCGGGAGTATGCCCTGAGGGCCGACGGGTTTGATTCGAGCGAGAATGACCTCACAATGGTATGGTGCGGCCCAGCTAATGGGTTTTAGTCGTGGACAAGAACGACCATACGTTGATTTGTGCGTCGCCTTGGGAGAGTGATATAAAGTTGTTAGGTCAGGAGGGCTACGCGATTTGAGTAGCTGCTTCTGATGCACAGAGCTTAGCTGTCTGGCAGGACTCGGTGGATTCGAGCCCCAGACATCTGCGACATTATTGACGGGCCTAGGGCGCTTGGAGACTGGTGGATTTGGAGAAGGCCCAGGGGTTGCGTCAAGGTCTGCGTCGGACAGTTTTTGGCTGATAGACATCGGTTGCATAGAGTAGGTTAGAGGAATGACGGGGTCAGGTGTCTTTTGGGCGGATTCCTGCCTTGGATGTTTGCGAGATTTCAACTTTCTCAGCACTTCTTGTTGTAGTGGCGTTTTTCGGGTGCTATTCGAATGTTTTCGTAAGGCGAGTTAATAGCAATAACTGTTTGCTTATGAATAAACTCACTGGCTGTCAGTGAGTCCGGAAGTTGGAAAATTAGGGGCATTGGTGTCGTTGTGTTTGTTTGCGTAGTCTGCTGCTACGGCATATTACACTTTCCATGTTAGCTGCCTTTAAATAGATACTGCTGACTATGTTGAATAACGCCCTATCTGGAATGTTAAATACAATGTCATGATTCGAGTTTCGTATTCGTTTTGAAACATCTTCTGATAAGCTGTCAATAAAGTTACACGTGGCAACTAAGTTACATTCCGCAGTTACCGTGGATGGCTCGAGGAGTTGGGCCAGAGGAGTTAGAATTTTGATGGCTCCGTCGAGATCTTCAATCTACGATTCGAGCGAGCTAACGTATTGTGAGAGGCTGTCACTCTAGCTATTTGCGTCATGATGGATGTTCGTTAATAAGGCGGAGCATGGCGCAGTGATTGGGAGACGTGCGGCTACTCGTGGCAAAATCTTACTGGCCGGTCTGCTCCTTTTGGAGTTGCGCATTGTAACTGCAGGCTTCGGATAATCAACTAGTTTTATTGAAAATTTGGCGACTGCAAAAGGCCTAGATACGGAACGGAGCTGAAATTCTATAGGAAGTCACTTAGGATGTTTGTAAACGGGGTTGACCAGGTGGTTTCACTGTTTAGACGAAGGGGGGTTAGAGTTTTAGCCAAGGAGGAAACGATAACTAAAAGGGCTGATTTAGCAAACAATCGCTAAGCATTTCATAGATGGGCTCACAAGGGGTGATTTATGGAAGGTATGGATATAGATTTCCTAGTAAGGGGTTGTGCTGACTGTTCGCAGTAATAATTTGTGGACCCACAGTGTTGTGTCGCAGTTATTGCCACGGACAACTTGGGGCTTTAGAGTAGATAACTATTACTAATTGCCGCCTCGTAAAAACAGGTCTAAAGGAAGGAAAAAACGAGACAACCTGATGTATACGTCAAGTTGACCTTAAACTCGAGCTATAAGATAATGTAGCAGATATAGGAATCTCTGTCCTGGATCGGATACTCTCTTTCTACAAAGTTTTCGTGTCGTTTATTGAACTTGCAGTACTGTTCTGCGCTACCGTCGAAGGGGAGGGGGGTAGTTACACCTTTGTCAGGCCAATAGCTTGCGTGGCACTGACATAGGTCGGCTCCAATCTTTCCACGGAACTGCTGGGCTGGATGGCCGCTTGCTCCGTGGTCTCCAAAGTTACCTCTCGCTCCCGCCTTCGAAGATGTTCCTTCCTGGCTGATTCGGCTTCTTCCCTAGCCTGCCTAAGTTGAGTTTCTAACGCAACCATTCTCAACCTATAGATATAATCACTTTTAAATTTTATACCATTGGCTGAAGTACATGAAGTCGCACTGACAGGCCTAACAGACCTAACAATATCTGAGGAGTCACTGTCATCCAAAATATCCCGGGGACTTGCCGGGTTACTTCTTGAGTACTTAAGTACTGTAAAGGCAGTTCCGACTGTGAGTAACGCGTAGCCAATTCAGACGAATCCCAAAACCAGAACGAGATTGATTCGTAGTTTCTACGGTACTGGACAAACAAATTATACGCATATATAAATGTGGGCAAACCATAACTGTACGACCACAACGCCTAGCACTGAGGACCAGAGTTCAACAGAGGTCAATGCCAGGTACCACCGTCACGGCAGTCTAAGTTCGAACCAAGATTATGCCACTAAAAGTGAGCTAAATATAAACAAACGTTGAAGTGTAGTGATTGATGCATGTTGTACTTGTTTGAGGGTCAACAAAATAAAAAAGCGCAGTCTGAACAATACAAGTCTGTGACAACGGCTGGGGAGGATTTCCAAACATGTACGTTGAAGGCAGGAACGACTGTAAGTCAGTTCACGCAAATCGAGCACCGCGTAGCCAATTCAAACGAATCTCAAGAGCAGAACAAGATTGATTCTTAGATTCTACGGTACTAAATTGAAATTTACCGAAGGCTCAAATATATCCAAACCTCAAGTATGCGGCCAAATAGACTTCAAAGTAAAACCCAAAGGTTCAAAGCCCCGCGGCTCAAGCCTGACAGTCAGAAGCAGTTCAAGGCCAAATTCAACTGTCTCACATGGATAAACAAACGTGAAAAAGTGTAGTGTACGGAAGCGCTTTTCAAATTAATGTCAAATACAGTCAAATTCACAAAGCACGTAGAACATTTGGAAGGACTTTCACTATTTGTTCTCTACACCAATGCTCACCAAGTAGTACCTGGGACATGGGCCCCAATACGCGGCTATCAGTATGCGGGCAGTCCTACGCGGTTATAGTAGGCACACCAGAGAGGACCGTTTCTACAGCGAGTGGACCAGTTCATTGCTCCTGCTCCTTGCATATATATACTTACGTACTTTATATATATATATGTACTGCGTCCAGCACTTTTTTCCAGTTATTTTTCATGCTGCAATCCCGTCGACCCTCATGATATGCCTCCTCTGTTTTTACATCTGCACCTCATATTTACTATATCAAATTCCTACAAATCATTCTTGCCATCCGCACCACCCTTTGCTTATTCCAATGCTCGCTATCTGTTCTACGGTGAGTTTTGTGTCACGCCCGCTGACCATCTACTGCAGTGTAGCACAACCTAATTGCTGTATAATCCCTAGCAATGGAAACCCCCTTTTTTCTCCACCGTCTCCCGCTACCACCCATTCCCATGTCAACTTCTAGCCCCTTTCAGGCAAGCCTGGCCGTTTTCAGATATCCCCAATTGGGCCACAGGTATGTCCTGTGTGCCTATCAGTTTGGTCTGCTTCTCCACGTTCACCGATCGTAAAAGCAACGTTACGTCATGATGTTCTTTTACAGTTCCAAATCGTTTGATCTGTCACTGCCCGATTCCTCTGTTCCGTCACCACATGTCGTACCTGCATTGGTCAAATTATTAGACCCATTCTTACCTGTGCTCTTCCATCTTATCCTTCATCTTCACTCTTCCATGGACTGCTCCTCACAGTCGTCATCTCTTCGGTATTTCCGCATTTCTTTTTTTCTCTCACTGTTGGGCCGCCATGTCCACCTCTCATGAAGACAATTCATCGCGATATTCCAAAGTTAATTCTACAACCATTTGATCTAACCTTACCTATTCCTTCCAGTGATTGATGATTCATTTCTAGGACCCAATTGTTACTGCTCCTGTTTCTCTTATTTATATACACATATATGTGTTACATATATATATATATACCTGCGCATATATGTATATGTGCACGCGCTCTGCATCCTGCAGTTCCTCACCGGCTTTTTCTCTTGCTATCATCCCGCCGACAGCCATGATATGTATCCATCAATCTTACATCTGTGCCTCACATCTACCATATCCAGTCCCTCTAAATCGTTTTTGTCATCCGATCCACCTTCCGCATCTCGTGTTGCTCGCTCCCTGTTTTACGATGGGTTTTGTGCTCTGTCCGCCGACCATCCCCTGCAGAGCACCAAAGGTTCGTTGATATCCAATCTACTGCAGTGCACCTCACTCCATTCTCCATCTTCCCTCGCTACTGCAGGTCCTTACACCGATTTCTTGTTTATCTCATGTATATCGGTCGGCCTCCAGATGTCTCCACCCGGACCAGTCATACTCACCATCTGACCTTGACTTTCACACCCACCGGGAGTCCACTGAAATCTGCTCTTGAGTTCATCTTAACCCCTGCAAGCTCTATGGTGTACATACAATTATCTTATTTTCATCCTACTTTATTCCTCCTTATGAGCCTATTCGTCCCACTTTTTCATGCAGATTTCCACATTTTCATGAATTATACCTGTCCATTCCATCACCTGTATCAACGAGATCATGCACATGACATGCTTCGGCATCCCCAAGATAAACCATTATTATTATTATTAACTCCAAATCCCGCTGCACGACTTGAGATTGACACGTTCATCGGGAGACCGCCACACACAGTTGGACGCGAGATGAAAATGAAGGCTTTGCAGTGTGAAACATTTCACTGAACGAGCTTAGTCTACGGAAACTCAAGCTGTGAACCACTGCAGCAAGTGTCTAGACTGGGTTTGTTTACAAGCATGAGAGCAGAAGTTGAACATAGATGCAAGGCTCAATAAGATATCGTGTAAAACTGAAAGGTCACGAAACAGTGGAATTACATAGAATTACCTCATCAAACTTCCTGAAAGGACTGAAAACCAGCTTCTGACTTTGAATAAGTTTCGAAAACGAGTGTACGACGGACGGTATCGAAAAACACATGAATATGGAAAATGATCGAATACTGGAGTCTACCAGGGTATTTCCAAGTTTTTCTGTGTACAAAATATGTGACAAACAATATTGTACAAAATTAAGTAAATGTTCTCCTTCAAAGATAGGAATAGTTTCACAGTGTGCTTACAGCTAATAGGCCTCACTTGAACTGTTTAATTGAAATCTTGGTGAATTTTTCCTTTTCACCAAGGCGCACGTTGGATAAAAATTGGAACTCAGTATGTCTTGCAACTGTTCGGGAAAATGGGTCGAGTTGAATAGCTATAGGGAATGAAATGGACAAAAATGTTGAATAACTCGGCCCGAGGCAGTCTGCAAGCTATTTTGTCTTTTGTATGTGGTTTCGAGCTCGAATCATCGACATTTTCCTCGCTGTTTCCTGACACCAGCGGAATAACTCTCTGATGTTTCCAGCAGGCTCTTCGTTTCCCCCCTTTCCTGTTATATAACAACAGTGGGATCTGTCCAATATGCAAGTCTCAGCCCAATGGAGGTACAGTTTTCTTTTGGCATTTGCACTGCCTCAAAACGCAATATCAGTACAGTAATCTTGAGCTTATTTAGGGATACTGACTCCAGCTCAGCAATTTTTGTTTTGGCAAAGAGTACTTTGTTTCGCCGCCGGCCACGTAGTTCCACCCAGGTACCGTACACTGCCACTAGGTAGGCTTATTCCAAGCTGCTTTGCATGGCCTGCTGGTGTTCATCTTTAAACGGGGATTGTCCAAAATGTCATTTTTTGAGGTATTTCAAACGCCTCCGGGCAAATTCTCCATTCCTTGGTAAGTGGTTTGACGGTGGTCTCTTGGGTATAGCAACTTCGTTTTGTCCACAGTGACGTTCTGTCTTTGGATTCATCATTGCAATCACCTACTGATCTTCTTTTGAGTGAACATTACTTTCCGAAAATGGACCGTTGGATTCAATATCTGAAAGTTCGCTGTGTTCTACATGGGCACTTCTCTCAGCGACAGCTAATTAATTTATTGATGCCGATTGTTGAACTTCTTCCGTCAGGGATCGTAAAGGAGTCCAGCCAAGTATCGCCCGCGCGACAAACGGTTCTTTTTGATTGCTTATGCTCTGTTCAAACACCTAATGAGCCTCTGATACATTGCACCCAACTAGCATATCAGCATGGGGGCTGGGCACTTCTTCAAACTCTATGTCCTTGAGATGAGACTATCTCTTGGCGATCGATCTGATAGAGTCTAGCGGTCTCATTGTCAAGCTGTCTATTGCGAAGAATTTGAGAACTGCTGCGGTCTTTCATCAGTTAAAGATGTTAACTGCAAGGTCCTGGTCATGGAATTTTTAACATGACCCCCTGCAATCGTGCTGATAGTCATCGAGGTAGGCCCGCCGATTAGTTCACAGCTTTCTACAAGCTCGCGCGTAATCAGCGAAGTATCCGACCCCGTGCCCAAAATTGCATTGATCCTCCTCAGTCTTTTAGGTGTCACGATGCCCACAGGTGAGATGCCTAATCTCGCCGGTCTGAAGTCACCAAGTCCCGTTGAACAGATAATTCTGGTCTCACCCAGCTGAGTAGCTCTATTGTTTCGAGGGCCATGTGGTAACGGGAGATGAAAACCCAAGCTTCCGTCTTGGTCACATTTCACCCTAAAGAGACATCAAGAGGCTAGGCGAAAGCTATGCAAACACAACTCATGAGTCGATCCTTTTTACTGCGGACCACCGGTCGGGTACACTAATCCAATGAAAGGCCGAAAAATCTTGTATCTAACGCGGTAGGTCGCATAACCTGCATTCAGCTGACCTCTCGGGCTCTTGACTTATCGTGCGCATGTCAGCCAAAGACTGGATTCGGTTACAGTCCTTCCCTACAATTTGAGCCGACGTTGGTTACGTTCGCGCCAGCTTGCAACTCTCGAGTACGAGTTGTCCAAATCGGCTGTTGACGATACAGGATTGAATATACATGAACTCCGTCAAATCGTTGAAAGCAGATTCTTGCTCAAGCATATTTAGTTTTTCAGCTTTCTCTGTCCGTCGGCTCTGTAGATCAATAAGCAGCCATCGGACAGTGCATTTCTGTGCGTGCAAAGCATTCAGATCAGACTTGTGTTCTAAATGCTCCAGTGCTGCACAGCAATTCTGCGTCATTATCACCAAATCTGATAGTAATTCAGCCTTGCCGTCAGTGCTTTTTGCCTCCAATAAAACACCATCAGTCAGGCTTCTAGCCATCTTTAGCGGTATTCCAAACAAACCTCTCAGGATTCTGCGTGCCCTGATGTACCCCACTGGTGGATCAAGCGTCGCACAGCTTTCGATAGCATTTCTGGCCCTCCCACGACAGTAATGTAGTAAATACGAAAACCTTTGCCCAAGATCTGCGACTTTGCACTCAGCAACATTTTCTAATTGCTTCATGAATATACGGTATTCCTCGGGTTGCACATCAAAAGGGGATAGCTCTGCTCTAGGCCGGTAGAATGCAAAAGCCTTGGTAGCTCCAGGCGGTCTTAAGGGTTCACTTTCGTTGATCACAGTGTAATTTTGGTGTTGACATCGTGAAAAACATGGACTTTTTGCTAGCTCGCCGAGACCAGTTCCTTGTTTATGAGGCTCCGCTTCATTCCTGGCTAACCGCAGCTCGTTCTTTAATTCCATCACGCTCTTTCTATGGGTAACCATGTCGGCAAACTAATCGCGATCGGAAATATATGACCTGGCATTGACAGAACTAGTAGGCTTGGCATTATCCAGCGAATCAATAACGCCGAAACCACCTCCAGAGATTCGCCGAGTTAATTCCTGTTGTCTCAAAAGGTTCCTGCTTCCTCATCTGGGCATTTCCAACGAGTTTTCCCGTCCAGGTTACGCTTGAGCACTTCAAGTCAATTTTCGCAAATCGAGCACCACGTAGCCAATTCAAACGAATCTCAAGAGCAGAACAAGATTGATTCTTAGATTCTACGGTACTAAATTGAAATTTACCGAAGGCTCAAATATATCCAAACCTCAAGTATGCGGCCAAATAGACTTCAAAGTAAAACCCAAAGGTTCAAAGCCCCGCGGCTCAAGCCTGACATTCAGAAGCAGTTCAAGGCCAAATTCAACTGTCTCACATGGATAAACAAACGTGAAAAAGTGTAGTGTACGGAAGCGCTTTTCAAATTAATGTCAAATACAGTCAAATTCACAAAGCACGTAGAACATTTGGAAGGACTTTCACTATTTGTTCTCTACACCAATGCTCACCAAGTAGTACCTGGGACATGGGCCCCAATACGCGGCTATCAGTATGCAGGCAGTCCTACGCGGTTATAGTAGGCACACCAGAGAGGACCGTTTCTACAGCGAGTGGACCAGTTCCGGGAGCTTGCCGTGCCGTGGATGCCTCAACTCTCTTGAAGCATACCGACGAGAGCAAGCGGACTGAGCGGAAGCCTAGAAGGGCAAGGTAGCCCGAAAAGAAGAGGGACGGTAATATAGCGAAAGATGGGCCAGCTGGGGTGGACGACCCAGAGCTCGGTGTTGGAAAACAAGGTTAGGGATCTGCGAAGGCTGATCTTGTCGATACTAAATTGTGCCAGACGAACAGAGAGTAAGGCCTAGGTGTCTAAGTCACTGGTGAGAAACCGACGAGTTCAGCCGAATGCCGTACTCGGCTCTTAGGTCCCCACCCTGACAGTAGTAAAAAAGCTGCTTGCGGGGTCGTGAATATTTGTAACGGAAGACTCGCTGGAAGATAAAAATTGGCACTATTGTCGGAAGGTGGAGGGCATCTCAACCCCTGTCAGTCTGAATGTTATGGGAACTCCTATGGAGATGGATTGGGGGCCGTCGGAAGTTCTGGATTGTCAGTCGGCGTCAAGCACACCAGTGGGGACAATCGAAGCAAAAATCTTGTCATCATCTCAGGCGTTGCGCCTGAGAAACAGACAGGAGTGAATGGTAAGAGACACCTAAGCGACCGAGCAAACGCGGTAGTGTTATACACCAACGCGTGTAGCGTTGGAAACAAATGGACGGAACTCGCCAAAACAACTAGGGAGCACAAAGAGTCAATAGTTGCCGTTTCAGGAACGTGGCTTTCTGATGAAGACCACGTGCCAGGTCTAATAAGTAGCGGTTTTGCAGTCCATGGACAGGATAGAGAACATGATCACCTTGGTGGAGGAGTAGCCGTCCCCATTAGGTCAGTAAAAACCGCCTTGAGTCCCAGACCAAGATGTGCACTCGCAACGTCCAGTTGTGCGCCTTTACGATCTGCCTCCCGGGCGGAAGGGTTACCGTTGTCTGTGTCTACAGGGCACCAAGCACAAACCACGAAGAGGACGTTTGTTTACTGCGGACTTTGACTGAACTAGTTAAGGACGCACAAAAGACCCTCATAGTGAGTGGCTTCAACCTCCCGCACATCCACTGGGTGGCTGAGGTCTGCGTGCCGGGATCGGAGGAGCAACCCTACTTAGAATGGTTGCATGCCAGTGCTTTGCACCAGCATATTAGGGAAAGTGCCAGATATAGGACTGGAAGCCCTCCGCCGTTGCTGGAGCTAGCAATAACGAACTTACCCAACGAAGTTTCTGGAGAGCATCATTGTGCACCGCTGAGCAAGATTGGCCACGCGTGTGTCAAAATCGCCGTATGGAAGCGGCAACACATGGTACCCCCAAGGCTGGTCAGACATCTCGGTAATCTGGACATAGATGGGTTTCGTAATAAGGCGATGGGTTGGACCTGGGACACGATAGAGGGGGCTAATATCGGGGAACGCTGGCAGGTCATAAAGAAATCCCCGACTGTCCTATAGGAAGAGTTCGCACCCTCAAACCGAGGGAGTGGGGCGGGCAAACCCATGTGGTGGAAGGCTGCAATAGCCAAGGCCATCAAACGAAGAAACCGCTGTTGTAACCAGTACAAAGCTTCCGGCAGTCAGCTAGCCTTGAACCGCTTTACAAAGCTGAGAAACGAGACTGTAAGCCCTCTGAAAACGCCCAGGCGGGAATTTGAGCTCAAATTGGCCCAGTCTGTAAAACAACAGCCGAAGAAGTTCCACAGCTATGTACAGTCTGAAGGCTCAACAAGAAATGCCGTAGGTCCGCTATCCACTAGAGACCACGGTGTTGTCACTGATGACCAGGGCAAAGCAGACGCCCTGGGGGAATACTTTGGTAGTGTACATAGGATAGATAGTGGGGTGCGAGTAGATCTGGCCCTGGTGCATCCTGCTCCCCAGTTAGACGAGCTTGATCTCTCAGAGGAATGCGTGCGTAAGTACCTACAGGAGTTAAACAGCCACAAGTCAGCGGGCCCAGATGGCATTCATCCAGCTATCATCCAGCCGTTGGCGGATGTCATAGCTCCATCGATATGCAGACTGTACAGATCCACGTTGGACCAGGGTAAGCTGCCTCAGGACTGGAAAGTCGCGGCAGTCGTGGCAATACATAAGAGTGGGCCTAAGTCGGATGTGCAGAACTACAGGCCGGTAAGCCTAACTAGCATTCTCTGTAAAGTCCTCGAGAAGATCATCCGTGCCCATATCTGCCAGCACTTACTGCAGCACTCCATGCTAAGCCCGGCGCAGCATGGATTCCTGAAAAATAGATCTTGCCTGACCAATCTCCTGTGCTTCTTAGATGAAGTAGCTGGACGACTGGACGAAGGTAAGCGAGTTGAGGTATGCTACCTCGACTTTAGCAAGGCGTTCGACTCCGTTAATCATCGTCTTTTGCTACGCAAGATGGAGACTTTCGGTATAGGTGGGCCAGTATATAGGTGGCTGGAGGACTTCCTCTCCCACAGGACGCTTTACGTCAAAGTGGGGGACAGGTGCTTCAGTTTGGTGAACGTCACCAGTGGTGTACCTCAGGGGTCCATCCTAGGCCCGGTCCTATTCTTGTTATTTATTAATGACCTAGCATCCACTCTTCAATCGCCCAGCTTTATTTTTGCGGATGATGTGAAGATTGTTGGATCTAAGGGTAGGGCGGACTTGGGCAGGGAAATAGGTACAGTCCTGAACTGGGCATACAAATGGAACTTACCCCTAAAAGCCGAAAAAAAAGCCATTTGTTGTCAAGGGCAACAGAGAGCCTAACTGTCGCTGATGATCAAGGGCTGTTCACCGTAGAGGCAGCCAGTAGGGTTAAAGACCTTGGGGTTATCATGAACAGTGAGTTCAAATGGTCGGAGCAGTGCAAGGCTGCTGCGCATAAGGCTCGTGGGGAGCTCTTTAGACTGCGATCAGCTTTGTCTTGCCGGAAGCCGGGGGTATTCGTACTTATTTACATGGCTATAGTACGACCTCACTTAGAAGGTGGCGTGCAGGCTTGGTCACACTTCTACGAAAAGGAAGCCGCTTGCCTCGAGAAAGTCCAACGTCTCGCCACGCGAATGGTTGAAGGGCAGAGAGGTAAGACTTACGAGCAGAGACTCTGTGACCTGAATCTCTTCTCGTTGGAAAGGAGGAGACGTCGAGGGGATCTCATAGAAACGTTCAAGGTAATGAAGGGCTTTTCTGGCCTTAGACCAGATAGTCTATTCCAAGTGGCCGTAGATTCCAGAACAAGGGGACACGAAAAGAGGCTGATAAAAGCCCGATCTAGGTTGATGGCTAGATCGCACTTCTTCAGCAACAGGGTTGTGAACAGTTGGAACGGTCTGCCTGGTGAAATGGTAGATCTGCAGACAGTCCAATCCTTCAAAGTTGCCCTCGATCGCAAGTGGTACGAGATCTTTCCTTGTAGTGAGCCTTGAGAATATCAACTAGATGGATGACGGGTAGCACTATGGTCCTTCTGGAGTATGTTTTAGCAGATTTTTTCCCTCATTGCATACTGTCTCAGTGAACGTTCACGTTGCATAGTGTCTCTCGCAGTTGATGTGCGATGAGGTTTTCCGTTTCCCTCTCATTTCTAGCGGGGATTCGACGAAATACACTCGGCAGTGGTGGGTGCATAACTGGTGTGCATACCATCGAAGGAATTCTGGACGCTCGATTGGCCGTGGCCATCACCTGTCCTGTGCAGACTGAACTGAACTGAACTGAACTGGACTCAAGGGCGTATCGTGGACGCACTCGTCGTGGTCCTGATTTTCCATCTCACTGGTTGTCCTGTTCTTTCTTGTTCTCCGGAATAGGTCGCCTCATTGCTCCGTTGCCTCGTAGTTCGGAAAATAATATTTAGACGCTTTATTCACATTCTCGAATTGCTTGGCTGCCTCGGTCGAGACTAAGCGGCCTCTTCATAAACTGTTGTGCAAAGCGGCGTCAAGAGACGGTTTCGCAGTTTTGCCTCTGTATAAAGCACTCATTAGGCCACATCTAAAATCCAATGCAGTAAACCGCTCAGGAACCGATCGGTTTTGGAGCGGTTTCAGGATGGTTTAAAATCGATCCTATGGAACACGGTGCATACTGATGTTGTTTATTATTTTTATTGCTATTATTATTATTCATTTATGGTCACCAGAGTGCGATAAAGCGTTTTTGCAATTGAAATCTTGTTTGACATCACCTCCTATCTTAGCATTATCCGACATCTCTCTATGTGCTGGAAGATTCGTTTTGGACACTGATGCCAGCAATCTAGCCATCGGGGCTGTCTGGTCTCAAGAGTCATCAAACGGCGAAGTTGTTATAGCTTGCGCAAGTCGTACACTGGAATCGGCAGAGCGCAGTTACAGCACTACAAGGAAAGAACTATTATCCCTTGTGTATTTCACCACTCATTTCCGAGCATATCTACGAGGTAAGGCGTTCGAAGTGCGAACACGTCATCACGCCCTGCAGTGGTTGGAAAATTCCAGAGAACCCGAAGGCTAGACTGCTCGATGGCAGGAAAAACTTCAAGAATACGATTTTATCTGTGAACATCGACCGGGAATGCGACACTCCAACGCCGATGCAATGTCTCGATGTCCGTACGAGGTGAAAGCTTCTGTGGCCCTTCTATAAAACGCAGAGTGGGCAGGGGAGCAGGCGCAGGATGAATACACCAGTCGGATTTACAATTGCCTACTGAGTGGAGGACGTAAACCAACGGGTCTGGAAATGCAGGCTGCATCAGCGGAAGAGAAGGCGTTGTGGAGTATTTGGAATCGTATGAAGGTAATAGATGGAGTGCTATACATTGACAGTCCCAAGGGGGCAAAGTTAATTGTCCCACTGACGAAAGCCGCATCGATATTACAGCGCATACACGAGCAATTAGGCCATAGTGGTCAATTGAAAACGGAAGCCGCAGTTTGACGTCGAAATTGGTGGCCGGGAATTCATACCGAGACCTTTAAGTTGTGCAATACGTGCAGGACTTGTGCTTCTATCAAAAACTACGTGCCATCACCAAAGGCCCCTGTGGAAGCGGTTAGTACGGGGGAACCGGGTCAGACGGTTGGCATCGATATTATGGGACCGTTACCTGTCTCAAAATGGAAATCGGTACTTCACAAAGTGGAGCGAAGCCGTCGCTTTGAGATTCCAGGACGCGAAAAGTGTGGCCGATGCGTTCATATTAGAATGGGTAAACCGTTATGGAGCACCTACACTCAAACCAGGGGTCGGCTTTCGAAAGTCAAATGCTACGTGAGGTTTGCGGACTTCTAGGGGCGAATAAAACGAGGACCAAACCTTATCATCTGCAGAGCAACGGGTTGGTGGAACGCACAAACCGCACCATTGAGGCACTGCTACAAAGCTTCATTGACAATACGCGAATGGACCGTTGGGACGAACTGTTGCCCATGTGTATGATGGCCTATCGTACCTCCTATCATAGCATCACCGGATTCAACCCGGCCTTTTTGACGTTGGGACGCGAGTTACGTTTGCCTATTGAGCTACTTACACCAGTTATTCCCGGCAATGCGGTAACCACGATGGGCCACACCCAGCAGTTGCACAGACGTATGCAGGAAACTTTTCGTGTCGTGCGAGTACACTAAAGCAGCCCAACAACATCAAAAGGAGATGTACGGTCAACATGCGAGGGGACCTGAATATGCCGTGGGCTACCAGGTTTTGCTGTTTAGACCACGACCACCTCAAGGTTCGTCTAGCAAGTTTCATCGACCCTGGCAGGGACCGTTCGAAGTCATGTCCGTTAGATCACCCTCGGTGTATGTCATTAGACGTAGTAACGTGCGTGACGGTGACGTGCTAACAGTACATTACAACCAACTGAAGCCAGTGTTCCCGAGAAGCTATGACGACGAAGATGCAGTAAGAATCGTACCACCCAGCCTTCTTCCAGTTGTCGAAAACACCTTAGAAATCGCACCATGAGGGGGTAGAGCGCTGACAGAACCGCTTGAAGGCACTGAGGCTATGTTGAATAGACTTAAAACCATTCGTATGAATCTGGGAACAGACAACTTTTTCCCCCTGAAAATAATTTCGAAAATATTTCGGCGAAAGTGGGTCGTATATCATGTGAGGGTTCTCGTTTTGTGCTTAAAAACTAGCTAGAATTTCAATTCTTTTATTAGACTTCAAATCCTAAGCAGCCCAGCGCTACGTTGGGCTGTGGCGGGCTAACGCTAACTTACTGGGACCTTGTGTCGTTATCCACTCTGTTACCTTCTGGTTGCTGGCTATAACTAACAGTTCAGCGAGCCTTTGGGGCTATGGGGTATATCCCCTTCACTTCACTCATGCACAAGCATGTAATACAAATTTAGGAATTATTTCGCATCAGTGGTCTTTCTCGATCTGTTTAGGGTGTGTTCAGTTCAGTCCAATTCGGTTCACATGACGTGTACGGCGGTGCACGAAAATCGTCCAATTTCTTGCACTATGAGCTCCTTGGATCTCCCGGTACTGTGACGAGCGGCAACGCCAGGCCTTCCTCAATCTAATGGTAGGATAAAACGGAAAAGAGAAAACCTCCGGCCGTTGTGCACCAATCCGAAGGGTGTACAGGATCCGTGTCGCCAGCTGCTAGCAGATGGTGGCCAGTCATCCATAGGGCCATGGGTTATAAGAAGTTACTCAAGGCTAACGGGGTCAGAAGATAAATGACAACAGGGATACGGTTGAAGAGGGAAGTAAAGTGAGGGGCAGGGCGTAAAAGAGGTGTAGTGCCACTTACTGCTCCCTTTCGTTAAACAGGTCGTTCCATTTTTCACCAAGGCATTTCTTGAAATCTTCAACTGTTGATGCTGCAACCACTTCGTCCGGTAGCCTTCCAACCGTTCACCACCCTAACGGAGAAAATTTTTGCTCTCAGTTGAGTCCTTACTCTCTCCTTCCGTAGCTTAAGGGCATGCCCTTGGACTACGGTGTTGCTACTGGGCATCAATTACGACCTCACTCATCCATTAACATCAATTATTCTTTTATTATTTTGAAGGTTTTTACCAGGTCAACCCGGACGCCTCCTACGTTCCAATAAGTATAAGTTCAGTCTCTGGAGGCGCTTCTCATAACTAAACCGCCGTGGGTAGGCAGAATATCTCGTGGAACTTCTCTGCACCTGCTTCATGATCCTTATGTCCTTTGCCATGTACGGCCGCCAAGCCTGAACGCAATTTCCCAGGTGGATACGCACAAACGTTTTGTAAAGTAGCAATGGGACCTCTGGTCTTCTCGTTGCTACTACTTTTTCAGCTGCCAGAGAGCTCTGAGGGCTTTCTGGGCAGCCACGCGACATTTTTCACTTGGTTTGAAATCACCAGTGATCACAATCCCTAGGTCCTTTACGCTACTGACCTGTGAGATTGTCACCTCTAGCCCCGGTGGTCCCAACTGTCTCAACGGGTGTACCCATCTGTCATTCGCCTAATGCAGGGATTTGTTAACATTCAGTGACAGATCCCATTCTACAGACCACGATTTTACCCTTTTCAGGTCGCGCTGGATGGAATCGTCCGATATGGACGCGACCACTTCGGCATCGTCCGCAGATACGAGGACGAGGTTATCTAACCCCACGCAGAGGTCGTTTATTAGCATTAGGAGGAAGGAGCCCAGTACTGAACCCTGGGGTACGCCGCTGTGCAGAAAGCTCACTCGCGAAACACTACTTTAACCTGGAAGCTTCCACCTGTTATAAAATTCCTGATCGAAGCTGCAATTTGGGAGGGGTTTAACCGAAGACCACTAGTTTGTTAAGTAGGAGACGGTGGTTTTCTGAGTTGAAGGCATTTTTTAGTCAAGGTAATATATTTCAACTTCTTCCCCCCTGTCTAGTTTTCCGGTTACCTCGTCAAGGAAGTCTAACAGGTTGGCCAATCGTAAACACCGTTTTACGAAACCATATTGACTCGGTACCACTAAATGATTTGCCGTTGTTTGTGTTGCTGTTTTGTCCCTCAAAATTCTTCCCATCACCTTAAAGGCTACTGAAACGGGGCTAACCGGACGGCGGTTCCAGCAGCTCTCTGTCTCCAGCCTTGTGAATTGGGCACACTGCAGATCTCATCCAGTCCTCCGGAATGACACCCTCCTCCATCGGTACGTTAAATAGTGCAGCCCGAGGTTCCGCAAGTACGCCAGCTAGCGGCTCCAAGATGGCCGGGTGAGTAAAATCGGGTCCTTCTGCCTTGGATGTCTCCAACCTGCTCAAGGTGGTTTCTACTTCTGAGATTTCTATTGCAGCATCCTTCATGGTCGGCACGAGGGTCGAATCGTCTAAGGGTCGACCCAGTATACCGCTGTCCGGTCTGTAGACCTGCTGGAAGAAAAGCGTAAGCTCACCCCCCTTATCAGAGCTGGTTATGGCGTACCTTTCTTGATCGTCCTTTATTTTGCCCACGGGTACCCTTAGGGCCGATTTCAACTGTATGTAATTAAAATACGACTTGGGGTTGATTTTGGCATTCTTCGCCAGCTTTTCTCCGTATCACTTTCAACCAGCTACCTGCTCAGTCGAAAACCTAGTCCTCGTAGCTTTATACTGTTAGAAGTGTCGATGGCTACCACTATCCCGATATTTTGCTCACGCTACGTTTTCCGCCTGGAGTACCTTGCGGACTCGACCGGTCCACCACGGCTAGGCTCCTCGCCTTCACACCCTTTTAGTGGGTCTGCCTGCTCTGTCAAACGTTCTATACGGTCTCGGATGTGAGACCACGGTCTTTCTACGTATCTTTCCCCTCTATCTACCCACCAATCTACTGCACTTCATTGGGCAGCTATCGCCCACCTGAGCTGGGCAGCCCCCAGCCCAAATGTGCTGCCCCGTCCACGTTCCGCTTGCTCCATTGGGTGTATGGGGCTAAGGACTGAATCCGAAAAGTGGATCGATAACAACACCCGCGACGACAAGACAGAACGCATGTAACAATCAGGTCTCACGTGACAGACCGGAATAAGTTCGTTCACGGGTTCTTCGGTCACGTTCCCGTATTGGATTACCGCCCCACTGCCTTGTGGGTCAGACTTTTGAGTCAAAGGCTCTGGTTGGGGTTCCCAAAGTGAAACCCCTTCTGTGGTGTGGGCAGCCGCGAATTATGGTATGCCCAGAAACCTCCAGCGGTCCCTCGGGGTGCATTATTTTTTTATATCTCTGCTCTTCATCCTTTACGTCCCAGCTCTAAATGCGTGTATGTAACCACAGTGAGCCGTGGCTGTGAACTTGCAGCTTTCGGAAAGAGTTGCAAATTAGAGACAGGAGAAGAAAGAGGATCCATTCTCCGACCTGAGCATTCTCTTCATTTAGCTGCTTTCAACGTCCGCGCACTGCCAAACAGGGCAACAGGCTGCCCTTGCTAGGACTCTTGAAACCTTTCCCATAGATGTGTGTTGTCTCCGAAACACGCATACAAGACCCAACTTAAGTGTTCATACTTCGCTCCCCTGAGACAACCTCGACTTCTCGTTTCACTCTTTGCATGTCGGGTGATTCGGTGTCTAGTGCTCGTGGTCAGGCTGGCGTTGGCATCACTCTGAGCGTGAGGGCTAAGCATGCATTGCTGGACTGGATCCCAGTCAACAGTCGTTTGTGTGCAGTTCGGTTGAATGGTTCTATGCATGTCGACAGCACTAGACTGAAACACCGATGCATGTTTGTTGTTTCTGTGTGTACCCCAATTGACTGTAGCTCTCCTAAGGCTAAAGACGAATTGTACCAGGATTTGTCTCAACTGCTCCACAGCGTGCGCTCTACTGACATCATGGTTGTTGCTGGTAATTTCAGTTCTCAGGTCGCAAGCCTAGACGAGACGGAGAGGAATATAGGAGGCCGATATTGTGTTCCAGCCGATCGAACTGATAACGGTGATCGACTCATTCAACTATGTTCCGGCCATGGACTATTCCTAGCGAGTACAAATTTCTCACAGAAAGCGACACCGACTAACCCGGCGTCCTCCTGCGCCTTCACAGCTTTGGACCCGGATCGGCCATATTACTGTCGGTTACCGCGGGCGCGGATCAGTTCAAGACTGTCGATTATTTTATTCCACGTCTGTAGATACTGACCACGCTCCTGTATGTGCGCGCTTCAGCTTGCGCCTCGTCTGTGGCCGAAACAACGCCAAAGCGAGCCGTCCCCCTGCTGTGAATTGGTTTTCTACTATTTGTGTTGTTGTTCGTTTTCCGTATATCCTAATTGTTACTGCACTTCATTTTTCAGTACATTTGACAAGTTGGTTAAAACCTTGCTTCCAGGCGAACCTCTTATTCTGTGATTGGCGTTGAACGCACGTTGTTGTTTCAATACAATTTGATCAACTTGTCAAGTGGAGCGAGTGCTTTCATCAGAACGATTCGATGCCGATCCTCATTCGTCTAATGCCACTGATCTCTGGATTCATTGGAAGAAAACTCTGGATAATTATCTGTTTAACATAAAGGACCTAAATATGGATAAACTCGCCACCCTAACCAATCTGGTCTCACCGTCTGTCTACAAGCACATCGCCGATTGTACAAGCTTTGATTTTGCTATCGAAACGTTGACTTGTCTGTACATCCAACCTGAGAATAAGATTTTTGCCGTACACGTTCTCTCGACTGCTCGCCAAGAAAGCGGCCAGACTCTTGACCAGTTCCTTCAGCGTTTGAAATCTCTCGCCGTGGATTGTAACTTCAAGGCAGTTACTGCTGAAGTAAATCAAGATGAATTTATTGGTCATTCCTTCATTTTTGGTTCGCTATCCAGTGAAATTCGGCAAAGACTACTAGAAAATAAACAACTCGACCTCAAAACAACGTTCGATCTCGCCAGATAACTGGAACTAGCTCACACACAGTCTTTATCGTGCAATCGTGATACTTTTATGTGTTTTACATCACGAACAACACGACCTTCTGAGTCTTTCGCACCCCAAATGCCGACTTCGGAGGATATGATCTCATCTGTGAGCAATTCCTCCTGCTATTTCTGCGGTTACACTCGTCATCCACGGACTCGTTGCCCTGCAAGAGAAAATGTACGTAATACTTGTGGAAGGAGAGGACACTTTCAGCGTGTCTGTCGTGCACATCAGTCAAAGCGAAATAACGATCGCGTCGCCTCTGCCGCAAACTCACTGCTGTCTGGCACTACTGCTGCTGCAGGACCTGCTTGTCTATCCGATGCCATCATCAGTATATTCGTAAACGGCGTTTCTATGCGTGTACTGATCGACACGGGAAGCTCTGAGAGCTACATTTATCAAACAATCGGAGTAAATCCACACAAGCGTGTCGCAATGGCTTCCACATGCTTATCTAGTACTACACACGGACTCTGTATTGTTTCTCTCAAATACAGAAATACCGTTTATGGCCATGTTAAGCTGTCTGTTCTACCCGACCTCTATGCTGACGTGCTTTTGGGTCATGATTTGAAACAACAGCTCGTTGAAATCCCCTTCTCAGGTACATTGCCCACTTTCTCTGTCTGTGGCTTACTCGCTGCTCGTGTTGAATCCCAGTCCATCTTCCAGTACCTTTCTCCAGACCGTAAACCAATCGCCACTAAGTCCCGCCGCCACACACCTCAAGGCGAATCATTCATCCAATCAGAAATGCGGACGCTTTTTGAATCCGGCGTAATAGAACCGTCCAAATATCCATGGAGGGCGGAAGTTCTGATGACCTCCAGTGGACGAAACAAGCGAAGAATAGTCGTCGATTATAGTCAAACTATCAACCGATTCACTTATCTTGATGCTTACCCATTTCCTCGCATCGATGATATGATTGAAAAGATTGCCAGTTACTCCGTATTCAGCATCCTTGATCTGAAAAGCGCCTACCATCAAATACCAATAAAAATTGAAGAAGCAAGTACACAGCTGTCGAGGTTTGCAATCAACTCTGTCAGTTCTGTCGGATTCCCTTCGGTGTAAGTAACGGTGTTGCATGCTTTCAGCGGACGAGACACAATAATTACTGCAAAGCTTGTGGGTACCTTCGCCTATCTCGACAACTTAAATATGTGGTCATAATGAGAACGACCATGATCGTAATCTAGACAGGTTCATAGAACTCTCCACCAAATGTGGCATGACGTTCAACAAAACCAAGAGCATTTTCCGAACCACGAAGATAAATATCTTGGATTACGAGGTGTCCAATGGCATCGTTAAACCAGATCGAGAAAGATTGCAGCCCTTGCTAACGTTTCCATCTCCGAATACTCTCAAAACTCAGGAGCGTATTGGTGGCATGTTTGCATATTACTCGCGTTGGATCTCACATTTCTGGGACAGAGTTCGTCCTTTGGCAACGAACCGCACTTTTCCGCTTCCCCCAGACGTCCTAAATGCTTTTACAAGTCTTAAGCAAGAACTGCGAGTGCTGCGGTTGTCGAGACCGGTGCACATGATATTGCGATTGCAGCTGCTCTTAACCAAAACGGCAGACCAGTGGCGTTTTTCTCTCGAACTTTACCTTCATCTGAGCAGCGCCACTCCGACGTTGAGAAGGAGGCATACGCGATCGTGGAAGCATAATAAAAAATGGCGCCATTTCTTGACCGGACATCACTTCAAACTGGTCACAGATCAACGGTCGGTGGCCTTTGTGTTTGACAACCGCTCAAGAGGCAAGATTAAAAATGAGAAAATTCAATGGTGCGTGTAGAACTCTCTGTCTTTCAGTACGACGTTGTTTATCGTCCGGGACGTGATAATCCTGTATCAGACACACTCTCTCGGGGTCTCTGTGCCTCAGCTTTTAACCGTACTGACTTGTACAAACGTCATGCATCCCTATGCCACTCGGGAGTGACTCGTATGATCCGTTTTGTGCGCGACCGAAATCTCCCGTTCTCGGTTCAAGAAGTAAAATATATCCTCTTGTCGAATTTGCGCAGAAGTGAAGGCAAGGTTTTTTAATCCACTGTACGTACCTCTGCTCAAAGCCACTCAACCCTTTGAAAAGCACAGTGTAGACTTTCAAGTACCATTACCATCATCCACGCATAACAAATTCCTTCTTACAACCATTGACGAGTTTTCCCGTTTCCCTTTCGCTTATTCTTGTCAAGACATTTCTACACCCACCGTTATTCGGTGCCTCACCGATTCGTTTGCTACTTTTGGCATGCCCGCGTGCCTCCATTCTGACCGCGGATCTTCATTCATGTATCCCGAACTCCGTGATTTTCTTCCCGAGAAAGGCATTGCCATCAGCCACACTACCGCTCACAGTCCATAACCTAACAGGCAGGTTGAACGTCTAAACGGCACGCTTTGGCAGGCCATTACTCTCGCTCTGAGGTCGCGAGGACTCGAGACTCGACACTGGGAAACTGTTCTTTTAAATGCGTTACGCTGTATACGTTTTCTTTGCACAGCAACTAATGCAATACCGCACGAACGCTTATTCGTCTACTATCGTTGAGCTTCTACCGGGACATCCCTCCCTAGTTGGCTTCTGAATACTAACTGGGTGTTACTGAAGAAGCATATCCAATATTCCAAATACGATCCTTTAGTAGAGGAGGTGAAACTGCTCGAATGCAATCCGAATTACGCCAGAATACCTCTTCCAAATGGTTGCGAAGATTCAGTCTCATTACGTCTGTTTGCTCACGAAGACGATACGGCAATCCTTGAACCGGACATCGAGCCAGAAGCTCCGTCGATGTCATCACCTAACCAGAGTACTTCCAAAGGCGATGCTCCCGCTGAACCTCAATTAGACGAACAGAAATCCATAGGAAGCCTCCTCCAGCAGCAACAGAGAGTTCGCCTCTACTGCTTGCAAAATCGTGAAGCGTAAATTTTCTGTTTATAGGCACACATTAGCAGACGCGAGCTGGTTTTACTCTTCATCTCCCGTTGCTTGTATGAACAATTCCATACACCGGGGAAGAATACTGTAGATTGGTTTTCTCCTGTTTGTTTTTTTGTTCGTTTTCCACATATTCTAATTTTTGCTGCACCTTATTTTTCAACCATATGTACAATTGACAAGTTGGTTAAAGCCTTGCTTCTGTGATTAGTGTTGAACGCACGTTGTTGATTCATTACACTTATGCAGCTGCTGCTGAACGATAACGAATGATTTGCTTTCCAAACAGAATTATCCACCAGGTTATCGATGCAGCCAAATGCCCAGGATCCAGAAGAGCGATGGACAGAAATCAAACAGGCTCTGCGTGCGGCTGCTGATGCTATTCAAGGTCCGACAACTAGACACACAGAAACGATGGATATCTGCATCCTCAGTTGCACTGTTAAATGTGTGCAGATCGATTCCTCCGGATTCCAGATACGGTGAGGCACGGAGAGGCCTTAAACGCCAACTGACTAGTAGCCTGAGAAATGATCGTGAGCACTGGTGGATTACGAACTGTAGGAAGATGGAAAAAGCTGCAGCGATTGGCAACAGCTACAACCTTTTCCGTCTGATTAGACTAACCGGTCCATGTAAACCAGGTGTTAGCGAATTGATCAAAGAGGCGAACAGCTCACTGATTCAAACTCAGGAGCGTCGTCTAATTCGCTGGGTGAAGCATTTCGAGATGCAGTTTAATTGGCCTTTATCTTCATCAGATTTGCTCACTAGCGTAGTGGGTACAGCTCTTGTTGTAGATACAAGTCCTCCTTCAGAAAGGGAGATACTTTGTGAGATAAGCTGCCGGACCGGATGGGTTGCCTCCGTCTATTTTCGAAGATGGTGGCTGTCATATTCATTTATTATTTTCTATATGCCTTAGTTTTATTACTGTTGTTCTACTCAATTCCTGCTTCATTGTTTTCAGATCGCACCGTTTCGTTGTATGTCAAATAAAGCCTAAATTCTAGACCTCTGTCTTCTGCCTGCCTCAACCATTCGGATTTCGTAACCATACATGTATCAATTTATTTGACATACACACCGTCTCAAAATGGAACGCTACCTACGTCGTGAACGATTCGACGCAGGTCCAAACTCGACTACTTCTTCAAAAATTTGGCGTCACTGGCTCTGTACGTTCGATAAATTTCTCGCCAAAGTTGATGTAAACGATTTCGAGAAGCTTAATTTCCTATGCAACTATGTCTCTCCGACCATATACGATTGTGGCTGAATGTACTGCATACAACGATGCCATTCAAATCCTTGAAAAATTGTTCATCAATCAGCCCAATGAAGTCTTTGCACGCTACCTACTCGCAACATGCAAACGGGAAACGAGGCAGAATTTTAACCAGTTCTACCAAAAACTAAAATCCCTAGCAAATGATTTAACTTCCGGGCCGTGACAGCCGAGCAAAATCAAAACTGTGCTACTCGGGACGCTTTCATAAGCGGGATGCAGTCGAACATTGTCCGGCAGCGACTCCTTAAAAGTAAATCTCTGGATTTACAAACTGCCCTAGAATTAGCCCGATCGCTCGAAACGGCCCAACAACAATCCAGCGCTTTCCAGACACCATCAATATCGTATACGGCTTCGGCGTCAACACCCACTGAATCAACTAATAATTGTCCCTCCGACCACAAGGAAGGTAGCAACTTACTCATGGAAACAACGTCAGCGGCTTTGAAAACCAAGTGTTATTTCTGTGGAAACGACAGACACCCTCGATTCAAATGTCCTGCCAAGGATACAGTTTGCAGTAACCGGAAAGAAAGGACACTTCGAACGTGTCTGCCGATCACCTCCGGAGAAACGAATAATCTCTGCCACAACACCTGTACTCCATACCATCGTCGCCGCCTCTTCTCCGGATTGTCTCCTAAATGCGCTAACAACGATTACTGTGGACAAGATCCCTATGGAAGCTCTGATAAATACGGGGAGTCCCGACAGTTACATCCCCGAATCCGTGGTACAGCTTCACTGTCTCAAAACCATACAGTTATCTAGCGTCATCGCCATGGCTTCCACAAGATTAATCAGTCAAATTAAGGGTCACTGTTTTGTTGACATATGTCTCAAGGATAATTCGTACAGCAAATTCAAACTCTCTGTGCTCCCCCATCTGTGTGCGGACGAATTACTGGGGCACAATTTTTTGAAATTCCACAGAAAAGTTGAGATTCCATTCAGTGGCAGTAAACCAACTCTCTTCCTTTGTAGTGTGACAGCTTCACGTATTGAACCTCCTTCTCTTTTCGGGAACTTGCTACCAGATTGCAAGCTCATCGCAACTAAATCACGACTCCATATTCCTGAAGATGAGAAATTCATTCGATCGGAAATTCAGTGACTTCTGAGGAATAGCATCATTGAGACATCAACGTCACCCTGACACGCTCAAGTCCTTCTTACAACAAATGAAAAACACAAAAGACGCATGGTAGTTGACTACAATCAAACTATCAATGGATACACGTGATTGGACGCTTATTCAATGCCCAGAATCGATGATATGGTATCTAAAGTATCTTGATATTCCACTTTCAGTGCATTGGACTCGCGAAACGCATATCACCAAATCTCCGTAGGAAAACAAGACAGGCCATACACTGCTTTTGAAGCCTGTGGGAATTTATATCAATTCTGCCGGATACCGTTCGGAGTGACGAATGGTGTCGCTTGTTTTCAGCGTGCTATCGACAATTATTCAGGAAGAAAACTTGAAAGGAACGTTCGCCTACTTTGATAATATAACTGTGTGGCACGAACAAAGATGATCACGATAAGATTCTTACTAATTTTCTTAACGCTGTGAAAAATACGGACTTACTCTGAACGAAGAAAAGAGTATCCTTGTTACGAAAGAGCTCTAACTCTTGGGTTATGAAGTTTCACATGGTCTGATGAAGCCCGACCCTGAAAGATTACGACCCCTTCGGGAACTCCCTCCTCCAAAAGATATGAAATCTCAGCGACGAGCTATAGATTTATTTTCAAACTATTCTTAATGGATACCCCGCTTCTCGGATAGGATTCATCCACTGGTCCATAATCACGTATTTCCCTTACCAGATGATGTCAGGGTGTCATTTTTAACGCTCAAGAGCGAGCTCGAACGTGCTGTCGTCGCCACTGTCGATCCCGAGGTGCCATTGGTCGTTGAAACAGATGCCTCGGATATAGCTATCTCAGCCACACTGTCACAAAATCACATGCCGGTCGCATTCTTTTCCCGGACTCAAAGCAAAAAGCATCATTCATCCGTAGGAAAAAAGCAAATGCTATCGTGGAGGCTATCCGGAATTTGGGGCATCATTTGCTGGGTACACATTTCCTACTCATCTCGGATCAAAAGTTGGTCGCTTTTATGTTCGACTCCCGATACCATGGGAAGATCAAAAGCGATAAGATTCAGAGGTGGCGAATCGAATTATCGTGCTATAGTTTCGACGTCATTTACCGCCCCGGTCATGAGAACGTCGCAGCCGACACACTGTATCGCAGCTTCTGCTCCGCGTCTACGTCACTCGCCTCACTCAAAGAATTACACAACTCACTCTGCCACCCGGGTGTTGTCCGTATGCTTCAATTCGTCAAGACAAAGATTCTATCGTATTCAGTCGACGATGTGAAATCTGTCACCAGTGGTTGTACGCTTTGTGCCAAATGGAAACCACAGTTTTGCAAGTTATCTACTGGAAACCTGATCAAAGCCACTTCGCCGTTTGAAAGACTCAACATTGATTTCAAGGGGCCGCTTCCCTCAATATCCAAAAATCGGTACTTATTAACTATCATAGACGAGTACTCCAGGTTCCCGTTTGCTTATGCTTGAACAGACCTGTTGACCGCCACAATCATCCGTTGCCTTTCCCAGTTGTTTTCGATATTCGGTATGCGTCCTACATCCATTTGGACAAGGGCTCTTCTTTCATGTCTGAAGAACTGAAGAACTTCCTCCACCGCAAGGGTATCGTAACCAACAGAACAACGGCCTACAATCCTCAGTCAAACGGACAAGTCGAGATACTCGATGGAACTCTCTTGAGAACCAGTGTTATTGCAGCCCAGTCAAGGGGACCACCATGCACCCAGTGGGAGGATGTTCTTCCCGACGCATCCCACTCCATCGGGTCACCGCTGTGCACTGCAACGAATGAAACACCACATGAACGATTATTCAAGCGTCACCGTTAATTAACATCAGAGGTCTCAATACCTACCTGGTTGAGTAGTCCAGGATCGGTCTTGATGCGTCGTCCTGCGAGGTCAACAAAATACGACCCCTTGGTCGACGAAGTTGAACTGATTGAATGCAATCCGAAATACGCTCATGTTCGTTTTCTCGACGGACGAGAAGACACTATCTCTACACATCATTTGGCACCTAAAATCCAAGCCTCAGAATCACCCAGGGCCGTGGAATTTACCGAAAATCAACCTCCGACTCTAAATGATGACTGTCAGTTTTCACCCGACACCGTGTGTAATCCCCTTGATGCACAAGAGTCTACAAACACCCCCTCTTCTCGCACACAAATATCGGAGTCATATATTAACGAATCCAATACACACCCTTTAGTGAAAGTACAGCAGCGAGTCCATCCCTATAACCTAAGAAATAGGGAAGTTTGAAAAACCTCCAACACAAACATTATCAGTCGAACCACTTGGCGGGGGTGGATGTTATGTTCATTTACTATTTTCTATATACCTTAGTTTTATTACTGTTGTTCTACTCAATTCCTGCTTCATTGTTTTCAGATCGCACCGTTTCGTTGTATGTCAAATAAAGCCTAAATTCTAGACCTCTGTCTTCTGCCTGCCTCAACCATTCGGATTTCGTAACCATACACGTATCAGTGGCCCGGCACGTTTACTGGAGTTGACGAAACTCCTCGGTTTGCCATGGGAGAAGGAACAAGTTCCGAAGGGTTGGTGTGAATTGGTGGTCGTACCGATTTACAAGAAGGGTGACAGGTCCTCCTGTGAAAACCACAGGGAATAAGTTTGGTTGGCATAGCTTCCAAACTGCTCGCTGGTATTATTCTCCACCGCTTATCAACCGTTCGTGAACAATGCTCGCGCGGGAATCAAGCCGGGTTTAGACCTGATGGAGGTTGTGTTGATCACATCTCCACTTTTCGACAAATTTTAGAACATAGACACACCTTCCATAGGCCCACTATCCTCGTTTTTCTTGATATTAGAGTAGCCTTCGACTCAGTTGACCGCACATTTCTCTAATGGTGCCTCTTGTTGAAGTGTGTACCAGAGAAATTCATTTCCATCACTAAGTCCTTTTACATGAACGGCCAAGGCCGAATTCAGGCTTATGGTGCTCTTCCATCCGAATTGTCCTCTTTCTCCTTTTCTCTTTAACTTTGTGATATGGTCCTAGAGACCGCACTTTTGTCAGGTGGGGACAGCGGCATTGAACTTTTCCCGGGTGGAAGATTATCAGACCTTGAGTATGCGAACGACATGGTTCTTCTAAGCGAAGATCGAGGTAAGTTGCTAGCTTTTCTAGACAGCTTGGGGGACTGCATGGCAATGTTCGGTATGCGTTTTGCACCTTCAAGGTGCTTGGCATTTGCCAACCTGAGCCATCTGTGGCATCGAAATGACATCCGTTTACTTATCAAGGATCGAGTGTATGCTGCAGCAGTTAGGCCCTTGCTTCTGTATAGTTCGGAGACATGGCCACTGCGGGTGGAGGACATACGGAGATTGTCAATACTAGAACACCGATGCCCTTGTAGTATTGCTCAAATCTGGTGGGAACACCGTGTGAGCAATGCCGAGGTTCGGCGGAAAGTCTTGAGTTCAAGGATCAAATCATTAGATGAAACACTTAAGCTCACCAGGCTAAGATGGTTGGGACATATGTTACGCATCTCCCCTGACAGGATTCCCCGGCATGCTGTGTTTGATGAGGCGGGTACCGGTTGGAAGATGAGTAAGGATGGTCAGTCCGTGACATGGAAGAAAGGTATGAAAAACCTAACAAGTGGACTTGACCATTTAGGGCGTGTTAGACTTCCTTGGTGGGGTCCAAGAGACCCTCCCACTCAATGGTTAGATACGTTGGGGGATATGGCTAGATGCCGCGATCAGTGGCACTCTTGCATCCACAAACTTTCTTCATCGACCTAATCCTGGTAATGTAATTCTCCTCTTACTCCTTTCATACTCTTTTTCCTTCATTATTTCCTTTTGACGTTGCCGCTAGGAGATAGCAACCGAATCCACCGCACCCAATGCATGGTAATGGCTGTCTGAACAGAACAGAACAACCTACCGCTTCTCCGATCTCGAAGAAAACCCGGGTTAGCTTGGTGGAAGCAACACTGAAAGCTTTCTGAAGTACAAGACCTCTGTGTGTTCACCACTAATCCTAGCACTCCGTGGTCGCTCTTTCTCAGCGGTTCGTCTACGGTTAGATTTACGATATCCCCTGGATATCTGACGATTGCAAGATCTACGGTGGAAGCCCCCTGTTTATGTCTCCACCTCGTTTCTTCCTTACCGTGTTGAGTCAAACCTTCCCTGTGCACCACCAATAAAGACCCAGATGTCCTGTGGGGTTCTAATTCGTTGATCCAGTCCACTTCGGGAGCGTTAAGATCTCCCAACACCGCCACGTGCTATTATTGAATGGAATGCCCTTCAATAATGTGCACACTCCTTCAGCTTCTATGGTCAGTGTGCGCTGAGATCAACGAAAAAAACCAGGAAGTGCTAACCGCGTGTTTTCTCACACAAGCTAGGCACAAAGACCTCACACTGGCTTACGCCGAAAAGGTATGTTTGAAGTAGCACTTGCAGTTTCCGCGTATCCGAAGCGTACCATCGGACAGGTGATAGACGGGATTGATCAGTAGAAAGATCCCCTCTGAGAAGACCGCCCGCAAGAACAGCTCCAATTATCGGGTTTGTCGAGATAAAAATCATGTCAAACATGACAACGCAATCGGAAATAATGCAGGTTTCTATTTCTTGCAACCTTTAAGGCAATCATCTTCATCATAATCGTACGGCGTTAAACAGGAGGGCAAGCCCCACCAAACACTGCCTTTCTCGTCATGTTGCACGTAGAATTAGAAAGTACGAATATATAAGATGGAAAGGGAGTGAACCTGCAGTACTACGAAAAGAACGCCCTAGAAGCCAACACACGGAATACACAGTCTAACTGTACAAACACGCAACAGTTGATCATTCTGATTGGACATAAAGTGACAACACGACCGCCACTGCTCACGGTTCGCTGCCATATCTTTCAGTGTCTCCAGCCAACTGATTGACGGATCTTTTGGACCCCAACCACCTACTTTCCCTAAGTTCGCTGTACATTTTCTCATTCCTCGTAGCCACATCATTTGTTGACCTCCACGTGGTTTCTTCCACCCCCTAGAAGGAACGGGAAATAGGGTACGGTACGGTAGACACGTTTTCCATACGCAACACACCCCAACCAACGAGGTCCACCAAGCCAGATACGCTGTGATACAATATTATCCGAACTGGTATCCGATAATCGATTTCTGCCCACAACACTGCTCACCCGATCACTCCATCCTATCTGAGCGCTGCTAAGCAAACATCGGTGATCGAAAACCTCAAGACGACGAATGTCTTCCGCACGGAGACCTCAAGTGTCGCAACCATATAGCAAAACTGAACGCACCGTGGCACAATATACACGACCTTTCAACTTCAGTGAAATATCAGGTCGGCATCACAAGTGCTTCAGTCCAGCGTACGCCGTTCGAGCCTTGAATATGCACGTGTTCATCTCTACTACTGTGCTCCCATCCGTCGTCACGCTGCTGCCGAGGCAACTGAAGCGGTCGACCATTGCCAGCACCTCTCCATCAAGCAGCAAGCTCGGAATCGTTGATGTCCAGTTTTGCAACATCACTTTACACTTTGGAGGTGCAGAGCGCATGCCGAATGGAGCTACAGCTCTCGCAAGTCTATCTAGTGCACGTGGAGCATGTTCCGTGCATTCGAACAAGAAGACAAGGTTGTCCGCGTAATCTATGTCACATAGCTTTCTACTATTTCCTAGTTCGACACCTGCATCCTTGAGATTTTGCAACGCACTCCCCAGTATTTCGTCCATGACGAAGTTGAACAGGAATGGAGACATGGGACATCCTTGTCGAACACTGCTGGTCGTTTCAAACCGACCGGATAGTTCACCATAAACCCTTACGCGGCCAGAAGTATGAGAATACAATGATCTTAGTAGGTTCACGTACTTCTGTGGCATACATTTCCGATGAAGAGCACTGAATATCGCTGTTCGATCAACCGAATCGAAGGCGCCTTTCAAGTCTAAGGAAAACCATTATTGTCGGTCGACGGTGCATGTGGTGCATTCCAAGTAGTTGGCGAAGAGCAAAAATCTGGTCGACTCATCCTCGACCTGGGCGGAATCCGGTCTGATATTCGCGAGCGTTTCTCTCGCAGGTCAGGGTCAGGCATCGCAGCAAAATCGATGCTAATACCTCGGTGACTATCGGAATTAAGCTATTCCCATGGTGGTTACTACGGTCATTGCGTATTCTCTTGAAGATTGGCACGATCAATGACTCGTCCCATAATGTCTGAATGAGCTCTGTAGTGAACTAGAAGCACGTCATAACGTTCCGAATGAGGAGTCGAAAACTTAAGAACAGGCTTTATTCAACAAACAACTAAGGTATGCAATCTGGAAGAAAAAAGGGAAGCGTTAGGATGATAAAACAATCATAAGTATACAACATTCTCCCCAGCTGTTCACTTGTGAACCACAACAGTTCGAAAATAGTTATGCTTCTCGTTGAGGTGAGCTGTAGGAGCGCGTTTTTTGCTGTTGTTGAAGAAGAGGTGTTGCATCTGGGGTGTATGTACTCATAGTATTAGCAAAGTCATTGTGTTCCTGAGATGGATGTGTCAATGAATCAGTCACAAAATTTTATCGGTGCAGATTGGTTCGTGGGTGTCCGAAAGAGCGTGAGTATCTGTAAGTAAACTGTTTTCGAGAGGCACAAATCAACGTTGACCAGGAGGTGCTAAATTGTGCAGTGAAACAGTTCGCTCTCTTCTCTCTTGGAAACGAAGATGTGCATGTTGTGGATTGCGATCGTTCAGTTCCACTTCATCCGCCAGAGGGTCTTACTTCGATGATCTCGCATTCCGGCGCAGGAATACGGCTCCCGGTGTAGTGAGCCAAGTTGGTAATGAAATTCCGAAAATCGACTTTCGGTTATAAGAAAAAAACCGTTCGTGAGGCATGTTGTTAGTTGCTGTACACAACAATGACCGGATAGAATATAGAGCACCCAGCAGCACAAACTCCCACTGGGATACAGCAAGACCCTTCGATTTTAACGGAGAAGTTATGGCTTTCCAGATTGTTCCGTCCATTCTTTCAGCTTGTCCATTTCTTTGTGAATTATATGGCGTACTTTTACTAGGTGCCATCACTTTCTCGATAAGGAATGCTCAAAGTTCTGCAGACATGAACGAAGCGCCGCGATCGGAGTGAATGTAGAAGTGGCATGCCGAACAGTGCGAATAGCTGACAGAAACAAACGATCACGGTGGATGCAGACATGTCCTTGCAAGCAATGGAAAACGGAAAGCGGGCGTACTTATCGACAATAGTTAACAGATACTTCTGTGTTGAAGAAGGTAAAAATCCCTTGAATTCGACATTGAGCTTTTCGAACAAGCGAGTAGCCTCAATAGGAATACCGCATGGTCTGAGAAATCTGGGCTTCAATTCGGAGCAGATACTACAGCAAGATGTCATAGATTTTACCTCATCTACAGAGAATGATAGATTTCTGGAACGGATAGAATGCAACGTCCTGATAAAACCAGGGTGGTACAAGGAATCATGTAGCTCCTGAGGATTTGATGGCATTGCATATAATGCAGAACAAACGCGTGATAGAGCGTCGGCGGCTACATGGTCTTTCCCTTGTCTGTATATGACGTCGAAACTGTAGCGAGAAAGTTCGACACGCCATCGATGAATTTTGTTGTTTCTTATTTTACTTGTATGATTACGATTGAACATGAAGGACACTGATCTCTGGTCTGTGATAATAGTAAATCGAAACCCAGTGAGATACTGACACCATTTTTTCACTGATTCAATAATGTCATGGGCTTTTTTCTCAGTCGCTGGGTCGTGTCACTCACTAGGTCATGAAGTGCGAGAAAAGAAGGCATCTGGTCGTCCATTGTGTCAGAGTAGCCGCAATTGCAATGTCAGAAGCATCCGTCTCAACAACAAGAGGAATGGGTTCGTCAACAGTTACAATAACAGACCTCTGGATTTCTTTCTACCGACTTCCAGACGGCTGAAGGGAGAGAAAAACAGCGATTGTCGACTAGCGGTCGGATTTTGTCTGAAAAATGTGAGACTCACGAAGAGTAGTAAGCAAACAATCCAACAATGCGCTACTGAGACTTAAGGTCGGTGGGTACTGGTAGGTTGCGTAATGGCTGAAGTCTGTCAGGAACGGGTCGAACGGTTTTGTCTGAAACTTCAAACCCCAGTAACCGTATCACTCGAGAACGAATAGTGCTTTTACTCGTTGAAAGTTAGGTTATACTTGTGAGCAATCTCATACAATCCCTAAGTTAAAGTCATGTTCATCCTCCGTGACGCCACATACGGTTGTTATCAAGGTATGCATGTGTCGCTTTAAGGTCCTCGTCAAGAATTATCTTGTCAACAACCCGCTGGAAACCGGCTACATCGTTTGTGACACCAAAGGGTAAAGGCTACCACAAGCTTCAGATGCGGTGAACTTCTCGCTTTCTTTGACTGCTATCCGATGATATGCACTTTGTAGGTCCCGTGTGCTATATATCGAGTAGTGGGAAATATTGTCAATGATTCCATCTATTCGTGGCAAGGAATATGCATTTAGGTGGGCATATCAATTGGCCGTGTGACTATAATCAATAACCATTCGACGTTTGTGGTTTTCATTCATGGTTACTAAAACTTGTGCCCGCCAAGGGGATACAGATGGTTCAGTGATGCCATCGTCCAGAAGCTTATTGATTACAGCTCTAATGAATTTTCCGCCGGCGGCCGAGTAACAGTATGATTTGGTTGTTTGGTTTAAAGTTGGAAGCATTTTCGCTAAATGGGGATGGGGAATCCACATCAGCGGCTAATAAACCACATAGAGAAAATGGGGGTTTCGTTCAGGAGAACAGGATCTCAACTGATTGACGCATTTTGAGAAAATCGTGTCCTGGAAGAACATCGGGGCAGAGATTTGTGAGTAAGGATAGTTTGATGTTTGTGTACTGGCGCCTTTTATATTGTAGTGTAATGAAACAATCGCCATTTTTGAAGCTTGTTAGATATGTCCTAGCCATAGAGATTTTGTTACGAGATTGTATCATGTACCAAGTGATTTGTTTGACAACAGACGCAGCGACATAACTTTCAGAACGTTCTGTATGGATCAGGGCCTTCAGCGGAATGTTGTTAATGAGAATATCGGTTACAGCATGAGAGACTGTTGGGTGCCGCAGCGAGAGTTACTGACTACAGGTAGTTCTGAACCAAAGATGCGGTGTTCCTAGGAGAACCGCGCACCTGGTAATGACCCTTCTTACCCCATCCCTCGCAAATCGCCTCACGCGCAGGACACAGCGATCGTGTGTGTTTCCGGAATCCACGGAAGAAACACTTGCTAGTGACAACATTAGTGGATGCAGAGGTAGCAATATTTTAAGCTGGAGTAGTTGATCTGTGGGCTGTTTGTCCCAACTCCGGTGGAATAGTTGCGGAAGCCGAATAGATACCTGCTTTGTGCGATAGTGACTGACATTGAGCCATCTCAAGAGATCGTGCTTGCTCGAACGCCGTTTGCAGATTGAGTGAAATGTTTTCTGAGAGCCGTTGTTGTATTACCTGAGACTGGAGTTTAGAGATGGGAGCATCTCTGGTGACATCCTGATTTTCCTCTGCCACTACCGGTTTGAAGTTGCGGTCCTCAGGCAATGATTTCAGTTTTTGCAAGAATTAATCTATATTTTCGCCTGTTTATTGTCGATATGTGGCCAATATATGGCGCGCAACGATCTCATTCTTTGATTTGATATACAGGTTCGTGAGAGTTTGTATGACGGCTTCGTAAGTTGCGCAACCCGTGATATAGTCATACACATTGGGAGACAGTTGACGATGGTTCTGAGTTTATTGGGACTGAATAATTCTATACTGTTCAAAAAGTAAGTAAACGTATGCGCCCACTGAATCCATTGTTTAGAAGCAGTTGGAGAATTTGGATCACCATCAAAGCGTTCCGGACGTAGAACTCAATCCATTTGTTTGTTGAAAAATTGTAGTGAACTAGAATTAAATCACAACGTCCCGAATGAGGAGTCAGAAACCTAAGAATAGGCTTTATTCAACAAACAATTGAGGTATGCAGTCTGGAAGGTAAAAGGGGAGCGTTAGGATCAAACAAAAACAATCAGATAGCTACACAACACGTTCCTGGTTCCAAGTGTCACGGAGCAAGGTGGCAAGTGATTTTATCAATGCACCACCACCCATTTTGAGAAGAATTGGAGGGAGTCCGTCAGGACCGGCCGCTTTCCCTTGCTTCAGTAATCGAATGCATGACTCCACTTCTACTTCCGATGGGGGCTCAAGTGATACGCTCCCCCAAGGAATCACAGTTGTTAACACAGGAGTAACGACCCTAGCGCGCGGCCGGCTAAACTGCTCCTTGAAGTATTCGACCCAACGGTCCCGCCTTTGCTCTTTGCCATGAATGGGCTCCATTTCTGTTGCATATCGTTTCACTGACCGGGGTTCGCCATCCACCGGTGTCGCGAATAAGTTTGAACAGTCTTTGACTGTTACCTGAAGCAGCTGCTATTTCCATTTCTTCGGCTATCCTGACCCACTAATATCCGCGGTCATTCTTAAGGCTTTTCATAACTTGCTTTTGTATATGTCTTCGTATCTTATTCATCTCCACACAGTTCGAGAGCTGACGGTTTCGCTCCATTAAACTCCACAACCCTTGCGAAATCCAGTGTCTTTGATGGACATCGGATCTGGGACCACAGGCGAAACCTGCTGCCACTTGCATTGCCTGCTAAATGTGGGCCTAATGCTCATCTACATTACTGTTTGTCGTAGATCCTAGCTCATGTGCTAGTTTCTGTTCATAACTGGTGCGAACTTCTGGATCAGACAAACGTTCTACGGCTAACCGGGTTTTCGGTTTGCATCGATGACCATGGAGCTGGAGAGATAATCGCATTAAACCTAGTGCATGGTCCGACTCTACGTACGTGGACCAGTAAGATTTGCAGTTCTGAACAGAACTGTGCCACCGGTAGCTTACTATGATATGATCAATCTGGCTTAGAGTACCTGTTGAGTTAGAGGGTCATGTCGCTGTGCGACGTAAGCTGTGCCGAAATTCGACTAGATAGGAATAATCGATTGTCTGCAAAAAACTGGAGAAGCTTATCCCCGTTATCTGTGCGCTGAGCGGGTAAAGTATAACACCCACCTAAACAAGCTTCTGACGCATTAAGTTTGCCAACTTGTGCATTAAAGTCACCGGCTAACACCACAGTACCAAAACCTTTGCTCATGCTAACGAGAGTGGTGAGTTCCTCATAGAACTCATCTTTCAGCATGTCAGAGCTGCAGTCCTTTGGAGCGTAGGCCGAGACAGACAAGGTGTGCTTAACATAGTTATCCTTTCGAACGCCAACTGACCTCTGGAGTCTGACTACATATAAACGACAGTTAGCCGGGATCCAGTCTAAAAGAGCACACTCGGCCTTGTCATTCAAGATCATTCCTAATCACGTTGACCCGCAGCTCTGGCTACTTCGTCTCCTGAAGTGCGTAGTAAATACCTTGATGGGACACCAGGAGCAGTTAGTTGAATCAGACTGCTCGAATCCTGAATACGCGTTTCACTTACACAGCAAACATCAATCTTCAGACAGTCTGTTGTGATGGCTAGGCACACCTGCTGACCGGCCTGCATGAGTGTACGCACATTGAGGGAGCCGAGATTCGGAGGCTGACGAGGCTTAAGAAAATGTGGGTTACCAGACAGGATTATTCCTGACACTATTTGACAATGAACCGTTGCGAGTACAGAGCGTCTTGTCAGCGGGAGCATGTTTACGTAGTATCGCTAAGATCGGGTGGATTAGCCAAGTAGGCAATGCTGAGGTCAGAAATCGAGTATTGGGTACTAATTCGAAGAACGTTTTGTCACAGCGTATCCAATTTAGTAGGCTTCGTTGGTTGGGGCATGTGTTACGTATGTCAAACACACGTCTACCATATCGCGTCCTGTTCTCCGTTCCTCCTGGGGAGTGGAAGAGACCACGTGGAGGTCAACAGATGAAGTGGCAGCGAGGAATGAGGAAATGTACAACAGACTTAGGAAAAGTAGGTGCTTCACGTCTTCGTGGTTGGGGTCCGAAAGATCCCTCAACTAATTGGCTGGAGACACTGAAGGATATGGTAGCGAACCGTGAACAGTGGCGATCGTGTTGTCACTTTCTATCGAATCAGAATGACTGATCGATGTGTGTTTGTACAGTTAGACTGTGTATTCCGTGTGTTGGCTACAAGGGCATTCTTTCATTTTCCCACCCGTGTAGGTCCACTCCCTATCCATCTTGTATATTCATACTTTCTAATTCAATGTGCAACATGGTGAGAAAGGCAGTAGTCAGTGGGGCTTGCCCTACTATTTAACGCTGTACGATGATGATGATGATGATGGGCGGATAGATGGGGCAAAGAGAGGTGATTGGGGACAGTAGGCAAAGGTTGAATAAAAGACTAGATGCTTGTTAAAGAGAATTGCCTCTAGTTACCAGTATCATACACTTCGTCTCAGCAGTGCTGATACAGTGTTTCCAACACAATCGAGGAATGATGCACCCAGTTCTGTTGTTTAGTTGCGAGACAGGGAATATGCGTGCGGAAGATATCGCTTTGAGAATCCGACCACCTATGTCTGCTTAGCAGCGCTCAGCTAGGATGGGTTGATCGGGTAAGCAGTGTTGTGATCATAAATCGATTATTGGATACCAGTTCGAAAAATATTCTATCACCATCGACCGACAATCATGGTTTTCCTTAGACTTGAAAGGCGCCTTCGATTCGGTTGATCGAACAGCGATATTCAGTGCTCTTCATCGGAAATGTATGCCACAGAAGTACGTGAACCTACTAAGATCATTGTATTCTCATACTTCTGGCCGCGTAAGGGTTTATGGTGAACTATCCGGTCGGTTTGAAACGACCAGCAGTGTTCGACAAGGATGTCCCATGTCTCCATTCCTGTTCAACTTCGTCATGGACGAAATACTGGGGAGTGCGTTGCAAAATCTCAAGGATGCAGGTGTCGAACTAGGAAATAGTAGAAAGCTATGTGACATAGATTACGCGGACAACCTTGTCTTCTTGTTCGAATGCACGGAACATGCTCCACGTGCACTAGATAGACTTGCGAGAGCTGTAGCTCCATTCGGCATGCGCTCTGCACCTCCAAAGTGTAAAGTGATGTTGCAAAACTGGACATCAACGATTCCGAGCTTGCTGCTTGATGGAGAGGTGCTGGCAATGGTCGACCGCTTCAGTTGCCTCGGCAGCAGCGTGACGACGGATGGGAGCACAGTAGTAGAGATGAACACGTGCATATTCAAGGCTCGAACGGCGTACGCTGGACTGAAGCACTTGTGATGCCGACCTGATATTTCACTGAAGTTGAAAGGTCGTGTATATTGTGCCACGGTGCGTTCAGTTTTGCTATATGGTTGCGACACTTGAGGTCTCCGTGCGGAAGACATTCGTCGTCTTGAGGTTTTCGATCACCGATGTTTGCTTAGCAGCGCTCAGATAGGATGGAGTGATCGGGTGAGCAGTGTTGTGGGCAGAAATCGATTATCGGATACCAGTTCGGATAATATTGTATCACAGCGTATCTGGCTTGATGGACCTCGTTGGTTGGGGTGTGTTGCGTATGGAAAACGTGTCTACCGTACCGTACCCTATTTCCCGTTCCTTCTAGGGGGTGGAAGAAACCACGTGGAGGTCAACAAATGATGTGGCTACGAGGAATGAGAAAATGTACAGCGAACTTAGGGAAAGTAGGTGGTTGGGGTCCAAAAGATCCGTCAATCAGTTGGCTGGAGACACTGAAAGATATGGCAGCGAACCGTGAGCAGTGGCGGTCGTGTTGTCACTTTATGTCCAATCAGAATGATCAACTGTTGCGTGTTTGTACAGTTAGACTGTGTATTCCGTGTGTTGGCTTCTAGGGCGTTCTTTTCGTAGTACTGCAGGTTCACTCCCTATCCATCTTATGTATTCATACTTTCTAATTCTACGTGCAACATGACGAGAAAGGCAGTGTTTGGTGGGGCTTGCCCTCCTGTTTAACGCTGTACGATTATGAACAGTGGGATGACGTCCATGCTCAGACATTGGTATCCTGTGTATTCTAATTATCATCGCCATTCTTCTGAATCGGGTGGAAAAGCTGACCTAGCTGTGGTTGCACACTTTGCTCTTGACGCATAGGCAAAGCCAAATGGAGCATATGTACGTGCGACGACAATTCATTCGACACCTGATCTTCAGGTAAGCGGTCTTTCAGGGGACTGCAGGAATGGGCGCCGAAAGGAGAGACCAGTACAGTCAGTGCCTCTTTTCTGCTAAGAAATCAGCCCAGTTCAAACAGTCACTAATAGTGCGCTGGGTGCAGCGGTTCTGATTGTCATCTTAGCGTGGTTCGGGAATGTGTTTACCCTCCTCCTTTAGTGATGATTTCTAAACTAAAGCACCTATTTTGATTTTTTACTGGTTCTTGATGTTTAGGTTGCAAAGTGTACAAGCGATTAGCCCATAAAATGACAAAGGTCACAGTGTTTCGCGGTCTCTCCTCAGATTGCCGAAAATGATCTTTGACTTGAATCGCAAACCTTCTCTGATCAGAAGGCAGCCTGGACTCGGATTGAATCGGCGAATTTCTATGGTCTTTTTTATTACATGTTCACGTTACAAAATTTTGGTTTAAACTCAGCAGATCTGGCAAGAAAGGGTAACGCCTCGGACATCCTCGACTGGAAATGGTAGGCTTTTCGGTCAAAGGAAATGGACTGTTCTCGTGATATCCGAGTGACACAATGAACTATGGTATATATATATAATGACACTTTTTGTTTGGGAAAAGATCTGATTACTTGCCTCATTTATTAATCTGAAAGCACTAAAACCATCATGAAATATCAGGAGTGTTGTTTTCTAGTTTTAGTGGACGATTTTTAAATGAGTTCTGACAATGAAGATTCATCCTCCTCTGACGAAGAATATGTTCCTCCAGGTTTGAGCAGTGTACTTGGTCTAATTCTTTGTGTAGTGAAGCTAGCAAAAGATGGCGATTCAGATAGCTCCAGTGACTCTGAAGATCAAAGCGAATGTGATGGTAGGTTGACTTTCATTCGATAGTTATTAGTCTTTTAGATTCTGCAGTTGAGTCCGAGGGTCATGTTCCTGATGGGTCTACACGTAGATCGCTGCGCTCCAAGTAAATAAGTAGTCGTGCTTGGGATTTTCCATTACGGTTTATTTTCCTTTTAGACGTGATAAAAATGAAGACTCCAAAGAGGTAAAACCGCCCAATTGTATGTGTGTACTGTTTCGCTCAGTTCAGTACATTGGATACAGAGCCTGACAATGAAGCCAAAAAGGCAAAAGAAGACGCTATATGGAATGAGTTTTTAGCTGAAGTAGACCACGCGAAACCATCTCAGGTGAGTTTTTGAGCGTGGGAAGTTTAATTTCAGACTCCGACGGAAACAACAGAAGTGGTACGCAAGTACCGTTTTGCTGGTGAAGAAGTTCAGTGAGTTTTGAATGGTGTTTCTTTAACTCGACTACTTTTCAAGTGATTTTCTTTCATTATTATGATCGCCATTTTAATTTTACATACCTCATTCATCCGTACTTCTACATTACCAACGCATTGATGTAAATAATAACCGTCAGTTATTTTTTACATGAGTCCTTGAGTCCATCCTGCAATGAACCTCCGGTCTCTAAAGCCTTCGCCCGGCAATTTCGTCTCCTTGGTAATCGTGAGAAATCAGTTGTCCACTGTTTCTCACACTTAGTTCATCTCAACAGCGCGATGAAGAATTTCTTCCTGTCATCAGAGTTCAACGATGACGATGTGGTTTGTATCTCAGATTTGAACTGTGATACCACTTAACCACCATCAGCTAAGATATGCATCAACAACTGTACAGCCTCACCATTATCTGGAGAAATTTCACTAATGTGCTGGGTCTTTAGGTCGTTTAGCGTTGATGGGGTCCGCTTTCTACGGAAATTCTGTCAATGTTTTTATGTTTGGGACTTTTGTTTCCTAGTCTAATGTCATACATTTTTACACAGTAGAGCGGACTGCGATACAGTTCCTTCTCCTGTGACTTTTCCTCTTGTCTTAAATTTCTCTTCGGTTTATTAATAAATCCGAATGGAATTGGTTACTGCACCGTGCAAGTTAGGCCTGCATATCGCTTGTTAGTCCTGTTTCGCAGCTTATCTTAAACGTTTCCGACAGCTATCTATGACAAAATATGATTCTGTTTCTACGACCATCACAGTCTTTCATTGTATACCACTTTGCTTACCTTGACATCAACATATTTGTTATCTTGTCGTGATTTTATGATGTAGAAGTGAATATGCTGTTATTAAATAGCGTCGAAAATCATTCAGTTATTGAAAACATTCAGTGTCTTATCATGGTGTGTAGCATAAAAAACTTAAGGAATGCTCTCCTGCAAGGCTTCCTAAGACAATTCAAGCGCTGACTTTCGATGCGTACAATGAGAGTAACTTGCATTTTACATCTGTCAAGTGTGTGAAATAGTATCCCCTTATACGTGAACCACAAAACAGTATTGATACGATAACAGCTACTAGTGATTGGCACACGACCACATCTGATCATGTTACGTCTTCTCTGTCAGTTCACTTCAAAATTATCACTTTTCAAAATACAATGATACAATCAACGATGTGACACACCTAAAAGCTATTTCCCTTCCTGTTTCACCAAATCGGCAAGATATTCCAAGAGAGCGTTCGATTGAACTGTTATACGGGTCACCGATTTGGCTGAAACATGCATGCTGCCTTGTATGATGCATTAGGTTGCGCATAGGCTAGAGGCTCATCCTCTAATGAAAAAGACTGGCCAAAGTTTCCTCGATTTTCTTTTTTTTGTGGATTAGACGATTAATTAGTACAGCAGCCTAAGACACCCAAAATGATGTGCTTCGACTTGAAACTAACTACTCATTTTTTGTGCCTTTTTGTCTTTTTCTTATGATCTTTTCCCAGTAGCTGTCTGGGTCGCTAGTACTAGCAGCGCTTCGGGTAGAAATCCTGACCTGCCACGACTACTGTTGTAAGACATCTTAACCAGAACATCTGCTGGCTGTCATTTTTGTGCTCGATGTCTGCAACTTTATCCGACTCCTTTGAAGAATTAATTTACAACGGAATGGTGCGCAGTGGTTTGCTCCGAGGTTAGGAAATCTGATCAGCCTGTGCTGATGACTCTTGGCTACTTTCAGCATCCGAACACCGATGTCTCAATTATGGGTCGCCTTTTCATATGGCATAGTCACGCATCAGTGCTGTCGAACAGGCATATCCGCTGGCCTCGAGAACTCACTGCGCTATCAGAGATAACCGGCACCCCAACTCTGAGACTTGGAGTGGAGAACCGCACAAAGTCTCAATAAATTATATGTGGTAACGAGCCGGGCGACAGCGGATTACTGTCTACCACTAACGAAAACTAGTATTGGGATTCGAGACTTACCCCTGGGCTGATAGATGCTTTGAACCAGTTGGTCGTCACCAGTAAATAGCTCGCGCTCGATTTGTTATCATGCCTGACCTATGGGAACCTAATATCGTTTTCCACACCAGTCTTAGTCGAGTTATCACCAATAGTGCAGTGGACCATCAGTGCTATTAAATACCCCTTCCACTGCACTCTCGCGGAAGCATGAAATAAAAAACCCATTGATTCGGTGGGAACAGTGACTATTGGGTCCGTCGTCTTGTTAAATGGTGGTTGAGTGGTTTAGAGAGTTTGATTACCACATGGGTGCTCGGGGGTTCGGATCCCTGCCGTTTCTAGCTACTTTGGTGGTAGACAGTAGTTCACTGTCGTCTGGCACGTTACCACTCCTGACCTTATGCGGTTATTCTCTCCAAGTCCCAGGGTTTGCTCTCCGGTTATCTCTAATAGTGCAGCGAGCATTTGTGGCTGTATGATATGTAACCCCTCCACTGCACTCAGACGCAAGCATGTAATGGAAGAATCGCATTCTGCCTGGAGGTTTATCTACACTGCCAATAATAATTCAGACATGCTTTGTATATGCATGCACGGCATGAACAACACTGGGAAAACGACGCTGTGGTCATATCATGTTTTTGCGTAGGGGTATGGAAAAGCTAACGCCAGCCTTGGTTCCAGTTGATGAGTTCCGATCGGGTTCGAAGGACGAAGGATGTCGTTGGTTGGAGACGTTAAGGCCTGTGAATCGAGATTGAAGCCAGTATCCGAAATGATCTGCTTAAAAAACTTCACAGTTCCGTAATTATTCATTTACATTTAGATAAGCCGAAAAGCTTTTCCCCCACTGATCTAGTCCCCAGTTTTGCCTGTATATCTTGGTGCTGTTGCCATGCTTAGTTTCCGGTCGTTTATATATATATCTTCAAATTTCTCGGTATGGTCGAGGGTGGGTGCTTCAGACTCCGAGATGGCTAATCGCCCTGAACACCTCTCGAAATCCTCTCAGATGACCGTGCGCTTTCTACAGCCTCTGCTGAGGAAGCCCTACTCACTGCCTCCTCGTGGCCTGGTGCTCTCCACCGGGTTGACCGGCTAATAGTCAGTCTAGGGGAGATGGCTAAACCCTGATTCCAAACCAACTACGGGTGACGTATGAGGCGTACAACAATATGCTCGCTGGCATCTGTGGCGGAGGGATGTACTGGGCATCCAGGATGTTTGGCCTCATCCGAAGGGCGTATGAACTGAGCAATCAGTCACCGGCCCCCAGAAGGCTACGATACCCTCATATCGTCCTACTGCCTTGTTGGTTAGGCGTACTGGTCAAAGGCTCGAGGTGGGGCCCCCTGAGTCAACCCTCTACTTCGGTCTGGGCAACCGAGTAGTATCCAGCCACATGCTTACATGAAATTCCCACATAAATGATTACTCATGTTTTTGCCTGGCACCACGCCTCTGTACATTTTACCGGGTTATCGGTAATTGAATAACAAGTAATGATAATTATATATATATATATATATATATATATATATATATATATATATATATAATATGCTGCGTGAATCGTTTTTAGATCTCAGTCAGTCTTCCTCCCTCTGCTACCGCATTGGTGGATACTAACCCGCCCTTGTTCGGCTCGTTACGACGCATATCTTTTTTTCGACTTTATGAGGTCCCTCATTCGAAGTCTGAGAATCATTTTTTTTCGGTCTCCCATGACAGTACAGTGCAGTCGCTCAGCCACACTCGTGCATGGAATAAAACAAATTCACGATTGAATCTGAAAGTGCTGGTGGATTCTGGATTCTTCTTACATGTGTTTTATAACTGCGCACCAAGGGAAGTTTCAACAGCTCACATTATCCAACCCTTTCTTCCTGTTTACATCGTAGTGTGACTGAACGACTGGTTCCAAAGACAGAAACACTCCCATCCAACGGTTCGGCCGCTACCATTTCACCAAAGAAGATGCTGAACGAACCCGTAAAACCCAGGTAAAATTCTCCTGACAAGCTTGATTTTCCGACCCCGTATTTTGAAGTACTCCTCGATAGTGAATTTATACGTTACTAATTTGTTATCAACACTGTCATTTCACCTTATTTGCCTCTGTTTTACTAAATAGCCTAATTACCTTAAACAGCGCCAACTTTAATTTCATCCATAATTGGATATATATATATATATATATATATATATATATATATATATATATATATATATATATATATATATATTAACGTGCTTACCGGTCTATAGACTTTTCCCCTTATTTTTCTGCCGCGTTGAGCAATTCACCCAGTTGTGTGCACCTTTTCGGTCATCCAGTCTTTCTTATTGTTTCCTGACCATAGCCCTCCAAATCCGAACATTGGAAAACCTGTCCTGAACACTAAAGTGAACCTGTCAAATGCTCTTCAGAATTTCCGAGCTCTTTCTTCCTCGAAGCCACCCAAATTGACTACTTTGGTGAGTTAATCGCTGATTGTAAAAAAAACCGTTTGCCATATACTCCCGATCATGTCATTAGAGCATTAGACCCACCTTGTCGTCCGGATCGTTACCACACCTAACTTATTGAGCCTTATGTGGTTCTGCACTCTTAGTCTCGGGGTCTAGTTGCGGTGGGTCCTTTTGGCTGTGGGATGTATACCCCTTCCATCGCACTCATGCGCAAGCGTGTAATAGAAAGAAAAAATTAGAACCACCCCGTCTGAATGCATATCGTTTGATCAATCACTGCTCGGTATTCTTCACTAAAGTAAAGATTTTCTGTTTGAAACTGATTGAAGATGCCCTGAGTCAAGTTGATGTTTGACAAACACTAAACATTACGCGGTGTCATTCTCTGACGAGTTTGATTGTTCACTACTTACCATGATTTTAGTTAAGGCAGTCTATTGTTTTGGTACCAACTAACAGGTCACACTCTGTGCTAATATCCCGAATAAATATGCTACCCTCTCCGCATCTGATCTCAGCTGGCAGTCCGGTTTTGCAAATATCGAATTTTCCTTCACTCCCGCAAGCCTTCCCGCAGTTCGGTTCAGACAACCGATAACCGTGCACCGAGTGCGGTGGCTTTGGTTGCTATCTCCGTGGTAACCTCAATCGGAAATGATGAAGGAATTGGAAAAACCAGGATAAGAACTACCCATAGTATGAAGTCGATAAAGAAAGTTTGTGAATACAAAAGCGCCACCAGTCACAACACCTAGCCATGTCCTCCGACATATCCAACCACTGAGTAGGAGGGTTTCTTGAACCTCATCCAGGAAGTTCGACACACCATAGGGCCAAGTCCACGGGTTAGACGTTTTATGCCTTTCCTCCATGCCATGGAGTGACGACTCTTACACATCTTCCATCATTATTCGCCTCAGCGGACATTGCGCGCCGAGGGATCTTGCCAGGAGACGTGCGCAACACATGTCCCAACCATCTTGTCCCGATGAGCTTAAGCGTTTTGTTTAATGATTTGGTTCGTGAATCCAAGACTCTCCGCCGAACCTCAGCATTGCTTATACGATGTTCCAAGCATGTTCGAGTAGTGCCTCGAAGACATCAGTGTTCCGACAATTTTTGTATCTCCTCTGTCCACAGTAGCCATATGTCAGAACTGACTGTTGCAGCGTAAACTTGAGCCTTGATAGATAAAGAGATTTCAGGCCAACGCGGCAGATGGCTGAGGTTGACAAATGCCAAATGAGCATTCTGTATACGCAAAGACATCTCATCCGATGTCCGGCCTCCGGGTGAAACGCAGCCGCACAGATAACAGAACTCGTTTGTCAGGTCTATAATTTCTCCAGATACTGAGATGTTTGGTGTTGACCAAGTCCAGTACTCTAACAGCATCTTGCACTTTGAAGCGCAAAACACATGCCGAACTTTGCTCCGCAAGTGTTCAAGCTGTCCAGGAAAGCTTTCAACTTACTTGGATTGTCGTCCGCATATCCAAGGTCTGACACTTTTCCACCCTGGAGAAGTTCAGTACCATTGTCCTCAACTGACAAAGTTCAGTTTCTAGGACAACACCACTCACAAATTTAAAGAGAGAAGACGAGAGGAGGCAACCCTAACGTACACCACCTCTCGTAGTGAACTCGAGTGAAAGATCACCATAAACCCGAACTCGGCTTTGGATATTGATGTAAAGGGATTTCACAATGGAAATGAATTTCTCTGGTACACCCTTCGACGAGAGGCAGCACCAGAGAGCTGTGTGGTCGACTAAATCGAAGTCCACTTTTAGACCAAGAAAAATGGAGATCAGGAGCCTGCGGAAGGTGTTCTTGTTTTAAAATCTCAGAGTGAAGATGTGATCTATACACCTCGACCAGATCTAAACCCAGCTTAGTTCTTGCGTGAGCACTGTTAGCGAGCGTTAGATCAAGGATGAAGAATAATGTCAGTGAGCAGTTAAGATGCGATGCTAACCAGACTTATTCTCCTGTGGTTTTCACAGGAGGACCTGTCGCCATTCTTGTAGATCGGTACGATCGCCGATTCACAGTAACTTTTTGGGACTTTTTCCCTACCCCATACTAAACGGAGGGGTTTTGTCAGTTGGTATCTACATCCAGAATTTCAACCATCGTGCTTATGACGCCTGCTACAGATAAATGCCTGTTAAATTGTTTATCGAAATGCCCCCCCCCCCCTTCCTCAGCGAACCAGACAAAGCTCCTGAGTCTGAATCAGTGAGCCGTTCGCCTCTGATCAGTTCGTCAACGCCTTGCTTTCATAAACCGGTATTCCTAATTATACGGAAAAGGTTGCTGCTATTGCCGATCGCCGCAGACCTTTCCATCTGTGCACTTCGCAATCCGCCACTGCTCACCGTCGTTTTTCAGGCTGAGAATCAGTTGGTGTTTAAGGCATCCCCGTGCCTAGTCATATCTGGCATCCGAAGAAATCAATCTGCGCGCACCTGACGGTAAAACTGATGATGCAGACATTCATATTTTCTGTGTGTCTAAGTGTTGAACCTTGGACAGCATTACCAGCCTCAAACAGAGCTTGCCTAATCTCTATCCATTGCCCTTCTGGATTCTGGGCATGTGACCGCATCGATAATCTGGTGGATAATTCTGCTTGGAAAGCAGATCGATAGTTATCGTACAGTAGCAGCCACGGGGGATGGTTCGCTTTGGCGTTGTTTCGGCCACCGACGTGACGTAGACTGAAACGCGTACGGACAGTGGCGTGATCAGTGTCTAAAGACTTAGACCAAAATAATTGACAGTGTTGAACTGATTAGCGCCAGCGGTGACCCATGGCAATGTGGTCGATCTGGATCTAACGCAGGAGGACGCCAGGTTTGTCGGTGCCACTTTTTATGCGCGAAACTTGTGCTCGCTAGGAATAGTCTATGGTCGGAACATGGTTGTATGAGTCAGTTATCGTTAGTGATTCAATCGACTGTAACGCCAAGTCAGTCTCCAATGTGCCTTTTCGTCTACGCTTCCCAACGAAGCGTTGAAATCACCAGCAGCAACCATATTGATTGTAGAGTGCTCGATGCAGAGCAGTTGAGTTGAATGTTAAAATTTGTGTTTAGCTCTAGGAGAGTTACCGTTATTTGGGATGTACACAGAAACAACAACCAAGCATCGACGCTTCAGTCTATTTCTGTTGACAGGCACAGGACCATTCAACCGGACCGCACGCAGACCAACGCTGACTGGGATCCAGTCGGGCTCTAACAACTGAATCAATATAACAAGACGACGTTGGTGATTTTTCACAACTTGAACGTGTTCCACGTGGTTCTCGCTCACCACTGCCGAAAATTCGCGATATGTTTTAGTGATCATTTGTCATTGGGTGAAGTCGGACGTTGATCATCGTCACACGGGGATTGACATCGTTTCACTATGAGTGTAGAAAGGTGGCTCGGATACTACTGCCAATCTATGGATAATAGCTCGTTTCAGCAGTATAGTTTATTTGCCACGGAACCGATTTCGCCTAATTAATGGCATACTTACTTCTGGTGATTCTCGACCGCAGAAGTACAATTGTACACTGTATCGAAGACCAATGTATGTCAACACTGACCAACCTTTGCACCATTTTTGTCATTGTTTTTTAGGAAAAATCTCGATTGGATTGGCAAAATTTTGTTCGCAAGGAGGATCTTGAAGATGATTTAAAGGCACACAATAAAGGCAAACAAGGGTATGTGTCTACTACACCTGATTCCTTTATTTACCTTGAGTGCTGATTTTGCTGTCCATATTTGTTCGTGAGTTCTCTGTGAAAAAGGGAGCAGAAATGGAGGACAAACACAAATTCATCTTTCTCCCTCTATCTTGATTTATATCTCAGTGTGCAATAACCCATCGAGCGTGTTGCGTCAACAGTTTGACCACAGACGACCAGGGTAGATACCAGGTTTTGACTGATTTCTTTTGAACAAAGAGTAAAATTATTCAGTCGAGTGGCAGCTGCCTCGGCAGTGAATAATAGGCCATGCTTGATCTCTCTCCCGACAGGCACTGTTGACGGTCTAACGCTGTAGACTTCAGTGTCTTCAAACTAGTTATTAGGATCGTCGAACCTTAATCAGGATGTTTTTGTCGTTACTCTTTGTAAGTTCGTTTACATTCAGGTGAAATATCGGGTTCATAATATTTTGCACTTTTATTATTTTCAGGTACCTTGAACGTCAAGCATTTGTGGACCGTGCAACGGAACGAGAATACGAGTACCAGAAAGCGCAAAGGAAGCGTAAACTTTAAGTACTACAAAGTGTACAAATCAAATCTGTACCACCGGCCCCTGTAATTACAACAAATTTGTCCCTCCTGTATATTTTCGTCCAAATGCCTGTTGAAATACCGCTCATGTCACGTGGGATTCAGATTTGATGCCTGCAGCTCACTGTGCTATTCCACCATGATGAGACTGCACAACGACGTGGTTTGGTTGCTTTTGCGCCTCCACAACCCAAAGAGCTACTCAAATTGCTTTCTTATTTCACAAATGCAATCATACCTACCAGGTCGTTGGGAATGGACCGGGCGGATTCCAGCCTCGTTCAACCGATTGATGAACAGCATCTGGTTCCCCCAGTGTGCATCCTCAGCAGACCCCATATTAACCCACGGTATCAACAGATCCTCGAAAAATTTGAGCATCGCAAAAGTGTAGGTGATAAGGCGGTATTTCCTTAGTTCTTTATTGAGGACAAGCGTTGTATTAGTCAGTCTTCAGATGCCAGTGATGTTCCGTTCTTTTGGACAATCATTGGAGACATTGGCTAATGGAGCCGAAAGGGTGTCAACACACTCTTTGATTAAAATAGGTGACAGCTCAACTGGGCTGGGAGCTTTATTTATTTTCGATTTTCACAGCTGTTAGAAGACCGTAGCGGGTTCGATAGTTGGTGGCTGGAATGGGTTGTTGAGGACTGGCACAGAAATACACTGCGATGTTTGAGGGATTCTGAAGAACATGGAAGGCCCATTTTCTATCCCGTCTGACTGAACTGACAACGGTGGTGGACTCGTTCAGCTGTGCTTTGGTCACAGATTGTTTCTGGCGAGTACGGACTTCTGCTATGAAAAACAACATGGACTCAGCTGATGCTGTGCTACGTTTTTGACACGTTGGACTCAAATTATCCATATTGTCATTGGCCACCGCTGGCGTAAATAAGTCAAGGATTGTCATTCATTTTGGTACCAGCTTGCTTCTGTTTACGTCTCGTCTGTGGCCGCGGCAACGCTAAATCCACCCACCCCGCTTAGTTGCCCCTGGTTGACAACGGACCACCCGCTTTCCGGGCAGAGCTGTTTACACGGTTATCGATGCATTCGAATGTTCGGGACATACATACACGTTGGAAGCAGTTCAAATAAGCCTTTCACGCCCCTTCAGTATATATATATATATATATATATATATATATATATATATATATATATATATATATATATATATATATATATATATATATATAATATATATATATGTATATATACCGGTGTTTGAGCATCGATGTCCTTGCAGTATTGATCAAATTTGATGGGAACACCGTATCAGCAATGCTGAGAATAGGCGCAGGTTGTCGAGAATCAGTAGCCTGTACCTGGAGCGAGAGTTCAATCTGAACAGACTAAGGTGATTGGGGAATGTATTCCGGAGATCCACCTTAAAAGTTCCTCGGTGTACATTTTTCTTCGAGGCAAGTAGTGGTTTGAAGAAAGGTCAAGGCAGTCCGGCCATGACAGCGTTTGAAAACTTTAACCAGTGGCCTTACCCAGTAGGGCGTGTTGGAATTCCGGGTTGCGGTCCACGAGATCCACCCACCGGATAATTGGATACATATATTGACGTGGCTGGTGGCGTAGTTGCATTCAGATTCTGTCTATATGACTTTCTTTTCTATTTGCTTGCGCTTTATGCTTCGCTTTGTTTTGCTCTTGATTCGATGATGTTCAGCGGTAGCAACCAAAGCCAGAGCACAGAAGTGCAAGGTTAACGGTTGAGAGAGCTGCGGTCAAATCGTCCGTGGACGGGTCAGTCAAAAGTACTTTTCAGTTGGTGGCAACCAATTGTTGTTGTATGATCAAGCGTATAGATAACGAATATGGCCATGCGGCGTCGAACAACGGAATGAGTGCGACGCAAAGATTCAAAAATACATATGCAGCTGCATTCCACATCCAAAGTAAGGCCTTAGTTTCTCAAGTCGGCTACTGACTGTAGATGGTCGACACTGTCGTCCGAAGAGATGCTGCTGCTCAGACAACAAGCTCTGCGATCTCGCCGCTCCAAAATCTCTGGTTGGACTACCAGTTTTTCTGATGAACGGTGTTATCACTGAGCTGATTACGTGTCCATTTGCTTTTTCCTGTTAGTGAAGCCTGGTTGCAAAAGACTGTTTGTAGACGAGCGCTTTTTCGAATACCTAGGGAGTTGCGTGATACCATGACAGCATCCCAGGAGACATAATTGCCCATATAACCAAGACAGTTTAAGTAGGACTGAGCTACTCGTGGTTTGGACCTAACGTTTTTATGAGGGTTTGATTTTACGCTCACTGTTCGACGGCCCTGACGCCTGTTGAGCTCTCATGTGGTTCCGTAATCTGAGCCCCACACTCATGGCTGTCGATCCTTATTGGCATATTGCGATTGTAGGTATTTATCTTCCAGTACACCCATAAAGAACGGAACAAATCATAAAATGTGACTATGTACCCCTTTTTCCCCCTTATACTGTTTTGTTCGGCACACACTCTGAAATCAGACGAGTGGGAAATGTGAAAATAGAGAAGCATGAAGAAGGGAGAACATTGTAGTAGTTATGATCCTGAATTCCCGATTTGAGGTTTCTACCCATCGCTTGACAAGGACAGGGTAAACTGGTTGGGTTAACGAAATCTACGCGAGGTGCATGAAGCTTAAACAGCACTCGAGCAGAGATTTGTTTTCAAGTTACGCCGCTTGGGAAGCATAGTTCTTACGATATACAGCTAATAAACGCATGGTTATCAGAGAACTGCAAAAATTAGACGAGTGTTAGATGACCTCCAAACTAGGCATCATGAAGTGTGTTAAGAGCGTGGTAGGTTTCATGCACCTTTCTCGTGGGAGTTCAAAGTATCATCCCACCAAATGACTCAGAGATCAGAGGTGTATGTGGTAGCGAAACGTTGTCAGCTTGTACCGGGCAAGGCTGTTTTTGAAACAAATGAGTCTGAAGCCAGATTGTCTTGTAATGTGCAGAGGGGCACTTTTTGTTGATGCTCCTCACATTAGTTATGGAAGCCAGTCAGGCAATCTTCACTGTTTCACCAGGAGTGCGTATGTGTTATTTTTTTCATCTAAAGGAAGACATCGATGCTACTACACTTACACCTTGAAATACCTCAGTCAGTTGTTGCGAAGGATGCCCGGGAGAATTGGTTTAACGTGAAAACCCGCAGAAGTAATAATTGGATTGGTTGGAAATGAGAGTTCACATAGAATGGAAAAATGGTATTCCCAGCGAAATGCTACAGATCTGGATTTTCTGGCACGATGCACACGAAGTGGTTTAATTTATTACTAGCTTTTACATCGTTCATCCTCACAATGCTATCTAAATGACTGGAAAGTCATGCCACTCGTAGAATGGAACTATGGGATGGAAAAGGAAATACCAAATAAAATTAGAGGCCGCGGGACGAGGATGACAATAGCAATGTCTACTTCAACAATCAGCGGTAGTTCAACCCAAATAATTGCGGCTGAAATATAAAGTGTTCTCATGGAGCGCCGTTGGGCTCCGCGTCCAATGCAGTTCGCAACAATTGATCAAAATAGCAAACAAATTCACAAAAATCGTGAGCCCCACGGCGGCATGTATATCTCGGCACACTTGTTTATCCATTTGGAAGACAATGGTGTCGTTGATCCTCCGTTCACCGGTACACTCCTGTGTATTTTTCCTCTGAATGTTGATGGTTACCTGATTTTGGGTTACAAACAACTTCTTCAGTAGTTAACACTGAAATTACCATCATCAGACTAACTGAGCAATGTAGTAAGCGGAAAAACTTCGTGGTGCCAGTATGTCCCCGAACCGATATTACCAAAGAAAACCATGAGACTTTAGGCCTAATGTCCCACTAGATCAGGCGTGGTAGCGAGCTGGTCAAAAGCAGATTGCCGTCTATCATTAATTTAACCAAACCCCGTGCCTCCGAAGTAATGAAGGCTTATACCACTTGAAAATCACTGTTTTGAGTACCCGAATTAAGCTTGACGCGAAATTTCCCTGGATATCCCACCGGACTTTCGAGTAACAAGCAAAGTGCGTGTCGTCCTTACCAGTATCAAGAAATACCGACTCCTTACAAAGAACGTTAAATGTGCAAGACAGGATGCAGTGAATTGCAATCAGCTCGTTGACAATGTAAGAGAAAAACTTTACATTCGGGTAATAATTTTCGTGTTATGATTTCTGAATGGAATTTTGTGGCAATGTGGAAAGATAACCTCGCAGCTTTTGAAGGAATACAGAAGTCTTTGAATCAGTTGTACGGTACCTCATCAAACTTACCTGGAGACGATACGGATATCTAGAAAGATAACTACTGACTAACGAAGGGTTAAAAAACGCACTACAAGTTATCCGGTAGCAAAAGTAGAGGTAGTGATTGAGACGTGGATACCCGGGAAAATTTGATTTGTGGACAGTTCTGATTTGAACGCATTTATAGTGTCAGTAATCGATTTATCGGGTGCACCTAGCGGCTAGGAAGTCTTTCGATCATCATGATGTTAAGTTTCAATGTATTATGCGTTCAAAAAACAGGGAATCACCTCTACATGATCGAATTGCCAACGTGGCTACGGTAAGACTACTGAGTACTCAAATTATATACATGAGCAGGTGGGATTTGCTTCATATCAATGCTGTTTCGCCTAGGCCTTTGTTCAAACGCCGAATAATCGATGGTTTCGCGGACTGTTTTATCCAAACACTAATGGGAGGAATGAGAGTCGCGTTTGTTGATCTTACGTAAATAAGAGTTATGACAACAGTATAGTTGAAAGCGGGGGAATGTCAACTGTAAGGAAAAGATTATTTCGTGAGTAGTAAATGGCTCATTGAAGTAAAATGAAGTCCATTATGACACTGACTTGATAGAGCGCATGAAAATAAAATAGAACTACCATGTCTGTATACCATTCCCACCAAATCTACACAAGAAAACGAGGTCTGTTACTTCGATGACTGACGTCACAAGCGTGTGCTTCATGTGCGTTCGCTTTACGACTCGCACCCAGCTGGGTCGCTTCGGCCTAAACTGAGTATGCAAGATAGCATATTTCTCCGATACCCAAGTGGCAAGATGGAATTACGTTCTTGGTATCAGCCGAAGGGGTGGTGGAAATGACCCTGGATTTTGTTTATTTCAATTATGGAAAATTCGGTCTGGTTCCGTCTGATACTTTAGACAGGAGGTAAAATAATTCTTGTGATTTTGGGCATTTCAGCACGCACTTGGTTGATACTGTAGGCCGACTTGCGGATGAACGTTTTGTAGCCCAGTCTTGTGCGGTCCAGTGAATCCCCTGATGTTGAGATTAGTTGTGTTTTACTGGTTATCTGGTTTATTCCGTAAAAAATGAAACCCAAAACCTCGTATACTGATCGCTTCAAGCACGGTTTTATTCAAGACTGATGAATAGAAGGAAGATCACTTTAACTGGGGTTCCGGATGTAGTAAAATCACTGCCAAAAGAAACTGGTGGTTGTGGTCGATCTTGGTATTGTCGCTGATACTCTCGGGACCCTTGTGGTGGTACAGCCTGTGGTCATGCATTTTAGAGCACTCGCCAACCATAACAGCCAAGACTACGTACGACAGAAGCTCACTGTGAATTTTGAAATGACCCAACTGTGAAAAGTCGTTGATCCCCGCTATCACTCAAACCCGTCGGGTACTTCGGACCGTTTCTTGACATCTGGCGTACCAAGAATTGATATCGTTGGTAGACGTCATGAGCACGGAGTCACAGTGACCAGGTGTACAGGAGGGGAAAACTGTGGTACTTCCGAGAAAATGTGGGCGTGAAAACGTAGTAACTATTCATGATGGATTGGGGGGGGGGGGTCGGAAAAGCGAACCCCGTTGTACGGCCGGCTATCACCTGCAGCTGAAATGTGCAGAAACTTTACTCTGGTTTCACAACTGGATGCGCGAATATAGCCCTGAAGATATATACTGACTGTGAGAGTATTGACTAGCACATCGCTAAGGGGCCTAGTTCAGTTAACAGACAGCACACCACGGTCTGTCCAAAATCGATAGCAAAGTTGGGCCAATGAAACACCCAAATGGTCCAATCTTTTCGTGACAATGTGGAACGAAATCACCTGATCGGCCTGCACCAGTCACCGTCGCCGGACTGAGCGGAACCAAACAATCAGCGGCTAAGCTGTTTTAAATAAGGACAACGAAAATCTGTCGACCCGCGATTTGGAGTTCTTTTGGTCGACTGGAACGAAATCAATGAACTGCCGCCGGTTGTTTCAACCGACCGGGACGAAATCAGCCATCGCGTACGTAACCAAAAGAGCAGATCAAAGGACCCCGTTATGGAAAGTATTCCGCTTCAGTGCATTTCGTACAACGATTTCGATTACGGTCACCTGGTATCCTATTAAAACTGCTTGTTCTATATTATAAAACGAGATGGTTCGAAAGCAGAAAAGTCTTCCTTCTAGGACGAATCGGAACACTGACCAGTTCTACATGTTCCATTCAGTGGAAAACAAAATACATCGTGCGAGAGACACAATGGCATCTGGTGGGTTGCTTGAGTGACAGTGTTCTGACGAGCCGACTCAAATTGCACCACTTCAGCGACTGTCAACGTAGTAGTTGGCACCAGGGAAATCCACTGGACTACTTAGTGCCACGCAAAACTTGTGAAGGTAAAATTTCGATGCGGCATTTATAGTTCAAGATTGGTTGACTCGGTGATTCTCCCTGACAGGGTAAATACATCTACACACTTGGGAATGCTAAAATAACCCATTGACGGGTATCTGGTATCGACTACCTCGTTCATCACGTGGTTCCAGCAAGATAGGGTGCCGCCAGATCGCCCCACTGCTTTCACCGCCTGGTCGGATGGGACCTCCGCGATTCAATCAGACGGAACGGAACCATAATGCGGCCTCAAAGGTCATAAGATTCAACATCATTGAACTTCGCTCTCTGTGTGTATGCAAAAAGGGAAGTGTGTTACCCCGAGCCGGAAGTAAATCCGATCAATTCTTTGGACTGCCACTCCATGATTAGTCCGAACTTTATTCACCGTCTCCCTTACGAGAAGACAATGTGAAAGCTTTTACTCACCACTCTTTGATTCCGAATAGATAATTGGAAATCTGATATGGCCTTTATCAAATCTAGTGTAGAAGAGAAAATCTGGCCTGAAGACGACCTTCAGAAAATCAGCGGAAATACAAAGCTCGACCGAGCTTTCATTTGCCACTGGTAGTAATATAACTATATGCGGAAGCCTAATAAAGATCCTAATTCTCCGCTTGATTTGTTTTCCAATAAGGTCGTGCATGAAACGTCCGGCTAATCGGTGTTTAAACAGAACCCAAAACGGAGCGACAAGGCCACAAACGCAACTGCCACCTGCTATCTACTCAGATCAATGTGTCAGATTCCAAGCACGTCGCCTGTCGCCGATCAAGACCAACCATCGATACCTGGCCCCTCACTTACTGTCATCATTTATTGATCGCAAAATGCAAGAAGTTAGGTTTTGTTCACTCGATTATAGTTACGCTTTTAACTGCGTTGACAGATCAATCTTACTCAATGTACTTGCTGACTCTGGCGTCAGTACCTCTGACATCAATCTTCTGTCTAGCCCCTTTTCCGGTCGAGAATTTACACGATATTGTCGCTGAATTTCTTCTATGCTTCTCTTTACAAGGGGCGCGCACCAGAGTCATTCTGTCACCGTTTTCGTTCCGCTTTCAAATCAGTCATGCCCAATTATGACGATTGTCTCCATGTTAAATACGCCGACAAAGTGAATTTCAGAATGCTCAACTCTAACAGCTCCACCATTCCTATTTCACAACAAAGAGCAACTGAGCTCGCCAACTGGCCTTGAAGGGGGAACTTGAGGATGAATCCTGAAAGTTGCTCTGACATTGTTTTGTCTTTATAAAACCAATCAATACTCCAACCTAATGGTATCCGATCCAGACTTATCCAGTAATGGAGAACTAATATAAACAGTACCGTCCGTCAAGTGCCCCGGTGTAACCATCCGCTGTGACCTTTCCTGGACAGATCATGTCACGGCAGTCTTCTTGAAAGTTCGACGACTCAAGTCACTTTCTACCCCGTTTCACCTCACAAGACGCTGTATTTTCATGCATTCTTCTGCGCCGTCCCTGTGCTTCTCACGTTATATTCCCTGAACTGCATGCAAAAGTTGTTAAAATTGTCATCGGGTTTCTCAGACATTTGTCTCGATACAGTGGCATCACCTATAACCTGCTCATCCACTTTATCGCAATCCAACATCACAAGGCGTCTGCCTTTTATATGACCTTGGACAACGGCATACACCCCCTTCATCCCGACTTTAGCACTTGCTAATCAACATCGGCTACCCAACTCTAATATGAGCATCTCTTTTTTGCTCACACCATAGCTAGTAAACCCTGTAGTTTTTAACGTCGTTGGTTTTTTCACCAATCCATTTTCTATCACTAGTGGCTGTCTTAACTCGCTTCGTTAAGCACACATTTTTCCTATTGTTTTTTTATTGATCCTTGAAGTGCAATGGTTACGTAGTAACTAAATATTTACCCTCGAGTGAATGAAGTGTATGCTTGACCTGCTGCTTCCAGTACTAATACGCCTGCTGCGTAGTGTTACAGAAGTCAGTTTGACAATTAAATCTTAGTGAGATGTATTAGGGAGCTAGTCAGAATTAGAACCCATGGTCCTGTTGACCTTTGACCTCCGGTATGCATTGTTCACTGGTTTACCGGTTGACGCGTGCACTTTTCATTGGCATTCGAATAAACTCGAGTCTCCAGTGTGATTGTGTTCTATGCCTCTCACCTAGGCTAGATTGGAAACTCATCAGTGGCGACGTGACGATCCCACGCGTTCACATAGAAACAGATTCATGTCCAACCAAACGGATAACTTTCTAAAAATGATTCAAGCACAAAATAAACTCATTGAATCGTTGGCAAAAAAGATGAACCAATGTTCATCGCATCAGACAGAAATGCAGGCCTAACAAGCGATAATCTCGCCAATTTCATCACAGAATTCAGATCTGACCCAGAAGCAGAGATCCCATTCAAATCCTGGTACGCAAGATTTGGGGACATTTATCGTGGATTGTGCCTCATGGAAAGACACCGAGAAAATCAGGTTACTCATGCGCAAACTTGGCCCAAAGCAACACCAGCTGTACGCCAACTTCATCTTGCCTCAAAAACCAGTCGGCATGACATTTCCGGAAACAGTCAATTGTCTCACGCAAGTATTCTCTGCACTGACGTCTCCTTTATACACCCGACTTCAGTGCCTTCAACTTCGAAAGACACAAATAGAAGACTTCGTAGCATATGCAGGAAAAATCAACCTCGAAGCCGAACGTTCCAAGCTGAGGGACCTATCAATAGATCAACTCAAACGGTTTTTTACAGTTGTAATCTCATTTGAATTGAATGAAGCGTGCATGAACGAGGAGTCCATTTTTAGAATCACACGGTCCCAAGTATGGATTTTCGACATGAGTAGTATGGTATTGTATCTGGATGGCAGGACAAGATTTCCCCGGAAGCACAACCGGTTTCGCGGTTATTGCCGCTCATCAGGTATGCCATCCAGATACAATACCATACTACTCATATCGAAAATCCATACTTGGGACCATGTGTCCTCGTTCTGAACGTTAGCTGTGTTAACCGACGAATTAAATTTGGAAGAATCACCGTGTGATTCTAAAAATAGACTCCTCGTTCATGCACGCTCTATTCGATTCAAATGAGATTACAGCTGTAAACCAACTGTTGAGTGCTCAAGAATAAGGATGATTGGGCAGGAGGGCACCGGGTACGCATGCCTGATGAGCGGCAGTAACTGCGAAACCGGTCGTGTGCTTCTGGAGTATTTTGTCCTACCATCCAGATACAATGCCATACTACTCATACCGAAAATCAAAAGTTTCCTGTTTGTCAGTGGTTTACAATCGCAATCCGATGCGGAGATACGACATCATGTACTCGCTCAGCTGGAAAGCTCCCCGAACCTCACACTTCAGACCATAACTGAAGAATGGCAAAGAATCACAAACACGGAAGTGGATTTAGGACTGATTGGGAAGGGGCCGTCATACACAGATGTTATTCGACTACAAGTGGTCACAGATCAAAGAAAAGCCGCTTATTCGTCACAAGATCATCAAACCAAACTCCTACCGCATGCTGGAAATGCGGTGACTGGCATTTTTTGAAATTTTGTCCATACGTTAACCGAATCTGCAATTTTTGTGGTAAAAAGGACACAAACAAATATATTGTCATCAGTACAAAGAAACACACCCCGGACAGAATCGAACGTACCCTGAAACTTTCATAAGTCATGCACAGCTATTTGACAGCTCAAGTGTTGTTCTAACCTCCACTACCTAACTCTCAACGAGACGCGAATTCATGCATCTTACTGTGAACAGTGTTCCGCTAGTCTTTCGGTTCGATTCGGGCTCTGACATAACCATTCTAACAGTCTTCATGGCCAGCTCTAGGTCGCCCGACTCTCCAACAAACATGCAACCTAGCGTACAATGCTTCAGGTAACCAAATGGTTATCACGGGAGTAGTGAATTGTGAATTAAATTTCCAGGACGAAAGATCCTCCGCACCGGCATGCATCGTTAATGATTGTTCAAGTAATCTGATTGGAATACAGTGGATTGACACAATGGAACTGCGAGACACAGCCATTAACAAGTTTTGTCATTCAAACGGGAAGGACGTGAATAACACTTCGTCATCCAAAGAGACGAAAATCCATCCTCTTGAACAATATGAGAATGTGACCCAGCTTATTGCCAAGTTAAAAATGGAACATAATATCTTATCTGATGGTTTTGGATTATGCACCAAAGCGAGAACAACATTGTATCTGAAAAGGGGGCTAAAGCTGTATTCCGACCAAAGAGACCCGTTCCATATGCTGCCGGTGACCAGATTAGTAAGGAATTATCTCGCTTGGTGTTATTAACCCAGTGAACTATTCGGAGTGGGCAGCACCGATTTTAGTTGTAAAGAAACAAAATGGCCCACTGCACGTATGCGCAGACTTTTCAACAGGTTTGAATGATTCTTTGGAGACACATCAGTATCCTCTACCTGTTCCCGAGGACCTTTCGCCAAATTAATCGGTGGAAGCATATTTTCTAAGATCGGTTTTTCAGATGCTTATCTGCTTATCCTTTATTGTTAACACATTACGATCCATCACTCGACATTATTGTAGCAGCAGATGCTTCTGATTACGATACAGGAGCAGTAATTCTGCACTGGCTAGCGGATGGTTCTCAGAAAGCTATCATACACGCTTCCAGACCCTAATCTTCTGCGGAACGTCATTAAAGCAAAGTCGAGAGGGAGGCTTTGGCCATTATCTTCACAACGCACAAATTTCACAGAATGATCCAAGGACGGAAGTTCAGTCTCCAAACTGACCATAAACCACTTCTAGCCATTTTCAACAATACGGGTGTACCGGTTCATACCGCCAGCCGCCTTCAAATGTGGGCTACAACTTCCAAATTCAACATAAGTCCTCTTCAGAGACGGGGCATGCCGATGCATCATCCCCGTTAATATCGGCACAGAAAAATACGGATGACGAAATGGTTATCGCTTTCACCGACATTGGCGAAGAGGTTCAGCAGGCGCTCGTGAATGCCATCTCATACCTAGCAACAACGGGCGACGCGATCAAGAATGCCACTAAAAACGACGACGGCATCAATGAAAACAGAAACATTCTGAAGCACGGGTGGCCAGAGAAAATCACTAAACCATCGATTCGTGAGCTCTTCTTACGACGCGATTCGCTATCGATCATAAACTACTTCTTCTTTTTGGAGAATGAATAGTTATTCCGAAATCACTGATGTCTGATATTTTGAAATAGTTTTATGAGGCACATAAGGGGCTAGACAAAATGAAATCCTTGATATGAAGCTACGTTTATTGGCCTTTCATGGACCAAGACATCCAACAATTGGTCAGAGTGCAGCCAATGCGCAGCAGTTTTGAAATCACAACCACAAGTTGAGAGACCGTCATGACCGTTGCCACCAATACCATGGAACTGTGTTCATATTGATGCTGCTGGACCGACTCGTGATATCTACCTCCTACTTCTGGGGGATTCTATATCAAGGTGGCCAGAAGTCGGCATCTTACAACGACCCACTAGCCGACCGACGATTCGTTACCTCAGAAACATATTCCGCAGACTAGGTTTCCCTGAGACGTTCGTTTCAGGCAACGGTCCTCTGGTTTGCCGGTTGACGCATGCACTTTTCATTGTCATTCGAATAAACTTGAGTCTCCGGTATGGCTGTGTTCTGTGCCTCTCACCTGGGCTGGATTGGAAACTTATCAAGGTGATTCCGTGTGTTTTGAACGCACTGAAGCTCAAACTTACGATGACTGAAAGACTTTGTAGGCCGCCAACTGCACATCCTGGTAAGTCGACTACACCAACAAATCAAATTTCCCCGGGTATCCACGTCTCAATCACTACCTCTACTTTTGCTACCGGATAACTTGTAGTGCGTTTTTTAACCCTTCGTTAGTCAGTAGTTATCTTTCTAGATATCCGTATCGTCTCCAGGTAAGTTTGATGAGGTACCGTACAACTGATTCAAAGACTTCTGTTTTCCTTCAAAAGCTGCGAGGTTATCAGAAATCAGAACACGAAAATTATTACCCGAATGTAAAGTTTTTCTCTTACACTGTCAACGAGCTGATTGCAATTCACTGCATCCTGTCTTGCACATTTAACGTTCTTTGTAAGGAGTCGGTATTTCTTGATACTGGTAAGGACGACACGCACTTTGCTTGTTACTCGAAAGTCCGGTGGGATATCCAGGGAAATTTCGCGTCAAGCTTAATTCGGGTACTCAAAACAGTGATTTTCAAGTGGTATAAGCCTTCATTACTTCGGAGGCACGGGGTTTGGTTAAATTAATGATAGACGGCAATCTGCTTTTGACCAGCTCGCTACCACGCCTGATCTAGTGGGAACTTAGGCCTTAAGTCTCATGGTTTTCCTTGGTAATGAAACGAGTCGTCGAGGGACATTTATTCCGTTGCACACAAGCGTGGGTCCATTCAACACTCGCGCATTCTGATCTGCGTCTAGCTACTTCCATCATGTCCTTGCTCGCGCAAGTCTTTCTGTACTTCTCGTCGGCGGACGAACCAACACCAAAGCCAACTGTCACCCGCATTTGATACTAGACGGTCCCCATCGGTCTGCTTCATGGACGAAATTAATCACCGGCACATTGCTGCCATAAGATACCCAGGATCCAAATGAACGACTGACCCGGAATGAGGGGGTCTTGTTCGAGACTGCAAATGTCCCAGAAGCAGACAAACAGAAAGGACAGATACCTGCATCCTCAATCGCATGCAGATCGATTACTCAGGATTCCAGATATGATGCACGGAAATGATTTGGACATCAATTGATTTGGAGCATGAGAAACGACCGCGAGCAGTGGCGGGCTGCGAAGTGTAGGAGATGGAAAAGATTGCAGTCTAATCTAGGCTCACAATGGTCTTCCGCCCGATTTAATCATGATAAGCGATGTTCATCTGAGTTCTCCTCTGTTTTCCTTTCTTTTCAACTTTGTAATCGATATGATCCTAGAGACTGTTCTTCTATCATGTGATGATAGCGGCACTGACATTTCCGAAGAGGCAAAATTCTGGACCTTACATATGCGGACAAAACCGTTCTTTTGAGTAACGATCCAGGTAATACGTAAATGGTTAATGTTCGGTAACAGTGTTATGGGGTAAGCTGCATTTGTATGCAGCTCGAACAAAAGCGTAACAATATTTGGTGTGCATTTTTCACCGTTAAGGTGCACGAAGCTGATGTACGACTGGATTGATCCAACACCAAATATTATCGTATCTGGGACAACCATCAGTGAAGTGGGTACGTTCTTCCATCTATGCAGCTGTATTTCACCTGAAGGTCGGATATCGATTGAAATATACTCGCAAACGCAGAAGGCGCGTTTGGATTCTGCTAACCTGTCATCCGTGATATCGACGCTACATCCGTTTACTTATCAAGGGTTGACTGTACGATGCAGTAGTTAGGACAGTTCTTTTGTATAGTTCAGAAACAGCCACTGCGAATGGTGGATGCATGAAGATGATCGGTATTTTAATATTGATTTCTCCGTAACATTGCTATAGTCTAGTAGCAACAGCACCTCAGAAACGCGGAGGTTTGGCTTAAATTATTGGGCACGCAAAACGTGACCAAATGAAACACTAAAGCTTACCAGGGTAAGTTGGTTGGGAAGTACATTACGTATGTCCCTGAATAGGATTCCTCGGTGCGCATTGTACCTTGTACACTGAGGCAGGTAGTAGCTAGAAGATAAGCAAAGGTGACCATTCCATGGTGCTGGAATAAAAGTATAAAACCGGCTTATCCTTTCCAAGGAACCAGCCTCAGTAAAGTTAAGTAATTAAAAGTATGGAAAGCCTAACCAGTGGACTCTTGTGTGCTTCTTGGACGGTGTTCAAAAGGCCCGCAAACTTGGGGTTAGATAAGTTGGAGGACTTGGCTAGGCGTCGCGACCAGTGGTGCTTCAATATTCACAAACTCCAAATTCATACTACGATTTCAAGCTCTCGTCTTACCCTTTTCATACTCGTTGTTTTGTAATTACCAATTAAAGTCCTCGTTGAGAACAACCAGAAGAGCCGTCCCTAGTATTTGGTTAGTGGTTGTTCGAACTAAACTGCACTCAAGCACAGAAACAGAATAAGAAAACTGGCGTTGAATATATTAGATGGCAATTCATTTTGAAGTCCAAATCCAATTGAAAAGGACTCCAGTGGGACTGACTGTGAGCAAATCTAATTTAAGGAGTAAGCGAGGGACCAGCTCGTACATGCAGCCGTCTATTCATCCGGTTCAAATGTATAGTGTTCTTTATCACCACAGAAAGGGAACTGTTTTGCTTTCTGCAACAAGAAAAAAGGATTATTAGATTAGATTTCCAGCTTCTAGTTCAAACCATTTTCACCTCTGTACCGTGGTATAAAGCGCTTCAAGCAAGCAACAGAAGAGCAAGGAGATAACGTAAATAACCTAGTTCAACAATAGTCTAACAACCGTCGTCAAAGTTCGAACATTTAGCCTACTGAACGAGATTCGCAGTCTTAGAACGGGGACGTTTTAGGTGAAGCCAACATAAAACATTTAATGGAAATAGTATAAACAGCCATGGGATTGTTTGTGGTAAAAAGTGAACGTACTTCCGGTGGAAATATTGGGTAGTAACTACCTCCCCATAAGACAAAAGCGATGACCGCAGGAAGAATTAGAGACTTGAGAAGAATTCGCCACCTGAGAGGAAACCCAAAATCGGTAAGACTTAGAAAACATACTTACAAAGGTTCTCCAAAGAAAAGTGTATGCTGCATATCCGGATCAGCACCAGCTTCCGAGTAAAATTCATAATAAAATGGCACTGGTTCGTTGTAATTCCGTTTCACGGGATAGTAATCATAATGCTCCCATGGGTCTCTGTTGCTTTCACAGAACGGTCTTAAATCAGGATAATCACCGGGCGCTAGACCGTCGTTCTCAAAAGGCTTATAATCCGACAGGAGAACTCCATAGCGTTTGGCGGCAGCTTCCCTTTGAGCTTTAGTGCACGGGTACGGAGCAGGCTTCCACTCGATGTTCCAATCTTAAAACACAATTATTGTGAGAGGTGAGCCGCGAACATTAAACATTTACAAGTATGTCTTAGGTAAATGTTTACTGTCCGGTAACACAGCGTCATCAGAAAAGGTGGCAGTCAGCCGATGTTTCGGCTTCCGTGGGTAAATTTTCTCAAGACCAATTTATAATCGAATGATCTGATCTTGAGGAAGGTTACCGGCGATTACCGAAACGTCGAATGACTAGTATCTTTTGCGACAACGCTGTTATCGAACAATAAACACTTATCCATAACATCACATGGCGCAGCGTTTGTTTCGACATATACGAAGTGACTGGGGGTCTAACATATTAAAGTATACCATCATTCGGAAAACTAATTGCGACAAAAAGGAATTTCATGCATCTGAACCCAGAATCTCACTGTTATGGTTTCGTAACTATTGAACAGAAGGGCATAAAGTTCAGTTCAGTTAACTCAACCATTAACCTCGCACTTCTGCGCACTGGTTTTGGTTGTTGCTTCCAGCATTTTCGAGTCAAGGGCAAAGAGAATAGAAGCATCAAGTGAAAAAGATCCAAAGAAAGCAAAGTAATAAGCGGAAATCAAGAGGAGAACGGAAGAGTCTGAAAACAACTAAGCCACTTAATGTCTCAAACCACTTGGTAGGGGGATCGCGTGTATCCCAACCCGGAAGTCTAACAAGTCCCACGTGACCAAGTCCACTGGTCAAGGTTTCCATACCTTTTTGTCGTGTCACGGACCGACCACCTCGACCTACCTTCCAAACATTACCTTCCCCGGAGAATAGCGCACGCCGAGGAAGTCTGTAGGTGGGTATCATCATCGTACAGCGTTAAATAGTAGGGCAAGCCCCACTGACCACTGCCTTTCTCGCCATTTCGCACGTGGAAACAGAAAGAATGAATTTAAAAGATGGACAGGGAATAGACTTACAGGGCTGGGAAAAGAAAACAACGCCCTAGTAGCCAACACACGGAATACAAAGTCTAACTGTACAAACACACATTGATCAGTCATTCTGATCCGACAGGAAGTGACAACACGATCGCCACTGTTCACGGTTCGCTACCATATCCTTCAGTGTCTCCAGCCAACTGATCGAGGAATCTTTTGGACTCCAACCACGAAGAATGAAGCACCTGCTTTTCCTTAGTCCCCTGTTTATTTTCTCATTTCTTGTTGCCACATCATCTGTTGAGCTCCACGTGGTTTCTTCCACTCCTTAGGAAGAACGGCTAAGTACAGTAGACGTGTCTCCCATAAGCAACACGTGCCCCAACCAACGTCCTCGGGTCCGCTCGTCATTCCTGAGTGGGAATTCTGACTGCAGGCCCGGGCTCAACTCACCACGGATAAATAGTCTGGCATAGATGAGGTCGCCCCGAAGAGGCTTATAGGCAATGGGGGAAAACCCGGTAGGTTCCAAAAGTTCCTCGTGACTGATCCCACGTAGTCCGGTCACCAGGCGTGTGGCAGCGCGCTGCACTCGTTCCAGTTTGGCTACATCCGCCACCGTGCAGGGGTAGACAGTCGGACCGTTATATTCCAAGCGAGGACGTATGTGTGAGGCGTACAGCAATCTAAATGTGTCTATGGGTAGAGGCCCGAATGAACGGCGAACTGGGTCAAGTATTATCCATAATGAGGAGCACGCTCTCTCAGTGTATGCTCGTGTCTTTAGACTGTGGGTGACAACCCCGAGATCTTTCCTCCCCCCACTTCCAAGCGTGAGAAGGATTACGATACGCCCGAGGTAGAGTCGGAAGTATTATTGGGTCTGCCAATTGTCATACACGCACCGCCGACCGACAATAATGATTTTCTTAGACTTGAAAGGCGCCTTCGATTCAGTTGATCGAACAGCGATATTCAGTGCTCTTCATCAAAAAGGTATGCCCCAGAAGTTCCTGAACCTACTGAGATCATTATATTCTCATACTTCTGGCCGCATTAGAGTTTACGGTGAACTATCCGGTGGGTTCCAAACGACCAGTGGTGTTCGACAGGGATGTCCTATGTTTCCATTCCTGTTCAACTTCGTCATGGACGAAATAATGGAGAGTGCACTGCAAAATCTTCAGGATGTAGGCGTCGAACTAGGAAACGGTGAGAAGCTGTGTGACCTAGATTACGCTGACGACGTTGTCCGCTTGTTCGAATACGCGGAACATGCTCAACATGCACCAGATAGACTCTCAAGAGCTGTAGCTTCATTCGGCATGCACTTTGCACCTTCAAAGTATAAAGTGATGTTGCAAGACCGGACGTCAACGATTCCGAGCTTGATGCTCGATGGGCAGATGCTGTCAGTTGTCGACCACTTCACCTACCTCGGCAGCAGCGTAACGACGGACGGGAACACTGTAGTAGAGGTGAGCACACGGATATCCAAGGCTCGAACGGCGTACGCTGGACTGAAGCACTTGTGGCGTCGATCTGATATTTCACTGAAGTTGAAAGGTCGTGTGCACTGTGCCGCGGTGCACTCAGTTTTGTTGTATGGTTGCGAAACTTGGAGTCTGCATGCTGAAGATATTCGTCGTCTTGAGGTTTTCGACCACCGATGGTTACGTAGTATCGCTAAGATCGGGTGGATTAGCCGAGTAGGCAATGCTGAGGTCAGAAATCGAGTATTGGGTACTAATTCGAAGAACGTTTTGTCACAGCGTATCCAACTTAATAGGCTTCGTTGGTTCGGGCACATGTTACGTATGTCAAACACACGTCTACCGTACCGTGTCCTATTCTCCGTTCCTCCTAGGGAGTGGAAGAGACCACGTGGAGGTCAACATATGACGTGGCAGCGAGGAGTGAGAAAATGTACAGCGAACTTAGGAAAAGTAGGCGCTTCACGTCTTTGTGGTTGGGGTCTAAAAGACCCCTCAACTAATTGGCTGGAAACACTGAAGGATATGGTAGCGAACCGTGAACAGTGGCGATCGTGTTGTCACTTTCTATCGAATCAGAATGACTGATCGATGTGTGTTTGTACAGTTAGACTGTATATTTCGTGTGTTGGCCACTAGGGCATTCTTTCCTTTTCCCACCGTGTAGGTACACTCCTTGTCCATCTTGTATACTAATACTTTCTAATTCAATGTGCAACATGGTGAGAAAGGCAGTGGTCAGTGGGGCTTGCCCTACTATTTAACGCTGTACGATGATGACGATCGTCATACATGCCCATTTGTCCATGTTTATAGGTAGACCAAGTGGTCGACCAATTGACTAATGCATGGAGATACTCCTGCAGTATCCCATCATCCTCTGCCGACCGAATGGTGCGCTAGACCTTAAGGTTGTTGGAGTCGATAAGAAATTGGGATCGAAGGGTCTGTGGTAGGTCGTTCACAAACACTAGAAACAACCGAGGTCCTAGCACGGAACCCTGCGGTACACCACCGCTGACTGGATATCACACAGACTGGGACTGTGCAACTCTCACGGAAAACGTCCTCTCGAGCAAGAAGCTCTCAATCCAGTAAAGCATGGACCCGGAAATGCCGGTTGCCCGGAGTTTCAGCAACAGCTTATCACAAGGAACTTTATCAAACGTTTTACTAAAGTCCACATAGATAATGACCGTGACATATCTCTTGGCTTTGGCGTTTGACCAAATTTCACGAGCAGTTAACAGGCTTGCCAGACACGAACTGTTTCTCCGGAAACCGTGTTGCTGTGCGCACAGCAGTTCACAGTGCTCCAGATGTTCACGTATTCGAGAAGCTGCAAGTCTTTCTATAACCTTTCCAGCCAGGGAAATGAGGCTAACAGGGCGGCAATTGGGTGAGGAGAATTTTGACCCACCTTTGTACAGCCGAACAATCAAAGCTTTTTTTTCCATTCCCGAGGTAGTCTACCAGAGACTAACAACATGTTGAACAACCAAGTCAGCGATGGAGGCAGTCGGTCAGTCAACTTCTTCAACATCAGCGAATGCACATCATTCGGCCCCGGTGACTTGTGAGTTTTGGTGGATTTAAGGATGTTATTCACTTCTGACTCCAGAAAATCATGCATAAAAAATAATGGCGAGCCACTCATCACCGGGGTTCGCGCGCCTTCCCTCACAGAATACACCGACAGGTAATGTTTGATTAGTGTCTCAGCCTTGCCATTATCTGTTGCAAACAGTTCTTTGATGTCCATCAACGCCGGGATACTTACTTTCGCTCTGGTGCGGCGCATAAGGTATGCAAACAAGCGCTTGAGTGCTCGCACTGCAGCAACCGCAAGGGCTTCCTCGAACGCCATCCGCTTTGTCTGTTTTTGTTCAGAAAACTGGCTACGAAACCTGCGATAGAGATCATAACCCTCACCTGCAGGTCAGAACAACTGCCAGACCCGTTTTCGCCGTCTGAGCTCCAGGTCAAACCACGTTGGGCTCTTCACACGGGGTCTACATCGGCTGAGGGGAGAGCAGGTACTCATAAGGTATAAGATACCACCACGAATGAACTCCCAAGTTTCGTTTACATCGCTTTCGACATATGAGTCCATGTGCAACCAGTTAATATCTAAAGCAGCTCTCCTGACTTCCTCGAATGGTCTGCATCAAACGTTACGTCCGATGTGGTCCAGGAGCTCTACAAGGACCACTGCGCCAATGAATTCCTAGGACTATGTGGTCACTGCTCCTAAGTGGAGGGAGATGTTCGATCCTATCAACGGAGCTCCTAGGAGAGATCATCACGTCCAGGATGGAACCCTGAGCAGACTGTATCGGGGTTGACTCATGAGCGTGTTGGTATAAGACATGGTTGCTAGCAAACCCTGCGAGAAAGCATCTGCCCTGGTCATGATTCTACCTGACGGCCAATCAATATGCGGGGCACTGAAGTCATCCAGAATAAGACATTTACAATTCCCGCCCATCTACGCAATGACGTCAAGTGTTCGATAAACGATCCCAACAGTTTTCAAGCCTCCAGCCGTCAACTTAATGCGGTACCTAAAGGCTTCACCAAAACATTGTAGGTCAGCATACGCGTCTAACTGTACAGTTGGAATGTCCGATTGGACGAACAATATTACTCCTCCACCTGCTCTGACAGAACTCCTGTCAATCTGGAATAAAGTGTAGCCAAGGAGAGACATTTCAGAGTTTAGGATATTCATGCTGAGCCCTGTCTCCTTCAGCGGCCTTACCCAACCGGAAGGCCGACTTTACTCGGATTTTGTCGGCAACGTTTACATCACCAGTATTGAACAGCTTAGTTAAAACCTCGCGTAGCTCAGATATGTCCTGGTCCAAGGATGCTTGAGCCATGGAGTCATTTGCCCCTATTTAGTTCATTTGGTTGAAGAAGCAGTCCTATCTCTATAGTGCCCACTTGTTACCCGTTCAGCGCCCCTCGGGGCAAAGGATGGTTTCTTAAAAACTGATGTCTTGTTTGCCCGTCGGGGTACCGGCCCTAGCCCAGTCCGGAACGGACTAGCAACGGTATATGTGCATTATTGTAAATGGGCATGAACGAAATGAATCCGTTTAGCGAAATCAAAGGAAAGCGAATGATAGTGAAGTACCCTTGTAGCACCCAGCTCGTTCGTAACATCGGTTTTCGGTCGGCTTGTTTAGTAGCCATTTTACACGGGTCAACAATGAACTGATTCGAAGGAAATCGACGACCAAAGCAATGTGCAACGCTTAGCTGGCGTTATATTTAAATGTATTGGTTTAATTCATCGAAATGCCCTAAAAACCTCGGTATAGATCGCTATTTTATTCCCTCGAATTGGGTAGAATAAGGACAATTAATAGGGAAATCATAAAATAGGAGATAGAAATGAGCATCACTTTGGAAAAGTGAAAGAAATAAAACGAAGCATATCACGTATTTCAAACGACTGGCACAAACCACTCAGAAACCGACCAAAAACCGCTCCGAAACCGATCGGTTTTCGGCCGGTTTTATTATTATGCCGATCGGTTATCGAACGGTTTCTAAACGGTTTTCGAACGTTTTGTGCCAATCGGTTGAAATGTGTGCTATGTTCCGTTAATGCCTCTCGCTTTTCCAAAACTACATAATGAGATGCTCATTTCTATCACCTAGTTCATGATTCTCCGATAACTGCCCTTATTTTACCCATTTCGAGGGAATAAAATAGCGATCTATACCGAGGTTTTTAGGGCATTTCAATGAATTAAACCGACACATTTAAATATAACGCCAACTAAGCATTGCACATTGCTTTGGTCGTCGATTTCCTTCGCCTCAGTTCATTGTTGATACGTGCAAAATGGCTACTGAACAAGCGGACCAAAACCGATCGGCATGATAGTAAAAACCGATCGAAAACCGGCCGGAAAACGATCGGTTTTGGAGCGGTGTTGCACCGGTTTTGCTACAAGGGCAACGAGCCACTTCAACAGCACCCAACGGATTTTGTTTGTTGAGTGTCGACACTCAGGCATGATCATGCCTAGTTCCAGACTTGTCTTCAGATGAAGGGCAGTGGAAAGTCATCCCGTATGAGCCTAATTTCATTGTACTCTACTGCCTCGGTTCGATGTTGGTGCTCTGCTAATATTCCCTCATGGTACCGCCTAATTTCCTCTAAGACATTACCTTGTTTTCCTTCTACACCACGTCGATCGGCAGATTGTTCCAGAGCCTGGTCACTCTCCTTGATAATCGATATATGGCCGGTTGAGCCGGTGGAATGCGCCGATACGTGTCGCCTGGTACGGTTATTATTCGTGGGTGGAAATTCTGACCGATCCAATCTATCATACTAGGTAACCCACTAAACCCAGCTCATTTGAACCTGAATGCAGAAATACCAACTCATGATTTGAAAGAATATGAAGACAAATCCTTCAAAAAAACTCACATGCCATCGACCGGACCGTCGATCGAGCAACTAGGACGCCTGTGCTCCCGAAGGGCCTGACCGCGGAGAGCATCTCGGAGGCCACGTATGCGAACACCGAAATAAGTCGGTCCAGTTCAGTTCAGTTCAGTTCAGTTTGCACAGGACGGGTAATGGCCATGGTCAATCGAACGTCCAGAATTCCTTCGATGGTATGCACACCAGTTATGCACCCACCACTGCCGAGTGTCTTCCGTCGAATCCCCGCTAGAAATGAGAGGGAAACGGAAAACCTCATCGCACATCAACTGCGAGAGATATTATGCATCGTGAGCGTTCACTGAGACAGTATGCAATGAGGGAAAAAGTCTGCTAAGACATACTCCAGAAGGACCATAGTGTTACCCGTCATCTACTAGACCTGGTCATCACCAATGATCGGTTCCTAATAGATGTGGTGCAATACTTGCCGCCCCTAGGCAAAAGTGATCACATTCTCATTGGATTCGATTATATCGTGAAATGGCCTCCTCTTCCGTCAGAAACTAAAATTTTGAGATCCTTCAAAAGGACCAACTTTGACCAAGTCTGTGCATTTTTTCGCTCCCAGCTAAATTTAACTAACTCAGGTAACTGCGGATGAAATGGCAGAGAATCTCAGAGAGTTAATCTCCTTAGCTGATAGGCATTTTGTCCCCAGAATTCGTCGCCCACAGACCGCTAAGCGACCCCTCCCTCGCCCCATTAGGCGCATTCTAGACGAACGCGCACGCCTCTTTGCTAGATATAAAGCCACAGGCCTTGCCCGTGATGCAGAAGACTTCAGGATCATAAGGAACATATGCAAAGACAAGATTAGGTCCTATCAGAATGCAGTCCAGCGATCTGTACTTGATCGAGCACGGACCAATAAGGCATTTTTCTTTCAGTACATGCGCCGTCTAAGGGGCACAGCTCCGACGCCATTAGCTCTCAAAGATAGTGCCGGATCTCCAATCACTTCCCCTAGCCAAGTAGCCGAGGCATTCAGCTCCTACTTCCGTACAATTTTTAGCTCCTTTCCCATATCATCCCACCCTACTATGCACCCGTTATCTCTGACCACTACCCTTAACCGCGTCACTATTCACATTGGTGCAGTCGCTCAAGGCTTCCGACGGCTCAACCAATATTGCTCTATGGGTCCCGACCTAATCCACCCCCGTATCCTCAAGGAAGCCGCGGATACATTAGCTGCTCCTTATGCCTCGCTTTTTCAGCGATGTGTTGAAGATGGAGTTTTCCCCCGTAACTGGAAAAAAGCAGTGATCGCACCCATTTATAAGAAAGGTAGTAGACACCTTGCTTCTAGTTACAGACCCATAAGCCTCACTAGCATCCCTAGCAAAATTTTTGAGGGAATTCTTAAGAGTGAGATTCTTTCCCATTTTCATAGAAATAAGATCCTCTCCCCGTCCCAACATGGGTTTCTTCCTGGCAGGTCATGCATCACCAATATGCTTACTGTCATGGATAGTCTAACGAAAGCCTATGATGATGGCCAGCTCTCACACGCTGTATTCATCGATTTTGCTAAGGCCTTCGATAAGGTCCCACATGCCCCTCTTCCTTATAAGCTGCAGACGTACGGGATCACAGGCTCCATGTTGGCCATCCTACGTAGCTTCCTTACCGACCGCACATTTGTGGTTGAAGTCGGGAATGTTTTGTCCCAACCCTCCCCAGTAACAACTGGGGTCCCCCAAGGGTCGGTCTTAGGTCCTCTTCTTTTCCTGATCTATATAAACTATCTACCGACATCCCTTCCTGCGAACATTGCCATGTACGCAGATGATGTAACCCTCTGGAGTTCAAGCGTTGAAGACCTGCAAATTGCAGTTTATGAAACAAAACGCTGGTCCGAGGATTGGAACCTCCCAGTTAATGATGACAAATGCGTGAGCATGTCTTTCGGCAGAGAGACTGGTCACACGTTTTCCATTAATGGAGCAGCCACTCTGCCAAGGGTTGACCGACACAAGGTGCTCGGTTTCTGGTTAGATTGTAACTTATCCTTCTCTCATCATCACGAACTTGCGAGCAAGTCTGCCTTTCGAGTCCTAAACATGATTCGAAGGTCCTTCCCGCGCATACTTAAGGATGATTTCCCCATAATTTTCGGCACTTATATCCGACCTCTGCTGGAGTACGGTAGACAGATAGTGCACTCTGGTCTTGTCCGAGACCGTGAGATCCTAGAAAGGGTTCAGCGGGCCTCCACCAAGGCAGTAAGTGGTCTATCTCATCTACCTTATCCCGTCCGCCTCTCACTCCTCAACCTCTATCCCCTTGACGTAAGACGCGTAAGAGGTGATCTGTTTTTGATGTTTCACCTTTTTGAAACAGGTCAAAGCGATTGCTTCTTCTCCGTCTGTCCAGCCTCCTCTCTCCGTGGTCACAGCAGAAAAGTTTTCAAACCGAGGCCACGCACTTCACTAAGGATTAACTTTTTTAGCTATAGGGTTATTACCATGTGGAATGCACTTCCGGAAGATATTGTTCTCTCGCAGAACAAAACTATCTTCAAGAAAAAGCTAGACCTCTACCTGGGTCTCTCCCAATAATTCCCTCTGTCAAAAAAACAACAAACAAAATAGTTGTCTTTTATCGCATATATGTTCATGAATGCCGCACCCCCACTCAGCTTTAGGCACTGTCCACAGTGGGACACTGAATGAGGTTATATGTATCTTGTTTTCGCTGCCACCCGCCCCCCCCCCCCGCTTCTTTTTACTCTCGTTTCAGCTCGGTGAATCCGACAGAAGATCAAAGATTTCCTAAAGAACCGGGACAATTGGGCTCAAAGCCTCGAACCCGTGTAGTACTTCAAGACTTCAAGACATCCATCTAGTTGATATACTCAAGGCTCACTACAAGGAAAGATCTCGTACCACTTGCGATCTAGGGCAACTTTGAAGGACTGGACTGCCTGCAGACCCATCACTCCACCAGGCAGACCGTCCCAGATGTTCACTACCCTGTTGCTGAAGAAGTGTGATCTAGCCATCAACCTAGATCGGGCTTTTATCAGCCTCTTTTCATGTCTCCTTGTTCTGGAGTCTACGGCCACTTGGAATAGACTACCTGGCCTAAGGCCAGAAAAGCCCTTCATTACCTTGAACGTTTCTATGAGATCCCCTCGACGTCTCCTCCTTTCCAACGAGAAGAGATTCAGGTCACAGAGTCTCTGCTCGTAAGTCTTACCCCTCTGCCCTTCAACCATTCGCGTGGCGAGACGTTGGACTTTCTCGAGGCAGGCGGCGTCCTTTTTGTAGAAGGGTGACCAAGCCTGCACGCTACCTTCTAAGTGAGGTCGTAATATAGCCATGTAAATAGGTACGAATACCTCCGGCTTCCGGCAAGACAAAGCTGATCGAAACCTAAAGAGCTCCCCACGAGCCTTATGCGCAGCAGCGTTGCACTGCTCCGACCATTTGAAGTCACTGTTCATGATAACCCCAAGGTCTTTAACCCTACTGGCTGCCTCTACGGTGAACAGTCCTTGATCATGAGTGACAGTTAGGCCCTCTGTTGCCCTTGACAACAAATGGCCTTTTTCAGCGCTCAGAAGTAAGTCCCTTTGTATGCCCAGTTCAGGACGGTACCTATTTCCCTGCCCAAGTCCGCCCTACCCTTAGATCCAGCAATCTTCACACCATCCGCAAAAATAAAGCTGGGCGATTGAAGAGTGGATGCTAGGTCATTAATAAATAACAAGAATAGGACCGGGCCTAGGACGGATCCCTGAGGTACACCACTGGTGACGTTCGCCAAACTGGAGCACCTTTCCCCCACTTTGACGTAAAGCGTCCTGTGGGAGAGGAAGTCCTCCAGCCACCTATATACTGGCCCACCTATACCGAAAGTCTCATCTCATGAATCACTTGAAGAGATACACTGGTTAGACGCTCAAGTTCAGTGGATCCGGGGTGTTGTATACTTCCTTCTGTCTAGAAAGAAAACTTTCCGGATAGCGTAGGCCTGCCAGACTCGGTATGGAGATGGTGTATAAGACGGAGCAGATGGCGTAAAATCAAATTTCAATAAAGAAGGGACACACAGCGTTAGTAACGATTGCGTTGATATTCTGGATGGGAGCCTGGCCAGAGTGTAAGGAAAAGTCTCCTCCGCATGCCTGGTCCTTTCTTAGAGGCCTGTTTTGTTGGGGGTCCACTATCTCTCGTAGGAGTTTATTCGTATAAGAATCACCTTTGACGTGAAAAAGTTGACTTAAGAATGTCCTCGAGCGACCCTCGACCCAGCCAGCACAAAACGTGGTAAAAACATGTTAAAACATGTTTTTACCACTTCAAAAAAGGTTTCTTTTAGGTGCTCAGTGACCCCGATAATATCGCTTAAATACCACTTAGTAGTATCACTTAAATACCACTTAAGTACCACTTAATAATACCACCTAAATACCACATTAATACACTTGTCGATGGAAAGCGACAGGACCCTTTTTACTTAGACACCTCTGCTCCAGCTTCTGTATTGCCTTCGCACTAAGTGGCAAACATAAGCCAAACATCGCTCTGTAATACTGGCAATATTTCATTAACAGACCGATAATACGTACATAAACGATCTGATCTTAATTGTTACCACGAATATCCCGGAAATATCTCACATTTCTTCCTAGCACTCAATTTGACAGTGTGGCTTGATGAAAAAACAAATAATAACTGGAACAATATATTATGACTTTTACAAGCTCAAGCAGCACTCTCCGGCTCCGCGGATTCCATGTGCGGTGCGGTCTGAAAATCTACGGAATTTACTTGGCAATCCCGGTTTGACCTAATGCATTTCCGAGACCTCGTGTTGTGCAGCCACATGCGAACACGAAATCGCAACTTCGAGTCCGAATGATTCGCGAAAACAGTGTGTGATTTGGCAGCATCTGGAAAATAAGGTGAAAATAGGTATAAACTTATAGAGAAACTCTTTGCTGGTGTGATGAATATCACAGACTCATAAGTAACTGAAAGGAAGTACCTTGCATCACCCCAAATAACAGTTTGTCATCGAGCGCAATTTTTTTTCCTGAGAGGCTGCATTCTTTCACGAGGTTGGCATGCAACACTTTCAGCAGTAGGGCCCGAACTGTCTAACCAAATGTTCGCCCACCTACGGGGGACAGTAGGGTGAACTGAAAAAATAAATAACTTCAAATACGTAAACCTACCAAGCTTTTTCGGCTGTGTTTGTTGGTCAACCGCTGCTCAATCGTCATGAGATCATCAACACTTTCCAGTGGCAGATGAAAATCCTCTTTGGCCATAAATCCAGCTGTGTCCACCGTCGAAATGTGGATCTCGTTTTGCTGATTTTCGGCCAAAATCCTGCAACACATTTCCCGCACTTAAACTAGATCTTCTACAGAGAACATTCAAGTAATGACTGAAGACTTACCCTTCATACGTTCAATGCCGTGTTGCATCTTCTGAAGCCGTTGCTCCACTGCATCACTTGAAGCCCTTGGTGGACTGTAAAAGTAGGAATTAACCGGTTCCACGCGAACGCAATCCTTCGAGTTGGACATTTTCCTCATGGATACTCTTCTTGGCGCCATTGACGTTGATGGAATTTCTTCCCTGAGCACAATGCACATGAAAATATGCTCATACCTCAATTCCAGCGTGCTTGGCGTTGTCGGATAAGACTGAAATATTGGTGGTACGTTTTCTTTTTCAGAATGTTTTCGGCGGTCCTCCATTTCAGGTGAGTTATCCGATTCATCAGAGCTTGATTCGGTGGTCAAGAATCGATGTGGTCGTTTACTGCAAAATTTACCAATCAAAACATGTTCTCATTACACTAAGCGCCGCGGGCGCACATGTCCTCCGTGGAAACCCTGGCTTTCATCATCGCTATTAGCAGAACCACTTCTCAACCTTCCCGCTTCCTGTATATCATCTGTAAAGTGAAATAAATGGATTTTTAGGACTTACTGCAAATGTAAAGGATATTGACTTCGTGCAAGGTAAAGTTGATGCCAGGGTCTTCATTGTTCCGGCAACGACGGTCCACTTCTTCCTCTGCAGTCTGAAGCCAGCGCAAGTACCTGCCATTTTCCACCCACTTTTGTGGGACTATTTTCGTAACTCACAGGCCTATGATTTTCAAAATAAGGAACATCTAAGAGTGCAGGAGAAGTAGGAGTTTCTGTATATTTCCTTTTATATAGGAAGATGACCAGCGAAGTACCGCAGTCAGAACTAAGTAAGAAGATGAACACTGTGCAAAAATAACTTTATCTCCGTAGTGTATGCAAAACAGAGACCACAATCCCAGCGTCATCAACTGGTATGTAAACATATTTACACAGTATTTCTATAAGATTCGCACACAGTTTCTCCGGCAAAAGTACACTTACACGGAAAATTAACAGACGAGAAGATGGTATTTCGTAAGTGAAAACATCTGGTGGTTCTTTGAACCGCTGGTAAAAAATGACGTCATCGACAATATCCACGACTTTACCAGGATTCATTTGTACGTTCACAAAACAGTTTGCACCCTTTGTAGTGAGAACGGTACTTTGCCATTTGATTTGCTTGATTCCTCGGGGTACGCGGAATCGATAACAACCTACATCATCGGACTCATCTGGCGGCTGCATTCGTTGGCCTATGTTGTAAGCCTCAGAAATTCGCCTGAAAATCTGTATATGGGGTCTATTAGGTCTCCTGATGATTCGCCTTAATTTTGACATGAATGACTCATAGACAAAGGCTGAAAATAGGTTTACGTTCCCAAACCGTTTGACATCTAACCCTAAGTGCGCCAGTGTGTGGACATTGCATGATAATTGCGATGGTGAATACAGATACAGAAGTTATTTGCTAATGGAAAATTTGCAGAGAAATAATCACTAGAAAATATGTACAAAATAATGGACAAGGTTAGAAAGTTCAGATATGGTAACCTACATAAAACACACTGCAAGTGAACTGGACCCATATAAAGTGCAAATAGCCGTAGTTCGGTGGCCTTCCACCTTTCCAGATGACATAGCGACCTACACTTTCGAGCAAAGTCACATGGAGTCCATTTACTACACTTTATGATTAGATCCAATAGGCGATCGGCATCACAACGTCGTATTTTATAGTTTATATCGTTCTTCAGCAGCAACATGATCTTGCGAACTACACCTAAGAATATCAGATGCATAGGTTCACAAGGAAAAGCAGCTATCATATCAATAGGCAATTCTTCAAAAGGTGAGCGCGTCGATTGATGGTGACCCGGATGCAAACGCGTGCGAAATGAAGCGTCTGTGCGAATGGAACTGCACAGATTGGGAAATGTCATACGACCCGCGACATAAACACCTTTGCAAACACACCTATCACATCCGTGGTATCCAGCATGTCCCTTGATCTGCTTTATAAAAGCTCGGGCAGGGGCATCACACAAAACGGCTTGCAGCTTGACGTCAATTTTAGAAGACCTTCCGGGAATAGCAATTCCACTACTTATAACGGGCTTTAATTCCGAAATCAAGTCCGTTAGATATTCAACCACGTCCAACGGTTTGCTGTCACTATAGAAAACCCAAACAACAAAGGAGCACGTGAGAACTGCTTTCACGATACGGAATTGTATGGGCCACAGATGTTTTGTGGAGTCCTTGAAGCAACACCTGCCGTCGAAATGTAGCTGAATGGAAATGCAGGTAGGAATGGGATCCATATGAACAGCTTCACGCAGTATCGCTGCATGTAAGCCCAAATGCACATAAAAACCACCGGGAATGACACGTGATTCGCATGTGCGAGGCGTACCAAGAATCGTCCGTTGATCCCGAGGTACTTGGATAAAATGTGAACTTAACATTTGTAACCATCGTCGTAAATCCGTTAGTGACATGTTGCATTGGCTGTACAAAAGACGGATATCATCTAACATGTTTCCAGTGCTTATCCATGTGTTCGCATCAGTCACACTCCTGAATTCCGAAGCAGCAATATGACTGCCAAATGTAGAAGTATTCACGTGTTCCGCATTGTCTAAGATATAAGTGAACAGTGTAGGTAAACAAGTCTTACCAGCCGGACTCAGGCAGACAGACGTCTCGGCTAAATCCGATGTAGATGCTTCTGCTGCTGACCTGTCTGATGCTCGAAGCAGTTGACGCAGTCTTCGTTTCTTAGCAAATTTTGACGAACCAGGATGGGAAAATGTTCTTCCAGGCATTGTGAAAATAGTTAAATCTGCATAATTTAAGAAGAGAGGCTTAAAAGAGACGACCATCAACGAACTGCCCTTTGTTTCATGGTTTTCAATAATATTATGAAACTGAGCGGATAGATCGCTGCCCTGGGACAAAAGATAACTAATCCAAGTGCTACACTGAAAAACCGGTCCGAAATAAAGTGAGTTATATTACAAGAATCAAATTCAGAGATCTGTCCTGAACTTGGCGAAAAATATCGTCACCCGAGGACAGAATCACGAACGAGAAATTAGCGCAAACCATACCTGATCACTCAGCAAGTCGGACTGGCAGGTACGCGCCAAAAACTCGTAGCACATTAAAACAAACCAAAGTCAACTAGTTTTTGTAATACTCTTTTGTCGAAATTTCTTTGCACAAAGACGAGTTGCTATGCTATGCAAGGAATCAATTTGGCCATTTTGAGCGAAAAAACACTCATCCTAGAGAAAAACAGAAGTGGTATTTATGTGGTGAATCTACCACATGGAAGGTGGTATTTTGTGCTGGCTGGGGAATGGTTTCCTAGTCTATCCTCTGAGAATGTCTGAGAGTAGTCGATCGACTGGTCCGGCAGAGAAAAAGAGGAAAAAGAAGGAAATTACCTCCTCGAATACGCTTCAAATCTGGGGGGGTAGAGGTTGAGAGCATCTGTCCTTGATGGTATCCCACCTTTCTTCTAGCGAATGTATTTTTTGGATCCTTGGCCACTATATTCCTATTCCACCTTGTTTGGCCCATCGGTATCGATTCTGCCTTAGCTTCTGAGCCCAGCTCTTCCGGTCGGTGGATTTTTGACGCTTAGTTTAATCTTGGGACTTCATGCTCTTTTTTGCGTAGAAACCACTCCGCCGTATTTTCCCCAACTTTTCTTTGATGCTGCTTTATGACAAATACAGCAGGGACTAACGGTGTCCCTTTCCGTGCCTGGTGATCTGAGTCACATGCAGCTTGAATGCATGCAACTGGAATCACCGCAAGAAGATGTCGCTCGTTGGTAACATTTCTGTGGTCTCGTCCACCCAGCGGGTTTCTGGAAGGTTGGAAATTCCTGCTACCACACTTCCTCGTCCATGCTTACGCAGATGGCAGCATCTGCATGTGTTCTGAGTAGTCCCCAGCTGTCGCCAGAGGAGCCCATTGGATGCCGACGGCCTTGAATTTAACCCATATAAACACCTTCTGGACTGGACTTCCAAATAACAATAGCAAAATTGATGGCAACATTGAAGTATTCCGCGAGTGGATCGAGAAGCGCGCATAGGTGCAAGATCAATGGGCACTATCATTCACAGAGTAACGAAGTCAGCATTACCCGGAAAGGACATAACGTAGTCGTGGGCACTTGGAACTGTGTCCAGCAGTTTTAAAATATACTAAGAAGACCGAGAATTGCTCGAAAGAGGGTACAAGAGGGATCAAGATTTCAAAAAACAAAGCGGTGGGGAACGTGGTCAGTGAATATTGCGGGCGATCACAGTTGGCCAGCATGAAAATCGGCGCACGATTAGACGTTTTGCAGGAATCCATTGGGCGGGAATTGTATGCACTGGAAAGACCAGGGGATGCATCTTTCACAAAACTCAGATTAAGATGTCGGTGGATGTCAGAGATGCTGGTAAGAAAACTGTCGTGATGAAATTACAGATAGGGAGCATAGGAGTGTGCAAGACGAAATAGTGAGCTCCCGCCAATCTCCAGCCCCCCAGTAGCTAACCAGTGCCCAGGGATACGTTGAGCAGCTGTATTAGCTGCTCACCTAGGATACAGGCTGGAGCTCTTGGAAAGTGTGTTTGAACACCATCAGATCCCTCAGCCTTGTCGATAATCAGCTTGCTCAGCGCCGTTCATCCACACTGTGGTGATGACGACTCTATCCATGTTGGTTGTCTGCTGGACTACGGCGGTCTCGTGCTGTGTCCCGACATCTTTTCCGTGCACGAGCTCGAAGAAGTCTTCAGAGTCTGCGCTTTCTCCTTACAATTTCATGCGCTCGTAGCTATAACCTCGGTTAGCGTATCCATGAGGGTATTGTGAAGCTGGTCACACGCCAGATATGGGTAGTATTCCCCGAAAAAATTATCCCCTTTCTCGCACTGAAAGTGGCGACTAGTTAGATTCTGTCAGCAGAGAGCATTGATTGTATGGGTTTGGGAAAATTGAGGTCATGCTGATGGACGAACAACCGACGAGAGTCCATCTTATGGTCACTAATGGGGGATTAACCCATATTACACAGCCCCGAATCGAAACTAAGTACAATAAGTCGTTATCCTCGGTTGATGAGTTTGCATATTGGGTCGGGAGGCTTCCTTTGATGCAGGAAGCAAAGTCTACTAGGTCGTCTGGTGATGAGTGGGCTTGCCATCGGATGCTATCGACTTTGAAATCTCCAGCGACCAGCTTGTGGCTTGATGTAATTTGAGTAGAATGAGTAAAAGCCTCGGCGAGCAGAGGAAAGTTGTCCGCGAAAGAAATCGGAGGCTGGTGGATGCAGCTTTAAAAAAAGACGAATTATCTAGTAGGATGGTCAATGGAATGGACTTTGGTATGGTATCAAGGGCCTGGTGAGATAAGTACGCGAAGAGTTTGAGTCTAAAGTATATGAGGCCACCTCCCCAGCCACCAATTCTGTTCGCACTAAATGCTTGGCGGCCAGGAAGAGGGACTTGACCAGTTACGCTGGAAGCTGCTTGCCGGGATTCGGTGACGACTGTGAGGTAGTAGCTCTTGGACGGGGCCATCCCGTGAAAGAAACTAAATTTACTGATGACGATAAGAGTGGTGAAAATAATAAGAGGTATGTGGTTGGCGTTACTGAGCAGTGGAAGACTGCATTTCCAGGGTCGGTAGGTGAGATCCCGACGGGAATTCCTGGGTTTCGTCGGTCTGGAGGATACATGGGGTACAGCCATACCAGTGGTTTCCGAAATATTCCTCTTGGGTTCACCGTTAACGTTTCTGAGAGTAGCAGGCAACGGTTTGGTGAACCGTGAAGGATGGCAATTGGCAGACCGGAGGTTGATGAGTTAATTAGGGAACCTGAGGACCTTGAAAAAGCACTTGCATGGGGGGGGCAGTGCTGCTTCGGGGAGCAGACTAGGAGAACCCAAGCTGTGAGCTCTTGTGGTACGCGGGGTAGTCAGAGTTGTTGGGGACATGGAAGTGCGGGCCGTAAAGAGAGTGTAAGGGTGGCGGCTTATGGGTGGCTGAAAAGGGTTTGAGTCGGTCTGTGTCAGCAACGCAACTCCGGCCTCTCGCCTTCCGTCCCTCAATCCTGCCTTAAAGCTTCTCATCCTTGGAACAATATACCGACATTCTCCGGCGTCATCGAAGTTTTCACCAGCGCGAAAACACCGGGCTCTGCTACCCGAATCGTCACCCCCTCCGTTTAACCTGGAAGCTGCATGTATTTTAAACCAAATTGACGGATTCCTGGAAGTTGCCGGTGACTCATTCATGATTTTTACGACTAGTACCCTCGAACGCCTTCTCCCGGGGTGACGCCATGTATTTTGCTATTGCTATGCCCCACGATAAGATGCCCTGCATGCCATAGGCTGCAATACTGCTCTGAGTTGCTGTGTTCTCGTCGGTCAGTTCTGCCTCTGACACCAAGTGAACGGTGGGTCTCGTCTTGATCTGTCCCGATGGGTCAGTTCCCTGGCCCATGTCTGAGGAACTTTCGATTTGGCTTGGCTTCCTCAGAGTCCCTTGGTCTTTCTTTGGATGCACGCACGATTTGCGGACTCGATTCCCGTCCAGCGAATGGAAACACAAAACAATATCAATTGATGGGTTTTAGTAATTTTATTGGTTACCCCGCATAAATGACAGGAGATGGGAGACCGAGCGAGCTAATGGCCAGAGCTGACGAGCTGGAGCGCGCCTTGCCGCATGCGTAGCGTGACGTAAGATGGCGAAGCTGTCTACTCTACCGGTACCGGGTGAACTTAAACAAAACAGACTTAAAACAACCATTCGGTTGAGGGAACTGAGGCTAAACCGAATTCCTGACCTATCGAACAGCCTGGTCAGAGCTGGCTAAGCCAGTCGCATACCTCAATGGATGACTGATGAGGATCATCCAGATGTCCTACAGGACTTGTACTATAGGCCCATGTGTCCGACCGAAGATTATGATAATGCACTGGTTGGATCAGGTCTGGACGATTGAAAGTACTCTGAAGCACTTCTGTCCTGACCGTAATCCACTTTACATGAATCAGATGAAAGATTCGAAAAGAAAAATCGCCTGTAGCTAGAGGAGGACCTGGCACTTGAATTGGCCGCTCATAAGGAGCGATTGTCTTTTCCAAGTGAATCTTAGGGCCAATACCTATTTGTAAACATGCAGCGCCTAAGTTCTGAGCTGGCGAAAGGATTTTAGTGAGTTTGATGATTGTGAAGCGGCTAAACTTCTCCCAGTGTGTACTGCTGGAAGTTGGTTCTTTCAGGGGCCTTGGTTGGTACCGGAGCTTCGCTAGATTGCGGCTGTGCAGCCTTCCCTGGAGGTGGTGCCTTATTACGTTCCTCTTTTCTATTCTTATGGTTTGCCTCTTCCTTGGTCTTTTGCCTCCCGGCTTTTGTTGGCATATCGAGAAGCTTTCTCCCGCCCTGAGATTTTGGGTCTGACCTACTCAAAGGAATCATCCCCAGCTGTACGGCCTGCAGGCCAGGCTGCGTGAGTCCACAACCACCCACAATGGACGCAGCGATAGCACGGCCCGGCTTCGAAATTAAAGGGCCATACGGAGTGGCACACACCATGCTCTTCACCACACGGGCCCTGGACAGCTACACCTCCCTCAAGTAAACGTTGGTAAACGCCGCAACTATGGCCCGTGGCGGGGCGGGTCTTCCTCTTCGTCATTTGCCCATTCAATGGCACCTCACTATTGGTGCCGGAGGATGCACGCCCGCATTCCGAAGAACTTTGGCTAAGTGCCGACGGTTTTCGTCCCCACAGATTATGCCGTAGTTTTCATAATTTTTCATATGGCTACGAGATATCAGCCTTCTACTCCTGTCCGTAATGGCCTCTGCATCTAGCTTTATGCTTCGCGCTTCGCCGTCTGAAAGTTTGACCAGCTTCCAAGAGGGTTTCCCATCTAATGGGGCACTTATATATATTTGCGGAACGGACTGTCCAGCGGTGTGCCTCAGTTTTTCAACTTGGATAGCCGGTACAATGTCACGGCCATCCCGATGCGAGACCCAGGTTGCGTTGCCTCTTTTGATTTTCCCGTTGTTCGGAAACAACTTTTGTTATTCTGGTATATATCCACCCCCAACCGGAAGTAGTGACTTACTGGAGCGGGCTGTCGCAGCAATCCAGCTTGAGGCCACTAGTTGCTATCGCGACTTAAGGTCATATATTATCGCAGGCATTTTCAGCCCCGATTACACCTCATAGCATTCTACAAGACCTACCTCGTAAACCCTCCCTGATCCTCGCCGTGATATTACCTGTCTAGCATATCTACGTCCTACAACTTGCAAACCTGTTTCTGCAGAATTCGCACCACCCTGCTACTGGTGCAACTTCTAGAGTTTCTGTATTTCTCGTATTTTTCCCTACTCTTTTCTGATTATCCACAGCTCTCTACTCCGCCATTATTTACCTCCCCCCACAAGAGAGCGCTCTTATTCTACCCAGCCATCAGGTTCATACCCGAAATAAACTTCTCCAAGCCACCTGTTGTTGTGATCCTGACAACGGTACAGCATCCACCACGTCTTGCGTGGATGCTATCTCCTTACACTGCACATCGAAATTTTACTCGCTCACTGCTCCGCGCTGCACTAAGGTCCTCCAAGCCGAACTAAGCAGTCCACCTTCAGTCCCGGTTTTCGCCAAGGTCACACCACGGCCTCTGAAAATATGGCTGTCTCGTATACTCCCGGCCTGAACAAACCTTTCGGCTTGTCCCTGACTGATTGACCTTCGATAAGTTCTTGCTACATTTTCCTTGTCATGCAGTCCCGGTCCTCAGCATATGTTCGGAAAACCCGAACCCCTAAAGTTGGCGAATTCAAACACACCCAACCCCCACAAACGACAGATTTCTGCTCAGTGGCATTTGCTGATATTGACAGTCAAGCCTTCAGTGGTCCAAGTGGCCTCATCCAGAACCGAAGGACAAGATCAAGCCGATCGAAGAAATCCTTCCGAAAATTTCCTTTCTGACTACTCTCCTTAGCCCTGCAAGCAATAATTCCCTGAATACTTAGCTTCGGCTGGACACTGCCTCAAATCTGTTACGAATAAGGTATACTGCCGGATTACCAGCCCTAGGAATGCCGCGGTTTTTATAGTTTTAGAAAGTATATCTCTTGTCTTCCGGTTGTAGGGCCACGGGCGGGGTGCGCCGTCGAAAAATCTCGCCGTTTGACTTCCGGTGGATTTTTCAGGACCGCATCGTTTGCAATATTGAAACTAAACAGAATGACCTCTTCCACTCCCCACTGGTCTATTTTCCAGCCCACCAGCAACATCAGACGCAAAGTACTGTCGGGGTTCGTATTTCGATACCCCTTTCTTCCCCATTTCCCCATCATCCGGTGAACCGTCGTCAAATTCACCGGTGACATTTAGATGACAGGGTAATCACCAGATCCGGGACCTTTTTGGCCCCAGCCTCATACCAGTTTGCTATTTCAAAACTTTAGGACTACAAGACCACCATCACTAGTCAAACACGGAGTTCCTAATTCGCACAGTTACTCACTATAGAGGCCACCAAATCAGGCTGTGCATCATGTCCAAGCATCATAGCTACAAACTTCTATTCCAGTTCACAGACGACACTATAGCTGGAGAGTTCACTGCCAAATCGATGGCTGCAGTCGGCTCGTCTTTTAAGGTTAACAAGATATTACCAGACGAAAAGCATTCTCATCAAGGAGGACGCCGGTCACCCAAAATCGACACTGCCATACACATGCAAGCCGTGTAGCACGCTTTTGAGCGATACTTAGCCAAATGCGAAAGGGACCACGAAATAAGAAAGTGATTATCCGCAAATTCTACGTTGCAGGATTATTAGACGAACAATGACATAAAACGTGTGCCAACCTTAATTATACGATCAGAAAACGGAAACCAATTTGCGGCTTGCTAGAGGCAAGCAGGCGCTTCATGCAGGTTCAAAATAGGATATAGTGGAGTAGCGCGTCGGATGCGAACAGGCAAACGTTGTTCCACAAAGCTATAAAGCCTAGGAAAACAAGAAAACAGTGTATGAGAGCGAGTGGTATCTAGGAAACACGAACTTTTAGTGCTTTTGTGGGATTTTCCACAACCAGTCGTCACGCCGCCCACCAAAATCCTCTCGAATCTTATCAGAGTCAAAGGTTTGTAATACGGGTGTTAAATCTTCTACCTACTTAGACCATACTATCAATGGGCGTAACTAATACTTCCAACATCAGCCTTTTACTCACTATTGCACTTGATCCGGTGGCCAGGCTAGAACGATGTTACTCTGCGTTGTCCACGAGAGCCACTGCTCGACGGTGGGCGGGAAGGGGGTCGCACGGGTTCGGAAACATGCGTTGTCTTCTGGAGAGCCGCCCTGAATTAGCTGCGAGTGCATGTGTGAATGTGTGCGCGTGTATGTGCATGTGCGTGTGGGTGTCATGGGTGAAGTTGCTTGTAGGAATATGGGTAAGTAACAACCACCACCACATACGGGAGAAGTCTTCCGTAACGTCAGTGATAAACGGGGGGCGGTGAGCACTGTGACTTGTTCGTTGAGGGTTACGAAGCACAAGTTTTTTTAATGTACGTGTGCTTGATTGAGGGTGAATGTGCCGGGGTGTATTAGTGGAGGACAACTACCACCACATACAGGAAACGTCTTCCATAATTCGAAATATTGGGTCCCCTTTATCCAATTCATTAGAACGGAGAGAAGACATAAGTCGCGGGATGCAAGCATTTCATTTATTCTTGTCAACCGCGGACGTAAAACTTGTCAGGATATATACGTGGTACAGTAGGGGGTAAATGCAACAGTAAAGTAGACACGATCGAAAGTTCTTACAGTGCGTACGTTGGGGAGAGTGAAGTCTGTCGTGTTAAAGCCAAGGTAAACAAACATTTTGGGTCAATCGTTTTTGTGCACAGAGTGCTGGTTGATGCGTCATAATTGAGATAGCCTCTCTGAAAGCTAATAGTTCCGGTGCTGGATTGCGCAACAAAGATTTGAATCACTTGGTTAGGTCAGCTTTGTGACGTGATGCAATCAAGTGTCATGCAATCGAAGAAGCTGGCGGTTTCTCGTCAGTGTGCATTGCCCCAGTAGGTTGCGTCATCAAGTTTGACAGCCATTTTGGTATGCTTTCTGATGCGCGTTGAGTCAGGCAACTATCCGTCATGCTAATATATGCTTCACTGCAAATGTAAGTGAGACATTGGAATTAACAAGACTGTTAGAGTGAGTTTGATAACAACCTTTTGGTCCTCCGCAGCGAAAGCCACTGCGCTGCTGTGTATGTTTGCCTTAGGGCTAACTAAATGTTACAATTTATTTGATCAAATAAGTGATCCTTCATGAAAGAAAAAGGGATTAGGACTTGCTTCTCCTCGACTTTAACTGTTTTCTCGCGCACAAGTCTTGGCTTCCGATGTTGTCTGACAAAGTTTTCCGGATAACCGTTGGCCAGCAGCTTTCTTTTATGGAGTCCTCTCCGTTTTGTATTTGTTCTTCCGTACATATTTTCTGGGCCCTGTTGGAGAGAGTTCTGGCCAATCCAATTTTGTAAGCCACTGGACTGCAGTTACGGAATTGTAACTGACGTCCGCCCGACTATGCTTTTCGGTGGATTCTGCGCTATAGAGTCCCATCCAGACGCCTGGCCAATAAAATATCTGGAAAGAGCAAACTATTATCGCGCTCTTCTTCGTGAGATACACTGAGGGCGAGGTGAGAAGAGTTGAGAAAGTTGCCGAAAGGGGTAAAACGTTCCTCAGTAGTAAAGATTAAAATATCTTCCACGTATCTTCTGTAAAATAGAAACTGGGAATCGTTATCACGTAGCTGTTTTTCGGTCATGCCCAGAAATACATCTGCCAGGGTTAAGCTCAGATGGCTTCCTGTGGCCACTCCATCAGTTTGTTTGTAAGCTTTACCCTCTACAATATCAATGGCAAACTGGGAACAGTGGGTACTGCGAAACTTCGCTCGTAGATTGTGGATAAAAAACGTGTTTCGTACGCTTGTATGGTTGAGTATGAGTGTATATGAGTAATCGAGTATGTCATTATTACTACCACAGGCGGGAAGCTTTTTTAACTACATCAGTAATGAAGGAAAAAACGGTAAACAATATGGTATGTCTTGCCTGAGGTTTTGGAGTAGATATCAAAGGCAATAATCACGGTTAGTAGAATTGTTTCGTAGTCGGCACACAGTAGATTGGCATACTGGGGCATTAAGTGGTCTACCGGAGTTCTATGTCGTCGGCTGGTCCGTCTTCATCCTAGAGGAGGCTGATACTGCGCACGTCAAGAATTAGCGTTTCTTTGACGATCTTCGCCTAGACAGTTCCCAACAGTCCGTCACAGCTTCGATAGTTTCAGTGACAACGCCCAAGGGCCAGGAGCTGGAATAAGCTTATTTGTCGGCGATCATCGCTACATCCCCAACCTTGAGTGGTCTTGCCTTGGTTAGCCACTACTGTTGAGTTTGCAGGACCGGCAGGTATTCCCGCTGCGATCAACTCCAAGAAGCCCCGGCAAGATAGCTTGCCTGCTTCCATCCGTGAACGTAGCCGCCACGAAGGTTTGTTGGCCCCTGGGAACTCACTTTTGAATTTTACGTCAATAGGTCTTTCGTGGTGGGCACCAGATGGATGGGGTCGCCGGGAGCCACTGAAACTAGGGGGCGAGTTTTCGGAATTCTTTCGACCTCGGTCATGAAGTTGCTTAAAGTTCCATCGTCGGGCGGTTGTCGTTCGATTATCGACAGCAATATTCGCCCGGTGGGCCTGATCAGGCTTTCCCGCGCGCAAACTCGATTACTAGTCTGCAGGACGTCGAAATGCCATAGTATACCGCAAGCTACGGTTCGCTTCTGTAGCTCTTCCATGTCCATGTTTTAGCGCCAACGGAGTCGCTCTACGATCTGACAGAGCCGCCATGTGTTTTTTGCCCTCGACAGCAGCGCGTCTCCTAAAGTGTATACAACGTCGAATTACGCTTTTCATAGTCGCTCCTCTCCTCTCAGTATTCAAAACCGCTTGCGGATGACGCTTGTCACGTGGTTTCCCCCGGCGTGTCCCCCTACGGCGTGAATGTGTTTAATCATTTGTTCTATCACATGTTGTCCAGCCGGTAGCAATATAGGGTACTTCGGGAACTGCATTACATCAGGTCGTGTTGCGTGCTGTTATCGATATCGTTTTCATTGAGATATCTTAGGGAATACTAAAAGATCCAGCCCCTTAGGGCATTTCGGTAAATCAGAGAAATTCGGTGAATTTTTTATCAGCGGTAAATTCTAACCCAACTTTATATTTCCTTTGCTGTTCTGCCTCACTCACAGCGTCTTTTTCATATTTCGAAATGCCACGTGTAGTAAAGAAGACTTCTAATAATACCCCATCCACTCATACTCCGGTTACTAGGAAAAATAGGCTTATTTAAACTCCCGTGGACTTAAAATATGCTTGGTTGACCTCTGTGATTTTCTAGGCTTGGCAACGGAAAGAACAGCTATTTTGGACCAAAGTATCTCAGATATAAAGTCTAGGCTTCCGAAGTTGGAAGATACGGTATCTAAAGTAGCCCCCTACTGTGCATCTCTGAACTCATCGAAAGTTCTGCCCCAAGCAAGCCTGACAGCTGCTGGCTGCTTTATCAACTTTGTTGCATCCGAAATTCTCATGGGATTGAGAAACTCCTGTAATGCAGTCGTGTTTATTGTCCTCGATCATGTCAAGTATGCAGTGACAAATATCAAGGCTGCATAAGCGCTTTCAGCGCTTCAACTGTCCAATCCCTATAAGATTTGCAGATGATCCATCCCTCAAAACATTCAATAAAATGCTTAACACTATAGCTTTTAATTGCTTCAATAAAAACTAGTCTGCCTTACACCGCTACAGGACATTCTTCGTTATCGCTGGCTAGTTATATAAGTTTCTAGGAACTTAGCTGGCTATTTTTGGCAAATCATCCTAGAATTTTTCAAGAATTCCAAAGATTTTTCTCCAATGCTTTTATCATGCCCGTTGCTCAAAAACTTCGACCCAAGATTAGAGTTAAGAAACCGCTAACACAACTGAAACAATGCTCCATACCACTGGTGAACCTCGCGAAGGATGCTATCTTCAATGCTAGCATTCTTCAAGACGTTGAGGATATCTCAACAAGACCCGCGGTCCTGGATGATAATATCGTTACTGTGCCGGATGGACCCCGCGGCAAGCTATAAGCAACAGCAGCTTAAATCTGCTACTCACTTACCTGAATCTGTTTCTGCCGAGATCTTCAAGCGCATCTCAAATTGCAAAAATGCTATAGCCTTCAATGTTTCGGACAAGATCCCAGTATCACAGTTGAAATCCACCCTGCTCAGGGCAGCTGGCATGGAGCACCATTCAGCACGTGCACAAGGTTACACAAGCGTTCACCACACCACATATGTCCCATCCTTTTCCAACTCCCTTCCGATCAAATAGCAAGGGAATTTATCAAGAAGCAATCCTCGCTTGCCCTCAACACAGCATACAAATCGGTCAGGATTATGGCCGACAAGACTTCTCTTTAAAGAGAGGCCTTAAGGGCAGCCATCTTAACAGTACCCCCCATTAGTACTTCACAATCTGGCCTTCGGCAGAGGCTAGCCTCAGCCGAGCCATCATCATCCCTCAACCCGGCACCCTCCGCACCAATTCAGGTGCCTGTCGACCTCGACAGCTCCCCCTTGCCTGATCCCCAGGTAACATCCGCTGGACGACAGGTACCTCCAGATGCAGCTTCGACCCCCATTCGTAGCTTATCTACCCTACCTGCTCCTAACAACGGCACTGTATTTCAGGCATGAAAGACCTCTCCGTCACCGACCATACGTCCACCAAGTAAGCGGGGTCGTAGGATGCAGGCTACCTCTACTCCCACTACCTCATCCGATTGGGCCAAATAACCTGTCCCCTCTGCCATTACTAGATCTTCCAATTCTTCCACGAACCTTACAGGACCAACAAAACGTGCAAAATCGAGGCCCACTCCGGTCCTTCATCAAGCACAAACAGATGGAGTCGGGCCTCACTGCCAAGGCCCCTCCACGATGCAATGGGAAGTAAAACCGGAAAGCAATTGCCGAACATCTATGGGCTCCCGGCGGCAACAGCACCGATCCACCCACAAACATGTGCCCAATCGTGCAGACTCTAGGCATACAGAGAGCACTAGCTTAAATATGCAAGCATCCAACCTACTGAAGCTGAGCTCAAATTGTCAGAAAACTCACAAAAGGGTCCGACCCACGCCAAACCCCACTCAATATCAAGTCTCCCCAGAGACACAGTGGCCGGCTTTCGACCCGTGTTCAGCGCCACCAAGTATGCCTCCAAGGATAATACGGGTTACTCCGATACCAAATATGGTGTTGGACAGACCCTTCTTTCCACCTCTGGCCCGACATGCCTTCGCCTCCGTGCCCCATACCTCGCCATACGGGGTATTCAATCTCACCCCTCCCGGGGGCTCTCCAGGACCCATATCACCACGAGGTTCAACCCTTCCTGTCGAATATTCCTAGCCTCCCATTTCCTTCCTCCGTGGACTTCCTCAGTGCAGTCCGCAACCTTGGCACAAGCTTCAACTTTCAACCCGCCTGCGGACCTCCCCCAATTTTTGTCCTGATCCCTCACTCAACAACAATCCGCATATAGCATCAAGCCCCGGGCAAATGCGCCAAATGTCCATAAGCCCTTACCATTATTATCTCCCCCAGTACCTTCCGCGCCTCACTTACCCCCTCCAGGTTACGGCCATTTTAATTAGAACCCTCTAACTGCTCTTCAAATTACGCCCATCTTGAAAGTCCGGCAGCAAATTTAGTCACAGGCACGAACTCTTCATCTAAATCGCCGTTGAAATGGGCCGAGCTTCGACTGCCCGTTGTAAGCCATGCCTTATTTGACCATCCTTCATCACCCAATCACAATGAAACTACGGTTCCATCTACTGAGAACGTAATCAAAGACACCTTGTCGCTCTTACTACTTAACGTTCGCTCTCTCCTTCCAAAATTGCCCCTGCTTAGAGAGCTTGAATTAGACCTACACCCTGACATCTTACTAGTAACCGAGACGTGGCTGACGGATCATACCCCGTTAAGCCACGTATCCATACCCGGCTATCAAGCCACCGCCAACAGTAGATCTGACCAAAGACACATTCACGGTGAGTAGGTTCCACCATCCTATTTTTGAAAATATACCAGACTCGGTCTGGCTCTCTATCAAAGAGGATCAACAACTACTTCTCATAGGATGTCTCTACCGTCCTCCGAACCAAGGCATGCACGAGTTGACAGCAACAATAGGCGCATTCAACTATGTCTCTAACCTCCCCGTAACCGGTAAAATTCTAGCTGGTGACTTCAGCGTGCCTGAAGTATGCTGGCATCCCATGACATCACCCCCAAAACCCCATGATTTCCTTCCGTGTATCCATGTTGGTAATTAGGTACAGCATGTTTTATCCCCCACTCGAGGGAGAAATACATTAGACCTTATCTTCACTATTGGTATCAAGAATTTAGATACCCAAATCTTTAGCCGCTTCACCAGTAGCGACCATAAGATGATATCCTGTGTTTCTACTGCACCCTGGCCTCACACCGATAAGTCAGCAGAAGCAAACCCTCCGATCACCAATAAGCAATACCATAGAGCTTGCTGGAATAGTCTACCCTCTTTTATTCGTTCCCTGAACTGGGAAGAATCCTTTTTATCTAATGACCTAGAGATAGCGGCTGCTCGAATTATTCTAATCTCCATTACTGCATCGACAAATCATCCCAGCCTCAGGGCCCATCATGAGCAAACAGCTGAACTCTGTTAATCACCTAAACGGTAACCTGGCCAAACTTCAACGAAAATCCACTAAGACGAGGGACTTCAAGTTGTATCTCCAATTAATACGTGTATCCCATGCGAATAAATTACGTTTGGATTCTTTTAAGAAAAAGCAGGAACCAAATGTCTCAAGCCACCCAAACAAGGTGGAAGCACCGGCCCGGCTAATGAAGGTCAGAAACAGGCAACCCAACCAAGACATCCCATATCTGAACTATAGCAATAATTACTTTGATGACCTTCTTTCAATTGCGGGGACTTTCAGCATCTGCTTTGCCTCCTCTTTAATGGCGGATGACGCCACATCCATCCCCTCCCAAGTCAGGTGATATCAGTAACTTTCTCGACGGTAGGGTTCCACTGTGATGGGGTTTCAGCCCATGTAGCAAAAACAAGACCGTCCAACAGGCCAGGTTCGGACGTATTTCCACCTTCCATTTTCAGTCGAGGTGGCGAAGACGTTCCAATGTTGCTGAAAAACATTCAATTTGTCAATAAGATGCAGTGTTTTCCCTTCTCAAAGGAAAACTTCCACTATCATACCTATGCACAAAAGAGGATCTCGTTCAGATCCAGTTACCTATCGGCCGGTGAACCACACCTCGGTCGTGTCCAAAATCATGAAGATAGTGATCAAGGAAAGGCTGACACGCCACCTTCTTAACCATAATCTGGTCAAAGCTGCTCAGCATGGTTTTATGAAAAACAGATCATGTGTGACATGCATGACAGATTTCCTCAACCTGGCCACACAGGCTATCATTGGTGGTAAATCGGCAGTCGTGATCTTTTTGGACATGACCAAGGCGTTCGACCGAGTATCCCACGTCCGGTTAATACAGAACATCAAAACATACGGAATCGTGGACCGGATGCTAGCTTAGTCTGCATCCCATTCATCAGCTCGAGACTAGGTTGTAATTACAGGCGGAAGTTTGTCCAAACCTAGTCCCGTAACTGGTGGTGTGATACAAGGTAGTGTACTTGGCCCACTACTGTTCTAAATGTACGTAAACGAAATGTTTACCATTTTTCAACAGGGAGTTCCCTTCCTGTTCGTAGATGATATCAAAATCGTGTACACCTTTGAGCCCGTGTCTTTAGCCTCCACCAAAGATGACATTACAAGAGAACTGTTCACTCTCAGCTCCTGGAGTGATGATTGAAAAATAAGTTTCTCCGCCGAAAAAAGCAATATTATGACGTATAAATGTCACGTCCTCACTGGAAGATTTAGTATAAACGGCAAATTCATACACAATAACTCTCAGGTACGTGACTTGGGTCTAAACTATTTATGTACCTTTGGCTTTTCCGAACAAGCAGCCATCCGGGAGGCAAAAGTATGCCGTACGATTGGGCTCATACATCAAAAAAAATTTTGTCAGAAAGTAAAGTAAACATTTTTAGGCCCCATGTCGGGCCTCTTCTGGAATACGGCTCAATCATTTGCTCGAACATGCGACAGAGCGACCAAATGGCGTTTGAGAACGTAAAACGGGCATTCACGGAACAGCTCCTAGGTCTTTCTTTGCCGTTAGATTACATGTAACCTTGTGATCTGCTGAAAATCGATCCCCTATGGCTAAGTTGAATAAGAAATAACCTTCCATTCTTCCACAATATCTTAAAGAATAGGCCATGTAATTTAGCACCGCAGTTAAGAACCCTTTCTAACTACCCCTTTGCGTAACAATGAGTTCTTGGTTTCTGTCACTTTTCCCAAACTTGCACTTAGATCAAACTTCTTCACCAACAAATACGCTTCATTGTGGAACAAGCTACTACGACGAATTCCGGCGTCATCACCGACATCGGTGGCTTTCAAACAGGAAATATGCATAGCCCTGACGATGAACACTCTGAAGAAGATGTAGAATCCCTATATTTCGATGGCACAGAAAAATTGAATAACCGCTTTAAACAACCCAGTCTCAATTAGACTCGCATAGGATTGGCCTCCTCGCGGCAGCAATTGAAAGACTCAGCGGTTCTTTCCCACCATCTAGAACGGTAAAACAATCTCAATTTTTTTTACCATCAAATACCCTTTTTGCGGCAAGCCAACGTAGCGGCCTATGGCATACTCAGGTATGAGGGCATTAAGTTGTTAGGGCTGCAGGTATTACCCCACCCTTGTGCAAACTGGTGTTTCGGTGAGCACGAACTCCATCGAATAATCGCAGCCCGTGGATGACTCTACCTCCCCCCGCATTCTCTGTCCCAAATAAACCGCCTTAGGAATCTGACTTCACGGATATGGAGAGCATTAACGCGGCACATCTGTGAGCATTCCTGGCTGTGTTTGTCTCCCTGCACAGAGTTTACCACCAATGAGGCGACAGAAACCTCAAAAAGTAAGAGATTGGCGCAAAAAGAGAGAAAAAATACCTTAATATTTTGTCTGCCAGACACAACAGCCTTGTCACATGTGACCCGTGTCTCGGGGCTGCCTTGTTGCTACTGCTTGATTGGTGTGGTTGACCTATTCCCAACGCGGTTTGTTACATGCGGTCCATGCTTCGGCCGAGGCATTGGAGCGGTGATCACACACCAAAAGCAGCTCCGCCTTCTCTAACAGCCAGATATCTGGCTGTGATAAAAGTGAAAAATAGTAAAAATGTCTAAAAGAGCGTGGATCACTTTTGGAGCGGCACGAGCTGGATGCCAATGGATGTGTACCTTGCAACCTCCCTAGCTGAAGCGGACCCTAGTGCCGCTTACCGTGGGCACTGAATGTGGACAGTTAGAGTTCACTTCCCTGGCGAAAATTCGGCCCCATCCCGTTCCCACCTCTCACGGCTCTCCAAACCCGTTCACATATGGGTGTTTTCCTGCTTTGCAATATGCTAACGACGAGAAAGATAGCACGGTAACCATGCAATCACCACTATATCGGGTATCCGTGCTCTAATCAAGTATAATCTCAGCACACTAGCACCATCGAGTATGTGCATAGACGAACTTACGGCCATGTTTCTCGGCACGAGACCAAGTTCCTTTAGTGAGTCATCACCGACACCATCATAGTTTCTTCCACTTTAGGGCCCCTCAGGAACCATCCAATATAAAGTAACCACTATACCGGAAGAGACCGTAACAACTATAGTGCTACGCTGGCAGGGTACCAGTCCCATTAACATACATTCTGTTCTTTCAAACCCATCTTACCTCCTCGGCGCTGAACTGCAGTCTGCGTAAGCGAACTGTATCGAGGGTTACCATTTCCAGATCCTCTTAACCGTAGAGCTCTAGGTTTTTCTTGGTATCTCAACATTACCACACCAACATGTGAGCCATTATTCCCTTAGAATGCATGCAAAATGGCCCAACCGGTGGACGAAACTCTGGTAGCACGTAGCATTATAGCTCAGCCCCCGGCGAGCCTACTTTACCCAGAACATGCAGTAAGTGCCACTGACAGCTTAAAACAAAAACTTTATCATTGTCCCATTCACATAAACCTAGCCAGTTCCTTACTGTTGTCGTCATATATTACCCTAACCCACAGGTGGAATCACGTCAAGACTGCAATCCCCATTTATTTCAGGTGTGTTGCCTCCCACTATATCAGTCGCCAAACTGGATAACCAAAGATGCCTCTTTGACTCATACTGACAGGAACCCAAGTGGAACCTTTCATAGCATCGGGGGCTGCAAGCAAGTTAAGCGGCAGAAACTACCCCCAACTGCATATCAGATTAATTATTGTTTTCTAACACAAAACCTCTCCTGCGGATATCAACATTACAGCCGACCAAAGTAACAGTTCACGCGCGACCTGCTAATATACCAGTCGTCATTTAAATCCGTCATATCTCGCCACACTCGGCTGATTGATCGACACGTATCCTTTACCCGGCCCGAAGAACCATACCCATAGAATGTTGTACATTACCAGTGGTGACGCTGAATAACACCGAGGCTCAATGCTTTAATGTACATACGTATATTTGTCGGTGAAACAGCATAATAACTCTCAAGTCAGTGCGGAGATTTTCCACTTCGTATCTGTCGCAAAAGTCCACTTTTCCCCCGATCCGTGTCCGGCTGGAAATTGATCCTCCACTTTTCCAGGACCATCCAGTTTTACTTTTGCTTTCCTAGATGGTACAGGTCACTGAACCTGAAGCTGAACTCACCTCAGCATAGACTTCTGTTCCTTCCACAATGACCAGAGTTCCCAAATGTATATTCATAAAATTGGTTTCACGTCTCCTTGTTTCATAACTCATTCCTTTTATTGAACCCCGGTAGTACCATCATTCAGGGTTTGCATCAGATTCATGGTTTGCTATTCTCTTCGCAAGCATCGATTTTCCCGAGTGTACTTCCGCACAATTACTTTTTCTTCCCATTTAGAACTTTGCTGTTCGCAGATCCCCGGTAAACCGTCGTTTTTCATGGCTTGTACCATTCTTGTCGATAATGCACCACGACATATTCGGCCTCTTCGCGGTGCGCCACCGCTTGGCCCGAAATCGAAACCAGTTCGAAATTGCCGCGCAAGCCATTACTGGAGTGATCCATATAAACAATCGCTGGCTACGTTTTTCTACCGCTGGCACTTTTGACTTTTAAACCTGAATTTTGTGAATAATTCTTCTTGTTGAGTAATGCTGTAGACTATAATCATGCGCCTGCGCGTGCATGTTGACCATAGCCGAGAAATATACCATTATCATTATTAATATTATAAAAATAGCCAAAGATAAAACCATTCTTCGAAGGGTAATTACTAGACCCCTCTCGACTTTGCCCACCAGAAAGACCACTGACAGTCCTGAGCGTTCGACACAGGCAGCTGGCCGCTCCATCGCTTCTTCTCAAGTCTCCACCACTTTATCTTCTCACGCGCCTTTCTGTTCTTCGCAACCACCCGCTGCCCCCTCATCTGCTCCCGCACTGAACTCTTCAAAATTGATCCCATTACTGTTGATCTAGACAATTCCGCTTCTCCCCTCTTACTGCCACCCAGTAAAAGACGCCAACTATGGCCTCGCTCTCCCACTTCATCGCACTTCACGTACATCCCTAACTCTAGTTCGCTCTCTGTTCCCTGCGGTAATAGACTACCCGCCTTCAAGAGAAATAAGTCTACCAGTCTTCCCATCCTTCTCACAAACCCCTCCTTCATTCAACTGTCTCCTCTTAAATCAACTCGTCTCTACTCACAAAATAGGGTTTCGACCTTTAAAAATCCCTTGCTCTCATGCATCGGTGGTCTGTACGAATTCATGGAGCTCACTGCCTGCCAATACCAAAATACGGCTTCCACAAGCCGTCCACTCTGCCTCACATAGTACTCCTCACCTGACAACTATCTCTACTGCTCCCGATACCAACTGCTCCATATTTGGTGTTCCACCCAACTTGGGTTAAGCCTCCCATAATGTGCAGCTTATTCTACCACTCAACACCTCTATTCCCCATACATTTTCAACCCTGCCCCCTGGACCCCTCTTCAGTCAATACTCAATTCCGACTAGCCGCTATTTCCCAAATGCTCCTAATCACAGCTCTCTGAAATCGACCCACCAAATTCTACAAGTTTTTCCCTTTGCTCCAACACTTACCCTCCGTTGATGCCCAGTTGTTTTTACTCTCAGTAGTCCCTCTCACTGCAAAATTTACTCCAGCCTGGCTGGAAGCCACCCCGTATGAACCTCCACTAGCTTCAACATCAACATAGTCCCCCTTGACCCTGATCTCCACTCCTTCCAATCGCGATGGCCTGCCTCCTTCCAATTCACACTACCCTTCTGATGTGCCTATACCACCTCCTGCAAATGGTATATATTTAACCTTATTCAACTCGCGTTCTATTCCTGGCAAACTCCCGCACCCAGAAAAGTTGTATTCACGTATAATTAAGACGTTATAGTGATGACGGAATCCTGACTGTCTGAGGGCACTCCCTATGATCAAATAGCTTTGGAAGAAAGCAGTCTTCTAAGGACCAACAGTCTGACCTGACGTGGTGGTGGGTGCCTTGCTTATGCCAAGAAAGTCTACGTTACGAGCCCCTTTCACATAAGGCGCTCGATTCTATTCCCGATTCTCTTTGGTTCGCTATCAACCTCAAAAGCACTGTTCTTCATAATGGCTGTGTGTATCGCTCGCCAAATTATCCCAATTCCTTGTTTCCACTTATCATTAGGTCTTTCGAATAACTTTCGTTTCTTCCCTCCGGAACAAAACTTATTTGTTGGCCTATTCTCTCGGCTGCTCTCAGTCTTGTGGACCTGGTCACTAGCATTCATCTTGGTGGCTGGACACAACATGTTGTCGAACCTACCGGAAATGGGAACATACTAGATCTGGCATTTACTCGTAAAAATGCCCCCATCGACTTGTCCGTAACACAAAATTTCCCCGTCAGTTGCCATAAAATGATTATCTGCCATTTGCCTCTAGGAGACCTACCTAATCCCGAAAGCCCCTCAAAAAATACTTTCCTATGCATAAATTGGACCTTGCTTGTCACACTTATTCGCCAAAGAGACTGGGGTGAGTATTTCCCCACCCATGACCCTCAGCTTGCTGCAGATATTTTCTACTCCTTTTGCGACTGTCTGAAAAAATTGTCTAGCTCTTCCCAAGTTGTACCTAAAAAGAGGTCCCCAGTCTCGCCGCTCCACTACGTCATCCCAACGATTTTCCAATTGTTATTCGTTTAAACCGCCTCTCCAAACTTGTTCAACGACCAGATATTACGCGACTTCGTGACCAAGAGGCTAAGGCATTGAGTTGTCCCAATAAATCGCAACGTCTTCTTATGTTGCACAAATCTAGAAAAGCTGGTAATAAGGCTGACTTCCAACCTCTGATTCTGGATAATAACTCATCTATCACCTCCCCTTCTTGTACAGCCGAAGCCTTCAAAGCTTTCTTTGCTCCAGTCATGGCTTCAGCTGCTATCATTGCCCCTCCCCCGTCTTCACCGCCTACCGACTCTGTCCTTTCTACGACACTCTCCGATGCCATAAGTATTCCTAAGCTACTATCCGATAGAAAATCCACCTCTCGATTCAACCCCGATGGCTTAACATCAGTTGCCGTTGGCAGTGGCGGGCCGGATCCCCCCTGTTTCTGCTCAACCGTGCCTGTTAGTTGAAAGCGCTCGGTTATGGTCCCCGTTCAAAAAATGCTTTTACTTGAGGTATTCAGTTATCGCCTTATAAACCATAACCCCATTTTATCCAGACTAATGGAAAAATGGTTAAAGATCACAATAATAACTACTTATTAGGCCTCAACCTTATTCACCACGACCAACATGGATTCCTCCGCTCACGGTCCTGCATAGCTTGTCAGTATGATTTTCTGAATCTCGTCACCGACTCTGCGGAAAGTGGGAAATCTTTTGTTGTTCTTTGTCTTGACTTATCTAAGGCATTTGATCGTGTACCCCACCCCCACTTTTTTAACAATACTACGATCATTCGACATTATCGATCCGCTACTTCCTTGGTTTTCATCTTACTTATCTCATCGCTTACAGGTTGTCTTGATTAACGGGCACATATCTAACCCCAGGCCTGTTACTAGCGGCGTTATTCAGGGCAGCTTTTTAGGCCCCCTGCTTTTCCTCCTATATATAAATGAGAAGTTTCCAACAATACTTAATTGCAAGTTGTTTTTGTTTGCGGAAGAAATTAAGATAGTATACACTTTTTCGCCTGGCAACCTCAGTACTACCACCCCTAAAACCTCCGCTGACTTGGCCGCTCTTGATGAATGGTGCTCAACCTGAGCGGTGGAATTCTCCGCCGACAAGTGTATTCTTCTTACTTACAAATGCCAGGTCCCTCCTGGTTCCTTATGCATCGACTGTTCACTCATCGACAACTAACCCTTAATAAGAGACTTTGGCTTAAGTTATTCTTGCTCTTTCAAGTTTTCCAAAGATGCTGTCCTCCAAACGGCAAAGGCTAAAACGTGTCTTGGTCTTCTGTTCAGATCCCTTCAGCTTAGAGAAACACTCTTTACTTGTGCAAAGTACATGCCTGTCCACTTCTCAAATATTGTCCCTTAATCTGCCCTAGTATGCGAAAATCCGACAGGATTATTATTGAACGTATTCAGAGAAGATTCACACAGCAGCTTATCAGTTGGTCGTCAAACTGAATCTTCAAGGAATAATGTTTATCTCTCAAAATCGAATTATTATGGCTTTGTCACATCAAGCTAAATTTGGTATTTCTGTATAAACTATTGACTGAGCAATCTTGTTCCTCCAACCAGATGTGCTTCTGCCCGGGGAACTGGATATTTTTTCCGTGATAGACAATATGTTATTACCACACCCTCCGCGAGGACAGTTTTACGCTCCAAGTTCCTTCTCTTTACGTACTTCAGAATCTGGGATAAACTTCCCTTGCACATCAGATCTTCTAAGTCAAAGTTTGCATTCGTGTCTTCTGTTGATAAATTCTTTTCAATCACAACTGTCTTGTGCTTATTCAACGTTAACATAGCCAAAAGTCAAGCTTACGAGATGGGCATCGACTTTTAAGCCATTGCTCTGCTTTCTCGCCTTATCTTACCTTCCTAAATAACTTCACCTCTTTTGAATTATGAATGCTCTGTTTGACCGCTTCTGATTAGACATCGCCATCGACCTATTTAAAACAGGCCTGCTTCCACCAATTGTTCTTCCATACCAACTAATAGGATCCTGCCAATTTCACTTTGAAATAAGTCCTTCCAGATGCGTTCGAACTTTTAGAGGCCACCGTAATACTCCACACAGATTGTCAATATGCCTCATCCGCTCCACAATTTAGTACCTTTATTTATTGATATCACGTCTACGGCCCTGAAACCAACCTCAACAACGCTATAGAGACTGCTTCAGTAACTACGCCCTGGTCCGCTATATATATATACATATATATATATTTATGTATGCGTATGTATATAAATATATATAAATATATATACTCAATACTGCCCTGTAGTTATTAGCACAAGCATGGTAACTGGCCCAACGCCCTTCGATATTTCTTAGCTTACTTTGCCTCTTTTCCGCACCAGGTCCCACCACATATACTTCTATCACCACCTCTGCGATTTAGTACTGAAAACTCTAGTCACATTTCCCTCATTAGGCGTGGCTCACTAACTGAACCCAACAAACAGTTATGACGTCACCATCTCTTCCCCCAGAATATCCCCCAGCTAAGCTTCTTCCATAATTTCATGCAGAATTTACTTGTTCTGTTCCACTGACTGACTACTCTAGGTCAAATCCCAACCTCATCACTGAGTCCCACGGCTCCCAGTTATCCATTGTTTACTGTTTCCTTTTTTAGTCTCACGTGTCATAGACCCAGCCTTGCCTCAGTCCGTCTACTAATGGAACAGTGTTGAGGCCTATCTACCCCACCGTTCTCTATAATACTCTTTTCAGTCATTCTGGTTTTTTGTGCGAATCCTCATCTGCTTAGCAATCCTTGTTTGTCTCACTCCTCCTGTGTCTCACCTTTTCTGTCTCCCAATCTATAGCAACAGAATGGGCATCAGCTCGACACTACTTGATATCATTTTGCCTACGTTGCCTCTTTTCCACACCAGGTCCCAACACATATACTTCCATCACCACCACTGCGTTATTCAGAACTGGAAAATCTAGTCTCATTTCTCCCATTTAGTGTGGCTCATTACCTTAAAACCTAGTTATGACGTAACCTATTCCACCCCCACCCTATCCCCCAGCTAAGTTCCTCCCGTAATTTCATGCAAAACTAGGTACTTTCTTCCACCAAATAACTAGCTTAGGTGAAATATTTACCTCAGTGAATTTTTAGGTCCTACTTATGCTTTTCCTTTTTAATCTCATGTTCCATGTCTCAATTTATCTTGGGGATACGCTGCTTCCATGAGCCGGTGACTCGTTTTTGCTATTCTTTCCGTTAACCGTTGACCCTCAGCTGGGCTATACCCGGATTGAGTTTCTCTACCCCATTTCTTTTCCTAGTGATTCTCAATGCCGGTCAACCACCTCAGGCACTACACCAACCACCTTTCTGGGTGGTGCACCTGGATGATAATGCTGTAGGTCTGTCTGTCGATCGGTGTTTCCGTTGGCTCTGTTGTCAAAGTTCCCACAACCTGGTTGGGGGTCCTGGACCATATACCCTCATCGTGGTTGCTCAGCCCTCTGTAAAACCGTTAATGAACGCTCACGCCAATCCCAGAGGTGCTGGGCGTCGTCATATCCCCCGCCTTGGCCGGCGCACATCGGGGGTGCTGGCCGTCTGCAACTATGTGCGAGCGGAATTAGGCTGGTGAATCCCACCTCCAGTGTTCACTTTGCAAAGTGTTTTTCAGGTTGGGTCCCCAGAGCACGGTCAGCCCCACCCACTAGCACCGGTTGCGGATTGCACGCTTCAAATCTTCTCTTCTTGCCGCATTCATCACAGCCCGTTACGGACCTCATGCTCCTACCATTCTTTCGCCACTATTCGCTCATTTGTCGTTCTTGTCAGCACTATGATCACTTTCATTCCGTGTCGTTCTGCCTCTGTAGGTACATCCACCCACTCTGAATTTGTTCCTTTCGTGTTTCACAATGACGGCCCCCACTGCATGACATCACTCTCGCCCAATCCAGTTTACTCTGCCCAAGCCCGAAATATGTTCTTTTCCACCAACTTCGCCGCTGTCGGCGCCTAATCGGTATTCACTTGTTACACATATTTACTTATAGAGCTCACTGATCGCATATCACTGTAGCTACCATTTTGCGATATCCTTCTTGTCCATCCTATACCTCACACTAATACGCACCATACACATTCGTAACCACGACCAATCACCATTAAAAACAAGCCAACCCAAACTTTTCATTTTTTAAGGCCAAATTCCTTATCTTTTTATCACCTCCATATTTTCCATGTCTGAATCCGTAATTCTTCCGTGCATCGTCCTCTTAGGCAGTGTACCGATTAGCAACTTCTGGCTCAGTCCATTTGTGCAATGGCCAGCAGGCACGCAACTCTCCAGTTCCAATCTCCTAACTCCGGCGCACAATACATTTGTGCATTTTTATTCCATCATAGGCCTTCCCATCCGGGTTCTTCTCTTCGTCTCGGTCTTCATCTTGTGTCATCTGCAGCAAAACGATCAGACTGATCATCTCTTCCCTGGTTTTCGTTGGTCAGTGCTCTCGTCTGCTTCGTACATTGCCAGCCACAAGCATCTTCAGTGTGCCTTTCAGGCTGCGCTGCTTTTCCGCTTTCCACCCAGTGTAAAGTCATCGTAACTTCATCATTCTCAACTGAAGTTTCAAACTAGGCGATCTGCCATTGCTTGATCTTTTTAATCCTTCAAATTCTCAATTCTCTCTCATGTTATTCGTCGTTACAACTGATGCATCTTCGCACCACAGTTATTCTAACCTCCAAGTTACCCTTACTCAGTGCCCGTTTACACCACTCCAACCATCCCGTATTTCCGTTTGCTCTGCCATCTCCGGCCGTTTTCACGACCATCTTTATGTTGCGCAATGTACGTCCATTTATTACCGCTTCACCCATGTTCGACCGTCACCGCGTGACACATCTGCAATATTCAGAATGTTAGAATAACCCTTATGAGTGTTCTTCGATCCTTACATTCATATCAAAACCAATAATCATGGTTCGTAGAACTACCCCACGGCTGACACAAAATGGTCGGGCATTCGGGGGGTTCAGTGATCTGCCGAGATTCTGTGGCGTCGGCTTGTCCGTCTTCACCCACTAGGCGAACTGTACTGCGCACTTCGTGTGCCAGCCTTCCCTTGGCGGCCCTCACCTTGGCGGTTCACATCGGTTCGTCGGCGATGCTGATAATTTCCATGAAAACACTCAAAACCGGGTGCTTAAATGAGCGCGCTCTTCTAAGGTCAGCACTACAACGTCAACCCTGAATAGTCTTGCTTTGGTTAACCGGGTCTGTCGAGTTTGCGGGAACGGTGAGTATTCCCGCAGCCCTCGCTTCCAATAAAACCTGGCCAAATGGTTCGATTGCTTCCGTAAGTGTAAGTCACTACCACGGAGGTTTGTTGGCCCTTGGAAAACAACGTTCGACCTCAAAGTCAATAGGTCTTTCGGTGTAAGTGTCAGATTGGTATGGTCGCTGGCAGACACTGTAACTAGGGGATGGTTGTCCAGGACCCTTTCGACCTCTGTCATCACGAATCCCGACGTCCCGTCGTTGAGCGGCTGTTGTTCAGTCATCCACTGCAATATTCGTCTAGTGGACCCAATCAAGCGCACCCACACGCCGCCGCTGTGACTGGTCCGTGAGGTTTCCAAGCGTTATCGTACACCGCAAGCCACCATTTGGTTCTGCAGCTATTCTCGGTTTAAGCTTCGGTGCCAACGTTGGAGGACCCGTTGTGCACCCTCCAAATTTGCCCCGTAAGTCATACCGAATATCTGCTAGTATGCTTCTTCGACTGATAAAGATTTGAAGGGCCAGTAGGGAGGAGTCTGCGGCCCTTAAAAGTGCAACTTCCAGGTGTACTGTACAGGACTTCACGCACGTCCAGGAAGCAGCAGCATCGAATTTCCAGCATTTCAAGCACTTGAACCACAGGGGTTCGAGCAAGTCAGTATGGGGTATTTGGTATCAAAACTCAGGTGGGAGTTGATCAGTCTACCGCCTACTCGCAGTAATTTATTACCGAGTTCCGAATTTAGAGGCTGCTAGTTGATTTTTGAAGGTGATATCCTTTCTTCAATTGGTCCCGTTCCTCCTGCACTCTCGAGTTCTCGGGGGAAAACCTCACGTTGTATCACCTGAGTAGATCGTACTCTGCGGATTGTGATTCGTTAGAGTTTATTGGACCCACCTGTACACGGCTGTATGGATGGATCTCTTTTATGACCAACGAATGTCTCCTAAACCTAGCCAACCACACTAGTAGTAGGAACGTCTTCATCCAAGAGGAAAATCCGACCAACCGTGGCAAAAAATGCTGATTCGGTGATTTTCACCATCATCGCCGCGCATTCGATCTCCAGTTCCCATTCCATAAGGGGCCTGAGTTTGCAAACGGGCCAGTCCCGTTGAGGCATGTGCAGGAATTCTGCCCTCCCGCCCACGTGTCCAGTTGCCGGAAGTTGGTCGCACCTCGGAAGCACAGATCGGCTTGGTTATCGCCAGTCTTGACATGTTTCCACTGATTCATGTCAGTTTCGTCGTGGATGATCGTGAGCCGGTTAGAAATTAAAGTAATAAAACGATTCTGACGTTGTTGTCGTAATGCAGCACCATTGTCAAGTCCGTCCAAAACCAAGCTGAACAACTATAGAACTCGAAACATCTCTTCACTGCTTGTACTGCCCTTACTGCTAACACGGCTGCACTGAGCTCGAGGCGCGGGGTCGAAACCGATTTCAGTGGAGCACCGCGGTCTTTGGCGAACAGGATCGTCGTGGCGTATTGTCCATGTCCCATGCACCATGGCCCATACACCGCGGCTCCGCGCTGGACTTCGGACGCGTCAGAAAAGGCGTACAGCTCCCCATCTGTGGTGTGTGACCGGGGCGGACGCCACGAAATCCGTATGTTCCCTATTTTCTTGAAAGTGATCAGGAATTCTTCCATTTCGGCCGGTATTCCCGGTCCAGCGGATGGTCCTTATCAACCTCCTCATGACAGAGCCTCTGCAACATGGTCTTTCTGGGTAACAACCAAGGAGAGATGAAATCGAGCGGATCGGGCAAGCTAGAGACAGCTGCCAGTAAACCACGACGAGCTGCTGGTTGGTCGGGAACATTCACCTCGAAAACGAAGTCGTCCGTTTCCGCGTTCCATTGTACTCCTAGTGTGCTTTCGGTGGGGAGTGGAGACCCGTCCGGATCTCGAACCCTTTCGGCCCTCCCGTGGTGCGGAATAGATTTGAGCACTTCCGACGCGTTTGACATCCATTTTGTGGGATGGGAATCGCTCCTCTCTAGCATTCTTGTTGGGCAACTAAATTGCTCTAGGGCTGAGTCAACGTCATCGAAAGACTCAAAGTAGTCGTCGACGTAGAAATTTCTGCGACGCTGTCTACTACCGACCGGTGGACCAGAGCTTCATGTTTGTTCGCGGTTTCTCGTGAGGCGTGGTTCGCACAAAACGGTGATGGTATCGCTCCAAGTGGGTGGGTTGTCATTCTATATTCTATCACCAATTTGTTCAGGTTTTTCTCTTCCCACCATAGGGATAGCAACACATCTCGCTCATCTACCGGTACTTTTACTTGGAGAAGTATTTCTCTGATGTCGGCTGGCAAGACCAATTTGCCTGCTCTGAAACGGCACAAGACTTCAACCAACAGCGTGGTCCAGTCGGGTCCGTGTAGCAGACGATCATCCAACGACTTGCATCGGAACCTGGCTGCACAATCGAAGACCACTCGCAAATTCTCGGGTTTCTCGGGATGAAGAACCGGATGATGAGGCAGGTGCCATATCCCGAGCACGAGCTGCAACCTCAACCGACTTGCAATTATTACTTGCATTCTGCCCACCGTATTCACCGCTAACGACGTCGTGCTTTTAGCGAGCCGGTGTTTATCGGCAAACCGCTTTTTCACCAGGGTAGTGTCTGATCCACTGTCCACGAAATCCAACGCTTTGGCCGCCCCATTTGGGGTCATCACCCCTACGGCAACCGCCCTTAGGCGCATCGGTCTATTGGCAGACCGCGGCGTTGAGCAAATCACATTGGGCTTTGTGTTTGAATCTGGCGTACCTTCCTTCACCTGGTGCAGTAATCAGCGGTGTCTGCCCGGACAATCTTCATGACCACATCTGGTTCTCGGTCGGAAAGCTGCCGCCCGATGGGAGGTGTTAGGGCGAACAAAACACGACCTTGTCGTCCCGGCCGTTCCCCGACTTTTGTTTACTGTGGCTTTGATGAATTTCGAACATTCCAGTGACCCATGACTGGCGTCTCAGGACCTGAAGCTTGGATGGACTATAGCCTCGCGTAAAATGGCGTGTGAATTCGTCCACGGCTAGCGTTTTCAGTGCTCCCGTGCAGCGTTTTGAGCTTGGCCGTTGTGGGGTCCATCTTCCCGTTTGCTACCGCGGATGAGTCGACCAAATCCAATGTCAGCTATCCTGGCTTGCCTGTCTAAGTATTCGGTCAGGCCCTCGAAGTCGGCCTAACAGTCACCTCTGCTCATGGGTTCTGTTTCTTCCGCCCGACGACCGTGTAGCTTGGAGGAGAGACAGCGGACTATACCCTCCAATGTGTGTATTGCGTCGAGATTAGCCCTGTGTCCTAAGTGATCGACGGCTTTCGAGCAGTTTTGCATCTTCATTGCGGGATCGGCCATTGCATAGACATCGCCCTTTGCTTGCTTGGCCACCAACATCGCGCCCTCTATTAGATTACGAGCAACCCTGAATTTCTGGCCAAACAATAGTAATAAAAGTGATGGTATAATTCTCGACCGCGGTCGACAGGCACGCAAGAAAGCATGATCAGAGTTTACAGTATCACTCAGGGGGATGAAAAATCACAAGTTTCAAGGTGAGAGTCGCACACCACAGCGAGAGGGGGATGAGGGTAGAGAGAGTACAAATGAGGCAAAGTGGCGACGGAATACACGATAAATATGGTTAGATTTCGAGTAACCCGAGTAATAGCGAGGATTCGGCGGGCGGACACTGTCTTGGGAAGCAGAAGATACAACATTCATAAGGTTGATGCAAGAAATTTGTCAATGACGTATACTCGAGTTTGCCTAAGAGGGTAATTGGTGATGAGGCCAGGAGATGGGTATAAACTTCGTGAAGGTGCGCGGATGAGTGCCAACTTTCATAGATTTGTATATATGAAGGGTAGTACTCCCAGAAAAGGTGAGATAATTTTCATGAGAAGTAGTAAGTGTCATCTTACGTCGGGAATTCACGGCTGGTGGCAGAAGGATAGAGTTCCATGAAGGAGTAATCAGAAAACGGAATACCCTGTCCACGAGGAGCAAAATAAGGCAAAAGAGATGAGTAAAACCTTTGCAATGGGCCAAATTACGCTGATAAAATGGCAAATGTATTATATTGTTGAGTTTACTGCGGCCATTCTACGTATGTGGTGGGTGTTTTTGCGAGGATTGGCTGCGGTTTGTAATCACGCTTTTGTCGTGGGAAGGGAGGAGGCACCACCGAATCTTGACCGTCCATTATTTACCCGGGAACTCTTGCATGGTGGTTTAAAAGGCTTCAACATCGAGAGGGTCTCGTACTAAGATGTCCCCAGTAAGCATCAGTAGGGCATATGCGGCAGAATCAGGACGTCGTGTGGGTGACACCTGACAACCAGATCGTATTCGCAGCAGCCAGCCATGGGCGCGGTTTTAGACGGTCAGAGACGAAGATAAGCTGTCTGCACGACATGTCGCAGCTAGGCAACATGATAACCGAGTGGTTCCAAAATCGAAAAAAGAGTTGCAGCTTGGAAGGTGTTCCAGCTGAGGGTTGGTGTGAGAGTAATAACACAGAGGTATGGAGGTTGCAAATGAGGCACAGTGGCCTTAGTGACGTGAGCAGTCAGATATTTTATGTCGGTCTTCGTGAACATTAAGTGCGCCTGCATTATTAGGCCCAGTCGTTGATTACCAACTCATCAGTGTGCGGATGAATCTTATCGTTCGGGGTTAATAAGGCCGTGGAGGTGCACTGGAGCTACTGAGTCTGGGTCTACGCAAGGAGGCAGCTGGGAAGCACAAAGTACTCGAATGGCAAGTTTCTACAGTAGGTCCAGAGGACATATGACACGTTATACCGTGGGGTATTCACAAGTCTAATGCAGCAGGTTGGTGCTAGGTCTTCACATACGGGAGATTGCTGTTGGGTGACGACGTACACCGGAGAGCGGGTCGAATTCTAGGGCATAGGAAGCGCCACTTTCCTGATAAAGAAGGAGGTATAGATACGCATTAGCTAAAAATGCTGGTAGTCTTCCCTAGGTTCTTATGTTTACTTTCATACGTACATTCATATTTACATTTATATATTTAGTGCCATAATGAGACGTTTCTGTCGTCTGATCTATCTACTTGTTGTCCAGAGCAGCGGAATAAGAGTCAGAGCCACGGTGGTTTTGCAGCTGACGCCAATATACTTGCCGGGCGTTAGGAGGAGGGCACAGGGCGGTTGAAACTTAGGAAAGGAGGTGGATAGGTATACGTGGAGGGCCCAAATCGCTATTTCCCCGGTCAGCCTGGTGAGTAAGAACCAGAAGCATGGCAGAGTCTTCGTTGTCCGTGCGTAGCCTTGTTCTGGGCCGAGCGTGGTACACCCAATAATAGCTTCTCTTGCTCGGCCTCGACAGTAATGCGTCAAATAGGGTAGCCTCTGTCCGGGGTCGGTTACCTTATTTTCGGCGGCGTCCTTGAGTTGTTTGATGAACCTGCGGTACTGCCCAGGTCACCCGTCGAAAACTTTCAGCTCTGCTCTTGGTAAGTCGATCGTTGGTTGTGTTGGCGTTGAATGTTTGATGGCCGGCATGGAGTTTCATATTTCTATTTGCCCTGGCTCGATGAGGTTATCGTCGTCACTAGTTTTACGCACACGGTCGCTTTATCCGCGCTTCTCCCGTACCTACTGGGCCTGTTGTCTGGCCGACGACAATTGCTGTTCTAGGTCGAGTATCCCTAATTTGAATAGTTCAACATTCTTGCAATCCGTGGCATTGTCAGTAATACACAAGCTAGCACTGACAGGGCTAGATGATCTGACACTAACTATGGAATCAAAGGCACCCAAACCCTCCTCAGTTAATTGCCACATTACTTCATGTCCAGATTCCGATTGGTTCAATCCATTTCCGGGCGTCCTGAGTATATTCTCGTTTCAGATTGATCAAATTGAGTAATGTAGCACGCTTTTGAACAGTACGTAGCAGAACTGGAACAAATCCCAAAACTAAAACACTACCACTCCGCAAATTCTACTTACTGGAACAATAAATGAACAATGATATAAAACGTACACGAACATCAATTATACGATCATATGGAATCAGAAAACGGAACCAAGTTGCAGCGTGCGAGAGACAAGCACGTGCTTCACGCAGGTCCAAAAAAGGACATGATGGAGTGGCGCGTTGGACGCGAACAAACGAAGGTTTGCCTACAAGAACATAAAGTTTACGGGAACACGCGAACAATGTATGTGAGCGAATGGTATCATGAAAACACGAACTTTCAGTGTCTGTCGGATTTTTTATGACCGATGCTTACGCGGCACGGAAAGTCGTACAGAATGGGGACCGAAAATTTGGAAATGCTGTGGATGAGTGTAAGACTATAAGTGTTAGCATTTCTGCTAGGCGTCTCACCGTGTTGCACCCGATCCTCGGTGCGAGTATGGGAGACAAATTGTAATAAGTTGGGAGGTGCTGTGGGTTTAATCCAGGATACTTTGTGCCACCTGAAATCACTGGCTTTGATTTCTTTTACCTAGTATAGCGGGAAAAGTTGATCAAAGGCTTCGGTCAAGCGGATAGTGTATTAGTAGCGGAGGGCGGGTGATAGACAAAGCCAGCTTGCACGACGGTGATTGACAGCCGATTTGTGGGCAATACAGGTCCCGGAATTTGGCAAAGCGTGGCGTGCCTCATGAAGCAAACTGAAAGGACGTGTCGTAAGCACACTAGGAACCCTTCTAGGGGTCTGTCAACCCCATCCGCTCTAAAATTTTGTATCCCTGAAGCATTATTCCGCCTGTGCGGTGAGTTTCGTGATCCAGTCTACGGTAATGAGGACGATAGCAGGGCTTGATGTTTGACACAATGTTTTCGATGGCGGAACTTATCCGAAATGGAACGGTAGGTAAATAAGAACAGTAAAAACCCATTCGTGTGAAGTTGGGGTCCTGGTAAGGCGGCATGGGGAATTTAATAGGCAAGATGGACCACCGGTCAGGTGGTGTCGAACGTTGTCATCTCGGGAGTATAAGTCAACCGTCTTCGTCTTGAGTGTTTAGGGTTGAGCAGTAAACTGCTCCCGATGAACCAGCCGGGTGCATTATATGGTTCGAGCCCTGAACAGGCAACTACCAACTGGGCTGAAGCGAAGAGATATAGCTACTGGACGATCGATGTGGGGGAAAGGAACATAGGCCTGTAAGAAAACATGCTTGTGGTCTGTTGGGCAGGATCACCATAAGGCTGATAGCTGGGGGTGGGGGTGAGCGGGTGTGAGTGAGTAACTGGGAGATAGTTTGAGGTGGGTGTGGGGGGGGGAGTGGCCAGATCTAGAAAAGGCCGAAAGCCCAAGGGGAGTAAAGGAGCAGGTAAGTGGGGAGGATGGATATGCAGAGCGGGGGGAGGGGGCGCGATACAGGTGTCACCCTGAAGTTGTCGCTAGTGGGCGTAAATGGCAATTCTGGCTTGAGCAGAGATTGGTGGAGGGGGTTAAGGGAAACGGCCGGGGCATGCTAGGGCCGTGACATGGAAGGGAGCACAAAGGGGCCTAGGGCGGCAGAGGAGATGGAGGATTGGTGCATACTGTTCGATCAGGAGGGAGAGATAGTTGAGGTGGGGGCTGGGCAGTAGAGGGCTTCGTGGCAAGATTCTGGCTCTGGCGGTTACTCCAAGGCGTGAGTTCAAAGGCTTTGAAAAGAACTGGATGTCTGCCCCGCTTTATGACCTCATAGGGTCTGAAGGTAAGCTTTCAGAAGGGGATTGAGAGAGAGAGGGATTTCGATGGAGCGAACGGTTGTACAGGTGCAGACCTGGTTAGAGTAGCTGGCAGGTTCACAGAAATTTCTACAATCAATTTTCGGGAGCAGTGAGATATGACGGGTCTAAGCTTGCAAGGGGTGGTTAGCTTGCAGTGTCTTCGGAGTGAGAACGGTGGTCGATAACACAAGATAACGGCTCAGAACGCGGATGGAGACTGGTGGGCGGAGATCCACCGTGGCACCAGAGTCCAGCCTTGACTTTGGAGCTAAGGCGGGGAATGTGGGTGTCATACTAATGTAATGTGCCATTTGGTGCTTATGGTCGGGCACTAAAGCTACTGACCTGCAAAATACGCCCGGTATAGCTTTTAAGCTATCTAGGAAATCTTTAGAATTGAAGCTGCTAGAGGATTTTCACACCTCAGAAAAATTCAGTGGCTTTTTGTCTGAACACTTTACTGAGGCAATCCACTTAAAATACTTCGTTGTAAATCGTCTCCGTATCGTGCGTTACGTAGGAGTCGTCTACGCTAAAACTCATCCCGATCATCCAGCCTCCTCCTTGACTTGCGCAATACATCCGGAAACACCATCCACAGAGGTTACTTGCAGTTTTTGGCTCAGCAAATTGTACGTAGTTAATTTCGCCGGTATTGGCCTCCCGTGATAAGCACCCTCCCCCTAAGGCTGAAATATATTGGCTTTACTCTCGACTTATCCCCCTTGAATCCGTAAAGCCCTCTTACCCCTGCATATTGTCACATCTTATCCGATTGGCCGCCCATATCTTCACCATCATAGGTATGCCTACACCCCTTACTAGCAGACCCAAAATTACTATCAGCAACAGCCGTCGCAAGGTTACTAAACTCCAAAACTCACCGGATAACTGCTCATTTTCCATGGTGGATACACTTGGACATACCAATAGACAAACTACGAAAGTAAGTGAAAATCCAAGCAGCCTGTCTTCTCGAGCTAACTCTGCTGGTCTCATTATCGGTCAACTGATGCTGTTTGTTATATGTCAGAAACGCTCTGCCGGCTATTCCAATATCACACACAACTCTAAGCGCCACTCAGGATGCTCTGTGGTTAACTATTCCCTTACCTGACCTTTAGCTCTATATTGGCTGCATCTATCGGCCACCTGATTCCAGCACTGTGGGCCTTACCAAGAGTTTTGGCGCGTTCGACTATCGTTCACTGCTGCCCCGTTCCTTCAAACTCACTGCTGGGGACTTCAATGCACCGAGCATCTGTTGGTATACCCTACCTGATCCAAACAACTTAACAGACTTCATGTCAAGCATCCGCGTAGGGTGCTGGATCCAACGCGTAACCGTCCCCTCGAGAGGTGAAAACATCCCCAATAGGTTGTTTACTACTGGTTTATCCAATGTTTCATCTGTAACGCTAGATCTCTTCCCAGGAAGTGGCCACAGAACGTTCTCCTGCACTTCCATGGTTCTGTAAGCTTCTGATAAGCCCCATTCTCCCAATTTTCAATTCTACTTTACTAGAACAAAAAATGAACAGTGAAATAAAACGTACACGAACCTCAATTATACGATCATATGGAATCAGAAAACGGAACCAAGTTGCAGCGTGCGAGAGACAAGCACGTGCTTCACGCAGGTCCAAAAAAGGACATGATGGAGTGGCGCGTTGGACGCGAACAAACGAAGGTTTGCCTACAAGAACATAAAGTTTACGGGAACACGCGAACAATGTATGTGAGCGAATGGTATCATGAAAACACGAACTTTTAGTGTCTGTAGGATATTTTATGACCGATTTTGCACGTTGACCTCACCTGCCTTGAGATGGAGGTCAATCATTGCTCCACTGGGAAGGTCCCAATAACAATTCCAGCACCTGTTCAGTGGAACTGCAAACCGTTGATCCAAATTCAACCAACTCCCCACTTCCGTTCTTGGGCCCACACAAAAGCTTTTTCTCCCCATCTCTCCCGATAGCCTCTTCTATATATTGGTAAGTATCTCGGCTGTGGTCGAGACTCTCGCTCAAGCTCATGGTCGGGGTTTACAAAGTAACCCAAATCGATGAACTATTCACGAATTTCATGAATAGGGGTCAAAAATGTCAGAAAAACAACATAGCCAGAAATAGTTTGAATAGACCAAAATAATAATGGCTTGCGCGGCAAATACCAGTTGGTTTCGAGTCCAAGTTGGGCAATGGTGACACGCGGGGATACCAAAAACATCGTGAGCGTACAGTACCAACGATGCATTATAAACCAAAATGATGCAAGCCATAGATAGCGGAAGCTTACTAGGGTTCTGTGAACGGAATATTTTCTGAACGGGGAGAAATGAAAAAATGTATGGGAGTACACTCAGAAACTTTGATGAGTATGAAAAGAATGGCAATCCATGAAGACGATGTAAAACCTGGGCGACGGATTTTCCCGGTTCACTAAACGTAGTAAGTTATGAAGCAGGGAAACATGGAACAAACTGTATGCAAGTGCTCTCAGAAACGTTTGTGAATGTGGAAGAAACAGCAATCTATAAAAAGTTGGGTTCAGTTGCAAGATCTATGACCTGTATCATTCGGAAAAAAGAAAGCGCAACCCGAGGGTTCTGGATTAGTTAGGAATCAAATTCAAGCCGAGTATCGTTCCAAAGAAAAATGAAATCTTGCAGCAAACAACAGAGTGGGAAATCTCCACATAGGCTCGCGCCCTACTATTCTGTTACGCTGACAAAGATATATTGGCTTATTCATTCTCAGTGTTATTCAGCGCCATTATTGGGGACCGCTCATGGGGAGGACAAGTGGCCTCTAGTTCTGATGGCATATCGAAATTTTAGGAATTACGAATTCCTGTGTTGCGTATTCCAGCTCTGACACCTGATTGTTCCACATAAGACCAGAGTATACAGAGGAGCAACTTTCATTAATGATGTGCATCATTCTGTAGGTATGGTTCATCCGGCAGGGCAAGGGACGTCGATCAACCGGTCGGTTGTGGAGAGGTATGACGGATGAACTGATGACTGGTACTAGATGATGTAGTAGCGGACTGCGCGTAAATTGCTATTTGTCTAGACTTCAATAGTGATATCAGTAGGAGAGAAGTCGCGTCAGAAGACGCTAATCGATCTACTGGTATGCACTTGAGGCTGTTTTAGGTCGAGTGGTTCGATTGCAATCCTGGTTGGTATGGAGGATTCCATTTAGGTCCCTGTCGATACTAGTCACAGTGTAAGCGTTGGTCATCAAATGTGGAGCCCTAGAGAGTCGACGACGACGAACCTGAAATAAACGGGGTTTGCAGTCTGGGTGTGGTTCCAGCTGTGGGCTATGATGATAAGTGACGATATCTAATAGTGAACTGGTTGGGTTAGTGTGAACCAACAGTGGCACATATTCCATATCTCGATCTGTGTTTTTAAATCGAGGGTTTAAGTTCCGTAGGCTTGCGAGGGATGGAGATATACTTCTACGGGCTAGCTAGGTAGCGTACATTGGGTGGGCCACTGTATGTGCACTTCAAAGGATGAAAGGCTTGAGCGTTTGCGTGGCCCTTTTAGGAAAATAAAAAAAAACGTTACAGTAAAGAGAAATTAAAAATAGCACCCCCCAATACCTTTTGCTTTCTCCGAATGCAGAGCAGCACCGTGGCTGCAAGATGGGTTTGAAAGAAAGGCGTGTGAGTGAATGGGATTTGTGCCCCGCGAGCATAGCACTACATCTGTTAGCGTCTCTTCTGGTTATTCTCTACCGAAAATGTCCTCAGGAACAAATAAGTAAGATTGCGGAAGAAACTACCAGGGCATCGGTGGTGATGCATTGGAGAAAGCTATCATAGTGCAGAGAAATGTGGAAGTAAGTTCGCCTGTGCTCCTGCTCGATGGTGCTGGCATACTGAGAATAAACTTGAACGTGAGCAAGGATATCTTACGAAGTGGTGACTGCAAGAGCACCCTTTTTTGTAAAAGTGAGGATAGTTAGTTGGAAATGGGGAATATGAACGGTTCTCCGAGTTTATTTTTTGAACCTAAACGAGGAGGCTTTGGTCTTCTGTTGCCTCGATATGGTATCCATGTCAGTGGGCCTAGAGTGCAGGCTACGATAGTGTCTGTAGTTAGCAGGAGGTAACAAGAAGCACTAATCAGCCAGATGGCAGTTTGTGTAAATGGTCTCAGGGATATTTGATGCGTGCAGCCTTGGAGTATTTACGGGTTTGGTGCTGTTGGATGGTGTCAGGTGCTCGTTTCTGTTAGAAAGAGTTGTAAACCTTAGCGTGGCTTGGATGCCGGGGCAACGAAAAGGTCGCATATTACCAAAGATGAGGAAAGATAGGGGAGTATGAAAGGGAAGGGAGACCGATTTTTACTGCGTTCTTTTCCTTTTTTCCATTCTCGGGCCTGGCTGAGTTTGGTGCTAGTCGCCAGTTACGTCGGCATGCTGTCCGAATCAACGGGTCGAAAGTAGAGGCTATGGTCGCGACTATATTTTACGTCGACATGCATGCTGGATGCGCTAAGGGAAGGTATGAGGTGGTTGAAATTTAGAGCGGGAGGTGGATGAATGTATCTGGAGAGTTCAGTGCACTGTCGCCCCCGTCAGTCTCGTGCGTAAAAACCAAAAGCTAATCGAGCGTGCAAGTGCGATGAGGGGTTTTCCCTCTCGCAGGATCAGGTCTGAGCCGAAGAGAGACACGCCCATAAATGAAGGCTGCCTATTTTCTTTGCAGCCCGATAGCAGTGGTATTTGGAGATCGAATCGATCCAACTGGGTCTTTATTGTTTTTCACTATCTTTTTTTAGTTGTTTTGTTTCCCAACGGAACTTTTGGCAGCCCCTCCACCAAGTTGTAACTTTATGCGCTTTTGTCCTTTTTTTGCAAGTGTAATGAATGTTTTAAAGCACATGTCAGCTTACGTGTATCAGTCTCCTTTCAAAGCCAGACCACGCCTAAGACTATCGAAAACCATTCTTGGCTATCTGGTGCAGGTGATTTTAACTCTGCTGATTTGAGATATTATGGTGCATAAAGGAGAGACGGTAGTAGCTGGTGCATTTGCAGGTACAAAGACGAGAAGAGAGGACAGGCCGACAAATATATGCCAGAAGGTGGGCATTTGGGATATGAGATTCTGGAATGAGATAATTTGGGAAAGCAAAATAAGGCCGGACATAAAACCCTGGCGTGTGTGGTACCCAAAATGAATGGAGAATGAGTGAAAAGATCAAGCTGAGTGATGAACTGTGGAACTCGGTGTCCCAGGGTCCAAAGCTACAAATATTTTACTGAAGAGGAAACAAAGGCTAAGAACTTTAGCCTGGTTGGTAGCACATCATGAATATTGTCTAGAGTTGGGAGTACCGGCATGCATTAAGCTAGGTATAAAAATAATAATAATAGTGGTATATTTCTCGGCCATGTTCGAGACGCACGGTCAAGCGCATGATCATGGTGTAACAAGTCACTAGTTAAGATGAAATATTCACAAATTCTAAGGATAAAAGTCAAGAGTATCGGCGAAAGTTAGAGATAGCCAGCAATAGTTTGAATGGATCACTCAAATAATGGTGTGCCCGGCAACTTCGGACCAGTTTTGAATTCGGGCTGGGTGGTGGTGCAGCGAAGGGATGCCGGAAATAAGTTAACACAAAGCCAAAGACGCCTTATGAAAGAGAATAACGCGAGCCAAGGAAAAAGGAGGCTTACTAAGGTTCCGAGAACAGAGTAATTTTAGAACAGGAATAAAAAGAAAGAATAAAATAGCCGTAAATAAGTATACTCGGGAAAATCAATGAAAACGAAGAGAATAGCGATACATGAAGACAATGCATTCCTTGGATGTTGGATTTACCGGGTTTCAATAAACGGAATGAGCTATGAAACAGGGAGACTTGAGACCTGTTTCGTGAAAATGTACTTGAGAACACTGGTGGTTGTGGAAGGAACAGCAGGCCATAGAAAGGTGAATTTAATTTCAGGATCAGTAACTTGTACCACTTAGTAATTAGGAAGCGCAACTGGAGGGTCCTCGAGAAGTGGAGAGTCAATTTCCAGCCGGCTACGGTTGGAGGGAAGGATAAAATATAGTAACGGATAATAAAGTGGAAAATTTCAGCATGGACTTGAGCGTTTTTATGCTGTTTCACTGACAAATATTCATGTACACGTATATGCTGACACATTTGGCTTCAGTGTTGTTTAGAGTCACTTCTGGTAATATGCGACGTTGTATGGGTATGTCTCATCTGGCAGGGTAAATTATGTGTCGTTCAGCCAGCCGAGTGTGGCGAAATATGACGGATTAAACTGATGACTGCTACTGACCGGTAAATTAGCAGGATGCTCGTTAACTGTTATTTGTCTAGGCTGAAATGGTGATACCGGCAGGGTAGGCTTAGCGTTGGAAAAGGCTGATCGATCTGATAAGCAATTGAGAGTATCTACTGTTGGGTGGCTTGATTTTGGTCCCAGTTGCTATGAGAGGTTCACTTGGGTCTCTGTCTGTACGAGTCAAAGTGGCGTCCTTGGTTGTCCGTTTTGGCGACAGAGACAGAGAGAGATGACGAACCTGAAATAAAGAAGGATTGCAAACTGGACTCGGTTCCGGCCGTGGGTTATGATAATATGTGAAGACAATAATAATGAACTGGCTAGGTTTATGTGAGTGGGGGATGGAGGAAGTTTCATAGTTCCAAAAGGTAACAAACTGTAGCTACTACAACACAGACTATGCGCAGTAAAACGTAAAAAGTAGTCGACCTTGCGTTTGCCTTTTGGCGGGTAATGAAATTTATATTCCTGTAATCCTGTTAATGACACCCTTTTTCGTTGGCTGGCTCTTTGGTGACCTAGCTGGCCGGTAAGAAGGATCACATAGGGGCCGGTCAAGAGGTGGTCCAGCGAGCTTCAGAACTGGGAGATAGGGAGATCCCGAGGATGTTTATCGGGGAATTATTCAGTAAATTTAAGTATTTTATAAGGAAAATGCTAGATCCTGAAGCTAATTTTGATCTAGGAATAGATAGTTGCAATAACCAAAGGCTTAAAGCCTAGATCTTGGGGGGGGGAGTGAGACGAATGGGTTCAGTACATGAAAAGGCAATACGGCGGTGTGGTTTAAACGGAGGGCGTAAATTGATCTCCGTGCGACGCAGCAAAAGAGGATCAAGACTGAGTACGATGCATCGATCCTTGTAATACAGACTGGAAAAAAATCCCACTAACCTTTTTGTTAATTGATGCTGCACGGACTGCAGAGAAATTCGGTCATGCTTCTTCGTGTTGGTGAAGAAAGCGGTACGGTATTCAAAGTGAGGCCTGACGTGAGACTTGTAAGGGAGCAGTATGTAATCGACTAGCAGAAAAGTCCTGGAGGTGGGACCAATGGTTCTTCTCGTCCTGTCGACCTGGAGTGAAGCACACTCAGAAAACCTAAAGCTACAAGAGTACTAAAGACCAATTTCTCGAACTAACAGGCGGTACGAAATGGGTAGGTTGCGGAAAAGCACGGTTCCGGGGGCCACTTGACATCTGAAGCTTTTGTGGCAGCTCTTGGAGGTTGAGAAGTTCATACACCATGGAACGCACCAGTCCCCGAGTTGCTTTAGGTCACTAGAAATTTCATTCTGCATAGTGTTGAGGTTCTGACGAGGGAACTCGTAGACAATCTTTATGTCATCGGCGGAAAGGAATGGGGTACCACCGTGCAGGACGGGGAAATATATTATTTGTGTAAATGAGAAAAGACAAAGGACCGAGTACAATGTCTTCTATAACCTAACTAGTGACTGGAGCTGGTTGTGAGAAACACCCATCGGTTGAAACCACTTGAGGGCGGTTTGGGAGATATGATGTTAGCCACGATATAACGGGGCCGGAAAACCACGAGCTTCGAGTTCGGTTACTTAAAAAGAGTGAGGGAAGCGGTCAAACGCCTTTGTCATATCAAGGTATATGATGATGACAGATTTGCCGTTGTTGGCGGCCGCCGTTTCGAGGTTAAAAGAATTGTACTGGCAAGTGATGCATGAATGTGGATTATGAAAGTCGTGTCGCCCACTACGAATGATGTTGCGGGGCAATAGGAAGTCAGAAATCCGCCTTTCGATGAGGTGCTCCATCAACCTAGAAGCAATCGCAGTGTGGTTGATCGGGCCGTGGTTTGAGGGGCCATGTATCTGCCCCTTCTAATGAAATGGGATGATGATCGCAGTCTTCCGCTATGAGGGAAATATACCAAACTTGATGGATAGATTTTAGGCCCCCAATGATAGTGCTCGACGTCAGTTCCCTCAAGAAGCGGAAGTTTCTGTGGAACAGCATCATTGCCAAGGTGGGAGGACTTCCGGACACGGGCTAGCTAGTTGGTTACCTCTTTTGGAGTAAATTCGAAATCAGATGTAATGTGCTCGGTGAAGAGCCTAAGCATAAGGTTAAAGTGAAGGGGTCCGCAGTGATAGATGCAGCAAAGTAGGAATTAGGCGCCTCGGCTATGGCTATAGGTGAGGTAATGTGATCGTCGTTTGTCGAAATCAGAGCGAGGATAACAGCGGGCTTGACCTGATTTCTGTTCCTCAGTAGGCATGCCACTTTTGAGGAAGTATCATGGCTTTGCAGGGCAGATTTTTGTTGATTTTAAGCATATCGTCAGCCTTGATTCTGACTGCCACCGAGAGACATTGAAGCTGAACGAATGACATTAAGTCACTATTGGTGTGATATAACTTCTGGAGCCTCAGATATTAGTTTTGCATTCGGGTCACGATTGGAATACGGACTCGGTTTGATATGAAACGGATTAAAACGTTTGCGGACAGCAATTCATTACATTTGCGAAAAAAGACAAAAGCGCATAAAGTTACAACTTGGTGGAGGGGCTGCCAATAGTTCCTATATGGGCTCAACCAGCCTTCTGTTGGGAAACAAAAAAACTAAAAAAAGATAGTGAAAAACAATAAAGACCCAGTTGGATCGATTCGATCTCCAAATACCACTGCTATCGGGCTGCAAAGAAAATAGGCAACCTTCATTTATGGGCGTGTCTCTCTTCGGCTCAGACCTGATCCTGCGAGAGGGAAAACCCCTCATCGCACTTGCACGCTCGATTAGCTTTTGGTTTTTACGCACGAGACTGACGGGGGCGACAGTGCACTGAACTCTCCAGATACATTCATCCACCTCCCGCTCTAAATTTCAACCACCCCATACCTTCCCTTAGCGCATCCAGCATGCATGTCGACGTAAAATATAGTCGCGACCATAGCCTCTACTTTCGACCCGTTGATTCGGACAGCATGCCGACGTAACTGGCGACTAGCACCAAACTCAGCCAGGCCCGAGAATGGAAAAAAGGAAAAGAACGCAGTAAAAATCGGTCTCCCTTCCCTTTCATACTCCCCTATCTTTCCTCATCTTTGGTAATATGCGACCTTTTCGTTGCCCCGGCATCCAAGCCACGCTAAGGTTTACAACTCTTTCTAACAGAAACGAGCACCTGACACCATCCAACAGCACCAAACCCGTAAATACTCCAAGGCTGCACGCATCAAATATCCCTGAGACCATTTACACAAACTGCCATCTGGCTGATTAGTGCTTCTTGTTACCTCCTGCTAACTACAGACACTATCGTAGCCTGCACTCTAGGCCCACTGACATGGATACCATATCGAGGCAACAGAAGACCAAAGCCTCCTCGTTTAGGTTCAAAAAATAAACTCGGAGAACCGTTCATATTCCCCATTTCCAACTAACTATCCTCACTTTTACAAAAAAGGGTGCTCTTGCAGTCACCACTTCGTAAGATATCCTTGCTCACGTTCAAGTTTATTCTCAGTATGCCAGCACCATCGAGCAGGAGCACAGGCGAACTTACTTCCACATTTCTCTGCACTATGATAGCTTTCTCCAATGCATCACCACCGATGCCCTGGTAGTTTCTTCCGCAATCTTACTTATTTGTTCCTGAGGACATTTTCGGTAGAGAATAACCAGAAGAGACGCTAACAGATGTAGTGCTATGCTCGCGGGGCACAAATCCCATTCACTCACACGCCTTTCTTTCAAACCCATCTTGCAGCCACGGTGCTGCTCTGCATTCGGAGAAAGCAAAAGGTATTGGGGGGTGCTATTTTTAATTTCTCTTTACTGTAACGTTTTTTTTTATTTTCCTAAAAGGGCCACGCAAACGCTCAAGCCTTTCATCCTTTGAAGTGCACATACAGTGGCCCACCCAATGTACGCTACCTAGCTAGCCCGTAGAAGTATATCTCCATCCCTCGCAAGCCTACGGAACTTAAACCCTCGATTTAAAAACACAGATCGAGATATGGAATATGTGCCACTGTTGGTTCACACTAACCCAACCAGTTCACTATTAGATATCGTCACTTATCATCATAGCCCACAGCTGGAACCACACCCAGACTGCAAACCCCGTTTATTTCAGGTTCGTCGTCGTCGACTCTCTAGGGCTCCACATTTGATGACCAACGCTTACACTGTGACTAGTATCGACAGGGACCTAAATGGAATCCTCCATACCAACCAGGATTGCAATCGAACCACTCGACCTAAAACAGCCTCAAGTGCATACCAGTAGATCGATTAGCGTCTTCTGACGCGACTTCTCTCCTACTGATATCACTATTGAAGTCTAGACAAATAGCAATTTACGCGCAGTCCGCTACTACATCATCTAGTACCAGTCATCAGTTCATCCGTCATACCTCTCCACAACCGACCGGTTGATCGACGTCCCTTGCCCTGCCGGATGAACCATACCTACAGAATGATGCACATCATTAATGAAAGTTGCTCCTCTGTATACTCTGGTCTTATGTGGAACAATCAGGTGTCAGAGCTGGAATACGCAACACAGGAATTCGTAATTCCTAAAATTTCGATATGCCATCAGAACTAGAGGCCACTTGTCCTCCCCATGAGCGGTCCCCAATAATGGCGCTGAATAACACTGAGAATGAATAAGCCAATATATCTTTGTCAGCGTAACAGAATAGTAGGGCGCGAGCCTATGTGGAGATTTCCCACTCTGTTGTTTGCTGCAAGATTTCATTTTTCTTTGGAACGATACTCGGCTTGAATTTGATTCCTAACTAATCCAGAACCCTCGGGTTGCGCTTTCTTTTTTCCGAATGATACAGGTCATAGATCTTGCAACTGAACCCAACTTTTTATAGATTGCTGTTTCTTCCACATTCACAAACGTTTCTGAGAGCACTTGCATACAGTTTGTTCCATGTTTCCCTGCTTCATAACTTACTACGTTTAGTGAACCGGGAAAATCCGTCGCCCAGGTTTTACATCGTCTTCATGGATTGCCATTCTTTTCATACTCATCAAAGTTTCTGAGTGTACTCCCATACATTTTTTTCATTTCTCCCCGTTCAGAAAATACTCCGTTCACAGAACCCTAGTAAGCTTCCGCTATCTATGGCTTGCATCATTTTGGTTTATAATGCATCGTTAGTACTGTACGCTCACGATGTTTTCGGTATCCCCGCGTGTCACCATTGCCCAACTTGGACTCGAAACCAACTGGTATTTGCCGCGCAAGCCATTATTATTTTGGTCTATTCAAACTATTTCTGGCTATGTTGTTTTTCTGACATTTTTGACCCCTATTCATGAAATTCGTGAATAGTTCATCGATTTGGGTTACTTTGTAAACCCCGACCATGAGCTTGAGCGAGAGTCTCGACCACAGCCGAGATACTTACCAATATATAGAAGAGGCTATCGGGAGAGATGGGGAGAAAAAGCTTTTGTGTGGGCCCAAGAACGGAAGTGGGGAGTTGGTTGAATTTGGATCAACGGTTTGCAGTTCCACTGAACAGGTGCTGGAATTGTTATTGGGACCTTCCCAGTGGAGCAATGATTGACCTCCATCTCAAGGCAGGTGAGGTCAACGTGCAAAATCGGTCATAAAATATCCTACAGACACTGAAAGTTCGTGTTTTCATGATACCATTCGCTCACATACATTGTTCGCGTGTTCCCGTAAACTGTATGTTCTTGTAGGCAAACCTTCGTTTGTTCGCGTCCAACGCGCCACTCCATCATGTCCTTTTTTGGACCTGCGTGAAGCACGTGCTTGTCTCTCGCACGCTGCAACTTGGTTCCGTTTTCTGATTCCATATGATCGTATAATTGAGGTTCGTGTACGTTTTATTTCACTGTTCATTTTTTGTTCTAGTAAAGTAGAATTGAAAATTGGGAGAATGGGGCTTATCAGAAGCTTACAGAACCATGGAAGTGCAGGAGAACGTTCTGTGGCCACTTCCTGGGAAGAGATCTAGCGTTACAGATGAAACATTGGATAAACCAGTAGTAAACAACCTATTGGGGATGTTTTCACCTCTCGAGGGGACGGTTACGCGTTGGATCCAGCACCCTACGCGGATGCTTGACATGAAGTCTGTTAAGTTGTTTGGATCAGGTAGGGTATACCAACAGATGCTCGGTGCATTGAAGTCCCCAGCAGTGAGTTTGAAGGAACGGGGCAGCAGTGAACGATAGTCGAACGCGCCAAAACTCTTGGTAAGGCCCACAGTGCTGGAATCAGGTGGCCGATAGATGCAGCCAATATAGAGCTAAAGGTCAGGTAAGGGAATAGTTAACCACAGAGCATCCTGAGTGGCGCTTAGAGTTGTGTGTGATATTGGAATAGCCGGCAGAGCGTTTCTGACATATAACAAACAGCATCAGTTGACCGATAATGAGACCAGCAGAGTTAGCTCGAGAAGACAGGCTGCTTGGATTTTCACTTACTTTCGTAGTTTGTCTATTGGTATGTCCAAGTGTATCCACCATGGAAAATGAGCAGTTATCCGGTGAGTTTTGGAGTTTAGTAACCTTGCGACGGCTGTTGCTGATAGTAATTTTGGGTCTGCTAGTAAGGGGTGTAGGCATACCTATGATGGTGAAGATATGGGCGGCCAATCGGATAAGATGTGACAATATGCAGGGGTAAGAGGGCTTTACGGATTCAAGGGGGATAAGTCGAGAGTAAAGCCAATATATTTCAGCCTTAGGGGGAGGGTGCTTATCACGGGAGGCCAATACCGGCGAAATTAACTACGTACAATTTGCTGAGCCAAAAACTGCAAGTAACCTCTGTGGATGGTGTTTCCGGATGTATTGCGCAAGTCAAGGAGGAGGCTGGATGATCGGGATGAGTTTTAGCGTAGACGACTCCTACGTAACGCACGATACGGAGACGATTTACAACGAAGTATTTTAAGTGGATTGCCTCAGTAAAGTGTTCAGACAAAAAGCCACTGAATTTTTCTGAGGTGTGAAAATCCTCTAGCAGCTTCAATTCTAAAGATTTCCTAGATAGCTTAAAAGCTATACCGGGCGTATTTTGCAGGTCAGTAGCTTTAGTGCCCGACCATAAGCACCAAATGGCACATTACATTAGTATGACACCCACATTCCCCGCCTTAGCTCCAAAGTCAAGGCTGGACTCTGGTGCCACGGTGGATCTCCGCCCACCAGTCTCCATCCGCGTTCTGAGCCGTTATCTTGTGTTATCGACCACCGTTCTCACTCCGAAGACACTGCAAGCTAACCACCCCTTGCAAGCTTAGACCCGTCATATCTCACTGCTCCCGAAAATTGATTGTAGAAATTTCTGTGAACCTGCCAGCTACTCTAACCAGGTCTGCACCTGTACAACCGTTCGCTCCATCGAAATCCCTCTCTCTCTCAATCCCCTTCTGAAAGCTTACCTTCAGACCCTATGAGGTCATAAAGCGGGGCAGACATCCAGTTCTTTTCAAAGCCTTTGAACTCACGCCTTGGAGTAACCGCCAGAGCCAGAATCTTGCCACGAAGCCCTCTACTGCCCAGCCCCCACCTCAACTATCTCTCCCTCCTGATCGAACAGTATGCACCAATCCTCCATCTCCTCTGCCGCCCTAGGCCCCTTTGTGCTCCCTTCCATGTCACGGCCCTAGCATGCCCCGGCCGTTTCCCTTAACCCCCTCCACCAATCTCTGCTCAAGCCAGAATTGCCATTTACGCCCACTAGCGACAACTTCAGGGTGACACCTGTATCGCGCCCCCTCCCCCCGCTCTGCATATCCATCCTCCCCACTTACCTGCTCCTTTACTCCCCTTGGGCTTTCGGCCTTTTCTAGATCTGGCCACTCCCCCCCCCACACCCACCTCAAACTATCTCCCAGTTACTCACTCACACCCGCTCACCCCCACCCCCAGCTATCAGCCTTATGGTGATCCTGCCCAACAGACCACAAGCATGTTTTCTTACAGGCCTATGTTCCTTTCCCCCACATCGATCGTCCAGTAGCTATATTTCTTCGCTTCAGCCCAGTTGGTAGTTGCCTGTTCAGGGCCCGAACCATATAATGCACCCGGCTGGTTCATCGGGAGCAGTTTACTGCTCAACCCTAAACACTCAAGACGAAGACGGTTGACTTATACTCCCGAGATGACAACGTTCGACACCACCTGACCGGTGGTCCATCTTGCCTATTAAATTCCCCATGCCGCCTTACCAGGACCCCAACTTCACACGAATGGGTTTTTACTGTTCTTATTTACCTACCGTTCCATTTCGGATAAGTTCCGCCATCGAAAACATTGTGTCAAACATCAAGCCCTGCTATCGTCCTCATTACCGTAGACTGGATCACGAAACTCACCGCACAGGCGGAATAATGCTTCAGGGATACAAAATTTTAGAGCGGATGGGGTTGACAGACCCCTAGAAGGGTTCCTAGTGTGCTTACGACACGTCCTTTCAGTTTGCTTCATGAGGCACGCCACGCTTTGCCAAATTCCGGGACCTGTATTGCCCACAAATCGGCTGTCAATCACCGTCGTGCAAGCTGGCTTTGTCTATCACCCGCCCTCCGCTACTAATACACTATCCGCTTGACCGAAGCCTTTGATCAACTTTTCCCGCTATACTAGGTAAAAGAAATCAAAGCCAGTGATTTCAGGTGGCACAAAGTATCCTGGATTAAACCCACAGCCCCTCCCAACTTATTACAATTTGTCTCCCATACTCGCACCGAGGATCGGGTGCAACACGGTGAGACGCCTAGCAGAAATGCTAACACTTATAGTCTTACACTCATCCACAGCATTTCCAAATTTTCGGTCCCCATTCTGTACGACTTTCCGTGCCGCGTAAGCATCGGTCATAAAAAATCCGACAGACACTGAAAGTTCGTGTTTTCATGATACCATTCGCTCACATACATTGTTCGCGTGTTCCCGTAAACTTTATGTTCTTGTAGGCAAACCTTCGTTTGTTCGCGTCCAACGCGCCACTCCATCATGTCCTTTTTTGGACCTGCGTGAAGCACGTGCTTGTCTCTCGCACGCTGCAACTTGGTTCCGTTTTCTGATTCCATATGATCGTATAATTGATGTTCGTGTACGTTTTATATCATTGTTCATTTATTGTTCCAGTAAGTAGAATTTGCGGAGTGGTAGTGTTTTAGTTTTGGGATTTGTTCCAGTTCTGCTACGTACTGTTCAAAAGCGTGCTACATTACTCAATTTGATCAATCTGAAACGAGAATATACTCAGGACGCCCGGAAATGGATTGAACCAATCGGAATCTGGACATGAAGTAATGTGGCAATTAACTGAGGAGGGTTTGGGTGCCTTTGATTCCATAGTTAGTGTCAGATCATCTAGCCCTGTCAGTGCTAGCTTGTGTATTACTGACAATGCCACGGATTGCAAGAATGTTGAACTATTCAAATTAGGGATACTCGACCTAGAACAGCAATTGTCGTCGGCCAGACAACAGGCCCAGTAGGTACGGGAGAAGCGCGGATAAAGCGACCGTGAGCGTAAAACTAGTGACGACGATAACCTCATCGAGCCAGGGCAAATAGAAATATGAAACTCCATGCCGGCCATCAAACATTCAACGCCAACACAACCAACGATCGACTTACCAAGAGCAGAGCTGAAAATTTTCGACGGGTGACCTGGGCAGTACCGCAGGTTCATCAAACAACTCAAGGACGCCGCCGAAAATAAGGTAACCGACCCCGGACAGAGGCTACCCTATTTGACGCATTACTGTCGAGGCCGAGCAAGAGAAGCTATTATTGGGTGTACCACGCTCGGCCCAGAACAAGGCTACGCACGGACAACGAAGACTCTGCCATGCTTCTGGTTCTTACTCACCAGGCTGACCGGGGAAATAGCGATTTGGGCCCTCCACGTATACCTATCCACCTTCTTTCCTAAGTTTCAACCGCCCTGTGCCCTCCTCCTAACGCCCGGCAAGTATATTGGCGTCAGCTGCAAAACCACCGTGGCTCTGACTCTTATTCCGCTGCTCTGGACAACAAGTAGATAGATCAGACGACAGAAACGTCTCATTATGGCACTAAATATATAAATGTAAATATGAATGTACGTATGAAAGTAAACATAAGAACCTAGGGAAGACTACCAGCATTTTTAGCTAATGCGTATCTATACCTCCTTCTTTATCAGGAAAGTGGCGCTTCCTATGCCCTAGAATTCGACCCGCTCTCCGGTGTACGTCGTCACCCAACAGCAATCTCCCGTATGTGAAGACCTAGCACCAACCTGCTGCATTAGACTTGTGAATACCCCACGGTATAACGTGTCATATGTCCTCTGGACCTACTGTAGAAACTTGCCATTCGAGTACTTTGTGCTTCCCAGCTGCCTCCTTGCGTAGACCCAGACTCAGTAGCTCCAGTGCACCTCCACGGCCTTATTAACCCCGAACGATAAGATTCATCCGCACACTGATGAGTTGGTAATCAACGACTGGGCCTAATAATGCAGGCGCACTTAATGTTCACGAAGACCGACTTAAAATATCTGACTGCTCACGTCACTAATAATAATAATAATAATAATAATAATAATAATAATAATAATTGTATATTTCGGATGCGCCCGAAGCATGCTAGAATGCGTGATCAGATGATTATAGTGATGCCGGAATGACAATTCACAAAAGGGTGCAACAAGTGCATGCAGAGTATCAGAGAGTGTTACAGTGAACTAAAACCGTATTAATGCCCGGCAAATTTGAAGGTCAAGGTCGAATGATGTCAGTTGGTCTGGAGTACATGCATAAGTGGTATATGAAATAATTAGCACTAGTGGAAATTCGAAAATATTCAAAGGAAATGTTTTTGGTGCGCTACAGAATATGAGAGGCATATGGATAGAAATCTCGTCAAAGCGTTCGGTGAATTATTAACTTTACGAAAGGTATGTCAAGAAGTATAACCATGGAAATATTTCAGTCTGCAAAGATGGTAGTATATAAAGTATATACTAGAGGAATCATATATGTGGCAAACAATTGCGTATTTCTTGGAAGGGATACTACCAGAGTGATGGTGGCAGGGAACCGCCGGAGGAAAACAGGTGAACGTGCGGCAAGTTGTTAACTTAATGTAGGGTTGGCATGAAATTTAAAAGCGGAAGTGGAAGACTAATCAATACTGACCGTGTGGTTACATCCATTATACAGGTGTTCAATTCTGCAAGAGGAAAGGTAAAGTAATCCACACATAAGTGTACGTCAATAGATGAATGCTGTGGCATGTACCATGCAAAAATGACAGATCAATAAAACTGCCCAGGCATATCGCAGGAAGCGGCCGTGGATCAACGAATATAGAAATGAAATGTATCAGCCGTTGCAGATAGTGGTGTGATTTAGAGGCTGCATACGGGGTCAGTTTCGGTAATATAACACGAATGCAACATCTGGGAGATAAAAGCTCACGATAACGGTGATGGTATAGTAAGTAGACGGTGAGTGTCACATTTCTAATGACCAATTTGACAGGTGTAACAAATGATGGGAACGGAGCGGCGGTGCAGCATGGGAAGTGTATCGAAGACGTTCAATCGTGGAGGGAACGCAGTGATCTACAGAGCCCGAACACTCGATGCAACAGCATTGCGGATGCGATCGGATGGACCGATGAAGAGTGCAGGTAGTTACTAATTACTTCGCTGCCCACTGGAGGACTACTGAAAGATATGTCAGCGCCGGACGTTTTTTTTGGTGACCGATGAAGCAATGAACAGTGACAATAAAGGTGCCAGTGTTTGAACAGTATTAGCGGGTTCTAACACGGAACGGGCAGGATGACATATGGGATTAAAATGAGTTGTATGAATGCAGTGAGATCGATTAGTCCAGGTTCAAGAAGTCCGATGGCGGGAATCTTGCGGAAAGCGATCGTGAGACGGGCGAAAATGAAGTTGTGTGTAAATCTCGTTTGTCCTGTCCAGCGAGAGAGGGTCCAAGTTATTCCTGGGAAGCGGAAGGCGACAATCGTCCTTAGGGTGCAGGTTCTGAAAACAAAACAGAGAGGGCTGCAGTCTGGCAATTCTACCAGCTGTGGGTTAGGGGAGAAAGACAGGACACCAATATCATGCCAGTAACAGAAATGGGTGGTCGCGACGTTGAGGTCTGATTTTTTGGATTAAACAACATACGGAAAGCGAAGAAGACCGGTACTAGCGACTAATTCTTGTGAGGCTTAGTGAGAGTCACCAGAAAAGCAAGGAAGCGAGAATAGGCGACACTGGGGGCAAATACTTATGTGTACTTCGACGAATGGTTTATGGAAGACCACATCGATTGTGGCGGTTCGTTCATCAGAACGAGGCCTAGAATCTCGTGTGTTGAAATAGGGTCTCAATGAGTAAATAGTTGAAGCGTGGATGAGACTGGTACCTTGAGGACCATATTGTATATGCTGCTATGTATTTTCTAGCATTAAAAATGATCTTATACCTGGTGGCAGCTAATAAAAGAGGACCTAACCAACTATGGTAAAATCTGACAGCGTGAAAAAAGAATCACCGGAGTAAGGGTGGCCAGTAGGGGGTCGTGGTCAGAAGCGTTGAAAATAGGAAGTGGCTAGACAAACACGTGGAGTGTGCTGTTGACAGTCATGGAGTATATGTTGGACTGCTTTTATTTGCTAACTATAATACAGAATGCTCCTTACCATCCGTTGGTAATAACTGTCTCCTGAACAAAGTTGTTAAGCTTTTGGTTAGTATCCCAGGCCCAGTTCGTAGGCTCGGGTAATAGACATGTAGGGATCATGCATTCGGATCAGTTTTTGGACAGTTAGATGTTTATTTATTTCTTTTTTGAATTATAAAGAGGCCGAAGACATTGACCTAAGTTGAGGTGGGAGTTTGTTCCAGAGGGAAGAATATTTAACAATAAAGAAGTTTGACCGCATCGCAGTCCTGGATACTGGAATCAAGACCATAGAGTTCCTATGTCGTAAAGAATAGTTGGAGGGAGTTCTGACCTGGGGGCTGAATTGCAAGATGTACGTTTTACAATATTGCAAAAGAAAGACAGGTTCATTCGTAGACGGCGCAGCCATAGGGGCTCTAGGTGCAATATTTCACACCTTTCCATATAATTTAAAGGCGAGGAATATCCTGGTAGTTGTTTGGTAAATCTACGTTGTACATTCTCAATTGCAAATCTGTCAATCTGCCGCATGTTAGAAAAGACGACAGTGCAATATTCCAGAAGTGGTCTGACATGAGTTTTAAAAATGCTCAGCGTGCTCTCTGCAAGACTGAAGGTTCTATTATTCAGACCAATTAGCCGTCTAGCTTTAGCAACCTGCACGGCCAAATGTTCGGAGAAATTAAATGTACAAGAATATTGTAATCCTAAGTCCCTTACTTCCGGACTGTTGGGGATGAACTGATCATTAATTTTAAACATTCCCGCGGGAACCTGACACTTATACATAAGGATACAACTTTTGACAGCGGAGAATTTCATCAACCATTGGTTGCTTCATGAGTCTAGCGATAGCAAATCGCTCGTTATGCTAGCAATGGTAGAAGCTAAGGCGCCAGGTTCAAAGGTGTACATGATTTTTATGTCGTCTGCAAAAAGGAACGCAGCCCCGTGTGTGATGACGTTAAAAATGTCATTAACATATATAAGAAAAAGTAAGGGACCTAGTACACTACCCTGAATAACTCCACGAGTAACTGGTTGAGGTGATGATAAACTGACATCAACGTCCACCACCTGCTTTCGGGATGTTAGATATGATGAAAACCAACTCAAGATCGGGTCAACAATTCCGTAGGTTTTCATCTTCGCCATGAGCCTATTATGGGATACTCGATCGAAAGCTTTAGTCATGTCAAGGAGGATTACGATCACTGATTTACCACGGTTAGTGGCCGTAGTTATTAGGTTAAGGAAGTCACACATACAGGTGGCGCAGGATCTTTTTTGAAGAAAACCGTGCTGTCCAGTGTTAATGAGGTTATTGGTTAGTAAATGAGTTTTCAGCTTATTTTTTATCAGTCTTTCCATAATTCGGGAAACTATAGGGGTGTGGTTCACTGGTCGATAGTTGGTTAGGTCCTGGCGTGAACCTTTCTTAGGAATTGGGATAATAACTGATGTTTTCCAATGGGAGGGGAAAACGCTACTGCTCATAGATAAATTAAAAACCTTTGATAGCAAGAATGGGATATCAGTGCCACCTAGACTAAAAGTAGCCGGTGGTATGGCATCTGGCCCGGGGTGGTATGACCGCCTAATTTTAATTAGCTGTACTGTTAAGTTGTTCGGGTGAAATGTAACCGCTGAGAACTGTGCAGCGGCTCAACGTGATATAGGCATGGGGAGTCATCGGTCGTTAGAGACGAAGCAAAATAGGCACCGAATGCCTCGGAGATCTCTTGGGAGTTCGTTATATAATTGTTGTTATATATAATGGATGAGATAGGAGAACTGCACTAGCTGTTTCTCAACTTCATCAGCTTAGATAAAGCTTCGGACCTCTTGGGGTGACTCAGCGCCCTTAATTCCTGTTTTTTACAGCGGGACATTTCAATCAATTTCATAGAATTAGATAAACGGTTCATTTCCAAGAACAACGAAAAGTCTCTCGACCTAAGGAATTTGCGTTGTAGCATAGAAAGCTTCTGCTTTAATCGACAAAAACTGTTTGGTTTATCTCGTCCAGGTAGACCTTGGGTTGGGGTGATTACGTCAAAACATGCATTTAGTGTGGAGTAAAGATGATCCACCACGGTATGCAGGTCATCAGATAAAAAGAAAGTATCCCAGTTCTGCGAGCGAATCAGTGAGGGTAATTGATTCCAGCTAGCTTGGTGGAACGGTCTTTTAACGGTTGGTTTGTGAATGGTTCGTGCTGGCACTGAAAACTCACACTTTACCGGCAAGTGGTCACAACCTGGGATGTTGTTCACGATAGATGTGTGCACGCGAGATAAGCCTACCGTAAAAATGAGATCAAGGATGCTACTGCCTCTAGTTGGGCACATCACATGTTGAGTCCATCCTCCTAAACGAATGCTGGTCAAGAAGTGTAGTAAGTGATGTGGGGCTTTCAAAGTGGACCAACGTATGCCTGGTGCGGTAAAGTCGCCGGCCACCAGTTTTGGGCCGGGTATGTCCGCAACAACGTTTAACGCCTCTATGATAGGCAGAAAGTCGTTTTGACTAGTATTCGGGGGGCGGTAGATGCAACTAACAATGAAGTCAGAACATCCTGTAGTGACCTGTAGCCAAACTGAATCCGGCAAGTTATCGAGTATGGGGTGCTGAAATATTTTCGCTCGCATGTTTTGTCTTATATATATAAGACAGCCTCCCCCTCGCTGAGTGAGTCTATTTTTCCTGAAAGCGTTGTATCCGGTGATAGCGATATCCTCGTCTGGAGTGTTGTCTGTCAACCAGGTTTCGGTAGTTAAAATAAGGTCGTAATCAGACGTGAGCAGTAATATACGCAGCATTCGCATCTTATTCACTATTGAGCGTGCGTTCAGCATAAACTAAGGCCACTGTGCCTCATTTGCAACCTCCATACCTCTGTGTTATCACTCTCACACCAACCCTCAGCTAGAACACCTTCCAAGCTGCAACTCTTTTTTCGATTTTGGAACCACTCGGTTATCATGTTGCCTAGCTGCGACATGTCGTGCAGACAGCTTATCTTCGTCTCTGACCGTCTAAAACCGCGCCCATGGCTGGCTGCTGCGAATACGATCTGGTTGTCAGGTGTCACCCACACGACGTCCTGATTCTGCCGCATATGCCCTACTGATGCTTACTGGGGACATCTTAGTACGAGACCCTCTCGATGTTGAAGCCTTTTAAACCACCATGCAAGAGTTCCCGGGTAAATAATGGACGGTCAAGATTCGGTGGTGCCTCCTCCCTTCCCACGACAAAAGCGTGATTACAAACCGCAGCCAATCCTCGCAAAAACACCCACCACATACGTAGAATGGCCGCAGTAAACTCAACAATATAATACATTTGCCATTTTATCAGCGTAATTTGGCCCATTGCAAAGGTTTTACTCATCTCTTTTGCCTTATTTTGCTCCTCGTGGACAGGGTATTCCGTTTTCTGATTACTCCTTCATGGAACTCTATCCTTCTGCCACCAGCCGTGAATTCCCGACGTAAGATGACACTTACTACTTCTCATGAAAATTATCTCACCTTTTCTGGGAGTACTACCCTTCATATATACAAATCTATGAAAGTTGGCACTCATCCGCGCACCTTCACGAAGTTTATACCCATCTCCTGGCCTCATCACCAATTACCCTCTTAGGCAAACTCGAGTATACGTCATTGACAAATTTCTTGCATCAACCTTATGAATGTTGTATCTTCTGTTTCCCAAGACAGTGTCCGCCCGCCGAATCCTCGCTATTACTCGGGTTACTCGAAATCTAACCATATTTATCGTGTATTCCGTCGCCACTTTGCCTCATTTGTACTCTCTCTACCCTCATCCCCCTCTCGCTGTGGTGTGCGACTCTCACCTTGAAACTTGTGATTTTTCATCCCCCTGAGTGATACTGTAAACTCTGATCATGCTTTCTTGCGTGCCTGTCGACCGCGGTCGAGAATTATACCATCACTTTTATTACTATTGTTTGGCCAGAAATTCAGGGTTGCTCGTAATCTAATAGAGGGCGCGATGTTGGTGGCCAAGCAAGCAAAGGGCGATGTCTATGCAATGGCCGATCCCGCAATGAAGATGCAAAACTGCTCGAAAGCCGTCGATCACTTAGGACACAGGGCTAATCTCGACGCAATACACACATTGGAGGGTATAGTCCGCTGCCTCTCCTCCAAGCTACACGGTCGTCGGGCGGAAGAAACAGAACCCATGAGCAGAGGTGACTGTTAGGCCGACTTCGAGGGCCTGACCGAATACTTAGACAGGCAAGCCAGGATAGCTGACATTGGATTTGGTCGACTCATCCGCGGTAGCAAACAGGAAGATGGACCCCACAACGGCCAAGCTCAAAACGCTGCACGGGAGCACTAAAAACGCTAGCCGTGGACGAATTCACACGCCATTTTACGCGAGGCTATAGTCCATCCAAGCTTCAGGTCCTGAGACGCCAGTCATGGGTCACTGGAATGTTCGAAATTCATCAAAGCCACAGTAAACAAAAGTCGGGGAACGGCCGGGACGACAAGGTCGTGTTTTGTTCGCCCTAACACCTCCCATCGGGCGGCAGCTTTCCGACCAAGAACCAGATGTGGTCATGAAGATTGTCCGGGCAGACACCGCTGATTACTGCACCAGGTGAAGGAAGGTACGCCAGATTCAAACACAAAGCCCAATGTGATTTGCTCAACGCCGCGGTCTGCCAATAGACCAATGCGCCTAAGGGCGGTTGCCGTAGGGGTGATGACCCCAAATGGGGCGGCCAAAGCGTTGGATTTCGTGGACAGTGGATCAGACACTACCCTGGTGAAAAAGCGGTTTGCCGATAAACACCGGCTCGCTAAAAGCACGACGTCGTTAGCGGTGAATACGGTGGGCAGAATGCAAGTAATAATTGCAAGTCGGTTGAGGTTGCAGCTCGTGCTCGGGATATGGCACCTGCCTCATCACCCGGTTCTTCATCCCGAGAAACCCGAGAATTTGCGGGTGGTCTTCGATTGTGCAGCCAGGTTCCGATGCAAGTCGTTGGATGATCGTCTGCTACACGGACCCGACTGGACCACGCTGTTGGTTGAAGTCTTGTGCCGTTTCAGAGCAGGCAAATTGGTCTTGCCAGCCGACATCAGAGAAATACTTCTCCAAGTAAAAGTACCGGTAGATGAGCGAGATGTGTTGCTATCCCTATGGTGGGAAGAGAAAAACCTGAACAAATTGGTGATAGAATATAGAATGACAACCCACCCACTTGGAGCGATACCATCACCGTTTTGTGCGAACCACGCCTCACGAGAAACCGCGAACAAACATGAAGCTCTGGTCCACCGGTCGGTAGTAGACAGCGTCGCAGAAATTTCTACGTCGACGACTACTTTGAGTCTTTCGATGACGTTGACTCAGCCCTAGAGCAATTTAGTTGCCCAACAAGAATGCTAGAGAGGAGCGATTCCCATCCCACAAAATGGATGTCAAACGCGTCGGAAGTGCTCAAATCTATTCCGCACCACGGGAGGGCCGAAAGGGTTCGAGATCCGGACGGGTCTCCACTCCCCACCGAAAGCACACTAGGAGTACAATGGAACGCGGAAACGGACGACTTCGTTTTCGAGGTGAATGTTCCCGACCAACCAGCAGCTCGTCGTGGTTTACTGGCAGCTGTCTCTAGCTTGCCCGATCCGCTCGATTTCATCTCTCCCTGGTTGTTACCCAGAAAGACCATGTTGCAGAGGCTCTGTCATGAGGAGGTCGATTAGGACCATCCGCTGGACCGGGAATACCGGCCGAAATGGAAGAATTCCTGATCACTTTCAAGAAAATAGGGAACATACGGATTTCGTGGCGTCCGCCCCGGTCACACACCACAGATGGGGAGCTGTACGCCTTTTCTGACGCGTCCGAAGTCCAGCGCGGAGCCGCGGTGTATGGGCCATGGTGCATGGGACATGGACAATACGCCACGACGATCCTGTTCGCCAAAGACCGCGGTGCTCCACTGAAATCGGTTTCGACCCCGCTCCTCGAGCTCAGTGCAGCCGTGTTAGCAGTAAGGGCAGTACAAGCAGTGAAGAGATGTTTCGAGTTCTATAGTTGTTCAGCTTGGTTTTGGACGGACTTGACAATGGTGCTGCATTACGATAACAACGTCAGAATCGTTTTATTACTTTAATTTCTAACCGGCTCACGATCATCCACGACGAAACTGACATGAATCAGTGGAAACATGTCAAGACTGGCGATAACCAAGCCGATCTGTGCTTCCGAGGTGCGACCAACTTCCGGCAACTGGACACGTGGGCGGGAGGGCAGAATTCCTGCACATGCCTCAACGGGACTGGCCCGTTTGCAAACTCAGGCCCCTTATGGAATGGGAACTGGAGATCGAATGCGCGGCGATGATGGTGAAAATCACCGAATCAGCATTTTTTGCCACGGTTGGTCGGATTTTCCTCTTGGATGAAGACGTTCCTACTACTAGTGTGGTTGGCTAGGTTTAGGAGACATTCGTTGGTCATAAAAGAGATCCATCCATACAGCCGTGTACAGGTGGGTCCAATAAACTCTAACGAATCACAATCCGCAGAGTACGATCTACTCAGGTGATACAACGTGAGGTTTTCCCCCGAGAACTCGAGAGTGCAGGAGGAACGGGACCAATTGAAGAAAGGATATCACCTTCAAAAATCAACTAGCAGCCTCTAAATTCGGAACTCGGTAATAAATTACTGCGAGTAGGCGGTAGACTGATCAACTCCCACCTGAGTTTTGATACCAAATACCCCATACTGACTTGCTCGAACCCCTGTGGTTCAAGTGCTTGAAATGCTGGAAATTCGATGCTGCTGCTTCCTGGACGTGCGTGAAGTCCTGTACAGTACACCTGGAAGTTGCACTTTTAAGGGCCGCAGACTCCTCCCTACTGGCCCTTCAAATCTTTATCAGTCGAAGAAGCATACTAGCAGATATTCGGTATGACTTACGGGGCAAATTTGGAGGGTGCACAACGGGTCCTCCAACGTTGGCACCGAAGCTTAAACCGAGAATAGCTGCAGAACCAAATGGTGGCTTGCGGTGTACGATAACGCTTGGAAACCTCACGGACCAGTCACAGCGGCGGCGTGTGGGTGCGCTTGATTGGGTCCACTAGACGAATATTGCAGTGGATGACTGAACAACAGCCGCTCAACGACGGGACGTCGGGATTCGTGATGACAGAGGTCGAAAGGGTCCTGGACAACCATCCCCTAGTTACAGTGTCTGCCAGCGACCATACCAATCTGACACTTACACCGAAAGACCTATTGACTTTGAGGTCGAACGTTGTTTTCCAAGGGCCAACAAACCTCCGTGGTAGTGACTTACACTTACGGAAGCAATCGAACCATTTGGCCAGGTTTTATTGGAAGCGAGGGCTGCGGGAATACTCACCGTTCCCGCAAACTCGACAGACCCGGTTAACCAAAGCAAGACTATTCAGGGTTGACGTTGTAGTGCTGACCTTAGAAGAGCGCGCTCATTTAAGCACCCGGTTTTGAGTGTTTTCATGGAAATTATCAGCATCGCCGACGAACTGATGTGAACCGCCAAGGTGAGGGCCGCCAAGGGAAGGCTGGCACACGAAGTGCGCAGTACAGTTCGCCTAGTGGGTGAAGACGGACAAGCCGACGCCACAGAATCTCGGCAGATCACTGAACCCCCCGAATGCCCGACCATTTTGTGTCAGCCGTGGGGTAGTTCTACGAACCATGATTATTGGTTTTGATATCCGAGATCTACACCTCCGACAGGACGTGCCATAGTGCTCACTACTTCTCGTAAGTCACTGACATTGATGAAGACTTCTGCCGTGTGTGGTAGTAGTTATGACTTACTCACAGACCGAAAATACACCCACACTCACAATTACCAGCAAGCACGTGAAACAACTTTCTGGTCCATACCCTCAAAACGACATGACTTTGGTTAACGATTCCCATTCCGTTATTGATTTCGATGAGGGCTACTGTATACATGATCACATGCGTGCAAGCACACATACGAATTCATTCACGACGGCTCTGTCGAAGAAGGCACGTCGGCTTCGGAACCCGCACGTCTTTTTTCAGGCCTGCAGTCGAGCGGCTATTCGCGTGAACAATGGAGAGGAACACCTCTTCCGCGTGGCCACCGGATCAAGAGCGAGCGTCAGTATGTGAGTAGAGTGGAGAAGTCAGCCGTAGTTATTACGCTGGCAGACAGCAGAGTCGAAGTAGGTAGGGAGATTCAGTACCGGTATTACAAACCTCTGATTCCGCTAGGATTCGAAAGGATTTTGTTGAGCGGTTAAAGGTCGGTTGCAGAAAATCCTTGAAAGACATTATGATTTTGTGTTTTTGTGATGCCATTCGCTCACATACACAGTTCTCGTGTTCCCGTAAACTTTATGTTTTGATGGAAAAACCTTTGTCTGTTTGCATCCAACGCACCGCTCCATCATACCCTATTTTGGACCTGCGCAAAGCACGTGCTTGTCTCGCACGCTGCAATTTGGTTTATGTTTTCTGATTCCGTGTGATGGTATAATTGACGTTCGTGTACAATTTATATCATTGTTCGTTTATCGTTCTAGTAATGTAGAACTTGCGCAGTAATCGTGTTTTGGTTTTGGGATTTATTCGAGTTCTGCTACGTTTTTCTCAAAAGCATGTTACAAGCTGCGACCACAAGATAGTAGCAGGTGGTGTTCCATTCCATCTAGGTCTATCAGGCTATCTGACCCGAGTCAGAAATCTTCTCCGATTAAGTTGTAACCTCTCGCTTAGCCTCATCCGCAACCAAGGCTGAAGCAGTTTCCTTCAAGCGGCCGACCACAAACAAGCGGCGGACTTTTTATTGGCATGGGAAACTGTCTTCCGAAGCGCAATTCCACTGTCCAGCCATCTTCTCTCGGAAAATGACAACAGACGGAAATTAGTCATTATCTACCTCGAACTGTCAAGGGCCGTGAATCGTGTTCCCCACCTCCGTCCCATTGCTTAACTGCGTTCCCTTGGCAATACTGACCCACCTCTTTCTTGGTTGTTATTCTTCTTCGCTTATCTACCTCAAGCTGTCCTCCCCAGTGGCCGTACCTCTAACCCGAGACCCGTAAAACGTATCGTTACACGGAGCAGTGTACTGAGCGAACTTTGCTTTTTATTGTTTATCCGTGACATGATGGATACATTGCACACCTTTCTTATTTGTGGATGATGTGAAGATGGTCTACTTCTTCAAAACCACTGACTCTACATCAACACCTAGCACCACCGAACTTCCTGCACTCGACCACTGGAGTCACTCTTGGATGATTACATTTTCCACCGATAAGTGTTAGGTCCTGACCTACAAATTCCAGTTGGCTCGTGGATCCTCAAATCTTTGAGGGGCTTTGACTGCCTGTCGACGTACCATTCGTGATCTCGGCCTCGACCACTGTAGCTCCCCTCACTCTTCTGAGCACTCCGCAATCCAGACAGCCAAGGCTAGGGGAAACACGGCTTTTCTTTCCCACAATTTTCCTTTCCGGGACAGTATTATTAGCGTATGCAAACCTCTATCAGGCTTCTGCTTAAATTTAGCCCAATGATCGTTTCCCACCCATAAAATCTCTCCCGTCTGTGATGGGAAGCATATAAAGGCTCTTCGACAAACGCTTACCTGGTTGGTCTACACGATTATTCTACAGAGTACGGTGCCCATATCTGAATCGAGACCAACTCTGGCTCCTCTGCTTGAGGCCGAACTTAGTCTTCCAGCATAACTTGCTCCATAATCAGTCTTTTCCCTCTGATTCACTACTTTTCTTCTGTGAAATCTCCTACTCGGTTTGGGATGGGTCTCTGAATATTCCCTTTACCATGGCCAAATCAGTCATACGGTAAAGCTTATTTCCTCTCGTCCACTGTACTTTCTGGAATAAGTTGCCCATCGTCATTAGCGGTTCTCAGTCTAAGTCCCAATTTATCTTGGAACTCACTCCATATCTCAGCGTTATCCGCGCACTTCAATTATACAATAAAACTATACCTGAGAATAAAGCATACGAGAGTGGCCTCACTTTCTAAGTCCAGCCTGCTCCCTCAGAAATCCAAGAGTCTCATATCTCTGACAGAATTCCCGATGCTCTGTTAGTCATGGCAATTCTAGTGCTTTGTAAATGGAATTCCGACTCTTTCACTTTCCTACACCATCCCTCTCTTTCTCCAGTAGTCTCCAGCATACTTATGGCCTGTCCATCCCTTAATCTACTGCCGGAGCACACTCCGATTACGTTTCTGTGTTTCCTTTCCCTTTTCCACTTCTCCGCTTAGGCGCTTAGGCGCTTTTTGCCCACATTGTTGGTTGGCGGTCTTGGAACTGTTTTGGGTCACTTCCATGGTAGATGCACCTGGATAACACCGCTGTATGGTCATCTCAAAATCGCCGCTCGCAATAGCTCTCCCCACGAAACCCCTAGCAACTTGGCCACCAAAATTCTGAACACATACCTCCGCTGTTGAACGACGCCCCTATGCAAAATAATCAGTGACTATCTGCCCAACCCCAACTGTGCGAGGCTCGTTGGGATCCACCGCTTGGGCCGACGGGCGTCGTGCGTGCAGTACTTCTACGACGATGTGCTGGTGCAACCAGTCTTGTGGACCATATATCCCGTGTTTTTTCATTGAACATTTTTCGGGTCGGTGTCCAGCCCTCAGCTCCATCCATTAGCACCGATGGCAGACTTCACACTCCAATCGTAGCTGCCCTGCCACGTCCAAAGTGGCTGTTTGTGGATTGCGCGCTTCCTTTTAAACCGTTATTTTATTTGGGGCCCACCTCACAACTTATTTTAAATGCTTCAACCACTTCCCCTTTTCGCAGCACTCCATCTGTATGCACACCAAACCACTTTGTCATTATCGCCCCAGTTGTCGATGCACCACTGTGCGAGCAGCTGCCAATTTTCCTGTTTTTTGTTGTTCCTCATCACCAGCTCTGTCCTCACCCACCCTCAATCCTCAAGTTAGAACTCACAGTTCCATCTTTGCGTCTTTTACGGCATCATTTGTAATTAATTCATCACCACCGCGTATTCCCTGCACGGCTCCGAAAATTCCTTTTGATTCCTCCATCATCCAATGCTTCGACTGGCGTCTCTGGGATCGTTCCGTTAGTGCAGCTGCCTGCAGACATACAGCTCTCCAGCTCCATAGTCCCAAATCCGATACGCATATATTTCTCGTGCTCACCGTACCACCTTAGGTTTTCTTGTCTTGATACCTACTTTTTCCCTCGGATTTCATCTTGTTTGGCCTGTAGTGCAACGATCTCATTGGTTGACTCTTACTTGTTTCTCTTCAACCAGCTTTCTCTCCCCTTGTTCTGTATATCATCCGCCCTCGGGCATCTTTTCTGTGACCTTCAGGTTGCTCTGTTTTTTCGTGTTCTATCTGCTGTAAAGAAAACAAATTAGGTCCTGAATTTTACGTACAGTTTCCAACCGTATGGCCTGCACTTGCTTGTTCTCTTTGACCTTCTATATCCCCTATTTGCCCTCAATTTGTTCTACTTTACAGCTACTGTCTCCGTGCATCGAAGTCAACCCTAATTCCTAGTCCGTTTTCTCAGCTCATAGTCTTCACCATATTTGCCACATAGTAACCATATCTGCTCTGCGGTTTCCTAGCCGCTCCCACCCCTTTATCCTGTTGCCCCATAATATACATCCATCTTCCGACCCTTTTCTCATTTTTGACCATCGCATTGCGCACCAGCGTTAAAGAACTTATTTGATCTCTTTTCACCTGTTTTTCCGATCACTTCCATCATCTTTCATATTTTGCAAGCTTTTTACCACACCCAAGCTCATCCGTGTGCGTCCAGAGTTGTTTTTTATTCTCCGTCATGAAGAAAACCATGTATCATGATCTTCGTGAGCGATTCTTAACCATCTGGTCAAATGTTCCCAGTCTCTGTTAATCACAGCTATTCCAGTGTTCTAGCACTTCACTGCTGTGCACTCCAGCTTATCCTCCTCTGTTAATCCTCATTCCCCCAGGCTATACGGAGCACATCAGCTCTACTTTCTTCTTCCGCCATTTCCTTCGTTATTATTCCTCTCATTCTCTTGATATGCATCCGGTCTGAAAATATTCATACCTCACGGCACTCCTATACCAATCATCCAAAACATTCTTTCTAACCAACCCGCCTTCCGCGACCCGCATTAGTTGCTCAGTGTTTTGCGTTGAGTTTTGTAACCCTTTTTCGACTATTTATTGCGGTTAAGCATGGCTCCACTGTTGTTTATTCCTTTTCCGTATGTATCAATTTGTTCTTTTTCATCTTCCGTCGACGCAGTTGTTCCAAGGGAACTTCACTGCCTGTCAGGTAAAACTTCCAGCGGTCAGCTACCTCAGCTTGCATCAGTCAGATCCTGCCATATGAACCTACACTCCAAATTTGCTAGGCATCTATCTGAATTCCTCAGCGGATCTATCTAAATTACCTCAGATGTTCCTCAGGGATCTTAAATTTATCTCACGTTTATTTCCTTTGCGTTAATTTGTCTTTCGCGAGTAGCACAATTTTCTACATTATCACGTCATGCCCTTCAATGTTATAGTCGATAACACTTGATGGTATATGAGGCATGCTTCAGGACTCCTCAAAAAAAACCCTTCTCCGACATTTTCATTGAAAAGCTCAATTTTACTACATGGTTTTCATTTTAACTGCGATGGTGATTGGATTCGCTCTGCATAGTTCTGGTTTCACAGTTTCCCCCATTTTCTAGCCGTCTTTGGAGTATACGCAAGTGCGAATGATGTTTAGGATTCATCGGTACGAGTAGTTCTTTTACTTTCACATAACATAACCTTATTTTTTAAGAAACTCGGATGCTTGCAATACACACCTGCTTGTTTTTCGACAAAACTCGGCAACTCTGAACCTGGTTTTGATGAACTTGACACGGCTTTCATGGGCTTGTTGCACTGAACGTCGGCTCTTAATGTGAGTCAGTGGGCATCATATTTGAGGTTTTCATGATGTGCATTCGCTAACACCATAGTCTAGTACCGTAGAACATTCGAAAAGACACTGTTCGGACTTCGGGATTCGTCCAGTCTGGCTTCCAGTTTCTCAAATTACTATTCTTGTGGATCGCAGTAGGAGCTCGTTCGAGAAGGCAAAACAGTGAACGTATATCTACCCGCAAGATGCTTGCGAGATAAACGAAATATACTTGTGCCAACTAAGAGCAATTTTGGGAACACCGGAGCGAGCAGCGACCGCATCGGACTTTCTAATTTGCCAGGAGGTAAGGGCATTTATTCGCGCCACCGATCACTGCCCGTTTGTGGGATCAAGTTAAAATTTCTCCTTTCTGGTAATGATAACCAAGTGGATAAAAACCAGTGCATCAAAACCAGTAAAGTGGGTAACTCGGAAACCTTGAAACAGTGCTCGAGAAGTAAGGCTACAAACGACGTCATCTGGTAAAAGGTTATACCGATAACTTTGAAGAACACAGAGGAGGGACATTGAAAAAGCATAATTAGTTTTTCGAGAGAATTAACCCTCCGAAAAATAAGCTCACCCTGTGACTGATTAGGATAACTCGAGCTGGGCAAAATAATGTTTATTTTTTGCTGGACAATACGAAATCCTTCATCGCCGGGAGAAATGCGACATATAATATTGTGTAGTGAGTCAAAACAATGGCATTCAGTTCTTCTCAGTTTACTTAAGATAAGACAGGGGGCGGCCACAGCTAACTGAGCGTCCACAATTACTCGACAACAGGCACACAAGCCATGCGCCCAAAATCTCACAGTGCGCTTCCTCGACCTCCCGCTAAAAAATAGGGAAGCGTTAAACCCTATCACGTGTCAGCTGACAGAGACGGTAGGATTTCGAGGCGTACCCTGAGGCGGAGCTTAAAAGTACACCTCAGAATGATCATTATAGTACCTGCAAAATCCACAACGAGTAAAATTATCTCATTTGCTTCCACGTGGGTACACTAAGAGTCTGAAAACATTTAGGCAAATTGGGATAGTATACGGCAAAGAGTGTTATAGGGTTCGGAGCAAGGTGAGCCGCAGACGAAATTCTTAGGATGAGGGGGGATGCAATCTTGTAGAAATTGACGGGCTGCACTGAACAGTGGAGGAGCCGCGTCAATTCGGGAGTGAACGGAGATCAGAAGCGCATATTTTGGCAGTTCGTTGTTTCACCAAAGTATAGTCAGACTGGATAAGACGGTGGAAAATGACAGTAAGTTAATAAACTTGGCTTCCTATGGTAACATTGGTGATGCGACAAAAGAAAACAAGACCGATACAGAGAAGCGAATACGTGAAATCCACTGTGCTCCGACTGGAGTGGCAGCGGCATACCAAAATTACATTTAAATAATAGCAATTTATCATCATGCTATAAGCGTTGCAAAGTTTGCTTGATCCCTCCGTCTTCAATTCTGTGCTGAAAAGAGGGACTACACCAGGGAGATAATCGCTTCGAAAACAATGAGAGGTGAGAACGTAGGATGGAGCCAAACTTCTGACTGACAAGAGTACTCTCTCAGGCTACGTTCAGTGCTCACGCTAGAAAGCACTACAGCCGGTTTTACTATATATATCCGTCGATATCCAGCAAGTGACCCCAGTCCATTTGAGAAGCTTTTATTTTTTACGGTTTTATGGCAGCCAGATATTTGGCTACTTTTGATGGGCAACCCGAGCTCCCATGCCCGGCTTAAACTTGGAAAGCACGTCACAAGCACCGGAGGAAGCAGGTTAACCACACCGGTCATTCGGTGGCATTTCTGTTGCCCGAAGACGTGAGTAGCATTCGACGGCACAGGCGTGCTGGGGAGACAAAAGAGGAGAATTTTCTTCTCACTTTTTTATGCCAACATCGTCGTTTGTGATGTTGATGCCCCCTCATACATGTTAAACCCTGTGTACGGAGACATTCGCAACTGGGGAAGCTCACAGATATGCAGGGTAAACACTCCCCCCATACGTGACCCAAGAGAGCCACGATGACCCATGTGAAGGAGCAAGTCAAGCCTACCACAACCTGAGATCATTCAGTGGGGTTCACGTTAGCCGAAAGACCAGTTCGTACAGGGCTGAAGCATGAAGCGCAGATCGCAAGCAGCAAAAGTCAAGCTGATGTGACAGCCAAGCCAGAAGGTTATTCCGGATTTTTTTTAGGGGCAGGATTAAAAGTGGAGACAATTTTCGGGGGCGGTGTGAATGTTAAATCGTTGTTGCTTGGGAGTAGTGCAGAGTTCTCAGCATGATGTTCATTGATAATACACTGGAACCGGCTCGAGGAATCTGAAAAAAATATGCTCTCTGGAAGTTTGTTACTGATCTCGCCATGTACAAGAATGAATACGGCTCTAACGGACAGCCTGACTCGAGAGGCGAGCTAATATAAGCCTCTGTGTCTGAGCGGATTAAGGTGTAAAACACGAGGATCAGTGATCTTCCGCTGCGGAATAGCACGTGGTAAACCAGAAAAGGCAAAAATGGAAGAGGAGCTCCTACAGCCGAGTCTTATTAAGTGTAATGACACGCACCAATGCTTACTTTAGTCGAGAAAATCACGGCGGCTCGCCCCCTCGCCAATGCGGCGGCAGTTTTTGATGGAGGCTACCTAAAGGGGAGGGTGTACTTGGCGGAGCAAGAGCCCGCATAAGAAGACAAGTTTAATTTTAGGCGAAGTATCCATATCTGGTCGACCTGAAAGACTTCGCACCTCAGTCGATGTGTAAGGGTGGCAGATGTATCCACCAGTCCTCCGGTGGGGACCGTTGGATATTTTCTGCGGTGATAATAATGAGGCTTGAAGTATAAGAAGCTATAAAAGGGCGCCATTCCAGAAATTGTCCAACCTGGGTAACGGAAAAAAGCAGGCGGCTCTGTTTGAATTTGAGACATTGGGGTATGGGGCCCATAATATGCTTGGTTCTAGTGCAGCTCTAGGTCTAAAAAAGAGAGGTTACCGGGAAACGGGAAATTACTGTTGGTTAAAGTATTAGCGGCAATGTGGAACCTATAACGCAGTGTGGCGCCCTTCCAGGGGAAACTTTCTTATGCCAAGAGAATCACCAATGGCTAAAGGAGTTCAAAGCGTTTGTGTTTACCCAGGAGATGGGTGGGTTTGGCACGTCAAGCCCACGGCAGTGGAATGTTCTCGGCAGAAGAAAACGCAGCATCGGTCACCGTAAGAAACAGCACGACGGCCGATTCACCCCTGTCAACAGAAGTGGCAAGGGAAAACCTTATGACACGAGGTACGCGAGCTCACCTTAATGAGTCCACGTTGACTGCCGTACAGCGGATTGTCTGAGGTCAGGAATTCCGAAATTTGGAATCCAGTTAAGCGTTTTTTGAGTTTGCACTTATTTGGTTTGCGGTCCAATGGCCGACACCTGTCCTTTTCGCGGACAGTTTTCTAAAACACGATACAACCACCAAGTTACTCCACAAAATAAAAATGGCTCTGTTCTTCATGGATAGCGCAAAAATTGCTCGGAAAAGTAGGCCCATATCCTGGTCGGGTCCGGCAAAAGTTTAGTTTTTGCAGGCTATTGTGCCGATGTTACAAGCGGTAGAATTAAAGATGGAATTTCTAGCGGTGTTGAGAAGTAAAATAGAGGAGAATGAGCGTAAGCTCAAGTGATCAAGAAAGAGAATAAGTAAAATTTTAATGGTTTTGCGATTACTGCAGTTGTTTCAACAGTGGGCGAGCCAAAATCGAATAATATAAGGATGTCTCCAGAAGAGAGATAAGAAGGTTGTCCAAGCTGCCCTACCATTCTCCCTGATTTTTGTGATCGTTTAAAGTTTGGGCTGCTAGATTAAAGAGGTAATGACACTTTTAGATACGAAAAGTGCCTTAGGGGTGCTGTACGTGCATGATGAACGAGAAGCCACGTGGCACTGAGTATTTACGCTGCATATCAAGAATCTTACGTTTGATATGGGCTATACGGATCTTTCTTCGAAAGGCCCTCGTTGGAAGGACTACCAGGCTTAGTTAGTCGTGCAAAAAGGTTTTCATACAGAGTGCGCTGGTGTTTCAGGGATGGGCTATGGAGAGAAGTTTTCCTGGTTGAGGAATGGAATGACACCTGAACCAAGTGACCAACTTGCCCAAGGGATGAACATGTTACACGATGGAAATTTTGAATTCGCGAGTGGTAATTTTGTGCCTTCTACCCGAAAACTAACCCAGGACCTCAGTATACCATGGATGGGGAGGTTCAGAACATCCAGTCCTCTGGTGGAAGTAGTAAAATGTTTGCTTCGTTGTCAAAGGGGATAAGGGGAAAAAGAGTCAAGGGGCAAAATAGGACCAGAGAGTAAAGGCTAATATGTTTTGAGGACACCGGAGTAACCTGCAATGATATGTGCACTGCAGATATTGTAGAACTCCACGTCGAAGAATTCGATGATTGGACCGAGGTCAAGCTAGTCTCGACCCAGAGAGGCGGTAGATACGGCCAACTAGTACGCTTTGTGGATCAAGCCGGAGAAATAACCATGCAGATTTGCAATTGCTAACAAGTAGAGTGCGGCCGATGAGTGTCTGAGAAATTTTGCCTGAAGTATACCTAGCAACCCTTGCCGAGTTTGGCTTGTCGAGGGCTTAAGAGTATGTTCAATCCGTCAATGGAAGCAAGCTCGAGTGAGGTGTTCAGTGAGCCACTTTTCGATTACCACTAAAACATCTGGCTTCATTAGGGCGGCTCGAGATCCCATGGAGTCAATCTTACTGTCAAGTGAGCGGGCATTTACGAAGAGCAGCTAGTATGGGCTGGTGTTTGGATATGTGGCCACGCTGGTGGTAGAATAAAATGATGTGGATTTGTGGAGTGTGCGGGTTTTTCCACATGGCGGCCTTAGTAATGGTATTGTGTAGTTTTCCTTCGTCCCACATTCACGCAGCTATCCCAGGAGATGTAAGAATGTTGCCCATAGCCATTGGAGGATGTGTTAGGATTATTTTGGATAAAAGTGATAGGAACCAGTGAACTTTGGCCATTGGCGTGCTGAATGTGTGCATTGATGAAGGTGTAAACGACTGACAAGATGCTGATTCTGGAAAGTCTTGCACTAAGGCAGACATGACGGAGACGTTTTGGGATCGGATGCCACGGTGAAGGGAATCCAAACTATTGAAGTTGATGGAAGTGTTCTGTGATTGGTAGAGTTGCGTGGTATAGGAAATTGGGGAAAAAACCATAAAGTTCGAAAAGGCGGTGAAATAAGGCGAGTGGTATCGTGGAGGCGTGGAAAGGTTAGGGGATAATACGCTAGACAGTGTCGGGGACGAAGAAAATGTGCTCAGAGTGTTACGGGGTCCAACCGCATAAAAGCGAGCGGAGCTAGACTTTTGCTGGGGGTAAACAGGGTTTGAAAAATATGTAGTTCTGGAGAAAAAATTATGGGCACCTGTATTTGTGGCAGCCTATCAAGGCATCTTATCGAACGTATTTTTTGCGTGACTATCTTAGTGTGACCCAGTGATACAGAAAGGTTGCTGCCTTTTATGCTGGGTGTCGAAGACTTCCGTAGGGGTAGAAGGAGAATGGACAGGTTTTGGTTATAACGTCGGAGCCGATGGATGACAGTAGATGCTGAAGAAAACAAGTATCAAATATGTTGCAGTCTGCCATTATGCAGATGACTAGAGCAACTGTGCCAGAGACATCGTAATTCCAGTGACTTGATCGAGAGCTTTGTTTTCTGATTCAACCTGGCCTACCTGTTGTAGTAGGTTGATAAACTGTCTATGCTTATCGTGCTGGAGGCCAATCTATGGAATGCAACCTGGAGTAATGTGTATGAAACGTACGACTACGCGTGGTATGATATCGCTGGCCTGTCCCCTTCTTTCAGAGCTGCGCATATTAATGAAAAGAATCAGAAAGTTTACCTCTTCTGTCGGAGGTTTTGGAAGAAACACAAGTAGTTAAACATTCAGAGGAGTAGGGTTGATGAGAGAGATTACTCTACCGGTAGGGTTTGCGACGGTCTGGAGGTCAAAGTTGTGGTGAGATCAGAAATTTCAGGTGTATATTTGACGACAAGTTGGTTCACCGCCAGCCAAGAAGATACAAATAGAACCTGCTACAAAGATTGTTAGGAGGGAATCGGGGGCCTGAGCCATAAGGAGAGGGTGGGTGGAGACTGGGGAAAGGAGAAAGATGAAACGGTACGATGAAAACCACTGGCAAATTTCATTATTCAACAGTCGACTAGAGAGTGTAAGATGCAGGATAAAGCAAACCAAATTACACCTGACAAAAGTAGTTGGCAAACTTCCGTCAGTGGCTCTCCGCATAGTCCCTGTTTATACTGCGTCCTCCGCATTGCACGATTGAAAACTTATGAACAATCTCATTTCAGACGGATTTTTTATCCTTTCCCAGAACTCATTTCTAAACTGATCCGTATTCACGAAGTAGACCACTGTCAGTTTACCTCATTCAAGCTTTGCCTAGTCCTATTGTGCTGTAGCTGAAACTGGCGACCCAAACCTTTAAAACATGTGAGTACCCCATTCTATTAGACTACGTCACTCCCCCCCCAGATCGCGCGATCACTCGAGGGTCTCGAATGCTGTTACCAATTATACCAATATCAATAATATTAGTGATAATATCATCACGTAATAATACAACGAAAGCCATAATGGGATATTTATTGGCCTTGACCAAGCCGCATGCGCAGAGCATGATCGTAGAACACAGTAATGAATAGCAGCTTGTTGTGTTCACAATCTTGAAGCGTAAGATTTGCTCAATTGCAGTAGCAGTGTAACTTACATGCGTGGAAATCCTCCCAGTCGTTGTCATATGCTTGTATTGTTGAGACTATGCTCCTTATTTTATTGACCCTGGAACAAGTACAACATGGATCAATCACTACACTTCAACATTTGCTCATATTTTGTTCACGTGAAGTGGCATAATTTTGATTCGAACTTGGACTGCCGTGACGGTGGTACCTGACATTGACATTTGTTGAACCCTGTTCCTTGTTGTTAGACGTTGTGGCCGTACAGTTGGAGTTTGTACACACTTAAATGCGTATAACTTGTCAATCCAGCACCGTAGAAACTACGAATCAATCTTGTTCTGGTTTTGGGATTCGTTTTAATTAGCTATCAGTTGCCGACAGTCGGATCAAACGTTACAGTACTCAACTTAGAATCTCCAGGAGGGAATCAATCAGAAATGCCAAGAAGTGGACAAAGCCAAACTGAAGCTAGACAGTAAGTAACCCGGCAGGTCTCTGGGGTATTTTTGGGTGATACTGATTCCTTAGACATGGCTTGGTCTGCTAGTCCTGTCAGTGCAATTTGTGTTCTCCAGCTAGTGGTATAGAATTTGAAGGTTGTGATATCTATTGTTTGAGAATAGTTGGATTAGAAACCCAGCTTAGGCAGGCTAGGGAATAAGCTGAATCTGCAGGGAAAGACCAATTCCAGAGACGGTAGTGAGAGGCGACCTTGGGGACCACGGAGGATACGGCCATTCAGCCTAGCAGTTCCGTGGAACGATTGGAGTCGACTTGTGCCAGTGTAACTCGCGCTACTGACTTACCTAGAGTGGAACTTTCCCCCTTCGACGGGAGCGAAGAACAGTACTGTAAGTTCGTTAAACAGTACGAGAACATTGTGGGAAGGAGAGTATCCGATCCAGGACAGAGATTCTTGTATTTACTGCATTACTGTCGTGGAAGGGCCAGAGAAGCAATCGACTGGTGTTCGATGCTGGATCCTAAAGAACGTTACACTCGGGCACGTGAAATTCTGAAAAACCTATTTGGGCAACCATTTAAGGTCACCCGGAGTTTAATCGATGGTGCACTATCAGAGGCAACACGTTCCAAAGGCGAGTCGAGCTCTCTAGTTATTCTGGTGATAAAAATGCCGAACTGAAGCATCGCACTGAATCACCTAGATTACCGATCAGGCCTGAACGCACCACCCACATTGTAGACCATAGTGCGCAGTCTACCCACAGAACTACGGGGTAGATGGGCCAAGGAAGCCGAAGGAATCAGTGGATTTGGGCGATAAACCACGTTCGAAGACCTGACGCAGTTTATAGATAGTCATGCCCGAATAGCAAACAGTCGTTTCGGTCAGCTTGTGCGCGAGACCAGCAAACTACCTAAGATTACGACGATTCAACGCTGGACCCGGCCACCAAGTAGAGGCCGATTAGGGCAAACACAGAAGCATTATCTCGCAAAGGTGAAAACTTGCCGGTGTGTAAAGTTTGTGAGCCGCCTCATCGCCTAGCGGAATGCCCTTGCCTCCACAAGGTAGAAGTCGACGAACGATGGGAAATGGCTGAAAGACTGGGCGCGTGATTCGTTTGTCCCAACGATTCACATCCAGCAGCGGTGTGTCGAACGAAACCCAGTTGCAGTCAGGATGGATGCCGTGGGAAGCACTATTACCTACCACACAAATCCCAGAAGTTGAGCGCCAAAGAACCCCCGAAGCCAAGAGAGGTCTGCTCAGTGTCTCACTCTACTAACAAGCCCAGTCGCCTGAGAGTAATAGCAGTTGGCGTAGAAACCCCAGTTGGGGCTATAAGAGTGTTGGCCTTCGTAGATAGTGACTCGGATACCACTCTAGTAAGGAAGGAGTTTGCAGAGAGATAAAGAATCAGAGGGGATCAATTTTCATTAGTGGTGAGCACAGCGAGTGGCTCCCAGGTCATTCAGTGGACCATACTGCACCCACAACTCACTTCCTTGGTTAACAACGATAGAGCAGAAACTCTAGAAGTATTCACCGTAGGATATCGGCCGATGAGAGCACCTCAGTCAGCTCAATCGATTCTGACCCAGTGGCCGCATCTCGACGAGGTGATGATCGAGGAGTGGCAGAATAATGAAGTTGATCTGTTGATCGGTTTTGATGTACCGGAAGCGCATTGGGTCCTGGATCAGAGAATAAGAAACCGCAAGGCACCTGTTACGAACGTTTGAGCAATGCGTAGCCGAATTCGCAACGGATCCCGAAATCAAAAGACGATTATCCGTGATATTCTACGATACCAGATTATTACAATAAACAATGACATAAACAATATACAAACCTCAATAATACGATCACAAGGACTCAACAACGAGAAACCGAATAGCAGCGTGTGAGCAGACAGCACGTGCGTCACGCAGGTCCTGAACAAGGATGTGCCAAAATAGCGCTCTGGGCGCGAACAAACAACAATTGGTCCAGAAAAACAACCAGTTCGTAAAGACAAGTCAATAGTGTATGGAAATGAGTGATGTTGGGAAAAACACTGAATCGCGAGGGAAAAAGGGGGATTTTCCACGACCGGCTGTTACACCGCCCACCAAAATCCTCCTGGATCCTTAGCAGAGTCAAAGGTTCGGTATAAAGGTACTGATTCTTCCTACCTGCCTAGGCCCTGCTGTCAGTGCGCGCGTCTGATGCTCGTCGTCAACGTTCTACTACTGGTCGCACCTAATCCATTGGATACATAGACGTAAGGCTAGTCTACATCTTCCACAAGACCAAATGACCGATGGCGGGCGTGAATGGTCACATAGACGTTGTCCTCGTAAGGGGCCGTCCGGTCCTGGATGTACGTGCTTCAGTGTGTGTGTGTGTGTACGCGCGTGTGTGTATGCCGGGGGTACAATGAAATCACAGGTATGACTACACATCAAAGGAGGACTTTCTGCAATGTCAACAAAGGACCACGTGGCAAGAAAACGAGTAAATGTAGCATGTGTGTGTGACCTGAGCTCCGCTACTTCCACATATGCAAGGGGCATTCGGTAGCGTCAACAAAAGCAAACAAAGAACACTGTCACATGTATGATGGGTTTACGGGATGTAGAGTGCGTCGTGCATGCGTGTATGTATCGGGATGTACAATGGAATCGCACTCATCACCACATATCGGAAAGAACCTTCTGTAATGTCAACGAAAGGACCGCGATCACCTTAACGTGTTTGACGGAGATTGTGTGTTATATATGGTGTTTCTTTATCCACCTCGATTACTGGTGTGAAAAGGGTTTACTAGGCCTCAGGGTTATCATCTCTTCCGTCTTCGCTCTCGAGTAGGTTAATACTGCGTATGTCACGAACGAGCATTCCGTTAGCTGTCTTCACCTTCACCGTTCTTATCATTCCGTCAGTGCTTTTGATGGTTTCCGTAACTACTCCCAAAGACCAAGCGCTGAAACGTGCGCGTTCGTCGGCGATCATAACCACGTCCCCAACTTTGAATGGTCTTGTTTTGGCCAGCCACTTCTGTCGAGTCTGCAAAGCCGGTAGGTACTCCCGCAGCCATCGCCTCCAGAAGACCTTGGCCAGATAGTTTGCTTGCTTCCACCCGTGGAGGTAGCTCCCACGAAGGTTTACCGGCCCTTGGAAACCCTCGTTCGACCTCAACGTCAATAAGTCGTTTGGGGTGAGCGTCAGGTGGGTGGGGTCGCCGTTCAATACTGGAACCAGGGGGCGGTTGTTCAGGATTCGCTCCACCTCAGTCACGACGGTGTTCATCGTCTCGTCGTCGGGCGGCTGCTGCTCCATGATTGACAGCAATATCCGTCTGGCGGACCGGATCATGCGTTCCCATATGCCGCCTCGGTGACTGGCCTGTGGGGGGTCGATTCTGCAGTTCGTCCCTGTTTATGTTCTTGTGCCAATGCTGCAATTCCCGTTGAGCGCCCACAAAGTTCGATCCATTATCTGAGTATATATCGGCCGGTACGCCTCTTCGGTTGATAAATCTTTGCAAGGCCCGTAGAAACGAATCGGTCGTCATCGAATGTGCGACTTCTAGGTGTACCGCACGTGATTTCATGCACGTCATGATACATCCGTATCGCTTTTCTAACCTTTTCCCGCACTTGATCCACAAGGGCCCGAAATGGTCCAACCCGGTGTCACTGAACGGCCACCAGCCCGTAGTCACCCTGCATTCTGGTAGTGGAGCCATGAGTTGTTTGCCTGCTGTGGCATTGTGTCTCCTGCATTGCACACACCGTCGGATTACGCGTTTTACAGTCTCTCGTCCTCTCAACAACCAAAGACGCTTTCGGATGACGCTCGTCACGTGACTTTCCCCGGCATGTCCCTCCATGGCGTGGACGTGTTGAATCATTAGCTCTACTACGGGTTGTCTCGCAGGCAGCAGTATGGGATACTTTGTGTCGAAGTTCAGGTGGGCGTTGGTCAGCCTACCATCCACCCGCAGCAGTCCGTTGATGAGTTTGGGGTTTAAACGCTTCAGCTCGCCTCTTTGAGATGGCATGTCTTCATTGGTCGGCCCCACTTCTTCCGCCCTCTTGAGTTCTTGGGCGAAAGTCTCGCGTTGTATCATTCTGAAAATATCGTACTCTGCCGCCTGTAGCTCATCGGGACCTATCGGGCCGACCGGTATCCGACCTGAGGGCCGTAGCCCTTTCATGACTAGTAAATTTCTCTTGAACCTGGTTAACCAAACTAGCGAACGAAGCGTCTTCATCCAGGAAGAAAACCTGACCAGTCACGATAGAATGGACGACGCTTCGACGACGTTGGTTGCTATCACTACGCCTTTGATCTCCAGTTCCAATTCCGTAGGGGGTTTTAATTCGAACACGGGCCAGTCCTGTTTGGGCAATTGCAGGAAGTTTGGCCCTCTCGTCCACGTGTCCAGTTGCCTGAAGTTGTTCGCACCTCGGGAGCACAGGTCGGCCGGATTATCGCCAGACCTGACATGACTCCACTGGTGCGTGGCTGATGCATCGTGGATAATCGTGAGCCGGTTAGCAACGAAAGTACTAAACCGGCTCCGGACGTTGTTAATGTAGTAAAGTACTATCGTTGAATCCGTCCAGAAGCTCACCGACCAAATGTAGAGATCGAAACATCTCTTCACAGCTTGCACCACCCTGACTGCCAACACGGCTGCGCTGAGTTCAAGGCGTGGGATTGAGACCGACTTCAGTGGGGCAACGCGGGCTTTGGCGAACAGGATCCTCGTGGTATATTGTCCATCTCCCGCGCACCATCGTCCGTACACCACAGCTCCATAACCGACTTCGGATGCATCGGAAAAGGCATGTAGTTCTCCAGTCCGTGTCGTATGGCCAGGAGTCGAACATCGTGGGATTCTTATGTCCCCTAATTTCTTCAAGGTGTTCAGAAATTCTTCCCAGTCCAGCCGGTCCCCTCGGTCCAGTGACTGGTCCCAATCAACCTTCTTACGGCACAGCCGCTGCAGCAAGATCTTTCCGGGTAGCAGCCATGGTGAGACGAAACCGAGCGGGTCGAACAAACTTGAGACGGCAGATAGTATGCCACGACGGGTTATTGGCAGCTCGGGAACGTTCAGTTCGAAAACAAAATCGTCCGTTCCCGCGTCCCATTGTATCCCTAAAGTGCGCTCGATAGGAAGTGGAGAGCCGTCCAAATCTCCTACCCTTTCGGCCTTTTCGTGATACGGGATGACCTTCAGCACTTCTGAAGCGTTCGACATCCACTTAGTTAGATGGAAGCCGCCCTCTTCCAGCAATCTCGTCAGACCCCTGAACTGCTCTAGAGCTGATTCCACATCATCGAATGACCCAAGGTAGTCGTCGACGTAGAAGTTCCTGCTGACGCTTTCTACCACCGTCCGATGTACTAGATCGCCATGTTTGTTCGCTGATTCTCGGAGGGCGTAGTTTGCACAAAATGGTGACGATATGGCTCAGAAGGGGTGGACGGTCATTCTATAATTCACCACTGTGCAAAGCATCTCGTTCTCCTACCGGAATCTTCACCTGATGGAACATTTCCCTAATGTCAGCAGACAAAGCCACTTTACCCACTCTGAAACGGCACAAAACATCGATCAGTGGTGTGGTCCAGTCAGGCCCCTGTAGTAGGCGATCGTTTAACGACTTGTTCTGGAACTTGGCCGCACAGTCGAAAACCACCCGCAGTTTATTGGGTTTCTTGGGGTTGATAACCGGATGGTGAGGCAGATACCAGATACCCCTTTTGCTGTCGGTGTTAACAGGCATCCTTTCAACGTAACCGAGGTCCTCTATTCGCTTCATCAAATCCGCGTATCGTTCCCACAGATTCTGGTCTCGAATGAAGCGTTCTTTTAGTCATAGTAATCGTTGGAGAACATAATTTCTGTTGTCAGTCTACGGGTCGACCGGTGTGCGCCATGGGAGGGGAACCTCGAACTGTGGTTTGAGGCCTCTAGTGCCTTGCCGCACCGTTTGTAGAGCGAAGTGATCCTCTTGAGACAACGTCGGTCTTTCGTCTCCAATGTCATGAAACTCCTTTTCACACAGCCGTTGCAGATGATACTCTATGCGGTCCGTTTCGGCGGATAAGTAATTCACGGAACCACGTACCCCTACTGGACCGTATAACATCCATCCCAGAGCCGTGCGTACGGCATAAGGTGCCTGGCGGTCGCCCACTCTTTGGTCAAGCTCCCAATGCGCCTCTGGCACGTCGCATCCGATGAGGAGATCCACCTCATCGTCTTCCCAGTCTACAACGGTTACATCCTGCAGGTGGGGCCACCGAGTCAAGATTGCGTTCACCGACCTTGGTGCTCGCATGGGGAGATCCGCTAACGTGAATGCCTCCGTTGGTTCAATTTCCTCGTTAGTGTCTAGAGAGATGAGTTGCAGCCTTACTCTACCGGCAGTCATTACCTGTGTTCCGCCCACCGTGCTCACTGCTAACGACGTCGCACCTTTAGCCAGTTGGTGTTTGTCGGCAAACCGCTCTTTCACTGAAGTGGTGTCGGATCCACTATCAACGAAAGCCAACGCCTTGACTATCCCAGTCGGAGTCACTACTCCCACGGCCACTACGCCTAAACGTACCGGTTTACTGGCAGACTGTGAAGTTGAACAAATCACGCTGGGCTTGGCACTCGCCTCGGATATGGTTACTCTCGCCTGATGCAGCAGCCGATGGTGTCTGCCCGTGCATCCCTCGTAACCACATCGATTCCTTGTTCTACAGGCTGCTGCCCGGTGCGTGGTGTTGAGACAGATGAAACATGCTCCTGCCATCCTCGCCATTCCCCACCGTTCGTCTATTGTGGCATTGCCGAACTTGGGGCATTCTGGTGGGCCATGGCTAGTACCACAGGATCTGCAATTTGGTTTCGCCGTAGCATCTCGTGAAATGACGTGTGTGTTGATCCAAGGCTGGTACTTTGGATGTTCCCGTACAGGGGTTTGGACTTGGCTAGTACCGGGCTTGTTTGCTCGGTTGCTGTCCCGGATGAGTCGGCCGAATCTGCTGTCAGCTATCTTCGTTTGCTTGTCTAAGTATTCAGTCAGGTCTTCGAAGTTGGCTTCTCTGTCGCTTCGGCTTATCCGTTCAGCTTCTTCCGCCCACCGACCCTGTAGTTCGGGAGAGAGGTGACGGACTATGCCTTCCAAAGTGTGCATGGCGTCCAGGTCAGCCCTGTAACCTAAATGGTCGAGGGCTATTGAGCAGTTCTGCATCTTGATCACCAGGTCGGCCATGGTGTAGACGTCGCCCTTGGTTCTCTTTGCCTCTGCCATCACGCCCTCTATTAGGTTACGGGCTACTTTGAAAGGTTGGCCAAACAAGTCCCTTAGAATCTTTCTTGCCCTTGTGTAGCCTTGTTCTGGGTCGGGCATGGTGCACCCGTCGATAGCTTCTCGCGCTCGGCCTCGGCAGTAGTGAGTAAGGTAAAGAAGCCTTTGCCCAGGGTCGGTTACCTTATTTTCAACGAACGTCTCGAACTGCTTGACAAACTTGCAGTATTGCTCAGCTCGCCCGTCGAAAACCGTTAACTCCACTCTAGGCAGATCGATCGATGGTGGTTTGTAGTCGGCGACCGGCGTGGAATTCCCTACCTTATTGCACCCTAACCTATCGGAAGTGTCGAAGTCACTGGTCTCATGCTCTCGCTGTTTCTGTGTACACTTCTCTGCTTCATGCGCCTGTAGTCTAGCCGAAAGTAACTGTTGCTCTAGTTCTAGTATTCTCAGCTTATATAAATCGACATCTTTACGATCAATATTGTTTTCAATAACACATGAACTAGCACTGACAGGACTAGGCGATCTAGCATTAACTAAAGAATCATATGTACCCAAAACCTCCCCAGAGACTTGCCGTATTACTTCCTGTCCCGATTCGACTGTTTTTGATCCTTTTCTTGGCATTTTGCGTGATCTTTCCTCGTTCCAAAATTGATCTATTGAGTACTGTTACGAACGTTTGAGCAATGCGTAGCCGAATTCGCAACGGATCCCGAAATCAAAAGACGATTATCCGTGATATTCTACGATACCAGATTATTACAATAAACAATGACATAAACAATATACAAACCTCAATAATACGATCACAAGGACTCAACAACGAGAAACCGAATAGCAGCGTGTGAGCAGACAGCACGTGCGTCACGCAGGTCCTGAACAAGGATGTGCCAAAATAGCGCTCTGGGCGCGAACAAACAACAATTGGTCCAGAAAAACAACCAGTTCGTAAAGACAAGTCAATAGTGTATGGAAATGAGTGATGTTGGGAAAAACACTGAATCGCGAGGGAAAAAGGGGGATTTTCCACGACCTGCTGTTACAGCACCTTAAGCAGTACGCACTATATTCGGCTAAACTTTATATGGTAGTACAGGCGGAAGATAAGCAAACAAATCCAAATCAACTGCACTTTGGTGGAAACGGTGAACATTGAACAAGCATTTCAACGGCTGTACAACGCCGAATTTGCCGACTTGGCCATTGATAAAAATGCCCCATCACGAGAAAATTGGTCGGCTTTGAAATTCGTGGCCAAGAGCACCAAGTGTGTAATAGATCTTTTCGAGGTTCTTGTCCCGTGGAGACCCAACATGAAACCTGTGCCAAACAGCCGAGAAATGGCTCTGAAAAGATTATGCTTTCTCAAAACCAGGCTAATTCGAGAACCATAATTAAGGATAGAATACACGCGAGCCATGCAACATGAAATAGACTTGGAGTGTGCGAGAGAGCTCTTGGGATCCTCTTCACAAGCGGAGCGCACGCTCGAACTTCAGTGGAAACCCGGAGAGGACGAATTCATATTCACTCTGGACCAATTCAAGGGACCAGCCACACGGAGAGGAATCATATCATCAGTCTCAAGCCTCTGTGATCCCCTAGGTTTCGTTTCGCCATGGTTGTCACCGTGAAAGAGCTGTCCGCAATCGCTGTGCCAAAGAGGGACGGGTTGGGACCAACTTCTCCAGGATGACGACGATGAGCAATGGCGCAATTGGCTGAACAGCCTGGAGCAACTTGGTGAAATCAAAATCAAAGATGCTTGACAGGAATAAAGTGCACAAACGACGCCCAACAGCACTTATTTTCTGACGCATCAGAAATAGGCTACGGGATAGTAGCTTACCGCTGCTTGGTAGACGAAAATAGTAGGCAGCACAGTCAGACACTAATCACGAAGGCGAGAGTAGCCCCACTGAAAAAGGTGTCCGTTTCGGGGCTGGAACTAACGGCAGCAGTACTGGCCGTGAAAGATGCGACGCTTATTAGGAGATGCTTCCATCGGATAAACTGAGAACCAAACTTTTGGAAGTACTGAGCCACGGTACTTCATTACATAAACAACACTACCAATCGTTTTAACACTTTCGTGGCCAACAGAATCACTATAATCCACGAGTCGACTAAAACCGATCAATGGCACCATGTAAAATCCGCCAGTAACCCGGCCGACGTCTGCTCAACGGGCCTGAAAACACTAGAGAGGTTGCCGACGTGGACAATAGGACCGGACATCCTAACTGCATCTAAAGAGATGCGGCCGGCGCTACTGATACCTAAGGCTGATGACGGCGTTATCAATACCAAATGACTGATACTGGCTACAAAATCCACGGAAAGAGTAAGCTTAATAGGAAAACTGTGCCAATTCCCCAACTGGACAAAATGTTAAGAGCCGTGGTCTGGTGGGCACGACACAAAGTACTCTTATTGATTTCGAAAGGCACACGACCACAAAACACAGTAAATGTGGGACTATACTACCGGGATAGTTGAACCAAGCCAAATTCGACGTTCTACACCTGCTACAACTAGACTCTTTTCCGTTCGAGGCCCGCGAGCTAGCCAGGATAGATGATAACACCAAACGAAGCAGACTGTTGCACAGCAGTATACGAAGACCGAACCCCAAGCGAACCAACGGACTACTGAGAGTTGGAGGGCGGCTGACGAATTAAAATCTAGAGTACGAAACAAAACGCCCCATAATAGTTCCTGGTGAACACTACATGACAAAATGCCTAATAGACCATGTACATCGGGAAGAGGGACATGCATGTTTGAATCACTTACTGAACAACATACGTCGACAATTTCGGGTGACAAAGGGACCAGCGACGGTCAAGCGAGTCATAGGCAACTTCATCACTTGTCATCGCCGGCTGGCGGCAGCAGGCCAACAAATGATGGCCCCCTTCCAGCCGTGAGATTTCAACCGGGATGTCGCTCGTTCGTGGAAATCGGCATTGACTGCCTAAGTCAGTTCCTTTTATGACATCAAAATGGCTCACAAAAGAGGTATGGCTGCCTGATAACATGTTTACAATCCAGAGCAGTCCATCTTGAAGTAGTGCATAATATGACCACCGACCCATTTCTAATGGCCTTTTAAAAGTTCCTCGCAAGGCGGAACGTCCCCAAGAACGTACACTCAGAGAATGGCTCGAACTTCGTTGGAACTCGTAAGGAGTCAGATAAGTGGTGGAACCACCTGGACCAGACCAAAATACAAAACATGACCGTTGCAAAGGGGATAGAATGGCACTTCAACCCACCTTATGCCAGTCGTCGTGGTGGCGTTTGGGAAAGGCTGATACGATCGACTAGGAAGATACTCACAGCCCTAACCTCATAACAAACCCTCGATGAAGAGACGCTGACTAATTTGCCAGCAGAATTAGAACGCATACTGAACAACAGACCCCTGGTGCCGATCGTCCCAGACCCGGAAGGCGAACCGGCTCTCACTCTCAACGACCTGTCAATACTGCGGTCAAACGTAGGAGCAGTCACACCAAAAACCCTACGTGGAACGCATGTCGTTGGATGGAAACAAGCGAATCGCCTAGCACTGAATTTCTGGAAACTTTGGGCGAGGGAGTACGTGCCGACACTGCAGCTTCGTCAAAAGTGGATCTCCAAAGAGAGGTCGTTCAGACTTGGCGATGTGGTCATCCTCGTGGAGAGCCACATACATGAAGGCGATTGGCCAGTTGGAGTGTTCAAGAACTGCCGTGCAGAAATCGATGGCCTCCTGCGTACGCTGGTGGTGAGAACAAACAAAGGAGAGGTATTGCGAGATATCCGTAAGAGATATCTCCTTGAAGGTGACAATGGCGCGGACGAATTCGGCGCTACAGACTAAGCTAAAGCAATTCTACCGATGCCAACTGAAGCTGAACCTATTTATTTATTCCTCATGCATTCTCGCGTAGGCTCCAGACCTTCACACAGTCTTTGAAGTATATTTGTGTCTAATTTCATACGGTGTTCACGATTTACGATGGAGTTATTTGGCAAAACCCTAGGTTATCACATGACACGACACCGTTTGTGAAGTAGCGGAAATTCTTGAACAAGCATTTGTCGACAGTTTAAAGAAATATTTCCATTTCCGTGATCTCTTATTTGCATTATTGTTCAACCTGTGTTCAAGTAAATATACGTTGTGAGACAAACATACTTCTAATGTGACAACACCAAACGTTGAGCCCCTGAAGCTCGAGTACCCTGTAGCCCTCTTGATTTTTCATCACGAATTCACTGTCTTCATCTCGCCACACGCTTTACTCTTGTTCAAACTGCCCTTTCATCCACCTTCCGTGATCTGTCTACGCATCCCGATCACAATGAAGTCCCTTTTCGTACACGGATAATGTTGTACCATTCTCAGAAGCAATTCTAAGACGTCGAGAGATGGCGCATAACCCCGAAAGACCCTGCAGTCGTGTCCGCGACTGGCCAACGGTAGATGAAGCCCAAAGCGACCTACGTATGCACCCACTTAGGTTCTAGGTAAATTGGGGTTGTTCAGTGCTCTTATTTGCTCCTTGGATTTTGACCGTTTCATGGGAAGATTTGGTGGGCGGTGTAACGTACATGCGTGGAAATCCTCCCAGTCGTTGTCATATGCTTGTATTGTTGAGACTATGCTCCTTATTTTATTGACCCTGGAACAAGTACAACATGGATCAATCACTACACTTCAACATTTGCTCATATTTTGTTCACGTGAAGTGGCATAATTTTGATTCGAACTTGGACTGCCGTGACGGTGGTACCTGACATTGACATTTGTTGAACCCTGGTCCTTGTTGTTAGACGTTGTGGCCGTACAGTTGGAGTTTGTACACACTTAAATGCGTATAACTTGTCAATCCAGCACCGTAGAAACTACGAATCAATCTTGTTCTGGTTTTGGGATTCGTTTTGAATTAGCTACGCGTTACTCGCAATCGGAACAAACGTTACAAACAGTAGAGTCAAGCTGTACTGGGTTTGGGTAAACTAAAATGTGGAAGGTTAACGGGGTAATTATGAATCTAGTTTTAATTCAGGAAACGGAGGCTGAGGATGGCTGGCCAAAAAATGAATTGTCGACAAAAGCGATGTTGAACAATGAAAGGGGTGCAGTGCACACACGAAACAGTGAAGCAACGGGAGGTGGAAGGCACAATCTGAAAAGGAAGGCATCGCGAGAGCAAAACACATTATGCATCATAGGGTACCGAAGATTGGCCACGGCGGATTAAATATTCGAGAAAAGATCACGCCGATCTACGGGGTTTTTGTGTATAGTCAGTTAGTATGAAAACAGACGGGAGGTGGGGGGGGAGAGAGAGAACAAAAATGGTCGAGAAGTTTAAAAATTTCTAAAATATTCTTGAAACTCGGGAGAACAGGCTAGATATCTGAAGGATCAATGCCGAGAAAATGAAGATTATTAGTACCACTCAACAAGGGTGAAGACAAATCTCTCGCTGGTTTATCAGAGTGCACTCGGAGATGTCAGCTCCAAAAAGAAAAGGACGATTTCAATATTGAATAAATGATTGTGGAGGGAACCCGTGATTTGAATGCAAGCGAGGCAGAAATGATAATACTGTTGACCTTATTATTCCTAATCTACATTCCCTAATCGTCTCACACCGAAAACTCTCGTTTCAAACACCCACCTCCCGACAGCTATTTGTTGACCTCAGTTACCTTTTGTCTTCCCTTTACGCGAATATTGCCCATTGACCCCTCCAAGTATGCGCAAATCATGCAGAACTATTATCGAATCCGTTCAATGGAGTCTTGCCAAGCGACTGATTGGAGGGAGCTTGCCTTTTGCCTATAAAGGGAGCTGCTTCTTTTATAGACTAGACCATTTATGGCCTCGCCTTAAGGAAAAGAGCCATATCTTTCAGTATAACATCCTTCACAGCCGGTCGTATACATCTGATCCATTGCAGTTTGCGCCTGTTTCCAACTATTCACTACTTTCTGGGATTCTCTTCATGTCGACCCACTTTAACAGCTCTAGCTGGCTTTCACTCTTAATCACGGTGTACTCTCACCTATGGAATAAATTACGGCTACAAGTAAGCAATTCTGCTTCCTACCATAGGTTAAGAAGAGCACTGGATAGGTTCCTCATGATCACCCAAACCTTACACCCCCTCAGTTGGAGCCTAATCGATGACCAAGCCCATTAGAAAAGTTTAGACTTTTGAATAGTGCAAACATTGGCGGTCTATGACAGATGAAAATGGGTAAACATTATTAGTCCGCCTGTCTTCTACAATAAAAAACTAGTCACAGAGAGTCACTGTCTATCAACGTATCTTTTTTTAATATCGACCCCCGTTTATCCTCAGCTGAGAGCATCCCAGACTGCTTTTTCTAATTTTTCTCCATTACCAAGTCCTCATTCGTGCATATATTTCTGTGGATGACCTTCGGTACTCTGAAGACCACATCGATCACCAGCCTGGCTCGCGTGTCTACCTGTCCAATGGCTATTCGCAAGCTACCAAACTGATGCGCCCTTGGTTAATTTCCGAGATCCCTAGGTGCCTGGTAGCCCGATAGTGGACTGCCAGATGTTTACGGCAATTTGCCCCCACCAAGAAAACTCATGTCATTCTCAGCGGTGCGGGTTGTGGTCAGATCCACCGCTTCAGCCGACACGCATCGAGAGTGCAGACCGTTTGCAACGACGTGTGGGCGCAGCCAGGCTGGCTAATCGCACCTCCAGTCACCGGGGGTGGTTTTCATATTGGGAGTCCAGCACACGGCCAGCCTCACCCACTAGCGCCCATTGCGGATTGGAAAACACCGTCCCCTGCATTGTATTGCTGCCACAAGTTGCCTCCTTTAAAGTTCCTGAACTAAATGTGTCATGTACTTGGTCACCTTCAAAATCGATTTACGCGCAAATTTTCGCTTGGTTCAGAAAGGCACATAGCTAATCTCTACCACGGACATTCCTGTTCGCTGACTTGCCCAATATCTATCTGAACTGATCCCATTTTTCCTTTATTCTGCCCCCTCCTCTCCGGTTACCGGGTTCTGCAGCCCGAAACACGAAACAGTCTCACTGTTTAGATGTGTCTTTGTTGGATCCCCCAATTTATGATAAACTCTTGAGATGATCGTTCATCCACCAAGCAACCTGTACGTCACCACTCTATTTATCTACGCAAAATTATATTTTACTCATCTTTAACTTCCCCCGCCAACAAGATCACAAAGGGCGAAGTTGTCCTCCCTCCAGTGCTTCATCTGCGTGCCACCGGCTCTCTGGTCCACAGTACCCTTCCCCTGCATCTCCGGTCATTGAATCACTCGTATGTCCCGACAGTTGCATTGGTATTGGACTATCCACAACCAAGAATATCAGTCGTTCGATTGCTTCCTCAGCGTCCCACGTCAGACTTCATTCAGCCTATCTATATACGCAATCACCTGCACTTTCTGACAGCTTTTCATGTGAACTACCCTTATAAAACTTTATCAATCACATGTCCGCCTCCCGCGTCCGCTTGATTACCAATTTTTGCGCTCCTATGCCATTCACCAATAAACCCAGACAAATCCACAATTGTATCATATCTCGCTCATCTATGAACCTCTGCCGCTGTTCCAGCAAATTATCATGGTCGGCCACCAGCGCCAAAATCCACTGAGTGCTTTTTCCACCTCTTTGGCTGGAAATCAGCTGCCCATAATCTGGGCTGCCGTTAGCCTCTTCGTTTCCCCAGAGCCTCGGGTTGGAATTCCCTAGGCGTACCTTGTGGCTCTTTCATCTGGGCTTTTTGACAGCTTCAGTAACTCAGTAGTTCTAGTTGGTTCCGCCGGATATCCAACATGCATGCCATTGTTATGCCCGCTTCGGTGTATGTCTGTATTCCTCGTGTCATTCTCGGGGTCACCTTAGACAAACCAATATTTGAACATCATTTCACCCACGGCTTGACTAGTGCCCATTTTCCATCAGTTTGCAACGATTGGGCATCTAAAGGTGAAGGTGATTTCTCTAGTCCTTTGATGGAAGTGAACTATGTGCATGATAGTTTAATGATAGACCAATTGCTTTTCTCCTGATCCACGTCAGACTCTCATCAGCACACCTCGTTAAGTGGCCGTCTGCATGTTTTGGCGGCATCACTTAAGCACCACCCCTATATGATCCGGTAAGATCATCTCTTTTTCTACTTTTTTTATCAAACTATGTCTACTAATCAACCCAAAATACAGCCTTTATCTGAATTGTGTCTCTATCACCTGTCAACTTCCGCCACTCTGATCCATTAAATTCCCAGGTTGAAGTATCAAAATACACCGGTTATGAGTGTGTCTTCCAAAATCTCTTGCTGGGTGGCGTGTACTAACGCTGTGGTGAATCGGACTTCCTGTTTCATTTACGCAATTTCTCATCTCAGAGGACTCCTTGCAACTCCTTCGGCATTATTCTCTATTATTTTCCGGACCCTGTGAGCTGTGGGTTCAAAAGCAAATCCTTCACCACCAATAATTTCCCATCTCTTTATCGGTGCTTTTTCGAAAATTCCCTTCAGTGTACTTTCTCCTGTAGCTTTTTACATTGATACTATTCGAACTCCTGCGCGCTTCTATTCCATCCCCGCCTTGCTTGGTTACTTATTCCGGCCACGAAGCCCAGTTCACTTACTACTGGGCGATGTGTCTATTTGACCTTTACATTCAATTTTTCTGGGCATTCTTTCATTCGACCACTAAAACCTCTGCACTCTTTGGTGCCGCATTTACTCAAATGATTATCCAAGAATCCCTCTTGTGACCTCACTTGTACCATACGACCATGCAATCAAGCATGCTTTGGGTGTCCCCGAAATAAACAATTTTTCTTATTATTAACTGTGGATGAAGCCTGTGATTTGCATGCAAGAGTCGGAAATGATAATACTGTTGACCTTATTATTCCCAATCTACTTTCGTTAATCAACTCACACCGAAAACTCTCGTTTCAAATACCCACCTTCCGACAGCTACCCGTTGACCTCACTTTCCTTCTATCTTCTTCTCACGCGACTACTGCACTGTGCAGTTCAGAATTCTGACACTTCCATCCACTCGCGATGACTACGTTGCTCCCTCTGTACTATGCCATCTTCACCAAAGCAGCAAATCCCACCCATTCAGTTGACCTTGAGTAGCCGCTGATGGTCGCAGGTGAGAACTGGCCGTGTACAAGACCAACACATATGCAGGAGCTTGCTTTATGACATTAGCTGTCCTACTAAGTGTGTTTGTTCGGCCCAAATTTAACTTATGCATTCCACGTTAGCAAAACCTGTCCCTAGACTGTAACTCCGTCAAAAGTGGGGTGATTGAACCATCCTCAGCATTTTCAAAATATCTAATGACGAAAAAATTATGATGGCCCAAAAAAAGCATTAAAAGTTCCTATCTGGACCCGGATACTCCGTATCGGCAATGGAAAAAATAAAAACTGCAAGACAAATTATCCTACCTGAAGCATTTTGATCCTCAAAAGCCATTAATTTTTGACTGCGAAGGAAATTGGCAATCTTCAGGTACGGGTGTCCTCCTTCGTTTCAGAAGTGACCCTCCGTAATAGGAAGTCCCACAATGCCCTTGTTCAACTGATATGCTTTGGCCCTAAGGGCACAAGAGTGACCGGGGTAACAGAGCACTGGGCTCTCCATGTAGTGGTTCCGCCCATCACTCTAAACCTCAACCTCCCTATACTTCTTTCGCATGCCTGGCATATATGTTGGCGTCGGCTACGATTTCTGCCGAGGATTTAGCTTCATCCTACCATTCTTGGCAGGAAGCTGGAACTTCAGACTGCGAACACGCCTCTTTATCACCCAGAAAATAGCCTACACAGGGGAAACCCTTACTATTCCCCCTCCCACCTATTCACCTTATTCTGCACATAGATTTGGCGTTTTATCTTTCCCAGGACCCAAGCAACTGCCCAGTCCGCGGCCAAACTCAACATCAAGTGCCAGTAAACCTGAATCCGAAATCAATCTGCAGCAACAAGCCTTAAATATCCCACGGCTGCACTAGTCTTGTATTTTGTGGGTTTTTCATAAAGACTTGCCACTTTGGCCCTGATTTCATCTCTGATACTTGCCCATCCAGCCCTTGGGCTCTGGATTGCTCAGTATACACCCATTCCTTACACATCAAAGGATATGGCTTATTGAGACTTCGCCGAACCTGGCCTAACAGTGCGAATGAATTTAGTCCTTACGAACATCGATTTGCGTCACTCATGATTCTGCGTGCAATAAGCCGCTAACGGATTTTCTTTATGCCCTCTCAATAACTTCTGACTCCCGTTGGCTGACCTGGGTTCCTGTATCTTCATCTTATCCCTCCATTCCCAAAGAAGTCATCACAGCCACCTCGTCGTGCCACTACACCCACTCTGCCTAATTTTCACGCACCATGTCTCATATTCTTATTTTGCTCACGATACAACCGGATGGAACACCCTCCAGAAAGCCATCACTTTCTTCTTATTCATAACCTCCTAATTATCGTATGGCCTGGATGTTATACAACATTCACGAAGAACACTTCGTCGGTTGCATTTCCTACTCGTTTTCAGCCTCGCAAGCTTCCGCTGACCGTGGGTAGATTCCATTTACTCCCACTCACTGGCAGCCCTGTAGTTGGCTGCAATTTCGGCTGAGGGTTCCTCAGTACTTGTCACAGCAAGGCCGTTCTGATCTCAAGGCCAAGCCACAAGGTCCTAACACCTCGCCCGTCTACCAGTTCCCAACGTTTGCCAAAATAACCGACATGTCGCCCAAATGTGGATTTCCAGCCAAGCACCCCAGATACTCACCAAGGTAGCAGCGCTCTTTACTGCCTAGTAGCCTCTTGGTCAACAGCTGGCGCGACCACCCACATCTGGCCGCTCCCTTCTGTTTTCTCACCAGCTGGCCAGTCACCGTTTGCCTGGACTGTTTTCCCGACAACGACGAACCTATCCGACTGGGGGAAGTGTTGGAACCAATTCCCCGGAGATATATCCCTTTCTGAAGTTGTAACACTATAACGATAAAACATCCAAAATATTTTGTCCCGCTTCCTCTTACACATAATTTCATTACGGCAGTTCTCTTAGCAGAATTCGTAGCAGTCGCCGATGATTAGTCGTCTTTGCTTTTTCAGAGCCCCACACGGGTCGAGCCTATTTATCATATCGAACGTTGGTTCCCCGTCAGCTATTCAAGCCTATCTGTACCCCGAAGCCGGCTGATTTCGATCTCCAGCAGGATGTTTCGATCAACTGCTTCACCGTTCTACCTTTGAGCTTTCAATCACTTCCCACATTTTGCCGCCGATCGCGAGTTGAACTTAGAGCACAAATCACAGTCGTTTCTGTGCATTCTAACACTATTATACTCCGTTGTCCAATGACCAAAACTTGTGTAGTGTGGAGTTCTTCACCATGTGGATAATGCTGTTTCAATTAATCTCGCATTCACGCTTGTATCTTGAGCAATTAGAACAATAAACATGCATTAGTATGACGAAAAACCACGGATGAATCTCTATATGGGCCTGCCAGATACCCATAAGGAGCTCACTCGAATGGGGAAGGCTGGAGACAGGGCTGTAGTGACTGAAGCAGGCCTAAAACCAGGTAGGCAGTAAGGATGCGGTATGGGGGTTCCCGGCCCAATTTTCCAACTGAAGTTTAATGATAATGACAATAACGGTATATTTCTGGACCGTGGTCGAGAGGCACGCCTGCAGGCATGATCGGAGTTTGCGATATCTTTGAATGAGATGGGGGATTCGCACATCGCAGCAACAATGGAAGAGTTTAAAAGAAGCAAAAAGACCAGAGAATACACGGCGATTACGAATTGATTTTGAGCCAACTGCGGCAATGGTAATGAATATGCCGGATGTGGGAGTGTCCAGACGGGCATTGGCATAGGACGCTGGAAGTAAAATATTTACAAGGTTGATGCAAGAAAATGGTCACTATTGCATACTCATGTTCACTTTAAAAGGCAATTGGTATTGAGACAAAGGAGGCAGGGGCGAATTTCACGAGAGTTCGCAGAGGAATACTAATTTTCATAGATTTGCCGATATGAAAAGTAATAGTATCCCCCGAAAAGGTGCGACAATTTCCATGAGGAGCAGTGTGTGTCATCTGGTGTCGGAATTTCGCACCTGGTGGAAGAGGGATGAAGTTTCAGGAAGGAATAATCAGCAATCGGAATGCCGAGTCCACGAGGAACAAAATAAGGCAAGACAAGGGTAAAAACCTTTGCCATGGGCCAGGTTATTTTGGTAAATTGGCAAATGCATTATTGTTTTGAGTTTTCTTAGACTTTTCTTTGTCCGTGTTGGGCTTTTCGAGCAAGGGTTGGCTGCCGTTTTTGTTTTCTGTTCCATTATGGGAAGGAGGAGGGCGTCGCCGAGTCTGGATCAATCACTATTTAATTAGGAGTCCTGGCACGGTGGCTTCGGCATCGAATGGTCTTGTAGTGAGAATTCCTCAGTAAGCCTCAGAGGGGCACATGCAGAAATACCAGGACTTCTTGCGGTTGGAACCCAGCAGCTAGATCGTACTTGCGGTAGCCTGCCCGTGGTGCGGTTGTGGACGGGCGGAGATAAAGATAAGCTGTCTGCACCATATATTACAGCCAGGCAACGTGATGGCCGGGTGGTTCCGAAATTGGAAAAAGGGAGGATAGCAATCTGGGAGGTGTTCCAGCTGAGGATAAGCGTGAGCAAAATAACAGAAAAGAGTACGGGGGTTAGAAATGAGGCACGATGGTCCCAGTGAAACGATGAGTCGTCGGTATTGTAATTCGGTGTTCGTGAGGGCTGACTGCGCTTGCACTACTAGGCAAAGTTGTTGCTCACCGATTCGGCTGTTTACCGGGAAGTCTTATCTTTAGAGGCTAGTAAAGCCTTGGAGGTGCATTTGGACCACAGGGTCTGGGGGCTACGTGAGGAAGCAGCTGGGCAACACAAAGAACTTGAGTGGCAAGTTTGCGTAATAGGTCTAGGGGATATATGACAAATCCTATCATGGGGTATACACAGATCCAATGCTGCAGGTTGCTGTTAGGTATGGCTGTAAACTGGGGAGTAGGCTGAATTTTAGGGCAAGAGGAACACCGCTTTCTTACGAAAAGGAGGAAAATTAGATAAGTGGGCGAAAAATACGGGCGCTTTTCTCTACGTTCTTACATGTATGTTTGTATATACAATAATATCTACACGGCTATAAGTAGCGCTTTGATGAGACTTGTCTGTCATCTGATGTGTCAACGTATCGTTCAGAGCCACTGTGGTTGTGTAGCTGACGTCAACAAACATGCCAGACATGCATGGGAGGTTATGAGGTGGTTGAAAATTAGAGCTGCAGGTGGATATGCGTATTTAGAGAGACCAGTTCGCTATCACCCCAGCCAGTCTCGTGCGTAGGAACCAAAAGCATGTCAAGCGGACAAGGGCTGCTTGGGGTTTTCCCTTTTGTAGGGTCAGGTCTGAGCTGATGGGAGACACCGATGATTGGAGTTAGCCCATTTCCCTCACACCCGATATTAATGGTATCTTTAGATGAAATCGATCCCACCGGGTCTTTTTTGCTTTCCACTTTTTCTTTTTTAGCTTTTTTTCTTACACGTTTTGCCAGCAAAGCAGATTTTGGGACTATCCGCAATATATGCAAAAACAGGATTAGGTCCTATCAGATTGCAGTCCGACGATCTTTACTTGCTTGAGCAATGACCAGTAAGGCTTTTTTCCTTCAGTACACGCGACTTCTGAGGGGCACAGCTCCAACGCCATTTGGTCTCACACTCCGTGCCTGATCCCCAATCACCTCCCCCAGCCAAGTAGCCGAGAACTTTAGCTCCTACTTTCTAAAGATTTTCGCCCCTCACTTACATCATCCAACCCTGCCATGCACCTGATATCTCTGGTCACTACACTTAACCACATAACTATTCCCATTGGAGCTGTCGCACAAGATTTCCGACGGCTCAATCAATACTGCTCCATGGGTCCTGACCTAATCCACCCCGGCATTTTCAAGGAAACCGCAGACACCCTAGCCGCTCATCACGCCTCTCTTTTTTAGCGATGTGTTGACGATGGACTTTTCCTCGGTTGCTGGGAAAAAGCAGTCATCGCACCCATCTACAAGAAGGGTAGTAGATATCTTGCTTCTAGTTACTGACCCACTAGCATCACCAGCCGAATTTTCAAGCGAATTCCTAAGAGTGTGGTCTTTTCCCATCTGCATAGAAATAGGATCCTCCCCCCCCCATCCGAACATGGAATTCTTCCCTGACGAGCAAGCATCACCAATATGCTTACTGTCGTGGATAGTCTGACGAAAGCCTACGATGATGGCCAGCTCTCACACGCTGTATTCATCGATTTTGCTAAGGCCCCCGACAAGGTCCCCATGCCCCCTTCTTTTTAAGCTAAAAACATATGGGATTACAGTCTCAATGTTGGTCATCCTACGCAGCTTCCTTACCGACCGCACTTTTGTGATTAAGGTGGGGAATATTTTGTCTCAACCCTTCCCAGTAACAACTGGGGTCCCCCAAGCGTCGGCTCCAGGTCCCCCCCCTTTCCCGATGTACACAAAAGATCTTCCGACAGCCCTTTCTGCAAACATTGCCATGTACGCAGACGATGTAACACTCTGGAGTTCAACCGTTGAAAACCTGTGAATTGCAGTCGATGAAACAAAACGCTGGTTCGAAGATTGGAACCTCCCAGGTAATGGTGGCAAATGCGTGAGCAAGTCAGTAAGCAGGGAGACTAGCCACACGTTTTTCATTAATGGAGCAACCAAAGTGCCTAGTGTTGACCAACACAAGGTGCTCGGTTTCTGGTTAGATTATAACTTGTCCTTCTCTCATCAGCAAGTCTGCATTTCGAGTCCTAAATATGATTCGAAGGTCCTTCCCGCGCATCTCTGGGGATGGTTTCCCTATAATCTTCGGCACGCTTATCCATCCCCTACTGGAGTACGGCAGCCAGATAGTACACTCCGGTCTTGTGCGAGATTGTGAGACCCCAGAGAGTTCGGAGAGATTCCACCAGAGCAGTATGTGGTCTATCCCACCTACCTTATACCGCTTAACGTGCATGCCTGGAAATCCTCCCCAGCCGTTGTCATATGCTTGTATTGTTGAGACTATGCTCCTTATTTTATTGACCCTGGAACAAGTACAACATGGATCAATCACTACACTTCAACATTTGCTCATATTTTGTTCACGTGAAGTGGCATAATTTTGATTCGAACTTGGACTGCCGTGACGGTGGTACCTGACATTGACATTTGTTGAACCCTGGTCCTTGTTGTTAGACGTTGTGGCCGTACAGTTGGAGTTTGTACACACTTAAATGCGTATAACTTGTCAATCCAGCACCGTAGAAACTACGAATCAATCTTGTTCTGGTTTTGGGATTCGTTTTGAATTGGCTACGAGTTGCTCACAGTCGGAATAACCGTTACATCACGTCGGCCCCTCTATCCTCAATCTCTTTTCTTGACTTAAGAGGTGAGAGAGAGATGATCTGTTTTTGATGTTCCACCTTTTGAATCAGGTCAAAGCGATTGCTTCCTCTCCGTCTGTACAGCCTCTCCTCTCCGTGGCTACAACAGAGGGGTTTTTAAACCAAGACCACGCACGTCTCTACGAATTAACTTTTTTTAGCTTTAGGGTTATTACCCTGTGGAATGCACTCCCGGAAGATATTGTTCTCTCTTAGAACAAAACTATCTTCAAGAAAACGTTAGACCTCCATCTGGATCTCCCAATAATTTTTTGTCAAAAAAAGCGAAACAGATGTCTTTTATTGCATACAGGTTCATGAATGTTGCACCCCCATTCGGCTTGAGCCATTGTCCATAGCGATACGTTGTATGGTGTTATGTGTGTTTTGTTTTTTCTGCCGTTCCCCCCCCCCACTCCTTTTTACTCCCGTTTCAGCTCGGTGAATCCGACAAAAGGCCAAAGATTTCCTGGAGAACCAGTACAACTGGGCTGAACGCCTCTAACCCGTGTGGTGCTTCATGACTTCAAGACTTCAAAATTGGTCCTTGTGAGTTGCCAAGTGGTTAGAATTTTCGAATTGCCCTCAGCCACAAGCATTTTTGCATTGCTTGGTAGAACAGCACACTTTATTTCACTCAAACTAATGTATCGTAATTAGTGTTGAGGTTTGCGTACTTTTTGAAGAGTTCATTCTCTTCAGAAGAATCTATTCTCTTCGAAAACTGGTTATACTTTTTGGTGCCCTTTTTAGTGTTTTTTGTTGGTGTCAGCGCAACTGATACCGGATAACATCTTTTGTGGCGCTTTCTGTAGTGTGCCGCTTTTGTGGAACTTTTGTAGCTTGTGGGTTTGCATCACTTGCCCTACTGTACCATTTTTGTCTGTTAAAAAAGGTTGTCTGGTGTGGTTGACCTATTCCCAACGCGGCTTGTGTCACGCGGTCCATGTTTCGGCCGGGGCCTGGAAGCTGTGGTCGCCCACCAAAAGCAGCTCCTCCTCCTCTGACAGCCAGATACCTGACTGCGATAAAATCACAAAAAATAAAAAAGTCTGAAAAAGTGTGGATCATTCTTGGAGCGCCACGTGCTGGATGCCAGTGGTTGCGTATCGTGCTACCTCCCTATCTGAAACAGGCCCTCATGCCGCCTACCATGAGCACCGAATGTAGATCGTTGGAGTTTGCTTCCCTGACGAAAATTCGGACCCATCTCACTCCCATTTCTCACGGCTCTCCAAGACCAGTCCTCACATCGGTGTTTTCCCGCTTTGTAATACGATAACGAGGAAAAAGACGCCGCGACAATCATACCCTTACGTCTACATCAGATTTCCTTGCTCACACTCGAGCACAATCTCAGCACGATAGCTCCATCGAGTAAGAGCACAGATGAACTCACGTTAACGCTCCAAGGCACGTGGCCAGTTGCCTCTGATGTACCACCTCTGTCACCTCAATAGCTTCTTCTACTTTAAGGCTCCTCAGAAACTTCTTAGTATAGAATAACCATCATACCGGAAGCGACAGTAACAGCATAGGGCTACGCTAACGGCGTGCCAGTCCCATTCGCTCAGAGTCTGTTATTTCAAACCTATCTTATCGCGTCGTTGCCAAACTGCGTTCTGCGTAAGCAAACGGTACTGAGGGTTATCATTTCTAACTGCTCTAAACCGTGAAACCCTAGGTCTTTTATTAGTATCCGAGCGATGCCGTGCCAACGTGCAAAATCATAAATCCTTTGGGATGCATACACAGTCACCAAACAAGTGTACGCAACTTCGTTAGCCTGCAGCGATATAGCGCAAATCCACTGCGAGCCTATTTTACTTACAATGTGGATTAGGTGCCACTGACTGCTCAAATGAAACTTCATCCATGCCCCACTTACACAGACTTAACCAGTCCATTATTTATTGTCTTCATATATCATCATAACCCTCAGCTGGAACCACGTCCAGACTGCAGTCCCCCTTTATTTTAGGTCCGTTGTTTCCCACTATCGCAGTCGCCAAACCGGATAACCAAGGATGCCACTTTGATTCGTACGGACGGAGACTAAAGTGGAACCTACCACAGAAACTGGGACCGAAATCGAGCCACCCGACAAGAAATACTCCTAACCGCTTATCAGATCGTTCAGCGTTTTCAAACGCAACCAACACGAATTCCGGTTCACGCGCATGCTACTAATATACCGCCACACACGACCGATTGACCGACACATGCTTTGCCCTGCCAGACGAAACATACCCATACGATGTCGTAAGTTACCAGAAATAACGCTGAATAACACTGAAAGCAAATGTGTCAACATATATATATATATATTTGTCAGTGAAAAAGCATAATAACACTGAAGTCCATGCGGAGACTTCCCACTTTATTATCCGTTACCACAGTCCACCTTTCCTCCGAACCGTAGCGGTTGGAAATTGACTCTCCACTTCTCGAGGACCCTCCAGTTGCGCTTTCTCATTTCTGAGTGGTACATGTTACTGATCCTGAATCTAAACTCACCTTTTTATGGACTGCTGTTTCTCCCACATCCACCAGTGTTCAGTTTCACGAAATTGGTCTCGGCACCGTTTCGAAACTCATTCCGTTTATTGAACCCCGGTAAATCCGTCATTCATGGTCTGCATCGTCTTCATGGATCGCTACTCTCTTTGCATGCATCCACATTCCCCAGAACACTTCTTCACAGTTTTTTCTTCCTGTTCAAAATTTACTACGTCTGCAGAACCTTAGTAGGCTTCTGTTTCCCTCAGCTTGCATCATTCTCGTTCATAATGCTTCCTTGGCACTGCGTTAAAGATTTTTCGATATCTCCACTGCGCACCACCGCCCAGCCCGGATTTGAAACCGGTATGGAACTACCGAGCAAACCCTTATTAAAATGGTCCATTCAAACTGCAGCTGGCTTCGTTTACCTATTGCTGATACTCTTGACTTTCATACTTTGAATTTGTGAATATTTCACCTTATTGTGTAACATTTTACACCATGATCATGCGCTAGCGCGTGCGTCTCGACCATGGCCGAGAAATATACCAATATTATTAATATTATTTGTGTTATTATGCTGCTGGTGTTCGATACGGTATTTTCAAACAAACTCGACCACCACTGCCGAGATTAGTGAAGCGGAGGTTGATCCTATCGATCAGGTATTGGGAACAGCTGTGAGAATAGGGAAGGCACGGACCTGGTGCAAGATTATGGAATTCAAAGCGACCAGTGTTGACTTTGGTATCATCAAAAGTGCCCCAAGCTGGAAAAGAAAGACTTCGAGCTGCACATCGGTTACGCACCGCTCAACTGAATATGCTCCCACTGCTTTGCGTTTGCAAGCGAGTGCTCATTCATAATTCGAGGCGAACTAGGAAAAGAGGACAGGACCACGAAGCTTGAACCGAGACTAGAGAGAGGGAATTCGATCCATGGCTTAGAGTGAGGGGAAAACTGGGGGCCCGATCAGAAAGCTGAGAAAAGACAACCCAAGCCAAATATTGAAGAAAGCAAAGAGGTAGCAGGATTCACCATTGTGGAAAAAAGCCTTTCGACGGACGTAGAATCCCCCAAGAAGCAGGTTAAATGCCTAGATGCTGAAGTGCAACGCACGAGGCGTGACGCTGAGGTCATGGCAGACAGAAGTAGAAGACTGCTACTTCATAACCTCAGAGAGAACAGCGTAAAAGACGGTAGAATCAGGAAGGAAGAAAACCGTCGGCATGTGACCGAGGTTCTTAGGATGGCTGGCCTACATTCTACGACAAAAATAGTCAAGTGCCATCGAATAGGACTATGGCGTGGAACACAACCAGTGCCGCCACGACCCCTGGTAGTTGTGTTCCACAGTGTCTACTGGAGAGATATGCTGCTGTCCAGGGCGGGAGCAGTTGAGGGTGGCACGCGGGGAATAGTTAGGGTTACACCTGACAGCCCAGCACTTACCAAACCGGGTGATGCTAAAGTCTCGCTGAGAAAAAGGACACCTGATCTGAAGCGGCCGACTCCACATATAGCGAAACTGGAGATGACCCCTCTTGGGAAGTCAACACCTCAAGCCCAAGGAGAAATGCAGGTCCCAAAGGTGGCTTCAGGCGCCGGTAGGCAAAAAGCCAAAGTTCAAGGGGCTCAGAAGACCAAAAAGAAGAGGACTCATAGGGCATTCAGATCGGTTGTTGTTGAGAAAGTGCAGCCAGCCAGCCCGATTCTAAAGGAAACACTCTAAAGACCCTCTCTGGTGCAAACGGCCAAGTTGGAAGTATTAGAGGGAAAAGCCGAGGAAACCAGTTGGGCTGAGGTGGTCGCAAGACCATCCCGGGCCATCGGCATGGCGACTCAGAAGGGGGGGAACGTCCGCTGTGCACGTTGGGCCCGACACCGGGTCGACGGGTGGAAAAGAAAAAGCCACGAAACTCAGAGTGTCACTTGATATTCAAGATGCTGCACCGCAGACAACTATAGAGGCAAAAAAGGGGCATCAATTCAAAGATTGAGCCCGAGGGCACCCTAGCCGTAAAATTAGCAATGAAGTTAGTATCAGGGACCAGGGAACCGTCAATATGGTACACCAACACCTGCAGTCTCCCGAGAAAAAGAGAGGAGTTGACCACTAGGATCGCCGAGTCTGATGTCGTTGCATTGACGGAAACTTGTGTAAAGCCAGATACTGGCATGCTTTTCCAGGGATACACAGCCTACAGACAGGATAGAACAGATGGAAGGCAGGGAACGGAGTGGCAGTTCTGATACGGACCGACATAGGCCATTAGGAGGCTCCGTTCAACTTGGTCTCAGGTAATGTACAGGCCAGATCCTGCTTTCTCAGGATCGAGGCGCGAACGGTATGCGTTATCTGTATCTATAGATGAGGAAGACTTTGAGCTCTTGCAAAAGCAGGATGCAGTGCTGGCACTGACATAGGAGTTCATCTTATTAGGGCATCCCAACCTACCCGAAGTTAACTGGGAAAGCGGGATCGCACCAAGGGTATCAACGAACGACAAGTTTCCGTAGTGGGTCCAGTTACATGCACTTACGCAGCATGTGACGCAGGCCACTGGACACAGAGGTGGACAGCAACCATCTCTGATTTAATCACAACACGGCACTATCGGGAAGTTAAGGAAATTAAGTGGGAAGAGCCTCTTGGAAAAAGTGATCATGTAGTCCTAAGGGTCACACTAAGACTGAGCAAGGAGCCGAAGGAAATCGTATTACATTGGCGCTATGGGATGATCAATATAGTTGAAATAAAGAGGGCGGCGGAGGAAGTTCAGTGGACACTGAAGCACACAAACGCCTCCGTGGTGGAAGGCTGGGGGCCATCAAGATGGAACTGCTCAAACTTACAGAGCAGTCCGCACCCCTGAGGGTGGCTGGCAGTAGAAATCAACCCTCATGGTGGAAATCAAAAGCCCGCAAGGCTGTAGTTATTCGTAGGCAACGGCGGACGGTGTATAAGCAGTACAAAATTCAGGGGGCAAGGAACAGCTGTAAGATGGCTAGGAACAGAGCTCAAGCTATCTAAAGAGTGGAGAAATATGTCTTCGAACGTCGATTGGCTGTGTTGGTCAGCATAAACCCGAAGCGGTTCTACACTTACGTGCAAATCACACAAAAGTATGAGGGAAAATGTAGCAACTTTGGAAGGAGCCCAGGGACGACAAGATCTAAGTGAAGAAAACAAGGCCCACACTCTCTTGGCATTCTTCAAGAGCATATATCGACCAGAAAAAAATTTAGAGGAAAGAATGGAAGGACCATAGGCGCCTCCAATACCAGAACTTGTTGTAGAAGGAGTAGTGTACGCGGGGCTGCGAACCTTGAATAGAAATAAAGCAGCAAGACCAGATGGAATTCATCCAGCGATCGTTCAGCCTCTGGCCGATGTCCTGAAGGCTCCGGTGACCAAGCTGTATGAAACGTCAATTAGAGAGGAAATTGTGCCGGGCGACTGGAGGAGAGCAACAGTGGTAGGCATTTACAAGAGTGGACCCCGGCAAAAGGCCGAAAATTATCGGCCGGTTAGCTTGAATTCAGTACTGTGTAAGTGCCTGGAGCGAATAGTCAGGAAACAGATCTCTAGGCATTTGGTTTAACACAACCTCATATCAAATGCTCAGCATGAGTTTATGGCAGGAGGATCCTGTCTGACGAATCTCCTGCTGTTCCTCGATGAGGTAACCAAGCGTCTGCACGAAGGGCAATCGATTGCGGTCTGTTACTTGGACTTCAGCAAGGCATTTGATTCCGTGAACCACAGATTTCTGGACGTCAAACTTCCGTCTATGGGAATTGTTGGAAAGGCGAGACAATGGATAAGTAGTTTCTTAGTAGGGCGAACCTTTATTGTTAGGGTGGGGAGTAATGTTTCAAAACCGGAAGGTGTAACAAGTGGGGTGCCACAGGGCTCGGTGCTCGGCCCTCTGCTCTTCCTCATCTTCACTCATGACCTTGCACGTGAGCTTACAAACCCCACCTTTATGTTTGCCGATGAAGTAGAGATAGCTGTGGCAGATATAGAACTTGACATGTTCGCGTTACAGAAATGGTCGCGCAAATGGGACCTACAACTAAACCTCACCAAGTGTCAATGCTTGACAACAAATAGAGGGGCTAGTGGGAATGGCGTGGGTTCGTTGCAAGTGGTCTCTCAGGTCAAAGACTTTGGAGTTATAATGGACAACAGCTTAAAGCCGTGGAAGCAGTGCACCTCAGCAGCCAATATGGCCAGGAGAGAACTCTTTCGAGTTAGATCCATTATGTCGTGTTGAGAGCCGGAGATCTTCGCTCCGATATACCAAGCCATAGTTAGGCCGCATATGGAGTACTGTGTGCAGGCCTTGGCACCGTACTACCAGAAGGATACAGACTGCCTGCAGAAAGTGCAAGGGCTAGCCACTAGAATGGTGGCTGGGCAAGGGGGGTTTGTAAGGTTGGTTAGACCTTACATGCTGTTTCCTTATTACGTACGTTCGCTGGTCCTTCCCAACACTCTTGGACCACCTGCTCGTTACAGTGGTACTCTGCAATATACCATTACGATCAACACGACATTGTTTCCCACAACCCATGAGAAGGAGAACACTATAGGTAGGGAGGGAGTGGTTAGTGTATATTGGAGAAGCGTGTGCGTAGCGTGCACGGGCAACGTTCAAGTGGCCACCGCGGTTGGTGGCGCGAGCTCACATAAACACTGATGTGTGTTAAACAAATAATCAGGGTTGAATGCCACTACAGGTTTAGCCACACAGAAAGTCTCCGTGCTCTAGATCTATTCTCAATGAAACGACGGCGCATTCGCGAGGATTTGGTAGAAACCTTCAAGGCAATGGAGGGACTGGTAGTTATAGGTCGAGAAGACCTTTTCTCCCTGATACCCGAGAGAGGTACAAGAGGGCATAACTTTAAATTACGGAGGATGCATTCGAGGCTCGAAAAATAGAGCGAAGTACTTCTCGAATAGAGTGGCACCCTATTGGAATAAGCTCCCGGAGGAGGTCATAAATACGACAACAGTGAAGGCTTTTAAGAAAGCAGTAGACCTGTGTTGGGTGGCAGCATACCCCGAATTGTGTTAGGCAGATTTTACGGTCAGAAGCAGGGTTGATACCGCACGAAATTTGAGCCTTTCAGAAAAAGAAAATCACGCAGTGTTGTGAGATACGGAAACGCACCGATTACACAAATATCTGAACACACGATTGGCTTCAGCCACACCAAGTCCTGTGCAAACTGAGATGAACTCCCCGCGCATATCTAAGAATGATTCCCCCATAATTTTCGGCACGTATATCCGACCTCTGCTGGAGTACGGTAGTCAGATGGTGCACTCTGGCCTTGTCCGAGACCGTGAGATCCTATAAAGGGTTCAGCGGGCCTCCACCAAGGCAGTAAGGAGTCTATCCCATCTACCTTATCCCGTCCGCCTCTCACTCCTCAACCTCTTTCCCCTTGACGTAAGACGCGTAAGAGGTGATCTGTTTTTGATGTTCCACCTTTTTGAAACAGGTCAAAGCGATTGCTTCTTCTTCGTCTGTCCAGCGTCCTCTCTCCGTGGTCACAGCAGAAAAGTTTTCAAACCGAGGCCACGCACCTCACTAAGGATTAACTTTTTTAGCTATAGGGTTATTACTACGTGGAATGCACTTCCGGAAGATATTGTTCTCTCGCAAAACAAAACTATCTTCAAGAAAAAGCTAGACCTCTACCTGGGTCTCTCCCAATAATTCCCTTTGTCAAAGAAGCAAACAAAATAGTTGTTTTTTATCGCATATATGTTCATGAATGCCGCACCCCCACTCAGCTTAAGGCACTGTCCACAGCGTGACACTGAATGAGGTTATATGTATCTTGTTTTCGCTGCCACCCCGCCCCCCCCCCTTCTTTTTACTCTCGTTTCAGCTCGGTGAATCCGACAGAAAATCAAAGATTTCCTAAAGAACCGGGACAATTGGGCTCAAAGCCTCGAACCCGTGTAGTACTTCAAGACTTCAAGACAACTGAACTGACCGACTGAAATTGACCCGTGCCCCTTGTGTTACGACCGTTTGAGCAATGCGTAGCCAAATTCGCAACGGATCCCGAAATCAGAAGGCGATTATCCGTGATAATTCTACGATACTAGATTATTAAAATAAACAATGACGTAAACAATATACAAACCTCAATAGTACGATCACAAAGTCTCAACAACGAGAAACCGAATAGCAGCGTGTGAGCAGACAGCACGTGCGTCACGCAGGTCCTGAACAAGGATGTGCCAAAATAGCGCTCTGGGCGCGAACAAACAACAATTGGTCCAGAAAAACAACCAGTTCGTAAAGAAAAGTCAATAGTGTATGGAAATGAGTGATGTTGGGAAAAACACTGAATCGCGAGGGAAAAAGGGGGATTTTCCACGACCGGCTGTTACACCGCCCACCAAAATCCTCCTGGATCCTTAGCAGAGTCAAAGGTTCGGTATAAAGGTACTGATTCTTCCTACCTGCCTAGGCCCTGCTGTCAGTGCGCGCGTCTAATGTTCGTCGTCGACGTTCTACTACTGGTCGCACCTAACCCATTGGCTACATAGACGTGAGGCTAGTCTACATCTTCCACAAGACCAAATGACCGATGGCGGGCGTGAGTGGTCACATAGACGTTGTCCTCGTAAGGGGCCGTCCGGTCCTGGATGTACGCGCTCGAGTGTGTGTGTGTGCGTGTGTGTGTGCGTGCGTGTGTGTGTGTGCCGGGGTTACAATGAAATCACAGGTATGACTACACATCAAAGGAGGACTTTCTGCAATGTCAACAGAAGACCGCGTGGCAAGAAAACGAGTAAATGTAGCATGTGTGTGTGACCTGAACTCCACTGCTTCCACATGTGCGAGGGGCATTCGGTAGCGTCAACAAAAGGCGAACAAAGAACACTGTCACATGTATGATGGGTTTACGGGATGTAGAGTGCGTCGTGCATGCGTGTATGTATCGGGATGTATAATGGAATCGCACTCATCACCACCTATCGGAAAGAACCTTCTGTAATGTCAACGAAGGGACCGCGAGCACCTTAACGTGTTTGACGGAGCTTGTGTGGTGTATATGGTGTTTCTTTATCCACCTCGATTACTGGTGTGAAAAAGGTTTGCTAGGCCACAGGGTTATCAGCTCCTCCATCTTCGCTCTCGAGTAGGTTAATACTGCGTATGTCACGAATGAGCACTCCGTTAGCTGTCTTCACCTTCACCGTTCTTATCATTTCGTCGGTGCTTTTGATGGTTTCCGTAACTACTCCCAAAGACCAAGCGCTGAAATGTGCGCGTTCGTCGGCGATCATAACCACGTCCCCAACTTTGAATGGTCTTGTTTTGGCCATCCACTTCTGTCGAGTCTGCAAAGCCGGTAGGTACTCCCGTAGCCATCGCCTCCAGAAGACCTTGGCCAGATAGTTCGCTTGCTTCCACCCGTGGAGGTAGCTCCCACGAAGGTTTACCGGCCCTTGGAAACCCTCGTTCGACCTTAGCGTCAATAAGTCGTTTGGGGTGAGCGCCAGGTGGGTGGGGTCGCCGTTCAATACTGGAACCAGGGGGCGGTTGTTCAGGATTCGCTCCACCTCAGTCATGACAGTGTTCAGGGTCTCGTCGTCGGGCGGCTGCTGCTCCATGACTGACAGCAATATCCGTCTGGCGGACCGGATCATGCGTTCCCATATGCCGCCTCGGTGACTGGCCTGTGGGGGGTTGAAATGCCAGCGTATGCCGTAGGCCACGGTTCGATTCTGCAGTTCGTCCCTGTTTATGTTCTTGTGCCAACGCTGCAATTCCCGTTGAGCGCCCACAAAGTTCGATCCATTATCTGAGTATATATCGGCCGGTACGCCTCTTCGGTTGATAAATCGTTGCAAGGCCCGTAGAAACGAATCGGTCGTCATCGAATGTGCGACTTCTAGGTGTACCGCACGTGATTTCATGCACGTCATGATACATCCGTATCGCTTTTCTAATCTTTTCCCGCACTTGATCCACGAGGGCCCGAAGTAGTCCAACCCGGTGTCACTGAACGGCCACCAGCCCGTAGTTACCCTGCATTCTGGTAGCGGGGCCATGAGTTGTTTGCCTGCTGTGGCATTGCGTCTCCTGCATTGCACACACCGTCGGATTACGCGTTTTACAGTCTCTCGTCCTCTCAACAACCAAAGACGTTTTCGGATGACGCTCGTCACGTGACTTTCCCCGGCATGTCCCTCCACGGCGTGGACGTGTTGAATCATTAGCTCTACTACGGGTTGTCTCGCAGGCAGCAGTATAGGATACTTTGTGTCGAAGTTCAGGTGGGCGTTGGTCAGCCTACCATCCACCCGCAGCAGTCCGTTGATGATTTTGGGGTTTAAACGCTTCAGCTCGCCTCTTGGGGATGGCATGTCTTCATTGGTCAGCCCCACTTCTTCCGCCCTCTTGAGTTCTCGGGCGAAAGCCTCGCGTTGTATCATTCTGAAAATATCGTACTCTGCCGCTTGTAGCTCATCGGGACCTATCGGGCCGACCGGTATCCGACCTGAGGGCCGTAGCCCTTTCATGACTAGTAAACTTATCTTGAACCTGGTTAACCAAACTAGCGAACGAAGCGTCTTCATCCAGGAAGAAAACCTGACCAGTCGCGATAGAATGGACGACGCTTCGACGACGTTGGTTGCTATCACTACGCCTTTGATCTCCAGTTCCAATTCCGTAGGGGGTTTTAATTCGAACACGGGCCAGTCCTGTTTGGGCAATTGCAGGAAGTTCGGCCCTCTCGTCCACGTGTCCAGTTGCCTGAAATTGTTCGCACCTCGGGAGCACAGGTCGGCCGGATTATCGCCAGACCTGACATGACTCCACTGGTGCGTGGCCGATTCATCGTGGATAATCGTGAGCCGGTTAGCAACGAAAGTACTAAACCGGCTCCGTACGTTGTTAATGTAGTAAAGTACTATCGTTGAATCCGTCCAGAAGCTCACCTACCAAATGCAGAGATCGAAACATCTCTTCACAGCTTGCACCACCCTGACTGCCAACACGGCTGCGCTGAGTTCAAGGCGTGGGATTGAGACCGACTTCAGTGGGGCAACGCGGGCTTTGGCGAACAGGATCCTCGTGGTATATTGTCCATCTCCTGCGCACCATCGTCCGTACACCACAGCTCCATAACCGACTTCGGATGCATCGGAAAAGGCATGTAGTTCTCCAGTCCGTGTCGTATGGCCAGGGGTCAAACATCGTGGTATTCTTATGTCCCCTAATTTCTTCAAGGTGTTCAAAAATTCCTCCCAGTCCAGCCGGTCCCCTCGGTCCAGTGACTGGTCCCAATCAACTTTCTTACGGCACAGCCGCTGCAGCAAGATCTTTCCGGGTAGCAGCCATGGTGAGACGAAACCGAGCGGGTCGAACAAACTTGAGACGGCAGATAGTATGCCACGACGGGTTATTGGCAGCTCGGGAACGTTCAGTTCGAAAACAAAATCGTCCGTTTCCGCGTCCCATTGTATCCCTAAAGTGCGCTCGATAGGAAGTGGAGAGCCGTCCAAATCTCTTACCCTTTCGGCCTTTTCGTGATACGGGATGACCTTCAGCACTTCTGAGGCGTTCGACATCCATTTAGTTAGATGGAAGCCACCCTCTTCCAGCAATCTCGTCAGACCCCTGAACTGCTCTAGAGCTGATTCCACATCATCGAATGACCCAAGGTAGTCGTCGACGTAGAAGTTCCTGCTGACGCTTTCTACCACTGTCCGATGTACCAGATCGCCATGTTTGTTCGCTGATTCTCGGAGGGCGTAGTTAGCACAAAATGGTGACGATATGGCTCCGAAGGGGTGGACGGTCATTCTATAATTCACCACTGCGTTGTCCCGGTCGCTCCCTTCCCACCACAGGAAACGCAAAGCATCTCGTTCTCCTACCGGAATCTTCACCTGATGGAACATTTCCCTAATGTCAGCAGACAAAGCCACTTTACCCACTCTGAAACGGCACAGAACATCGATCAGTGGTGTGGTCCAGTCAGGCCCCTGTAGTAGGCGATCGTTTAACGACTTGCCCTGGAACTTGGCCGCACAGTCGAAAACCACGCGCAGTTTATTGGGTTTCTTGGGGTTGATAACCGGATGGTGAGGCAGATACCAGATACCCCTTTTGCTGTCGGTGTTAACAGGCACCCTTTCAACGTAACCGAGGTCCTCGTTTCGCTTCATCAAATCCGCGTATCGTTCCCACAGATTCCGGTCTCGAATGAAGCGTTCTTTTAGTCGTAGTAATCGTTGGAGAACATAATTTCTGTTGTCAGTCCACGGGTCGACCGGTGTGCGCCATGGGAGGGGAACCTCGAACTGTGGTTTGAGGCCTCTAGTGCCTTGCCGCACCGTTTGTAGAGCGAAGTGATCCTCTTGAGACAACGTCGGTCTTTCGTCTCCAATGTCATGAAACTCCTTTTCACACAGCCGTTGCAGATGATACTCTATGCGGTCCGTTTCGGCGGATAAGTAATTCACGGAACCGCGTACCCCTACTGGACCGTATAACATCCATCCCAGAGCCGTGCGTACGGCATAAGGTGCCTGGCGGTCGCCCACTCTTTGGTCAAGCACCCAATGCGCCTCTGGCACGTCGCATCCGATGAGGAGATCCACCTCATCATCTTCCCAGTCTACAACGGTTACATCCTGCAGGTGGGGCCATCGAGTCAAGATTGCGTTCACCGACCTTGGTGCTCGCATGGGGAGATCCGCTAACGTGAATGCCTCCGTTGGTTCAATTTCCTCGTTAGTGTCTAGAGAGATGAGTTGCAGCCTTAATCTACCGGCAGTCATTACCTGTGTTCCGCCCACCGTGCTCACTGCTAACGACGTCGCACCTTTAGCCAGTTGGTGTTTGTCGGCAAACCGCTCTTTCACTAAAGTGGTGTCGGATCCACTATCAACGAAAGCCAACGCCTTGGCTATCCCAGTCGGAGTCACTACTCCCACGGCCACTACGCCTAAACGTACCGGTTTACTGGCAGACTGTGAAGTTGAACAAATCACGCTGGGCTTGGCACTCGCCTCGGATATGGTTACTCTCGCCTGATGCAGCAGCCGATGGTGTCTGCCCGTGCATCCCTCGTAACCACATCGATTCCTTGTTCTACAGGCTGCTGCCCGGTGCGTGGTGTTGAGACAGATGAAACATGCTCCTGCCATCCTCGCCATTCCCCACCGTTCGTCTATTGTGGCATTGCCGAACTTGGGGCATTCTGGTAGGCCATGGCTAGTACCACAGGATCTGCAATTTGGTTTCGCCGTAGCATCTCGTGAAATGACGTGTGTGTTGATCCAAGGCTGGTACTTTGGATGTTCCCGTACAGGGGTTTGGACTTGGCTAGTACCGGGCTTGTTTGCTCGGTTGCTGTCCCGGATGAGTCGGCCGAATCTGCTGTCAGCTATCTTCGTTTGCTTGTCTAAGTATTCAGTCAGGTCTTCGAAGTTGGCTTCTCTGTCGCTTCGGCTTATCCGTTCAGCTTCTTCCGCCCACCGACCCTGTAGTTCGGGAGAGAGGTGACGGACTATGCCTTCCAAAGTGTGCATGGCGTCCAGGTCAGCTCTGTAACCTAAATGGTCGAGGGCTATTGAGCAGTTCTGCATCTTGATCACCAGGTCGGCCATGGTGTAGACGTCGCCCTTGGTTTTCTTTGCCTCTGCCATCACGCCCTCTATTAGGTTACGGGCTACTTTGAAAGGTTGGCCAAACAAGTCCCTCAGAATCTTTCTTGCCCTTGTGTAGCCTTGTTCTGGATCGAGCATGGTGCATCCGTCGATAGCTTCTCGCGCTCGGCCTCGGCAGTAGTGAGTAAGGTAAAGAAGCCTTTGCCCAGGGTCGGTTACCTTGTTTTCAACGAACGTCTCGAACTGTTTGACAAACTTGCAATATTGCTCAGCTCGCCCGTCGAAAACCGTTAACTCCACTCTAGGCAGATCGATCGATGGTGGTTTGTAGTCGGCGACCTGCGTGGGGTTCCCTACCTTATTGTACTCTAACCTATCGGAAGTGTCGAAGTCACTGGTCCTATACTCTCGCTGTTTCTGCGTACACTTCTCTGCTTCATGCGCCTGTAGTCTAGCCGAAAGTAACTGTTGCTCTAGTTCTATTATTCTCAGCTTATATAAATCAACGTCCTTACGATCAATATTGCTTTCAATAACACATGAGCTAGCACTGACAGGACTAGGCGATCTAGCATTAGCTAAAGAATCATAAGTACCCAAAACCTCCCCAGAGACTTGCCGTATTACTTCCTGTCCGGGTTCGACTGCCTTTGATCCTTTCCTTGGCATTTTGCGTGAATTTTCCTCGTTCCAAATAGATCTATTGAGTATTGTTACGACCGTTTGAGCAATGCGTAGCCAAATTCGCAACGGATCCCGAAATCAGAAGGCGATTATCCGTGATAATTCTACGATACTAGATTATTAAAATAAACAATGACGTAAACAATATACAAACCTCAATAATACGATCACAAGGACTCAACAACGAGAAACCGAATAGCAGCGTGTGAGCAGACAGCACGTGCGTCACGCAGGTCCTGAACAAGGATGTGCCAAAATAGCGCTCTGGGCGCGAACAAACAACAATTGGTCCAGAAAAACAACCAGTTCGTAAAGACAAGTCAATAGTGTATGGAAATGAGTGATGTTGGGAAAAACACTGAATCGCGAGGGAAAAAGGGGGATTTTCCACGACCGGCTGTTACACCTTGCAAGGAGGCGGCCAGCCTGGCCTTTAAACTGCAGGCCCAAGGGCAGGACCAACGCCCACCAAGTAGTACCTCGGTTGTAAGCCCTAAACCACCGCAAGCAGGTTGTATTAAGTCGTTCGCGGAAGTATTATCAACACCCGAGAGGACAATCATCCGAGCGAATGGACTAGTTCCGAGAGCTTGCCAGGCGGTCGTTGCCTCAACTCCTTTGAAGCAGACCGACGAAGGCCAGTGGACGGAGCAGAAGCCGAGAAGGGCGAGGCAGGTCAAAAAGAAGGGTGACTGTAATAGAGCGAAAGATGGTTTGGCTAGGATGGATGACCCTGCTTTTCTGGTATTAGAAAACAAGTTGAAGGACCTGAAGAGGCAGATTTTGTCGATGGGCAGGGTCTCAAGCCACAGGCTTCTGATCCTAAACCAGGAAGAACCCTTTATAAGGGAATCGAAGGCCAGGAGGAACATAGACAGGAGGAGGGTCTGCGACATGCTGCGAATCGCAGGTGTTCCGTACCCTCCTACTCTAAGAAGGGTGCACAGAGTGGGGACACGGAAGTCACCACTGGGGAACAAAGGCGAACTTCGTGCGAGACCAATACCGGTGGAGTTTGCTGATGAGGCTACCCGGGATAGACTACTGACGGGGGCAGCGATAGTGGCTCAGATTACCAAGGGCAGATACCAGATAGTGCCGGACGAGCATAGGGTAAGGTCTGGTGGCCTGGCCCCGGGAGGTTACCTTGCTCGACCAGCCAGGGCGCTGGTGAGAAACCTTAAAGTTCAGCGGAATGCCGAACTCGGCTCTCAGGCCCCGGCCCCGACAATAGTAAAGAAGCCACGTGCGGGGTCGCAAATAGTTTTAATTGAAGATGCTTTGGAAGACGAGAATTGGCGGTACTGTCCGAAGATAGATGACAGCGCGACCCTTGCCAGTCTGGATGTTGTGGCCAATCCCAAGGAGATGGATTGGGAGTATTCGGAAATTCTGGACCATCAGCCAGATTCATGCACCTCAGTGGGGACATCAGAAGCAAAAAACATGTCATCATCCCAGGCGTTGCGCCTGAGAAACAGTCAGTAATGAATAACAAAAGACACCTAGGCGACGGAGCAAACGCGGTGGTGATATATACTAACGCGTGTAGTATTAGAAACAAATGGGCAGAACTTGCCAAAGCCGCTGACGAACAGAAAGCGCCAATAGTTGCCGTCACGGAAATCTTTGATTTTCTGTCGGATTCTCCGAGCTGAAACGAGAGTAAAAAGAAGGGGGGGGCGGGGTGGCAGCGAAAACAAGATACATATAACCTCATTCAGTGTCACGCTGTGGACAGTGCCTTAAGCTGAGTGGGGGTGCGGCATTCATGAACATATATGCGATAAAAAACAACTATTTTGTTTGCTTCTTTGACAAAGGGAATTATTGGGAGAGACCCAGGTAGAGGTCTAGCTTTTTCTTGAAGATAGTTTTGTTTTGCGAGAGAACAATATCTTCCGGAAGTGCATTCCACGTAGTAATAACCCTATAGCTAAAAAAGTTAATCCTTAGTGAGGTGCGTGGCCTCGGTTTGAAAACTTTTCTGCTGTGACCACGGAGAGAGGACGCTGGACAGACGAAGAAGAAGCAATCGCTTTGACCTGTTTCAAAAAGGTGGAACATCAAAAACAGATCACCTCTTACGCGTCTTACGTCAAGGGGAAAGAGGTTGAGGAGTGAGAGGCGGACGGGATAAGGTAGATGGGATAGACTCCTTACTGCCTTGGTGGAGGCCCGCTGAACCCTTTATAGGATCTCACGGTCTCGGACAAGGCCAGAGTGCACTATCTGACTACCGTACTCCAGCAGAGGTCGGATATACGTGCCGAAAATCATGGGGAAATCATCCTTAAATATGCGCGGGAAGGACCTTCGAATCATGTTTAGGACTCGAAAGGCAGACTTGCTCGCAAGTTCGTGATGATGAGAGAAGGATAAGTTACAATCTAGCCAGAAACCGAGCATCTTGTGTCGGTCAACCCTTGGCGGAGTGGCGGCTCCATTAATGGAAAACGTGTGACCAGTCTCTCTGCCGAAAGACATGCTCACGCATTTGTCATCATTAACTGGGAGGTTCCAATCCTCGGACCAGCGTTTTGTTTCATAAACTGCAATTTGCAGGTCTTCAACGCTTGAACTCCAGAGGGTTACATCATCTGCGTACATGGCAATGTTCGCAGGAAGGGCTGTCGGTAGATAGTTTATATAGATCAGGAAAAGAAGAGGACCTAAGACCGACCCTTGGGGGACCCCAGTTGTTACTGGGGCGGGTTGAGACAAAACATTGCCGACTTTAACCACAAATGTGCGGTCGGTAAGGAAACTGCCTAAGATGGCCAACATGGAGCCTGTGGTCCCGTACGTCTGCAGCTTATAAGGAAGAGGGGCATGTGGGACCTTATCGAAGGCCTTAGCAAAATCGATGAATACAGCGTGTGAGAGCTGGCCATCATCATAGGCTTTCGTTAGACTATCCATGACAGTAAGCATATTGGTGATGCATGACCTGCCAGGAAGAAACCCATGTTGGGACGGGGAGAGGATCTTATTTCTATGAAAATGGGAAAGAATCTCACTCTTAAGAATTCCCTCAAAAATTTTGCTAGGGATGCTAGTGAGGCTTATGGGTCTGTAACTAGAAGCAAGGTGTCTACTACCTTTCTTATAAATGGGTGCGATCACTGCTTTTTTCCAGTTACGGGGGAAAACTCCATCGTCAACACATCGCTGAAAAAGCGAGGCATAAGGAGCAGCTAATGTATCCGCGGCTTCCTTGAGAATACGGGGATGGATTAGGTCAGGACCCATAGAGCAATATTGGTTGAGCCGTCGGAAACCTTGAGCGACTGAACCAATGGGAATAGTTACGCGGTTAAGGGTAGTGGTCAGAGATAACGGGTGCATAGTAGGGTGGGATGATATGGGAAAGGAGCTAAAAATTGTACGGAAGTAGGAGCTGAATGCCTCGGCTACTTGGCTAGGGGAAGTGATTGGAGATCCGGCACTATCTTTGAGAGCTAATGGCGTCGGAGCTGTGCCCCTTAGACGGCGCATGTACTGAAAGAAAAAATGCCTTATTTGTCCGTGCTCGATCAAGTACAGATCGCTGGACTGCATTCTGATAGGACCTAATCTTGTCTTTGCATATGTTCCTTATGATCCTGAATTCTTCTGCATCACGGGCAAGGCCTGTGGCTTTATATCTAGCAAAGAGGCGTGCGCGTTCGTCTAGAATGCGCCTAATGGGGCGAGGGAGGGGTCGCTTAGCGGTCTGTGGGCGACGAATTCTGGGGACAAAATGCCTATCAGCTAAGGAGATTAACTCTCTGAGATTCTCTGCCATTTCATCCGCAGTTACCTGAGTTAGTTAAATTTAGCTGGGAGCGAAAAAATGCACAGACTTGGTCAAAGTTGGTCCTTTTGAAGGATCTCAAAATTTTAGTTTCTGACGGAAGAGGAGGCCATTTCACGATATAATCGAATCCAATGAGAATGTGATCACTTTTGCCGAGGGGCGGCAAGCAATGCACCACATCTATTAGGAACCGATCATTGGTGATGGCCAGGTCTAGCAGGGACGGGGCGTGGCCTGTGCGATATCTAGTCGGATCTCTTACGTTCTGCACCCATGAGTTTTTCAGTACGAGATCAAGGAGGGGTTTACCGAAAGTGACATCCGGGGCATCAGCTCTTTGCCAGTTTGTACTGGGAGAGTTGAAGTCACCAGTGACTAAGAGATGGGTGAAGTCTGTATAGCTTTTCAGGGAGCCTAATAAGTCTATTCCAAGTGGCCGTAGACTCCAGAACAAGGGGACAAGAAAAGAAGTTGATAAAAGCCCGATCTAGGTTGATGGTTAGATCGCACTTCTTCAACAACAGGGTTGTGAACAGTTGGAACGGTCTGCCTGGTGAAATGGTAGATCTGCAGACAGTCCAATCCTTCAAAGGTGCCCTAGATCGTAAGTGGCACGAGATCTTTCCTTGTAGTGAGCCTTGAGTATATCAACTAGATGGATGACGGGTAGCACTGTGGCCCTTCTGGAGTATGTTTTAGCAGACTTTTTCCCTCATTGCATACTGTCTCAGTGAACGCTCACGATGCATAATGTCTCTCGCAGTTGATGTGCTACGAGGTTTTCCGTTTCCCTCTCATTTGTAGCTGGGATTCGACGAAATACACTCGGCAGTGGTGGGTGCATAACTGGTGTGCATACCATCGAAGGAATTCTGGACGCTCGATTGGCCGTGGCCATTACCTGTCCTGTGCAGACTGAACTGAACTGAACTGAACTGACCTTGAAAATCAATGGGCAGCTAGGGCAACCAGGCGTTGCGCCTGAGAAACAGTCAGTAATGAATAACAAAAGACACCTAGGCGACGGAGCAAATGCGGTGGTGATATATACTAACGCGTGTAGTATTAGAAACAAATGGGCAGAACTTGCCAAAGCCGCTGACGAACAGAAAGCGCCAATAGTTGCCGTCACGGAAACGTGGCTTTCTGAAGAAGACCATGTGCCAGGCCTAATAAGTAACGGTTTTGCAGTCTACAGGCAGGATCGGGAACAAGATCGCCTTGGTGGTGGAGTAACCATCCTCGTTAGGTCAGGTGCAAACCACCTTGAGTCCCAGACCAAGATGTGCACTCGCAACATCCAGCTATGCGCCGTTACGATCATCCTTCCAGGCAGAAGGGTTAACGTCGTCTGCGTCTACAGGGCACCAAGCACAAACCACGAAGAGGAGGTTTGTTTGCTGCGGACTTTGACTGAACTAGTTAAGGACGCACAAAAGACCCTCATAGTGGGTGACTTCAATCTTCCGCACATCGACTGGACGGCTGAGGTCTGCGTGCCGGGATCGGAGGAGCAAACCTACTTAGAATGGCTGCATGATAATGCGTTGCATCAGCATATTAGGGAGAATACCAGATATAGGACCGGATGCGTTCCATCCTTGCTGGATCTAGCTATAACGAACTTCCCCAACGATGTGACTGGACTGCATAATTGTGCACCGCTGGGAAAGAGTGACCACGTGTGTGTCAACATAGTTCTATGCATGCGGCAACCGAAGGTACCCTCAAGGCTGATTAGGAATTTCGGTAGTATGGACATAGATAGGCTTCGTAATAGGGCGATGGGTTTGACCTGGGACGCGCCAGAGGAGGCTACTGTGGAGGAGCGCTGGCAGGCCATAAAGGGATCCCTGACTGCCCTACAGGAAGAGTTCGCACCCTTAAAACGAGGGAGTGGGGAAGGCAAACCCATGTGGTGGAAGGCTGCAATAGCCAAGGCCATCAGACGTAGAAACCGCTCTTGGAACCAGTACAAAGCTTCCGGCAGTCAGCTAGCCTGGAACCGCTATACGAAGCTAAGAAACGAGACTGTAAGCCTTTTGAGAACTTCTAAGCGGGAATTTGAGCTCAAATTGGCCCAGTCTGTAAGGCAACAACCGAAGAAGTTCTACAGCTATGTACAGTCTAAGGGCTCAACAAGAAATGCCGTAGGTCCGCTATCCACCAGGGACTATGGTATTGTCACTGATGACCAGGGCAAAGCAGACGCCCTGGGGGAATACTTTGGTAGTGTACATAGGATAGATAGTGGGGTACGAGTAGATCTGGCTCTGGTGCATCCTCCTCAGTTAAACGAGCTAGATCTCTCAGAGGAATGCGTGTGTAAGTACCTACAGGAGTTAAACAGCCACAAGTCAGCGGGCCCAGATGGCATTCATCCAGCTATCATCAAGCCGTTGGCGGATATCATAGCTCCATCGGTATGCAGACTGTACAGATCCACGTTGGATCAGGGTAAGCTGCCTCAGGACTGGAAAGTCGCGGCAGTCGTGGCAATACATAAGAGTGGGTCTAAGTCGGATGTGCAGAACTACAGGCCGGTAAGCCTAACTAGCATTCTCTGTAAAGTCCTCGAGAAGATCATCCGTGCCCATATCTTCCAGCACTTACTGCAGCACTCCATGCGAAGCCCGGCGCAGCATGGATTCCTGAAAAATAGATCTTGCCTGATCAATCTCCTGTGCTTCTTAGATGAAGTAACTCGACGACTGGACGAAGGTAAGCAAGTTGAGGTATGCTACCTCGACTTTAGCAAGGCTTTCGACTCCGTTAATTATCGTCTTTTGCTACGCAAGATGGAGACTTTCGGTATACGTGGGCCTGTATATAGGTGGCTGGAGGACTTCCTCTCCCACAGGACGCTTTACGTCAAAGTGGGGGACAGGTGCTCCAGTTTGGCGAACGTCACCAGTGGTGTACCTCAGGGATCCGTCCTAGGCCCGGTCCTATTCTTGTTATTTATTAATAACCGGGCATCCGCTTTTCAATCGCTTAGCTTTATTTTTGCGGATGATGTGGAGATTGTTGGATCTAAGGGTAGGGCGGACTTGGGCAGGGAAATAGGTGCCGCCCTGAACTGGGCATACAAATGGGACTTACCTCTAAACGTTCAAAAAATCCATTTGTTGTCAAGGGCAACAGAGAGCCTAACTGTCGCTCATGATCAAGGGTTGTTCACCGTAGAGGCAGCCAGTAGGGTTAAAGACCTTGGGGTTATCATGAACAGTGAGTTCAAATGGTCGGAGCAGTGCAAGGCTGCTGCGCATAAGGCTCGTGGGGAGCTCTTTAGACTGCGATCAGCTTTGTCTTGCCGGAAGCCGGAGGTATTCGTACCTATTTACATGGCTATAGTACGACCTCACTTAGAAGGTAGCGTGCAGGCTTGGTCACCCTTCTACAAAAAGGACGCCGCCCGCCTCGAGAAAGTCCAACGTCTCGCCACGCGAATGGTTGAAGGGCAGAGGGGTAAGACTTACGAGCAGAGACTTTGTGACCTGAATCTCTTCTCGTTGGAAAGGAGGAGACGTCGAGGGGATCTCATAGAAACGTTCAAGGTAACGAAGGGCTTTTCTGGCCTTAGGCCAGATAGTCGATTCCAAGTGGCCGTAGACTCCAGAACAAGGGGACAAGAAAAGAAGTTGATAAAAGCCCGATCTAGGTTGATGGTTAGATCGCACTTCTTCAACAACAGGGTTGTGAACAGTTGGAACGGTCTGCCTGGTGAAATGGTAGATCTGCAGACAGTCCAATCCTTCAAAGGTGCCCTAGATCGTAAGTGGCACGAGATCTTTCCTTGTAGTGAGCCTTGAGTATATCAACTAGATGGATGACGGGTAGCACTGTGGCCCTTCTGGAGTATGTTTTAGCAGACTTTTTCCCTCATTGCATACTGTCTCAGTGAACGCTCACGATGCATAATGTCTCTCGCAGTTGATGTGCTATGAGGTTTTCCGTTTCCCTCTCATTTGTAGCTGGGATTCGACGAAATACACTCGGCAGTGGTGGGTGCATAACTGGTGTGCATACCATCGAAGGAATTCTGGACGCTCGATTGGCCGTGGCCATTACCTGTCCTGTGCAGATTGAACTGAACTGAACTGAACGGTCAGTCTCACGTCGGTGCCTGTGAGATGATGGTGTCTCCACCGGCTAGGGTTGTCACCTCGTGACAATCTATTGACCAGCGACTATCGGCTAGCGTAGAAAAGTCTGCGTTAGTGGCACGAGCGACGTGCAACACGTGAACGCAGACAACAACCACTGGCGACCGAACGAACAGTTGCAGTTCAGTTCAGTTCAGTTTGCACAGGACAGGTAATGGCCACGGCCAATCGAGCGTCCAGAATTCCTTCGATGGTATGCACACCAGTTATGCACCCACCACTGCCGAGTGTATTTCGTCGAATCATAGCTACAAATGAGAGGGAAACGGAAAACCTCATCGCACATCAATTGCGAGAGACATTATGCATCATGAGCGTTCACTGAGACAGTATGCAATGAGGGAAAAAGTCTGTTAAAACAAACTCCGGCGGCAGTGTGTCGCACTGCCGCCGGTAACCCTGACGGAGGAACCTGTGCTGTTTGTTACTAACCACTGAAGTTTCACATAAGAGATACCAGTGGCCGTCACGGCTTGCAGATGGCGAAGGAGAATACGTTTAGCTTTGAAAACACGGGTTTCAGCCAATGTGGCACATTACGGAACTTGTATATAGACGTTTGATCCTTACCAAGTCTACCCTGCGAAACTTCTCTCAAAGGTGCCACCCGCTTCATAATTCTTTCACAAACCTGGAATACGGTTGACCTAGGTGAAAGTCCTGCCTTAAGATGCCTATTTTCGGTTTCTACTCCATTAGTTGTTAAATTACCCAAAGTTAATACTTGCCTTACTTTGTAAACCGCCCAGGAATCCTCAAACGGCATCCACGTCCTTACTAAGTAACCCATTGCCTCGGAGCTGCGGGCCTGAATAGCAGCACGAAATCGTTCGAAAGCAGATCACTGCTTGCGAACACCATGTTCCGCATCCGCTGGAAAACACGGTCCTTTTCTAGTGTTGTCGCTCCAACTAGATGGTTGCACCGTTTTCGCATATCTTACAACACATGAAATTGGCAGAACACTGCCTGGGTTTTGGGATAGTGAGTCTTGAACCCGTTTAACTGAGCCAGACTACGATCTACCACTATTGTTTTACATTCCCTAGTTGCGGTAAGTATTCATGCAGGAAACCCACAGCCTGTCTGTAGCTTGCACTGCTTTCATTGGGCAGCAACACATACAGAATACTACGACCTAAGCCTGTTTCATCCACTATCATAGCGTGCCACAATACATAGCCTCCGCAGATCAGTTGGTGGGTAGCGTCAGCTAGAATCACCAGGCTGCATCTGCGAGCAGCCGGAATCATCTCGCTGGGTATGAAGAAAAGGAATCTATCTACATTCTCCTCGTATATTACCTGGCTAATTCCTTTACTATCCAGTAATTTTTTTACCCTTATTACGTTACCACGTACATCATGACTGTGACGAACACGCATAGACCAAAAGTCCATGCTGTTCAGACGCCTATTGAACATACGACTAGTATATTCCCTTAATTCAGTCTAAGAGAGCAGCCTAAGCCTTGTAAGTCAAGACTATTCCTACACCACGTTGACCCCCAGCTCGAGCTACTTCGTCTCCTAAAGTGCACAGGAAATACCTCGTTGAAGTACCAAGAGCAGTTAGTTAAATCGCACTGTTCGAATCCTGGATAAGCGTTTCACTTAAGCAGTAGACATCAGTCTCCAGAGAATTTATTGTGACTACTAGGCACGCCTGCTGGCCGGCCTGCATGAAAGTACGCACGTTGAAAAAGCCCAGATTCAGAGGTTAATGAGGCTTGAGAAAATGTGAGTTATGCGATTGTGGATTATTCACGAGACTACTTGACAATAAACCGTTACGGGTATCGAGCGTGTTATCCATGGGAGCATTATGGGCGGATGAAGGGGGCAAAGAGAGTTGGTTGGGGACGGAAGACAAAGGTTGAGTAAAAGAGGGAGGGAACTCTCAGCAGTAGTCCACTTATCACTACCCACCCCGCTTGATGCAATGTGCAGCGCGGTCCTGATTATCCTGCTCGACGACCGATGCAGTATGGAATTCTTTGTAGTCATGCGGTTCATGGGAGGTGTTGGACGGGTACTGCTAGGGTGTCCAGCCACAAAGCAGGAGAACGATTAGGGTTCTCAACCAAACTTTTTAGTTCTAACAAGAACCTGTCTGCAAGGCAGCGGGGTGGCTGAGTGGAAGCCCATTTACTCGGATCAATAATTCTTCCACTAATTCTACCGACTGAGTTGCCAACTCAGATCGACCCTCAACCTGAAGGACCAGTGTAGCGGCTTCGCAGACACCACTAAAATGCAATTGCGAGCCTAGAACTTAGGCGCGCTTTGTTTACGAATAGGTATTTTCACTTGGGTTTACTTGGGAATGACAACTGCTCCCCAGGACCGGCCAATTCCGGTGTCAGGTCCTCCTCTAGCTATAGGCAGTCTTTTTTTCGAATCTTCTCAGTCACATAAAGTGGCTTGTAGTCAGCATAAAAGTACTTCAAAGTACTTTCATTCATCCAGACCTGATCCAACCAGTGCATTGTCATCTTCGGTCGGACACATGGGCTTATCTTAGAATTCCTGTAGGACATTTGGGTGATCTTCATCAGTCATTCATTGAGGTACGCAACTGGCTTATCAAACGTTGACCAGGCTCTTCGATAGGTCAGGAAGTCGGTTTAGCCTCAGTTCCTTCAATCGACTGGTTGCTTGAAGTCTGTTTTGTTTAAGTCCACCTGGTACGGGCAGAGTCGACAGCATCGCCAACTTGCGTCACGCTACGCATGCGGCAAGGCGCGCTCCAGCTCGTCAGCTCTGGCCATTAGCTCGTTCAATCTCCCATCTCCTGTCATTTATGCGGGGTAACCAATAAAATTACTAAAACCCATCAATTTCTATTGTTCTGTGTTTCCATTCGATGGACGGGAATCGAGTCCGCAAATCGTGCGTGCGTCTAAACCAGGAGACTGGACTTCGTCTGGCCTATATCCATTGGCCTTTCAGGCATAATTGTATCTCCGACTTAAGGAAGCCATCCTGTATAGCTCTGGGTCATAAAGGCGCGCAAGCCATCACACCACGTCAAGGTGCAGTCTCGTCGTGATGGCGGAGAAGCTGTAGCTGAAGCGGACACATTTTGTTACCTGGGCAGTTACACCTCACCAGGTGGACAGAAATCGGCTGAAATGTCATCGCGTAGACAGAAGGCGTGCTTAGCTTTTACTGGCCTCATCTGTGGCGCCGGCGTGACATCCGATTGTTTGTTGAGGGTCGAGTGTACACTTCGGTGGTTACGTCGGTTCTTTTATACTGCTCAAAAACGTGGCGATTAAGGGTGGAAGATGGACGAAGATTGTTGGTGTTCGAGCATCGACATCTCCGTAGCACTGCCCGAGTATGGTGGGAACACCGTACCAGAAATTGTGAGGCTAGGCCTATGGTTTTGGGAACCAGAGGTCAGTCTTTGGAGCAGATACTGAATCTAAACAAGTTGCTGTGGTTGGGACATGTGCTACTCATGCCTATCAATATACTTCCTCGGCTTATACTCTCATCTGATTCACAGTTATTGGAAGGTAGGTTGATGTAGTCAGTCCGTGGCGTGCTAGGAAAATATGAAAATTTTGACTAGTGGACTTGGCCACGTAGGGCGTGTTAGACTTCCAGGTTGGGGCCCACGCGACCCGCCTATCAGATAGTTGGAGACATTGAATGATACGTCTAGGTTTCGTGGCCAGTGGGTTAGTTGCATCCAAACTCTTTCTTTATCTTCGTGATTCATGCTCTTCATTTTACTGTTGGCTTCTTCTCAGTTTGTGCTTCTGTTCCTTTTACCCTTTACTCGACGGTGCTGGAAGGTAGCAATCGAAACCGGTATACAGAAGTGTTAGGTTATTGGTTGAAAGAACTGAACTGAGCTTAGTACAATCACTTTTTCTGTTTTGCTTCTACACCCGTAACCTTTTGTTTTACGAATAAGATTTCTGATGAGGGGCAGCAACTAAAACCACCGCATCGAGTATCGAAAAAGGACTAAATAAATTCCAGTAAAGAGAAATATGTGAATATCATTAGACGCCTATAATTTCTCGATGGCTCTTAACAATAAATTAATATCGTTTATTTTCAGGTTAGTCAGTTTGTCCATTTTTACTTCCTGGAGCACTACCGATAATTTAATACGCTAATGCTGTGATTTGTAAATATCCACACTCCGTACACCGAGTTGTATTTCTTGGTGGCTTGAATCCCTGCAACTTACACGAAACTCCTGTTTTTCGGCAACTACTCATTAAATCCGCAAGATGTCTGCCTCGATGTCTTTGAGGATGCATGCATGTACTCATTTTCCCAATTGACCAATTAGTCCGTTTGTCTTTCTTCTCTCTCGTCGATGTATGGCGGATTATGATGCTTCTATTCCCACCCAAGGTAAAATTCGTGTTTCGACATTTTTCTACCAGTGTTGTTTTAATTCATTTCCCATTTCTTACGTATAAATAGTCAACCATTTCAGCGAGTCGTGCCTTCATAGACTTTCGCGCCTCTTTTGACTCAACAGATCGCGAGTCATTGTGAGAGATAATGCTTGCAGATGGCATCTCACTCAAGCTGGTCAGTCTGTTAAAGTCGTATTATGATGGGGGAAAAAGCACATGTTCGAGGCGAAGATTCTTGTCCATTCGAACTGGAGCCAAGGGTACAACGAAGGTATCCGTTACCTCTAGTGCTGTTCAACTGTGCTGTAGATTGGGTGGTGCAACGCGCAATGGACGATTATCAGGGCGTCCATGTTTCCACAGACTGCAGTATTGCAGATCTTGGATTTGCGGACGACGTAGTGGTGCTCGGAGAGGACCTGATTACCTTACAAGCGGCCCTTGATTGAATTGATAAATATGCTTCGAAGATTGGTCTTGAGATCAATACCACCAAAACCAAGATTTTCGTAACACCCATCAGTCATACAAACCGAGCCCTACAATTGAACGAACAAACGACATAAACTATCCCGGGCTTAAAGTGTCTCGGTTCTGCTATCCTGCTAAACTGGCAAGCCGCAAATGATGTTTAGCGGCGTGTTGACGCAGCCCGAAAGGCATTTCTGCAGCTCCAAAGCACCCTGTGGCGACGGAACGAGATGTCTAAAACCAACCTGAAGGTGTTTAATCCAGCTGTTCAACCAGTCCTACTGTATGGTTGGTGTACTGTTTCTTTCGATTTAGCTCACAAGAGGTCGACTGAGTCTGTCATATGGTGTGATGTGGCTGTGTCCGTTTAAAACCACAGTTCTTTCTCATTCGTTAGCGCTTCTGCTTTCTCCCGGCATCTGAGTAGTTCCACATTAAAGCGCTTCGAAGGAGTTTCCTTTATACAGGTCGTCAGCTGAAGTTGAAGTTTCGCACGTACCAGCATGTAATCTGATCCTCCCTTGTTGCTTGCCTCAGCGCCGTAATATGATATTCAGTCTTCTGTTGATAAGATATGCCGTGATCCGATTAGCACGTGGTGAATTTGACTTTTTGCTTTACGATCATTGGAATACCATGGTAAAAGATGTCTTCTGGGGCGCTGGAACCGTATGTTGATTACGTAACGCCGGGTAAAGTCAGAGAAATTGATAAGCCTATCGCAATTTTCACAAAGTTGGCCTAGGCCGGATTTCGCGAGAATGTGTTGTGTCGAGACATCTTGGCTGCCTGTCCAGGAGTTCCAGTCACTCGTTATGTTAAGCATATCGCTTTTGGGAATGCAGTTCACCACCGTTTGAAAATTGTCGTAGAACTTGCCCTTCACACTAATGTCGGGCGGCAGGATTGGGTCGTAAATCACAACTGCGGTAAATTTGACGGGTTTATGTTTGAAACGCGCCACTACGATTCTTGATGAAATCGGCTACTAAAAGAGTAGAGCTGAGTCGGCGCGGTGACTTAAAGCTGCTGGTACTCCTTGCTGACCCGGAGCTTCTGGGCCGCTGTAATAAAGCCAATAATGGCTGCCTGTGTCGGGAAGTTTGATTTCTCGAGAGCCGGTACCGCCTAGTCTGCTTTTGGATGATCAGGCGAAATCCACTTGATAGTTGTGTAGCGTGCGCATAGTCACTGCCTGACTTCTAGTGTCTGAGAGATTTCTCACGCCATTACATCTTATATAGTGGGTCTTTTGGAGGTAGAGAAGTCCAGTTCACATTCTTTACATCCCATCCGCTGGACGAGCACAGGGCGCGTCGCTCCACAGGGACGCCGTAGCATAGGTTATCTAATGTGTAGAGGACATAAGCGAGGTTTTTCATCTGTGGGCATACGTAACACTTGCCCGAATCACCTTAGCTTCCTTAGATTGGGCACTTGTTCCAGTTACTAACTCGTGGTTCCAAACATCCTCCTTTTTATGTTTTTTACGAATGCATTGAAAAATGTTAGAATTCTCGTTTGTGGGTCTTACTGTAGGTCTCTATTTGAACGGTTTTAATCTTGACTCAACGTTTCTGGTTTGAATTTTAAGAATGAGATATTTCTGATCTCTTTACTTATCTGCATCCAACACTAGATTCAAAAGCAGTGTTTCAAAACTGGTATCGCATTTTGAACTTGCAATATGAACGCTATATATATATATATATATATATATATATATATATATATATATATATATATATATATATATATATATATATATATATATATATATATATATATATATATATATATATATATCCACATACGTATGTACAAATTCGCATGACTACCAAGTTTGAGGGGAGGAATTTGAGCGTCGCCACGGTCAGTCACTCTTGACAATAGATGGCGTTGATTCCACCTGTTTGGTTGCCACGCCCAGTCTGTTAAAATCTTGAGTGGTTCACCGCCCAATTTCTCAGGGTCAGTGTTTCTGCTCTGCTTTCCTTAAAATGCACTGAACCTTTGCAACCATTAAGCCTACTTGTAAGTCGTCCTGACCGGTGGTATTCGAATGGTCCAAACGTTTATCACCTCAGTGATAGGAAGTTCGAGTCCTGCCCCTGGTGGTCACTTTGGTTGGTAGACAGTCGTCCGTTGTCGCCCGGGTCGTCGCCATACTTGATCCATTGGGACACTGTGTAATTCCCCATTTCAATTCTCAGAATTGGGTTGCAGATTTTCTGTAATAGTGTAATGAGCATTTGAAACGATGGGGATATGCCCCGTTCACTGCATTCGTAAGCAAGTTTGTAGTAAAGGAAATTAAAAAAAGAAACTGAAGACGAAATATCCATAAGCAAATGCTTCGCTATCTCGTAATAAATGAGAAACTCCTCCCTCCATGTCTGTGTCTTGTTATTCTATCATTCTTCAGATTTCTTTCCGAGGATCAAAGATAATTTTTGCCTTATCGTCGTCGGCGTCGTTCTCAGAGGGAATCAAGTACTTCTGATACAAGAAGCTAAACATTCCTGCTATGGTAAATATTTCCTACCTGCTGGGCGGCTTGAACCTCATGAAACTCTTCTGGTACGTGTTATATTCCAGTGAATCCGTCCAAATTCATGTTCTTTCGACTACATTTTGTTTCAGCTGCTTTAGACGTTTCTTTGTCATTCGAATACGTTTTGTTTTATGTACTGTTGATTGTAATAATTCATCACATTGACATTAGAAAACTGTATGGTAATAAAGCACTAGACGAGTGCTTCAGTTGGTTCGGATTTTTCTCGTCCTACCAGTGCAACCGAGCCACTTCTTTCGAATATTGCGGTACACCTATGCTCTGCTTTTTTTGTTACCTTGCAGCATCTTATAGTCTAGTACAAAACAACATGAATAGAAACATAAGGACCAGAAAAATAGAGAAGAAAGTTACAAATCGATATCACGAAGAGAAAGATGGGGCTGGAATGCAACTACGTCACTGACCCCTGCACCTTGCCATGTCATATAATGTCTTCAACAATCCGGTGAGTAGATATCGTGGATCACGATCCGGGGCTTAACGACTCCTACTAGACCAAGTTCACTGGTCATTTTACCGTGTCATGGAATGACCACCTCGTCTTACCCTCCAACCACCACGTGTCTCGGAGAACGTAAATCGACGAATTTTATCTGTGGGCATGTGTATCACATGCCCCAACCACGGCAACCTGTTTAGGTTTAGAGCTTGCTCTAATCACCGACCTCTGGTTCTTAGTGCCATATTCCCAACCACGCTATTACTGATGCGATGTTCTCATCATCTCATTTTAGCATTACTGTGAAGATATCGATTCTCAAACACGGAGTCTTCGCGTATCATCTACCAGTACCTTGGGAGTTTGATAAAAGTCGGAGGGGATGTTGGGGAGGAGATCGGTTCACGCATAGCGAGAATCAGAGCAGCTTTCGAAAACCTGCGACACCTGTGGCTTTGTCGTGAAATCCGGATCTCTCTTAAGGGACGGATGTACACTGCCGCGGTTCGTAATGTTTTACTCTACGGTTGCGAGACGTGGCCACTTTGCGTTGAGGATGCTCGGCGTCTTTCCGTGTTCGGCAACCGATATCTCCGAAGCATTGCTCGTGTCTGGTGGGAACATCGGGTGAGCAATGACGAGATGTGCCGTCATGTGTTAGGCACAGATAGCCGCCCTCTTAACAAAGTGATCTCTACACCGCCTTCGGTGGCTCGGTCATGTTTTACGAATGCCTTCCCATCGTCTACTTTTTCGTGCTCTATCCGGACGTACTGGATAAGGCTGGAAGAAGCGACGCTGTGGTCAGGCCATGACGTGGTACAGAGGTATGAAAAATCTAGCATAAACACTCGCTTTGGTTGGAGCTTCCTGCCTTTCGGGTTGGGGCTCAAGGGATGAAGACTGCCATTGGTTAGAGACGTTGAGGGACGCGGCTCAGAATCGAAGTCTGGCGCGAATGCTATGCGGTCTGTCTGTTGAACTCTTATGCCTCGTAACCACAAAAATGTCATCCAGACAAAGGGATTGACGAAAAAAACATCAAAAAAGTGTACGATGAAAAACCCAAAAAATCAGCATTTTTTATCTCACTCTCGATCTGTTTTGCTGTATTGTACGCCCCTTCCCCTATTTCTTAATTGGGGTTGTTGCTTTGGCATCTTGCTTGATCTCAAGCCCGTATATATATATATATATATATATATATATATATATATATAATCATATACCAGTAAGTCGTGTATCGGAGCCGCATAAAAGAAAAGATAACTAAGGGAATGTACACTTGAATGTCACGCCGGTGTCACAGGTGGTTCAGATTGACAAAAACCAAACGCACCATCTGTATCCGTCTCGAGGCTTCATCCGATATCCGACCACCTGGTTATATATAACTGTCCAGGTAGTAAAACTCATCTACTTTGTCTGTCGCTTCCCCTGCTAGTGCAGGGTTTGGTCAAGGTCCAACCCAGTCCTGGAGCAGCATTTTACTTTTTGAAGGTACGAAAAGCATGCCCAAACATAGCTACGTGATTGTTTAGACTATTCAGTAGGACTTGTAACTTACCTGGATCTTCACCAAAAAGCGCAACTCGTCCTTATCTTCAGGATACGTACAACAGTGCTCCTCTTTATGGGTCACATAAACTGAATGTGATGAGTAATAATAAGATTGATCACGTTATCGGATGTTTTCCGTTCGTGGTACGTTAGATATATGATCACACCGGTGATCCAAAAATTGTTGATGCCTTCCTAACTCGATGTAGTATTTCTAGTTTTTTATAATGTATGAATTGAATCACTAAAACAGGCAATCCCCGTATTCCCAGCGCATACTTTAATAGGAGTTATTTTTTCGGACATTCACGTCGGAACCAGACTATTGGTTCGGCTTTTGAGGAGTTAGACGTAGTGGGGTAGAAAGATGGAAAGCGGGGAAGTATTTTATAATTTAGAAGTCCAAGAAAAAAAGAAGACACGGTTTAAAGTCCGACACCTGAACACGGAAACCTCGTGCGCGTGACTCTCTGTCTATGTTTGAGACCGTCGGGGAAAGATGATGGGGACGAGAGTCGTCGAGGCATTCTCAGAAGAAGATAAAAATAAAGTAATGGCGGTAGCAAAGGGGATGTGGAACAGCCACTCGGTGATAGGTCTGCTAATGCGGACTGAATTTGCGAGACATACCATCGATCCCGCTGATGATCTCATATTGAATCCGGTCGAGAACGAATAAAAAAGCACACTAAACTGCATCCCACATGTGACTGTGGCATGAATTTAAACGCTGCATGGTAGAATAGGACAGACTGGAAGGAAGAAGCGTCTGGTGCTAAATAGAAAAAGTCGGCATTGCACGCAATACTATAAGTGACAGAAGACTTGTATGAAGATCTTGACAGGAATAAGATTACCGAATGACCCAACAGCAAAATCTAGTTTACAGAGCAAAGAGGAACCGAATAAAACCTATAAATCCCTAAAACTGGCTCTATTTCGAAACGTATGGATTTTACTTTTGACCACTGCTGCTTTCAGGTACTCTCAAACGGTATTGAATATCTTTCTACACAGTGTTTTCCTAGATTTGCTCGTTTTTTAATCACTATTATCGCTAATGTGTATCTAGCACCTTTTTGCGTACAACCTAATATATCCTCATTTTATGACGGTCTTACACCATTTCCAGCTCCCCTCCTAGACGAATATTTGCATATGATCGTTAGTGATTGTAGTCATGCTAATACTTATCCGCTTTTATCGTTTGGATTAACTGATACCAATACCCCTCCCAAAAGAGCGAACTCTGTATTAGACAGTCATTACTATTTGCCCTCGCTTTTTTCTCTCCTAAATTGAAAGATTTCTTCTCCTCAAGTGTCCATTGCTTGCTTCTTCTGAGGGCAAAAATCTTCACACACTACCCGTAGATTGTTCAGGTCGTCAAGTCAGGCAAGACTTTTCCTTCGTATTCTTTCTCCTCACAACCCTTCCCCTCTTAGTGCCGCCATTGATGTTGCTTCTTCATGTTTTTTCTCTACGTCCTCAATCTTTCAGGCTGCAAAATTATTTACCGCAACCCTATATGCCATCTTCAACTTTTGTTTTCCCATTGAGACACTTTTCATCTCTGGTGGCAGAATTGCCCTGCCAACACTCAAGGTACTCAGAAGACACAAGAAAATCGCATACAAGTCTCGATGAAGTTCAGAAATCAGGAGACTTTCGCTGCTGACCAGGGCAGAGATAAAGCACTTGGATGCTTCTTTTGCCAAAGAGTTTCTCCAGACCAAGAATCCTAAACTTCTTTGGCAAAGCATAAGATTTTTACGTGGCCAGAAGACCAAGCACACAAACGATAAGGTCGATGTAAACTACCCCAATAATACATTTATGCACTTCTCCAATGACAACCCTCCTTCGTATTCCCCTTGTGTTTCTGCAGGTCTGTAACCTTTCTCTAAGGCAGAAATTTTTAAATTCTTCACACATGTGAAACGCTGTCGGCTGCTGGCCTTCCTCCGGCGATTCTTAATCATTGTGCTGCTGAGCTTGCCACACCGATCACTACTTTGGTAAAGGAGTCTCTATCTAGATGGCTGGTTCCTGATCTGTGGCGTCCAGCTACCATCCTTCCAATTTTCAAATGCTCCAACATCCCTGGTAGAGACGAACGGTTTCGCCCCATTGTCCTCACATCTGCCGCCCTTAAATTCATTGAAAAGGCTATTTTCACCTGTCTTTAAAAGCATCTGAATGTGCCACCTGAACCTTTCCAGTTTGCTTATAAACCCAAAAGATCCACCCTTAATGCCGTGCCCTGCTTGGTCCATTCCATCACTAAATTTTCAAACAACTGATTGATCTGTCCGCTGCGTATTCCTTGATTATTCTTCAGCTTCTGATTCTGTACCCCAATCTCGTCTTCTCCAAAAGCATGAAGCTTTCGATTTTGCAGCGCAACTTGTTTCATGGCTATCAAACTACTTTCGTAATAGAGTTCGCCAAACTAACGTCTCAAAACCATTTGTTAACAATTTTGGTGTACATCAGGGTGCAGTGCTGTCCCCTTTTCTATTTTCGACCTATATTAGTGAACTGGTTTTTCCCCCCATCCAACAAACTTAAATGACGTTATCCTTTGTCAAGCTGTTTCTAATTACCCGAATTTCAGGAAATCCGATGAAAACCCGTCTCTAATAGAATGTTCCTCTTCCTATTCGGGTCTACGACTAAATCCATCTAATTTCCCTAAATGTGTTTCCAGTCTTTGCCACTCACCTTCCCCTACTGATCCTGTTACACTGAATTCCACAGCCCTACCCAGAGTTAGTTCTGTCACATGTATCTGGGTACTAGCCTGGACACCAATTTACTACGGGTATCTCACATTCAGCATACTGTGTCGGTAAACTGCGACGCTTATCTTTTCAAATAAAAAAAACTCGGACAGTTTCGTTCACCATCAACAATGGTCTCTAAATTTGTTCTTCAACGTGTTCTTCCAGTCTTATCATATTGTTCAGCCGTAATTTTTCCCAGCCTTTTGAAATAAGACTTCAGAGCCTTTCGCCTCAGATTGGTAATTATTAGTCGCATTTCATTCCTCTCCTTTGACTTTTTTTGATTGAACTAGTCAAACAACATGTTGAATCTTGCGTAGCTCTAGCCCACAAGGTATTACAGGATCCAACGCATCCATTACACTCTGACTTATCTCTTTGTCATCCTCTCTCATCCATCAGGTCTGAATTTTGAAACCTTCCTTCCAGAATTAACCTGTACAAAACTTTCTTCTATCCTATCTGGCACGGGTACTGACCAACAAAGACAAAGATAAAACGGAGTTACTTTCTAAATTTGGATGATGTTTTCTCTTCCTTTTCTCACTTTTATATATTTTCAGCGCCGGTTGTCTTATATTTTGTTTATTTCTACCCCAGAGCATTTTAACTGAAATGTAAGCATATCACTTGCAAAAGTCATACAAACACAAAATACGAAACATTTCCCTCATTTCTGTCTGTAGTTCTTTTCCTACTCTTAACTAGCTTGATTTCCGACTTAGGCTCTCGCTGATAGTGTGAGGGTATGGGCTGTCACACTGTCAATAGACGTCTTAGTTCAGTGGCAAATAGCATGCCATCGTCCATCCAGAATCGAGGTCAAGATGGTAGTCTGCGAAGCAAACAGCAAGTCATCGGCTGTCCCGAATCGAAAACAGCAACGGAGCCAGCCAAGTAGACCAGTTAACCAATCAGCGACCAACCGATCGGAGCCTAAACCACCAATCCGATTACAACCAGACAACCAAACCAACAGCCGTTTACGAATATCAGTGTACCTGTAGACTTTAATGCAAGAATTTGGTTATGATCACCACACGTCCTACATAAACGATCTGTTTCGTATCAATAAGCGGACATGGTTCGGAATCAGAGAACTCTTCTCACTGGAGCTAATGGAATGGATCCAAACAGGCAGATAGCAACTAGAACCGCCGCATCTAATGCATGGTTAATAATCTTTCGAAATGATTTAAACTGACAACCATTCACATGTATAAATCGGATAAAATTGCACGTCGTGATTTACAAGTGCTGTGGAATGCACGTTTGCATACTGGAATAAGAAATGAGGCGAATTAACGAAGATTGGCAGTCGCAACGAACATTATAGAAAATCACTTAACTTGATATCTTTGTGGAATAATTAAAATTCGGCAGTCAAGGGACCAGAAAGAATATACGGAAATAAGGTTAGAAGCACATAGACAAGAACTACTAAACTGTATAGACGTGGGTAAATGCTTCAGGGATATCAGCAAATTAGGGATAGGAAACTGAATTAACACGGACAGTTTAATCCGATGCCCTGTACAGTTGCCCGCCTGTTCTATCATATGAGGCACTGATGCCACAGAAATGCAGCCGATAATGATCTTCACCAAAGGATGGCCTACCGGCTGGAACCCTCTAGTCAGTGATGACAGATTTCTTAGTATCTCATTTGGTAACGCACCCATGCAACCTCCCTGGATTATCGACTGCACAGGTCCTCAGCATCGAGCAGCTCAAGGTCTAAGGTCACTGACTCAACAAGTCACTGTTCTTCTTCCATCACCAGCAACTAACCAACAAACGCGCTTATTGCGTTCTCAGTATATTGAGAAGCAACTATTCCAAAATATGACTCCCAGCTATCCCATGGAGCTTGTATTTGCCCCGCTTTAGAATTCGGCAACCAGATCGTATACCGCGTTCCTTTTAGGGACCGAGACACACTAGAACGTGTTAAAAAGACCCACGAAACTAGCTCGTGGGTTATCTTTACATATAGAAAATACTGTTGGAAAATTGAGCAGATTCGTATCTTTTACAATTCAGTGTTCTGCAGCCTGTCATTTCTCCCTTCGTACACCAGTGCATATTTTCCATTATTCTATTTTGTTTTCCCATAGTTTTTCCTGGTCTGTTGGAAAAGGACTACATCACTCTTGGTAGAGTTCTGCGAATTGGTAGCCTTGTTTCTGGTATGGCCTTTAGGAACCTCATATCGGACTTATGTGGTAAGCACATAATAACATCTTCATTTACAGAGAAGATCATTGCTGACCATTGACATCCACTGCATTGCGATCCTCCTCTGAGCCAATCACACCTGCTAACCCGTTATGTTTCGACTGCTTCTTTCCAAATTATTGCTGTACAGAACTTCTGTAGTTCCCTTCCTTGCGCGTGTTCTAACAAACAAAGACGAATTTTTATCTAAATTGTTAACCCGTTTTGGCGTGTAACACTTTCCATTATTTTCTTGACAGCCGAAAAAACCGTAAAGGCGTGCTCAAGTCAGTGTAATACTACTACTACTAATACTAATACTAGCGAAAGGTTGGCCAAGCTAAATCATTACCCCCTGGAGACTTGTAGAATCAGAGGCGAGGGATCTCTTCTTACTGTTTTCTGTATCGCATGCAAAACTTTTGGGCCGATCCTTCACCAGATGGAGTCTGAACAACCTCATGGGTTACTCTGAGAAAGTGTTTGAACTTCGTCGTTGCCCAAACGCTTGAAAAAAACTTACAGATTGGTCTGTCTGTGAGACAGATTATTTCAATACTTTGTTAATGCCATGAGCAAAGAAATTCATAGCCGCATAGGTCGGGATTCCTCTGGCTGTCCAAACTCCGGGTTAAATCAGCCCGTATCCCTTTAATCCGTTTCTCCTAGCCACCCCTGCACTGTTGCGTTCCCATTTTCACCTTTCTTGATATTCTCACGCATACATACAGAGAAGCGAACCAATAAAGTAAAGCTGGTGTATTTTTCCACCGATTGCCTATTGAAATGATTCACCGTGCAAAAGCAGCGCTCAGCTCATCATAAGAAATCCTGGGGGCACTGCTTCATCCTCGTTAGGAATCAACAGCAACGGGCGATATTGACCGATTTTCAGCTGTTATCTCACCCAGATTAATACCGTACTACTCATATTGCAGATATTGAGGGAGACCTGAACCCGGGAGCTTGATTTTGAGACACGAACGTTATCATCGGGGTATCCGCGCTGGCTCTCAACAGTTACCAGTATACATCCGCCTGCATGCTCTTTTGCACGAAACGTGACTGGTCCTCTTAGGACCACAACCTGTGCTGCCAGCTGCCACATTGTTTCCGGTAGTCGTCCCATTGCTTTCTAGTTCTTGTGACAAGAGTGCGTTCATTTACAATCCTCCACCATTGTGATTTGTGTATGCCGGTGCTTTCATATGTTCTTTCCGGTTCACCATTGCATTTCTGGTAAATGTCTTTGACCGCTTTTCCCCTTCACTTCTCCATGTACCATTTACATTTAGCATTTGGCTACTAGGAATTATTTCAGTAGTTACAACTACAATTCAAAAGGTTTACAGTTGAACCAGAACCATTGAGTACTAGTTTTGAAAAATGAAGAGAACCTGTAAATTTAGCTCGTTTTATATCAAACAAATTTCGGACTTTTTATTGATCAATTAGGATGGAGTGAAACGCGAAGTACTGGAAGAGTCGGGGTTGGAATTTGAACCAAAACAACTTGTTCTGCTGGAGTCCAATGGGTCCTGTTGGTTTTCAGTCACGTTTATTGGCGAGGCGGTCGGAGGTATGCTCATAAAATGCGATTACATTTCGCGCAGCTCGCTTTTCGTTGTTTTTCATTCTTATTTTACATCGTGGTTCTACCCGCAATTTTCTAAATGTGATGTCACATGTCGGCTTTCAGGAAAATATTCCAGTTGTGCGTTATGGCGTCTGATCATTAGTCTTACCGAGCGCGGGGTACGGTAAACATACATTTGAGCAAACTCAGAGTGTTATTCCCTCTGGATTTCGGATTATTTATTCGTATTCTATATGAATTTTTACAAGCTAACAGCAACTTCGAAAAATAAACTTTCAAAGCGAAATAGATGTTTGTTCCCTCTAGTCCATTGACTGTGACTGGGTTCAGTCATGGTGATTGTGTTGGGCTACGGGATATTTCAAAACTGCATGACCTGAAAGACTTCATCCCAAACTTTTGAAGCAGCATCAAACTTCCGTCCAGTCGGATGTAGTCAACGCGTCCAGCCCACCAGATCTCCCGGACCGACTAGTGATTCAAGTCGAGAGTTGTTGTATCGTTCGCGTTCTGTTCCTTGATTTCTATGGTCACCAACGCACTCGACTTCTGCTCGCAACTCCGATCGCTCCAGCTCGCTAAATGAAAACAGAAGACGACAGAAAAACGCCTGTGCATTCATGTGGGAGGATGATATACCATTTAAAACAAAAATAGGAAGGTTTCGAACGTACCCGTCCAGTGGGATTGTTGCCTTGATGGGCACGGCTGAACGAGTTTTTTTCTCTAGTCCTGTCGGACCGGTTTTTTAGTGTTCACTCGGTTAGTTCAGTCGCAGGAGTTCGTGAACCGACTGAGATCATTGTATTCTCATACTTCTGGCCGCGTTAGAGTTTACGGTGAACTATCCGGTCGGTTCGAAACGATCAGTGGTGTTCGACAGGGATGACCCATGTCTCCATTCCTTTTCAACTTCGTCATGGACGAAATAATGGAGAGTGCGCTGCAAAATCTTCAGGATGTAGGCGTCGAACTAGGAAATCGTGGAAAGCTGTGTGACCTAGATTACACGGACGAGGTTGTCTGCTTGTTCCAATCCACGGAACATGTTCAACGTGCACTAGATAGACTCGCGAAAGCTGTAGCTCCATTCGGCATGCACTTTCCACCTTCAAAGTGCAAGGTGATGTTACAAGACTGGACGTCAACGATTCCGAGCTTGATGCTCGATGGGCAGATGCTGTCAGTTGTCGACCACTTCACCTACCTCGGCAGCAGCGTGACGACGAATAGGAACACAGTAGTAGAGGTGAGCACGCAGATATCCAAGGCTCGAGCGGCGTACGCTGGACTGAAGCACTTGTGGCGTCGATCTGATATTTCACTGAAGTTGAAAGGTCGTGTGTACTGTGCCGCGGTGCATTCAGTTTTGTTGTATGGTTGCGAAACTTGGAGTCTGCATGCAGAAGATATTCGTCGTCTTGAGGTTTTCGACCGCCGATGTTTACGTAGTATCGCTAACATCGGGTGGATTAACCGAGTGAGCAATGCTGAGGTCAGAAATCGAGTATTGGGTACTAATTCGAAGAATGTTTTGTCACAGCGTATCCAACTTAGTAGACTTCGTTGGTTAGGGCACATGTTACGTATGTCAAACACACGTCTACCGTACCGTGTCCTATTCTCCGTTCCTCCTAAGGAGTGGGAGAGACCACGTGGAGGTCAACAGATGAAGTGGCAGCGAGGAATGAGGAAATGTACAACAGACTTAGGAAAAGTAGGTGCTTCACGTCTTTGTGGTTGGGGTCCAAAAGATCCGTCTACCAGTTGGCTGGAGACACTGAAGGATATGGCTGCGAACCGCGAGCAATGGCGATCGTGTTGTCACTTCCTATCGAATCAGAATGACCGATCGATGTGCGTTTGTACAGTTAGACTGTGTATTCGATGTGTTGGCTACTAGGGCATTCTTTCCTTTTCCCACCGTGTAGGTGCACTCCCTGTCCATCTTGTATATTCATACTTTCTAATTCAATGTGCAACATGGTGAGAAAGGCAGTGATCGGTGGGGCTTGCCCTACCGTTTAACGCTGTACAATGATGATGATGATGAGTTCAGTCGCATGCGTGGGTGGAGGTTTGTTGAATGGTTGACTTGACTTGGCACGTTGGCAAGCGTTAGTAACTTGGCTTCAGTACGGTTCACGCGACTCCCTGACCAGTGCCCATATAAACCGATTCTGTGTATGTTCCGTGGTATATTTTCCTTCTCTGTTATACTGTGACCCCGGCACTTTTCAAATTTTACATCTGGATTAATTTTGAAGTAGATATTTCTAGGAAGGGAATGTGTTATAGAGTAGTAGTTAATTATTAACTTTACATTGAGGTAGAGAGTCATTCAGTGGTCCATTTTCCTGTTACGATTTCGTGCTAATCAGAATAGACTTATAGTATTCAATCTTTAAGTCGACTTTAATCAGTTTATACCATTTGTCGGTATCCTTTTTGGGGTTTTTATTTTTCCCCCCACCTCCTCATTCCTACTGTCTTAGGTAAACAGCGTTTTCCGGTAAATGTTCAGCTTTTCCGAGTGTACAGTGGTTTCCAAATGAGCACGGTGATTGTGAACCTGCTCGAAATGTCAAGGTTCATCTCTTTGTTGAATCAGTGTATTAACCAAACAAACTGCTTAACATCGATAAGGTTGTTAGTGCTGAATGTTTTTGATATTTCGTTTCATTTTCAGGTCAGTTAAAAACCGTGCCAGATATGGAATCCCTTCAGGCTCGCTGGTTTGAAGTGACCGATGTACAAAAGGCTGAATCTGATTGGTTTTCACTTCATAGAATTCATCGTCCCGATCGTCCAGTGGTTGGTGCGGCGAAGCCCGGCTCGTTTCAGTTGCGCGCGCCCGTCATGCACATGATAGAGGCAGCTCGACGGTTCTGTCCTGAGATGGGGCTGGTTGTTTCGTGTACTATTCCTTTGCCTGATTCTCGATTGTGTGGTTTGAGGTGCATTTTATTCCAGTTCGTTGTACTGTGGATACGACAGTCTAATTTGGGTACCAACGATAAACCGTCACACATGCTAGTTCGGAATACTAATCCCGTCCGATTACCCACCTTCCGAATTAATTTGATCGATCCATTGAAGGCGATCACATTGGCCCTGGGGGTGAGTTTGGTGGTAAGCAGAATTGTGCCGTTCTCCGCATCCGTACTACGTCTGACCTGTTGAAACCCCCATGTGGTCCTGGTTGTAAAGTTGTTCCCTGTAATACAGAGTGGATCCTTGTTATAGTCGGACCCCTTCCATCGAACTCTGGCATGAACGTGGAATGCACCCGGAGAGAAATTATTTAGTGGACTCTTTTTTAAAAATTCTTACTGTCATAAATAGCCATGATTTTAAAAAATTCTGTAGTGATAAATAGATTTAGACTGATAGTCAAGCGTAGTCAAGTCTTAACATGCGACTTCACAAACAATTTTTACACACGAAACAAAGTCGTACCATCGAGTGTGTCGGTTGGAATAACCGAATTCTGTGGATTACAATGTCCGAGACCATCCCGCATTGAACACTTAACGCACAGGGTTAGTCTAGACCAACGAGCGCGACTGACTAGGACCATCTCTCGATTTATGATTGGACACGACCACCGCAGAAAAAACCCAGTCAGTGCGTTCGCGGTTTTTTGCGTCAGCATGATGGACATTAATTGCTGGTTAATGAGCACGTGCGCAGAACCTGCCATATGTATCCGAAAATGTATGACCTTCGTTCTTACCCTTCTGTGACCTTTGTCAGTCACCGCCCGCTTCCTCTGTCACACACTAACACTCGATTTCAAGTCACGTATAACACGCTTTGTTATCTGAATCGTTTTTATCTTTACCGGCTACTATACGTATACGGTCGATGAAACCAAATGAAAAAAATTTCCGCGCAGTGCCCATTTTCCCGACTTACCTATTCAGATTTATCTTCGTGCTTCAACTGCGTCCATCCTTTTTTGGATCCTAATCCGGCGCGTTTCATTTGTTTCACACTAACACGGTACTCTGCAGTCTAATTGCTGTGCAGATAATCTGCGTAACAAGTTCGGCACACATCCAGCAAGCCACAAGATCGTCATTCGCAGCTTTTGACATGAACAGTAGTCTGTGAACTCTGATCTTTACACCACAAGTCGACAGGAAAGGGCGGTCAGACTAGTAGTGGGACAGCAGTAACTGCTTGCGTTTGTACTCCGTTGATCTAACTAAGACTGGATTCTGCTTTACAGTTATTGGACAAAGTTAGGAGAGTATATAGACGCGTTTTTCTATTGCTAGATGTCAGTTGAACATGGTGGGCCAGATCCCGAACAAGAGCAATAATAAGATTCTATTTTTCGGCTGTTCGTTGCGGTTCCTGCATGTGCGTACAGGTGAATCCCACCGCGCGAGTTCGAGGGGAATATGCTGTTCCAAAGTTTGGTGGTCGTTGTTTACAAGCACTGAATTCACCGTTGAAAAGTGCTAACAATATTGCGTGCCAAATTATGGCACTTTACCATCATGCTTCTAATGGCCTTGCTGAAAGGGCGGCGAAGATCGCAAAAAACGTTAAAAAACAGCTGAGTGTTTCTTTTCGTTTACGGCCGGGTCACGCGCTACTTGCCAACCGGTTGATCCAACACCGAACAGAGACACACGCACTTACTCATATTCACACCTATGACTGGATGCACTCACTTGTATCCGTGTGTTCCAACTTGACATATAATCGGTGACCCTAAAGTGCATTTCATTCTGTGTTGTGACTTCCATATCTGCGCTTACCGTTACCGAGTCCGTACACCGTACCAAACACACTTGTTTCAATACACGTTCACTAAACCACCTTCGTCATTTGGAATTACTTCGAGCGTAACACAATACCGAAGTTAAACACAAAGTATTGGGTGGTTGGTGTAGAATATCCATTCAAAGTCGATGCTCCTAACGTTTGATTGGTAGTGCTGCGGACAGGTTTCGTTGTCTGCTGTGCCGTGTACTGAGGATATTCGCCGCAATCGTCAATGATCGTCAGTAACCAAGTGGTGACGAGTAATGGGCCAAACAATTGGGTCGAAAGTTCATCATGAGTAGTTGTAAATGTGAAAATTTACAGTGATTCTTCAAGCCCTGTCACAGCTCAACTCGACCTCGAAGACCCAAGAAAGCACAGCTGCTTTATCTGTTTTTTAAAGATTTACTTCTCAGTGAAGTTCCAGATGAATCGCAAGTTTTGTCAGGTAGTCCAAATAATGGTACAGCAATGTTTGGTATGCGATGTGTAGACTGCTGCTCCAGGACTGTATTGGACCCTTACCAGATGTTGCACTAACAGAGAAAGCGAAGGATAAAGTAGATGAGTTTTACTACCTGGACAGTTATATATAACCAGGTGGTCGGATATCCGATGAAGCCTCGAGACGGATACAGAAGGTGCGTCTGGTTTTTGTCAATCTGAATCACCTGTGCCACCGGCGTGACATTCAAGTGTACATTCCCTTAGTTATCTCCATTCTTTTATGCGGCTCCAAAACACGACTGTTACTGGTAGATGCTACGCGAGGACTCCGTGTTTGAGCATCGATATCTTCACAGTAATGCCAAAATGAGATGATGAGAACATCGCATCAGTAGTAGCGTGGTTGGGGATATGGCACCTAGAACCAGAGGTCAGTGATTAGAGCAAGCTCTAAACCTAAACAGGTTGCCGTGGTTGGGGCATGTGATACACATGCCCACAGATAAAATTCGTCGATTTACGTTCTTCGAGACACGTGGTGGTTGGAGGGTAAGACGAGATGGTCATTCCATGACGTGGTAAAATGACCAGTGAACTTGGTCTAGTAGGAATTGTTAAGCTCCGGATCGTGATCCACGAAATTTACTCACCGGATTGTTGAAGACATTAGATGATATGGCAAGATGCCTGGGTCAGTGACGTGGTTGCATTTGAGCTCTATTTTTGTCTTCATGATACTGACTTGTAACTGTCCGCGTTGTTCGTGTGCTCCTTATGACTCTTTTGACTTTGTTCTAGACTAGATTAATCGACAATTTGGGGTGGCTATTGAAACCAGTGCACAGAAGTACGGAAAGAGTGAACTGAAACATGAGGGAACATCAGTCGTAGTGTACATCCACCGAGTCTCATCCAAGATTCGAACCTAACATGCATAATTGTGAGTCATGTACACACGAAAACGCTTAGCCGATTGGATGACTCTCAGTGGTTTTTCTTGTCTTAGCTTCATACTATCATTCCCACTGAATTTTGACATTCACACCATGTCCCACGGATAGTGGTCTCGTCTTGTAATAAATATTTTATTGTAAGACGAAGGTGCTACACAACTTCGAAAAGTAAGTCGTCAGATCGGAATGCTCTAGCGTGTTTTTGAAGTCAAGCGGTCGGTGAAGAAGCTTCTAGATACGCGTAAATAAAATTAGATTTATGCTCATCGAATCCCATATAGAACATCAGTATGCCTCTAGATTGTTCTCATTCGGCGTAGGTCCACCACTGTCTATTAATTATCTACTTCTCGTAGTTTTCGTGTTCTATTTGTGTTTTATTGATGGATGCTTGTTTAGTGAAACCATACTTCACCGTATGATACCCATTATGCAATCTTTTTTACGGGACCTAAAAATTGCTGAGGCCTTTTTCCCCTTGTTTACGTATGTATGCAATGTAGGGGCTTATCCACTACCGTAAACCCCTTCGCATTTGGCTATCCGCACTGATAATGAGTTGCATAATCTGATTAGTGGTGGTGTGACTATCTCCCAGGATGGTATGCTGTTCAGTATCCAAGGTTTTCTGTTGCCCAAGAAGACCGACAAGGTGAAGGCCTAGGCTGTTACTCAACGGTCTGGGGATGTGGAGAACGTGAAAACGACCTTATTTAGGGCCACTTTGACCGGTGGTGGTCAAACGGTGGACTTTAGACCCCGGGTTCGAATCTTGTCACCGCCGACGGTTATTTCCCCCCGATGGCAGCCTCTGATTTGCCGCGAGCCGCCTCCTGAAATATTGTACCGTTATATATAATAAAAAGAAAGTTATAAAAGGTAGAATAAAAAGAAGACCTGAGATTCACATAGTTTTTCTTGCACAAGAATTACCGGCTCTGTTTATCTAATATTCACCTCATTCTTTTTCTCTGTAGACCATGCTACCAACCATTTCGTCTTCATCCGCATTTGACGTAAGACGCGTTGGTATACTGAAGATGACGTTCGTTCCGCGCCTCGCTGATCAACTTTCGGATCAGACGTGTACAGGTGATGGATTTCTGCTCACGCTTCGAATCTGTTTAATTCCCGAAACCAATTCCAACCTTATCCTTCCACAGACAACGGATCGATTCGAATGGATCAGTATTGAGCCTAGTTCAGATGCTTTAAACACGTGGAGCAGTGAACTTCCCAATTGGATGATTCAGCTTCCAGTGAACACGGATCTGTTACCATTGTATCGTCTCTAGTCTTTCTGCTCACCCTGTTTGCTTTTTCACACTGTGTGCAAGCACGTGACGTGTGATGCTGTGCGTTTCCCCCCCCCCCCCCTTTATCTCCTGTCCTTCATTTTTGCCTCTATAAATATTACTTTTTATTAATTGTCAACACCGATCAACCCTAAAGGAAGCTTTTAAAAATCCTGTTCTCGGTCACCATGTATGTCGTGATTGGTATCCTCATCGGACCCATATTAATTCTTGTCACTGCCATAGGCTAAATGTTGACAAGCATTTCGTGGTGAATTTTCGTCCCCTTTCACTGTGGGTGCCCACCCACTAGTCACTGTCAGTACTCTGATTTGACAGACGTTTTGGTAAGCTGTTAACATCAATTGCTCTTCATGCAGTCACATCAATGAACTGGTGTGATCTATTTCTGTTGTGATCAACTTACATGACGTCCCTCACCTGGTCTCGGTCATCATAATCATAACCATCATCGTCAACCACGGTTTACTGACATGACTGTGAGAAGGGAGGATAAAACGATTGAGGTAAATCGTCGCAGAGTAGACGCGGAATGATGTTAACGTTTTTTCTTCTGTTTTTGACAAACAATGCGATTGTCACGTTTGTCATCCGTTCCGAAAACAACTCACGCGGACTTGCTGTTCAATTACAACATGTAGAGACTGTCAAATGCACACATACCACATACAAGGGGTCGGCAGAGTCCAACAGATGGGTCACGCTGCCAAATTGCCAGTTAGTATTACGGTCATTGTGAGGTGGAAGGTGGCAGTGGAGTTGCATTTGATGTTCACGTAAACGTCGAACGTTTGCCCAAATTGTCACATGTGATTAAGTAACTTTACACCACCCAAAGTAGCGAGATAGGAACCCGGGCACTACGATTGTCTCGCCGACTATCCTTGTCCGTTCATGTTCATGTGTGTTTGTGTAAACGATAATTGTATCAATAATTGCTCCTACTCCTTTCAGTGCACCGGTGTGCGTTGATGCGATGGAAGCCAAAATGTGACACAGGACGGTCGCACAGTAGACGTGGTTGACTATGAACATCTATTGCTTTCATGTTGGCCTAATCAAATCTATCAAAGGGATAACCACAGAAATGTAACGTTTTCCGTCTGATTGAAATTGTCACAATAGTTTATCACTCGTTTCATTGTATTTCACGAAAAAGGATATTTACAGAACCTTTTGTGGTAAACATTACGAGAATGAATTTTTAGACACCGTGTACAGGATTGTTGTCCCGTAATTAAGTGACTTGCACATAAACGAACTCCAAGGCGGAGAACACAGACTCGCTTTACTGCTTGTAATATAAGACAAATGATCAGACAGTAGCATACCTCAAATTGTGACCAAACCGACCGCAGAATCAAAGCGGTCAATAAAAGCTTCTAGACACCCAGGCAGCAATGGACAAGAAACGCTCGGGACGGCAATGAAGCAGCGAGTCAAGGAATTTACAAAGAGGGTCTTTATTTATGGGGGGAGGGATTTTGACCAGTCAATAATCAGAAGAGGTGATGGTCCGAGGAAATGCACACAAGCGTCGTGAAGATCAAATGGAATAGCATGGCTATGAGATTGTGCGTGATTATAGAGGGATGGCGAAGTTCAGTCATTCACACGGGTAAGGCAGATGGACAGAGAAACAGTTACGTCTATACGTTTGGGCCTTGTCAAGCAACCCAGGCAGCTATGACGTAATAACAGATCGGGTCACTCAGACATCGGGGAGAAAGGTTATGTAGGCGATAAAATATGTTTAGAATCAGAGTTCAATACGAACAGATAAGATCAACAATTAGACAAATGACAACTGAGGTCAGTCGACACCTGTCATAGAAACAAGGCTGAACATTACATGACGCAGAGGGATGGACAAACAAATTATCACGCGGGTATGGAAGCGAGATGATGGTCGGCGTGTAAACTAGCGATGAAAGTGCACGGAAAGCAAACAAATTGTTTGGTAAATACAAGATAAAGTTGTGATAGAAAGCATGGGATCTAGACTGAACCAGTTTAACGGAGTTTCTCGATGTGGTTAGCTGAATTTCCATGTCCAATTTCAATCAATCTTTACACACCGAGTAGACATTTTTAAGGGGGAGGGGGGTAGTCTGCGATGGTATAAATGGCAGTGTTAATGCTGGGAAAGGGGGTCATGAGTTGTGGTTGAAAAAAGTTCCTAATCGTCGTCAGTCATCTTATTTGTGTGCAGCCGCGATTGGATCAGTAAATCTGCGCAGAGGATTGTGTGAAAGAGCGCAATTTCTATGGTTATGTTTGGCATTTATGTTGATTAGACAGATACTTCATGCTTTTTTGGTCCCGCCTGATTTTCGGACCCAGGCGCCGTTGTGAATAAATTGTTCCATTCTTGAATCTTTTTGTGCGCTTCAGATCTTCAGTTGTATCCTGCACTTACTGCTATTAAATGGAGAATCGTTGCTGGTTCAGTGATCTGTTCAATCCTAGTACGTTCAGCTGCTACGATAGGGTCATTCAGACTGCTTTATTTTTTGATGAACTGTTTTGTAACCTACAAGGATAGTCGAATTTCGCTGGAAGTCGTGGTTTCTGGAAACGTAAAACGCTGTATCATCTGGTACGGGATTTTTATGTTGCCCACGTCGACCACTTCCTAATTGGTAGATACACTGCCACTCCGTACTATCTTTCCTCTTGCTGACAGATGCGTGACGATAAATTCAATAACTTTGTCATTTTATGCATACCATCGACCGGAAAACATCAGGAAATGCGAACTACAAATAGAAGAATGTAGGAGGCATTTGTCCACACACACAAATCCGTAGCATAATCTTCAACGCACTTGGTATTTTCCGATTATTAATATGCAACCCACCTCCGTTCTCAATGAATCACACCAACCCTCTGGTTATACAACAACCTAGTTATGGGACCACTAGTCAGCCCCTGCTCCATCATTCCGGCCACCAAAGTTCAATGTGAGGAGAGAGGATAGTAACTTCTTTTCCCAACACAAAGCAAATTTTGCTTCTTGGGGGCATTGGTCACAACGGAACCTCTGAACTGCCCGCGGTTTCTCTACTCTAAAAGCTTATCACAGATGAATGTATCTGTCCGTCGCTAATAGGTGTGCAACGCGTTTCGGTGCACTACTCTGCAACAAAGTAGTCTTTCAAGGAAAAACTGATCTGATCGGTTGGAAGCATTTCTGTTTTTATCCCGATGAGATCACTGTCGGTAATAACACTTCCTGATAAGGTTGGAAATGATTTGATACGACCCAAATTAAACGGCATAATGATCTCAAAATTGGCGGAATAAGTTTATTCGGGAGTTTCTCACCATGACTCACACTTCTAAGCCCTCTAAGTCTCCCCATAAATCACTCTAAGTAGGTCGATGTTGGGAGTTATTTGCTATGTGATTTGAATTCCGCACAAGCGTGATTGTATATTTACCAATAACGTATCACAGAGTGCTTTATAGCTGCGTCTTGCGCTGTCTTTCCTCGGGAGAGACGTTTCGCCGTTTCCACGGGTGGTGAGTATTACTGACAGTTTATAAGGAAGCGGAAAAGTCGTGTTAGTGTTTCGAAGTTTTGAATGAGTTGATTTGACTGATACCGTCTGACAAGCTTTCATAAACATGAGTAATAAATGTAGGATTGCGAACGGATTTTACGTGCCTGCTCGGAACAACGATCAATTGCAGTTGCGATACCAGAGTGACGGAGAAGTTTCACGCAAATCAGCATGTAGGCGGGTTGTATTGCTCCAAACGACCCAGGACTAAACTGGAATTTATTTTCCACTGGCATGAGCTACGTATCTTTGATGTCGTCAGGGATATACGTCAGCTTTTTCGTCGTCGATCTCAGTTTACTTTGTGTGGCACACGAGTACCTACTACGAGGAAACAGTTTTTCTTGTCATTCAAAGAGCCTGTCGTACATATGGAATGGAGACTGTTCAAACAACAGACAGGCGACAACGCAGTCGGTCGCATCATCCAACCAAGAAACATACAGTAGGAGGAGATGTGACTATTCCCACAGCAGCCCAAGACAGACAATACAGATGTCACCGAGGAGCAAGCGGATCCCATCAGGAGCCTTAGGGACAAAAATAATGTCCATACCAAGAGCTTTAGACGGAGACATCACACGGTTTAATTGGACCAACGCGGGAAGAACGATGCATGGAAGAACAAGCTCATCGTCTGCAGACACGTAGTCAAAAGAAGTCGGAATGCGCGCGTAGCAGTGCGGGCGTGAAAATTAACCTCCTAAGTAACTGTGGCTATCTTGTTGTCCTGAAGTTTCTGGTTTGGTCAAAAATAACTGCAACTCGCTGGTTTGATGAACACAAGGAGACTTTCGTCTCATCATCAGACACATCGTTCCTTTGTATGCGTAGTGTTGCTCCGTTTGGCTGAGATTTGAAGAGAAGCACGTTTATATACATTTCTCTCCGTGTGTAGTTAATTTTTGATGGAGAGTTGCTCTGAAAACCTGTTCATCATCCTGTTGCGATTCAAGGGGTTTTTAGATGCCTGATTGTATATGTGGGGGAGCTTGTTTGTTGAGCGTGGTAACTATCCTCAAGATAGATGCAGCCGAATAGTAACTTCCTGCGGATCCGTTAGTGCTTATCATGAACTGAGGGCCGTAGGCATCCCATGCTCACAGATCAACAATCGAATCTCCGAATCCTCTGCTCTTCATTAGTGAGTATGTTCATCCGAACTGGTTCCCGCTGATGTCGTAGTGACCTTGATTGTTCTCAGAAAATGAACACTTCCGGGATATTATTTTGAATTTATTTTCTCTACGCTCTTTTCTGACGCTTGATTTAGACTGCGCCGTTTTTCTTCAGTTGCGCACGTCTTACTGGACTGACATTCACGGGGTTTCCTTCGACCTCGCATTTGACACACTTTCGGTTTTCGCCGATCGTACGCGCGCGGTCAGCTTTTGTTTCGCCGTTTCTACCGTTTGCTTTCTGTGTATTTCTCGTGTCGGTACTATTTCGGTGCCACGATAAATGAAGTACAAAATCCCATCTGTCAACGGACACGAGACTCTTCTATTTATTCGATTGAGGGGATTTCGTTCGTAGTTCGTCTTGAGACTCCATAGAGGACACGCTCTAAGGCCACTAGTCGAATGTCTTCTGAAACCTAGTGGCCATTACCCGAGTTTACATCCATTATGTATCCATGGATATTTTCCACGCATTCAAAAACTGCAAACGTTATGCTCGATAAAAAATCTACGATGCTGATCAGTACACTGTAGGATCGGATTCTCACAGCGTGCATCTAACGCTTATGTATGGGAGATTCAGTTTGATCCAAGCATGCGTTGAGTGGCTTGGTTGTGATCAGACTGGTTTGTGTGCGGGTATCTCGACGAGACTGCACTTTAGCGTCGTGTGATGGCTTGCGTGCTTCCACGACCCAAAGAGCTATGCAGGACGGCTTCCTCAAGTCGGAGACTCAGTCATGGCTGACAGGTCGATGGGTAGAGGCTAGACGAAGTCCGCTCTCAAAACCAGTTGACGGGCAACATCTGGTTCTATTCCCTATGCCACTGGAGAGGACACTCTAACGAACAAACACGAAGAAAAACAGTTTACCGGTCTAAAAACCCCACCAGATGGACGTAGGAGTAGAGTACCTGGGGTTTCTCTCGACGGTGGCAAACGTCATCGCACTTCATTGTCAGCTATCGCCTGCTTAAGCTGAGCAGCCCTCAGCCCAAAGGATGTTGCCCAGTCCACGTTTCGCATCCTCCATTGTGGGCATGGGGCTAAGGACTGAATCCGAAAAGCAAATGAATAAAAAACCATCAGCGAAGACAAGACAAAACACATGAAAGTGATCAGGTATCACGTAACAGACCAGAATAAGTTCCTTCACGGGTTCTTCGGTCACGTTCCCGTGCTGAGTTAACGCCTCACTGCCTTCTGGGTCAGACTTTTGAGCCAAAGGCTCCGGATAGGATTCCCAAAGGGAAACCCCTTCTGCGGTCTGGGCAGCCGCGAAGTATAATGTGTCCAGAAAACTCCGGAGGTCCCTTGAGAAACAATTTTAATCTCTCTGCTCTTCATCCTTTACGTCCCAGTTCTGAATGCGTGTGAGTAGCCACAGTGAGCCGTGACTGTGAACTAGCAGCTCTCGAAAAGGGTAGAAGATTAGAGACAGGAGAAGAAGGACAATCCATTCTCCGACCTAAGCATTCTCCTCATTTAGCTGCTTTTAACGTCCGCACACTGCCAAACAGGGCAACAGGCTCTCCTTGCTAGGACTCTGGAAACCTTTCCAACAGATGTGTAGTGCCTCACATATTGTTTACCAGTTCACTTGCAGTTGCGGTGAAAAGTACATCAGTAGAACAGAACTATGATCAGCCCAACGAGTGACTGAACACGTAAAGCTAATGTTGGTCAATATAGGAAAAACCCCTTCCCTTTTTCACAGAAACAATTACTCCAAAGAACATGCCTTCCCTGGCATTAGACGTACAACCCCACAATAATTCCTGACAAAAATCCTCTCATTTTTTAGACTATAAATCCCGTGTACCGTATCATATATAAACTAAAATGTTTTACGTACGCCATTGACAAAAGGGAACGAAATGCCTACTGCTCGCAATTTATACCTCCTCTCTGTTCCCATTAGATAAATAAAGGGGACGCGATGTTTCCGGTTTCTCAAAAGGTAGCTTTTGGGTTTTCACGAAACATCCATAGGATGAGCTGAGTAGAAAACCATGACGATGCTCGGCGTTCACGGCGCAATTATAGGCGGTTACATGTGTGTATTTATGTATTTCTTTAAGTAATGTGTATTCTTTCCTTTTTCAATACTATTTTATTTCCTTCTAATCACATAACAACAGTACAACATTTCAGGACTGGGATCGTGGCCACTTTAAGGCTGCCAATTAAGGAAAGTGCTCTGCTACGGTACGAGGATCGAACCCGGGAGAGAAAGGTCTCAAGTCCACCCATGATAATCTCTTGGCCACATCTGGAGAGTTTGTATTCGTCAATGTCTTTCCCAAGGTAGGCACTCAAAACCTTCATTTTCTCGTGTCTTCAAGGCTGTCATCGATCGCAAATTCAGATGGAAATGTTGTGAGCCGACAAATTGGACACCCCTGATACAAACTCGAATCCTCGTTTCACTCTTCGCATGTCGGGTGATTCGGTGTCTAGTGCTCGTGGTCAGGCTGGCGTTGGCATCGCTCTGAGTGTGAAGGCTAAGCGTGCACTGCTCGACTGAATCCCAGTCAGCAGTCGTTTGTGTGCAGTTCGATTGAATGGTTCTGTGCATGTCAACAGCACTGGACTGAAACGCCGATGCCTGTTCGTCTTTTCTGGGTATGTCCCATCTGACTGTAGCTCTCCTGAGGCTGGAGACGAATTGTACCAGAATTTGTCTCAACTGCTTCGTAGCGTGCGCTCTACTGACATCATAGTTGTTGCTGGTGATTTCAATGCTCAAGTCAGAAGCCTAGACGAGACGGAGAGGTATATGGGATGTCGATATTGCGTTCCAGCCGATCGAACTGATAACGGTGACCGTCTCATTGAACTATGTTCCGACCATGGACTATTCCTGGCAAGTAAGAATTTCTCACACAAAATACAACACCGGCTAACCTGGCGTCCTCCTGCGCCTTCACATCGTTGGACCCGGATCGACCGTATTGCTGTCGGTTACCGCTGGCGCGAATCAATTCAAGAATTTTGATCATTTTGGTCCACATCTGTAGACACTGATCACGCTCTTGTCCGCGCGCGCTTCAGCTTGCGCCTCGTCGGTGGCCAAAGCGAAGCCAAAGTGAACCGTACCCCGCGGATGCAACTGGACGATAACCAACGATCTGCTTTCCAAACAGAATTATCCACCAGGTTATCGATGCAGTCAAACGCCCAGGATCCAGAACAGCGATGGACAGAGATCAAGTGAACTCTACGTGCGGCTGCTGATGCTACTCAAGGTCCAACAACTAGACACACGCAGGAACGATGGATATCTGCATCCTCAGTTGCACTGTTAGATGTGCGCAGAACGATTATTCCGGATTCCGGATATGATGAGGCACGGGGATGCCTTAAACGACAACTGATTCGGAGTCTGATAAATGACCCTGAGCAGTGGTGAATTGTGAAGTGTAGGGAGATGGAAAATGCTGTGGCGATTGGCAACAGCCGCAACCTTTTCCGTCGGACCACCAACAAATTTTTGTGGAACCCGATCTAGGAGAAAGGACGATTGCGACGTTTCGTGTCAGATTATGGTGTCTGCGGAAAATAATTAATCAGCTTTTGATTCAGCGAACCTGATAAGTGTATTGCTCATGCACTGGTGAATATGAATCTGGGAGCATAACCCGACGGTTGACACAATCAGGGATGCAATCGGCTGTGATCAGATTAAATAACATTAAGTTTTTGACTTCCTCAATTGTGAAACATCGAGCCGCATCAGATTACCAAGTCGATCGTGAAGACATTCTTTCAAGCGACGCAATAAGATATCGTTGCTTCGATTTCGAAAATATGTCGATTCCAGTGGTTTGAACATGTCCTAGTACTTCCCGACATGGAGATCTCAAAACAGTGCTTCCCTCCTGTTTCATGTCCAAGATAGTGCTGTCGCATTAGAGAACAGCTGAAAACATGGAACAATATTGGAAAATCGGATTTTGAACGACTGTGACTCCATTTTGTTTATGGCGTCTGCAACTGAAAGCAGAAATGGGTTTCCCTTTACTCAGATCTTGCCTCTCATCGTCACTCATGGCCAAGTGCCATTCGCGAGTCCATGAATTCGGCTCTCCTTCTCGCAGGAGCTAGTCACGTAACGGTAAAAGTAACTACCACATTAGTCTGACCCAGTATTGAAGAGATCTCGAGATCCAATACGGAAGTTGTTGGTGCTCATCAAAGCGATGCACATCAAGATGTATCAGCGTTTCGCACAAAAATCATGCATGACCTGACACCAACGCACCGGATCTTCCTCGAAACCCACCGAACGCAATGGATGCGCGTTCAGTTCAATTCATTTCAGTCTTGCTTCTTAACTACAGTACCTTACATAAAATGACGTGTGGTATGTTTTCCACTGACTAGAGTAATTAAAATGGTTGTATCTCCTTATATACATCCTCTTTCTGTTCTCGTTAGTTGCGTAAAAACGACTGGCCTAATCAATTTTCTGTTCCATTTTACTCTTTTATTGAGGGAAGACATCCTTACTAATCCATTCGATAGTAGTAGCGAGATACCTTCTACAAGTACCAGTGGTGACGCAGTGCTAACAGCTATCGATGGTCAAATTTCCGGTCAGTGGTTCAAGCCGGGCTTTTCGTTGTTCTTCGACCTGTACCACGACAATTACCCCATGGTTGATTCATGCGGTTCACCGTTTCAAATCTCACGGTCCCGATTTCTGGTTATTCGTAATAGTTCACCAGCTCTAAGTTATGGATAGGGGGCTTCTACTTCTCTCACACACAACACATAAAATCTAAATTATACGTATTACTAGAGAGTAAAATTTCTTCCGACTGAGAGGTGCTTTGTGCTTCCGTGGTTTTCAGCGGTTTGTACATTCGTTCCGCATGATAATTCTCATATTGCTATTGGATTTTTCTAAATTGACGCGGCTGAAAACGATAGTTTTGCCAGAAGTGGCCAGTAGGTAGTTGTAACGATATCCAACATTGTTCACTTGTTAAACACACTATTGCTTAACCGAAAGCTTGCTGCCAAGCACGGTGGCTATTTGACGTGCACGCTGCACGCAACATACACTCTTCACTCTCTCCCCATCGATAGGGAATCCCTACTCTGGTGATCCCGGTGGCGCATTGCGGAGCACAGCAGTGACAGACAGATGAGTAACGCATAGTATGACGGGCTAGCGAACGGGTGCAATAAGGGAGCAGCATGGTAAAATTTAGCCAACTTACTCAGTCTTACCAAGTCCAGAAGACATCAATTCGCACATCTACGGGATACTTTGACTCCGAGAAAGGATTCGAATTGGGCAGTTTAAGCAACCTTTCTGATTATTACTGATAGTCAGTAACGAAAAGTGAATATATCGAGAAATCTGTTCTTTTTCAAACAGCCAATAACCATGCATTGGGTGCGGTGGCTTTGGTTGCCATCTCCTAGCGGCAACCTCAATAACGAAGGAGAAAAGAGTATGGAAGGAGTAAGAGGAGAATTATATTAATGGAATTAGGTCAATGAAGAAAGTATGTGGATGCAAGAGCGCCACTGATCGCGGCATCTAGCCATATCCGCCAACGTATCTAACCATTGAGTGGAAGGGTCTCTTGGACCCCACCCAGGAAGTCTAACACATCCTACATGGTCAAGTCCACTAGTTAAGCTTTACATACCTTTCTCCCATGTCATGGACTGTCTACACTTACTCATCTTCCAACCGTTACCCGCCTCAGCGAAAATGGCGCGCAGAGGAATCCTGTCAGAAGACACGCGCAACGCATGTCCCAACCATATTAGCATGGTGTCTTTTAGCGTTTCATCTAATGATATGATCCTAAAATCTAAGACTTTCCGCCAAACCTCAGTATTGATAATACTGTGTTCCCACTTGGTTCAAGCAAGGCTATGAAGACATCAGTGCTCAAGTACCGACGATCTTCGCATATCTTCCACCTTCAATGGCCGTGCATCTGAACCATACAGATGCACTGGTTTGACGACTGCAGCATACAGCCGACTCTTGATGGATAAACGGATACCATATCGACGCCACAGATGACTCACATCGGGAAATGCCCAATGAGCCTTCTGAGTACTCAGACATCTCGTCTACTATCCGACACCTGGGTGAAATGAAGCTGACAAGATAACAGAACTTATCTACCAGGTCTATAGTTTATCCAGATACTGAAAAGTTTGGTTTTCGACCAATCCAACGCTGCTACAGGATCTTGCATTTTGAAGGCGCAAAACGCATACCGAACGTTGCCACGCAGTCCGTCAAGCTGTCGAGAAAAGCTTGCAACTGACCTCGATCTTCACTTGGAAGATCTATGTCGTCCGTATATTCAAGGTCTAACACTTCCACCCGAGAAAAGTTCAATGGCACTATCATCACCTGACAAAAGTACGGTCTCTAGAACCATATCAATCACATCATTTCCATCTGAATTTGCGATCGATGACAGCCTTGGAGACACGAGAAAATGAAGGTTTTGAGTGCCTACCTTGGGAAAGACATTGACGAATACAAACTCTCCAGATGTGGCCAAGAGATTATCATGGGTGGACTTGAGACCTTTCTCTCCCGGGTTCGATCCTCGTACCGTAGCAGAGCACTTTCCTTAATTGGCAGCCTTAAAGTGGCCACGATCCCAGTCCTGAAATGTTGTACTGTTGTTATGTGATTAGAAGGAAATAAAATGGTATTGAAAAAGGAAAGAATACACATTACTTAAAGAAATACATAAATACACACATGTAACCGCCTATAATTGCGCCGTGAACGCCGAGCATCGTCATGGTTTTCTACTCAGCTCATCCTATGGATGTTTCGTGAAAACCCAAAAGCTACCTTTTGAGAAACCGGAAACATCGCGTCCCCTTTATCTATCTAATGGGAACAGAGAGGAGGTATAAATTGCGAGAAGTAGGCATTTCGTTCCCTTTTGTCAATGGCGTACGTAAAACATTTTAGTTTATATATGATACGGTACACGGGATTTATAGTCTAAAAAATGAGAGGATTTTTGTCAGGAATTATTGTGGGGTTGTATGTCTAATGCCAGGGAAGGCATGTTCTTTGGAGTAATTGTTTCTGTGAAAAAGGGAAGGGGTTTTTCCTATATTGACCAACATTAGCTTTACGTGTTCAGTCACTCGTTGGGCTGATCATAGTTCTGTTCAACTGATGTACTTGTCACCGCAATTGCAAGTGAACTGGTAAACAACATGTGAGGCACTACGAGCAATAAGACAGCCAGATTGATCGTTGAATCTTATTCTTCTAGTGGTCTGCTCTGCGCGTAACTGGTATGCTATATATCTTTGGCTTAGCACGGTGCTTAGAGCTATCGTTTGGAGGAATATGCGTCAAACATTTCAACTGAGGCCCGCTAAGTGAATCGAACAACGAGTCCAGTTCAGTCCAAGGAGTGTTTCTGGCTATGTTCTGAGCAGATTAGCTTCGCATCTTGTTCGTCGGTATTGGGGGACCATGAATGACTACAGTATTCTGCCACTTAAGTGAACCACTTGAATCTGCTAAATTTACGCCTTCCAGCCGCCACTCCTCGTAAGCTTGATTTCGCTCAGTACGATGGTGACGGAACCAAATTAAAAGCGTCTCAATGAGTCTAAAAGCTGCGAAATCATATCGAATTTGAGGAAAACGTGTGCTCCCAGTAAGAGGGCGTTAGAGCGGGAGTTCAAGGTTAGGGAAGGCGTCATCCGAAAGATTTGGGAGAATAGTCAAGCAATCCATGGAGGATCTGCCCTGATAACTTAAAAGGCCAGGAGGAAACGTTCCGAGCTTCTGTTGGATGGTTTACTGAGCTCGAAGACGTTTTATGTCTGGAGTGAGAGCACGCATCGCACCAACCTCCCGATGCCACCGTCCTTGGCTTTTGCCAAAAGCGGAAAGCATTGCTTCCAACCTGTCAATTCCGGAATCAGATTTCTAGACATCTTGGCAATCGTTAAATCGATTCAGAGCTCGGCGTAGACTGCAGAAGATGCTGCTTCACGGAGAGGGGCAGAAGTCCACTAGAACGATACGGAATTGTTAACTGGTTCATAAAATCTTTACTCGATTATCCCGCAGTATGACCCTAGAAATATCCAAAACATGGACGAGACTGGCTTGTTTTTCGGTTGCTTCCGAGATGTAATCTCCTTATGCCAGAGGATGATATCTCAACCACGAAAGGGATAAAGGAGGCGACGAATCGAATTTCTCCGACTGTTTGGGCCAACACAACTGAAACTCACAAGTTACCCTGCGTTTTGATCGGAAAGCCGAGAGAACAAGCATGCATTGGGGACCTACGTCGGTTAACTCTTTATTTAAATCATGCGAAAGTTTAGATGGATGTAAAAACCTATTAGAAATGGTTCAATAGTGTTTTTCCCCAAATGTGAGAAACAGAACAGGATATCGTGTTTTATTGCTGATGGACATTGCTCCAGGATAATTTGAAGCCTTCGAATGCGACGATATTCTGATAGTTTCCTTCTCTCCGAATTGTACAAGCTGGAAACGGCTTTGTGATATAATCTCAGCTCTGAAAAAGCGACACAAATATTCGTATCTCAGGGATGTTCTTGACTTTGATGAAATGAACAAGGAGGCGAGGAACCGCAAAGGTGAAGATTACGAAAAGATGCTGCAGACGCCTTTAACGGAACACAGATCTCCTGCAGGATACTGTAAAGTTCTTGAAAGAGGCTTGGGACTATGTTTTTCCAAACTCGATCAAAAAAGCTTTCTTCAAGACCGAACTTATGGCTTTAGAACTAGAATTGTAGGAAGAAAGTAATTTCGAATACGTGGTCAGGGAAGTTACGAATACTTTGGAAACTGAATTTATCTATCACTCCATCAGAACTTGATGAATTCGTTCATGTTGATGACGAGAACAACGAAGAATACGTATCTGCGGTAGTGGAAGATTTTGAAGAGTGTTTGGAGCAAACGAAAGTTGTTGAACCAGTGATTGATGCTGAAAATGATGACTTAGGCTCTCGAGAACTGAAAGTGGGTTCAGAAACTGGAGTTGTATTTCAGGGATTCGAATCCCTTTATGAGCAGGTTCTCGACAGTCAGGATCAACTGCTCTGCTCCGAAGTACAAATTGGAGCTGATGATACATTTGATGAGAAATCGTTTGAATCATTTCGGAGAAAGATCCAAGCAGTCACCCTCAAAGCCAAACGAAAGAGATTTGAAAACCAGCGCCAAATGACAATTCATGCCATTTAAATAATTATGCATGGGTTACACGAAATTTTTGAATAAAATTTGCGTATTTAAATACTAAATTTAGAATCTGGAATTTTAGGTGAAAATATGCGTAGTTAACTGGGGTGGGTACTAAAGCTAGAGGTTACTGTACAGATACGCATAGACAAACGGTAGCGTTTGCTACGAGTTGCTTCACGCCGAGGACAAGTGCGGATGGCTCTGAAGCACTGCACGCTAAGTTCCAAGATCCTTTTTGTTGTCTAGTGAATTTGCTTTCTAGGTGATACTTAGGAAGAAGGAAAAAAGCTCACGTAGACTTTTGTCGATCAAAACAGCTAATAAGAACGGAAAGGAGACACATACGGCAGAATTCAAACATTTTGTTCACTCTCGTCGATCGCGTACGTGAAACATATCAGTTTGTATATGATTAGGGTACATGGAGTACACAGTGGAAAAATGAGAAAAATGTTTAGCTCAAAGAATACCGCCATTCGTTTTGGGTTTGTGGCTAACGCCAAGGAAGGCAGGTTGTTTGCAATGATTGTTTCTGTGCACAAAAAAGCCTTGCTGATACTGCCCAAATCAGTCTGTTGCGTCTGACGCCTCGTCGAAAAGCTTTCGTCTAGAATGTTCACGAACGTATTTCGCGTGTTTCTGACCTCTTTTGTGTACGTCCTAAATGGTTACTTTTAGACTTTTTTTTCGTTTCTCACCTGAGTCAGATCATGTGAAAAGCAAAAATTATAGGGATAATACGGCTTGTATGCAACGAAATTCCGGAATGCTATTTGATTGCCCATGATGATGCAAAGCTAATTTTCTATTCTGAACTTATGAATTTTGACACACGGCACGGGTTCAAAACAAAACAAAAAAATCGAAGGTGAGGTAGTCAGTTTTGTTGATATTTACGTAAATATCTCAGATCATTTGGGGAAGGTAAAACTGGTTTAGTATTGTTTGGTCTGCTTGATCATTCAAAGAAAAACTGTAACTATGTATATGCTACTGAACATTTGCCAGTAGTTTCCTCGGAAGTGAGGGGGGGGGAGGGGTTGGACTTACGGAAGCGGTTTGTACGACAGTGTGCTTTATGCTATTTTTAATTCCATAGAAATTCCTTACTTGTCTCAGCTTAGAATGCCGAGGTAATTCGGGTTGTATTATTACATACCGTTTTTACTAAACGAAAACGGGCTGGCGAGCGTTTTTCATCTGCACGCACTATAAGTAATTTGGAAGTTGGAATCATTTTTCTGTAAATCATCTCTGGTATGATGAATAGACTTCAGTTAAGCGATAAAATGTAGCAGCTCATAACTGGGTTCACAGTTTTACATCTTGTCTGTTGTCATTAGTATTGTTGTTATCATGGTTATTATTATTATTTAAATTATCGTTGTACAAAGCTGCCATAAAATTCATATACATGTCGAAAACTGCCGGACGGTTAATATTGCAAGTGAATCCCATCGGATTGGTAACAGGATAGTACAATGGCGGAGGATTCGCCTGCTCTCGTTACCCAACCAATCAGATTAAATCAAGCGTATTTCCAGAATACGGTAGGGATAGATAGACTGCTCCATTACCCACACACCTACATGAGCACATATAATTCGTATCATGTACCACAACGTGAAAATACAGATGCACATATCCCCTATCAACATATGAGTGAACCGAATCAGTTATAGTCCCTGTATGCGTATGTGTGTGCACTCTACTGGGACAGTCATATAAAGGAACAACTGATTACCGTTTGCAATTGTTATCTATCTTCCTGGTTTATTGCGTGTGGAACTAACGGTCACATTCTTTGATTTTGGCAGTGTGACTGCTGAAAACCGCTCATGGAATCGTGCTCTACTCGATACAGTTCTCTCTTTGGCTTACGTTTAGCTTTGACCTTGTTTTGCTGCATAGACTGGACTTTGGCCACTCGGTCAAGATTACAGACAAGCTATGCGAGACAAATCATTGGTCCGAATCCGTACTGGTTGGGAACAAATACAGACAGAGGAAAAAGACGACCCGAATCATCGGCAGATATTATCATTCAACCGGATTATGAGGAGGAATATTCGCAAATAGCGTGGCCTATTCATGAAAACGAGGGCCACGACTTCGACGACGCAGATCACCTCGATAATGTTGCCAACGATGGGGTGGACAGTGACGAGGAGATGACCCGTGCCCCACTGATAAAAAGATATGGGACTGTGCTGAATGATGCAGATTCGAAAGCACTTGAAGCTCGTGGATGGCGTCCACAACGTTACGGATGATCGTAAGTATTGACGTTTTTAGCGTTCAACATTAATATCGTCCGCCTATTATACGCACACAAATTGCAAATTTAGTAAATGTGTGTCTACCAAAGGTACGTGGCCATTGTTGAGGTGCAAAATATATAAATTTAACCGAAAGATGAGCATGGGCAAACTGACAGCCGAGCAGGGTTTGGCTGTTTTGCCTGGTTTGTGCGAGCTAGCTCACTAGCTGCCTAGCTTCGGATTCCAATTCATGTAATTTTTTAGCTCGAATAAGTGTGATATATAGGATGTGGGACATTTTGAGGCCAGAGAGCATCAATCAAAACTCTGTATCTGGCAAAGGATATTACCTGGCCACGAATGACTCTTACCTTTCAGTCACGTGTGAATTTATGTATGAACACACACACACACACACACACACACACATACAGGGAAATAAAACAAAACAAAACAAAACAGATAAACAAACAAACAAACAAACGGACAAGCAACTCAATTCAGTTGTTTTAGAAATTTCGAACAATCCACCCTATCATTAGAGCGTAAAAGTGACCGGAAAACGGGAAGGCAGATTATCAAAACACCTACCCTAAATGAAGACTGACGGACGAATGTTTTTAGTAGAATGTGGTGCTTGTTCTGTTTGAGTGACGCACTGAACACTGGGGTAAAATTATTCGAGGGAAAGAGTTTTTAGTGGACGCAAAGTCGTCGAAAACATTTAAATGCAAAGAGATATTCATGACTGTTGAAAGTGTCGTTTTACGCAAAAAGAATAGTACAATAAGGCATCAAGTTTAATCGTACTGCATAAACGGAACTATTTTCAATTTATTTTATCGGAGTCAGGGCTGAGTCTAACAACGTGATCAGTGTTTTGGGATATTCTTGAAAAATAGTTCGTTATCGTGCAATATCACAGCTCAACACGCGGGATTGCAAAGTCTTCGATGAACTCCGTACAACGGGTTTGTTCTGTTTTGCAATCATCAGCGTTTGTCGTTCAAAACATTGCTGACTTATCTGATTGGGAGCTGTTAGTCTGTAGTGAAGCTGTCGCGATTCGTTTGGATAACCCAGTTATCACTGCCCAGAACGTATTGTCATAATGAATCCGCTCTTCACGGCATTGTTTTTATTTCCTTCATTTCGTAAAACTAATAATTCATATAATTCTTGGAAACATGAGTGCTAGCCATGATTTACCAGCATGTCTTCTCTACCCGCTAAGCTACCAGGTTATCGTGGGACCTCGACTTTTCGTAATGCATATCAGTTCGAAACCGGTCAAAGTAAACTTGTCGTAAATGTTTGTCTCGACTTTGACTCAAATTGAGATCAAGCTATTCTAGACGCCAAAACTTCTGTGTTCAACTTGAGGCCATCCCGCAATGATTGATGTATCAGGAATCTTGTATAAATGGAACAAATTTAGCTGAACAAAGGACTCTGTGCTCTAGCTAGTAGTTTTTACAAACTCAACCGTATCATAACTACAAAATTCCTTCCGCAGCTGACGGCTCTTGAATTTGTCTTATACATGAAATTCAGACACCTGATTTCAATTCTAATAGGTCACACATTGCTGATGCCCAACTTGCCTTTATTCTTTTTTTATACCATCAATTATCATCAGTTACAGTGCATATTCACTGAGACCCCTCCAACCGGGACTCGAATTCGCATACGCCTGATTGCAAGCCAAACAGGTCAACTGTGAGAGGTCATTTATGCTAGCTACCGACGACTTGTTTTCCTGTCAACAATACTTGATTCTGAAACTTTAAGATCCCTCCATGAACTTGAACAAGCAATTTAGAAGATAACCAGTGTTTGCATACGTATAACATCGAACAGAATATTTACTGCTGCATGAGACGAAATGAATAATTAAAGTTATTTCATGGGAGTCGAAGCCGTGTCTGACTGCGTGTGATTGATATTATCGATCACTCACATCAAACCTGCCCGGTGTCCAAAAGCGTCTGACCTTCACCATTAACTTGCAATAACTTCAACCAACCACACACAATCACACACACAGACAGACACACATACACACGCAAGGCTTCAAGTCCCATAGAATTGCTCTAATTAACTACTTCGTTTCAGATTGTAGGTAATCTTTAGCTTGAAGTTATAAACACCAGATCAGTAAGAGTATATGGAAAGAATTCTTCTCACAGTGTTTATCTTCGGAATTGTTCGTTCAGCTTACTTGATACAATATAACACAATAGACACCCGCACAGTGATCGTATTAAATGATGAACAATTTGCCTGCAGCAGGTAGCTCTACTGTCACCCGGCTCACCACTACGCGTGATCTGTTGAGGTCTTATAGGGTTCGCTACTTTAAGTCTCAGGTTCAGGGTTTCCCGTTTTCTTCACACTGGGAATCATTAACATGCACAATCACACAAGTACTCGCCTTCTTGTTTGCTCTGCTCACTCGAAAAACAAGCATGAGCTCATCACCGTGACTAACATTCACGGACTGAACCAGGATATCGATTCTGTGCACCAATTTCTCCAATCTTCCCTTCCTCTTGTCCCATTTTAACAGAAACTCAAATCCTTCCTCATCAGAAACCAAACACCTCCAATTTACTAACTGTAACTTTCACTCCTTTTTTCAACCCGAAGCTGGTGTCTATGCCTTCGTCCACCAGTCGGTCGCCACATGCACAGTCCAAAATCTTGATTATCCCAACTGTGAATTTCACTTAAAGTGGCTGAAACTCCGACTTCTTTATTTTAATCACTATTTTTGTTGTTGTTTACCGTTCACCCAACAGTCACGACTCATCGATCTTTGATTTCTCATCTTCGAACATAGAGCACTTGTTGTTGCGGATCTCAACTACCATATCACCGTCTTGGGAGATTTTGATGTTCACAGTCGAGATTGTTTGATTCACTTATCAGACACTTCGGTTCTGGGGCACGACGCTGAATATTCTGCCATGGTCAACAACGCGTGTCAACTGGTTGACCTCTTCACACGTATCCCCGATCGAGTTGGAGATCGTGCCAATACTCTTGACCTTATTCTCACTTCCGTTCATTCTCTTTTCTTGGGCTTCTCTGCTCTTCCTCCACTTGGTTCATCTGACCACTGTATTATTTCCTGTTCCGTCAACTTTACTCGCCCCGACCGTCCACCCACCTCGAGACACACATTTTGATGCTACAGTTCAGTGAACTGGGGTAGTTTTCGCGATTTGCTAGCCCCACATCCTTGGAATGATTGCTACTTTACTTCAGACATTTCCATTTCCGTTTCTACCTTCACTTGACATTGTTCTTCAAGGTATGCTATTTTTTATTCCTCACTTTTCCAAATCCGGCTAGCCCGAATCTCCCGAGTGATTCGACCACGCATGTGATCGTGCTGTACGCTTGAAGCGTGCAACGCTTCGCTGGTGGCTCACTCCCGATTTCTGTCGCCGCTCCGTGCAAGCCAGGCCCAGATTCTCGTCAGCCATGCAGAGAACCAAAGGACGCTTCGTCCGCTGGAAATCCGAACGCTTACTCTCATCTGCCACCGGTAGCCGAACATCATCGCTCCTTGTTAAATCAGTCTTCCACAATTTCGGCCCTTCCAATTCTTCCCATCTGTAATTCCTCTGGTAATCTTGTTTGTGAACCACACGAGAACGTTGAGTATTTTGTCTCCCAATTTGCCTCCTACTCCACCTTATCCTCTTATGCTGTTCCTATGGTTTCTTCTCTTCCCTCTGTCACCGACCTTTCCCCCCCCCCTCATATTAGCTATGGGAGGATCCACCAAGAGCCACATTCTCTGGACATATACGAACTACTCGGTCCGGACGGTATACCACCCATCGTCCTTAAAATTCGACCCAGATTTTGCCCCTCTCTTACGTCGTCTTTTTTTCTCTCTCTCTCTCCCTCTCCCTCTCTCCAACTTTCTACTGTTCCGATTCCCTGGAAACACGCCATGATGTTTTTTATTCCCAAAAGCAATGGTCTTTCTGATCCGAATAAATGTCATATTTCCCTTGGACCTATAATTTGAAAATATTAGAAATCGGCATCCCTGATCAACTACGTACGTTTCTCAAACACAAAGAACATCTGAACAACCGCCAATACGGATTCCAACTTCGCCATCCCACCAATGATATCCTGGCTCTCGTCTCACAACCCTGGTCGGCTGCACTCGACAACTACGGACAAACACAGCTTGTCTCGTTGGACATTTCTAGAGCTTTTGACCGAGTTCGGCACAAAAGTGTTCTGGCGAAGCTGCCCGTGTTCGGGTTCTCCTCTGCCTTCGTATTGTGGACATCGTTTTCTCAGTAAGTGAACCATCTCCGTCCAAGTTGATGGGGCTCTGTCCCAGCCATTTCCAGTGCATGCTGGTGTTCCCCAAGGTTCAGTACTTGAGTCCACCTTATTTCTTTTATTTATTAATGACCTTCTATCTTCTATCTCTTACTCGGTCCATTCCTTTGCTGAAGACGCAGCCCTTCATTTTTCCCTTTCTTACTGAATTCTTCGCCATGCCAATATCAACATCGCCCGTGACCGCAGTGCAATCATGGAACCTTTAGAACCCGATTTTGAACACATCTCCTCCTGGAGATCCCACAATCATGTTGCATTTAATGCTTCCAAAACCTCTGTTCTCTCAATTTCTTTAAAACATCATTCATTCTTCTCATATTTCTCCTTCGATTCGACTGTAGAGATTCTATCTCTTTTCTTGGCTTATCTATAACATCTTTATGCGCGTCTCCTTTCATATCTCGGCTCGCCTTTCGTGCTGTGTGCAAAGTTGATTTTCTGTTTCACTCCATACTCTTCTCCACTCCAACTTATCTTCTGCAGCACAAAGTTCAAATCCGCCCCTCACCTGAACACTGCAGTCACATGTGGAGTGGAGCTTCGTCTGCCTCTCTTTTTCTTCTTGATAGGGTTCCACGAAAGGCCATCCGGCTAATCGATGACCCTTCTTTAACCTCCAATATGCAGTCACTAACCCATCATGGGGTTTTTGCTTCGTTGTCCCTCTTCTGCCGGTACTATTTTGGACTTCTTTCCCCCGAACTTGCTTCGGCAGTTCCTCTTCCCAAAACTTTTTCCCCAATATAATGTACCCAGATAACTAGTCATCCCTAACAAGTTTCTGTCACTAGATGTTTTACTCCTATCTCCTAGTCTTATTTTTCCCGCGGACCCTTAAACTATGGAACTCCCTCCCTTTCTGTTTTCTCAACCACTTACAACCTCTCTTTCTTCAAAAGCAGGAACAATAAACAGGTTCTTACATAAAAATGTCCTCCCACAACGCACTTTTATAGCATGTCATTTGACCAGACGGTTTACCCCTCAGGCTGTATTTCATTTTACGTGAAATAAGAAAATTCGGTTGTTACATAATTGTGAATAGTTTATCTCTGTACCCGGTCTGTTCTGTTCTCGTAGTCAGAAAACCTCTTTCGGAAACCAATCTGTATCATTTTTTAATCTTCCTGTTTACTTCCTAATGGTCGATTATTCGAGAAAGTAGACCGAGGTCAGTTAGCGGATGCCAACCGGGAGACAGTGACCGCTTGCAGAATCCTGATTCGGACTCAGGACAGAAGGGTTTGAAACCCGCCACGATGACCATATGATCACCGCAGGTAGTAAAAATGATAAGAATGCAATGAGTGATATCAAGTAGATGAAGAAATAATTGCAGTGCTTGGTTGACATTGGTTATATCTGACAGTTACCCCGTTTGTCATGGCATATATAAGAGACTACGTCGGAGAGGCCTAATACGATTTATACGGTCAACTTCATCGGTCAGGAAAGGTTTTCACGCCTTTCTTACCTGTTCTCCTTTAGCCACTGCTCAATCTGGCGACCATTGCGTAACAGCCACACGTAACTCGGTGGAAATGGAACCAATATAGCAACCTTTTTAACTCGATTACTGAATACGTGTATAACACCAATACTGATCGGATTGGACAAATACGAACTGCAATATTGTTCAGTGGCTCATTTCTGTACTACTGACTCATCACTGTGTACCAATTGGTAGGGAATAACGTCACCATTGATTTTATTATGAAAAATGGAACAGGTTTTTTAAAGAGTTCTTTTTTCAAGTCCGTATAATCAAAACCAAGCTGGACAACCTAACGGCCAGTGTCTGAGGCTCAAAATCCTACAACTCGGTTGGACTCATGCGTCAGTTGTAAATTAGGTAATATTAATCTCGAACGACGAGTAGAGATCGTCGACAATGTGAGACAAACTACCATATGCAAAAAATCTCACGTTAAAAGAAAACAGCATGTGGTTGGGTAGCTAAAGATTCTCGGAAGCACATGACCGGTTTCGCTATTTTTGCCGCTCATCACCAATGCGTATCCGGTAGTCACCTGTTCACTCACCTTCACATACTTGTACACCGTGTAGTTGTTCCGTTTACAATAATCCCCATTGTGCGCCAGAAGTGTAAATGGATACTCCTCGATGAATCATAACTGTCATTAGGTGATCTTCTGACTAGACAATAATAGGTTTGGTATAAATTCCTGTCACAGGGTAATTAGAGAAAAAGGGCACGAGTGGCATGAAGGTAGACGGTACTAGGTCCTGACTGACTGTTCCGGATTAGTGACCATTTTTTACAACACTCGAGTGAGATAGTACTAATAAATAATCCATCTTTTTTGTATCAAAATGATAAGGCCTTCGTCAGTCCACCCCCCCCCCCCTCCCCCACCCTCCACCCTTAATCCTCCGCCGTGATCTGCCGTTAGCTGCGCTACTTGCGCATAAATATTCTAAAACTATTTGCAACAAGTAACTTAACTGAAAGTTTAATTTCACTCAGTTCAGTTCAACTATTCGCCTCGCTCTTCGGTGTTCTAAAAATGGTTGCTACCTCAAAGCTTTGTCGGGCCGACAGGAAAAAAGAATTCGGACATAAGAAGCAAGCAGAAGAGTAGTTAATAAGGCAATTGTAAGTACGAATAAACGGTTCGGATTTAACCACGCCACTGACCGCCTTACCTAGTTATGCCGTACAATGTCTCCAGTCATCCGGCAGACAGATCGTACGGACTCCAACCCAGAAGCCTAATTCATTTGACTTGACTTAGCCTACTAGATAGGGTACCATAAGGTGTTGCCATATCACGTACTAACCAACCCCGTCTGTATTACTTCCAGAAAATACATCCTTGAAACTGTGCAGTCAGGAGGAGAACAATGAAATGTCATCGCCTTTGGTAGTCAGTGGTGATATTTTGACCCAAAAGTAGATATTCAAAGATTACCATTCCATCTCACATGGTCTAAAGATAACAGAATAATCCTTGGTTCATTACCGTTTCACTCTAAGTCCTTGATCGTTTATTTTTCAAAAATGTTTCACAAGTAATTTGTCCAGGTAGCCTGCTACTGTTACTCAAAACTAATTGGAATGAGATAAAAAATCTGGGCTGCACTTCTCAACTAGTAAAAATTATTAAGCAGTATTATTCATACATAAGTTCATATTTTTACTCCCAATTGGTTATAAAACGTAAGTCATCGAACGTGTTTGCCACCCACTATTTTGAAAATCACTCGAAACATTCACCAAGTTACCGCACTATTTTCAAAACGACTTCAACACCACAAAATCATAAAGGGTCGTACATTTTCCCGTGGTCATGGAAAATTTAACTAAAAGATTCTCTCACTCCCGCGTATAGAAAGTTCCAGCCATTAGACCACGGTCAATGTTGGTATTTCAGATACGCATCAGCAATTGATCCAACCCCCAATAACAAAAAAAGAAACAACCCTAAAAATTCGTTAATAAACTATTAGGTAGCGTGTTTGTTATTGTTAGCTAAACGCCAGAATTATCAAATTACCTTATTTGTGTTCTAAGGCGAATTCGGAACAATATTTTATAGCGTCTTTAGGTTGGTTGGATGCCAGACGATTTGAGGGGCAGTTTTCAAATTTGGATTCCGCTGAATATGCTCCTATTCCTGTTCACGTAGTCGGAATTCTAATCGTGCTGCACAACATTTTTGCAGATGAATTACTGCAATATGCGTGATTAAGTGTCCATGTGTACTACTGGGAGAGAATCTCACGATAATTTCGCCTCTTCCATTTGACATCATTTTTGATTTCCCAAATAAATGAAAGGATGATTAGGCAGGTGATTACCTGGTACGCACGTCTGATGAGCAGTGACAACCGAGGAACCGGCTGTGCGCTTTCGGGGAAATTTTGGTCTGTTATCCATACACATCACCTCACTACCTACGTCAAAGTTATTCTGAATTCGACTTTGTCCTCGTGAAAGCGAAAAAGTGAAAACGACATTTCAGTTTAAGAAGAGCATAACAAAAATGAATGTTAGATAATGAGAGTGTGCCAAAAAAGTAGAAATTCTCTCCCAGAGAAATTAGACGGAATTGCCGGATGTCGGATGAACAGCTTGATTCGGGAGAGAATGAAATACGATTACGCTTGCCGTCCCACGCTCTCGACCAGAACATTCAACAGACTCGGACGACTTATAAACATGTTCTAGGCGTTGAATTAAGGCAGCTGATGTAGCATTCAAACATTCGTGAGTGTTGCGCGTTCGAAACCCATCGAGGATGACGAGTTGCAACATTTGGATGAAAATGAGCATTTGTAAAACCTAAATGCTAGTCTTGATAGCTCCGATTTGTGACTTGTCCTAGATTCAAGTCCCAATTCGGACACACGGGATGAAAAAGATGGTCCAACCCGTTAACTTGTCGTAATATACTGTGATATAATGGCATGAGTATGAATCATTGAAAACGAGCTTATTCGCCAATCTATGTTCATTAGAAACTTCCAACAACTGAAACAGGCCAAAGACCCAACTGTCCTGAGAGAACTGAACAAGTAAATTAAGTTCTGTAAGAAACTGGCACTGGAGAGAGCTCGCGTTCCTTTCTTGGATGAACGTCTCGGCGAATCTGTATTTCTGAAACAGTACTTTACCATATTGAAAAGGAATCGGATATACGTATCGAGCGTGGCTCTTAAGAGTCAAGTGCCTAATGAGATTGACACTAAGTTTGGCCATGTAGTTGAATCAGAACAGGTATTTGTGATATCTTCTCGTGTTCTGGATCAGTTGGCAGTGGATGAAAAGCAATCGTTCGAAGATTACGTTCATTCGGTTGTGAATAATCGAGCTGTTCATAAACGGCAAAATTTGATGAAACGGTCTGAAGAATCAAAGCCAGTGAGTGTGTTCTCCTTCAAACCGTGAAAGTTTCGTACGAAGTTTATCTGACCTCTAATTAGACAAAACGTTGATAGAGGTTTTATCCTTGGGACCAAAATCCTGCCGTACAAGCAACCAGAGCAAACGACTAGATCTGGAAGTGGAATTTTAGAATATTTATTCTCAACTGTCGAGCTTTCTCCCATCAGCATAGCTGGAGCTACAGAACCTTAAATCCACATTCGTGAATATATGTTATCAATACCATACGGTTAAGCTGTCAACACGTGGGTTACTGAGGTCAGCTCATGTTCAACGTTTCAGAGAACTAAAAAAGGAATAATGATGTCATCTGGAAACCGGACAAGAGAACAGGTGTGATGCTTTTCAACAGGTCAGACTATATTGCTAAAATGGGTACCTCGGAATGACACATTTAAATTCGCGAAAATGGTCACAGAAAAAAATAAAATATAACAAATAGAGAAGTCACTGTCCAACTTGGTGCGACGTTCGAAGCAAAAATGTATGATAGACTCAGTCAGATTCGAAAGAATACACCCTACGGGAACAACCATTCCCAGATTGAATGCACTGCCGGAAAAGCATGACAGTGGAGTCCAGTGTGATATTCATCATACCACGCGGTGGCTAAGTGGTTGACAATGTTGCTGGAACCGGTAAGACAGGCAATGCTAAAGCATAGCCTCAAAGACACTTTGGAATTCATAAACTGCGTGAAAGACCTAAACGTAAAAGGACGACGGAAGTTTTCGTTAGACCTAAGTTCAATTTTCACCAGCTTTCCAATAGGTGAAACCATCTATTACCTGTTTGACTCCGTCCCACTGACTCCAGTGAGAAGTCTGTTCCGCCCACGAATCATCTCATTTTATTAGCACAAAACAAATGGTTTATATAGGAAAAAACAATCAATGACGTCAACCGTTGCAACGCAGACTAACTGGTTCATACTGGAATCAAGTAGCCTGTCTTCTGATTGATTGATTGATTAGTCACATGACCAGCTACCACTTGACGGGACTCCGTTAGCGTCTCATCGATCCGCTGCTTTGTCACTTGCGCATCCGTTGGCACAAACAATGACCTGGATTCCGGACAGACACTGACATGCTGACTGCTGACAGGACACGGCTGGCTATCGATCATGAGTCAGCACATACCCTCACATTACCTGTGTGACTTGAATGAAAGCAACACAATTGAGATAGGCATCCCCCTAGAAAATCTGGATCAATTACCATTTTCTGCGAGTCCAGCATTCCGTTCAGATTGAACAATCATATCTATCGCCAAAATGATGAAGTGGCAATGGGCTCCTCAGTTGGACCACTATTTTCCGACGTCTTTATGGCTAAGTTAGAGAATGGCCCACTGGAATCTTCCATCCGAAACTGTTTTGTACATAAACGCTATGTGGATAACATTTTACGTGTAATCAATTCATCAGACCACATAGGTCGACTACTACACAGGCTTGGTTCAGCTCATACAAACTTGCGACTAACAATAGAAACAGAGCCAGACAACAACGGCTATCCCAACGGATTCATTGGACGTAATCTAAAATACTGAACACAGCCAGAAGGGATATCACAGGTGGAAAAGAAAACCCCGTTCCTCAAACTCCCTTACAAGGGGGATGCGGCTGCCGAGAGAGTAAGCAGGGTTTTATCTGCCACATGCAAAACCACTTTCAACGCTGCCAAGCTTAGGTGCTTTTTCTCGACATCGACCATCATAAAATGCGAGAACTAGGATAAGTTGCCTTTGTTGACCTCTTCAATGATTATTTATCAATTCAAGTGCACCTGTGGCGTCACTTATGTGGGTCGAATGACAAGGCATTTACCTAAACGCAATGAAGAGCACCAACCAGGTTGGCATCAACATGGGAAAATAGGATCTGTATCGAGCTCCATTCTCGCTTATCTGTTAGACACAGGTCACAAGGTTGATCCAGCTGCGTCATTCAGTTTCCTTTACAGGGTCCAACCGAATGCATCAAAATCAGTCAGATATAGGACATTAGCGACGGTCGAAGCAATCAGCATCCGGCTACTACGGTCAAAGCTTTGTTCACTAAAGAAGCCGGTCCAAGCACTTGAAATTCCGTGGCCAAAGGCCGATGACGTCATTCTCTAATGTGGTGCCGATCCAAGCCTCTGACGACGATACGTAATTTTACCATGTCCCCTGTTCACCTATCGATTAGTCGGCTAACCAATCGATTGACTGACTGACTGATCGACTGACTGACTAAACGTGTCCTTTTCCTTCCCGTATTGTGTTTCACATAAATGTGACTGTGACTGTCTTGATAATAAAGTCTCCGAAAACGTACGTTCGCCTATGGCTTGCTTTCTGATGTTAATCAAGGGCTTTTTCCGTATACTCAAGATCGCTTTCCTTGATTTCGGATGAGTCACCATGAAGACGGCCTAGTCAGCCGATCAGTACACAGAAAGGTAGCATGGAATGGGTAATACATTCACTTTCACAGCTTTGTGGCTCTTAAGATTAAAAAGAACCTAATTCGATGTCTCACAAACAACGCTAGGAGGACACCGTTGAAGAAGAACTGCAGACTGTGCGACGAGCCTTCATCCAAGAAGGCTGCCCGGATCGGTTAGTTGAGATGATGCGAATGGAAGTGGAAATACCAGGGAAATTTGCGGTGGAAAGAAAACCAGCATACACCTGTTTGCCATTCAAAGGCGATACCCTGGTGGAGATTGTCAGGGGTAATCCACAAAAAGTTCAACGCAGCTAAGCTCCGGGTTTTGTTCGGATCTCGGCCAGTGGTGCTTTTACATCTTAAAGACAAAGAGCCGGATTTTGACCGTCATTTAGTGTTCAGTTATTCATTTGTTCCTGTGGGACAATGTACATCGGCGGCACGACCAGGCGTTTGTCTGAAAGCATCCGGGAGCACCACCCGGCATGGCTAAACACCGGAGTGATGAAATCACTCACTAGAGCGGTGGTTCCACACCCAGCTCAGACTAATCACACAGTAAACGTGACTGAGGCTTTCCGTTTCCCGTACAAGATTGGGGGCCAGAATCTAAGCGGCAAAAGCAGCATACTAACCACAGCCGAGGCTGTCGGCAACCGTCTCTACAACCCTCCTAATTGTGCTCGAAAACTATTAGTGTGCTCTTAAGCTGTCCTGGCCCGCCCTTCACCCTACAACAAGCCATAGACCAAATGAAAACTGACAGAACACGCGAGAGACTATTCACATCCGAGTACAACTGTTTTCTTTTTTTATTTGTGCCACCATTATGCTCTGTCACTTCTCTTTTGTCTGACTGGTCCAATCCTTTAAATCGTCGTGATGTATAGTGCGATGGAATGACATGAGAATGAATCACAGAAAACGAACTTGTTCGCCAATCGGTGTTCTTCAGATGTGTTCATTAGTGATTTATGGACTGTTGAATTGAGCATTGAAACCGACCGATGAATAAGCAGAGTGACAACTTGGACATATTCACAGAAATTTGTACCCGTTTTTATTCCCGTAGAAGGTAGAATTGTGACCACAATATACACCAGTATATATTACAGTTCTACCTTCCACGGTAATGAAACATTTTCAGATCGTTGTTTAGGATCAAAGACGTTATCACGATCGTACACAGTTATTTGTCAACTGAAGCTCATCTGTGATCCTAAGTCCGCATGTTCATGCACAACGAAGACGTTTATCACAGCAATCGATTGCTGTTTGAAATACCCATTCAGTGTCAACAGGTAACGTGGTCACGAAGTAAATCTTTGAGAAACAGCCGAACAATTAACCTGATCGATAGAAAATCATACGCGTCGGCTGGCCACGAGAAGTCCCCTCGTGTGACACGATGCGTATGCACTGTGGTCGATGTAGCTTATTCGCAGAAAACCGCATGGAACACAAACCCAAAGCATCCACGATTTTTCGGTGGCCAATTGAGTGTCAATAATACTTAAATGAATCATTCAGGAAAACATATGAAATCGAACTGATCTCTATCGGATTCCGCGGGGTAAATTTGGTCAAATTTGATAGGGTAAGACACACTTTTCTACGCATAAATATTAATGAGATCATTCATAATCTGTTTACTTTCCAAGTTGAAAGCCCGACATGTGATGCTTGAGTTTACGACAGATAAAAGTGACCTGCCGTTGATTGAATTTGAGCGGTGTGCACAAGTGTGCATCAAGAAGACCACACTGCCAACCCATAATTGAAAACTTGTCATTTGTTCACTTTCAGTTGAATTAGGTTGACTAAGTGTAATACTAACTCTATTCATTCACTACGATAGTTCTTCATTTAACTCATGTGAAGGAAGACAGTTGTGTGAATATGATCATTCAGCATATCCAATGTGAATGTTTGGAGTGATTTTCAAAATAGTGGGTGGCAAACGCGTTCGATGACTTACGTTTTATAACCAATTGGGAGTAAAAATATGAACTTATGTGTGAATAATACTACTTAATAATTTTTACTAGTTGAGAAGTGCAGCCCAGATTTTTTATCTCATTCCAATTAGTTTTGAGTAACAGTGGGCTATCTGGACAAATTACTTGTGGAAAACACTTTTAAAAATACATGATCACTGCCTGTGTTGTATTTCTTGAAAGTATGGACAGCCAATTCGGTATATCGAGTGACCAGAAAAGGCTATTTCTAGTTTCCACTAGTTGTTAGTCGAGGATTTTCGCACGCGCTCAAGGCACATTGCGATGCATTTGAATAACAACGATAAAATCCCGTCGATTTTACGTTACTGATATATGTGTTCAGACGTTTTTGTATATGTGTGCTTGTGTTTACGTAGTGCTTGTGTGATCACGGATGGATTCCGATCGCATATGCTCTTGATTGTCCAAGTTAGACGAAGAAATCTCAGATTAAGTGAGAGGCAGTTTAGCTCGTCAACCATAGAATCGCGGTCCATCGATTCAAGGGCTTGCCACTGATTGTCCGCCGAAAAGCGGAAGATTTTGGGGGGAAAATTATGGCCTAACAACTGATCAAGTGACAAAAAGTGAACACATTTGAAGCGCACAAGTGGCGTCCATGCTTCTTTTTGTATCCCAAAGAAGGAGACTACTTTCATGAAATAACTCCAATCGCCACAAGTGAGTTTGACAGAACCGAACGAGATTCGAGGTGTAGCGGAGCTATATGAAGTGTTACCCGAGAAAAAATATAATCTTTATTAACTTGACATTGTCCGTGAAAAGAATATTCAACTCAAAGGTCAAGTTGCCAGTTTACCTCGTCACCAAGGTGGCTGTGATTGAAATCCACTCAATCCAGTGACCGTACGGTTCAACACACACACACAACACAAGTTACAGTATCTTCGTTGACCTGTCAGTGACATGCTGGAGTCATCTGATGGTGAAATGGCCTTGAGAAACGTTACTGAAATATCGACTAATTATGATTTTTTCCACCGATCCTGCCACGTTATTGGTAATACTTTTTTCTAGTTTGTTACATATGCGTGTGCTGATTTTGTGCGTAGGATCAAATAAGTCAAATTGCTTCTAGGTGCTCTATCGTCATGTTCTCGGTTTTTCATTTAACCCGTGTACGTGTGCGTGGGGCAATTTCTTCCCTCAAAGCTCTACCAAGTTGACGGGAACCACCAATGCATCTTCCTATCATTTCCAGCTACATATTTCGGTCAGACCGCAAATTGGCTAGCAGACTTAGTATTCAGTAAACAGCGACAGATCCTTTTGTTTCTAGCTCTCTTGGGATTCGGCATAACATGAAAGATATATGGCTATTATTATTACGCGAGATTCAAGAATGGCATCTTACAAGTCAACGGTTCGAACCGCTCATATCCTACGTAATTCTCAGGTTGTGTAGGATGGGTTGGCAAAAAATAGTTGAATCCGAGCCTAAAAGCACCTTGATAGGGCACAGAAAGGCAAATTCGTACAAGTTATGGCAGTGTCACAGGTTGGACGCACGAGAAAATTCCGCACACATTACCGGGCATGCTTATCCCCATAACTAATGCAATTCCCTGTGGTTCTTCTGGTTGGTTAGGGAGAGTAAGGGTTATGCGGAGTAGAAAGGAGTATGTGTGGGGTGGGGTGGGGGTGGGAGGCTGGAGGAGAGCAGGTCAGTAGAAGTACCAGCCAGAGATAAGTGCGAGGGCATCGGTCTCATGGACAAACCCCTCGGGAAGAAAATTGTCAGTGGTAAAACGAAATGACATCTGACTTGCCATTCAATAAGAGCTAATGTGCGTGATGATTATTATTCACGTTTGATAATATTTTACATGCAAGATGCTACAAATCTCGGTGAGATGGGCAGGATTGAGACAAAAATCGATAGTTCAGAACAGGCGAATACCAAACGAATAACTGAATGTACACAAAAGGGAGGATTACGTGAACGTTCTTAGATAATCCTTAGTCAAATTGACCAAAACAATCGTTGCATTCACTTCGTGCAAATAGGTCTTTATCATATCGATGTTGACTGGGAAATGGGCTTTTTGGGTAGCATCGTTTTCATAGTGGAATTATACTTTGCTGCGCCTCTTCTCGACTTAGCCTTTTTGGATTAGTGGTAGAAAATTTAGGTAGTTTATGAGATCATTATTCTTCCAGTGTCGGTGATCAGCTTCATCACTGAAAACCACACAAGAACGGTTCATCTATTTCGTTCTTGATAAGAATCAGCTGAATGGAATCATCGCCGAGCCTCAACCTAGACGCATACCCGGGGGTAGGACTGCAATAGAATATAACCGTGGAAACCATTGAAACCATCGAAGCACAGTACATCTGTTTCATCATTGCTCAGAATCAGCAGTAAAGTTGTCGTTACTTGCTTATGCGCGAGTTCGGTGAAAAGCGTGCCGCATTATGAGGGTTGACCGGCAATCAGACTTTAAGACTCGAAGTGGATAGCCACATAAGGTCCCAATAGGTCGGGAGTGGTTAGGAGGTACGTGATAGCAGAGATTACTGTCTACCACCAAAGAGCCCTGTGATGGCGGGGATTTGAACCTTAGACCTTCGAGGTAGTTACCAGATGCCGTCAACCACTCGACTACCACAAGAACCCACAGGACTCGAACTCAAAGTGAATGGCTGTGAGTCAAATGCCGAACCACCATGCTGTCCGGGCTGACTCTCAACGGTTTGCCTAACATCAGCTGTGCATAATATAGCGGTCTTCCTTCACCGGCTTTTGCAAGGGTACATACAACCCGTTGCCCGCAAACTCACAGTGCGGTCTCAGTGCGGATTTCTAACAGGGATGAAATGGCTGTACCGTGCTTCTGGGGTCCACAATGATGTTGCATGTTGAATCATATAGTATGTAAATCTAGTCATCCACTACTCGAATAATTTTGTCTGACTGTGTCCTTTGACTCGATTTTTTCCCTATCCCGTATACGACTATTTTTCTGAACTTATTCCGATTACCATTCCCGAGAAACATCTCGAAATGACAGTTCTTTTTCTTATATATATATATATATGTTCAGTCCCAGTGTTTTAACTGCGTAAAATAAATTTGAGATTTTCCCCTTCCAAGGGCTATTTCCTTGATTGCGATGAGAGCCTGATATTCATTTCATATTTCTTAGCCTTCCACATGCCGTTTTCATCAGTTTGTTTTCATCTGATTAATTTCTCCCCGGAAAAATACTTCCGGTTCGCTGGGGGAGTTTATCAGTAAACCGTCGATTTTCAAACTTGTTCAGTCATCAGTCGTTACTTGCGGATCATAAGCTTTCAATTCAAGAATCTGGGATGCCGTCGACGTCGGCAGATGGGTCCTGAGTAGGGAATAGCGACCAGTAGTTCACCAAATGTACACCATTTGACCCACAGCAGAAACTATAGCATAATTCAGTGTTCACATACAAAACAGTACCACTCTAAGGAGGTTTATCAGTTGCCTATGATGTTTTTGTCAAGACTAGGGATCAGTAAACGCGCAGAAAAGTTCATCTTGCGTCTTGCAACTTCACATTGTGATACGAAATTGCACGACTTCTCTGAACCAATACAGGACCATATAACGTTACGGGAGACTATAAACCGGGAAAATGAGTTGTTATCCAGGCAGGAGCTTTTCATCCGGAGGTCCAATATCAAATGAAATACCATCACGTGTTCAGAAGTTGCTTTCAACTTTCGCCAAACCAATTCACCTGTCGCATCGATGTGACATCCTTTGTCTATCAAGAGCTGATCGTAAGCTGTAACTTTCAAGCCTGTTCTTCTGCATAGTTCAGAAAAGTGGCCATTGTGGATGAAGGATGCACAAAAATGACCGATATTCGAACAACGAATTCTTCTTAACATCCCTTTATTCTGGTGGAAATATTTTATCAACGACGGCGAAGTTTGATTGCTAAAGTACGTTGTTAGCAGTCGAATCCTTCGAACTTCATACTTCAAACTTCAGTATTTGTTAGGTTCTTGGTAAGTACTGGGAATTTCATTCCTCGGTATCATCATTTAGGTCACCTGGGAAGTTACAGGTCAACAAACGTGTCAGTCAATAAGCGGTTATTGTATAATCCTGTTTTGTCATCCCGAATAGATCACAAACCTTGAAATACAATCACAAAAGACGCGACACACATAGAAGTATATACACTGAAGATTAAACACAGATTGAGCATTTGGTTGAACACCTTGGTCCGTAGGTGCACAAAGCTGCACCTCAACCCAGAACACAGCAGCGGGTGCTGTAGAATCAAAGTTAAGCTTAGAACACATCTCATCTAGAGTTCCAATGACGGTAGAACCGCTAGCCAAATTTGCCACGTGCTAATCTGGTCACGGTAGATCCTGTCAATGGAAGACTGAAGATCGTATCACAGTGCTGAGGCGGGAAACAAGGGAGGATCAGATCACACACTTGTACTTGTGAAGCTTGGACTTCGGCTGACGACCCGTATAAAGGAAATTCCCTCCAGGGGCTTCAATGTGGAACTATTCAGATCCCGGGAGAAAACAGAAGCACTAATGCAAGAGAAAGAACTGCGGTTTTAAACGGACACAGCCACCTCACACCGCACGACAGACTGAGTCGACTTGTTGTGGGCTAAATCGAAAGCACCCGTACATCAAGGCGCAATGGGTGAATTGGGGATCAAGACGTACCATTATAAAGACTGGATATCCGGTGATACTATCTGTCTCTCCCTCTTGGCAAATGATGACCGTGTATCCCGTTGTCTGGGACATCAACACCACCAACACGAGGCAACCAGATCCGCAAAAAAGACCGACACAACTACTAGCACCAAATCGCAAATAAGATTGGAACTACGGTCAGTGCTTGCCACTTCACAAACCTCTTTGGCCACATACGATCTGCCTCGGGCAAAGAGTAATCCATTCAACCTATATTGCGCGATTCTTCCGATATCGATAGTAAGACAACTAGATAGGTGAAACGTTTGTCTTTGTCTTTGTATTTAATTCGTATTTGATCAGACTTTTGCGTGCACAGATTCAAACTTGGGACCTCGTCGAATCAATGGGATGAAAAAAATAACGATTACATATCTAAGTTGCCAAGATATTCTGCCTATACTCCGGCCCAGTTTGTAAGGATTCGGGCCAGATACGGAACAGTCGTGTTCCTGCAGATGTTATTGCAAGACGGTATAGACTAAAAGAGTAAACGAGTATAATCACGACAGTTACACTTGGACAGATCACTGTGTAAAGGGTGAGTGTTGTCCGCAAGGATTTTGTGAGCAAAATTTTCACATACGGCCAAGTGTAGTTCGCACAGCTTAGCAGATAGTTTAGTTAAGGTTATAACAGATACCTGACTGATAATAGATAAACCTCGACAAAGAATTTTAAAATCTTTTTTCAGTAGACCAGTAAAAATAATAGGGGAATAGTAAACTAGAGTAGGAAAAACACTGATAAAAGGAAAAGGAAATATCACTCTGTTTAACGTGAAAATGCCCAAGCTTTCAGATTTGGTAAGACAGCCGGTGTAGTTTCTTAATACAGTTTGAAATGTGAGAAAGCTACTTCAGGCTTGCGTCGATAATGATTCCTAAGTATTTGACAGAACCCATCCTAGCTAGTGGTTTTGTGGAAATGACAGATGGATCGTAAGGATTAGCCGGTCGAGAAAGGGTAAATATGCATTCAAGGCATTTGGACAAATTTAAAGCTAAACCAAATTGAACAGAGAAATCGTAACTAAGAAACGTTATTGAAATTCCGGGTTACAGAAACACCTTGACGAAGAGCCACATCACTGGCATATTTGAGTAAATGTGCAGGAGGACTGGATGAAAGATCACTAATGTAGATGGGGGAAAGCACAGCTCCCCGAGGCACTCCTGAATTGTTCACCAGGGTTTTTGATGTTTTAGAACCTAGTTGTGTGCACGGAGCTCTTTCGGTAAAATAATCAGATAGCCATGATTAATAAAGGTGCGAGACAGCCGAAAGATTCCAGTTTACGGGAGAGGAAAAACCGCGGAATGGAATCAAAAGCAGATGAATGGTCTAGAAAAGCGCGTCTCACGGACTTTGCTGATCCACCCAGCCATCTGGTTATATAGCGGACTAAAGAAGTGACATCTTTCACAGTGGGCATGTTTGGTTTATAAGCAAACTGTAACGGTTTATTGGGAGTGTTTATAGAAGAATTCAAAGGCTCAAGAATGGCACTTTCGGTAAGTTAAAGACCAGGTGAATTTAGAGCAATGGGACTAAAACGTTTAGCTGTGACACCAGAATTACAAGGTTTGGGTGAAGAAACACTAGCGACTAGTCTCCAGCAGTCACGAATAGAACACGAACACATCGATTTGTTTAAGAGAGAAGTAAATATATCGGTCAGAGTAACAGCACCATGACTCAGGAGTGACAACAACAGGCCATCAGTCAGCTTCTTAATCTCCAGCAGGATAGACCGGTAGATATTGATTAGATCTCGGCTGCCTCGTCTAGTATCAACTGTGATCCTCCACCATTAGAGGAGATGCCTAATACGATCGACCTTTCAAAATCTGACAAGTTCCCCGGTGAAGGTCGAAACCCGGCGGCAATCTACAGGGCGTGCCTTTCGGTGGTTACCGAGCCACTTCATACCCTATTCAGCTTGATTTTTGAAACCGAAACACACCCATCTGTTACAAACACCTCGGTTCTTCTTCCATTTCCCTAAAAATGACACGACTTTGAGCGGAAACTACGGAGGTATCAGTGTGTCAGACGTCGTTGCAAAAGCTTTCGCCCAGCTCTGGCGGAAAGACTTAGGTGCTTCGAGACGGAGCATGTACTCGGTCCAACCAGGGAGACTCCCTCTCAGGTAGTAGATGCGTCAACCAAATATTCATCCACCAGAGGATTCTGGAACACAGATACAAATTCAAAAGCCCCAAGATAGCTTGCACCATGGAATTTTGCACCGTTTTTGACTCAACAGATCGCGAGTCATTGTGGAAGATAACGCTTGCAGATGGTGTCCCGTTCAAAATGGTTAGCCTGTTAAAGCTGTATTATGATGGAACAAAAGTAAGTGTTCCAGTTTACGGCGAAGAGTCTTGTTCATTCGAACTGAAACCAGGATGACGATAAGAGTGCTCGTTACCTCCAGTGCTGTTCATCTTTGCTGCAGATTGGGTGATGCCACGTGTAATGGACGATTGTCAGGACGTCCAAGTTTCCATGGACTGCAGTACTGTGGATCTTGAATTTACAGACGACGTAGTGGTGCTCAGAGAGGACCTGATCACCCTACAAGCGGCCCTTGATCGGGTAGATAAATATGCTTCAAAGATTGGTCCTGAGATCAATACCACCAAAACTATGTTCGTAATACCCATTGGTCATACAAACCGAGCCCTACAATTAAACATACAAACGACAGAAATTCTCCCATATTTAAAGTATCCCGGTTCCACTATCCTGCTAAACTGGCATGCCGCAAATGATGTCAAGCGGCGTGTTGATGCAGCCCGAAAGGCACTTCTCCAGCTCCTAAACACCCCGTGGCGACGGAACGAGATGTCTAAAACCAATCTGAAGGTGTTTAATGCAGCAGTTCAGCTAGTCTAGCTGTGTGGTTGTGAAATCTTTCCTTTAAAATATGAGGATATCAGACGACTAGAAGTTTTCGATTACTTCTGCCTCATGTCTATTTTAAAAGTAAAATGGAGTGACAGTATCTGAAATGAAAAATCGGAAATCGCTGCGGTATCACTCGCCTTTCAACGCGCGTACAACTCCGCCGATTGCAATTGGTTTGGGCACGTCCTCCGCATTGTTCTGGCACCATCTCCCAGCCCAGACTGGCATCGCCGACGAGCCGGACAACTGAGACCTGACCGGATATCATTTTCGAAAAGAAACAACTAGGCCTTCGTTTGACGTGCGGCACTCGTCAATGGAACTGAATTGGGTCGATATCTACAAGGATCTTGCTGCCAACCGTCCAGCTAACGCAGCTACGATCAGAGGTATTCACGAATCCGGCGTATCCTGTCCAAGGAACCAGCGGAAGCAAAGTAAAGTGGGACAGAGTAAGTGAACTTAGTCCTCCCACTATCTTGAGGAGGACACATTGAACAAACGACTGAACGTTTACTGAGAGCACAGCACGAGACAGAGCGAAAAACGAGTCGACTGAGCAAGGACTCTTACCGTGTACGAGGTATGATTCGGGTCGGGACGACCAACCTTGTAAATTATTGCAAAAATAAGACAATCGACACATCGCGAGAGATCTTTGACATCGGGGAGGAAAATGTAGAAATAGCCAAAATATGTGTTGTCTGGAGATTTGAAAATAATCAGAGAAAATAACAGCAGCAAATGAAAATTGCCCCTCGATATTGTGGAGAGCTCGGGTGTCTTCCCAACAAACCGCGTTCACTTGTTCACTGAGTTCAGACCGCATTAAAATTTAGTAAATGTCTCTGAATGACGCGGTTAAGATGAAACATTTCAAAGCCCTCTAAGGCCCGTCAACAATTTTGGTAGTTGGAGGTACGTTATCACCTATTTGGGGCCTTTTATGCTTCTTCATCACTCTAATTCTCGCGGTTCCACATTCTCCCTGATTATGCCGTAGGTTTTTTTTAGCTATGTGGTATATTGCATTCGTAATCAGATGTACAAGCAAGCCACAATTGGACCGACAGCGCGGCAAGCGGAAACTGGCTTTCAGAGCGTATCGCACTACAATGGACACAGACAAGTGACAACCTATATAAAACAAGGTCAAGAATGACCGGATCTGATTACAGTTTTGCAGCCAACGAGAGTCAACCTCACAGGACGTGCAGTGCGCGGCAGTGACCCGCAGTATATAAGAACCGGTCCTGAATCTCATACCCCTTTCATTGTGCCCTAGCGTAGGCAGTGAACAAGAACCAAAGGCAGAATTTTGCATGTACGTAAACAAATGCAGGCGAGTGAGCCTAATTTGACTCGGAACGCAAATTATTACTCAGTAGGACCAAGAATGAGTGAATATACTTCAGTGTCCATGTATCAAAGTAATAAATCTTTGGAATGTGTGTCCTGATGTTTTTCCTCCTCACAATTTAAGTACTACTTTAAGTACGTCTATTTCCCCATAAATAGAATCGCTGTGATTCGTGTGGAGCATTTTTGTTCCCCGCTTTTCTTTTTAGATATACACAGTGGGCTTCATACGCGAGGCTAGGTAATACTCAGTGTTCCAAAATAGCTACAGGTAACTAACTTTACGGCAGTCAATCCATTGTTTTGTAATGCATGACCCGTAGACTTTTCCACCACTTCAAATAAAAGCAAACATGAAGTGGGTCCACTACAATCTAGCCATATAAGATCTTTAAAGTGAAGGGTATTGAGGTGTTGTTTGAAATAACAATTATCAGATCAGTTGTTGATTGAAGGATAAGTTTGGTCTGTCTGAGTAATGATGCGACAAACTGGTAACAGTTGTTGCGTACCAGGAGAACAGGCCACATTCCGTTTGATCATAACAATCCGGAACACCAACCAGCGTGTTCCGTTCACGAGATGATGCTCTGATAAGTCTGAATCAGCGGTCATTTTTAATTGTCGAAAAATATTCAGGCTTGATTCATTCAAATATTTGTAAACTTATCTGTTTGGATTGTATAAGGTAAAGCCATTGTTCCCACGATATTCACCTAAAAGCATTTGACGTTTTGAAGCCTAACTAATTGTCATTTGAGACAGTATTGGAAAACATTTTGACGTGATAAAAATTCCAAATGGATTTTTCCTAAAATAGACAGCTGAAACCTGTTTTCGAATTATTGACTGAAATCCGGCATAGCAAATCCTTTTGGGCTGGTTTCGATCTCTTTCAAACGTTTTTTTTTCATAATTGCGATACATAGTAATAGGTTGCAGAAAAGAATTTTAACAGAGGAAGTCATACGAATGCAGATATAAGGGGTGGGGAATTATTTAACGTTGAGTTAGGATGCAGATCGAAGTCGTTATAACTGGGACAGATGGTCGAGGTGAAAACCGCTATGGTTACCCCGCTGTCCTTAGATGTATAGACACATCTAGCCTTAGTCTTACCGGGACTGGAGTGATCACAAACGGACCTATTTCAGTGGGTTGCTGACGTGTTGTATGTTGGTTTCCTCAAAAATCTGGAGGCATTTTTATCGTGCCCGTTTCGAGTGTCTGTGTTCCACTTTATTCTGAAGCAATCAACAGTTTTTTTACTTATGAATCCCGTTTATAACAGTGCAATCCACCAGCACGAAAAACAACGCTTTAAAAATAAGTACTATCAACCTTTCTAGCCCCTTCTAGACAACTCGAAATGTGACTGAGTTTTAACGCGACCATTTAATTTGTATATTTTCGTGATGATTTAATACACAAAGGTTATGAGACAGCAAAAGACTGTCATAGTCTCACTGTTCAGTTTCCCAAAACACCGCAGGCAACGTATTACCGCTGAAAATGCAAAGTTTTGGGCCAGACGAGGTTGCATCATTTGCATGTGTCGTGGACCTGCGTTGCCTCTGCTTTAGTGAGACCACTGTGGTTGCAAAATGAGGTAGCCATGAAGCCGAGTGCATCAATCAAGAAAGAGCTACAGGTCGAACAAGGTTGTATGACTAATGTGAGAGCAAGCCCGCACAGGTAGAAATATCTCCCACAACGGGGAGGCTGATAGACGCAGACAGACCACGGCAAACAGCAATATGCAGCAGGTCAAAAGCTCTAGATGCAGATTTCTCTCGCTCAAATCGGACCAACTCAACGAGAACGATCTAAAAAATAACAGGTAGACGTATCGTCAATAGAGAGGCAGAATGTGCAATTAGTAGGAGAATCAATCTTAGTAAACTGCGGGTATGAAATCGGACTATCTAAGTTGATGTTTGTTGACTTGGTCAATAAAATCAAGTGTTCCGTGCATATTTTTGCCATAATACAAATGAAAAAACATGCTTCCCGAAAATTGCAATTTGTCGACGCTTCAGAGCTATCTTAGACCTTTTTCCTATGGCTCGGTTTCGACGACGCCACAGAGAAGCCGGAATATGTTTTCACTGAATCTATCAGCTGGCTTCGGAAGTTTTTCCATTCTTTCTTCCTTAATCAATCACAGGTAACTTAGTCCACCTCCATGCTCTGCAAAGAAAGCCAAATGGGGTTGTGTATGCTGACAGAGTGTAGGATGACTTCCTAAATGCCTTGGACTTAATATGACCGATGTCGTTGAGTTTCAAGTAGTATTTCTGTACCGACAGACCATCACGGTTCAGTTAATCCTAACTTTGCTGAAAGCGTTGGGGCCTACTTAAGAATAAGTGGCATATCTCGTCTCATTAGTGTGTCAGACTCCTCATTTTCAGATCGAGGTATACATGTAGTATCCCAATAAAAGTTTAGTAATTGTACAGTTGACCATCAATAGTGGCCGGACTAGGTGACCTAACCAAAGTCAGTAGTTTAAAAGCTGCTAAGGATGGGAAACCTTCACCACTAGAAAGCCATCGGTCTTACAGTCTGTACCGTGCGTCCATCCTCCATTTGCTCATATGGTTATGCGAAGAATCGTTCTCAATTATTCATTCTCAAGGCTCCACATCAATATGGATCAAGCGACTGACTAAAGCAGTAAGGAAGTGTCCATCACTGTAGGATAAATATCCGTTCCATCCTCCGTGTAATCGCATTATTTTGGAGAGATACTATACTGTTCATTGGGTCTTTGAATACGTTACACTTTGTGACCACGATAGCACTAGGCTGTAAAGCAGGTGTGAAAATTGACTGTCTTTGCCATCAGTCGTCTGATCTATATTAGGGCAGATGCTTGACAATTATTAATTGGAAACAATTCCTCGCTTCATCTGTCTTCTCAATGACTAATTAGAAACTTTCATGGATACGAAAGTAATCAGTAGAGCGTCCGCCATCGGTTTTTTGCTTTGTCTGATTTCTCGATACTGATGCTTGAAAGAATGGACTCCAACGACGGACGATGATAATTTCTTGCTTGCTCGTTTGTTTCCTTGATCAAAATGAGCTTCTCTTCCATCCCTGTTTCTAATCTTTTCTCTCTAAATATCAACACTTCTCATGACTGACACACAGTTCTTTGCAAGTCCTGCAAATTAACAGAAATTCGACCGATCACCTTATTCTGGGATACTTCACTCAGTTGCATGCTTACCACCAAAGAAAGGATCCGAACTGGCGCGGGCCATGCATCTAGATAAACGTTGATGGGATGAACGGCCGATGTATGCATTGAGTGTGGGCCAATGTAGCGCACTAGGGGCTGTGAGAAAGAATTCTGACTGCATATCAGGAATAATTTCGATACACACGGCTTCCAGCTGGCAAATGATGGGAATTATCCTCTTTTGATCTCCGAATCTGAGTCACAAACTTGTTGCTTTGATCCATTTCTAGTGAACCAGCAGTGATGAAATGGTTATCGGGATGAACCACGTGTATGTTGGTCCCCTGCTCAAATCCTCTCTCCGCAACCTCCCATTCGGCAGGCTCCAATTGATCGTCACCCAATACCTGGGAAGATGAAAAAATAATATTATTATTGTAAATAATGTTATTATCATTATATTGCAAAGCAGCTTAACTTCTCGTTGCTGAATCAACCAAAACCGATCAGCCTGGGTTACGAATTGTTCAATTCGTGTCAGTAAACCCTAGATGTTCGCGGAAGATATTTTAGGTCTACTAAGAGAGAAAATAGTAGTTAAATGATTGATGTGGAAACTAGTTACAGAAATACATTTACACCAAGAATATGATTTAGTGCAGCCTTGTCCGAAAATTTTGATCGTCGGATACGATTGGGAAATCGATACGTTCGAACCTGAAATGGGTATTTTTCTGTGGTTTTCCGTTGTGTAAGTGAATGCTACTCACTGAAGAGTCGCGTGAGCATTCGTCTAAATAAAGCAAACTCGGCTAGAAACGCACTCCCTAGCGATCATTTTCCGTATCCATAGTGCTGTAGGGGATGGGAATTCGAGAAATCAGATTCGAACTGCCTACCATGAATCCGAGAAAGTTAGGCATTCCGATTGTAGACCTTTGGGTTGTCACTGAAAGGCTTAATTTTTTTTTACAGTAGCCGTAAACAGTAACCCATTCGGCTTCCAAACGGAAATTTTGCAACACTGAACGTTGCAGTATGAAAAAATATTAATATTGGAATAACAGACGAACATGATACTTCTTCACGCGCCAATTTAGACTTGAAAATCTTTTGCAAACGGGTAAATGATCTAACTTGTGAAAATTATACGTTTCAGTGGGATTGAAGAACAGAGTTTGAACGCCACTCAGGCCTAATCACCAACCTAGCGATGAGGTCACATCCGTAGTCTTTTGCATATTTCATCAGTGGATCCGGTCACTAGATTTAATTGCAAAACCACAGAAGTTCTACAATCGGGTTGTGACTCACTGGCCCCCAATAGGATTTCTCTACGCCTCAATAGGACTTATTTCACTAGTATCATGTTATTCACTGGAGAAATTTACAAGGCTTTTATTTAAGCGTCTTCTATTTTACTGATAAACCGCATCGGCATAAAAGCATGGGCAGTGCGAATCCGTGGCTTACTTCAACGCAAGTCAAACTCCTTTGCCTTGAATAAATCCATAGTACAATAACCTTTTCGACGAAATCAGTAAAGGAAGACACTGCTGTATTTTTATTTTCTGTCTCTCGGAATGATACATGTTTAATCAAATACATGCACTCCTATCTCTCACAGCCTGCCTTCTTTCCTCTTTCTGCTTCAGATCATTTAAAAAACTCGTCCGGTCCTGTTTGAGACAAGAATACCCATGGACAAACCCCCATTTCAGCCAACCGAACTGCAGATAAAATATTGCTGTACAAGATTTGAATCCAAATGTTCTCTTTTGTGATACTTCAAGTCGGACGGAATTTTTAAGTCATGTAGCCACTGAAATCGTTTACATTGCCAAAAGAACGTACAAGAGCACGGCAAAAATTATAGATTAGATTCCCTTGGGACCAAATGGTATTTGGAATACTTTAGTTATATATCGTTATTTCGCTTTATTCTATTATCAGAAAGCAAGGTAGACGCGATTCTCGACGGGTGGTGAAATGTCACATTTGAGCTTGCCTGCCATTATCATATAATAGAACAATCAGGAGCCCCAACCCAAAAATGATACAAGCGAAAGCTTACATTCAGTATATTTAGTCCACCTCCGTTTCCGGTCTACACCGGAGTAATGTGGAACTTAACCAATTAGAAAATGAACAATGAAAAATGTTTGAATCACACTACTCATGAGTAGAAGTGGTTTCCTGTACAGTTTACTTGGGGTGTCTCGTTCGGAAATCCGACCCCGGAGTGCGTTCATGGTATTAGTCTTCCCATTATAATCTAGAACGTTTTGCGAACTTTTGCACTTTGTGAATTCAGGTATTCCGGAACTGCACCCTCCAAGACCTTTTCTTTACTAACTGCCACAACAGAAACTACATCTTCAGAAGTTGAAAGGGAAGGAGTCGCTTCACGAAAGCTGATCGGGCCGTAAGCTCTTATCTCAGACTACTTTCGAGACCATAAGCGTCTTTGGACACAGAAGTCAAGAGCATCAGATTGCACGATATATCCCGGAGAATTTCGATGCATTTTTCAAGTGCTTACCACAGTGCGCTCGAGTTTTGGATGCCGCTCTAACACAAACCGGGATATCTTCACAAAAGAAAGTTGTTTGGATAAAGGTGTTAATGCTGAAGATAAATTGGGAATAAATTCAGTTGATGCTGTTGACGGCAACCCGTCTGGACCACTGGATTTACCATATTTCATCTTCATTAGCTTCCCGTATACTTAGAAGGAATATACCGCTTACGCACTCTTCGTTCGAGTTTAGGATAGGGCCTAGAACCAGTAATCTACACCAAGTATCGGTCATTTTCGCTAATTTATTCCACTACCATCTGATTTTCACGAACACTTTTCTGTCTGACTTTATTACCAACTCGGTGTTATTTGCATTATTTTCCGTACCAACAATCATTTGAGTAGTAAGTTGGAAAATTGGACCAGGTGGCCGAAAGTATACCGAGTAGTTTCGTCCACACCGTACACCGTGCCTATTATGCGGAACTATACTCCCCTTCAAAAGCCATCTTTGATCAAATCACCCATTGCTTTGGTCTTTCAAAAGAGCTGTATAAAGGCGACAATGCACTAATTTAGGCTGGAAGACAATAGTGTTTAGCTTCCGTATTTCAGTTTAATGTGATCTACGTATCATAATCTTATTTATGATTGTCTCCCGAATCATGGTTCGTTTACAATTCTACTGGATCTTTACTGTATTATCCAGGTGACTGAAAGGCTTATTGGGTTAACTGACGTCAATACTGTATGGGTGGAGAACGGGTAGAACGAGTTGCACAATATTTCAGGCAATCGACTATCAGAGATGGATGGCGCGGATCGATAGAGTCACACACACACACACACACAGGAAGTTCAATTACCACCAATACACTCTGCACGGTAAAAGTCAGCTTCGAGTGATAACGTGCGTTGTGTGACCAACAGCAACACAACGGTGCACAGCAGATACAAAACGAAGCGGGGAAGTGTCCCCAAACGCGCATCACGGAGATAGTTTAAACAACACCGATAAGAACAATTAATCTTTGGAAAATGAGTTAATCCCTTGAAATTGATTCGCAGTATCTGGTATGGTCAACTTACTCACGTCTTAAAGACAAAGAAGGAAAGGTACACAAATTATCAGGAGGAAGGTAATTTGAATGTATGGGTATAACGCAATTATTTTTCTTGATAATACGGGAATAACGATCACTCTGAAGAAGACCTAGCCATCAAAGTCAAACTTCTAATCACAAGCTTGAATATTTCCCCCCAATACTTGTTCACTAACTGAAGTGTAATGGTGAAATAGTTTTTCTTAGCCCAACTGGAAGTTTCATTTATGAGCCTAGATAAACGGGGATGTTAGCTTAAAAACCATTCTCACTTCAGTTTATTACTGTACTACAAAGTACCATATATTCGAAAGAAGGCATGGAGCCGATCAGAGGCTGTCAAATGGGGGAGCGACCGGCCGGGGTAGGAGTCGAACTCTGGATATCCGAGTCTACAGGCCACGATAGTGACTACCTGACCGCCATCGAGTGCTCCAACTCAGTCGCGCAACTTTCGGAAGCTCCAGTGGAGCCACTGCGTGTGCGTGCGCGAGTGTGTAGTAAGGAACACACGGTACTGAGATGTAACTGGTTCTTGTCTTTGAATTTAAATACCATGATGATGATAACATTTGGCATTCGGATTGATCCAGAATCTCCCCTGAAAAGTAAATCTTTATTAATAAAAGAAGAAAATTGAAGAGGTACAGAATTTCCATATGGAGATAGTCGAAGACAAAGCGAAAGGCGAAGGAGAAACCGAGTGAATTTGGGTTAACGAATAACCAAGGTAATGAGATTGGAACGAGAAGAGATCCGCAAACCAGGAGGACTTCTCTCAGCATGCTCACACGTCGATGCAGCATGACTCAGAAATGCTCTGCCTAAACGTTCTATAATGACTGGAAATAAGGCATGACAGCTCATAAAGCTGCAATCTTTTACATCAGGCAAAGATATAAAGCAGTTCTCAAGACAGATGAATGCACAAAACTGTTCGCTGTTTCGGTTGGTATAAATTTTGGCGGGGCACCAAACGGAATACTCTATAATTCGGCGATGACTGATAGATTCTAGCACTAGAAGTGAAAAAGTCTTGTGACAACTGCCTTAGAATCATCTTGAAAATGGTTACCCGCGATAACCAAAGCATCGGCTGATTGAAAATTCTATCAACAACCCTGTGTTTTCACAAAAAAATCATTTTTGAAGACGTGAAAAAGAATTTTGACTGAAGAGGTTTGGAGATGAGCCACTTGAACCGGCATATATTATGCGACCTTGTTGAGCATGACGAGTTTTATATCAGCTTTGAAAATCGTTTGGTAATTAGGATGGAAAAATTGGCGGACCTCATTGAATGAACCATAAAGACAAACGTGTGGAATGTCAATGACTTCTTTGTTGCCATTTACCAGTTTAGCGTGTTGAGTAGCCCAGAGAAAATGCAATCCACTTTTGCACGATTCGGGGTTTTAGTCCATTGTGACCAACTTTTGATCTCGGGTTCATTGTATTTTTTGGCGCGTAGTCCTTTTATCCCCATGAGCCTGCTGCAGGCAAGTTGAAACTACTTTACCGCCTTGAAACCGACCCCTGTGGGAAAATTTGCAAACGGTGAATGTGCGCAATACTGGAAGAGGCCAGGTTACTCAAACAGAGCAGTTGAGAAGTGCAATGCTTCTTTCAAAAAGGATCTCTATGGCCAAAGTAACGGTGATGGTAGAGTAGAGGATGTGCACTGTTGATGATCCCTAACAATAATGAAACATCCGTTGAGTGCTTTCCAAGTTTTCAATGAAGAGCTGATCGTAAATACTGAGTGATGAATCATGTACATGTACAATGTTCGCTTCGTGTACGTAGTTAATGAATTGTTCCATCTTTGGACTTGTCACCTCAGTTGTTTTGCAAGCAAATAAAACCATGCGGTTCATACATTTAACTGCAATATGCAATGTTTCGGCTAGTGATAGTGTAGATGACCAAAAAAACATTTTCTTAATTATTGGCTTTATTATTTTCCTTATTTGTGAAATTTTAATTATTATCTGAATAGGATGAATAACTGCGTTCCAGTCTTAACGACGCGTTTTACACCTTCGAATTGCAAGATGCTGCTGTAGGTCTAGGTTGGTTAGAAACAAACCATAATTGTCACAGGAAACGGATGAACAGCTACATTGTTCCTTTTATCTGGGCAGTCCCTTTGTTTACGAAGATCAGATTTCAGACGAAATTTTATTACCTGTTTAAGAGGAGCTTTCGAGTTTTCTAAAAGTTTTGTATATCAGGGGTTGATTGCGCGCTGTAGCAGTCAAGCCTGTTCTTCAGTACGGTTCAGAAACGTGGCCATTGTGGATAGATGATGTACAAAAATGATCGATATTCGAATAACGAATTCTTCTTAGCATTCTCTGAATCTGGTGGAAATATTTTATCAACGAAGGTGAAGTTCGATTGCTAGTGTCCATTGTTAGCAGTCGAATCCTTCGAATTTCCTACTTCAAACTTCAGCGTGTTGTTACGTTCTTGGTAAGTATTAGCAATCTCATTTTCCGGTATCATCAGACGAGTCATCTGGGTAGTTTCAAGTCAAACAAACATGTCAGTCAATAAGTGATTGGTGTATAATCCTGTTTTGTCATCCCGGATAGACCACAAACATTGAGACACAATCGCAAAATACGCTACACATAAACGCACACACTATGATTACAAAACACAGATTGAGCATTTGGTTGAACACCTTAGTCAGGAGGCACCAGTATGGTGGGGATACTGTATGATCAATAATTAGTTTAGGTGTAGACCACTGCCCACACAAAAAAATCATCCTCAGGCTATAAGGGTTGGAACGTATGTTGCGTGTGTTGCCAGGGTGAATTCCTAGGCTTGCCATTTTCACATAGGCCGGTAGTGTATGGAGGATGCGCAAGACTGGACAGTCCATGACGTGGAAAAAATGTACGAAAGGACTTATCCATGAACCTGGCTGAGCAATCACCGGTTAGTCCCTTGACCGGGGTTCAAGAAATTCACCTACACAGTGGTTACGTTGATTCGGTGACACGGATATCTATCGCTTTCCGTGATACCTTTGTTTTCACGCGCTTTCTCCATCGACTTGATACAGGTACTAGCAGTCCTGTTTTACTTTGTTCATGCTCCCGGTTTTTAAAGTTTCCACTGGGGTTTCGGATGAAAGATAGTGACCAGAATCATCGTATTTAGCGTGCGGTTACCTGTTGTCGAAATGAAGTGAACTGAATTGAACCGGCTAATAATTTTTGGACTCAGTTTGTAATCGATCTTTTGTGTTAGTTCTTATAGTGACAGTTTACTGAATGGATATATGGTAGATAAAGTCTTGATAAAAAAGTCAAAATATTTATCGTTGTTTCATATTTGATATTTGGTTGAAAACAAAGCCGAAGTCGTGCTAGTTTCTCCCGACTGTTGGAACCAGTTCACAATTAATTATTGTGCCCTTGGTCATGAGGAGAAAGAACAATTTATCAACTGGGTGTCGTATGTGCGAAATATCGTTTACTCCTTTTGAACAAAATGATGAAAACTATAGTCACAACGCCAAAATCAAAGACATCACTCACATACAGTCTTACCGACTGGCAAACCTTTTTGGTCAGCCACTTATAGGATGAAGTGCTATGTTACGGAAATTCTGGTTTCCAGTCGATGGCTTCGGCTTGACCCAATGCAATGCTGTCAACCTGAAGTGCCGAAGTACAACTACCACATGCAAGAACACAGAAAGTAAAGCTTATGAGTATTTAGAAACCGACTAAGCGGTTAAAAGAAATAACAATGGAAAATTACAGTGGAGCTTCTCAGATAGTTTTATCCGATCAACCAATCTGACTCACCCTGCTCCATCACAAACCTAAACTAATATGATTGCCTGAATCACAATGCTTTGATCTCTGTATTGAACAGACGTTATATACGGCTGTAACTTATTTCACCATTTCGATGGCAGTCCTCCCAAAGAAAAACCGATCCCGCACGTAAATATTAAGCTTGATGCTAAAGACGTAAACCTTTCTGCATCGCATTTCCGGTGTCCTACTCACCCTACCAGTTTTATTTATCATATTATCTATGTCAGCATTTGACTACTTCCAAAATTTGAAGTAGGCAAAAAACGTAGGAGTTGAACGAATGACATGCCGTGGTTTAGTGCGGTATCGGACTGAACAAAACTCACGACATGGGTGCTTCATGTTTCGTTTCATAAACTGGGATAAAGCAAGCTTAGTTTCTTTGCTGTTCACCAGTGGCAAACGAAATATGACTTGTGGAATCCGGGTTTCGTGACACTGGTTGATAGTAAACCAAGTAGTTAATCGGAAGCAAATATTAACGACCCATTGCTCAACCTAATCGCATGTAACTTCTTATTCAAGAAACGAGTGCATAATTGTTCATAACTCACAAATACATTGTTTAGAAATTAATAATGCTGGGCACAGCTACAGTCCAACACGTCAGTCACTGGACAAACTGAATATAAATCCATGGTCTATACGTTATCGTAGAAACTACTTCAAATCGGAATGTTCGCTTTTCTGAATCCATTACAAAACTTCATCTTCTGCATAAAACTAAGGTAATCCTGATTCATTTTCTTTGCGGAATTCTCACATTCTTTCACCCGCAGAGACAGCACTACAAAGTTACTCTGTTGGCTAATTTGCACAATTTCAGTACACCACATCAGTTATTTTGTTCATTAAGTGCCCAGAGTGCTCACTCACTCTCTCCAAAACACTGAAAATAGAAACAAAATCGACTAAGTATCATGGTATTGGATGATATTGCCAGTTAGCGCAGATAGGTTGATGAATATAAGATGTACCCCCATTACTACTTTCGAAAACCAAAAGTTCTCCGCTCTCCTTATTTTTGATGTCTTGTTCTCAATGCCCCCCTTTAAATGAATTATTTGTGAACCTAGTTTCACCAACGTGTAATAAATATGTAACAAGAATTCACTATCGAAAGTCTTCGGCTCCGATGGAATCTCACATCGAGTATCAACTTCAGACATGTTGTAGTATCGCGAGCACCCTACAGAATGAACGGTGAGCTTTGCAAATTTCGTTTTGTCTGCTCAAAGCACGTTCAACCAAGTGATGCGGTAGACCAAACGAAGCACTTGACATTTCCAACTACCCCAGTAAAATAAGAGGTAGATAGCTATTAGCTGTCTTCTAGATCGGAGCAACACGTGACCCATGAGGACCTTACGTGAATCTCCATTTCAGTACTCGGGGTCAAGCTTGACAGGTAGACCGTCGAGGCCATGGGGTATGCTTCCCTACAACACTGTAACAGATGAGACACCTTAAGGATGGCCGGATGAACTCAACCAACCTGTCACCGTCCATGGAACGCATTGGTGTACCTTAGTGCGGCCAACTATTACAAGGAGCCAGTTAACATTAAACGCGAGTGGGTGGTGTATTTCAGCACTGATTGACTAGACTACACAGTTAGTTCAAACGGGGTTATCAGTTGAACGGTGCACAGTGCACAGCAAAAACAGGAACTGTGTGAAAACTGGGGTATAACTAGCTAATAATGGGGGAAGTTTTGGGACGTCTACTACTTCTGAATGGAGCCAGCGTTTAACGAAGGCTTATTGTTCCTTTTAGGACAGAAGGATGGAAACACAGCTTCATGGCTGAATTATTGTATCTACACCATTTTAATTTGTAGTAAAGCCGTTGTAACTTTAGCTAAACCATATATAACTTCACGTGAAGCCACCAAGTTTTCACAGGCACCAGTATGCAGATCACATATCTTGTTGACAAGTTCAAACCTTTCGAAAGACAAACCACCGAATATTTGAATAACTCGAAATTAAGCCAGAATCCTGTTTTAATCACATAAACAAAATTAGGGGAAATAAAAATAGTAAGTTCTGCAAAATTTATTGAAGACCGAGGGAGGATATAGTTGTAGACTTGCGGCAGGTTTGCCTCAGCCTTCGAATTCAAAAGATAAGTCAAAACAGTTCGTGCCTACAAATGACAAATTGAGAAGATCGGCTTTGATCGTCACTCCAAGATATTTTCAATATGAGTGGCAAGGCACTGTATCTGGATGAAAGGACAAAATTGCTCTGGAAGCACACGACCGGTTCTGAAGACTAGCCGTGTTAACCGACTAAATAACCTATGAATAACGGCCGTATGGTTTTAAAAATGGACTCTTAGTCCATGCACGCTCCATACGATTCAAATGAGAGCACAGCTGTCAATTCTGAGTACTTAATAGATTTAACTCTGGTCAACTGAATGATATGTGGAATAGAAGGATTATTCAGAAAAGTGAAGCTACTTTGAATGAACATACATTTAGAACATTTGGAAGATTTAAAGGAGTTACCATTAGTTCTATTGTAAATCGGAACACGGAGAGATCTCGTATCGTACGTAAACAAGCCAGACCTGGACCACGCGAGCAATATGGACAAACAAACCTGTCAGTTTACGGTGACCTTGTAAGTGGACATAAACCATCAATCATGGCATCGTATGTAAGCGAAGCGGTAGATAGTCAAACAGACCACGTGGAATGCTCGATCGAACGCATGTATGTACCTTGTGAACCCAACACCATTCTGTTCAGAAAAACCCATAAAGTCTTGAAGATTAGAATACAGATTATCAAAGTCATCTCCGATTGATACAACACGACAAATAGTCATGACAGTAGCATACCTAATGCAGTTCTGGAGGAGCCAGACGAGGGGTTATTGAAATTAGTTCGGACAAAAGAGCAAAAGTAAAGCAACTTGAAGTACACGAGAGTAATTTTATTTGGAACCCGGATAAATTGCTGGCAAATCCAGTGTTGTAGATGCGTTCCAAAAAATACTCACAATGTCATGCCGAAAAACTGAGTGAACAGTCAAAGGTTAAAAGTTTATGTAATGACAGCGATCTTAGAATGAAGTCAAAGACTGAAGAATGGTCATGAAATTGTCACCTAACACACACAACCGAGTGGCTTCCCAATTTATGGTTAGAATGAACCAAATAGGATGGGTAAAATTGTTCTATGGGGCTGATTTTCTATTTGCTCGCCTCTGTGAAATTCATCCACTCAAAAGGGGCCATCGGTGGTCCGAAACTTCCATGTTAAAGTTCCTCGGCTGACTGATTGGTAAAATATTACTCACGTACGAATGGTATCCCGGGAGAAATTGATTAAAGTTACAAAATTGGGAGGTAATAATAAAGTCACTTGGCAAACATACTTCTCGATGAAGAGTAATTGAGCCTTCTTAGTAAAATGTAATAAATCTCGTTCATCTTTCTGGCACAATCCAAAACGAAATGAAATCACACATTACTCACACTGCACATCATTCATCCTCACGTTGTTAGAGAGCCCAGTTCTAATCCAGTAGAATGGTTTTTTTGTTTTGTTTTCAAGAGGAATCAGAATCAGAGGTGGTCATAAACATCTCTAGAAGATCTGAAGACTGCCTGGAAAGGGGGAATGGAATAGTATGCCTTAAGATACTATCAGACGGTTAGAAGTGAATATGACTCGAAGGGCAAAGGCCGCTACTTCATCCAAAGATGTCCCAACCAATTACTAACTAGTGATCGTTTTGAGAACGAACACTTTATGCTATTCACAACAAATCATTTTGATTTCGATAAAGGATTTCACTTACGCAAAATATTTTATTTATTTCGGAGGAAGAGGGTGCATTTTTTGTCGAATAGTGTATCCAGTCTTTCTGTGTTGCTATTCTTGTGACCTAATAGTCCAAACTGCACAACCTCCAAACCATAATTGAAATGAGTGAGCTATTTCGCACATGCTGTTGACAAATCAGCACTGCATTTGACCTATTTTATGTCGTAGTGTTACTGATCTGATAGTACCACACGCAGATAGTGACGTACACTAGCACACACGAACACTATTTTGTTTAACTGAACAGTGACTCGGTTCGACGGCACCATCTGTTCCACCGCTGTACTGTCTGTACAGTGAATTCGCATACTCTTCAAACCGGTAGAATTTCAGATTTGGACAAGACAGTTAATAAAGAACAGCCATTAGATAGTGCCAGTGGAATACTACGATTCCGGTTCATTTCTGGGAACAATACGAAACGAAATGAAGTAATACATTTCTCTCACTATACGTCGTTCATCCCCACATTGTTAGACACACTTATGGAAAGTCAAACCTTTTGTAGGGCGGAATCACGGAATCGAACAGGAAATACAAAATAGAACTGGAGTTTACTGCATGAGAATAACAAAGACAACTTCTCGTACAGCCGCTGCTAATGCCGAACTCGATTCATTACGGATAAAGTACGAAGGTGTCATAAAACTCGTCAGTTGGCTCCCACGATCAATGTAGTTCACAGCTCGTCGAACTTAAGTAACGGAAAAGTACGCGGACACCATAAGCCGCCACGAAGGTATGAACAATTCGATACACCTGTTTATTTTTTCGAAAAATATTCCTGGCAGCCAAAATTAGTAGAAGAGGGGTCTTTGATTCTCTAGACTCGGTCCGCCTCATTATATTTCTACACATATCAATCGGTGTTACCTGAGTTTTGACTACAGGGAACTCTTTTCAGGCAAAAGTTTGGTTCACATCGTAGAAATATATGGGATTATATCAGATTATCCCTCATCCACCTGGAAATAAAGGAAATCTGGTAAATAATTTGGTTGTCATATTGCCCTTCCTCTTTAGGGACACAACGAATAAAAGTCGGAACAGTCAGTTACAGTCAGCTGTTGACAGGACCGAACTGTCAACCTCCGTACTTGAAAAGAACGACTACACAGGTTCCAGATGCCGGCGGGCTCCTAGATCAAAAATAACGTCATCGAAAAAAGAGTTATACATTCAATTCCTATTCAAAGGAGATGACAAAAGCGAGTTACTAATAAGACGCATGGAAAAGGCAATCGCTCGCACCTTTCCCTCTGCTACACTTCAGGCCCGCTTCACCAGTCGACCTGCGATCTCAGCGAACCCAAAAGACAAGTTGCCTTTCCTCACCTCGTCCATGCTATCCTATTTGTTTGTTTGTTCATGGTCAGCAAGCTATATAGGCAGAACGACACTGCAACTATCACAAAGGATCAAAGCGCACAAACCAGCTTGTGTGAAGACGGAAAACAAAAAATCCATCACCAGTGCAATTGTGCAGCACCTTGAGGACGCTGAACATCACGTAAACGACGACGCTTTCAAAATAATCTACAGAGTCCCTACAAGCGGGCCGAAAGTCGCTGGAAAACAACATCTAGCAACGGCAGAGACTGTGGCGACCAATCGCTTTATTCTCAGACAAGTTTCGTAAAGGCATTCAAAACTTCTCAGGCCGCGATCCGAGACCGACCCTGGAGCTCAATGTGACCCAAAAGTTGACCCTTCAGTTGAAACCGGAAAATGATAATCCCCGAAACCCATGTTCATTATTTCGCCCGTCCCTTTCCCAGCCAAGGAGCAACAATATTTCTCCGTCCTATCTTTCCTAACTACGAAGCACCAACTTTGATGACTATCCAATCACACTTTAGCACACAGACATTGTTCATAATTTATGCATTTCTAACCTATAAATTTAACTGTATTAGCCACGAGGATGGTGTTACCGAAAAGGAGCTTGTTCGCTATTCGTGTTTTCTATTTATAATGAAATGGGATTATTCAACGAATCATCCTTTGTCGTACAGGATTGCACACGCAAAACGATGTTTTGGTGAATCCTATCGAAGAAGGAACTCAGTAAATCTTGGCCCACTCTGTCATCCTGAGCTTCATATTTCCCAAAAGTTTCCGTTTTGAGATAATACATGAAGTTGGCTGAATCACGTGTCTTTGAATGTGTAAGAAAATCGAAAGCGTCGAATCGCGTACAGGGGGAGCTACCGTCGTCAATCGGAGTGAACTGTCCGTCACACAACATTGGGTAACACATCACATTATCAAAGAAAAGTTGCTTTTCGGAGACTGAATGTCGAGAATATGATTTTTTGTGATCAAACAACGTGGTGAACAAAGTCGTTTTCGGTCACTCTTACTCTCACCAATACATAATATAATAATATGACTCACAAAGCATTAAACGGGGAATGATGATCCAAGTCTGTCCCTACACATTTGTGTACATGTGAAATTGATCACACTGTGATTCAAGAATCGTAATCCCCAGTGAATCGGATTACGTAGAGGAGACGTAAGTGAAAACTAATGGTGCCTTAAGTTCACGAAGATCCCATCTGAACAGGATAAAACGGCTCGGATAGGAAAGTAAATTCCAACAACAATATGATCCTTTAGGCAGAAAGGAATAACCGACGGGGTTATCTTTGAAAGGACATGATCCACTGGGATAACATTTTCTAGAGTGTACGGTCTATTGAAGGTACACAAAGAAACCGTCTTTTTGAGACAGATTTTGGACACGCGTAACTCTCCGTTTCACTTGGTAGGAAAGTGGTTGACTAGCTTATTGGAACCAGTAGGAGTGGCAGTTTCTAGACATAGTCTACAAGACATATTTCACTTTGTAGAAATTGCCAGAAACCCGGATCTAGAAGGAAAACAAATGAAATCACTTGGTGCTACATCACTGTTCACAAATGCCCCGATTGGTGAAACAATCAACTGTCTATTTGAATGCATGCAGGGGGAAAATATCGATTTGAGTAACCCGTTGGAGGAACTGAAACAGTTACTGTTTTTCTGCTCACGTAATATCCAGTTTCAGTTCAACGATGAAATTTATAGTCAGAAGGTGGGAGAGGCAATGGAATCTTATTTGCTACCCCAATTTGCTTGTATTTTCATGAAAAAGTGGAAATAATCAACTCGAGTCAGTAATTCTAGATTTCACCATGTACAAATGACACGCAAACGACATCGCATGCGCGGTAGACACCAAAGTGGACACAAACTTACTACTTGTCGTTTTTGATGCTGCCCATCTAAACGTCAAATTCACTTTAAGAAGAACAAAGACGAAAAAGTAAGCCGTACTTAGACGTATGCGTAAGCCGTCGGATTGATTGTTTCATTCAGTTATCAGTGTACAGAAAAGCTAGAAGGGGCGGGAAAAACATACGTTTTCATAGTTTTGTACCCCTCAAAATGAAGAAAAGTATCACGTTGCTTGGTTAGTAGAGCAAGAAAGGCCTGCTCTATAGAAGCAATAGGAAATGAACTTTTCTACGGAGCGTTTTGTTACAAAACGACTATCCTGAAAAGTTTAATAACAGTAAGATGTAAGCAAATGAAAACAGATCAACCGAGGGTAGGAACCACGGAGAAACCTCTATGTGTACGTGTGCCGTGCAAAGGCTATACGGAAGCCGAAATTATCCAAGGAAGATTATCAGGAGTAGTCAACAAAGCTTTCTACTCCGCTCAGTTATAAATTCCGTTCTTTTCCAAGTTGAATGTGTATTTTTGATTGAGAGATAGAGTGTCAGATTCTGCAGCCCCTTTTTGTGTGCATTCATCCACCTGTTTCTGTGGAACTAGTAACACTGCTCGCACGAATAGGCGCTCATCCCAACCCGTTCATGAACATCACCCGGATTGGCTGAACACGGGAGCAATTAGGACAGTTACGAGTGCTGTGTGTTCACACTCTGTTGAGTTTAACCATTCAGTATAGGTGATAAACGCTTTTCGCACCATTTACAAATTCCGGGGAAAGCAATCAAGACTTGTCAAGTGTCGCCCCTTAGACACAATCAAAGCTGTGAGCATTCGTCTCTACCGTCTTTCCCTGTGGGCTGAGAAACAATTTGTGCAAACGCTTACACCTCCATGGCCCACTTCGTGGTCCCGAACACGTGTGCAACCATTTGAACATTCCTAGCCGTGATCAATTCCACACGTACACGCGCAAGTGCAGTGACAAATTCGGACCATAATTCTCCATTCTTATTTTGTGAGTCATATTAAATGTTATGCTTGTTAGGAGTACACATAACAGAAAACAGGCTTATTCGCCACGCTGTTTGCTATCAATGTGTTCCGTGGGATTTTTCAGACAGTGGGAATTTCGCGTGAAGTCTTCGTGGCTCCATATGGGTGGGGGTATGTTTCAGGTGACTGGGCAACTTGGAAGACTTTAGACCTCATCCGAGATACTGGTGTTACTGTGATCAGTCCAGTGCTAATAGATAATCAACCCTGCTGAAATGAGTTAATTCTCACTACTAGTGAGCACACTGTTGCGTAATGCGATTTTGGTGTCCGCTGATTCACCTGTCCGTCAGGATTATATTTTTCTGTTTATCCCGAATTGTCGACTCGTGCTCTTTAACCGATTTGTCTGATTCGCGCTGCCCACAATTATAGTCACCCTAAACGGCTCAAACAGTTGCTTTTAGTTGATTTGGTAGTGTATTGTTGACTGAGATCAATCTTAAACGAACTTCCGACGGTGCCTCAGATACAAATTGCAACACACAAACGAGGGCACGGGAGTGAAATCCGGATCCACGGTCCCAATAGCCTTGCCAGTTTTCGAAAATTCGGGTGGCTCTTGTGATTTTTGGGTAGGCACTATGTCATGGCGTTTTTCCATCTTGTCTTTCCCACAGATAAGCATACGTGCACTCACACACAATCATCAGCAACAGTTTTCTTTCTGTGCAGCAATCTGGTCGCATAGATTCTCATTGGCCCAGAGACTGGCTAAGCAAAAAATGCCACAAATTGCACTACGGGAGATTTGTCTCGGCTGTAGCCGACCCCATGAGACATATGTGATCCATTAAAACGTTCCCATGGACATACTTTCAGCAGTCTGGTCTGGAACCAAAAACATAACGCTTAGCTGACATGGCGACCAGGTAAGTGAGTCATACGCAGAGGCTGTAGTGTAGAAAACTAAACTGGTCCATGCTGAAAAGAACCATATCTGCCCTGGTTACAAAACCATTAATATGCCTCAGACTGTCTGTGAGACGGTTTGGTTAGCTACGCTGACAGCAAGATATCTGAGTTTACGGAAGGCTCGTGAAGACTTACGGTCCTGCCACAAAAGTTCTGTAAAGGTTGGTTTTGGTTTCATTTGGAAACTAATGAATTACTGAAGCTTTCAGCACCGTAAACCGCAAAGTCACGTGGTAACAGCGAACAGTGAGAACAGGCTTAGAGTATAGAAATATTTAATTTCATCTGACCCACAGCCTTCTTTTCGAGCAGCCTCCAACTAACATCTTTTGAAGAAAGAGAAAGTACAAGGGCTACAAAAACCTCATCCGGTCCAGACCCTGCTCTCGATGGTCTACCATTTGCGGATGAATTTGTGTGATTCGGCCGTTCAAAGACTTACTATTCAGTCAGCTCCGTACAAGGACATCATATTTTCCGACAAGTTGACTTTCTATCTGCATAGCGTGAGCAGTTAGCAACGTAGAAGGGGTTGGTATAAGAACATTAGATTAACTATATTGCCACACACATACGTACAGGGGGAGGTCGGTATAAACGTTTGGTGCAGTACCCATAGTTCACGATCGGTTGGTCCGGTGTTTCACCCCGATAACGTATATGCACCTATTTACTGGGGATAGCTAAATAAAACCATCAATAGGTATCTGGAAACGATACCTCTGGCCACGTTTTCAAGGATTTTAATTAAGCAAAATAAGAGGTCACCAAGTCGCTCTGCTGCCGTGACAGACAAGTTAGACGAGAACTCTTGGCTTCAGAGGATCTAACGGAAGTGACCCGTATCGTGGCTTGCGGGGTCTCCAGACTTTGCACTAAAACATTTGCCAAAAACCTATGGCCATAAGCCACGAATAAAAAGCCGCGACCTACAGTCCATTAGTTTTGACGCATAGCCTTTATTCATGCCGCTGAATGTTAGTCAGATCAAAAGCATCGGAATATTAAGACGACAAAAAATCTCCGAACGGTTCTTTTTTTTTTACAAAGATTGGTGTTGTAAAGCTGACTGACTAAATGAGAATGTATGACGATCGTTTGCTTTGCAGTTTATCGTGATAATGACATCAAGTGCTGCACTCTTAATTGATTCTAGAGGGATTCAACGATGTACTCATATCGTCGAAGCATGTGATACAGCTCATATGACTGTTGTACTTTCAGTGAACCCCGTTTTGATGTACTAAAATAGCAGAACAAATTAAAATAGGAAAGAATGTTACCTGCTTCAGTTTATTGAATACTTCTTTCAGCGGGTTTAAAAAGTACTATTCGTTGAGAGAAAACAAAGTTGATGGTTGGGTTGCTACTGTGCTTCCGTAGCCCTCCAATGAACGGGCGCAAGGCCAAGGATAGAGATCACCGGAACATCTGGTTTCTCAGCAGTAATAGACCGTGAGCAGTATGAGTGAAAATCAATATAATTATGTCATTATCTCTGTGTGGCAATCATACTTCAAGATACAGGCGATAGATGGGTATGGTAATATGTCAAGTTTAGGTCCTTCGCTTAACAAGAGACTTCGGATAGATTTACCGAATACCTCTGAGCGTCTGTATTTGCAGCAAGTCTACGCGTTGTAATTGGTTTGGTCGACATACAACTTCAAATCTGCATTACCTGATCGGCATATTCTTCTCGTTTGGACTTAATTCTGTCCGAGTTTCGTTCAGTTGACTGAACGGTCAGATTCTTTACCAAATAGTGATGCCCATCCAAAGATCGACCCATGTTTGACCGACTAACAGTTATTCTTGGAACGTCTTTACCCATCCTCTCCTTCAACGGCCCTTATGTGCTCGTCGGGTTTTTGTTCATCGCTTTACACGAATGTCTGACGAGTTTTTCGCTAAACTTTGTCTTGTTATATACAGGTATAAAAGCTGTTACCTGATCCGTAGCTGTAATAGAATGGTATTTGGCATCGTCCCCGGAATAATACTTTTGTGCACATTCGATTATCCTCGGCCGATCTTTTGCGCTGGTAAGAGGATTCGATCTTTCATTTGCACCCATAATAACACCCTCCTTATTGTTAGAAGACAATGCTTTCAACCTCAGATAAAGTACGGAATATACTACTGCAAAAAATTGTGGTACTTTAATATGGCCCGAATGCCTCTTAACGAAAAATCAAACAACTGTCAACCTGTCTCTCTTTGTAAGGACTAAATGACAGAATCATTTATCTTCCGTGAGTAGAAATCCGTGATGCAGCAAGCCGCATATTGTTTTCTATTTACACTCGCTGACGAATATCAAGAAGTGATATGATGAAAAATGAAAGGTCATTTCTTTCTCCATATCTAAATGTAATGCAGTGTAGGTTAGCGGATAAGTTGACAGTCCGAGGATGCATAAAGTTGACGCAAGTACACTCCCATCACTGTCATCTGTGCATTGTTACGAAATTTAAAGACGGTCACTTAACGTAGGATCGAGCGTACTAATTCACGCTCCTTTCCCTGTTCCCGAGGAAGGCATCGGCCCGATGGACCCCGAAGATAACTAAATACAGTGTTATTGCTGGAGACTGAATCGTAATATACATTTCTTCTCTTATTGTAATCGCTTTTATAGAGTGCCACTTTTCTTGGATAAATTTCCATTTTGGTAGATTGTCTTCTTCCTGCTGAGCGTTACAACTGGTGCTGCGACCCGGGACCGACAACATTGAAGAAGCCAATAAGGTCTTCTTGTGTGGAGGAGGCAAAAGACAGTTCGTCACAAAGGTGCAGTTCGACGGATATGCCTGTGGAAGAGGTTACGCGAGACCTGGCGGAGTGCAGAATTCAGAAATTCAACAGATACCGACTCCATAAGCTCCCGAGAAGTTTAGTTTTGGTGGAAATTATAACAAATGGGAGAGCCAGGTACGACGATATATTAAGTGGTTCAATAGCGATCAGCAAGAGGATGTTATTATGAGCCTTTTAGTTGGAGAGGCGTATCATGTCGTCGGCGAGTCAGACGTGTTCAAAGATGGTGATTGTGATCTCGTTTTCAAACGTATTCGGAAGTTGCTGGAAGCTCGGGGTCACCCGGTGGAGTATAGAGACCAGTTGCATCAGAGGTGACAGCTCCCAGGGGAAGATGTACGGTCTTTTTCTCGGGAGCTAAAGCTGTTTGCGATGCGAGGATACCTCGAGGAGGATAAGGCTGGACAAGAACGGCACGTTTTGGATCGGTTTTTGAAGGTGTGTCCAATAACTCGGTAAAGAGAACCCTCTTGAGAGGAAAATCTACAGCGGAAGAAGAAGAAATAGTGGAGAAAGTGCTATCTAAGTCAACCACGGATCAGGAGTGCTTCGCCGTCCAGCGGCAACGGGTCCACGCGTCAAGGAGATCAGGGTATCCGGGACCGAGAACCAACAGAAGCTGGAGGGGCCGCCTCGCTAACTTATGGTCTACCTTCAACTACCGGGGATTCGGTACACGTGGTCAACATCGCAGAGTGGTGCACCGGCCGGCGGTACAAAACACTGCAACAGTAGTCAAAGTCATTCGGACACCGGACTCGAGGCACTCACCGTCACAACCAGGTGGGTCTATCACACCAGTTGTGTCTTTACTCGCCAATTGTTCTGACACTTTTTCAACCTTGATTCGAGTTAACGATGCCGAGCTATGTGCTTTAATTGGTACTGGAGCCACATGCAGCATTATCAATGTGGCTGCAATACCCCACCTGGGTGCAGTGAATCTGGAACCTTGCTAGTTTTCACTGACTGGTGTAAACGGTGGGAAGCTAAACACCGTGGGAGTTGCATTGTTCTTGGTAGAATTTGGAGGGCTAGTCACGTTGCAGCCATTTGTCGTTGTCCGAGACATCTGCTATGACGCGACTGTGGGAAAGGACATCCTGTAGAACTTCGAGTGCATCATAGATGTCCCAAGAAAGAGACTTTATTTTGGTTATCAGACGAAAGAGTGTGGATAGTGCCGTCGCAGAAAGTTAGATGTCTATTCTGTTGGGTTTTCTGAGAGCGATCGCAGGCGGCGGTTCGAAGAACTGGAGGTAAATAATGAAATCACGGAGGGGAATGAAAGGCTTTATAAAATCTTTATCCAATTCACCGACTCGTTTGTGTGGGATGGTGAGAAGTTAGGAAAAACCAATGTGACTAAGCATCGTATCGATACAGGGGATGCTGAACCAATCAACTTGGCATCCAGAAGAATACCAGTACATTACCAGGCAGACGTACATCAAATGATGGAGAGTATGGTAAAAAATATTGTTATACAACCGTCCCACTCCGCATGGGCGTCGCCGGTAGTACTGGTAAAAAAGAAAGATGGCAAGCTAAGGCTGTTCGTAGATTACCGCCGGTTAAACGCAATCACTAAGAAGGACTCGTACCCGCTGCCCGCGATGGAAGATTTGTTTGATGCCTTGGGAGGTGCGCGGTATTTTACCACACTCAATCTAGCCTCGGGATATTGGCAAGTTGAGTTTGAGCCGGGGGATGGAGAAAAGGCGGCTTTTGCTATTCCATCGGGCTTGTATGAGTTCCAAACCATGCCGTTTGGATTGACTTATGTTTCCGCCACATTTCAAAGGTTTATGAACCACGTGCTGGAAGGATTAATTCCGCCCAAATACCTTGTCTATATCGATGACGTGCTGATCCATGGGGAGACGGTGGAGGAACGCCTTACGAATTTAGAGTTAGTGTTAGAGCGGATCAAGGAAGCGGGGTTAAAATTGAATCCATCCAAGTGTCCGTTTTTCCGAAGAGAAGTCAGCTTCTTGGGTCATATATTTTCTCACCATGGAATAAAAACTGATCCTATCAAAATAGATCATGTCCTGAATTAGCCAACACCCCGTTCCGTTCCCGAAGTACGAAGCTTCTTGGGCCTTGCCTTCTGTTACACCCGATTCATAAGGGATTTCGCTGCTCTTGCTTCACCGCTAGACGCTCTCCTGCATAAAAATAGCAATTTTGCCTGGGATGACCAGTGTGATAAAGCCTTCCGATATTTACGTTCCGCGCTGTGTTCATCGCCGGTGCTAGTGTTGCCAGACTTGTCCACGAGCGCGGGCGAATTTATCCCAGATAGGGATGCAATTGAAGGCGCTATTGGTGCGGTGTTGTCTCAAACAAGCACAGATGGCTACGAACACGTAATAACATTCGGGAGTAAAACGTTGTCAAATAGAGAAAAGAACTACTTTACTACGCGGAAGAAAATGCTGGCTCTAGTGACTTTTTTTAAGAAATACCGACACTACTTAACTGGTCGCCCATTTCGAGTTCGCACCGACCATCAATCGCTGTTGTGATTGCAGAACTTTAAGGATCCACAGGGACAGATTGCTCGATGGCACGAGCAGTTTTTTGCTAAGAGAGTGTAAAATTAGGATTACGGCTGTTTCCGACGATGATGCACCGTGACTCGTTCTACGCACTAAAGCGTCATATTCGCCTCGATAATCGCTCAATCCGATCAGCCAAAAGAAAAGCTGATCCAATCAACCCGATCAGAGGGGTGTTTGAGGTTGCCGCAAGTCATTGCACGGAGGTGCACAGAACAAATTATTCCTTCACGTTTGACGCAGAACTTAAGCTGCCGTAAAACAAGAGGAAACTGATAGCCGAACAAGTCAACCAAATTTGGTATGAAGTTTTAGATGCTTGCCGAAACAAAAAAACGGAGTACACAATATGCTCCGGCTTTCAAACATCCATCTTTAATTGTGTCATCTTTGAGGTTATTTCTATGTACTTTTTTATCTATCCATATTTGACTGGATTGCATACTGTTAGATTTGCGTCACACCCATTGTTTCTTACCACGACGCGTCACACTGATACGAGCACTCGAAAATAGCCATCAAGCTGAGATATTAATCGCACCCCGTCAAAATCATTGAAATCAAGTTACTCGAAATGTGTGTTGTGTGTGTGTGTTTGTGTATGGATTTGAATGAATCGGTATCACCGATCAGATATCATTGATTTTGTAAGCAGATGTATAAATATGTATGAATATTTCTGACAGAGAATGACTCAACTCAGCTCAGCTCAGCTCAAATCAGTTCAACTCAACTCCACTCAGATCAGCTCAACTCAACGCCACCCAACTCACGGTCCCAACCGTATTCGGCTCAACATGAATTCACCTTTGTGGTTTTGTTTTGTTTCCCTCATACTACCCCATGCGACTGTCAGTGGAGCACCAACGAGTACCGATGAATTGAACACACTCATGCTCCAGCTGCATAACGATGCGAGGAAGAAAGTATTAACGTGCCAACTTGCTGGACAACCTCAGGCCAAATCGATGCCTGATTTGGTATGTTGCATATTTGTTCCGAACGGTATCAAATTTTACTGCTGATAATACATCAACCGAGTGATCGTTCATTATTCGCGGAGCTAATTTGGTGCTCGAAAGGAAGGGATGTGGGCAGTTTAGCATGCTGTATTCAGAGCTTCTGATATGTTTTATGGAGGACATATTATTCTTTGACAGACTTGTGCACACAAGTAACAATCATGTTTTGTTACATCAAACAGTTTACCTTATAAATGATCCCACCCGACTGTGTTCAGTTCAGTTCAGTTCAGGTCATTCCAGTTCAGAGATGAACTGATTACAGAATAGATATATTACTAGTACTATTTCAGCGGCACTGACATCAGATCATGATCACACGGTAGCAAGTAGCATGCATCTAATCTCTGCCCACTTCCAATTGTTGATCACCATCAATGTTACTTCCGAATTGATAGAAGCATAGGCCACTCGACCACGAACCGTGGTGAAATTCACATACCACACGCTCACCGTTAGTCTATGCAAGTTGGGTATCAATAATGTGTCTTCATATCATCACTGCCCTATGCTCACTAAATTTGATTCCGCATTGTGTTAGTGAGAAGAAGGCCTTCGAGAAGCAATCCGGTTTGAACTGGATAGTAGGTTTACAGAACTGAGACGTGGAGTGGTGTTTTAGTGGTACAAGCTTTTATTATTTCGAAGGAAATATATTCAAAACCGTCCACCAACAGTGCCACTGATTTTCCAATCTAATTCTCACAGCTATGGTTGCCGATTATCCCCAATAGTATATCGCTTGTTTGAGGCATATACACTCATGCACCAGCACTCATTTAATAGCTGCAACGTGTAACCTGTTTTGACAATTAGTGTTTTGTCACCTCGAGTCTCATGAAGGAATCCACCAACTCAGTCCAATAGTGATTAATTCTGCAGATAGAATTTACGGTCTCCCTCTGATTTCAATTTCGAAATATGCGTATATATATATATTCTGCTGATTCATTTTAACAATTTTCTTCGTTGAAAAAGAGAAATGAGCAGATCAAACCAAAAATTGCCACAATTGTTTACGCAGTTCACTTTGTATTCGACTTAGATTTATGATCAGGGAATTGCAGATAAGGCACAGACGTGGGCAGACACGTGCACAGTTGGACATGATACATACGATGCCAGGAAAACGGCCACTTTCCCGTCTGTTGGACAAAACTTTGCTGGGAATAGTGATTTTAGAAGGTGAGACAGAATGTTTTTCTCAAATATTTATTGAACATACTCACAAGAACGAACGGTGACCTGTATCGCCGCACCCCTTATCCATCTCTCTCTTCATTATTCAGTCTGTTATGCTCTCAGAATACGACTCGCGGAACACGCTATTGTGGTTCTGTTATCAATGAACTTTAACGTCTAGTAGGTTTTATCTCTCTCATTTTTCCTTCATTGTTCACATGAAAATACAGACTGGATCCTGACAATCATGTCTCATTTTATCTTGTAGTGCTTTCGATTCATGGTTTTCGGAAAACACAAATTACATGTTTGATACGAACACGTGTGCAAGTTCCAAATCATGTGGACATTATACTCAGGTAATTCGCACGATAAAACCTCAGTTTTTTGCACAGCAGTTGCGATGACTATTTGCATGTTGGTAAACTGACCTGAATTGATCGGACTCAGCAGACTCGGTGAGATGTGGTGTATGGCAGATATGAGTAGCACTTATGACCGGTGTTCTGTCGTAGAATCCTCTCGGGGAGTTTCTCCAGTCCTAGGTATTCACTGGACACTCAGCACTCATGCGTGACTCCAACAATGTGATTCTCAAAGTAACGATTATATCCTGACGAGTGAGTCTCTCGAGTGATAAGTCAAATATAAATTCGCTTATGCTTTCGAATCTCGGTGAGACAGAACTTGTCCAGCACGTGACTCTCGTTGCGTTAAATCTGATGAGTAAATAATCCATGTCAAGATCCGGTGAAATTGAGGGCAATACTGTCATCCAACGGCGGACTACGCGAACTCGTTCCCCCAACTGACGGTCGACATCAGCGCACATTTTATCCCGAGAAGGATGGCTTTTATCAGTTAGACGAATATCTTATTCCCTCAAAACATGCACACAGGTCATGAGAAGTGATGAAATAGTTGGTGTGATTCCACTATATGGGTATTATTTCATTGGTTCCTTGAAAAACAAGGTGTCGTCAAGTAGTTTAAGAATAGGAAGTGATATTATTTTGAGATTGAATGTTCAAAGATATGAGAAACGGAGAGGAGTAACTGGCCGCAGTTAATCTTCCGCAATTTAAACACATTCGTAGTTTCAAATATAAAGTTGGGGCGATTATATATATATATATATATATATATATATATATATATATTCATTTACATACAGCTGACGGTGTAAAAATATAGTCGATGTTCTGAATTTGAAAAACTGGCACGATACTCTCCCGTTATAGACTTGCGCGTATGAATCTGTTTGAGTCCACTCCGTGTCCAATTTCTTCCCTATCAGATTGTATGGGCCAAAACGACACACATTGGATGTGCATTCAAAGAATGCCCGAAGACGGCACAATTTCAGTATGGAAAATCTATTGTGTGCAACTACGGACCAGCGTACGTTTCCACCCCGTATCGTTATAATAACCGGAGATACAAATATCGCTCGAGTTTGTTCGGTTCCGCGTGATCAACAGCTAGTATGTGCGTGTTATTGAGCACAGAATAGGATGATTATTTCTCAGATAAACTTTATCAGTTAATCCCAAAAACGGTGTAATGAGTCTTTTTCGATATGAGTGGTATAGCATTGTATCTGGATGACCGGACAAAATTCCCCCGGAAGCACACCACCGGTTTCGCAGTTATTGCCGCTCATCAGATATGTGCAACCGGTACTCTTCTGCCAAATCATCCTTATACTTGAGCACACCACAGTTGGTTTACAGCTGTAATCTCATTTGAATCGAATGGAGCGTGCATGAACGGGGAGTCCATTTTTAGAATGGACTCCCAGTCCATGCGCGCTCCATTCGATTCAAATGAGATTACAGTGTAATGAGTCCTATTAGAATTCATATCCTTACTTCTCACCATATCGTTGTCAGTTGGTGGCAATCGCTTGACAAAGCTCCCAATGATTTATCGATCAGCTGACTATCGGAGTCTTTCTTACTGGTATTTTAATTGTGTTTCAGAGGCAACTTCAATAATGAAAAACCTTACGTGCTTGGGGCCCAATCTATTTGTCCACCGGCCACAAACACAACAACAACGACAACAATAATAACGGCAACACTCAACAATATCTCAGATTTACCACGTCAGGAAATCTGGATACAGTTGGGTGTTATCTGCGGCTTCTGTGTCATCGAACTGCTCCGTCTAATGTGATTCTGCACATATCCGATCTGAATCCATCCGTACATTAGTGTGGAACAGTGGATATTGCAATTTGTTCAGCACATTTGTGCGACAATAAACTCACTTAATTTGCTTGCTTGCTTTGATAACTGACAATGATCTGCTTAATCTATGAATTGTTGAATTTACTTCAAATTACAACCGCCATTATTTTCACATTTCCTTTGTGTTTTGTGCAGAGGGAAAATCCTCCGTTCTTATTTATGTGTGGGAACAGGGTATACAAAAGAGGTTCCTAAAGGGAGACATACACCCACATTTCAGACAAAATGATTTGTACTTGGAACCTTATCGGATTTAGAAAATGAATAAATGAATACACATCAGAGTTCTTCCGGATTCTGCACACGTACTCGCTCGGAGTTTGTGTGGATTCGGGCCAAACAATAAACAGTAGAATTTCCGTAGATAACAATGTGTAGGCGTGCGTGGATCGAACGGCAGGACGTGTCAAGACCAGCGTGTGATACGGCCTGTCAACGCTTTCTTCCATACATTGTCAGTGATGTACGCTCATTGGTGAATCAATATGATGCATTCTATCACGCTTCATCTGCTCTCCTGCTACTGACATTCCACGCTTAAATTTCAAGCGATTTGGCTATTCCATGGAAAGTGTGCACATTCTCACTCTATGGGGGATATTTTCAAAAGATTGCCGTTCGTGGAATCGCGGATTTTGGGCCGAATAAACGTGACTACTAGAATATTGATAACCTAATTGCAACATAATTCATTAGTTCCTGGTCGTTCAGGTGGGCTTTTGAATCGCACACGTTTCATCGCTAAACAAGGTGATGTGATCAGTACCAGAGTTGCAAACAACTCCAATATTGAAAAGCCTTCATTGCAAATCCCTTTCGAATATAGTTGGACACAAGTTCCGACCTGTGCAACTAGTCGGTCACAATTTGGTTTTGCATTTGATTGCTGAGTAAGATGGATCAGTTTGACAAATGACGAGGGTACTCACAGTGATTTGATCAAATTTGCTTGAGACCATCAAATCCAGTTTGAATGGGAACAAGTTGAGATCTGCTTCATAATTCCAATTCATCACTAAATAGCCCCATCTACTTAAATTACAATCCAAAAAAAACTTGACATCTGTCTTTCCAAATCTCCATTGTGATTGGCCATTGTTGAATAATTTGTGACTAACGGTTGTAAACATTACTTTATATATATATATATATATATATATATATATATATATATATATATATATATATATATATATGAGGGTAGGAAACACCCACGGATGTCAAATCTGAAGCTAACTTCTTCATATTCCGGCGCAAAATCATTGCCAGACCCGCTCGCCTCTTCCTCCAGCATTGTCCAGCACGAGGAAAAAAGCACGAGCAGGCAAACGATAGACAGACATACACAAAACATGTCCGAGCCATCGGAGACGGCGAACAGCGATTATTTCGATCAGAGGGCTACCGTCAGCAACGAGCACACAAAGACAAACCTCGTCATTACCCACCCGATGTTCTCATCAGACACGGACAATGATTCGAAGACATCGGCGGTCGAATAAAGAAAGCCACCGAGCATCCTCAGCTTCGAGGGCCAGGTCTCGCAACCGTAAAGAAAAACGCTACGAAACTGTGGCATTGAAAAACCATCTCTTGATGGAAAGCCAGATGTCGTGGCGGCGTCACAGATGGCACAGGTTCGCGAAAGCTGTTCTGGTTCTCGCAGTTCCCGTTGTGACTCCGTCCCCAACACGACCACCAGCTGTGATCAAGTTCCCGAAGTACTTCAAGCTACTGACTACCAATAACTGGTCATTACTAAGGGCCTGTGTGTGTGTGTGCACAGGCTTCTTGCAGTCTCGAAAAAGTACCTTGTATTTGGAAAGCTCAAAGCGCATACCATATTGAAACACCTCAATCACCACGCGATCGAATTATTGTTGAATTGCTTGTGCAGTGTTGCACAGCAAGCGATATCATCGACGTACTCCGCTCCCTGGGAGGAGTTCAACCCACCGTTTGGAAGGCCAGACAAAGTGTTTTGTTGAACATCCTCTATAGCAAAATTGGAAAGAAACGTGCATATATGGCAACTTTGTCGCACTCCACTGGAGACGTCAAAGGATGGCGAAAGCGGACCATATGCCTTAACACAACCTGAAGTATGATTATACGACTGTTTGAAGACCGACACATACTTCTCAAGTACACCATTCCTCAACAAACAGTGCATCAGTGCAGAATTACCAACGGAGTCGAAGGTTACATGAATGTCTAAAAACACGATGATGGTTGATTTTTGGGTAGTGTAACGGTGTTTTAGCAGCTGTCGGAGGGTGGAGATTTGATCGATGCATCCACGACTGGTACGAAACCCAGCATACTGTTCGCGAGTTTGCTCATCAGGAGTGTTGTACAAGTTGCAAATAATGACAGGCGTTAGAAGTTTAGACGCTATCGAGATTAGGCTCATACCCTGTGGTTGGCGCAGTCCGTGCGCGAGCCGTTCTTGACGCTGAGAACGACGATTGATTCCTCTCACGAGGAGGGATTAGTCTCAGAGTGCCGGAAATTGTAGAACAGAACTGGAAGTTCTCAAACAAACTCCATTCCATCATCTTCAAATGAGACTGAAAAAATGCATCGGAGCCCGGCGCTATGTGCTGTCCTAGATCTTTGATTTCCATGCGGATCTTCGCTTCCGAAGGTGAATCTGTCGAAACAGACCACGAAACGTGTGCCGAAACAGCTAAAGGAGAGCTGACGCTGGAGGAAATCTATACTGTACTTCGAAGTGCTCCACGCAGCATACAAGACATCGATTTAGACTGCGGATGGGTGAATCGTCAGCTTCACTGATCGTTTCAATCACACCCAGTGTCTTCCTACCAGTGATTCGGATGAGATGAAACAGCATGCGGGAGTTTCCCATGACGGAAACATGTTTCATGTCTGATGTTTTCCAGACCACCAGGTTTCACGATCCCTATGCAGATTTGCGTTGAGTCCGCAGCTTATAGAGAGCCGTACTTCATTATGTTCACTACGAAATGTGATGGATTGGCGTGCACCAGGAAGCTCAGTGACTCAGCAGAAATCCAGGATATCACGACACGACGGGTCAGGCCACAAATTACTATACCAGCAGAATACAAATCATTCCTAATGAGGATTCAGTGCTGGTTGATGTTATCTGGTGGCGTTGATCCTGGATTTTCAGCTAGATCGTTTCAGAAAGTTGAGAGATAAGACAGCATATCACAGTCTAAACTGCCACTGCATTGTACTTTTGACATGCTCACCGAAGCACGTGAGCAGCTTAGTGCAAACCATTGCTTCGTTGGAGTTAAAGAAAGTGATCCAGTACGACCGGCAGTCTTGCATGCCACCCTACTATGTGTGGCTTACTGAGATGTGGTTGATCTGGGCCCACTGCTAACTGGAAGAGGAAAGACTCCATGTGGCGTACAGGTAATATCGATTTTTCTTTTTATAGCAATCACACAGATACAAAACAGAATTCATTATAGGACAGGGGATACGAAGGGCAGCGTAGAGCAATTTCGCAAGCATAGACGCACAGAATGGCAGTGATTACAGATCGATATTAACGAAATCATTACCTTTCGCACACTCGAAACCTCTTTAGGGCAATTCAGTATCAAATCCCATTCGCGTCGCCAATAACTGTTATGAATCAACTGTTAGTAGATACAGAACAACCGATCTCAGATTAGGTCTTTTCATGATTGAACATTAACGTGACATACGGGCATGTCTAACAAAATAGATCGATAAAAGAAAATCGATACGAAAATGAGCGATTGCCGCTTGGCAAATAACCGGACAGTACAAACGCTGTTTTGAGTGAGCGTACGCCTACGTGAGCTTGTTTGTGGGTGTGTAGGTGTGTATGAATGCGCATAACGTCAGCTGGCGGTCCGTTCACAATGGTAATCTGATCAGAAGCTCGCATTGTTTGTACAGTTCGGAGCGGTGTGTACGGATTGATAGGGTCTCTATATACATTAATATTCTTATATCCGTGGTCGAATAGATCACTGTGAACGCCGGAATTGAGAGCACACAATGATTGGTCTCTTTTACAAACATCGGGTTGGATGGCGGCCTGGTAAATGCGCATTTCGTGTGGAATCACATTTCATTGTGAGATCATGGTGATTCGCAATGTTTCAGAAATGATCTCCTTTCACTTCATCTTCACCCTGGTTGTTAGGTTGTATGGTAGGTGCAAAATACTTGAAGTCGTGAACTGGTTCTAACATTTGGCTGCTGGCATGAACAAAGCCCGTTTTGTCTGGGAAAGTCTTGAAGATCTAGGATTTTGTGGTGTTTAGCTCCAAATTGATCTTTCCGACCTCATATTCGACACAGTTGGGAAATGGCTGCAGACTGTTGGTTTCGTCCTACAGAACGACAATTTCATGAGCAAATTCGAGATCAGTGATTCAAATCTGCCGACTCAGTTGAATTCCCCGATAGCCGGTGAGGACACGACGCAACACTAAGTTAAAGACGTTGATAAACAGGACTAACGACAAGGTTCAAACGTGACGGGCGCCGAAATTGGTTGGAAACTGTGAAGGCTTTTTGCCATAGGCACAGACGCGCGCCAGTGTGACCAACTGATGCGACCTCAGTAGTCTTGGTTACATTTTGGCATCTCAATAATTCCTAGTACGCTGCAGGGTGACTCTTGGTGAACGGAGTCGAAGGAAACATGAAATTCAACGAAGCAGATTGTGATTATTTGTTGGGATTTATTACGGTGATCGAGGATTCGATGTAGAGTGAAGACATGATCAAACCAAATTCCCTGTCGGAGAAACAATGTTCGTTGGGTGCATTCAAGGATCCTTGCGTCGGCAAAGCTGCCGTGCAGATGAGGCTGATTTATCAGTAGTTTACGCAGATGACTTGATCACTCAGTTGTTTAATAATAAGTGAGATTGTAGTTGTGTGTCATTAGGAAACTTTGGTTTCCGAAATTCGGCATGATAGCAGAGTCAGAGGACCTTTAGGATTGTCCTAAGTTAGGATATCCTCCCGTATAAAGTCCGCTGCCTCTAATCCTCGGTTCGTGACACGTTAATGATTGTACTCGGCAGCACACAAACGAGAAGAAATCGAAAAGCCGGAGCAGGATAACGTGTGTGTTTGAGGAAATTAGGAGCGTTCCGACAGTTTACAGTATGCTCTTTGGGAACTGATACGCCCCTGAAGCTTCGAATGCCGAATATTACTACTGAAATCGCAGCAGTATTTGAATTTTGACTTTTTCTGAATTCGCACGAGAAAAGTTGTGTGGCACTTTGCGCACGAGAAAACTGTGAATGACAACAGAATTTGCAAATTATGCATGCAAAGATGCTACTTCAACCACAGAGTGACGAGATAAGGCTACCTAAGCAAATCGAGTGAACCGGTAGTGATATTTATACCGACATCAACTCGTTCGCTGTGAACAACTGGGCCATGTTGGTCAATTTAGTAAGGCCCTGCACAGAAAACCCAAGTCGAACAGCAACTTATGTAGTATCTGCCCAGCGGTGTTTCATCCATTACCACAGTGTTACCAGCAACTCGCTTGTGGTTTAATCTCGAAAATTCACTTTGGTCTTCTGAATTAGAAGGACTTCAGTGAATCTAGTTGGGTTGTAGTAACCAACAATGATGATTAGATTGTAGCTGTTCTGGTTGCTACTTCTCAGCAGCAACCTAACTAAGGGATAAAAGTTATTAGTAGTATGGCAAAGTAGGAGGAGAATTTAAAATAGTGATGGCAATATGATAAATAATTTGTGTGAATACACTAGCCTCAATTGTCATGATTTGTAGTCGTATTTTCCTGCCTGTCTATGACCACTGGTTACATGGATGTCGTGGAAGCCCAACACAGTACAGTTGTCTGGCTCGCAACATATACGATCCATCATATGAACTGTTCGCTCAACGGCGCTCACCCTTTCAAGGCCGATTTAGTTTTTACTAAGTGGTATATGTCTACTCAGTGATGTCGAACTCGCCAATCGGACTACGGGTTGAACCTGGTTAATGTTTTTGTCCAGCACTCGGCGTACTGTAATAAAACTAATGATTGCATATTATTAGGAGTTATCCGCTTTCTGACATTGATTTCACTGAAGCTGTCATATAGGTATGATAAACACGTTGGGCAGTTATGGCAAGAATGCACTGTAACTGCTACTGTCGTGTGCAGAGTCATCTGTGCTTACCTCAAACGTGGACATAATTCGTGGTTCACGGTAATTGGTTGAATCCAATAGTTAAGGTCAGGTGTTAGTCCAAGTGCTGACAGGCGGAGCAAGTGGCACCAATAAATTCGGTCATCATTCAGATAAGCAAATTTGTTGGTGTTTGCAGTTGTGTACCAAATCGGTAGCACTACAAGAGTCTCTCCCTAGAAGGCCGATGCATTTGGGCTTCGATTCGTGCTTGGTAAGTCGGCTTCGGTGGTGAGAGGCCTTTACACGCCTCCCTTTGAGATCAAATACAAAAGCGAAGCCAGCACAAGCCGTTCTCCATGACTCACACTGGTCGCTGTGCACCGATCGCCAAACTGCGTCCTCCTCAACACTGAATCAGACCTGAGTAGGTTCTGCTTGTGACTTTGTAGAGTGATGACTTTTTTCAAGGATTCGTCGTTGTCGACATATCTCAAAGTCCCGTTGCCCTGTTGTCGTTATTGCCTTGGTGAACGAACCAGCGTCCGTGGTCAAATTAGTTCAACCACGATCCAATGAGCGTTGCGTTTGAGCCATGCGAGATTCTGGAAGTCCATTTGGTTCTGTCCGACGAGACAAGCTAGAAGGCAAGAGAAACAAGATGCGCCTCGGGGCGCGGATGGATATTCGACTGAGGGGGACATGCCGAAGAATTGCAAGCTACCGTTACTCCTGTCGTGATAAACTACGTGGTTCCGCGGCCATGCACTACTAAACTATGTACAAGTGAAATATAAAGAGTAGATTTAAGTGTATGCAACTGTTGCAAATTCTGAAAACCTCGTTGGCTATCGCAGCTTGAGTCCGCGTCGATTTCTCCTGTTGACGGGTGCAGCCGCATCTTCCGTGGAGTTTAGTGTTGCAACTAGTAATAGGAAGTTGTTGGTGGGAGTGACAGTTGCCGACTCAGGACGACCCACTGAATATTGTGAGCAGGCTGGAGGATTGGGTGGGTTCTATCTCGACGAAGGCTGGTTTAAGGCGGTCTACAATGATGGTCTCTTTCCTGCATTCGACATCTGCTACGTATTTCTCCTCTTTTTTCTGGATGAGGCGAAACGGGCCAAAGTAAGCCGGTTGTAGTGGTGATCGCACCGCACCTACTCGAATAAATACGTGGCTGGCCGTCACTAGAGTGGTAGGTAGGTAGCTACTGACGGTTTGTTTCCGTGGCGGGGTGAACCTCAGCACTCGCATTTGGTGTGACAAATATTTTGCGTAAGCTCTGTAATAAAAACTCACAGGTAGTAATGGAGAAACCAACTCATCTGGAAATCGTCATGTGCAGCCATGAACCAGTTCAGCCGGTATAACAGGCATGTAAGCCTTAACGGTATTGCGCGGTCCTAAGAGAACCATGGGCAAAACTTCACTCCATAAAGGGTTATCACGAGCACGAAGGGCAGCTTTCAGTTGGTGATGGACTACCCATCACGCCATTAGCCTGAGAATGATAGGCTGTCATCCTATTGTGTCTGCAACCGAATGTGTTCAGTAGCTCGTGGAAGGCATCGTCAAAATGAGAACCGCGGTTTGTAGTCACGATGGTAGGGAAACCGAACTAACTTATCCAACCAATAAGAAATGCTTCTGCAGCTTCCTCTGAGGTGGGACGGGGAATATGTATGGCCTGTGGCCAGTGAGTGAAACGATCTACACACGTGAGGATGCAGACTCAACTGTTGGATGGTGGGGGGCCCAAGATATGTGATGAAAACGTACGTCTGAGACAGAGAATGCGCCCAATTCAGATCTAGTGTGACGATGCATTTTAACGCGTTAGCACTGAAGACTAGCGCGGACCCAAAGACGTACGTCGCGTTTGACGCAAGGCCAAACGAATCGCTCGGTGATTAGTTTCACCGAGGTGGTCACAACAGGGTGCGGCAAGTTGTGGAGAATGAAAAAACCTTGTCAGCAAAGATTGACAGGAACTAGTATTCGGGTGAGACACTGTGGCACATCGCAAATAATGGCAAGGTCCGAAGTTGGAAGGTTCACTGGCACTAGATGCAAGCAGCTGCTGTTTCTGAGTTTCTCAACCTCAGGATCTATTGTTTGGGCTGTGGCGTTTGCTTCTAGATCAGTGTTGATTTTTCCTGGATCGTCAATATTATGGATGCGTGAGAATACGTCTGCTACGAGATTGTGTGCTCCAGAAATGTGTCGAATGTCCGTAATAAATTGCTAACTAATACCTGATCGCAACTTACGGCGACTCCATCAACTACAGGACAATAAGATACATGTTCAAGTTTGAAATAAGAACAGATAACTGTGTACACGACAAAAGTAGTTACAGTGTGTTGCGCCATAGCTATCCATCTTGGTTATCATAACCACTAAACGGCTTGAATTTAATTAGTGCCAGAAAGCTAACAATTGTTGATAGGATGCAAATATTAGACTTATCCCATTTCGCATCTATCGAAAGCTACATAAACCATGTTAGAAACAGCGCCATTAAGTGGACAGTCCATAAGGCGGATGTAATATATTGAGCCAGACTATTGTATTTGACTGTTTTTCATGTGTCTGACTTCTACGACATCCATATAACCAGTGGTCACAGACAGGCAGGAAAATACGACTACAAATCATGACAATTGAGGCTAGTGTATTCACGCAAATTATTTATCATATTGCCATCACTATTTTAAATTCTCCTCTTACTTTGCCATGCTACTAATAACTTTTATCCCTTAGTTAGGTTGCTGCTGAGAAGTAGCAACCAGAACAACTACAATCTAATAACAATTATTGGTTATCACAACCTAACTAGATTCATTGAAATCTTTCACATGTTGGTTTATAGACCACTAACAGTCCACTCGATTTGTGTAGACAGCTATATCAGACCAATTTGTGGTTTAAAAAAGCACCTTCGAATGTATAATTTGCAAATTCTTTTGTCGTCCACAATTTTCTCGTGCGCAGAATGCCACACAATTTTTTTCGTGCGAATTCAGACAGATTCAAAATGTAACTGCTGCTACTATTCTCAGTAGTAATAACAGAAATTCGAAGCTCGAGGGTTGTCACCTTCACCAAAGAGTACACCGTACAGGTTGTGCATAGTTTTGATAAGAAAGCCCTGATCAGCGCTTGATCAGTTTTTCGGACTTACTTGCTCGTGTGCTCATGAACGGAGTTCTTGTATTCTGTGTTACGTATTGATACGGAATACAAAAGAATTCACTGTGCTTCTCGATTTTCGGAAATTGATCACGTGCAACCCGGAACACGGAAGAGCGCTGCTCACGCATATTACAGCTAATACGCAGAAAATCATGGTCAAGTAGCAATATTCTGGTACTGGATATCATTTCAGGAAGAATTTAGAGAGAACCAGTCCTGATACACGCTTGGCATGTGGATCACCAAATAAATACGTCAGAAGAAAAATGACACATGTACATTTCCCGTCCAGAAATAAGAACATTCGAAACAACAGCCTTACCGGAAGTTGTCACACAGTAACCGGAACCTAAGTCCACTGACGCCGAATGCAATGAAACCGACTGAAAATCAAGGTCAAGAGCGAGATCATGGATGGTAGATAATTAGAACAATGATTCAAGCAACTAATCTTCGGTGCACAGTTAGTTAAAGCCGTGGAAATAATCAAACATAACCCTCGTCTTCATGCTTCTCTACCTACGGCCGGTCGATTTGCCTTTCCTTTCGTGGATCTACATTGGGTTATTGCTCCAATTCTTTCTTCTGGCGAATATTAGAAGATTTTAATATGGAGGAGGCCTAAGAAGGAAGGACTTGTTTCCATTGTACTCACTGGACGAACTCAATTACTGCAGTTGTTGTCCTTGTTTGTACCACAACAGTCCCTTTATTTTCCCAACAAACTTTGACCGAAAACGCCCGGACCAACGGGCTTGTTTTATCGAGGCAATTAGTGGGGTAGATTAGAGCATTCGGCACAAATTGGGAGAACATTCAAAACTCCCCAGACATAAGAGAGTTTAGCTCAGTTCTGTTCCAGCAATTATTACATATGCTCTGAATCTGATACTTTTCCATTTTATCACTCAGCAGCAGCCCCAATCAGTAGCAATGAACAAAACCAAGGGTATGGAAAGAGTAAGGTGAGAACTACAAATAGTATCATCAGGTCGATGGAAAAATTTGGCAAATTCAAGAACCCAACTGATCGAATGTATCTCACCATTGAAGGGGGATCTCCTGAACGCCGATCAGGAAGTACTGCAGGGTCATTGTGATTTTTGTCAGGAACATGGGTGTGTATTCCGTCATTGCTAATATTTTAATGTTAGTGACCTCATTTTGAGACTACTAAATGAATTCGCATAGACATCGCGATTTTCCGTCACCGAAGATCACTCCGTTCAAATATGGGATACCTACACAAGTGTGGGCAATATTCACAAAACTATAGCGCCTTGCATCTATCTCCATGGCTAAGAGTCTTCACAGAATGTTTCTTGAATATACCGTGTTAGTTATTCGCGTAAATTGCGATGAAAAAGGCCTCCAATAACTATACATCCGGTTGACCGCGTCCTGCAAGATTATCACATAAATGATAATTTGCTTCACGATTCGCAACGCTCCACGACCCGTTGATGATACTTTCGTTATTGCCAGATCCAAAAACGAAGATGATTATCTCCCTTGTCTTAATAATCAGTGTAACTCAATTACATTCACGGTTGAAACAAAGATCAGCGACAGAGTCATCAAAATTTCAGACTATCGTCTGCGGGTGAATGATTCACAGCAGTTCGTCGCCATCATTCATCGAAAATCTTCACGCACAAATAGATAGATAATTGAACTATGCCTTAGCTCATCTGTATTGTGCAAAACGAACAATTGTTTCGCCGTTGGCAAACAGAGTTCAATAACTTCACAATAATAACATCAATCAGGAGGATGAAATGAAACGCTTGAACGGCATTCGCCGAGACAAACGTAATCCATCACACCTAATTAGACGTGAAATGTGGAAATAGAAGTGAACAGGACAAAAGACGGAAGACTGGTTGGTCTCCATCGGAATCCCGTATCTATTTGGGACTTCAGAGGTAATCAGAAAAGGTCTTCGAGACTATCATGTCCGAGCATTCTTATTCACCGACAGTACCTTGGAACGTCGCTTCACGTAAGCCGAGGATCCAACCCATTTACAAGGTCAGCTGCAAAGATTGCCCCGCCGAATACATTGGGCAAACTAGCAGACAGTTGAAAACCAGAATCACGGAACACATGGGAAGAGAAAAGCCTGTACCAATATACAGAAACGGCCTCAACAAAACATGAGTGAAACTCAACGCGCGCACTTCATATCATGGCCGAACGACACCAGATCGGCTATAACTAAACCAAAGTTCTCCAGCTCGGATTACGAGCGTACACGGAGCGCCTGTGGGCCGAAGCCTTAGCAATCAGCATCCATCGGAACGACGCGGCAGGGTTATCAACCATTTGGACAGCACTCATTGAGAAACAAACACCCGAATGATCCGATTTCGCGCTGATCTCAAATGACCCAGCGGTAATAGCCACCGATAATGGGAAGAGGTACAACTGACACACAGTCCCTTCAACCACCACACACCTAAACAGTGCATAGGCACACATTGAAACATACGTTGGCTTGTGGCGACTGCTTCAGAATTACCTGATTATAAAAACTGCCCTGAAAACGGTTCGCCGAAACGTCCGCCAGTTTTAATCTCTACCAACAACTGTTTTTGACAATAAACAAAAAACCACAACACGGCGCATCGGCTCTTTGATACATTACAGACCTCTTTCGGTCCAGGTATACTGAATCTCATCCCATAAATGGATATTATTGTCAGTTGGCGATAATCACTTGGCAGAGCCATTATTGATTTCAGAAAGTAGAATTCTGCCGAATACGGGGTCTCCGCAGGTCAGAGGTGCTTGGAGAAGAGAGCTGTTGGGTGCCGTGATTTAGTGACGAATTGTTGCAACATTACTCCAAGAGCCGTGTCTGAAGCGTCTGTCCGTAATGCCAGAGAAGTGGCAGAGTTGGAGTGTGCTGGGAGTATTATGTTGGTGATAGTTTCCGTGATCAAAGTGAATGTGTGGTGATTCTGTCCCAGTCAAATGCATTTCCAGAAAATCAATTTGGACTAGCCAGTGTTCACTCGTTCGATATACATTTCAACCAGCATAAATGCATGTCTGCACACAAACAAATGCGCCATGCGCGTATGACTCATCTCAGTCCAACCATGTGCATTGATCATCGCAGTACGCGTATCTCGCGCACAGGATCTACTTTTATATCACGTGACAGTGCCTGGCAAGTGTGTGCCCACCAATCACATTACGGATAGAACAATACTTGTGTGTGAATGTGTTTCCTTCCTTATTTCATGCCTATATAACTGCCGCATCTTGTATGCTAAAGGACAATACATTTCGGTGCCGGCTGGCGTGACTTCTGATTTCGTTTCGAGTAATCCGGTCACCACAATATGCTCCCTGTGACTTGACGGGCAATATGAATTTCCGCTTACCTACACGACACAGGTCTGTGAGGGGCTGCATTATTTCGGGGCAGTGGGGCACAAACCGGCGATGAAAGTTAACCAGGCCACAAAATTTGGGCAAATACCAGTAGGAGTGAGGCTCAGGATAGTCGCGAAATGCCATTACCTTGTCTGGCATACGTTGTGCCCGAGGCTGAAGTGCCGTGACCTATGAATGTGATGGTGAGCCTACCTAGTTAGCATTTGGAAGGGCTTATGGTTACACCGTGTTGGCTGAGGCCGTCGGAAAATACACGTAGGTGTGCTATGTTCTCTTTCCCTGAAGAATTCGCTACCAAAATATCGTCTAAGGACACGGATATTTTTCAAACCGCGTGTTACTTCATGCATGAAACTTTGAAAGGTTTGGACTGCATTGCTGAGCCCAAATGGCACGCGTAAATACTCGAGTAGCCCGGAGTTGTGACAGCGGTTTTAGAGATGTCTGCCTCAGCTACTGAGATTTGGTGGTAGGCTCTAACTGGGTCAATGCGACTGAAAACAGAACAACCGGGTAGGGAAGAAGTTAGATCTTGGAAATGTGGGATGGAGTGCCCGTCTGGGATCTTAGCCTAGTTGGGGGTCGTACTGTTTCCGCAAGGACGCCAGTCACCAGTAGGTTTAGGAATTTTGTGAAGAGGTCAAGCCAAAGGGCGAATGGACAGGCGTATTATGCCCAATTGCAGCATGTTCGAATTCAGTTTGTGCAACGCGGAGCCAAGCGATGGAATTGGCTGAATGCTGGGGTGACGATATATATATATATATATATATATATATATATATATATATATATATATATATATATATATAATTTCCCCGAGGAAATTTTGTCCACACGTTTACATACTACTTACTATCAATATGAGCGCTTGCACATGCAGCCTCGTTGTTCGCTGGGTTAGCAGTGGCCCAGACACGAATAACTATAAGAAATCACAGTTGTGATTCATTTGTGGGCTCTTCAATGAAGAGTATCCATTCACACTCCAGACGATTCAAATTAGATCCTAGTGAAGATAACTATATATATATATATTATTGCAACATAACTGTTTGGATTGCTAACAATAAAGTAAGCGAGCTGGGCTGAAATCGGTACGAAGTACGCAACTGGTAGTTCCCTAGTGGATTAGCTCCTATATCAAAAACGGTGACTAGATGCATCGTATGGACAAAAATGTGCATAAGCCGTGCAGGGGTAGAATTTTACAATTTACTACTCAGGACTTCCTAAGTGGGAAATATTAAGCCGATACCACAAAGCGAACAAAAGTCAGCTACAGTGTACTCCAAAACTTGATGACAGAGAAGCAAATTAGCGGACTGTTCGGTGTCGAACAACGGCTCTGAGCTCCATTCAAACACTAAACGAATATTTCATGGGTGATATATTCCTTCCAAGTACATGGGGTACTTGAAAAGATGAACTGTGATAGGGTCGAGGGTCCAGACCGGTTTACTCAGAGGGCGCAAAATGAATCTGCTCTCATGTCATCCTCAGTGTTAACATATATACACAATCAACTTTTGTCTCGTCGAAGTACCCTGGATTTTGCTAGAGTGGCATCTATAATGCAAATGCATGCTCACTACCTGGAAGATATATCGTGTAATCTAACTCTCTGGGTTTGTGTGTTCAAAGACTTCCATTGCATCGAACGTCCTCTGAGATAAGAAACACTAGTCCGGTCAGCTCGATTATCGTCACCGGAGTGTCCCACTTAAAGTCAATATGTCATACATTTTGTTTTTCATTCTGTAGGATATGTAAAGCCACTAGTATTTGTAGTCGGTACTGTAGTGATGTATTCAAATGTGTACCGAGAAAAAATTCCAAATACATTAGGTGTAGATAGTAGCACGCCGTCTACCGGTAGTCATTCATCTGACCCCTTTGTCAGCATGTGATCGTGGTTACGTCTTACCTGCTTCCAACGACGGAAGTTCTTCAGAGTATCATTCCTTCACTCTGTTTCTATCCACACATACTACTCATTTTGAAGTCTATTTCTAGACTAGCTTACTGACTATTCTATTTTTTTTCATCACTTAGTTGTCATTCGCTATCTAAAACTTACATGTTCGAACCACCTGCACATTGTGTTAACCTTTCACGTGGTTCACCACTACGCATTTATCATGATGTCTAAAAGAAACGTGACAAGATATAAGCGATCCACAACGTCCAACAGATCTGACCGATAGTTCAAGCCAGTATCATCATGGAATTTGTAGTGCATTCCTTCAGTGTGAATATAGACTACCGATGGGGTGGGTTCAATCAGCCATTGGACACAGAACAGTTCCTGCGATGCAACAGAGGTGACAAGTTCCCGTCAGGGTACTGGTAAAGAGCCTAACATTACTAAAGAGTGGTTATTGACCGAAAGAAGACCGTGAAGAAATAGTTGTGAGATCTATGAAGAGGGACATATTATTGGCACTATGTTTGTTTCATAAGTAGGTGATGATTATATACCTTCAGTCTCGCTAGTAGGAGAGAATACTCCAGACCTACCCCGTGTTTTTTGTTACAGTAGGTGGTCATTGCTGAACCCTTATCCTGCGCCGTGCCCACAGAGATGGGGATTGGGCAACCTTATCGAACTCCACTGAAGACGACAGAAAGGGCGATAGTTCGCCGTCGGTACAGCAGGCATTTTGAGCGCCCGTCGAAGCACACGGACAACTTAGTGCAAACCAATACGTGGTCGGAATCAAGAGGGATTCTCCAGTACGAGCGGCAGTCTTGTATACAACCCCGCCATTTGTGGCTTATGATGATGTGGTCAATCTGGGTCCACTGTTGACAAGAAAGCGGATACCACGTGGCGTACCGGCGATCAGAACGTCTGGAGTTCGTACTGACGAGGAACAGACGATGGTCTGAGCATAGAACTAACAACTATTCCCAGTTTTTTGAGCGACAGGAATCTAGTCCAAAATGTCCTGCTAGATGCACCTCATTCAATGACAGCCGACCCACTCTAGCACTCAGATCTGCCAAAATCACGATATCAGCCTGACTGGCTTTATGCAAGAGATCGTGGAGCTCCTGGTGAATTTATCCTTGATATCATCTGGGCTGCAATCAGTGGGTACATACGCCCAAACAACAAAAAGATTGCGTCTATTGGAGCGGCCACTGCTCACTTTACACGAAACCCCGAGTCTACCTGTGCACGATAAACTGTTCAATGGGACCCAGCCTAGCACATCCACTTTAGCTCTTTCACCCAGAACAGTGCCGACACCAGAAAGACCAGAATTCGCAGTCTCAACGCCTTCAGAAAGCGTAAGTGAAACTTCACGCAAAGATTAGATCGGGGCGTCAGTCCATTTATGGGACTGGAGTCTTGAATGCGTGTCTCGTGAATGCGTACGAGCTAAACCCACCTGTTGTCCTATTCGCGTCGGGGTTTGCCTGTGCTTAGCTTGAATGGGAATCGAGGACGAAGCAGAGCGTCAGTTGGTGAAAGCGGGTTCGGTGAGACTCGAAAGCTAGTCCAAGAAGGACCAGAGGTAACATATCCAGGATTTCAAACAGTGGTGCTACAGCAGGCACGATCGACCGGAGAACACGTGGGATTTGAAAATGGAACATAGAAATACAAGTTATATCGGTGTGGGGGTGTTCATTTGTGTGAACGGAAGAGCAGTTATTCATGGTGGTAGAGTCTATCATGGTTGTTTGAGATGCGAGCTATTGTGCATCTCGGTCACCCAGTCCAGAGTAGGCTTCACTTAGGAGATGCATCTCTAGCCTTTGCACATTCTGCAAGGCAACAGTTTTGGTCCATATGAGCCGCTGAACAATTGTGCGGTACATTCGTTTCTTCTGGAAACCACTGGGAGCCAGTGACTGATCTTTTTATTAAATGCTTGTGCATGAGTGCAGTGGAAGGGGTATATATCCTATAGCCACGAAGGCCCACTGCACTATCACGTATAATCAGTAACCACTTCCTGAGACTTGGAGTGGAGAACCACATAAGGCCCCAATAGGTCAGGTGTGGTAACGATCCGGACGACAGTGAGGTGCTGTCTACCACCAAAGTAACCGGTGGTGGCGAGGATTCGAACCTCGGACCTCCGAGTTGGTAATCAAACTCTCTGACCCACTCGACCACCATCCGTTCATTCGCCCTTCGGATGAAGCCAAACATCATGGGTGCCTTGTATACCACTCTGTCACAGATGCCGCAGAGCAAACCGTTGAACGTGCGTCACCCGCCGATGGCCTGAGATCAGGGTTTAGCCATCTCAATCCCCTAGGCTGACTCTCGGTCATCCAACCCGGTGGAAAGCGCCGGGCCTTCGCTTTCGCCCGTTCACTTTAGTGGGAACACTTCCGCTACGGAAAGGCAGTGAGTCGGACTTCCTAAGCAGAAGCTGTGTTAAACGCACGGTCACGTGGAAGCATTTCCGGAGGTGTTCAGGACGAATAGTGAACTCGGAGCCTGCGACACTACCCCGACCATACTGAGGCATTTAGAGGTCAGATAAATGACTACCGGTAGACGGCGGGCTACTATCTACACCTAATGTATTTGGAATTTTTTCTCGGTACACATTTGAATACATCACTACAGTACCGACTACAAATACTAGTGGCTTTACATATCCTACAGAATGAAAAACAAAATGTATGACATATTGACTTTAAGTGGGACACTCCGGTGACGATAATCGAGCTGACCGGACTAGTGTTTCTTATCTCAGAGGACGTTCGATGCAATGGAAGTCTTTGAACACACAAACCCAGAGAGTTAGATTACACGATATATCTTCCAGGTAGTGAGCATGCATTTGCATTATAGATGCCACTCTAGCAAAATCCAGGGTACTTCGACGAGACAAAAGTTGATTGTGTATATATGTTAACACTGAGGATGACATGAGAGCAGATTCAGTTTGCACCCGATCCAACGGATTTTCGTTCGCCCACGAACCTGCCTTGACGCATGAATGATATCTGTACCATTATTGCACAGAAACAGTGGAAACTACGGCCAGTCGCCGACTAGGAACGAGGCCAGTTCACCGATGAGGAGTGTTATATGTAGGCGGCAGCCGACCGCTGTGTTCGGCTTGCAAGTTGAATTTTTTTTCCCAAATTGTGATAGTTTTCTCACTCGATCTCAAAATGGCATAGATTACGCAGACGGGGATGGGCGAACGTTTTCCACAGAAATTTCAAGTCTAACAGCTGCACAGAACTCAACGAACCACATCACGGTTTGCACGACGTCTCAGGGTACTATCATTATTCGGTGCCTAGTGTCGCAGGTACGTGAAGTGGTCAGCTATGTTGAGGTCATGGCAGTCCAGAAATAACCGCTGTGCAATCTTGAAACAGCACTCCACTCGGTGAAGACGTGTTTACAAGTGAGTCTTTGTATGACCAGACAGATGGGACCAGTGTCGTCAGCACATTATAAATTGCAATGTTTGACTTCGTATGGATTAACTGAGACGTGAACGAACAATTATCAACCCGAATGGAATGAACTGTACCCACAAGCGAGTGTCGATGACTATAGGATCGGTGTTTTGTGTAAAAATCGCACGGGGATTCCGATGCATACATTCAGAGAAGCTCAAGAAGTTTCCGAACCGGCAAGGACAAAAAACAGGTGTCACTGTTTTGAATGTGCAACCTGGTCACCTGTAGAACAATATCAGAGGTGACAGTGGCGGACACGGGCCAGGGTAGTGAAAAGCAGACGAGTGTACAGTTCTCAAAGCATCTGGTCGGTGTGCAACGGAGAATACTATTCCATACGGTACGATGAGAAAACAATCGTGTTTCTTTGAAGGATCGGCAGGCGTGATTATGCGACTAATCTGGAAGAAAACATCAAGGGAAACAACTCAACGTGGGGATAAACCCAAGTATAGTAATCGCATTTATAACTTTACTGACAAGGACAAACGATTGTTTTTTTTTATTGTTTTCCATTTACTCTGTGCGGATTACACGAAATCAGAAGCTATGACAGCCAAGTGGTTGTGGTGGTGGTCACGTGATTGTTCATGCGAAGAACAAATCGTGGAGAACTGAGCAGGGCGTCGTGTGGGCGCAGACGAGAGAACGCCTGAATGGATACAGACTATAAACAGAGGATTGAAAGCCCTAGGGTGATGGCGGTAATGGCCTGAGAGATAAGATGTGTATATATGAGGGAGAGCCAGCCGATATGAAAAAAGCTGAGGAAAGGATAGGGAAAGGAATGTCATATACACAGAGAGACGAAGAACATAAAAAGAACGGGACCAAATGCAGGGCTGGTAGACATTATGAGCTAGCTGTTGGATCGAGGGCACAGGCGCCCGACCAGGGAGAACAAGACTTCACGAGACAGGGTTGAGGAATGGCCACGAACGCGCCACAGGCTTTCAGGAGCGCATGGCTAAAAGATTTTTATGATAGAGGAGAACATAGGCGTCCGTTTGAAGCACATGTTCCAAACTGACGGCGACGATTTTCTGATCGTCACACAAGCACCACGAACCCGGCCCGGAACGGATGTAAGCGGTGTAGTGGCCGGAATTAGTTTGACCACTGTGATTGAGTACCGCGTACAACGAGTACCTGAAAACGCAAGGATCAAAGGTCGTGAAGGGAAAAGCGTAAATGAATTACCGGCGTGTTACCCCAAAACAAGACCTGGTCTTATATTTTTTGCTTCCGAAATTGCGTTACGCCTTTCTTTTGGGGATGTCATATTTTTTGATATAAAAATCACAATTTATTCATGTACAAAATTCTAGGTTTATTGAAACACTGTCATGTGGTCTTTTAAATATTGTTACCAATCTCCAAATCCTGGATTTCGTGAAACTCATTTTCCCATAGAAAAATTGGTCTCAGTCTTTCGTATCCAACGATAAAGCTTTCCCTAAGTGAGCGTTCATTGGCCTGCTAGTAGTGGACTGACAACAGTGATTTTATCTCAGGAATTCTTCATCCAAATCACGACCTCCAGTAAATTAGGCCCCATAAAGTTTCCACGCTGATTCCCCACTATTCTACTTTGATTCCAACCTAGCGACGCATAGAATTATGATCCACATCCGCTCATTGTCAAGTGCGCACCAGTGGCGTCAGTGCTTTAACAGGCCAATGGACAACCAAGGACTTCAGGTCTGAGTGTTCACGCTGCGTAAACGATTTACGGGTCTCAACTGTTGCAAGACTGATGGTGACAAAGTGCATTTGGTCTAGTTGAACGCCTTAGATCACCTGTCAGGTCCAATCTGCAATGAGACCCGTGAAGTGGTTACCCCGAGTGAACATACAGACCTGGAGTATTTGGTCAACAAAACAAACAAAATAAATCAGCTGAGTCCTACTGTGGTTGATGCATGGACGAACTGGTAAGTGAAAAGGCTCGGGCTTTGTTATTATGCATTGCCGTTTGACCAGGTTTCAGAGAATCAAACTGCAAGCATCCTATCATCGGTTTATTTTGACCGTTATGACCTCACAATACTCGTCACCGTGCTTCCGCTTTATCCAATAACTCGGTAGCTGACGCTCATAACTAGGGCCGATGTTGAAAGCATCCTGAAAAATCTTGCTATGGCTTACTATTTGGGCAGATCTTCTAATTGGGGAAACACCATAATATCCGGTTGGTTCAACAGTACGGTTGATCGACTTTCGGTTTTACTAGTCCTAGATCTAATAGGCTACATAATGAACAGGATAGGGACAAACCCGTCAACCAACGGATCAGGAGCCCATCAAGTAGACCCTGTTTCTTCATTTTCTGAACACATTAGACAGCAGCTGTCCTATCTGACTTGTGAGGAATCAACATGCGTAGCGTGTATCCAGCGTGCCACAATCAAGACTCCAACCCAATGGGTGCGCACGCGTTTTGAGTCACCACGCACGTTGAACATGAGCCTACTAAGACCGCATTGCGATGACTGTAAATCAATCTTGAATCGGTAAGATGAATAATGTCGAAGAACAGACTAAAAAGAGCATCTGAAATCATAAACTGCGGAAAACATCTAAACGTGAAAGGACGATGGATGCTTTCGTTGGACATCAGTTCTCTCTTTAGCAACGTTCCAATTGGCGGAAAAATGAAGTGCTAATGTGACTATGGAAATCAACGCAATTGAGACAATTCCTACAAGATCTGAAGCAACTGCTGTTTTTCTGCACATATAACCTCCAGTTCAAGTTTACCAATCAAATCTATAGCCAGAAGAATGAAGTAGCAAAAGGCTCTCCACTCGACGATGTCTTAATGGCAAAGTTAGAGAATGGCCCACTTGATTAATCAACCCGCTGACGCTGTTTATACAAACGCCACCTAGATGACATACTGTGTGCAATTAATTCCTCAGACAAGCTAACTCAAGTATTAAACAAGCTTAAATAAACCCTGATTCATCATCGAAACAGAATCAAATAATGCAACTGTTCTTAGACGTTCGAATGAGTCGTCGTGACGACGGCCGGTATCACAATGTTTTGGTCATTAATCCGCATCGATAACACCCATTAATCCGAGTGATCACATCCGTTAATTTGTCATAATAGACTATGATGTAATGGCTTGATTACGAATGACCGAAAAATAGCTTGTTCTGTAAATGGGGACATTTGGAATTTACGGAAAATAAAAGGTTAATTATTTTGCTAAACTCCACTAACTATTCATTATACTTGCTAATGCAGCTGAGTACACCTTGGCTTCGTGCTGTCTGGCGTCGTTCTACTTAGTCCGTTATGCCTATTTCTGGGTTCGGCTCCGCCCACAAGCATTCGTATTATTTCGAATAACTAGAACCAATGCGAAACACCACAACTGGCATCGCGGTCATCTCAGCAGTTTGACTATTCATAGTTTGGACACCTTCAACGTTTAAAACAATACGTATGAGACTGAAGACCAGATAGTCGATTCGTGAAGAGAGAGGAGGGCTACACATTTCTTCACAGTATTCGATATCTCTAGCGTCTGTCTTACGATTCCTCGAGTGATTTACTGCCAAAGTATTTGGGAACCATGGATTTCGAAGCGTCTGAAAAGGTAAAATTTCATTCGCTGATGCGGGATGTTGGTCAGCCAATAATTACCACTATCGTGACACATGATATGGTTCTCAACGGACTTGACCGCACCAACACCAATCAACACGGCGGCCGTTCGTCACAAGCCTTGGAAAATAACAGCACTGCTGATCGGTTACTGTGATGGACGCATTTTCAGTCGCGAGGCCGAGTCAAAGCAAAGTAACAGAAACAACCTAGGATGCTCGATTGCTAAACCCATTTCAATATAGTAATTTATAAACTTCTGAAAAGACGAATTATAATGCAACTTCCCAGACTACTGATTCACATCAAGTGTCAAGAACACTCTTTGGTTTCATACCAGACACAATAGATTCCGTCAACTACAGGACCAACGCTAGGCAATTTGTGCACGCATTACCAGACGTGTTTTCATTCAATTTCCAATCTCGTAACTTGGTTCACATCACGCTCAAATAGCCTATGCTTGGTCATAGTAACCGAAATCATACCAACCAGGTACGACACTGCTGGTTGGTAAAACTGAAACTAACAATGGCGCTTTGCTGGTTAACGCTCTCAATTGTCATAACGTCACATCAAAACAGCACCCCTATTCACCTCCTCCCCTCACCAACCGGATCACATTAGAGTGCACAAAAGAGGCTAACCACGTGTATTAGTGAACGTGCCCGATTTGCTAACACTAATTCATTGCCAAAGTTGATCACGCTGCAGTATATTACTGTCCGCTGGCTACTTCCAAACATGTACCGAATGTGAACAATATAGTCTGAACAACGAAAAAAACCCAGCGTGGCCACCTTGGCATAGAGCTGTTCCAAACCAAAAAAGGTCAAACAAAGCCGGCTGAGGGGCAGAAACCGCAATTTGGTTTTGCCACTTATCGGCCATAACTATTGGGCTACTAAATAATGCATCAGTAGGCAAAGTTGAACACTAAATTCCTAAGATAGGCATAAAATTTTATTGAGCCACCAATCTCGGTTCAGTATGGAGATCGATAACCACCTTTCGTAAATATGGAATCTTTCCCGATAGAATTTATTTCAGTAATTTTAAATGAATATTTTTTTCTTGATGGTAGAAATGAACTCAACAAGTTAGCGAAATATTCGGCAACGATGACCTTTTTTGCTTTCATGAAATTCCGAAAAAGACCACAACGTTTGTCTCAACAACATACTCTTGACACAAATTTAGTTAATTTACAAACGAATGGTGATTTGACTTTTGCACTTAGCCATACCACTCAGTGTCTCTAACTATCCGATGGGCAAATCTCGCGGACCCCAATAAGGAAGCTCAACACGTCCGACTCGACCAAGACCACTGATCAAGGTTCTCGCACCTATTCTTCATGTCACGGAATGGACCGGACACCTTCACCTACCATCCAACAACAATCTATCGCGGAGAAGGAAAACATCGGAAACGTTTATCGGTGGACATGAGCAACACATCTCCCAAACTCCTTAACCTGTTAAGATATGGTACTTGCTCCAGTGACTGCACTCAGGTTACTAACACCTCGCGTCTAACCTCAGCATTGCGGACACGATGCGCCTACCATATTCGAGCAATACTATAAGGGTATCGATCCTCGAACATTAACAGCTTTCGCGTATCTTCCACCCATGAAAAAGATGGTCCTAACGAAGGCAGGTACACTTCGACCTTTGGTTACAGTCGGTGTTCAGCATGTGAAGACAGATCCTTCTGAATGGGCGGACGAGATCTACTGATCCAACGGCCACAAAGGAGACCTGTTCAACTGCCTGATCTGGCATTCCAGAGGAAGCGAACGAACCGTACAGCAGGCCACCGACTCCTCTGGAAACACCCTGCTTCCTTGCAGCCTGCACTTGGGTGTGCAAGGGCTAGAGGTGCAACCTTGAACAAAAAGGCCGAACAGTGCTGGGGACACCGCTTCGTACCCTTCTCCCGCGACTCTCTATGATTATTCACGGAACCTCAAACGCTCATCATGCTACGGCGTCCCCGGTAAGCGACGCGCCTCGTGTCTCGGCGGTTGAGGTCATGAAACAACAAGCTGGGGTTATTCGCAGCAGGTAAAGAACACATATAGCCTGTTGGAATGTAAGGACGTTTCTAGACGCCGGCAGTAAGTGCATCACAATACGGACTCTACATGACTATGACGTAGATATTGCTTGCCTCTCGAAAGTCCGCCTGCCCAACTCAGGTAGCCGACAAATACAGGTCCAGGGAATGGATATACCTTATTGGCTCCAACACAGTGGCCCGAAAGGCAACTCCGGTCTCTACGGTGTCGCGTTTGCTCTGAACGAAGCAGCTAATGATGCAATGATCTCTTGGGGACCAGTCTCATCCAGACTCGCCTTGGCATGTCTTAAAGGCTCCCGGCACGACTTGACGGTGATTTCGATCTATGCTCCAACCAATTCAGCTGATGGCGAAACCAAAGACGAATTCTACACTGACTTGCAGGAGGTAATCAACCGGGTTTCGAGGCGTGACGTACTTTTCATCGCAGGAGATTGGAACGCTCACACAGGTACGACCGATGAATCCACTCGCCATATTTTCGGGAAATTGGGTCGACTGATTGGTTTAGCCGACATCAACAGAATGGTTGTCTGCAGCACTCGATTTCAACACCCCAAGAAGCACCTACTCACATGGTGCTCCAATGACGGTCACACTGCGCACCAACTCGACCACATCCTGGTGAAAGTCGAATGAGCTTCATCTGTGGAGGATTGCCGAGCGTACCGAGGTGCAAAAACGGGCAATACAAACGGCATTGACCATGTCCTCCTACGCGCATGTTTCAAAGTTCATCTGTTTACACGTGCTAAAGTGTCTGCACCCTCCTGGATAAACGTTGCTGTCCTAGAAAATCCAGAGAAGCGGGAAGCGTTGTCACGAGTAATCATAACTCGACTAACCAACGCAACCAACGCACAAGCAGAGGAAGTTTCTGTGGAAGGGTATTGGACTCAAATGAAGACGACAATCAAGGAAGCTACTTGGATAGAACTCGGGAGAACAAAAAGGCGGACAAAAGGTTGGATCTCCGAGAACACGCTCCAGTTGTTAACCAAAGCACATGAAGCCCGACTGGCAGAGAGTGACGAACGCCGCAGACTGTAACGAGAGGCCACACACTCCACCAAGACTGATCGCGTAAGATACTGGATAAGAAAAGCTGAAAAAACGGGGACCGCGTTCGGAACTGGTGACTTTGGTGAACTAAACCGCCCTATTCGCAACGCCACTAATAGGTTTCGTAAACAAAATTCCCTTCTTCGTGACACGGCAGGAAACTTAATACCCGAACAGAGTAAGAAAATGGACTGGTGGGTGGAACACTTTGGTCAGCTGTCTAACCGGTCTACAGACCACTCGACGGAGCAACCAATATCAACCCCTCCAGTCCAGTACGAAAGCAACTGTGACCCACCCAACATCACGGAAATCACGGAAATGATAAACAAGCTGAAGGACAGAAAGGCTGCCGGGAAAGATGGCATCCCTCCAGAAGCGCATAAAGCATGTTTATTGTCACTGATTGACAGACTGTGTACACTTTTTGGCTCCATTTGGAGAGAGGAAGCATTTCCACCGGACTGGGGAATGTCCATTCTGCTGCCCATTCCGAAGAAAGGTGATAAATCAGCATGTGAAAACTACCGAGGGATCAGGCTGATCGATGCGACCGCAAAGACCTTTGGTGCATTGTTGCTAACCCGTTTCTCCGAGGCAAGAGACCAGCGCACTCGCCCGAATCAAAGGGGTTTCCGTCGTGGCAGAGGCTGTGTGGATCGAATCTTCACATTGCGCCGAATACTGGAGCACCGCTATAAGTTCCAGAAGCCGACGGTAGCTTATTTCATCGATTTCCGGGCCGCCTTTGGTTCGGTTAACCGCGAGCCTCTTTGGACCATAATCCAATGCGGTGGGATGCCCGATAAGCTTTTAGGGCTGTTGAGGAGGTACTACTCGACAACTGGTGCTAGGGTTCATTTGTACGGTGTAGAGTCCCGCGAGTTCGCATTCACTACCGGAGTAACACAGGGCTGTCCCCTCTCACCGATGCCGTTCAACTACGCCATTGATTGGACAATGCGACAGGCATTACATGACTACCCTGGCGCTCAGCTTAGCCAGGAAATATACATCTCGGATCTGGAGTTCGCGCATGATATTGTCGTGCTAGGAGACTCCCCCGCTACGCTACAACCAATCCTCGACCAAATCAATTCCTTCGCGAGGTCCATCGGACTTGAAGTAAACTCGACCAAAACAAAAGCTTTCACAACCCATCTAGACCCGACAATTCAACAACTGTTGATCAATGACCAACCGGTCGAATACGTCTCTTCATCCAGATACCTAGGCTCAACTCTGCTTTCGAACGACCAGGCAAAAAATCAAGTGGTATTACGGATCGACAGCACAAGGAGAGCCTTCCTTCTGGTAAGACGAACGCTGTGGACTCGCAGTGGAATCAGCTTAAGAACCAAAGTTCGTGTTTACTGTGCCGCCATCCGGCCCATATTCATCTATGGTTGCGAAACCTGGCCGTTACGAGCTGAGAATACCAGAAGGCTGGAGGTTTTCGAGTCACAGATAACCAAGCAAACACTCTGCCCCACTCCCTGCCCTGGTTGGCGTTGTCGCCTTGGTGGGCAGCTCAAAACATGGACCAGTACAACAGAGAAAGACGTAGAGCTTCCAGGCGTTCAATCGGTCTATGGAGCCCGGCGATGGAAAAAGAACTGGATCAGGATCTGTACGGAGCTGGCCTCCGACCGCCGCGCGTGGTGAGCAACGATCAGCGACATCCATGGAGCCGACTTATCCTCTCGCAGGAGATAGTCACGTAAAAGTAAGTAATGCGGCAAAGGCCAACTGAGCATTTTGTATAGGTGAAGGGAATTCATCTAGTAGCGGACCACTTGATAAGATGCAACTGCCCAAGTAATAAAGCATATCTATTTCAGCTAACACTTTTTTGCAACAACGAGTTTGGTGTAGGGCCAACCCAGTCTTATAACAGCATTCTACACACCAGAAGCGTAAAACGCATACCAAAAGCTGCTACACTGTTGCTTAGACCATTTAGAAAGACTCGCAAATTACGCGGATCTTCACTTAGTACCACGATGCCGTCCGCGTATTCACGCACAGTAAACTGAACAAATATCAATGCTGCTATTCCACAAAAGCATGTGTGTATGAGTTAGTTTCTTCATATTCTAAGGATCGAGTTTGAAAAAAAATGTTCACGTTGAAAGAAGCCGAGAATGTGAGGAGAAAAACAAATGAAAAAGAAAGAGTGACGGTAAAATATACTCACCGATCTTGCCAAGCAGATTGATCTCCAACAATCTGGTGCAAATAAGGGGCCAAATCGAGATCGGCCGGGAAAGTGATTGATGTGTTGATTTTGGTATCGTGATGACATCGCTGTGTGGTCGACGTGGTGATCGTCAAAATCAGTCAGTCGCGAGGAAAAAACGACGGGAAAAAACGATCGGGTGGCATATTGGGGTCAAGTTTATCTTGTCGTATTGACGGGAGAAATCCACAATCTCGACAAGTTATCGCGATTAGTGTGAGAGTCAACAAAAAACAAAAACAGCCGATGTGACATAAGCCTGATACTTGTCGCTGACAGTTGTTTTCTATTGTTCGATTCTGATTCCGATTGACAGATACGTGCCAAACAGAATGCGACTAAAATGAGCGATTGAATGAGCAGCAAAGTCGTTTCCCTTATAAGAGTTTACTCATTCCATACATATGCGTGAGAGTACAATAAGAACGAGCATACACACAATTTAAAAGGGTCAACTACAACATCAGAGGCACCCTTGGGCATAAAACCTGAAATGGAGAACTAAATAAAGTAAAGCGAGTGGTGGTCGAGTGAGTTAGAGCGTTTAATTACCAACTCGGAGGTCCGAGGTTCGAATCCCCGCCACCATCGACTACTTTAGTGGTAGACAGCACCTCACTGTCGTCCGGATCGTTACCACACCTGACCTATTGGGGCCTTATGTGGTTCTCCACTCCAAGTCTCAGGAAGTGGTTACTGATTATACGTGATAGTGCAGTGGGCCTTCGTGGCTATAGGATATATACCCCTTCCACTGCACTCATGCACAAGCATGTAATAAAAAAATAAAAACAAAAAAGATTTGATTACAACGTGAACGACAGTGGAACGCCGTTCGCCACTGAATAGCCAATCTTATTGGAATACAGGTGACAGTGCGCGATGAAAAGTAGTTATTTTTTTAAAAAAAAGGCATTTCAATTTCGCTTCGGTTGTTATCTTGACAAAATTCGGCAGAATTAAGTAAGAGTACCGTAACAAAAAGTTAGGGGGAATCGCAGCTGAATGCACCGAGCAGATAAGACGTGAACATAAGAGCCTCATTGATGATGATATTCAATTGAGTAAAGTGGTCTTCTTAACATGCCTTACATTCCCTAATCCATTGATCAAGGTCTCCGTCTACCCTCCGACCGCCATAGGCATCAGCAAACAACACATAGAAGTCTGATTGAAGACACATGCAACATGAACCTCCACCTGAGTAGCCTATTATATTTCAGCGTTGGATCAGGAGGATCGAATGGTACGAGTTTCCGGTTATCAACGCGAGTCAGGAGGATCAAAACTCATCATCGATCAAATCTGGTGATAGGTAGCATTCCATAATCGTCTGAACCGGTGATGACCAAATGATTTAGAGCACTTGATCAATATCTTAGAGGTCGGAGGTTTAAATCTCCGCTACCACCGGTCACTTTGGTGGTAGACAGTAATCCACCGTCGTCCGGTTCGTTAGCACTACTGACCCAATGGAATTGCATGTGGTTATCCATTTCAAGTTACAGAGTCTGGTGGTCGACTATCTGTAACAGTGCAGTGGGCCTTTGTGGTTATGAGGTATACTCCTTCTACTGTACTGATTCGCAGATATATCACAAAAAACAAGTCGGACCTACCAGGGCCGCGTGTTGCTCTCCATCCCAAATCTCAGGATCATGGTTGCCTGTTATTCTTGATTGAGCAGTAGGCCTTTGAGGCCTTGGGTCTACTCATTTCACTGCATTCGTGCGCAAACGTGGAGTAGCAAGTCACCTACTCTCGAGGTTGACCGGGCCGCTAGGCGTGTAGGTCAAACTCTCGTCCGCAATCGCCAACTCACTGACCATTCAAACTTATTCGGGGCAAAGCCCGCGAATTCGGTGAAGATTGTGCTCACAAACCTCTAAGCAGAAAACAGGATTTAATTCATCCACGCAGCACACACACTCCGGTGGAGTACAATGTATCGATCATCGAGAATATAACAGAAACCAAGGAGGTTGGTCGCAAAACATTCCAGGTCATGCACAATTTTTTCTTAAACAACAGGTTCCGATAGCGTAGCACCGTTCATCAAAACAGGTGATCAAACAAACATCGCACTTAATTTTTTACCATCTATGGCATCCTGTGGTGACAGACAGAAATCCATTGTCATCGCGCTCGTTATCACACCTGGCCTATTAGGACCTTATAATGTTCTCTACTCCGTGTTTCAGAGTCTGACCGCCAGTTATCCCTAATAAGGCAGTGCTATCACGACGAGACTACACCTTGACGTGGTTTGATGGCTTGCGTGTCTCCATGACCCAAAGAGCTATGCAGGACGGCTTCCTTAAGTCGGAGATTCAGTCATGCCTGACAGGTCGATGGGTAGAGGCCAGACGAAGTCCACTCTCAGAACCAGTTGATGGGCAACATCTGGTCCTTTCACTATGCCTCTGAGGAGGACACCCCAGCGAGCAAACACGGAGAAAAACAGTTTACCGGTCTAAAAACCCCCACCAGATGGACGTAGGAGTAGAGTACCTGGCGTTTCTCTCGACGGTGGCAAACGCCATCGCACCTCATTGGGCAGCTATCGCCTGCTTAAGCTGAGCAGCCCTCAGCCAAAAGGATGCTGCCCAGTCCACGTTTCGCATCCTCCATTGTGGGCATGCGGCTAAGGACTGAATCCGAAAAGAAAATGAATAAAAAACCATCAGCGAAGACAAGACAAAACACATGAAAGTGATCAGGTATCACGTGACAGACCAGAATAAGTTCCTTCACGGGTTCTTCGGTCACGTTCCCGTGCTGAGTTAACGCCCCACTGTCTTCTGGGTCAGACATTTGAACCAAAGGCTCCGGATAGGGTTCCCAAAGGGAAACCCCTTCTGCGGTCTGGGCAGCCGCGAAGTTAGATGTGCCCAGAAATCTCCAGCGGTTCCTCGGGAAACATTTTTTATCTCTCAGTTCTTCATCCTTTACGTCCAAGTTCTAAATGCGTGTGAGTAGCCACAGTGAGCCGTGGCTGTGAACTAGCAGCTCTCAGAAAGGGTTGCAAATTAGAGACAGGGGAAGAACGAGAATCCATTCGCCAACCTAGGCGTCTTCTTCAATCAGTTGCTTCCAACGTCCGCACACTGCCAAACAGGGCAACAGCCTGCCCTTGCTAGGACTCTTGAAACCTTTACCATAGATGTATGTTGTGTCTCCGAAACACGCATACAAGACCCAACTTCAGTGTTAATACTTCGCTCTCTTGATACAACCTCGAATCCTCGTCTCACTCTTCGCATGTCGGGTGATTCGGTGTCTAGTGCTCGTGGTCAGGCTGGCGTTGGCATCGCTCTGAGCGTGAAGGCTAAGCGTGCACTGCTCGACTGGATCCCAGTCAGCAGTCGTTTGTGTGCAGTTCGGTTGAATGGTTCCGTGCATGTCAACAGCACTAGACTGAAACGTCGATGCATGTTCGTCTTTTCTGGGTATGTCCCATCTGACTGTAGCTCTCCTGAGGCTGGAGACGAATTGTACCAGGATTTGTCTCAACTGCTTCGTAGCGTGGGCTCTACTGACATCATAGTTGTTGCTGGTGATTTCAATGCTCAAGTCAGAAGCCTAGACGAGACGGAGAGGTATATGGGATGTCGATATTGCGTTCCAGCCGATCGAACTGATAACGGTGATCGACTCATTCAACTATGTTCCGACCATGGACTATTCCTGGCAAGTAAGAATTTCTCACAAAAAATACAACACCGACTAACCTGGCGTCCTCCTGCGCCTTCACATCGTTGGACCCGGATCGACCACAATGCTATCGGTTACCGCTGGCGCGGTTCAATTCAAGAATGTCGATCATCCTGGCCCAAGTCGGTTGACACTGATCAGGCGTCTCTCTGCGTGCGTTTCAGCTTGCGCCTCGTCGGTGGCCAAAGCAAAGCCAAAGTGAACCGTCCCTCGCAGCTGCTACTGGATGATAACCAACGATCTGCTTTCCAAACAGAATTTTCCACCAGGTTATTGATGCAGTTAAATGCCCAGGATCCAGAACAGCGATGGACAGAGATCAATGGACTCTACGAGCGGCTGCTGATGCTACTCAAGGTCCAACAACTAGACACACGCAGGAACGATGGATATTTGCATCCTCAGTTGCACTGTTAGATGTGAGCAGATCGATTCCTCCGGATTTCGGATATGATGAGGCACGGGGATGCCTTAAACGACAACTGATTCGGAGTCTGATAAATGACCCTGAGCAGTGGTGAACTGTGAAGTGTAGGGAGATGGAAAATGTTGTGGCGATTGGCAAAAGCCGCAACCTATTCCGTCTGACTAGACAAACCGGTCCACGTGAACCAGGCGTTAGCGAATTGATCAAAGAAGCGAACAGCTCACTGATTCGAATTCAGGAGCGCCATCTAATTCGCTGAGTGGAGCATTTCCAGATCCAGTTTAATTTGCTTTTATCCTTGTCGGGTTCGGTTACTAGTGCAACGAGTACAGTTCTTGTTATACATACCAGTCCTATGTCAGAAGTGGAGGTTCTTCGTGGGATAAGCTACACTAAACGACATAAAGCTGCTGGATTGAATGGGTAGCCTTCGTCTGTTTTCTAAGATGGTGGCCTAGCACGTTCACTGGAGTTGACGAAACCTCTCGATTCGATATGAGAAAGGGAATTAATTCGAAAGAGTTGGTGTGAATTAGTGATCGTATCGATTTACATGAAGAGCGACAGGTCTTTCTTTGAAAACCACAGGGGAATAAGTTTGGTTAACATCGAATCCAAACTGCTCGCTTGTATTATCCTCCATCGCTCACCTAAAGCTCGCACGAGAACCAAGTTGGTTTTAGACCTGGTCGAGGTTGTACTGAACACATGTCCACTCTTCGACAAATTTTAGAAAATAGACACACCTTCCATAGTCCCACTATCCTCGTTCTTGTTCTTAAAGCAGCCTTCGACTCAATCGACCGCACAGTTTTCTGGCGCTGCCTCTCGTTGAAGGTTGCACCAGAGAAATTCAGTTGCATCGTAAAACCCCTTTACCAAGATAGCCGAAGCCGAGTTCGCACTTACGGTGATGTTCCACCCGAGTTCACCACAAAAAACGGTGTACATCAGAACTGCCCCCTTTCTCCTTTTCTCTTTACCTTCGTGATAGATATGGTTCCACAAACCGCATATTTTTCAAGTCATCGACCAAGATAATCAGGACCGCGCTGCCCATTACATCGAGCGGGGTGGGTAATGACAAGTGGTCTACTGTTCAGAGTTCCGTCTCTTTTATTCAACCTTCATCTTCTGTCTTCAAGCACCTCTCATTGCCCCCTCTGTCTAGCCATTATGCTCCCACTAATGACAACCCGTTATTCGTAACGGTTCATTGTCCAACAAATTCGTGAATAATGCTTCATACTGCAACTCACATTTTCCGAAGCCCGCTGAGTGTACAGATAACGGGTATGAGATTCTCCAGACAATCGGTTATTCCTGTCTAGTACAAATTTTCGACTCAGCTCGCGTCGCACAGCGACATGCCGCTCTAACTCTACAGGTACTTTGAGTCAGACTGATCATATCGCAGTAAGCTACCGGTGGCGCTGTTCTCTGCAGAACTGTAGGTCCTACTGGTCCACGTATGTAGAGTCGAACCATGCATTAGTTTTAATGCGATTATCTTCAGCCTCATGGTTATCCACGCAAACCGCAAACCCGGTTATCCGTGCAACGTTTGTCTGATTCAGATGTGAGCACCTGTTATGAACAAAAATCACCAAATGACCTATGATCTACGACGAACAGCAATGCAGATGAGCATTGGGCCCATATCGAACAGGCAATGCACTTGGCAGCAGGTTTTGCCTGTGGTCGTAGATCCGATGTCCATCAAAGACACTTGATTTGTCAAGAGTCGGTCGATTTCACTAAGCAAAAGCGTTAGCTGTCGAACTGTAAAGAAATAAATATGATACGAAGGCATCTACAAAGGCAAGTCACAAAATGCCTTAAGAATGATCGCGAAAATTGGTGGGTCAATGTAGCCGAAGAAATGGAAATGGCAGCTGCTTCAGGTGACATTCAAAGACTGTTCAAACTTATTCGCGATACCGGTGGACAGCGAAGTTGCGTCCATGAGACGATATGCGATGGAAGTGGAGAGCCCATTCATGGCAAAGAGGAAAGGCTGGACTGTGGGCCGAATACTTTGAGGAGCAGTTTAGCTGGGCGAGCGCTAATGTAGTTACTCTTGTATCAGCAAGTGCGATTCCTTGGGGAGTATCACTTGAGCCCCCATCGAAAGTGGAAGTAGAGTTGGGCATTCTATTACTAAAGCGTGGCAAGGCGGTGGGTCCCGACGAGCTTCCTCCAGTTCTCTCCAAAATTGGTGATGATGCGTTGATAAAATCACTTACGGCCTTGCTGTGTGACATTTGGAACGAGGAAGGAATTCCGTTATGTCGGAGCGTGTCCTTCATTGTGCTCATCTTCAAAAAGGGACTACACGATGACTGTAGCATCATTCTCGGATCAGCTTAATTCTGATGGTCACCAAAGTATAAGCCTGGATTTCGCTGCAGTCTTACACCGGCTCGCGAGAGGAATACCCGTGAACCGCAGACTGGATTTCGCTCAGGTCGAGGATGCATCCACCAAATTTTTACTCTTCGCCAACTAACTGAAAAGCGTCACACACCGTCGGCCGACAATAATGGTTTTCTTAGACTTGTAAGGCGCGTTCGATTCGGTTGATCGAACAGCTCTTTTCAGCGCTCTTCACCCAAAAGATATGCCACAGAAGTACGTGAGCCTATTGAGATCATTTTATTCTCATACTTCTGGCCGCGTAAGGGCTTACGGTGAACAATCCAGGTCGGTTCGAAACGACCAGTGGTGTTCGACAGGGATGTTCACTGTTTCCATTCCTGTTCAACTTCGTCATGGACGAAATAATGGAAGGTGCGCAGCAAAATCTTCAGGATGTGGGCATCGAACTAGGAAATAGTGGAAGGCTATGTGACTTAGATTACACGGACGATGTTTTCTGCTTGTTCGAATGCACGGAACATGTTCAACGTGCACTAGATAGACTCGGAAGAGCTGTAGCTCCATTCGGCATGCACTTTGCACCTTTAAAGTGTAAAGTGATGTTATAAGACTGGGCGTGAACGATTCCGACCTTGATGCTCGATGGAGAGGTGCTGGCAATTGTCGACCGCTTCAGATACCTTGGCAGCAGCGTGACGACGAATAGGAACACAGTAGTAGAGGTGAGTACGCGTATATCCAAGGCTCGAGCGGCGTACGCTAGACTGAAGCACTTGTGGCGTCGATCTGATATTTCACTGAAGTTGAAAGGTAGTGTGTACTGTGCCGCAGTGCGTTCAGTTTTGTTGTATGGTTGCGAGACTTGGGGTCTGCGTGCTGAAGGTATTCGTCGTCTTGAGGTTTTCGACCATTGATGTTTGCGTAGTATCGCTAAGATTGGGTAGAATAACCGAGTGAGCAATGCTGAGGTCAGAAATCGAGTATTGGGTACTAATTCAGAGAACGTTCTGTCACAGCATATCGAGCTTAGTAGACTTCATTGGTTGTGGCACCGTGTCTTATTCTCCGTTCCTCCTAGGGAATGGAAAGAACCACAGATGATGTGGCATCGAGGAATGAGAAGATGTACAGTGACATTAGGAAAAGTGGGTGCGTCACGTGTTCGTGGTTGGGGTCCAAAAGATCCGTCTACCAGTTGGCTGGAGACAGAAGGATATGGCAGCGAACCGTGAACAGTGGCGATCGTGTTTTCACTTTCTGTCGGATCAGAAAGATTGTTCAATGTGCGTTTGTACAGTTAGATTGTGTATTCCGTGTGTTGGCTACTAGGGTGCTTTTTATTTTTCCCACTCGTGTAGGTCCATCTTGTATATTCGTATTTTCTAATTGTACGTGGAACATGGTGAGAAAGGCAGTGGTCAGTGGGGCTTGCCCTACTGTTTAACGCTATACGATGATGATGATGTTGAAGTTGCAAGCTTTTCTAGACAGCTTGACGGATTGTGTGGCAATATTCGGAATGCTTTTTGTACTTCCAAAGTGCAAGCTGCTGTTACAGGACTGGGTTGGTCCAACGCCAAACCTTTTAGTGTCTGGGGAGACTATAAACGTGGCAGACAAGTTCTGTTAGCTGGGGAGCTGCATCTCACCCGGAGGTCGGATATCGGATGAATTGCCTCTGCTTATACAGGAGGCTCGTTTGGCATTTGTCAACTTGAGTCATCTATGGCCTCGACATGACATCCGTTTACCTATCAAGGGTCGAGTGTACACTGCACCATTCAGGTCCGTGCTTATGTATGGTTCGGAGACATGACCACTGAGGGTGGGGGACATACGAAGATTTTCTTCGTAGTTGCTCGAATCTGGTTTGAACACCTTGTGAGCGAGCTGAGGTTAGGTGAAAAGTCTTAGGTTCAAGGATCACATCATTGGATGAAACACTTAAGCTGACCAGGCTACGATGATTGGGACGTGTTATGCATGCCCTCAGACAGGATCCCACGGCATGCTGCTTTTTGAGGTGGGTACGGGTTGGAAGATTGGTAAAGATAGTCAGTCAATGACATTGGAGAAAGGTATGAAAAGCCTAACTGGTGGACTTGGCCATTGTAGGGCATGTTAGACTTCCTGGGTGGGGTCCAAGAGACCCTTCCACTTCATGGTTAGATACGTTGGGGGATATGGCTAGATGCCGCGATCAGTGGCGCTCTTGCATCCAAACTTTCTTCACCGACTTAATTCCATTGATGTAGTTCTCCTCTTACTCTTTTCATACTCTTTTCTCCTTCACTATTTCCTTTTGAGATTGCCGATAGGCGATAGCAATCAAAGCACCGCATCCAGTGCAGAGTAATGGTTGTGTGAACAGAATAATGCAGTAGGTCTTTGTGGATGTTGTATACCCCTTCCATGGTACTCACGCGCAAAACGTATGATAATAAAAAATCCTAGCATCCATTAGATAGTGATGCCGGTCTTCATCCTCAGCTAGACGGTAAAAAATTGAGATACCAAGTCGTGTACGCCGAGTCAGACATAAACAGTGACGTTGGCGCACAAAATTTATTGGGTGAATAGTTCGGGGCATCTCCCACACACGCGGGATACATAAGCGTTTTTTTTTCAAGAACGTTGACTTGCACTACCAAAACAGAATTTCACTGTTTGCCAGTTAACTTGATTTGGGATATACTTCTTGATTGGGACCTAACAAGCATGGAGAAACAGAGGACAAGCATTTGCATTGAATATAAAAGTTGTTTACCCCGCACAGAAAGTATCGTCTTAAGCACACCTTTGAGCGTCCTCGATGCCTCTCGACCACTGGTATTCGCGTTGTGTTTTTCTCAGTTGTGTGATTGCGAGACTACATAACTACGAAGTTACTGACTGGATCAATGCCATGCACCATGCATGAGCGTGGAATCACAGCTTGCCCATATGCGTGACGTGACCGGAGAATGATAATATGCGGGTTGTTGTTACAGGATCAATGAGCGCGTCGCAACAGTGGCAGAAGAAAAACGGTTTTTACCGTTAACTCAGCGGTTGGAGACAAGCAGGTTCTGATCCCAACTAAGGCTCAGGGTCTTGGAGGAAAATCTGATGAGCAACTTTCACAAGGAAAGCAGATGGAGTGAAGTGGTTGGTTAAAATGATGCTATTTGGCGAAAGCGGTACAGTTTAAATCAATCAAGTTACTGGGAAAACCATGCACTGTATATGGCGGTCTTAGATGGTGCTGAACTGGAAACCGAACGATGAGAGTATGAGAATTGTTAGAAGAGAAATAAAAAAGGACAGAATCAAGTAAACAAATCACCACTGAACGCAATGCACAGCCGTACCTATCAATGTTCTAACCATTCCGTAAAAGCATCCCTTTCGGGCAACGAAGGTTCTCCATAAATGATACCGATACTAACAAGCTGGTCCAAAACCAGCCCGAAAATTGCACGCTGGTTGGTGGAACTGGGACACGTAGAACGTAAGTTCGACTGTTTGTTCGTTCGCTTTTCCTCGGTGACTTGGGCTCTTTTACTGTTCTATTATTCCTTGTCCAGGCGTGAACACAGAGAGGGCGGAGTACATGGCAGTAGATAGCGACGCTGTCACACTAAAACGCCGGGAGCCGCCTTTTGCGAGTTATCAAGTTTGAAGTAATGGGATCAGGAGAATCACTTCGCCAGCTGTGTAACTCCCCAATACCATGATGCTCATGCGGAAGCGGGGAATAAAAAGCATACTGCGTTGTTTGAGAAAGTCCGCGACCTGACTACTGAGTACAACATTCACTGGGAGCTTTTGTCAGATACCATCGAAAAAGACACGCGTCAATAGAGATTGTATAGGAATACTCGAGCATCATGAGAATCAGCAGAATACCGAGAAACAAGACGCACTGGGCGAACGTTCCAAAATAGACACTTGGCGTATTACTCCAATCGAAGCACAAACCTCAAGCGCGGGAACCAAACCAATCTCACCTAGCACGTGATCATAAGGTCAACCAAACAGATGTGTTTACACTTGTTTCGAGCCACACACAAACACAGTTTGGGAATACCAGTGTTGCCATCGATTACCAGCATCAACATCGAAAAACTATCTTATGACCCACAAACCGCTAATCATTTCACTTGCGTTGCTTTTGGTACGAAGTATGATTTGTGCGGAACCATCCACACGATAACATGGAAGGACTTTCCTCTGGTTGTGGTGGAATTCTGCCTTGTTTGTTCAAGGCGGAAGAGCACTAATCTCGATATTTTCGCCAAAAATTACAATGAACAGCTGCAACAAAGAAGCAGAACGAAGGTATATACTAACCAAATGATAAGACAATGAGATTACGAACAAGCTATTTGTTATCCAAAACACAATTCACCTACTAGTATCATCAACCACCCATTGGATTTTACGTTTTATCTGATCAATTCAATGTCAAGGTTATTATACTCCATACTTCCATACCATGGAAAAACTACTGTCTATCGGACTATCAGTCATCATTGCATGCCGAAACCCTTGTATTAGTCCAATACATAAACTGATGGGAAGAACTCTAGAGAAAGGGACGAGTCGGGTAAGCCGCCCGTGGATGAATGAACGGTTTCGAGGAAGGGCCAAAATGGAACTCACCTTCAGATAGAAACATAATACATTCGGAAGATGCAAAAGACTGAACTGTTTGACAGCCGGACGTCCAATGTTGCACTGCGAACATAGAATCAATCCGTCAATGGATTCTGGACGAAAATAAGATGTGAGACAAGCCTGTAATGAGGTTGAACCACGTTGTATAACGTCCAAGGAAAGGTCGAGGAAGGGGTCCACGGTTGAAGAACTATGTCCGCAACCCTCGTAGGAGATGACCGACTCGAGATCACCGAAGAAAACCTGTGGACAGATGAGTTTCGCATATGTGATTCGTGGGTGATGAGCTGGATGTATGAAACGTATGCTGAATTTGACAATTTCGCTTGAATGGGAAAAATGCTTCTTATGTATGGTACCGAAACAGCACAAGTCAATGAGAAAATAATGGCGACCAACAAATCCCATTCTTGGTTTAGCTGACTATCCTTCGGACTCCACCTTTCACGCACAGACCTCAGGTCATCCGACCAACTATGCACTTGGAAGCACCAGACTCAAGTTCCGCTCTTATTAGAGCTCATCAACGGCGCATTTCCTCTGCCACACCCTGGGTTTGAACCCGGGCCCTTTCATCTCCAAGGCGTGTGTTACCACTGTGCCACCCTGCACCCGTCTGGGGTGATCTGAATCGCAACGGTGAGCTTGTTCAGATGTCAAGACCTCGCGGGGTGGCGTAGTCGTAACACACACGCCTTCGAGGTGAAAGGACCCGGGTTCAAACCCTGGGTGTGGCAGAGGATATGCACCACTGATGAGCTCCAACAAGAGCAAAACTCGAGTCCAGTACTTCCGAGTACAAGTTGGTCGGATGACCTGAGGTTTGTGCTGGAAAGGTGGGATCCAAGGGACAGTAAGTTAAACAAAGATTCATCAATCCCACACACTGCTTGCAAGTAACTGCGTGATACAAATCCCATTCTCTTGGTCAGCTTGCAGGTCGCAGACGAGAAAAGCGGTTTCATCGACAAACACTAACAGGAAGATGCGTTCGAAAGGAATAGTGAACGGACCGAACAAATAGAGAAGGTGAATTGTGGGCGGTATGAAACAGGTAACCGATTTGTAGTAAACAATCCACAATAATTAAAACCTACTGTTCGTACCCACATGCTCTCTCTCTCTCTCTCTCTCTCTATATATATATATATATATATATATATATATATATATATATATATATATATATATATATATATATATATATATATATATATATATATATATATATATATATATATATATATATATATATATATATAATCTGCCGGAGTCGTGATCGCGGCTCAAGAGTGAATGATCAGCCGTTCACATCTGTTACACCATCGATGTTTAAAACTTTCTACCCACGTTACAGTGGTAAGTCATTTCATTAACTTGGGTGGTTGAATGGTTGGCTGTAGAATAGAACATTAGTACAGCGCTATCAGTTGTATACAGTTGCCAAATGAGAAAACTAGAAATAAAAGTTCGCGGATGAATGATGAACCCACGGCAAAACTGGGAAAAGATGAGCTAAAAAATCCTCTTTGCGCGTACAATTAAAAAGCACCAGTGGACGCCGCTAATGTTTTCCAACTCTGATCTTGCCTTGTGCATGTGCCTTGACCACGGTCAAGAAATATACAATTATCATCATCATCATCAACTAAGAACTGCTAAAACGTGAGTGACGTTGATTCAAATCCCGACGCCAAGAACCATTCTCATTCGGATCGATCCAATATCTGTCAAATACGCCAAGTCGAACTGTGTCGTTAAACAAACAAAGTATGGAATGATTTTGTGGATTCCAATGAACATGTATGTAAAGGACAAACATGTCGGTCATTTCTAAGGCCAGATACCCACAAACACTTGCTCTGAACCAATCCAACTGACGCAGTCTAGCCATGAATAGTTGTAGCTCTCCTCACAGAATTTGAAGTATCGAGTTGGAAAAATAAGTACTAGTGACCTGATACTCTCAGAAAAGCTAGTGGTTCAATAAGGCTCCGCGGTAGGAGCAGCATAACTTACGACGAATCGTCGTACTTTGCCATCCCAACGATGAGTGCAGATTCAAATCGCCAAAACCGAACAGTGAAATGATAGAAGAGCGAGAAGACGGAAACTTAGGCTTGGTTGTTTAAAACAGATGCAAGGAAGAATGTTTATCACGGTCTACGAAACACGAACAAAATGAGAGCCACGGTCAACTAACCTGATGAACAATACAGTCGCAGGATTCGCCGTTGCTGTCACGTGAACTGGAAGCGGATGTCTGCGAACTGGCCGAATCCACTACTGCCGTGTGAGACTCAGATGATGCGCGAGGTGAACGCTTGGCATCCGACGGAACCGCTGTTCCATTTAATGCAGGAGTAGGAGCAGGTTGATGACCTGGAATCACGGGCAACCGCTTCAGGTCGTCCGAACCATTTGAGTCGTCCGAAAGTCGATCTGAGCCAATGTGACGACGCTTGATCGGAAAACAAGGCTCGCTGGCAGTTTCTTTGGTTGAAGGTGGATGTCGATGCGCATTACAGAAAAAAGCAAAGGAGGAGTTATATTGCGAAAAGTTAAGATAATCGACATGGTAATCTACTGATGACAACAACTGTGTCACAGGACGGAGGGACAAGGAAATAAGAACCGTGGCTACTGGCGCGTTATTATGATACTAAATTGCAGTTAACTCTGGTTGGAAATATTTTTTAGTGTACTGATTGAAATTGTTAAAATTGGCAATGAAAATGTATACCTCCAAGGAATGACAAGAAATACTCATTGGTAGCTCTAGTGAGAACACTCCTCCGCCTTCGAACCATCTCATTTTATTGTGCAAAAACAAGCAGTTTATATAGGATAGCAGGTGACCGCAGTAGAAACCATGGTACGATTCGTACTGGTCCGAAACTCTTCCTATAAAAGGGTCTACTGACTGGCTCTCTAAGTTACGTCCACCATTAGGTGATTTCGTTGCAGTCAGTCGGAACAACTCTTGGCCACTGATAGGCTGATTTTCGTTCCGTTCGATAAAAACAACGCTTAGTCTCTGATTGGTTGATTCCGCTCGATCCTGCGAGAGCGACTGTTAGCGGCTGATTGGATGACTTCGTTCCGTTTCACCACGAACTGATTGGGCCTCCGACCAGCTTCGCTGACCTCAGACTTCCCATCGATTTTGGGCAGGGAATGACGTACTGTCTATCGATGCGTCAGCCAATACCCTCACAATTATTTAGTTCACCATATGATTTTCCAGTCATATGAAGAGGAAAACAGAATTATTGATACTCATGCAGGAATGCAAAACGACTGGATTATATGAATTTTCTAAGGATGATGAGCTCTATGTAAAGATAAGTGAGTAGTAGGGAATTAGATTTTACATAACATGCTTTATCATGTAACGTGAACGTTCAGTTTACCAATGAAAACTATGGAAGCACTGAACAGCTGTTTCATTTTTGTTGGTGTTTAGGTCTTCGACTCCCAATCGTTCACTCCGGCTTCGAGTTCCAGCATGAGGGGGTCGATGGATGTGCGGTGCTGATGATTCGTAACTAAGGTAAAATTGCTGTACAGTTTCCATGTTTTTTGATAGTGAGCAGGGCGTTCACACTGCACGATAAATCATACTATGTAAAATAAATGTCGATCGTACATGCACCTTTGGTGTGCATTCAGTTTTTGGCAATCCGAAAACACCACATAGAAATGTAGTTACTTGCGTGCAAAAAAAACGATCACTTGAATGATGCCCTGATTTGCTCATCAGAAATATACTTATTTTATCATATCTTCTTCCATTCCTACAACAACTTTGACCTTCAATTTTTAAATATCTCATTCTAGGGCATCAATGTTTGATAACACACTCATTGTGAAGAATGTGCTCACACATCTCAGATGTGTTCATTTCATGTTTCATCTATTCGGTGTCTCTTTAATCACATTCTTTTACCACGGGTGCAGTGGAAAAAGTGCAGCCCATAACCAAAAAGGACCTATTTCAGCATGGAGGAAACCGGTTTTTATGCCACTGATCCACAGTTATTCAGGTGTGGAGACAATCGGGGCGAATGTTGAGCAGTGTCCACTGCCAAAGTTTACCAACGGTGGTAGGATTCAAGGTCCGTACTTCAAATTTGTACTACTCGACCAACATTGGCTGCATGAATTCAGGGGCATAGTCCGTCACAAGGGACAAGTAAACTTGACGGTGAAACCATCAGTGGGAAAAAAACTCCGTGTCCCATGAAAACCGAAAAAAACATTTAAAAAGCACCACAAAGATGCGTGCAGTGAAGCAACTAAAAATAGTTTGCTCCTATTCGAATTCCTCGCCTTGTTATGTCTTGTTGTGATCATGTCGGCACTTTGTCTAACTCCAGGCCTGGTGGGTGATATTAATCATAATGATACTAATCGATTACCGAGAGTTTTGGTTAGGCGAACATAACACGAATCCGTTTGAAGAGGACGTGTTACCCAATGTGCATTTGTACAGTTAGACTGTCTATTTCGTATGTTGACTGCTAGGGCATTCTTTCCGGGTTTTTTTTGTTGCTACACACAAAGCGATTCACGGTAGAATGGGTAAACCCCATAGTCAAAACACATTCTGTAAGGGGGATATAAGTAGGGAACATTAAAGTATGATTCAGTTTGTTGACTCTGGTTTTGAAAACCGAAACATCCTAAACGGTTGGACATACACAAAGAGTGTGTTCAAAAGCTTCGCTGTTCGGGGAATAAAAGAAGACGCAAATTACGAAGTTCGACATCTAGGGACAGAGACCTGATTCGGGTGACCGGCCGCCTGCATACGAGACGAACGACAGAAAGTCATGGGAAGGGGAATTGCTAAAGCGAATTCTGATGAATAAGAACCAAAATAACTAAGGTAGAAAACAAAGTGAAGCAACTTCCCGGCGATGAGCAAGTGGCCGCAAATTGGAGGTTATGGAGTAAACATTGATTAATCGGACAGTTTTTCTTTGAGCCCGATCAAGAAGAGAATATGCGGTAGACGAAGCCTCACCACACACATGACTGCAATATCCAAGAGCCGGGCGGATTTTAGCCTTGTACAGAAGGTGAGCTGGTGTCAAAAAGCGTCTGGCGCGAGACAGAAAAACCCACTCTGCGAACAGCGCCGGAAGCAAGCGTAGACACAAAGTGAGACCGACAAAAAGATGAATAAATAGATAAGCATAGTAAAGAAAGTGACCCCGTGGAGCGAAAGGGAGTTGAGTCAGAATTCAGATGGGGAGAATAAGGGAGATGTTTAGGTGAAACAGAAAATAGAGAAGTTCTTGAAGCATTGAAACAGACACTTGGTGGAACCCCAACCTAGATCAAAAGCAAAAGATGTACTGAGAACAGATCGATTGTGATCGACGTTGGTGGTGGCCTGGTGAGTTGTAAGGTAAGAAGGAGAGCAATGGAGGGTGGCATCATCGGCAAAAAAAACTGAAATGGGTTGCAGGTTGAAGACAGATCATTAGTAAACAGAAGAGGGTAGGTGCAAGTATGGGACCTTGAGGAACACCAGCATTCAGGGGGAACGGCTGAGACAGAGCCGCATCAACTTAGACCCCTGTAAGTCCACTCTCTGTTCACTTTATTTATTCATTCTTTCTATTTCTAAGTGCAATTTGATGAGAAAGGCAGTGGTCAGTGGGGTTCACCCTGTTGTGTACGGTGATGATGATTATTAGCATTCGTTAACTGGACCCCTGTTCAAATAATGCATACATTACTCCTCACATACAAATATACATCCACCCGCATACACACACACACACACACTTCCAGATATCACTAAATTCTCGGTCATACCAGTATCCAATAACGATACCTCGATGATTGGTGTTGCAAAGACGGCGGCTAAGTTAGGGAAACGAGACACCACACAGATAAGAAACCGAAATCACTGGATAAAAATGGACTCCATACGCGTGAGGGAAAACGCATACATTGAGAGAACAGGCATAAACTGCAGCTCACCACTGAATGGGGCATGTTCCCCAACCAGATGACCGTGGATTAGCGTGAGCAATGTGATGAGGAATTCGTGCGCGTCCCGCTGTTCATAGCCAGCTAAGTGGCTTGCATGAAGCCAGATCGCGTAGAGCAGATTGCTCGGGACAAATGGCGTCAATGCGGGACTGTAGATCTGTTGTGAACCGAAAGGTCACGAGAAAGAAGAAGGGCAAAAATCAGTGTGGAACGCGGGCACAGAGTATTACTTCTGAGTGATGCATTGTAATACCGTTATCATTACCAGCGAGCGACGGTAAACTCCTTTTTCCCGGAATCACGAGAAAACTAAATCTGGAAGGTTTTTGGAATAAACTGTCTATTATTTTCAGCAACCACTTGTAAAGGTGGGATTCAAACTACAACATTTATGAGACTCTTTGATTTGGGTACGTTATTTAAATTATCTGCCGTAACATCGAAAAAACTAAATGGAACAGTGAAGGTCAAGGCGCTTATCATACAAAACCCTGGTCTACCGGAACTGAAGTGGATCACGTGAGGTCACTCAAGGTGCGACGCCAATGAGAGATAGATCGTGCAACGTTTGTAAACTTCAAATTCATTTAATCATCAGGACCAGACTGCATCTTGACGCAGTGCGATCACCAGTACACCCACACAGTCCAAAGAGGTACACAGCATGGTTTCCTTAAATCGCAGATGTAGTCCTGTCTGACAGGTCAATGGATGGAGACCAGACGAATTCGTCTCACAAAACACAGTGATTGCAAATCATATGGTTCTGTGCGACCAGTTCATAGGCTCTTGGAGAGGACATTCCGACGAATACAGACGGAGTGGTCTGCAGGTCAACGGCCTTCACCGAATACACGTGCCTGGGGTTTCTATATTGGAATAAATGATCGCAATTAACCAGACAACTAACAGCCGCTTAAGCTGGGCAGCTCATAGCCCACAAGATGTTACCTCACCCACGTTTCGCTTGCTGCATCGGGTGCACGGGGGCTAAAAACGAAATCCGAAAAACAGCGAAGGCGGGAGGGACAAACAATCACGCCCCATGTGACTTGCCAGCAGAAGCACCTTCGTGGGTGATTCAGTTGCGTTCCCGTGTCGGGTTTATGCCCCACTGCTTTGTGGGTCAGACTGTTGGGTGAAAGGCTGCGGACAGGATTCCCAACTGAAAAAACCTTTCTCCGATATGTGCAACCGAGAAGTACGATGTGTCTCGACACCTTTAACCTGTGTAAAAAGCCTTACTGTATCCAATGATTACGACATTCGCCATTATTATTAGTGGATGAAGTGTATTGTCTGTACAAACTCTATGGCACTGTGGTAGCCTATCCTCAGGGGATAACAGAACAACGTAAAACTAAAACCAACACGGAAGTCAGTCTGTTCGATCTGGTTAGATCAAAAGAGTAACATGATAGCAGATGATTGCAGTCGAACGCAGACATAAAATGCTAACAATCTATGTAGAAGATACCTATTTTTGGTGCTTTTTCTCACATCTCTTCTCCAGGACAAATACTGATTATCATGCAGCTTGTTCTCTCCCGAGGCAGAAATGCTGGATAGACCCTGTTCCCCAAATCGATGAGTTAATAAATTAAAAATGTAATAGGGAGATAATTAACCAGATTGGAGGGGAGGGGAGACGAAAAAGACTTGTTGTACACATACTTCTTGCGTAACGCGAATCATTTCACAAGCCAAACAACTTCGCGACCGCGCCGGGTTGTCGCAACGATGCAAATCGGCGAGCAAGAAATCGCGCAACACGGGCGTGTGCGTCAGAGCCTGGATGACCACATTGAGAAAACAAGTGTTCCCCATATTGATCAAACCGCGGGTGGCTGACGCACAAACGGGGATATTGACAGAACGGAGTAAGAGTGGAAATGAGAATACAGAAAAAACCGAGCCTCATGAAAAACGATTGTACTCTAGCACAAAACCGAACAGTTCCAAGAACAACGAAGACACCATACACACTTGATATATATATATATATATATATATATATATATATATATATATATATATATATATATATATATATATATATATATATATATGGCTTGGAACCAAGCATGGTGCCAACGCAACAACAACCAATATAAAAAGTGAGGGTAGAGAAGTACAACACAGAATAGTTTGTAGAAAGGATATGATATACGATGATATTTTTTACTTTTCCACTGTACACCTTTTGATGTTCTTTTGTAATTATGATTATCTGAGTGACACACGGCATAGTTGAAATGCGGAAATTTTGTGGAGATATCACCGTTGTTATTTTGCATGATTTAATAAAAGTCTGAGCTTGAAGAGCAACCCGCCATCACAAGTTCGACCTAAGAACTGAGTTAAGTGAGCAGAACTAGAGTTGACCTGAATGACTATATAACCACGCTCATACAATGGAAGATACTAAATAAATCCGCAACCACAAAGGTTCCCGGTATTAACCGAGCGAAGTAGTGTCAGTCTCTAACCCATAAGCCCACCTACCGTAAGAAGTTTGAAACTCACCAGCGGTGATCAACTTCGGTGGTACACAGCAGTGCACAGCTGCACGACTTGTTACCACGCTTGATCAAGCAGATGCCTCGGTTGTTGATTATTTATCTTTACTACATGCTTGCACATGAGTGCAGTTGAAGGAGTATAAGCCATAGTCTTGAAGGCCCACTGCACCACTAAGAATTTCAGACCCTGAGACCTGGTGCGGAGAACCACACAAAGTCCCAATAGATATGCAGTGGTAACGAGCCGGGTGACCGCGGATTTCTGTCTACTATCAAAGTAACCGGCGACAGCGGGATTCGAACCACTGACCTCCAAGGTGATAGACAGACGCTCTAAACCACTCAACCAACACCGGTTGTTCTTCACTTCACGTTTCAAGATCATGATTGACGGTTCACTTTGCTAATGCAATTCATCGGGGATGCCCGTGCATTCATCTACAAAAAGCGTTAACAAGGGGAAAAACTGGCAATCCGAAATTAACCGGGGGCGGTGAAGGCAGGATTTCAACCCTGTATACCAGACTCGATGGTCCACGACTCACACCGCCTGACCATCATCGGTTAATTCGGTTACGAAATGATTGGGACAAGTTCACTACAACTGGATCACTGGCCAATCAAGGCATGAGTTTGATTCTCAAAATCACCCATCACGATTAAGCTAACCGGATGCAATATGCACCTTATGCTCATTGGGTCCGGTCAAATTAGTCAAATACAACGGGTGGTTCCAGTGTTCCCTTGAGACGAATCTATACAGAGAAGGGATACTAGCGATTCGGTTAGGATACTGCGATGGAGATTCAAGGTACATTTAAAATGCTGCACCAATTACGCTAGATGGCTATGCGTGTCTTCACATACTACGTTGACTGACTTGAACGGAGCACAACAGAAAGGATAGGATGATCAATCGGTTTTACATAACGGAGGCGCTAGATGCCCTTACAAATGCAATTAACTCGCTAGATTATACTTCCAGTGTGCGTGTCACGTGACAGAGCTGTGTTCTGAGTGGGTTTTATATACTTAAACCTGTATTGTACTTTAGCGGCTTCAATATGCAATGCGTTTTGGTTGAGTTCATCAAAAAGCGTAGCAACATAGTGAACCAGAAAATAATGGCACATATGAACTCATGCAAATTGGAGTTGAAGTTTGACAACCTCAATTTGCACAACCATGAAATATGCATTAAGTGCTCCTGTGTGTTACCTATCCGATCAAAACCTGATTGACTGATGTTGTGGAAGCAGTTGCGCATCAGATGGATGAAGAAAGAAAATGGACTCAGGGTCATCGCTTACGACACAATGTTATCTTCGCGTAAAAGTCCGACTACCTCCCACTGGAAGATAATTCGGCTCCAAGAAAACCGCGGATCATCGCTGGCCATACGCGGCGATTCGAAACCAGCTGGGCGCAGATCATTACCCAGATTTTCTTTCACTAGTGGGCACTATAGACCGGATATGGCTAAACCCTGATTTCAAAGCAACCACGAGTGGCGTATGAGGCGTACAGCACCATGCTCGTCGGCATCCGTGGCACCCAACATGTCTGGCTCCATCCGAAGAGCGTATGAATGGAGTAATTAGTCACCGGTCTCCAGTCGGTTACGGGTCCCACGCTTCGTCTCGCTACCATGCGGATTAAGCTTTGGATAGCTAAAGGTTCCGACTGTGGACCCCTAAGAAAAGCAACCGCTTTGACCTGGGAAACTTGGCAGTACTGCGCCCACAAGCAAAACAAATCATGGAATCTAACACAATGTGCCCCTTCTTCCCTCGTTGTACTGTTTTGTTTGGCGCACAGCCTGAAATAAGGCGAGTGTGAAATAAAATATAAATCATTATTGATACTATTATTATAACAATAATGACAGCCACGAGCCGGCTATAGGCCTAGTGTTCGATGTCCTTGTCGACAGCGAACACAGGTTTCAGGCTGACCAATACTCATTTCACTCGGTATTAATGGCACACTTTAAGCCACCAAGTCTACTAATCAGGTTGTTTATATTTTTCCCCGCGTTGAACAGACTCTCTCAACTCAAATTCCAAGAGCTATCCGCATCGTGAATACTACACACACAGGGACTCCCTCCGAGGCTTATCATCATCATCATAGACCGTTAAACAGCAGGGCAAGCCCCACTGACCACTGCCTTCTTCACCATGTTCCACGTACAATTAGAAAGTATGAACATACAAAATGGACAGGAAGTGGACCCACAGGGATAGGAAAAAGAAAAAACGCCCTAGTAACCAATACACGGAATACACAGTCTAACTGTACAAACACACATCGATCAGTCATTCTGGTTCGACAGAAAGTGACAACACGATCGCCACTGTTCACGGTTCGCTGCCATATCCTTCTGTCTCCAGCCAACTGGTAGACGGATCTTTTGGACCCCAAACACGAACAAGTGGAGCACCTACTTCTAATAAGTTCGCTGTGCATTTTCTCATCCCTAGATGCGACGCCATCTTTTGGCCTCCACGTGGTTTCTTCCATTTCCCAGAAGAAACGGAAAACGGGGCAAAGCACAGCCCACGTGAGCTCGCATTACGTAACATATGTCCCAACCAACGAAGTCTACTAAGCTCGATATGCTGTGACAGAACGTTCTCTGAATTAGTACCCAATACTCGATTTCTGACCTCAGCATTGCTCACTCGGTTATTCTATCCAATCTTAGGGATACTACGCAAACATCAATGGTCGAAAACCTCAAGACGACGAATACCTTCAGCACGCAGACCCCAAGTCTCGCAACCATACAACAAAACTAAACGCACTGCGGCACAGTACACACTACCTTTCAACTTCAGTGAAATATCAGATTAACGCCACAAGTGCTTCAGTTCAGCGTACGCCGCTCGAGCCTTGGGTATCCGCGTACTCACCTCTACTACTGTGCTCCCATCCGTCGTCACGCTGCTGCCAAGGTATCTGAAGCGATCGACAATTGCCAGCACCTCTCCATCGAGCATCAAGGTCGGAATCGTTCACGCCCAGTCTTATAACATCACTTTACACTTTGAAGGTGCAAAGTGCATGCCGAATGGAGCTACAGCTCTTCCGAGTCTATCTAGTGCACGTTGAACATGTTCCGTGCATTCGAACAAGCAGAAAACATCGTCCGTGTAATCTAAGTCACATAGCCTTCCACTATTTCCTAGTTCGATGCCCACATCCTGAAGATTTTGCTGCGCACCTTCCATTATTTCGTCCATGACGAAGTTGAACAGGAATGGAAACAGTGAACATCCCTGTCGAACACCACTGGTCGTTTCGAACCGACCTGGATTGTTCACCGTAAGCCCTTACGCGGCCAGAAGTATGAGAATAAAATGATCTCAGTAGGTTCACGTACTTCTGTGGCATATCTCTTGGGTGAAGAGCACTGAAAAGAGCTGTTCGATCCACTGAATCGAACGCGCCTTACAAGTCGAAGAAAACCATTATTGTCGGCCGACGGTGTGTGACGCTTTTCAGTTAGTTGGCGAAGAGAAAACATTTGGTGGATGCATCCTCGACCTGAGCGAAATCCAGTCTGCGGTTCATGGGTGTTCCTCTCGCGAGCCGGTGTAAGACTGCAGCGAAATCCAGGCTTATACTTTGGTGACCATCAGAATTAAGCTGATCCGAGAATGATGCTACAGTCATCGTGTAGTCCCTTTTTGAAGATGAGCACAATGAAGGACACGCTCCGACATAACGGAATTCCTTCCTCGTTCCAAATGTCACACAACAAGGTCGTAAGTGATTTTATCAACGCATCACCACCAATTTTGGAGAGAACTGGAGGAAGCTCGTCGGGACCCACCGCCTTGCCACGCTTTAGTAATAGAATGCCCAACTCTACTTCCACTTTCGATGGGGGCTCAAGTGATACTCCCCAAGGAATCGCACTTGCTGATACAAGAGTAACTACATTAGCGCGCGCCCAGCTAAACTGCTCCTCAAAGTATTCGGCCCACAGTCCAGCCTTTCCTCTTTGCCATGAATGGGCTCTCCACTTCCATCGCATATCGTCTCATGGACGCAACTTCGCTGTCTACCGGTATCGCGAATAAGTTTGAACAGTCTTTGAATGTCACTTGAAGCAGCTGCCATTTCCATTCCTTCGGCTACATTGACCCACCAATTTTCGCGATCATTCTTAAGGCATTTTGTGACTTGCCTTTGTAGATGTCTTCGTACCATATTTATTTCTTTACAGTTCGACAGCTAACGCTTTTGCTTAGTGAAATCGACCGACTCTTGACAAATCAAGTGTCTTTGATGGACATCGGATCTACGACCACAGGCAAAACCTGCTGCCACGTGCATTGCCTGTTCGATATGGGTCCAATGCTCATCTGCATTACTGTTCGTCGTAGATCATAGGTCATTTGGTGATTTTTGTTCATAACAGGTGCTCACTTCTGAATCAGACAAACGTTGCACGGATAACCGGGTTTGCGGTTTGCGTGGATAACCATGAGGCTGAAGATAATCGCATTAAAACTAATGCATGATTCGACTCTACGTACGTGGACCAGTAAGATCTACAGTTCTGCAGAGAACAGCGCCACCGGTAGCTTACTGCGATATGATCAGTCTGACTCAAAGTACCTGTAGAGTTAGAGCGGCATGTCGCTATGCGACGCGAGCTGTCACGGAAATTCGTAACAGAAAGGAATAACCGAATGTCTGCACAAAACTGGATAAGCCTATCTCCGTTATCTGTGCGTTGAGCAGGTAAAGCAAAACACCCACCTAAACAAGCTTCTGGTGCACTAAGTTTGCAACTTGTTAAAATCGCCAGCTAGCACCACGATGTCGGAGCCTTTGCTCCTGCGAACGAGAGTGGTGAAGCCATCACAGAAATAATCCTTTTGCATGTCCGAGCTACAGTCTGTTGTAGCGTGTGCTGAGATTACAAACAATCTGCGCCTAACACAACTATCTTTCCGAACACCAAGTGACTCCTTGAGTTCTACAGCACATAAACGACTATTAATCGGGATCCAGTCTAAAAGGACAGCTTCAGCCTTGTCAGTCAAGACTGTTCCTACACCACGTTGACTCGCAGCTCTAGCTGCCTCGTCTCCTGAAGGACTCAAGAAAGACCTCGATGAGATACCAGGAGCAATTAATTGAATAACGCTGCTCGAATTCTGGATATTTGTTCTACTTACGCAGCAGACATGAATTTTCAGAGGATCTACTGTGAGGGTCAGGCACGCCTGCTGGTCGGTCTGTATAAGTGTACGCACGTCAAAGGAGCCGAGATTCAGAGGCTGACGCGGCTTCAGAAATTGAGTTATCAAACAGAGGATCATTCCCGATACTATTTGACAATGAACCGTTACGAGTAACGGGGGTATTATCAGTGGGAGCATTATGGGTGGATAGATGGGGCTAAGAGAGGTAGTTGGGGATAGAAAACAAAGTTCGAATAAAAGAGAGGGACCTCTGAACAGTAGCTCATTTATCACTACCCACCCCATTCGATGCAATGGGTAGCGCGGTCCTGATTATCGAGCGCGACGACCGATGCAGTATAGAATACTTTCTATTCGTGCAGTTCATGGGAGATGTTGGACGGGTACTGCTAGGGTGTCCAGCCGCGAAGCGCGAGAACGGTTGGGGTTTTCACCCAAAGCCTTTAGTTCTAACGAGAACCTGTTTCAGCAAGGTAGCTGGGTTGTTGAGTGGAAGCCTATTTGCTTGGATCAATTATTCTTCCACTGATTTGCCGACTGAGTTGCCAGCTCAAATCGACCCCTAACCTGGAGGACCTGGAGAATGGATTTCGTCTGGCCTCCACTTATTGACCTGTCAGGTTTGATTGCATCTCCGGCTTAAGGAAGCCATCCTGTATAGCTCTTTGGATCATAGAGGAACGCAAGCCATCACACCACGTCAAGGTGCAGTCTCGTCGTGATGGCCTCCGGGGCTGTATGTAACACGTTCAGATGAACGTAGTTTTGTTGTTTGATTCAGTGTCCCGCTTTAGGTATATGGTAGTTCACACCTAACTACTCATTCTGATCATTCGGTGTTTCCGCCAGATCCCAGCAATGCTTCGAAGACAGCGGTGTCAAAATATCAAAAATCATTTCGTAGCGAGTAAATTTCTGGGCTGTATAGAAACGACCTAAATACTTCAGTGTATACTCAACCCTTGACGAGTAAACAGATGCCCTTCTGATGTCGCAGTTGTGTGACACTTGAAGAAAAACAAAGCATGATTTCTGTATGCGTAGTGTCGCTGTATGATCTGTGATCTTCGGGTGAAATGTAGCCAACTCGTTAACTACTTATCTGTATGGTTGGTTATTTTCACTGAACGTCGGTTTTCCCACAAACTGAAAATGAAAAACGAATCCCAAATACGGTGTAGTTACCAAGACAGTTTAGAATACTAATTATCGTAGTTACTGACTGACTGTTTTAGTTCCAGTCGGGGCGATGTTACTGGACTCTTTTCTGGATGACAACAAGGTGTCCACTTTGGGGTACGAAGGCAATGAGAATCAAACTGCTCAACTTACGTCGACCGCCAAGTGTGGCACATGGTGGTGCGATTGAGGTTATATGTGGGAATAACTTTAATTCTTCAAACGACGGGCGCCATGATTGGTTTGAAAGACCTTAAAATAGTAAAAATGAACCGAATTAGCTTAGCACCCGTAGATGAATAAATAACTCGGAATAGAAAGACGAACGTATCATAAAAACGAACTGAGTGTATAATAGGAAATCTTTAACGGTCGTATATCAGATGTTGATCTAACGGATATTCAGCATTCTACTTGTCGGAAACAATGAACAGTCGAGAGACTGAACTGCGAACACGCGTCTTTTGTGTAAGTAAGCTCGAGATGAACGAAACACGATTAGGAAGCAGGCGGAATCTGCTCTGGAGGTCAGCACACAGCGGTTGGACAGTTCTCTAGGGAAAATTAGCGGCGCGAAAAAACGAAAACTGGGGGATAAAATCGTGTGCACTACTTTTTTGTTCCGATAATCAATCAACCACGCCACCGAGTGACCAAGCTGAATACGTCGATGGCGTTTCGAGTCAGGTTGTTTCTGGCCCTCGAGATTTCGATATGCTTTCCTAAGATCGACCTAGATTCCAGACTTTACCGACAAAATTTGCTTTGGCTTTAGTTAAACATCGAAATGTACTGAATGCGTTTTCAATTTTTTATGACCACTAATCGTTTAAGACCTATCATCAGCTGTTACGTTTATTCGGTGTGTTGGAAATTCTCTTACGATCACCTGTTTTATTCACGTCCCGTCTCTTGTACGACCGTTTTTCTGTGATCCCTCTCTCTCTACCATAACACTGACACCTGTTAAATAACTCCGCCTTCCCTCTTTTGTCTGCCTATGCTATTACCCAGCACTTGATTAGACCGCTCCCTTACCGTGTGCACTGGTTTCGCCCGCCGGTTTGACTGTTATTATGATCCGAACATCTGTCAGAGGCACCTCGGTCCCCGCTCGTGTTGTATTTGTTTTTTTATTGTCTGAGTTCTCTTACTATTCTGCCTGTCATGCCAACTGGATTCACACCTGGGTGTGGTCACTGTGACCCGAACATTTGCCACTTCCTCCCTCCCCCCCTTTCTTCGTTTGCTCTGTAAATGTGTGCCAAGGGCCAGTCCCCTTTGATGTAGAGACCTCCTCACTGTGCTAGAGTTCCATGGTTTCATCGTTTACTAACATCACTTGCGTGCTTGATCCGTCTCTCATATCTGACTGATCCATTTCGACGGCATATCTTCCCGCCTTCCCATTGTTAGTGAGACTTGATTCGGAACTCTGTTCGTGTCCGTTTCCGTTGTCAATCGTGTCTCGTCGAGGCTTTCGTTAGTCTACTGTCGGTTACTGTTGCCAGACCACACATAATTGAGGTATGTAGCCGTACATTGTTTGAATTTGTTCCTGCAGTGCACGCAGGCTTAGGATAATTTGTCTTTTGGACTAAACGGGTTATCGGTTCCTTGCAAGTCACTCAACAACTGAACAGAATTTTGTAACATCACTACCGGATACTGATCGTTCATTCAATCAGAATGAATGCCTTGTGTGAGCAGACTGAGATGTTCTTTTTATTATGAGTCACATTCCGCCAACCCCTGCACCAATCTGCTCAGTAAGCAGTGCGAACTTCACGGTAAGACCGGGAGGACGGGATTTCTTACGAGGAATTCTCGCAAATTTTACTCATTTTTTATTCAACTACTTATTCTTGTGTCACTCCCTACATTTCCCACTAGTCAAAAATTAGCAGTGACGCTTTTCGGAAAGCGGCGAAGAGACTCGCCGATCGGTTTGTTCCTAAGCATAGCCAAAGAATAATAGGTAACGGGAAAGTATCAAAACTGAGCACTACGGAAAATAGCTGAGCACAATAAAAACTAACTACGATATAACAGATGATGCGAAAATTGGGCCTATTGATTATCACGCGTATCATGTGGATCTAATTACTTGTGCTTGCACTTTTTTTTACATGGCGTGAAACCCCATAAATCTCGTTCTGTTTGTTCTTATGAGATGCCAATGGGATGAGTTAGCGTCTTAGAGTCGAGGGGCAACTGGATATTGACCACATATAGGTTCTGCTTTACTGAAGCTCATGTGAAGGATTCTCGGTTCAGTTCAGCTGGCTGAACAGTGCTAATGTTGATTACACTCAGTGTATTTCACTTGTTTCATATTGAATTAGGTGATGAGTAACTGCCTCGGTTTACAGCGGACAATGCGCAAGTGAAAAATTCTATTTTACTCGTGACCACACTTTCTAACGCGATACAACAAATGACAAATGCAGGTAGGCCAGAATATCACCAGTGCCATGGTGAAAATAGAGGCAAAAAGATTGCTGGAAAACTACAGCGTGAATGACGAACGTAATCCGGTCTAATGACGACAGGTAATGAGTTACACATACCGAATTGAGCCAGGTACATTCGTTGAGCTGATTCAAGTAGGTGGTCTGTAACCGGGTGATAAACGAAATCTCGACATCCGGCACAATACAGTTCTCCGCGCTCCAGGCAAACGTCTATCATGAATAGATGGACAGTAGTATGAGGAATATCAAGTTGTTGGCAATAGTGAATGAGCATCAGAATTATCGTTAAATCTTATCTCAGTGATAAGCTGCGTGAAGAGATCAGAGTTAATCGGTTGGTTGTGTGAGCAACTAAACAATTCGCATTCCTTTCTTTAGTTGATTCTACGCACACGGTCTCCCACAAAATAGACATTCGTGTGTAAAGGAGAGGAATAGTACCTCCGAAATCCACAGAACCGAACAGTATATAAAGCAAACAAACAGCAAGAAACTAAATACACGCCGTGGCTTCGAAGAGAAATGTGTGCAACAGCAATGAAATACACTTAAATTAAGTCTCTACTGTCGTTCATCTGGAACCCGAATGCAGTTATTTTGATCGTTGGTTCTCGGCGAAGATCAGTGGTAAAAAGAATGCAAAATAGTACGGAAACGCATCAGATAGAAGGAAAACAAGGTACACAAGTGCACAACTGGCTAAGCATGGAACTAAAAATCATCCACCATCCGAGGAGCCAAATGCATCCAACACGGTCTAGTCTACCGGTTGAACGTGTCTCGTCACAGACTGGCCCCACATTTTCATTACTGACCCATTATCTTGTCAAAAAGGCTACACATGACTGCAGTGGATGGGACATATTCTGTGACTTCCAAGGCCTATTTCACTACCAAGATTAAACGGTAACCATGTCCCTGAGACTTGGATCGAAAAACCACGATAGGCCCTAATAGGTCAGACATGGTAACGAGCTGGGCGAGTGGACTGCGGTCTATCACCAGTCACCAGCAATGGATTTCGAAACTGTGAGCTCCGTGGTAAACGCTTGAAACCACTGGACCACTGGTTGTCGAAACACAACGCATACAGAGGAAGCTTACTTGGGGGAACGCGCAACACGGTTCGACTAACATAATCCGTCAGGGCCCCCAAATGCATCAGGCTTTAAGATGACTACTCGTAATAAACGGCTCTCACAATGCTCCTAAATGACCGTGCATCTGCCACAGCCTCTGCTAAAGTAGTTCCACTCACTGCTATTTCGTGGCGGTGTTCTCACTAAAGTGAGAGGGCGAAAGCGAATGCCTGCGCTCTCCACCGGATTGACTGATTGACAGTCAGTCTAGCAAAGATGGCCAAACTTTGATTCCAAATCAACCTCAGGTGGCACATGAGGCATACGACACTGTGCTCATCAGAATCTGTGGCGGATGGATGTACTGGGTACACAGGATGTCTACCATCATCTGAAGGGCGAATGAAATGAACAATCGCCGGTTTCCAGGAGAGGCGAAAGAACCAAATATTGGCCAACGATTATCCGGAAAACTTTATCAGACAACATCAGAAGCCGAGACTTATGCACGAGAAAACAGTGAACGTAGAGAAGAAGCAAGTTTTTATCACTTTGCCTTTTAAAGGAGATCATTTATTTAGTCAAATAAATTGTAATCTTAAGTCAGCTCTAAGGCACACATACACAGCGGCGCAGTTGCGTTTGCTGCAGACGACCAAAAGGTTATTTTCAAAATCACTCAAACAGTCTTGCTGATCCCAATGTCTCACATATTGTCTATCAGTTCACTTGCAGTTGCGGAGACGTATACATTGGCAGGACGGATCGTTGCTTGACTCAACGAGTGTCAGAACACATACCCAAATGGCGGTCAAACTTGATGACGCAACCTGCTGGAGCAATATACAATGACGCGAAACCGCCAGCCTCTTCGACTGCAAGACACTTGATTGCATCAGGTCACAAAGTTGACCTGACCCAGTGTTTCAAAGCATTGTTGCGCAATCCAACACCTAAACTATTAGCGTTCAGTGAAGCTATTCTAATCATGATGCATCGGCCAGCACTCTGTGCACAAAAACGATTGACCCAAAAATGTTTGTTTATCTTGGCGTTAACACGACAGACTTCACTCTCCCCAACGTACGCACTGTAAGAACTTTCGATCGTGTCTACTTTACTGTTGCATTTACCCCCCTACTGTACCATGTATATATACTGACACGTCTTACGTCCGCGGTTGACAAGAGTAAACGAAATGCTTGCATCTCGCGACTTATTTCTTCTCTCTGTTCTAATGAATTGGATAAAGGGGACTCAATGTTTCAAATATTGGCCACCGGCTCATATCGACCAACTCCGCTGCCTTGCAGGATGCTCAAAGGCTAGAGATGCATCTCCGAAGTAATGCCTACTCTGGACTGGGCGACCGAGTAGTACAATAGCCCGCACCGCAAACAGCTATGGAAGATTTGACTACTATGATTGACTGCTCTTCCATGCGCACAAACGAACACTCCCCTACACCGTACACAACTTGTTCTCCTAAATGCATTCCCTTCTTTTCCATTTTCACACCCCACGGGTTTTTCGGTCGACCGAGCCCGCTGTAGTATCCCTGATGGAAAATCCGCCTATGTTCTCTCTTGTCCTTCTTCGATTAGTTTCCGAGCTTCACCGAATTCGTTACCACACGCTGATGCCCTGCCCATTCAAACTAGCCACGTTCAACGTGCAAACTCTGATGCCTATGGGACAACAGGCGGGTTTGAATGCCTCGCCATCGATGTTTGTTGCATTCCAGAGACCCGCCTTCCATAATTCGATTGATACCACCATCTAATCTTTGCGTGAAGTATCACTTACGCCTTTCTGGAGGCGCCGAGGCTGCGGCTTCTTATCATGCTGGCGTTGGCATTGATCTCAAAGAGCTGAAGCGGCGCTCCTAGAAGGGATCCCAGTCAGCAGGCGTATTTGCGCAGTGAGACTCAAGGGTTCGTGCAAAGTGAGAAGTCGCCGTTCCGACAAACGCAATCCGCTTGTCGTTTGGGCCTGCAGGTGACAAACGCTTTTCGCACCATTTACAAAGTCCGAGGAAACCAATCAAGACTTGTCAACGTCACATCTTAGCCACAGCCGAAGCCGTGAGTATTCGTCTCTACAATCCTCCCCTGTGCGCTCAGAAACAATTTGTGCAAGCACTTAAGCTTCCGTGGCCCACGTCATGGTCCTGAACACATGTGCAACCACTTGAACATTCCACACTGTGATCACTTTCACATGCACACACATACTTGCAGAGACGGATTTGGATTATCATCCTCCGTTCTTATTTTGTGAGTCATATACATTGTTATGTATTGGTATGAGTACGAATAACTGAAAAAGAGCTTGTTCGCCACGTTGTTTATTCTCAATGTGTTCTGTGGGCCAATTAAACTGTTTTTCGAAATGTGCCGCCCAACGAACTAGACGACGCTCGTGAGTGTGAATCCGCGAGCCGTTCACCTCTTTCATCATTTTGCTAACGCCTGGCTCTCGAGGACGATCATTTCTGATCAGGCGGTAAAGGTTGCGGCTGTTGCCAATCGCCGCAGCATTTTCCACCTCCCTGCACTTCGCAATCCACCACTGCCCACGGTCGTTTCCTAGGCTACGAATCAGTTCACGTTTAGGGAATCTCCGTGTCCCATCATATCTAAATTCCGGAGAAATCCATCTGCGTACATCTAACAGTGCAACTGAGGATGCAGATATCCATCGTTTCCGTGTGTGTTCAGTTTTTGGACCTCGGGCAGCATTAGCAGCTTCAAATAGGGTCAGCTGGATTTCTGTGCATCGCTCCTCATGGTCCTGGACATTTGATTGCATTGGTAACCTGGTGGATAATTCTGCTTGAAAAGCAGACTGATAGTTATCGTGAAGCAGCAGCTGCAACGAACGGTTGGCTTTGGTGTTATTCCGGCCACCGACGAAACACAGGCTGAAACGCGCGAGGACAGAAGCGTGATCAGTGTATACATATGTGGAACAGAATGAAAGACAATCGTGAATTGAACGGCGCCAGAGGTAACCGATAGCAATATGGTCGATCTGGGTCCAACGGTGTGGAGATGCGGGAGGACACCAGGCTAGTCAGTGCAGCTTTTCATACGATAAATGCGTATTCGCTGGGAATAGGCCACGGTCAGAACATAGTTGAGTGAAACAGTTCCCATTATCGATTCGATTGGCTGGAATGCCATATCGACCCCTTATATTTCTCTTCGTCACGTCTAGGCCTCGAACTTGAGCACTGCAATCACCAGAAACAATCATGATGTTCGTAGAGCGCATATCGTGGAGCAGTCAAGAAAAATCTCGGGAGAATTCGTCTTTAGCCTCAGGATAGCTATAGTCGGTTGAATCGTACACAGAAACGACAGCTAGGCATCAATGCTTTAGTCTATTGCTGTTGACATGTATAAAACCATTCAACCGAACTGCACACAGACGATTGCTGATCGGGATCCAGTCGAGTGCACGTTTAGCTTTCATGCTCAGAGCGATACCAACGCCAGCCTTATCACGAGCACTAGACACCGGATCACCTGACAAGCGAACAGTGAAAAGAGAAGCCGATTTTGTACCTAGAGAGCGAAGTGTCAGCACCGAAATTCAGCCTCGTATGTGTGTTTTGGAGACACAGAACACATCTATGTTAAAGGTTTCGAGAGTTCTATCTAGGGCAACCTGTCGCTTCGTTTGATAAAGGGTGTGAACGTTGGAAGCAGAAAATTAAAGAGAATGCTTGGGCCGGAGAATCGATTTTCTTTTTTCTCCTGTCTCCAAGCTGTTACTCTTACCGAGAGTTAGAAATTTACGATCACGACTCATTGTGGCCTCTCGTATCCATTTAGAATTCGGATGCGAAGGATGAATAGCAGATAGACTGGAAATGTTTACCGAGGGACCGCTGGAGTTTTTCGAGTATATCATACTTCGCGAATGCCCACACCACAGAATAGGTTTTTCTCTGGGAAACCCAACCAGGGCCTTCGACCCAACAGTTTGACCCACAAGATAGTGGGGCGTCCAGCCAGCACGTGAACGTGACCGAAGCACCCGTGAGGAACTTCCTCTGCTCTGTCACGTGAGACCTGATTGTTGCCTGCATTCTATCTTCTCTTCGTTAATACTTTGTTATTTATTTGCTTTTCAGATTCAGTCCTTAGCGTCATGCACCCAGTGAGGCAAGCGGAACGTGCACCGCGAGGCATTCTTTGGGCTGGTAATTGTCCAGTTTAACCGGACGATAACTACCCGACGAAGTACGATGACTTTTCCCAGTCGAAAGAACCCAGACAGGCCATACTGCTATCGATTACCGCTGCCGCAGTTCCATTTGAGATCGTCGACCTGTAGACACTGATCACATAATCTTCAACGGTAGGGCAAGCTCCACTGATCACTGCCTTTCTCATCATGTTGCACGCACAATTAGAAAGTATGAACATACAAAATGGACAGGAAGTGGACCCACAGGGATAGGAAAAAGAAAAAACGCCCTAGTAACCAATACACGGAATACACAGTCTAACTGTACAAACACACATCGATCAGTCATTCTGATTCGACAGAAAGTGACAACACGATCGCCACTGTTCACGGTTCCCTGCCATATCCTTCTGTGTCTCCAGCCAACTGGTAGACGGATCTTTTGGACCCCAAACACGAACAAGTGGAGCACCTACTTCTCATAAGTTCGCTGTGCATTTTCTCATCCCTAGATGCGACGCCATCTTTTGGCCTCCACGTGGCTTCTTCCATTCCTGAGGAGGAACGGAGAATAGGACACGGTACGGTAGACGTGTGTTTGCCATACGTAACACGTGCCCTAACCAACGAAGTCTACTGAGCTCGATACTCTGTGATAGAGATCTCCCTGGAGTGTTACCCAATACCCGATACCTGACCTCAGCATTGCTCACTCGATCTATCCATCCGATCTTGAAGATACTAGGAAAACATCGGTGGTCAAAACCCTCAAGACGACGAATATCTTCAGCACGCAGACCCCAAGTCTCGCAACCATACAACAAAACTAAACGCACTGTGGCACAGTACACACTACCTTTCAACTTCAGTGAAATATCAGATTAACGCCACAAGTGCTTCAGTTCAGCGTACGCCGCTCGAGCCTTGGGTATCCGCGTACTCACCTCTACTACTGTGCTCCCATCCGTCGTCACGCTGCTGCCAAGGTATCTGAAGCGATCGACAATTGCCAGCACCTCTCCATCGAGCATCAAGGTCGGAATCGTTCACGCCCAGTCTTATAACATCACTTTACACTTTGAAGGTGCAAAGTGCATGCCGAATGGAGCTACAGCTCTTCCGAGTCTATCTAGTGCACGTTGAACATGTTCCGTGCATTCGAACAAGCAGAAAACATCGTCCGTGTAATCTAAGTCACATAGCCTTCCACTATTTCCTAGTTCGATGCCCACATCCTGAAGATTTTGCTGCGCACCTTCCATTATTTCGTCCATGACGAAGTTGAACAGGAATGGAAACAGTGAACATCCCTGTCGAACACCACTGGTCGTTTCGAACCGACCTGGATTGTTCACCGTAAGCCCTTACGCGGCCAGAAGTATGAGAATAAAATGATCTCAGTAGGTTCACGTACTTCTGTGGCATATCTCTTGGGTGAAGAGCACTGAAAAGAGCTGTTCGATCCACTGAATCGAACGCGCCTTACAAGTCGAAGAAAACCATTATTGTCGGCCGACGGTGTGTGACGCTTTTCAGTTAGTTGGCGAAGAGAAAACATTTGGTGGATGCATCCTCGACCTGAGCGAAATCCAGTCTGCGGTTCACGGGTGTTCCTCTCGCGAGCCGGTGTAAGACTGCAGCGAAATCCAGGCTTATACTTTGGTGACCATCAGAATTAAGCTGATCCGAGAATGATGCTACAGTCATCGTGTAGTCCCTTTTTGAAGATGAGCACAATGAAGGACACGCTCCGACATAACGGAATTCCTTCCTCGTTCCAAATGTCACACAACAAGGTCGTAAGTGATTTTATCAACGCATCACCACCAATTTTGGAGAGAACTGGAGGAAGCTCGTCGGGACCCACCGCCTTGCCACGCTTTAGTAATAGAATGCCCAACTCTACTTCCACTTTCGATGGGGGCTCAAGTGATACTCCCCAAGGAATCGCACTTGCTGATACAAGAGTAACTACATTAGCGCGCGCCCAGCTAAACTGCTCCTCAAAGTATTCGGCCCACAGTCCAGCCTTTCCTCTTTGCCATGAATGGGCTCTCCACTTCCATCGCATATCGTCTCATGGACGCAACTTCGCTGTCTACCGGTATCGCGAATAAGTTTGAACAGTCTTTGAATGTCACTTGAAGCAGCTGCCATTTCCATTCCTTCGGCTACATTGACCCACCAATTTTCGCGATCATTCTTAAGGCATTTTGTGACTTGCCTTTGTAGATGTCTTCGTACCATATTTATTTCTTTACAGTTCGACAGCTAACGCTTTTGCTTAGTGAAATCGACCGACTCTTGACAAATCAAGTGTCTTTGATGGACATCGGATCTACGACCACAGGCAAAACCTGCTGCCACGTGCATTGCCTGTTCGATATGGGTCCAATGCTCATCTGCATTACTGTTCGTCGTAGATCATAGGTCATTTGGTGATTTTTGTTCATAACAGGTGCTCACTTCTGAATCAGACAAACGTTGCACGGATAACCGGGTTTGCGGTTTGCGTGGATAACCATGAGGCTGAAGATAATCGCATTAAAACTAATGCATGATTCGACTCTACGTACGTGGACCAGTAAGATCTACAGTTCTGCAGAGAACAGCGCCACCGGTAGCTTACTGCGATATGATCAGTCTGACTCAAAGTACCTGTAGAGTTAGAGCGGCATGTCGCTATGCGACGCGAGCTGTCACGGAAATTCGTAACAGAAAGGAATAACCGAATGTCTGCACAAAACTGGATAAGCCTATCTCCGTTATCTGTGCGTTGAGCAGGTAAAGCAAAACACCCACCTAAACAAGCTTCTGGTGCACTAAGTTTGCAACTTGTTAAAATCGCCAGCTAGCACCACGATGTCGGAGCCTTTGCTCCTGCGAACGAGAGTGATGAAGCCATCACAGAAATAATCCTTTTGCATGTCCGAGCTACAGTCTGTTGTAGCGTGTGCTGAGATTACAAACAATCTGCGCCTAACACAACTATCTTTCCGAACACCAAGTGACTCCTTGAGTTCTACAGCACATAAACGACTATTAATCGGGATCCAGTCTAAAAGGACAGCTTCAGCCTTGTCAGTCAAGACTGTTCCTACACCACGTTGACTCGCAGCTCTAGCTGCCTCGTCTCCTGAAGGACTCAAGAAAGACCTCGATGAGATACTAGAAGCAATTAATTGAATAACGCTGCTCGAATTCTGGATATTTGTTCTACTTACGCAGCAGACATGAATCTTCAGAGGATCTACTGTGAGGGTCAGACACGTCTGCTGGTCGGTTTGTATGAGTGTACGCACGTCAAAGGAGCTGAGATTCAGAGGTCGACGCGGGTTCAGGAAAGTTGGGTAGAGCATTATTCATGAAACTGCTTGACAATGAACCGTTACGAGTAACGGGGGTGTTATCAGTGGGAGCATTATGGGTGGATAGATGGGGCAAAGACAGGCGACTGGAGACAGAAGATAAAGGTTGAATGAAAGCGAGAGAACACTGGTTGCGCTCTCGTCCGCGCGCGTTTCAGTCTACGTCTTGTCGGTGACTGAAACAACGAAAAAGCTAACCGCGGCTGATACTGGAATACAACCACCGATGTTTTCGAAAAATAATTATCCACCAGGTTACCAATGCAATCAAATGCTCAGCATCCAGATTAGCGGTGGAAAGAGTTTAGAGGCCCCAGCTGAGTCTGCTAACGCTGCCCGAGGTCCAAAAACCGAATACACACGGCGGGCGATGACACTGCTGCGAATACTTCCGGAGGTATTGCAATTGATGATTGCCAATTTCACCAGTGCGTAAAACTTGGTCGTTTTGATACTGAACATACAATATCGTTTGTTCCGCCAAACGGAGAATTCGAATTAATGCGTTATCGAACAACGAAAGTAACAGAAATCTGCTCTGTCTTATGTTTGTACTATTCTGCATTACAATCAGCAACTTTTTAAGGAAGGTGTTCCCCATAAGTCGAATAGCAACTAAAAAACAAAAAAGATCGTTCTATATGCTGCCCTAAGAATCGGTGATTTTCGGGCTGATCCTGGAGGTTGTTCGGCGTTATTGACCGGTGCATGTTGATTATTGCGGTAGCTCAACTGTCAACCCTTGAACGTCGGCAGGATTCAAACTCGCGAATACACGCAGATAATCTAGCTGTGGTGGGGACAATCCGCGTCTTTACTCAAAGCCTTACAAGCTTCGCGACGAGGCTGCACCTTGACGTGGTGTGATGGCTTGCGCGCCTCTATGACCCAAAGAGCTATACAGGATGGCTTCTTCAAGCCGGAGATGCAATCATGCCTGACAGGTCAATGGGTAGAGGTCAGACAAAGTCCAGTCTCCTGGTCCTCCAGGTGGGGGATTGATTTGAGCTGGCAACTCAATCGGCAAAATCCGTGGAAGAATAATTGATCCAAGCAAATGGGCTTCCACTAAGCCATCTTGTTGCCTTGCGGATAGGTTCTTGTTAGAACTGAAGGCTTTGGATGAGGACCCTAATCGTTCTCTTGCTTTATGGCTGGACACCCTAGCAGTACCCGTCCAACATCTCCCATGAACTGCACGAATACAAAGAATTTCATACTGCATCGGTCGTCGCGCAGGATAATCAGGACCACGCTGCCCATTGCATCGAGTGGGATGGGTAGTGATAAGTGGGCTACTGCTCAGAGTCCCCTCTCTTTTATTCAACCTTTGTCTTCTGTCCTCAACCACCTCTCTTAGCCCCATCTATCCACCCATAATGCTCCCACTGATAACACGGTTGATACTCGCAACGATTCACTGTCAAATAGTATCGGGAATAATCCTCCGTCTGATGACTCACATTTTCTCAAGCCTCGTCAGCCTCTTAATCTCGGCTCCTTCAACATGCGTACACTCATGCAGGCCGGTCAGCAGGCGTGCCTAGCCCTCACATTAGATCCTCTGAAGATTGATGTCTGCTGCTTAAGTGGAACGCGTATCCAGGATTCGAGCAGTGTAATTCAACTAACTGCTCCTGGTATCTCATCGAGGTATTTACTGCGCACCCCAGGAGACGAAGCAGCTAGAGCTGTGGGTCAACGTGGTGTAGAAAATGTCTTGAATGACAAGGCTGAGGCTGCCCTTTTAGACTGGATCCCTGTTAACAGTCGTTTATGTGCTGTGAGACTCCAAGGGTCAGTTGGCGTTCGAAAGGATAATTGTGTTAAACGCAATTTGTTTGTGATCTCGGCGTACGCCCCAACGAACTGCAGCTCAGACTTGCAGAAAGATGAGTTCTACGATGAACTCGCCACCCTCATTCGCAGCAGTAAAGGTTCTGACATTGTAGTGCTAGCTGGTGACTTTATTGCACAAGTTGGCAAACTCAGTGTGTCAGAAGCCTGTTTAGGTGGGCGCTGTGCTTTACCTGCTAAGTGTACAGATAACGGGGATAGACTTCTCCAGTTTTGTGCAGACAATCGATTGTTCTTCTCTAGCACCAATTTCCGACACAGCTCACGTCGCTCAGCGACATGGCGCTCTAACTCTACAGGTACTTTGAGTCAGACTGATCATATCGCAGTAAGCGACCGGTGGCGCTGTTCTCTGCAGAACTGTAGATCTTACTGGTCCACGTACGTAGAGTCGAATCATGCATTAGTTTTAATGCGATTATCTCTCTAGCTCCATGGTTATCGTCGCAAACCGCAAACCCGATTAGCCGTGCAAAGTTTGTGTGATCTAGAAGTACGCACCCGTTATGAGCAGAAGTTAGAACATGAGCTAGGATCTACGACGAGCAGTAATGCAGATGAGCATTGGACCCATATCGAACAGGCAATACACGTGGCATCAGGTTTTTCCTGTGGTCGTAGATCCGATGTCCATCAAAGACACTTGATTTGTCAAGAATCGGTCGATTTCATTAAGCAAAAGCGTTAGCTGTCGAACTGTAAAGAAATAAATATGATACGATGACATCTACAAAGGCAAGTCACAAAATGCCTTAAGAATGATCGCAAAAATTGGTGGGTCAATGTAGCCGAAGGAATGGAAATGGCAGCTGCTTCAAGTGACATTCAAAGACTGTTCAAACTTATTCGCGATACCGGTAGACAGCGAAGTTGCGTCCATGAAACGATATGCGATGGAAGTGGAGAGCCCATTCATGGCAAAGAGGAAAGGCTGGACTGTGGGCCGAATACTTTGAGGAGCAGTTTAGCTGGGCGCGCGCTAATGTAGTTACTCTTGTATCAGCAAGTGCGATTCCTTGGGGAGTATCACTTGAGCCCCCATCGAAAGTGGAAGTAGAGTTGGGCATTCTATTACTAAAGCGTGGCAAGGCGGTGGGTCCCGACGAGCTTCCTCCAGTTCTCTCCAAAATTGGTGGTGATGCGTTGATAAAATCACTAACCGCCTTGCTCCATGACTTTTGGAACGAGGAGCGTATTCCGTTAATATAGAGCGGGTCAATGATTGTTCCCATCTTCAAGAAGGGTATACGCAATGGCTGCAGTAATCATCGTGGGATTAGCTTAATTCCGATAGTCACCAAAGTATTAGCCTGGATTTTACTGCATCCTCTAACACCGGCTCGCGAGAGGAATGTCCGCAAGCAGTAGGCTGGATTCCGCCCAGGTCGAGGATGCATCCACCAGATTTCTACTGTTCGCCGACTACTTGAAACGCGTCACACGCAACGCCGACCGACAATAATGGTTTTCTTAGACTTGTAAGGCGCCTTCGATTCAGTTGATCGAACATCGCTTTTCAGTGTTCTTCATCGAATAGGTATGCCACAGAAGTTCGTGAACCTACTGAGATCATTTTATTCTCATACTTCTGGCCGCGTAAGGGCTTACGGTGAACAATCCAGGTCGGTTCGAAACGACCAGTGGTGTTCGACAGGGATGTTCACTGTTTCCATTCCTGTTCAACTTCGTCATGGACGAAATAATGGAAGGTGCGCAGCAAAATCTTCAGGATGTGGGCATCGAACTAGGAAATAGTGGAAGGCTATGTGACTTAGATTACACGGACGATGTTTTCTGCTTGTTCGAATGCACGGAACATGTTCAACGTGCACTAGATAGACTCGGAAGAGCTGTAGCTCCATTCGGCATGCACTTTGCACCTTCAAAGTGTAAAGTGATGTTATAAGACTGGGCGTGAACGATTCCGACCTTGATGCTCGATGGAGAGGTGCTGGCAATTGTCGATCGCTTCAGATACCTTGGCAGCAGCGTGACGACGGATGGGAGCACAGTAGTAGAGGTGAGTACGCGGATACCCAAGGCTCGAGCGGCGTACGCTGAACTGAAGCACTTGTGGCGTTAATCTGATATTTCACTGAAGTTGAAAGGTAGTGTGTACTGTGCCACAGTGCGTTTAGTTTTGTTGTATGGTTGCGAGACTTGGGGTCTGCGTGCTGAAGATATTCGTCGTCTTGAGGGTTTTGACCACCGATGTTTTCCTAGTATCTTCAAGATCGGATGGATAGATCGAGTGAGCAATGCTGAGGTCAGGTATCGGGTATTGGGTAACACTCCAGGGAGATCTCTATCACAGAGTATCGAGCTCAGTAGACTTCGTTGGTTAGGGCACGTGTTACGTATGGCAAACACACGTCTACCGTACCGTGTCCTATTCTCCGTTCCTCCTCAGGAATGGAAGAAGCCACGTGGAGGCCAAAAGATGGCGTCGCATCTAGGGATGAGAAAATGCACAGCGAACTTATGAGAAGTAGGTGCTCCACTTGTTCGTGTTTGGGGTCCAAAAGATCCGTCTACCAGTTGGCTGGAGACACAGAAGGATATGGCAGGGAACCGTGAACAGTGGCGATCGTGTTGTCACTTTCTGTCGAATCAGAATGACTGATCGATGTGTGTTTGTACAGTTAGACTGTGTATTCCGTGTATTGGTTACTAGGGCGTTTTTTCTTTTTCCTATCCCTGTGGGTCCACTTCCTGTCCATCTTGTATATTCATACTTTCTAATTCAACGTGCAACATGATGAGAAAGGCAGTGGTCAGTGGGGCTTGCCCTACCGTTTAACGCTGCACAATGATGATGATGATGATGATGATACACACGGAAACGATGGATATCTGCATCCTCAGTTGCACTGTTAGATGTGCGCAGATGGATTTCTCCGGATTTTAGATATGATGGGACACGGAGATTCTCTAAACGTGAACTGATTCGTAGCCTGGGAAACGACCGTGGGCAGTGGTGGATTGCGAAGTGCAGGGAGGTGGAAAAAGCTGCGGCGATTGGCAACAGCCGCAACCTTTACCGCCTGATCAGAAATGATCGTCCTCGAGAGCCAGGCGTTAGCAAAATGATGAAAGAGGTGAACGGCTCGCGGATTTAAACTCACGAGCGTCGTCTAGTTCGTTGGGCGGCACATTTCGAAAAACAGTTTAATTGGCCTCCGCACGCAACAGGCGTACTGAGTACCAAGGTAGTTAAAGGTCTGGTTGTAGACACCAATTCCCCGCCAGAAGCGGAGGTTCTCCGTGTGGTAAGTTACACTAAACGAAACAAAGCTTCCGGACCGGATACGTTGCCTACGTCCACTTTAAAAGAAAGTGGCTCAGCATAGTCACTCGATTTGACAAACATCCTCGGTTTGATATGAGAAATGGAAGAAGTTCCAAAGAGTTAGTGTGAGTCATTGATCGGACCGATTCATTAGAAAGCTGACAGGACCCCCTGTGGTTCCCACAGGGGGATTAGTTTGGCTAGCATCACATCTATCCCCGTTGCTGCTATCATGTTCCACGACTTATCTAATGCCTGTGAACAGTGCTCGTACAAGAATCAAGCTGGATTCATACCTGATCGAGGCTGTGTTGATCACATGCTCACTCTCAAAAAAAATTCTAGAACAAGGCCCACTATCTCCACTTTTCCTGATCTAAAACGAGCTTTGCTCCAGTGGATCGCACAGTTTGCTGGTGCTGCCTCTTGTAAAAGGGTATACCAGAGAAATTTATTTTCATCATAAGGTCCCCGTACATGAATAACTGAAGCCGAATTCAGGCTTACGGTAATTTTACCCTTTGGTTTTACGTCAGGGTTCCCTCTCCATTCATTTCACTTTGATTATGTCACGGATGTGATCCCAGAGACCAACCTGTTTCCGGTGGTTGTCGAGTGGATTACAGCGTTTGATTACCACCTCGGAGGCTCGAGGTTTGAATCTCTGCCACCCCCGGTTACATTAGTGGTAGACAGCGTTTCAGTGTCGTCCGGATTGTTACCTGACCTACTGGGGCCTTGTGTGGTTTACCACTCCAAGTCTCAGGGTCTGGTTGCCGATTATAACTGATAGTGCAGTGGGCCTTCGGGGCTATGGGGTATATACCCCTTCTACTGCATTCATGTACAAGCACGTTTTAAAAAAATATGAGAATAGTGGTATTGAAATTTTCCCGGGTGAAAAATGTCACACCTTAAATATGAGAACGATATGGTTCCTCTAAGTGAAAATCCAAGTAAGTTGCGGGCTTTTGTAGACGGTTTGGATAACTACGTAGCAATGTCCCATTTGCGTTTTGCATCTTCAGAGTATATTATATATATATATATATATATATATATATATATATATATATATATATGAGCACGGAGCGTTAATCAGAGTATGAACCGGAGTGCCACCTGGCTCACATGAAAATACCGGGTTTCGTACCGGAAGATCAAGAGGCTTTTATCACTAGAACTTCGTTTACAGGGGAGTCGTATATCGCATCTCCAAGTACAATGAGCTACTCTCGGTAATTCCGATCAATGACTCCTTAAATTAGGGATATTGTTATGAACTCCCTGGGAGCACAGCCCTCACGCTACACTCCGCGACGTCCTCGTTAAACGCGACAGCGTCCTAAGAGAAACGTATCTAGCACGTTCGCTCGGAAATCCAACTGAGGGGTATGACATCTTCATAGTTGTTCATTAGTTGGTAGGACGCCCATGGAGGACATGCTCTTGCGCAAATCACAGATGCTACAAAACCTAGAAACATCATTATTACAGCTCGAATCAGCTTCTCTAACTGCCTTAGTCACCGACACGCCTGTCAAATCCGTGGGAACTGTACTGCAACAATGTTTGGTCGATACTCGGCAATTTTCTCCAAAAAGCTCCAACCGGCCGAAATTAGATAGCACCTTACTTAGGCATTCGTCATTTTAGGTACATCCCAGAGAAGAATGAATTCACGGTCTACACCGACCATAAACCAAGTACCCATGCGTGGGGTGCCACCACGGAGAGATACTCTCCCAGGGAGTCTAGACACCTGGATTACAGCATTCATATCACGAGCGATGTGCCACATCTCAGATGTCGATAATCCTATCGCAGACACGCTATCCGCATCCACAACCTGAACTTCCAATACGGTCCAATAAATCTTCAGTACACTGCATCAGAGCAAACAAATGATCTCGAGGAAGATCAAAACCGTGGCACGTCGTCCCTGCGACTACAGCTTGTTCCTATTACCTCGGCCGAAGTTTGGATATGTGGCAAGTCCAAAAGCGATTCAAGAGCACCAGCTTTTAGGAGACAGGTTTTTAAAACCCTACATTGTTTGTTCCACCCGGGGATACGCTTTTCCACTGAGCTCATCGGCGACCCTATGTTTGGCACATAAACCGCGTCACTGCACAGGCCTCTACATGCACACAGTGCCAACAATGAAAAGTCCACAGGCACACGAAAAGTCCACTATCCAAATTCTCAGCTGTCAACTCGTGTTGCTTCCGTCAAAATGTAGCCAACACACGGGCCGCTTTACCAGATGACCTTTAGCTGTACTCAGCGAAACAGTCGCTCAAGCTTCCGTAGAACACAGGGCAGAGCATTTCGAGATACAGTTTAACTGACCCTTGTCCTCGTCAGGTTTGATCACTAGCGCAATGGGCACAGCTCGTGTTGTAGATACCGTCAGAAACGGAGGTTCTTCGCGAAGTAAACTATCTTAAACGGCATAAGGCTGCCGGACCGGATGGGGTTGCCTCCATCTATTGTCAAAGATGTTGGCCCAGCACTTTTACTGGAGTTGACGAAACCCCTCGGTTTGATATGAGAGAAGCAACAAGTTCCAAAGGGTTGGTGTGAATTGGCGACCGTACCGATTTATAAGAAAGGCAACAGATCCTCCTGTGAAAACCGCAGGGGAACAAGTCTGGTTAGCGTCGCATTCAAACTGCTCGCTGGTATTATTCTCTACCGCTTATCTAACGCCCACGAACAGTGCTTGCGCGAGAATCGAGCTGGGTTTAGACCTGGTCGAGGTGAGTCACTGAAACTAGTACTACTAGGTTGCCGCAACGCATTTAAGGCCGATCTGCAAACCACGTCAGCCGAACCCACACTAGGTTGTGTATTTTGCCTCCCTGGTGGCACTGTTTCTCCAAAGTTCACTGTCACTTTCGGCTACGCTGATTACGTCGCCAGCTTAACGCAGAAAATGTGTGTAACAAACCTTCCAGTAATATGCGAACAAAACACGACAGTATACGTGCACTCACATCTTCTAGACTGTACTCGGGTATTCTTTAAGAAAGAAGCACGCACTTTTTTACAACTTGCCTACTTCGACCTCTACATGGTCCTACGCCGGCTGCAGAAAACATTCGCCATCGACCATAACAGCAGAAAAGATACGGTTATCATAGACCGACTCAAACCGGCTTTTCTGACGGAACCCATTCTGTTCAATTCCACTTCACTGGACTTTTCGGGACTGGCACCCACGACACCCGTATTCCATACACCGACCACATCGGAGCCGGCGACCCAGTCGGCGGACCGTTCGGCAACTCTCAACCCAGATTCGCCTCCCCGGGTTTCCAATAGCGACCGAGTGGTCAGGAAACCCGTTCGCCTCGCGGATACAGTATTTTCCGTTCCACGATGTTCAACAGAAATTCTCATGCGTATGTACGTACAGTTTAAAAAAAAAAACCTTTTACTTTTTCTTTTATTTCACACAGGTTTCCTCTTCATGGAAGGCTGTTTCCGCACTAGTCAGGGAACGTTTTCAGTACGATGCAGCGTTTTTTGTTGACCCATCGTCGCCCGAAAAAGCGCTAAAATCTCACCGTTTTAAGAAGCTACCCCACAAAAAAATAAACGTTCTTCACCGACATAAACTCAATTTCTTACATCCGGAAAGTTTTAGTAGTCATCAGCCACCGCGCCTGCACCAGGTACCCATACTCACTACCCATAAATTACCAGAAGGACGATCGAGCAAGACACTCCTCACAGCCGAATCTGTACTAAGTCACTCACTGGGGCGAGCGAAGGATAAACTCCACTACCGGTATCGCCGAAAGCACCAAAAAAGTCTACCTCCGCGTTGTACCTTTGAAGTTTTTCGGGTTACGTAGCCAGCTACGGCGGCCCCTACTCCAGTATCTCGTTTCGAGTGCCAACCGCAGTACTCTGCCACATACACACATGTATTTAATTTTCCGCTTTTTTCTCTCTTCCTCAGCGGGTTATTTTACGCAACAGCTGTGACGAACATTTGTTAGGCGATCTTTGTTTAACAGCCGATTTCACTTTGTCTACTTCCCTCCATTGGAGAGGCTACACTGGCCTACCTTTTGGAATAATTAATAAAATGGTCGTGTTATTTGTTTATTCCACTCATTTATTTATATTTTTGATAACTGTACATATCCCTTTGTCACCCAGCAAATTATATTCCAAATGACCGGATACCCTAAACGGACAATACTGTTGAAGATCCGGGAATTCAGGAGCTCCGGCTCGAGCCTAAGAACTGCTTCAATGGTACCAGGAACTACAAACTTGCGTTTATAACCAGTGGTATCACGTTTGAGACCTATTATCTCGGCAGACCTGGTAATCGGAGCCTTTCTTCGGCGTCTTCTAAGAGAAAATCTTTGAAATGACCACAAAATCACGTCATCTATTCGACTGTACATTTTACGCACGCGCCAGCTGCAAGCGGTACTCCATACATACTTCCTCAGCGCAAGCCAATGTGGTCTTTGCACTTAGACCCTGCGGAAATACGTGCAGTTGGCATTCCATGGTCCTTTCTCGTCGATCTCCTTGATAAACGTTGGTCGTACAGACTGACGGAGTGTACCTTTCAATATAGTACTGTTTGGCACCAGTACTCATCTGGGGCAGTGGGGTTCAAAATTACGACTCCAGCTGCAAAAGCGACTTGCGCCGGTCGACCGCCGCTGATGAGCACACCACAAGTTTCTCATTCCATGCTCACACATGAGAGCGGTCGGTCTTAAAGGCCTACTGCACTTTTAAGGATAACCAACAACCATGACCTCGAGACTGGCAGGGAAGAACCAAATAAGGTCATAATATATTTCGTCCTTTTTATATTTTGGTTGCGGTAAAATTGTAGGACAGTCAGTTTTTTGTTGGATGCGGACAAGTTGAAACAACAGATGACGAGCAATGCTTTAGAGGTCCATGGGAGTGGAAATCAGTGATAAACCGTACATACCAGATTCAGGTCAAGTTTATGTCTATCATCTTTTATGCCTGACGCAATGAATGTAACTCATCACCCATGGACCCTGATCAAGAGTGCACATAATAAACTGTTAGTCTTTTTGTTTGCGTATAGGCGCAACGAAAGATGTATGCCCCATAACCACAATCGCCCACTGCAGTAAAAGGGGTAGCCGGCAGCCAGACCCTGCGACAGAGTGGATAGCAACATAAGGTCCCGACAGGTCAGATGTGGTAACGATTACAGTGAACTACTGCGTGCGACTGAAGTGACCGACAATGTCGAGAATTCGAACCTGACTTCTGTGATATAATCAAAAACCGTCAGCGGCAAATGGGAGGTATCAAAAGATGTACATCATTTGGTGCTCCTGACGAAAGCAGAAAGTGCTAGTCCTCAATTTGTGGGTACAAAATTGACGGTAATAAAAATATCAAAACAACGCCGACGATAAACTCACAGATGAAATGACTAGGGGCTTCATTCCGATGTGCTTGTACATGACGATTACCCCAGCAGCAAAAGTTGACGCAATGAGCGCATGCCAGCAGACATGTTGGGCGGGATTCTATGGAGTTATGCGTTGATGACAAATTCGACTGAACACAGTAAAGACAATGAACATTTGCCTGAAAGGAGAATGAAACAATGTTGAAATTATTTGAAAACGGGGTATTCATCAAGTCCGGAGAGTATATGCCATTGGTTCAGTTGAATGGAAACAAAACTACTTATTACAACAGTAACAAAACAGTATTGCGTACAAGTTAAGAGGGAAACTGTTTATGATAAGTGCGGTGAGACGGGAAATCACTACACCGGTTTTCTTAAAATAAGCTTGAACTTCTGAATCAAGGTAAGCTCGCCTCAAAATAAATGACGTTTAGAGGTACCAACAAGCCTTAGAAATTGCTTGGGGTTCGGTTTATTGTCAAATGATTGCCCAAGGGCAATCCCTTAGGAGCCTAACCCCATGCATTTGAACGCTTATGGGCTGTTGTTAATTGACCGAGATCCTGGCGCTTTAGCGGAAATTTCACTGCAGGAGTCCGCGAAGGTAGCACAAACAGTAATAACAGAAAGGACTATGGTTTCTATAAGGACTGTGAGTAGGTTTTATGGTTGAACGGAAAGTACTTAAATGAACTTTTTCACAAACAGCGGGACAAATGAAAATTCCGCAGAATTGGGTAAAATCTACCCAAACCGAACGATACTGACCTTTTTTGAAAGCCCTTTCTCGGTTCTCGGGAAAGTCACACGGTTTACAATGGTCTTGTAGGCTAACGCATTTGTCTTGTGCGCAAAAAAACTATCCGCGTGGTTGCAGGACATGGATGATGGGATACCACAAGATTTAATGGCGATTGACAAATTTAGCCTCAGCACAAAGCAGTAACTAGCATACGGCTTATTATCTTTTATCTTTCTGCATAATCAAGTCAAGGTATCAAACAAACAGACTCGTCCCAAGCCGCATGCGCAATCAGCTGTTCTTGGCCGGTCTGTATAAACAAGGAAATGGGGGGCAAGTCCGAAGTTCAACATATATAATTACCAACGATTTTACTTCCACTCTGAGGCTCCTCGGCCGGTAATTGCCAGCATCCGCCGTTGGTGCCAGCCGCGAATTTCAACATCATCGACACAGCTTATCTGAGTTGTAGGTACCTGTACATTTCCGAATTTTTCCATGATTTTCAACGTCCCTTGGTGCGACACTCCTTTGTCGTACCGACGCTTTAATGTAAAACACACACCTTCTGGTCGTCACCACCGCGCAATACAAAAGGCTGTAAATAAATCTTTAATTCTGGCACGTTCTCATCTTCTGGTTTGGAGTGTCTTGGAATCATATCGGTCGGAACTAACTGTGTGAAACAAAACATTTTAGAAGCTTCAACGGCGTCTCTTGGCACTTCGCTCAATACCATCCTGTTCTGCCCAACGGATGGCTGTCAGACCGAACTGAACTGAAGACATTGGCGGATATTGGCTCTTCGACGCTCATTTCCTGATCACAAGAACACTGAACAACTGTGAGTTTGAGTCACACCTATTGTTTCATTTTTACTCCTAATGTACATACCCTTTTGGCCTTTTTATCACCGCACGCTCCTCCGCCCATCTTAGCTCGCTAGTGTCGTCTTAGATATTGTTGACATTCATTTAGTGTACCATATAGACAGAGTAGTACGCTACAGAGTGTAGCGGTGGCCATCTTCGTTCGTACTTTTACCACGTTTATTGTTTAACTGAACGCTGACTGCCAAGCGCGGTGGCCATTTGACCGTTGCTCTTGCGCACGCTCTCACGCACGCTCCCAAATACACGCTAACCGCTATCTCTACAAATCGCCTTCTCGTCCCCACGGGTCGTGGAGAATACTGTTCTGGTTAACATATTCGTGCAGTGCCGCACATTGGAGTAATGCGCCGGTGGTCCACGCAGTGCAAGGGACCGAAGCACGCGTTTACTAAGGAAACCGCGAGGTGAGGTCTAATCAACCTTACAATTGGTGGGCCCTAATTGATCCCCAGGCCACGTGAGTTTCCTTGTTTTCTACCGTTCAAGGTCCCGTCTGCGTACGTTTTTGTGTGTTTTATTGTTTCACTATCTGTTGATTTTTTTTGGTCGGTTTACCAAATAATTTTTTTGTCCATGCATAGTTTTGGTGTCTAGTTCGTCGTGATTTTTTTCGCGGAGATTATAGTGCCCCATCGGTCGTTTATTTCTTTTCCCGTCTGTATTCGATAAAGTAATCGCTATGTCTGCCGAACAGAAACCCTGCTGGGACCCCACCGTTGGGGCGGCCACGCTGCACATACCGGCACTCGCGCCTGCTGATCCAGAACTCTGGTTCAAGCTGGTCGAGTTAGAATTCGAAAACTGCCGTACAACCAGTGACACAAGCCGTTTCAGGTGGGTAGCAGGCCGCCTCCCGCCGGAGGTCACAATGCAAGTAGGGGACGTAATAATCTCTTCCTGAAGCTATGAGGCTTTAAAGGAGGCCGTCATTGCCCGCACGACCCAACGCGGGACCAACGTATGCAACAACTTCAAAACTTTGAGCTTGGAAGTAGGAAACCCTCCGAACTACTGCGTGAGATGTAGCGCTTGAGAGGACCGACGATAGGCGAGGACCCGCTCTTAAGGGAACTTTGGCTGCAGCGTTTGCCGCACAACATTCCAATTTTACTAAGTGCCACGCGCAAGTGTTCGCTGGAGGAAACTGCAGCGATAGCTGATGACATTATGTCACGACACAACCCCGCTGTAGCTGGAGTAACCAGGTCCTCCTTCACAACGGTGCCTGCCTTGCCAAGATCTAACGACCTCGCGTCAGTTTTTTCTAGAATTGACTCGAGCCTGCTACGCCTAGCAGTAAGAAGTGGATCACAGAAGCGGCACCGCCCACGCTCACCTGGGCTTCATAGTCCGTCATTGCGACTATCTTTTGGCTCTTCAAAAGAAGGGTATTGTAAATACCACAGTCGTTTTGGTGAGGGAGCCAAACGATGCGAACCAGGGTTTACGTTTCCCGCTGCTCATCAGGGAAACTAAACCCCCGGCCTGTGGTGGCGACCCACGAAGCAGGGTATCAGACCAACAATCATCCTTTGAATGTAAGGGACATCATTTCAAATAACCTATTCCTTGTAGGTACCGGTGCCGAAGTGAGGTCCCGCCCCCGAGCGAAAGGCGACAATAGCACGCCGCAGGCCCAAACACTGCGCGCTGCCAATGGCACGGCCATCCCAACGTTTGGCCAGCGGTCGCTCACCTTAACCTTAGGTTTAGAGCGTAATTTTCGTTGGGTATTCATCATCGCCGACGTCCCGTACCCAATTCTAGGCATTGACTTCCTGCAACACCTTGACCTGTTAGTTGATGCACGGCGCCGCAGAGTGGTGGATCGTCAGACCACTCTCGCTGTTGCGGGTTATAATTCGCGAGTAAATCACGTCACGCATTTTTACGTTCAACCACCGGCACACCAACCATACGGCGAACCCGTCGCCGCCTACCCGGCCATGTTTCGGCAGGCAGGGCCTCTCCCAACAGTGACCACCAACGTCACTCATTATATCGATACTAAGGGACCCCCAGTGTTCAGTAGGCCGCGTCGGTTAGCACCAGACAAGCTTCTTGTTGCACAGGCTGAATTCGAACATATGCTAGGACTGGGTATAATACGCCCTTCTAGTAGCCCTTGGGCTTCCCCTCCTTATATGGTCCCTAAGTCTAGCGGCGACTGGCGACCCTGTGGTGATTTCAGGGCAATTAACAAAGTCACCGTCCCTGACCGACGCCCAATTCCCCATATACAGGATCTTACTTCGTCTTTATAAGGTTGCTCCGTCTTCAGCCGTATCGATTTAGTTCGTGAGCATAACAAGATCCCGGTAGCAGAGGCCGATATCCCTAAAACTGCCGTCACTACGCCTTTCGGGCTGTTCGAGTTTCTGCGAATGCCGTTCGGACTCAGCAATGCAGCCCAGACCTTCCAACGGTTCATGCACGAGGCAACTCGTGGTTTGGAAAATGTCTACGTATACCCGGTTGATATTTTTGTGGCTAGCTCTTCAGAACAAGGGCACGCCGCACACCTACGAGCACTTTTCGAACGCCTTAGCCAGCACGGAGTTACGACCAATATCGCGAAATGCGAATTGGGCCGGTCTGATATCACCTTCATAGGACATTCTATTTCATCCTCGGGTATCCGCCCTCTGTCAGATAAAGTTTCCGCTATTCGCGACTACCCTGAACTCTAATCTTGCAGCCAGCTGCCTCAGTTAGCCGGCCTGGTGAATTTCTACCGTCGATTTATTCCTCACTGTGCGGAAATGATGCAACCCCTCACCGACCTGTTGCGCGGAGGTAAGCGGAAGTTCGTGCTTCCCGACAAGGCACAAGTCGCATTTGCCTTGGTCAATGATGCTGTCGCCAAAACAGCACTCATTACCCACCACGACCCTTTGGCTCCTATTTCGGCAGTGACGGATGCCCCGGACACCGCCTTTGGAGCAGTACTGCAACAGTTCGTAGACGATTCTTGCCAACCTTGAGCATTCTTCTCCAAACGTTTATGTAACAGCCGGTCGTGAAAAATCCCCCTTTTTTCCCTCGCGATTCAATGTTTTCGCCCACATCACTCATCTGCCTACACTATTGACTTGTCTTTACGAACTGGTTGTTTTTCTGGACCAATTGTTGTTTGTTCGCGCCCAGAGCGCTACTTTGGCACATCCTTGTTCAAGACCTGCGTGACGCACGTGCTGTTTGCTCACACGCTGCTATTCGGTTTCTCGTTGTTGAGTCCTTGTGATCGTATTTTGAGGTTTGCATATTTTTTATGTCACTGTTCATGTAATAATCTAGTATCGTAGAATATCACGGATAATCGTCTTTTGATTTCGGGATCCGTTGCAAATTGGGCTACGCATTGCTCAAACGTTCGTTACAATACTCAATAGATCAATTTGGAACGAGGAAAAACACGCAAAATGCCAAGGAAAGGATCGAAAACTGTGGAATCCGGACAGGAAGTAACACGGCAAGTCTCTGGGGATGTTTTGGGTACATTCGATTCTTTAGTTAATGCTAGATCGCCTAGTCTTGTCAGTGCTGGTTCATGTGTTAATGAGAGCAATAGTGATCGTAAGGATGTTGATTTATATAGGCTAAGAATACTAGACCTAGAACAACAGCTACTATCGGCTAGACTGCAGGCTCAGGAAGCAGAAAAGAAGTGTGCACAGAAAGGGCGAGAGCATGAGACCAGCGACTACGACACTTCCGATAGATTAGGGTGCAATAAGGTAGGGAACCCCACGCCGGCCGCCGACTACAAACCACTATCGATCGATCTGCCTAGAGTGGAAATAACGGTTTTCGACGGGCGAGCTGAACAATACTGCAAGTTTGTCAATCAGTTCGAGACGTTCGTTGAAAATAAAGTAACCGACCCTGGGCAAAGGCTGCTCTACCTTACTCACTACTGCCGAGGCCGAGCAAGAGAAGCTATCGACGGGTGCACCATGCTCGACCCAGAACAAGGCTACGCAAGGGCAAGGAAGATTCTAAGGGACTTGTTTGGCCAACCTCTCAAAGTAGCCCGTAACCTAATAGAGGGCGTGCTGGTAGAGGCAAAGAGAACCAAGGGCGACGTCTACACCATGGCCGACCTGGTGATTAAGATGCAAAACTGCTCAATAGCCCTCGACCATTTAGGTTACATGGCTGACCTAGATGCCATGCACACTTTGGAAGGCATAGTCCGTCACCTCACTCCCGAACTACAGGGTCGGTGGGCGGAAGAAGCTGAACGGATAAGCCGAAGCGACAGGAAAGCTAACTTCGAAGACCTGACCGAATACTTGGACAGGCAAACCAAGACAGCTGACAGCAGGTTCGGCCGACTCATCCGGGACAGCAACCGGGCAAACAAGCCCAGTACTAGCCAAGCTCAAACCCCTGCACGGGAACATCCAAAATACCAACCTTGGACCAATACACATGCCATTTCACGCGATGCTACTGCGCAACCAAATTGCAGATCCTGTGGTACTAGCCATGGCCTACCAGAATGCCCCAAGTTCGGCAACGCCACAATAAACGAACGGTGGGGAATGGCGAGGATGGCAGGAGCATGTTTTATCTGTATCAACACCACGCACCGGGCAGCAGCCTGTAGGAAAAGTAATCGATGTGGTTACGAGGGCTGCACGGGCAGACACCATCGGCTGCTGCATCAGGCGAGAGTAACCATATCCGAGGCGAGTACCAATCCCAGCATGATTTGTTCAGCGTCACGATCTGCCGGTAAACCGGCACGTTTAGGCGTAGTGGCCGTAGGAGTAGTGACTCCGACTGCGATAGTCAAGGCGTTGGCTTTCGTTGATAGTGGATCCGACACTACTTTAGTGAAAGAGCGGTTTGCCGACAAACACCAGCTGGCTAAAGGTGCGACGTCGTTAGCAGTGAGCACGGTGGGCGAAACACAGGTAATGACTGCCGGTAGATTAAGGCTGCAACTCATCTCTCAAGACACTGACGAGGAAATTGAACCAACGGAGGCATTCACGTTGGCGGATCTCCCCATGCGAGCACCAAGGTCGGTGAACGCCATCTTGACTCGGTGGCCCTACCTGCAGGATGTAACCGTTGTAGACTGGGAGGATCTCCTCATCGGCTGCGATGTGCCAGAGGCGCATTGGGTGCTTGACCAGAGAGTGGGCGACCGCCAGGCACCTTATGCCGTACGCACGGCTCTGGGATGGATGTTATACGGTCCAGTAGGGGTACGTGGTTCCGTGAATTACTTATCCGCCGAAACGGACCGCATAGAGTATCATCTGCAGCGGCTGTATGAAAAGGAGTTTCATGACATTGGAGACGAAAGACCATCGTTGTCTTAAGAGGATCACTCCGCTCTACAAACGGTACGGCAAGGCACTAGAGGCCTCAAAAAACAGTTCGAGGTTCCCCTCCCATGGCGCACGTCGGTCGACCCGTGGACTGATAACAGAAATTATGTTCTCCAACGATTACTACGACTAAAAGAACGCTTCATTCGAGACCAGAATCTGTGGGAACGATACGCGGATTTGATGAAGCGAAACGGGGCCCTCGGTTACGTTGAAAAGGTGTCTGTTAACACCGACAGCAAAAGGGGTATCTGGTATATGCCCCACCATCCGGTTATCAACCCCAAGAAACCCAATAAACTGCGCGTGGTTTTCGACTGTGCGGCCAAGTTCCAGGGAAAGTCGGTAAACGATCGCCTACTACAGGGGCCTGAATGGACCACACCACTGATCGACGTTTTGTGCCGTTTCAGAGTGGGTAAAGTGGCTTTGTCTGCCGACATTAGGGAAATGCTCCATCAGGTGAAGATTCCGGTAGGAGAACGGGATGCTTTGCGTTTCCTGTGGTGGGAAGGGAGCGACCGGGGCAACTCAGTGGTGAACTACAGGATGACCTCCACCCCTTCGAAGCCATATCGTCACCATTTTGTGCCAACGACGCCCTCCGAGAATCAGCGAACAAACATGGCGATCTCGTACATCGGACGGTGGTAGAAAGCGTCAGCAGGAATTTCTACGTCGACTACTACCTTGGGTCATTCGATGACGTGGAATCAGCTCTAGAGCAGTTCAGGGGTCTGACGAGATTTCTGGAAGAGAGCGGCTTCCATCGAACTAAATGGATGTCGAACGCTTCAGAAGTGCTGGAGGTTATCCCGTATCACGAAAAGGCCTTACACAGCTGCAGGCTGCAGTGGCTGCAGCGGCTGTGCCGTAAGAAAGTTGATTGGGACTAGTCACTGGACCGAGGGGACCGGTTGGAATGGGAAGAATTTTTGAACACCTTGAAGAAATTAGGGGACATGAGAATCTCACGATGTTTGACTCCTGGCCATACGACACGGACTGGAGAACTACATGCTTTTCCGATGCATCCGAAGTCGGTTATGGAGCTGTGGTGTACGGACGATGGTGCGCAAGAGATGGACAATATACCACGAGAATCCTGTTCGCCAAAGCCCGCGTTGCTCCACTGAAGTCGGTCTCAATCCCACGCCTTGAACTCGGCGCAGCCGTGTTGGCAGTCATGGTGGTGCAAGCTGTGAAGAGATGTTTCGATCTCTACATTTGGTAGGTTAGCTTCTGGACGGATTCAACGATAGTACTTTACTACATTAACAACGTCCGGAGCCTGTTTAGTACCTTCGTTGCTAGCCGGCTCACGATTATCCACGACGAATCAGACACGAACCAATGGAATCACGTCAGGTCTGGCGATAATCCGGCCGACCTGTGCTCCCGGGGTGCAACCATCTTCAGGCAACTAGACACGTGGACGAGAGGGCCAAAATTCCTGCACTTGCCCAAACAGGACTGGCCCGTGTTCGAATTAAAACCCCCTACGGAAGTAGAACTAGAGATCAAAGGCGTAGTGATAGCGGCCAACGTCGTTGAAGCGACATCTATTCTATCGCGACTGGTCAGATTTTCTTCCTGGATGAAGACGCTTCGTTCGCTAGTTTGGTTAACCAGGTTCAGGAGAAATTTACTAGTCATGAAAGGGCTACGGCCCTCAGGCCGGATACGGGTCAGCCCGATAGGTCTCGGTGAGCTACAAGCGGCAGAGTACGATATTTTCAGAATGATACAACGCGAGGCTTTCGCCCGAGAACTCAAGAGGACGGAAGAAGTGGGACCGACCAACAAAAACACGCCATCTCCAAGAGGCGAGCTGAGGCGTTTAAACCCCAAACTCATCGATGGACTGCTGCGGGTGGATGGTAGGCTGACCAACGCCCACCTGAGCTTCGACACAAAGTATCCTATACTGCTACCTGCGAGACAACCTGTAGTAGAGCTGATGATTCAACACGTTCACGCCGTGGAGGGGCATGCCCGGGAAAGTCACGTGACGAGCGTCAGCCGAAAGCGCCTTTGGTTGTTGAGAGGACAAGAGACTGTAAAACGCGTAATCCGACGGTGTGTGCAATGCAGGAGACGCAATGCCACAGCAGGCAAACAACTCATGGCCCCACTACCAGAATGCAGGGTGAACACGGGCTGGTGGCCGTTCAGCGACATCGGGTTGGACTATTTCGGGCCCTTGTGGATCAAGTGCGGGAAAAGGTTGGAAAAGCGATATGGGTGTATCGTGACGTGCATGAAGTCACGTGCGGTACACGTAGAAGTCGCACATTCCATGACGACCGATACGTTTCTACGAGCCTTGCAAAGATTTATTAACCGAAGAGGCGTACCGGCCGATATATACTCAGATAATGGATCGAACTTTGTGGGCGCTCACCGGGAATTGCAGCGTTGGCACAAGAACATAAACAGGGACGAACTGCAGGATCGAACCGTGGCCTGCGGCATACGATGGCATTTCAACCCCCCACAGGCCAGCCACCGAGGCGGCGTATGGGAACGCATGATCCGGTCCGCCAGACGGATATTGCTGTCAATCATGGAGCAGCAGCCGCCTGACGACGAGACGCTGAACACCGTCATGACTGAGGTGGAGCGAATCCTGAACAACCGCCCCCTGGTTCCAGTACTGAACGGCGACCCCACCCACCTGGCGCTCACCCCGAACGACTTATTGACTTTGAGGTCGAACGAGGGTTTCCAAGGGCCGGTAAACCTTCGTGGAAGCTACCTCCACTGATGGAAGCAAGTGAACTATCTGGCCAATGTCTTCTGGAGGCGATGGCTGCGGGAGTACCTATCGGCTTTGCAGACTCGACAGAAGTGGCTGGTGAAAACAAGGCCATTCAAAGTTGGAGACGTGGTTATGATTGCCGACGAAGGCGCACATTTCAGCTCTTGGTCTTTGGGAGTAGTTACGGAAACCATCAAAAGCACTGACGAAATGATAAGAACGGTGAAGGTGAAGACAGCTAACGGAATGCTCATTCGTGACATACGCAGTATTAACCTGCTCGAGAGCGAAGACGGAGGAGCTGATGACCCTGAGGCCCAGTAGACCTTTTCACACCAGTAATCGAGGTGGATAAAGAAACACCATATATACCACACGGTCTCCGTCAAACACGTTAAGGTGCTCGCGGTCTTTCGTTGACATTACAGGAGGTCCTTTCCGATGTGTGGTGATGAATGCGATCCCATTGTACATCCCGATACATACACACATGCACGGCGCACTCTACATCCCGTAAACCCATCAAACATGTGACAGTGTTCGTTGTTTTGCTTTTTGTTGACGTTACCGAATGCCCCTTGCATATGTGGAAGTAGCGGAGCTCAGGTCACACACACATGCTACATTTTACTCGTTTTCTTGCCACACGGTCTTTTGTTGACATTGCAGAAAGTCCTCCTTTGATGTGTAGTCATGCCTGTGATTTCATTGTACACCCCGGCACACACACACACACTCACACACACACTCACACACACACACTCAAGCACATAAATCCAGGGCCGGACGGTACTTTACGAGGACAACATCTATGTGACCATTCACGCCCGCCATCGGTCATTTGGTCTTGTGGAAGATGTAGACTAGCCTCACGTCTATGTAGCCAATGGGTTAGGTGCGACCAGTAGTAGAACGTTGATGACGAGCATTAGACGCGTGCACTGACAGCAGGGCCTAGGCAGGTAGGAAGAATCAGTACCTTTATACCGAACCTTTGACTCTGCTAAGGATCCAGGAGGATTTTGGTGGGCGGTGTAACAGCCGGTCGTGGAAAATCCCCCTTTTTTCCCTCGCGATTCAATGTTTTTCCCCACATCACTCATTTGCCTACACCATTGACTTGTCTTTACGAACTGGTTGTTTTTCTGGACCAATTGTTGTTTGTTCGCGCCCAGAGTGCTACTTTGGCACATCCTTGTTCAAGACCTGCGTGACGCACGTGCTGTTTGCTCACACGCTGCTATTCGGTTTCTCGTTGTTGAGTCCTTGTGATCGTATTTTGAGGTTTGCATATTTTTTGTGTCACTGTTCATGCAATAATCTAGTATCGTAGAATATCACGGATAATCGTCTTTTGATTTCGGGATCCGTTGCAAATTGGGCTACGCATTGCTCAAACGTTCCTTACAGCTTACAACCCACCGAACCTAGGTACAGCACATTTGGTAGAGAGTTATTAGCCGTCTACTTGGGAATCCGTCATTTTAGACATGCACTCGAAGGCCGTTCGTTTACGGTGTTTACAGACCACAAGCCTTTGGTTGACGCACTAAAGTCAGCTTCCGATCGATACTCACCACGCGAGATTCGCCACTTAGACCCTGTCTCACAGTTTACTGTGGACATACGACACGTCTCTGGGGTACTTAATCCCGTCGCCGACGCCTTATCTCGCGAATATCAACTAAGTCTGTCACAAACGCCTAACATCAACTTGGACGCAATGGCACAGGCTCAAACTATGGACCCTGACATCGAACAACTTCGGCAAAACGGTTCTTTGAGTTTAACCACAGTGCCTATCCCAGCTTCCCAAAATACCATCTTGTGCGATGTGCCGCAAGATCGCCCTAAGCCGGTAGTTCCTGCTGCCCACCGCTATCCCACTTTCTTGACAATCCACAATCTGGCTCACCCGGATGTGACGGCCTCGGTAAAACCGATAACTGAGCTTTTTGCTTGGCAAAATGTCAAACGAGATGTCCGTCAATGGGCTCGTGCTTGCCTGCAGTGTCAACGTGTTAAGACCCATGGGCACACTAAGGCGGCGTTAGCCAGGTTCCCAGAACCTGAAACACGTTTTCATCATGTGCACGTCGACCTCGTAGGACCACTCCCACCTTCGCTTGGGTACGTTTACATACTCACATTTGTGGGTCGTTTTACTCGCTGGCCGCAGGCCATCCCTATCCCTCGTTCCACGTCGGAAGAGGCCGCGAGAGCATTTCTGACCGGTTGGGTTAGTCATTTAGGTTGTCCGGCTATAGTGACCACCGATCGCGGCCCACACTTTGACGGCACTTTCGGCAGCCTACTCGCTACGCTCGGTTGCCAACATGTTAAGACGACAGTTTACCACCCTCAGGCCAATGGTATGGTCGAGCGTTTCCACCGGCAATTAAAAGCCGCCCTTCGAGCAAACGGTAACCCCTTTGGAGTGAAACACTACCATTAGCACTTTTAGGCCTGCGTAGTACCGTTAAGGAGGAATTACACACAACACCGGCCGTACTAGTTTATGGCTGTACACTTCGTCTGCCTGGGGAGTTGGTAGCCCCCTCACCAACCGTGACTTTTGACTGGGGTGACCATGCTCAGAGCCTTACACAGCACATGCGAGTGCTCAAGGCCAGTCCGCCGCCCAAACAACAATCTACAAGTTGTCTCAACTGCGTTAGAAACCGCTACTCACGTATTCATTAGCGTCAATGGCGCCCGATCACCACTACAGGCGCCATACACTGGCCCGTTTCGGGTGATAAAATGTGGGGCAAAAACATTTGTCATAGACATCAGCGGATGAAATGACACCATATCTATCGACCGTTTCAAGCCTCCCGTCATGGAGTGCGAGCCGCTGGGCCAACTTACATCTACTCAAGCCGCTCAATCACCCGCATCGAGCGAGTTACCACTCGAACCACCCCCAATTACGCCTAGGGAGGACTCAGCAGCTAGTCCATCAGATTATCCAACCACACCCGAAACGAGAAGTAGCCGTCGCGGTAGCCAACCACGAAATCCCGTCCGTTTCGCCGATTTCGTGGCCATTTTACAACCGACTGTTAGCAATAAGTTGGGAAGTTCACCATGGATTTACCAACCAACAGGCCCGAGAAGTTACAATCGGTAGTTATGATTTCATCTTCTTCTGGTCTCCTAGCGACTCCAACAACACGGAACATCGTTCGTGTGTCGTTATTACGGTCCAACATCCCCCGGCGCCCTCAGGCGCTATTTTGTTCCAGTTTACCTTGCCCTCTGTCAGACGGATCCACACAGTCACACTGGCTTCATCCGTAGCCTGGCTGATTGCCATGCACGTTCAAGGAGCCAATCACTCACTGGACAACGGGACGATTGGTCAGCCTGGCACTGGAGACGGCAACTGGACGCCTTTTTGGATGGACCTGACGAGGCATTTTCCGGCTTGCATTCGTATGAGACCCGTGGGCGCCAAATCACAGTTGGACCTACGCACATCGGACCTCGAGAGTGCAGGCACCGGTAAACTCATCAGCAGTCGTTCGACGTCACCAACAATATAACGGATAAGCTATGAGGAGTTCCTGGACAACCAATAATTCCGGCTTACCATCACGATCGAAGCCCAACTCCGTCGGACTTCTAGGAGGAGGCCCATGTAGCGGTGGCCATCTTCGTTCATACTTTTACCACGTTTATTGTTTAACTGAACGCTGACTGCCAAGCGCGGTGGCCATTTGACCGTTGCTCTTGCGCACGCTCTCACGCACGCTCCCAAATACACGCTAACCGCTATCTCTACAAATCGCCTTCTCGTCCCCACGGGTCGTGGAGAATACTGTTCTGGTTAACATATTCGTGCAGTGCCGCACATTAGAGTAACGCGCAGGTGGTCCACGCAGTGCAAGGGACCGAAGCACGCGTTTACTAAGGAAACCACGGGGTAAGGTCTAATCAACCTTACATGAGGCCACCAGTGGTTGCAGTTCAGTTCAGTTCGGTTTGCACAGGACTTATTGTAGCTAGAGCCAATCGTGTGTCCTGAGGTTTGTGTTGTCGGCTCGTTTCCGTGGCTCCCAGCGTTGAGTGATTTTCGTTTTCTGAAAGGCAGAAATTTTGTGCAGTATCAGCCCTGGCAGAGAAAGGTAGAAACAATGAGTAACTTGTGTCTGGCCCTAAAAACTGCCTAAAATAACTCGGGGTATATTGCCATTCAACACGGGTCTACCGCCTTCTTAAAAGCCTTCGCTGCTGCGGTATTTATGACCTCCTCCGGGAGCTTATTCCAATATGGTACCACAATATTTGAGAAGTAATTTGAACTAATTTGGAGCCTGGAGTGCTTTCCTTGTAATCAAAGGCTATGCCCTCTTTTTTCTCTCTCTGGGATCAGATAGAAAAGGTTTTCTCGATTTATACCTGACAGCCCCTTCATTACCTTGAAGATTGCTATCAAATCCCCGCAAACTCTCTGCCTTCTCATTGAGAACAGATCTAGGGCACGGAGATTTTCTGTTCAGCTAAACCGCCCTTGCCCAGTCACCATTCAAGTGGCTAGCCCTTGCATTTTCTCCAGACAGTCTATACCCTTCTGGTAGTACTGTGCCCAGGCTTGCACCCAGTACTCCATGCGCGGCCTAAAAATGGCTTCGTATATCGCAGATAAAACCCCCTAATCTCTACACTACTTGATGGATCTAACTCTGGGGGGTTCTACTCTAGCCATTTTGGCTACTGCGGCACACTGCCTCGAAGGCTGGAAGCTGTTGTCCATTATAACTCCAAAGTCTTTGACCTGAGAGACAATTTGCAACGAACCCGCTCCAATCCCTGCATTTGTGGTCAAGCATTGACACTTTGTGAGGTTTAGTGGAAGGTCTTAATCTGCCCGAGGTAATGCGACTAGCTTATGGCACTCTGTACATCTCACTTACTCAGCCATTTCCTTCCCGGTGCATTCTACACAAGGTTTCATTGTTTTGGCAAGTTGCTGAAGACATTTTCAAAACACCTGCAGGTGATTACCACCGGTTTTTGTCTTTGCTTCAAGAGTGAGCTTTCTGAGACCCGTGGAAATAAAATCCAAACTCGTATGATCCGAAGCTACAACTTTAGATCGTCTACGGCGAATTGGTAGCCAGCATGGGAGTTATGGGGTTCCACTCGAACGACGTAAATCCCCCTGACTGAGAGCTGTATTGCAGCAAACTAGAGGAGTATTTTGGCCCATCGACTCCCTGTCTATAACTTATCCAGGTTGGGGCCTACTTCCACCTTCTCAGAATTACCTCTCAGGCCGCCACCTTCCCATAAGTTTTGACTCAAATTCCCACCGAATTAGCCTCCAAAGTAATTGGCATGTAGTGACCTCGATCGTTCTGAAAAAATGACCGTTTCCTGCACACCATTTGGGATCTATTTTCTGTACGATCTTTTCTGACTCTTGACAACGACCTCCTTGTTTTGCTTGGTTGCGTACCTTTTACTGGACTGACTTTCCCTAGATTCCTCGTTTTGAATCACTGTCACCTTCGGTCCTTCGCCGATAGTACGTGCTCGCAGTTCGCTTTCTGCTAAGCCGTTGCATTCATTTCCTTTCGATGTACTTCTCGCATCGGTAGTGCTTCGGTGCCACAATATACTGAATACGTCTTTGCATCTGTCAACCGACTTGCTTCTTCTCTATTCGTCCAATAGAGGGGATTGCGTTGGTATTTTGCTGCCAGATCGGGTAGAAGACAAGCTCACTAGCCGCGCTGGTAGATCCGATGCCGGCAGATTCATCATGTAACTGGCATATTGCGGCAGTGCTAACGCGAAAAAAACCTCGCCAGATGAAGCTTGTCCTTGAAATTTGTCGGCTCCTCACTTCGTCTCCGGCGTTACATGCATTCTGTTGCTTCACGACATCGGGTTGGTGAAAGTTACCCCTACAGCTATGTATAAACGGACTACCGGCTAAAACCAGAGCGATGTAGCCAGTGAAATCCGCCGACGCCCCACCGGAAAAGCTGGCCGAATCAGCTGGCAAAATACGCCATCTTTTTAGCGTGCCAAATTTCAGTCACATAGCTGGCACACCTCACACATCCGATAGCCTTGGAAGTCTTTCACAGCAATTGCATGAGTTGCAACTTCATGTCGACGCTATCAGCCTTTGGATTACGCGCTATCAACCACGATCCGCTCTAATCTCTCGCTTCAAGCGCACCGTAAACCAAGCCGAAGAGGATCGCGCATGTTTCCACCATCGTCGGTTTCGCTAAAACGAGCGGGGTTGCACTCGGCCGTGCTCGTACGAAACCTCATACGCCAATCCCTCACACGTCTACGACAAAGGCCGAGCCAGTCACCAATAGAGATAACAGTAGATCTCAGATCAGAAAGTCAACTATTCCTCGTACGTGACAAATCGGCCGTGTTCGTTGTCGAAAAGGGGACCTGGTCATGGCGTCTTCAAGTCATAAAGTAGCACACGGGTTGGAGGCTGAAGCCTAAGCTTCCCCGGAGCTTGTGATTATTTTGTTGACCGAATGTCACCAATGAGCTGGAAGATATTTCCCTGGATAATAGATAAGCGGGAAAAGAGGAGCGGGTTCAAAATACAAATCCTGACGGTATCTCGTATCTGGTACCGCCGGTGAGCTGGAAGGTAAACCACTCGACAACACGAATGCTTTCAGAGTACTAGTCTTGACTGCATCTTGCTTCCTGTACTGCGAGTCATCTGGAGGACGGATCGCTGGACAGTTGATGAGGGTTTAGACTTGCGGTATCGCTCCAGCTTGAGCAGAGAAAGCGGTCCTATCTTGGAAAATCAGTCGAACGTCGAACAGCGAGGCTTTAGAACCACGAACGCCGTGGGCGACCTGACACACCGCTTCCTATTACCAACAATAACCCGACGCCTCACTGAGTCTCAACCAGTTTAGCGATCAATTTGATCACATAAGGATGTCTGGTTTCTGTGTCTCGTTGCAATTTGAGTCCTGGTTCAACGAAGTACCTTTTATTGGATTTTGTAAGCTAGCGCATTTCCACTTTACCGAAGGCCTTGGTTGCCGCTACTTCTAGTCCATCTCCAGATCCTTAAGCTTTCTTTTCCTATTCTGCCGCAAGCTTTCATTTCTTTCTAATTCCCTGCAACATCCCATGGTTCTCTCCGTAAATTCCATGGGAAGCTAGAAACTGTCCAGTGTTATCCACGCAAGCACCCCCACAACAGTCTAGCGGCAGAGCCAGTGAAATTGAGCTCTAAGGAATAACATTCACGACAGGCCGTTTATCTTGCTGACATTTCAGTGAGGTGGCACTTTCAAGCACGGTTCGATTATTCTATTCGAACACCAAATCAAACCGTGGTAAAAAACGATTGTTAGAACCCTTGGGAAGCATCGTCAGCCATCGAGGTCTAGAGTAAGCAGCATTCCGCCTTACTTGGGAATGACGGAGTCTTTTGCCTATTGTAACACGAAGGGCGGTGGCTGAAGTTGATATTTTCGCGCACAGGTGGGATACCACTGACTGCGAGGCGGAGCGAGGCTCATGGGGTGCGAAAATCTTGATGTTCGACGTTCGACTGATTTTCCAAGATAGGACCGCTTTCTCTGCTCAAGCTGGAGCGATACCGCAAGTCTAAACCCTCATCAACTGTCCAGCGATCCGTCCTCCAGATGACTCGCAGTACAGGAAGCAAGATGCAGTCAAGACTAGTACTCTGAAAGCATTCGTGTTGTCGAGTGGTTTACCTTCCAGCTCACCGGCGGTACCAGATACGAGATACCGTCAGGATTTGTATTTTGAACCCGCTCCTCTTTTCCCGCTTATCTATTATCCAGGGAAATATCTTCCAGCTCATTGGTGACATTCGGTCAACAAAATAATCACAAGCTCCGGGGAAGCTTAGGCTTCAGCCTCCTGCCCGAGTATCATTTCACCACTTTAAGATGTTTGCTGTGTTGGCGGGGGGCGGGTTTCTACACTCAGTCGCGGGGAACCCGACCACACATTTTGACTTTAATTTTCTGGCTTCGATTACAAGCCGAGGTCACCAGTGTCCTCCGATGAACAATCCCACATGATTGTTTTGTCAGTTCCTAAGGCAAAATCTGTACGAATCTATGCGCCGGGAGACGTTCTATCGGTAAATGACACCAACAATTTTCGAACGTGGTATGGAACCACGATCTCATACGCGGACGCAGCCGATGAAAATCTCCATCTGCAATTTCCACATTGAATAAGAATCCTAACCTGACAGGGAATAACTTCCCTGTGCACAACTCTACGACTTAAATTTCACCTTACTTGTAAGAATGTTACCAAAAGGATCTTTCTATGAGAATAGAGGGTGGCGGAGAATACAATCGTACCATTCAAAAAAGCATAATATATGCGGCCGTTTCTAGTGCCCATCTTCACACACGCACTCAATCAACTCTTGTCTTAGGAATACACGCTCATTTCAGCCTCATTCAGATAGCCTGTAACAGGGCGGGGCTGGCGTGGTCGATGTCTCCTCAATTTATCTATCTTGATTGTGACCCTTCTTATCCCTGTATAGCTTCTGCTAAGACCAATCTGCCACTCCATTTAGCTTTTCTTGGGCTGACCTGGGAGCAGTCAAAACTCTGCCTCCTTAATAAGGGTCTTAGCCAGTGGACCAGATCGTCCCCACTGAGGCCTCTTATCGTTTCCAAATCCCCCTTCAACTCAAAGGTAAGGGCGGTGGGTCAATGCGGATAAGAATGGCCGAACACCTTTCACAGTATCTACGCGAATGGATGACCTAGCTTGGCGGACAAAATTTGCCTACATCGAATAAGCGGACCCCGGCCTTCGCTCATCAAAAGTAGTCAAACGACTGATCTAGTAAATGCGTTTTTGTCTTCGTTACATAGTCCTGAGAAATGCCTACTAATGGCATTATCACCTGCTCACACCAAACCAGCTTTGTGCCAAAAGGCATATGACCCCCACCCTTAAACCACAGTGGCCTTAGCCAGCCGCTCGCCGTCACACACAAAATCACATACACTGTTTCAAGTCCCAAAAGAATGTTTGAATAATCACTCCTACTCATACGGTATTTGTTCTTTCCCTGGAGGTTGTACTTACGCGACTGACGAGGGTTTACGAAGGGAATTCCTCAAGCAGTGTTTGTTTGCTGGCTTGTTCGAGTCCTCATTACCTTTTATGCTAACAGTCTTCTTAGCTTCGCAACGGGTACAACTCCAATTAACCACTGAGTACTGCAAGGTTGGCCTTCGAAGTTCGATAATATTGCTCACGACATTCAAATATTCATGCCCCATTAACTCGGCAGGTCTCATTACCCAGCTTCCGAATCTAATGGCCATTGGGTAGGCCTATTTTTAAAACCTACTTATCAAAGGAGATCCAAAGCAAGCACGATAAGAACATAAGAATCAGTCAACCGTAGCAAGCAAGGACAGTGCTCTTCCGTCGAAGGTTGCACGTGTGTAGCGTTCAAAGGCTAGCTTTCAGAACGAGAACACCTGGGCCCAGATGTGGATTTGCAGTATAAGCGGCACGATGTTGTGCTTGTATGAGGGTAGGAAGCTCTCTGGAGGCACAAGAACGGTTTCGAGGCTGTTGGCTTTCATCAGGTGTGCGCACCCAGTCTTCTTCTGCCCAATCTTTCGTATACTCCAGCACCTCACAGCTGACTGACAGCCGTGATCTCATTCGAGTGGTGAACTCAAACTTGGGACCGTGCCTCCTCGTTCTGAACGTAAGTCGCGCTAATGGACGAAATAACTTAGGGACAATCATCTTTTGGTTCTTACATAGGACTCGTCTTCGTCGCATGCTCTATAACATTCCAATGAGACTGCAGCAGGTAATAAGCTGTGGAGTGCTCAAGCATAGGACAGAGGAGTACCGGGTAAGCACGACCGATGAGTGCAGTGATCGGCCGATCACACCCCCTCTATCAATTTTTTGACCGCTCGATTCGCGCACACGGCAACCGCCAACTCCTCTTCCGATGCACTCTCGACACAAGCCAGCGTGCAGTCCCTGTAATCACGTTGAACCGGAATACAGGTAGCCGGCACTCCGACGTCTTTTCTGGCTGACCTTCTCAAGGAGCGCGATAGTAGAACGTAGGGGATTTGCTTCCACGGAAGTATCCCCAGCGGTTGCCGCGTGCGCAAAACTTGCCGTCAAACAGGTGGTGGACAGTGTGTGATCGACCGGCCACCATATGAGAGACTTGTAGGTACCTGTATATTTCCGACTTTTTCCATGATTTTCAACGTCCCTTGGTGCAACACTCCTTTGGTATACAGACGTTTTAATGTAAAACACACACACCTTTTTGGTCGTCATCACGGCTCAATACAGAAAGGCTGTCAATAAATCTTTCATTTTGGCACGGTCTCATCTTCTGATTTGGAGTGTCTTGGAATTATATCGGTCAGAACTAACTGTGAGAAACAAAACATTTTAGAAGCTTCCACGTCGTCTCTTGGCTCAATACCATCCTGTTCTGTCCAACGGATGGCTGTCAGACCGAACTGAACTGAAGACACTGGCGGATATTGGCTCTTCGGCGCTCATTTCCTGATCACAAGAACACTGAACAACTGTGAGTTTGCGTCACACCTTTGTTTCATTTCAACTCCTAAAGTACATACCCTTTTGGCCTTTTTATCACAGCACGCTCTTCCGCCCATCTTAGTTTGCTAGTGTGGTCTTAGATATTGTTGGCATTCATTTAGTGTACCATATAGACAGAGTAATACGCTACAGACTACAATCGTGAAGCCTGTTGGGTGCTTCCGCGGACGTTTGCCGCCATATACAGAAGGAAAACAACACTACTCATTTTGGATCTGTTCGTAACTGTTTTGGATACTCATGACCGATCCATTCTGTTTTGCGGTAATGTCTTCTCTGTGTCATAATACATGTACCGTAATGATAATGATAATGACAATGGTATATTTCTCGGCCATGGTCGAAACGCACGCGCTTGCGCATGACCATGGTGTGACACGTTACTCAATAAGGTGGAATATTAACAAATTCAAAGTATGAAAGTCGAGAGTATCAGCGATAGATCGACATAGCCAGCAACAGTTTGAACGGATCATTTTAATAATGGTTTGCGCGGCAGTTTCAAACCAGTTTCGAATCCGGGCGGTAAGAACCAAACATCCGGGAGCGGGTAAAAGCTACTGTTGACGCATCTTTCAAACATGGGCGATAACCGGTACTCATTTTGGTGAAATATACAGCCGACGGTAATTACACTATCATAAATATAGGAGAAAGTTGCAGTTTTGCATTGAAAAACCCGAAAATCCTTTTCAAAATCCGAAAAACTCTTCTGCGTATCGCGACCTAGGCGAGAAAATACCGCAGAACCAGCAATCGAAGCCGCGCCCGCAGCATCAACAGCCATCGCGGCCAATGACGGTGCTGACATCGGTCACAAAGCTTATGTATCTTTGTGGCACGCATTCAAACAAAAGTCGCACCATAGCATCTCACGTCTATCTTATTTTCTACGGACACAGATTCATCTGTTCCAAACGTTCCACATGTAACAGTCCCACAACTTCAGTCGGGCTATATTCAAGCCCGTATGTTTAGACACTATCGAATCCGGGCTGGGCGGTGGAGATATCGAAAAGCCGTTAGCGCAGTGTCAAGGACGCATTATGAACGAGAATGACGCAAGCTGGGGAAACGGAGGCCTACTGAGGTTCTGCAGATAGAGTAAATTTTGAACAAAAAGAAAAGGAAGAAAAAGAATTGTAAAGAAGTGTATTCGGGAAAATGGACGCATGTCAAGAGGATGGCTATCCATGAGGGCGATGCAGACCCTGAATGATGGATTTACCGGAGTTCAATAAACGGAATGAGCTTTGAAGCAGGGGAGATGGGACCAATTTCGTGAAAGTGAACACTGGTGGATGTGGGAGAAACAGCAGTCCATAAAAAGGTGAGTTTAGATTCAGGATCAGTAACATGTACCACTCAGAAATGAGAAAGCGCAACTGGGGGGTCCTCAAGAAGTGGAGAGTCAATTTCCAACCGCTACGGTTCGGAGGAAAGGTGGATTGTGGTAACGGATAATAAAGTGGGAAATCTCCGCATGGACTTGAGCGTTAATATGCTGTTTCACTGACAAATATATATATATATATATATATATTGACGCATTTGCTTTCAATGTTATTCAGCGTCATTTCTGGTAACGTACGACATCATATGGGTATGTTTCGTCCAACAGGGCAAAGTATGTGTCGGTCAATCAGCTGATTGTGGTGGTACATTAGCAAGATGCGCATGAACTGGAATGTGTGTTGGTTGCTTTGGAAAAAGCTGAATGATCTGATAAGCAATTGGGAGTATTTCCTGTCGGGTGGCTTGATTTCGGTCCCAGTTGCTATGGTAGGTTCTACTTGAGTCTCTGTTCGTACGAGTCAAAGTGGCATCCTTGGTTATCCGGTTTGGCGACTGCGATAGTGGGAGACAACGGACCTGAAATAAAGAGGGATTGCAGTCTGGACGTGGTTCCAGCTGTGGGTTATGATGATATATGAAGACAATAAACAATGGACTGGTTAGGTCTGTGTGAGTGAGGCATGGATGAAGTTTTTCATTTGTGCAGTCAGTGGCACCTACTCCACATTCTAAGTAAAATAGGCTCACAGTAAACTTGTGCTATACAGCTGCAGGCTAACGAAGTTGCGTACACTAGTTTGGCAACGGTGTATGCATCCCACAGGATTGATGATTTTGCACGTTGGCATGGGATCGCTCGGATCCTAATGAAAGACCTGGGGTCTCACGGTTTAGAGCAGTTAGAAATGATAACCCTCAGTAGCGTTTGCTTACGCAGAGCGCAGTTTGGCAATGATGCGATAAGATAGGTTCGAAATAACGGACTGTGAGCGAATGAGACTGCCACACTACTAGCGTAGCCCTATGCTGTTGCTGTCTCTTCCGGCATAGTGGTTATTCTATACTGGGTAGTTTCTGAGGAGCCTTAAAGTAGAAGAAACTATTGGCGTGACAGAGGTGATACATTAGAGGCCATCCGTCACGTGCCTTGGAACGTACGTGGAGCAGCGCACGCAGAGTTAAGCAACATTATACGCGAGTAGCTTTTTGCTTTTCAACAGGGAGCTATATAAATTTCACTGTCAGCTTAAGATAGTGCTCAATAATTGATACGCATTTCGGTTAATCGCACAACTGTCTGCCAAATGATACTGCTAGGGCTGAATTACTCTGAAATTGAACATCACTTCACGTGTGCAATAATCTCCTCGCATACGTGCATAGATGTATTCCTCAAACCACTTTGATATTTCCAAAACCTTTAGGGGATGGTGAAGACGGACAGCTGCGTGATGCTTTTCATTGAGTAAAAGACATACAAGTTATGAATGTAGAAATGCGTGATGTGTAGTTTAATTTAGGACATCTGAGTGATCATATTCGAATTATGCTTTCCCGCAACTTACAATGGTTTAAATGCCCGCTGCTTGCAACAAAAAGTTCTTTTCACAGAAAACCTGCTAGTAGTGGCATCTACCAAAAAATCTATTCTTCGTAAACTGTACTACTGTTCGTGAAGTCTGGTTCAGAATTGAAGTGATGAGCTCCGGCTTTGAGATACGCCAAAGGCTTCTACTATCAAGTTATGGCTTAGCATTATGAACGTTGGTGCTTTTATTCAGACCATCTTCCTCAATCCATAAGTGTTTACTGTAAATTACCTCAAGCTGAACAATCCCCTTAACTCTTCGGGAGCATAATTCTCGACAGTTACGAAGATCTGCACCTTTGAGACGCCTGGGAGTCACTGACCAGCCTCAGCCGCATAGCCCACAAAACCAGCCAGGGCGGTCAATGGAAGCAACTTTGGTGAACCTATTTATGTACTGAAGACATGTTTGAAAAAGAAATTCACCACAAAGCTTTAAACATAATTCTTACATTGAGCACAGAAAATTTCAGCACATTCAGCCATTATCTCCAATTTGCACTCTTTACTATAGTCTGACGAACAGTGAGGTTGGATCACAAGATGCCGTGTTTCAATGCCTTCTTGACATGTCTAGTTCTTATTGGTTCTGTGCCGGATTCAGCCTATTTGACCCATTTTATATCATATTTGGCATCGCACAGAGGCACTAAACAATGAATGTGACCTCTTGTTGCAACTTCAACTATTCCAATATGTTGAAGACCACGTAAAACATCTTAACATCCGGTGCTTATCCCAAAACCATTTAAGTGACATTAAGAAAACAGCACTTTTTATTTCGTTGGATATGGTGATGCAGTCTTGCAAAATACTAGTCTTTTCCGGATTCTCTCATCAGTTTACCATACGACGAGATCGGAACCATTACTTCACAGCATTTCAAGCCCGTCAGTTTCACGCCTGTTGAGGGGGCCAGATTTGTTTCCCAATAAAGTCCAAAACTACTCATTACGTGAACTCATTCTTTAGCTATAGACACAGGCAGTGAAGTGCGACTACGGCCCTCAATCGGAAGGTCATGATCTTTCGATTGCAGGTGCACCCGAGCCATTGCTTGACTGCAGGAATCAACATTGCACGTTTGCAACAGGACCTGCTACTTGCAAATGGTCAGAACTTTTACCGCATTCGTGTGATGACCGGTTTTGACATTCCTTTATGTTGTTTTATTACATCGTCGAATGCTTTTACCTAGCTATTGCGCAAAGTACAACCCCGGGTTGAGTTCCAGTTCAACCGGTGTTCTCACCCCTTCAGTGTGCTTACTTCGGGTCGGAGCGTTTACTACGTTCGGTGAGATTGTATTAGATCTAGGGTGCAACACGGAGTACATCTGGCGCCGAGGTCAGTTCCAACCATAGATGTCCGCAAATTGGGGCTTCCAGTGTTCACAACAGGGTCCGAGAGTTTAAGAAATACATCGAACTTTAGAGATGCTGTTTTTCACTCGCGAATCTGTGGACTCTGAAAAGAAGCCTGTACATTTCTCGACGGTCCTTAGATGAGCTGCGTATTTCTTTGTCAAGAACCTGGCTTTTCCGAGTTTTCCAGAGCTTATGTCTTACGAATCCTTGAATCTGTTGCTTCTGCGGCATTTTCAACCAGTGAATTTCGGAGTAGCTGAAAGGGCAAAATTTCCCTCATTGATGAGAGGCACCAAACAATCAGTAAGAGGTTTCCTGTTGAAACTGAAAAAGTAGGTCATCAAATGCGAATTTTAGGTGATCGGCTCGAAGTGTAGTTAACAGACAGGATAATCGCTAGTAAAAACCGTCCTGAGTTGCAGCAAAGACTTCTCAACGAATGCAATTTCCGTCCGCCAGACGTCTTTGTGAGCAGCTCCAAAAAAGTACGTGGCTTTGCCAGTAAAGAGGCTCCAGTGTTTTTCACCGCAAAGAATCCAAAGTCTTTCCTCAATACGCCATCGGGGCAAGTGAAATACATTTCTCCATTCCACCAATTCGGCCAAAATTCTCGCTGTCGACCAGTTTAATCGAGGGGGAGTAGAAAGCTTTCAATTCTTGCGGTTAGAATCATTTGTTGTTGACCCGTTAGCTTTGTAATGTGATAAGCCACAATGTGGCAAGGTAAGTCATAATCAGTCCGTATGTAGGAGTAAAAAGCCACGCCCTACTGGGCGCCAGTCCATTTGTCACTTGCCCTTATATTTTCAGTCTCTGGCCTTATCTGTTGTTGGTTCCGATAACTCTCGTCAAATTGCCCATTTGTTTGTCGTTAACCTTTCTTTTCAAACTTCATTCCTTATGGACACTGACAACGGTAACATATCCATTCCTCAGGAGGTTTTTCAGAAGATTAATCCTTCTATACAGCTCCATCCCGTAATCATTTCAGTTAAAGCTGTTACTAGTCACCTGGTACATGTACTTGGATTATGTGAGCTGTTCTCCACCGACGAAAACATTCAATACTTTTAGGTGTCAATTTCTCGTAGTCGACATAAACTTTTTTATCATCGGTTCGAACTGCATGGATCGTATGCGAGCTTTACAGAATGTTTTTCCTGTTTCTGCAAAATCCTGCTTTGGGCTTTCACTTATGATTGTTCGAAACTTCCTGGCAATATCAAGACGACTCATGTTCAGGACGAGGCTATCGGCCGTCTTTTTATTTTTTTACAAAGCTCAGCATTATTCCTCTCGGACTTAATGAGCCCGTGAAAACCGTATTAGACGATTTGGTTTGTAGATCATTGAAACCGATGAGTTCTTCAGCACGAGCCACCCCGACCCTGACACCACTTAAAGCGATGAAAAAACCCCCAGAACCTGCGTTGATTACTGTTATAAGCTTAAAAGTTTGCTGAAGCAGCCCAAGTGTGCCACTCTCGAACCTGAGGACTTTCTCCACCAACTTCACGGTTATGAGTCTTTTAAAATTGACCTATAGGATGCATTTTTACAGATTCCACTTGACCAGAATTCCCCACAAGCTGACCACCATAAAGACGCCGAATAGTTTGAATCTGTATAATATTTTGCCTTCGGGTCTTAGATTTTCCTTTGCTATTTTCAAAGACTTCCAGTTCCCTGATTTTCTACCCGGAAGGTGTTTCTGCTCACTAAGACGACATAATTGATACTCACCCACCAAAGTTTTGCACGATGAAGGTTTGCTTTTACTGCTAGAAAGATTCCTGAAGCGTAATGTAGCCACCAACCCTGATAAGCGTGTCTTCTCCACTTCTGAGTTTACTTGCGTGGGTCATTTGGCTAACGCTCACTGTTTCCATCCGGACTCCAACCGTTCTGCTCCACCGTCCAATGTGCCCGCCCAAATCATTCGTTGAATTTTGCTTTCTGCTGGGTTCTCCGCAGTAATACTCTAGACTTGCTTCCGATTTGGCCACTAAAACTGTAGCCTTAATTGATAGTCTCTCCCAACTAGCGTTCAAGTGGTCTTCAGTACATGAACAACTCTCGTGTGGCTTATCAACACTTTTGTCAGTCATTAACGTACTTTGTAGGCTTTCCTCTCGAGCACCTTCTACTGCTAATACCGACTCGTTTCTTACCGGTATCTGTGTCTTGCTAGAAAGAGAGGGTTATCCGGTTTTGCGCAATTTTCGCTTACCAAGTTTTACCGAAAGCAGATATTCGCAAGTGCAATGTGAAGTATTGGCTATGGATTGGGCTGTTACTTGTCTGCACAAATCCTTGTTTAGCACTCACTTCACCACCGCCTTCGATCTGAAAACACTAAAGTCTATCTGTAACCCATATAAATCATTGTGTAAATAGTCGGCAGCAATGGTTCAGCTCCGGAGTTTTTCTTGATCGGCATGTTCTTATGACATCCAGCATTGCAAAGCACATTCTGTTGCACAAGCTGACTGCTTGTCCTGCTATGTCATTTCCGAAGAAACTCCCACTGCAGACATTTTGATTATGCAGCCATTATCCGTTATTTGGCTTGATCTAGTTCGGGAAACGAAGTAGTACTACCTTGCCAGCTAGTTTAGGTTTCGAAGCTGCATCGATTCCCCGAATTTTACAAGATAAGCAAAACATTTTGGTGGCTTGTAGTGGTATCTTTTGTTGTAACCACGGAATCACTGTTCCTCTTCCATTGAGGGCCTCGGTCTAGTGAGATTTCCATTCCGAACACCTAGGCATTGCAAAAGTTAGACCTCCTACCCGTCTCCATTGTTGGTGGCCAGAGCTGAATGATGATTGGCGCCCTTTTGGTAAAGCCTGTCATGAATGTCCACATAAATTTTGTACGCAACCATCAAAGTAAATGCCGTGACCTACTTCCGCAAAGCCCTGGTAACAGGCCACGTTGATCATTGTGGTCCACTTTTAGACAGGTGCTTTGCTCTGGTAATTGCTGATCCCTGCTATCTTTGGCTAAGGGCGTGCTTCACTACTTCTCCTAATGCTGATTTCACGGTTACAGCTCCGAGTAAAGCCCTCAGGCTTGAGGGCGTTCCGTGTGTTTACTTTACCGTCAGTGGAAGCCTGTTCGCGGCAGCGAAGGTGAGTGACTGGTTTAAATCGATGAGTTGTCACCACGTGCTAACCCCAGCTCGACACCCGCAAAACAACGGTTCAGCTGAAAACTTTGCTCGTACCTTGAGGAGTGTGACTTCACCTGTAAATGTCAGTACGTTTGGCAAACCCGACAGGAGTGTTGACGATTTTCTACTGCAGTGCCGTAACTCTGTCCATTATACGACTGGATAGTCCAACCAAGCTGTTTAAGAACAGGGTATTGCGTACAAACTTGCTCAATATGGGATCAGATGAGGTCACTTATCGTCAAGGACATGAACTGGGGCCTTCTCGCGATATTGTTCCTAATCAAATGAGTAGAAGATTGCTTAAGATTCTTGATCGGGATGACAGTTTTGTGCGTCGTGGGAATTTGGACCAAAATGTTTTTGAAGTAACCATTTCTGCTGCTACTTCTGAATGCCCTGAGTCAGATATGTCCGAGTCTATTCCAGAAGAGGACAACATCAGTGCATCTGATACCAATGCGGCAGTACAAGTTCAGTGATCTGCAAGATGGCTCCGTAAAGAACGGCTGAACCACAGGAGAACTGGGGTTCATTCAGGCTATGGCGGATGTGACCACTGTTATTGAAGTTCTTTTGTTTTCCTCGGTTACATCGGTGAATGCTTGTACATAGCTATTGCCCGGAGTAAATTCCAAATAAGTCCGAGGTACTTCGAAAGTTACCCCGGAATTCTCCCACTTCACATGGTTTTTGAGGTTGCTCCTCTTCCCTAGTGGCGCTCTTACTTTGAAAAAAATTGATTCATCAATTTTACACTGAAATTTCTTGGTAGAAATGGCTTATTGTGGGTTGTGCATTTAAACACTTCCCATGGTATATTCTATTGCGTCCGCAAAGTTGACGCTGCTGCTGATGTTTATTTAAAAACGTAGTTTATCTTGCACCTTTGGGGGGTTAAAAATGTGAATATTGAGTGTGCGGTCAAATATCAATGTTAGTTGTGGGTTTATATCCATTGACTTACAGTCTCGTTATAGCATACTTAGAAGGCACACCTCTTAGGAATTTATAACAAAACCAAACAATAAGTTCCAATCGGAACTATGATCTGCTAATGGGTCTTTGTCCATAAAACTGTATACCCTACATTGTTATCTCACGCATTCTGGTTATAACGTTTTACTGAACGAACTTGGAATAGCCTGCCAGTGAAATTGAAAGCTTTTACCTTCTAACACAAGTAAACTTACAGTAAGTTTCATTGTAGGACGCTAATATCGGACGAAGATGGATGTACGTCTTTTGTGAGCACTATAGATGCCGCTGAAATACACACTTAAAATAGTGAGTACTGTGGTATGTATCGTACGCATGTGTACGACGAATTACTCGTGTAAAATATTGTGGCCAAGGTTCACGTAAACCGTAAGGCTTACTTACGTATCATGTGGTACCTATGTATCATGGAGTTCGGGAATATATGACAACTGACTTTGACTTAATAGTGGAAGACGTCCCTCAACAGACCGTAGAGTGAAGGGAGGATATGTGTACTGAAATACAGGTATGCATGTACAAGCCTGCAATCATGGGAATAAATAGATGTGTAATTGTGTGTAATATGTACTAGCAGGGATGGTTCTAATGATAAAACCTTCCTCATCACAAAGCTCACTCTCAGTACTGTCACAGTTCTGTTCTCTGATGCTTACTCAAGTAGCAAGCCCGGCCGGGTTTCAACCGGGAGAACCCAGGCGTAAACCGATCGGGCTTCTAAGGGGTTAGGAACGGGCTCCGGCCATGTTTTCTTTTAGGTTTGTCAGGCATGCTATCTTTAACCGCTCTAATACGCCAAACGAATCTCCGCCTAGAGACGTAAGTCCATCCTTGGTCCTAAATTGCGCTTACGTCCCACTTCATAATATAGAAATCAAAAAGCGGTAAAAAATGATATCCGATTTTTTGTACAAAATGCAGAATAAATGAGCTTTTCGATATTTGCTAATTACCCGTCAGTATTCGAAATTATTCGCGATTCTTTCCTTTAGTCCTGAAAAGGCAGAGAAAAAAATTCATTGCATCGTAAAACCAGCCAGTAATTGTTTGGGAGTGAAACAAAAGTTTTATCAGTCGCCTCAGATGGAAGAACAGTGTGGATAACGAACCGTTATGTGCAAAAAATGGAATTGGTTAGTTTAAGCTACGAAGCGGTAAAAGTTCTAGATGCACAAATTCATTTGTACACTGAATCATTTATTATATGGCTGTCAGCAGAGGATAAAGTTATCATAAAGAAATATGTACGTGTATAAAACGCGAAAATTACAATATGCATACGGATCTCGCGCGCAAAACGTACCTTCTGTGCTTTCCCAGCTCTCTGCGGTCATCTACTTTTGCGAACCAGCGAGTAATGCGATTCTATGTTTTGTACGGCGGTTGCTGTTTGAATCTTTGGCAGGAAGCGAAGGTGTCAACGAAGTATGAAATATATATTTGGATTTACCTCTATTGGTTGGAATAAACTATCAGCATTTTGTGATGCTACTTTGTCTTTAGTATTAGATACATATAGCCAGGCAAATAACGATTAACACTGGGTTACCCAGCGTTGGACGTCGGTCGTGATATTCCCGAAGAGTAGCACCGAAGCAAGCAGGATATTTCACATCCAGTGATATTTTCCCTCTCGTGCGATATCTCTTTCAACGGGAAGTGGTTAAAAGCGGCTTGCTTTAGCTGTCGATACTGACATACGTGTTACATATCTATCATAATTTGCTACACAAACCACGGTATCGTGTAATGTATATGGCCGCTCACCTTTACAATGATCGCGAATGGAATATACAGAGTAGGGTAGGAGCAAAGTGCAGTGATATGCCTATCAGACAAACTAAGGAGCCCGGCCTGGTTGCAGCTGGGCCCGCCCGGTCGAGACCAGGTCTCAGCCCAGCTCAATTCCACCCTGAGTTCCTTAGAAGAAAACATGACGATCTAATAAATTCTCTACCACAAGAAAAGTCAATTAACGAACCCGTCTCAAAACCGTCCTCAACCCAAACCACCGAACGGGCTGTGTGCCATACGGGCAAACGCCGAACTTACTCGAGGAGCTGCAGAAAGCCGACGGTTGGGTAGTGCCCTTTTTCTAAATGGACGTTTGTGGTTAGGTGTGCAACCGTGACGATATACACGCCATAGGAACTTATACAATATAAATATGCTAGTTCGTCTTGTAATTTTCATTCCGGTTTCTAATCTGTCACTCCTGGACCAGATGCCGCAGGTTTCAAATGTTTCTCGCAATTCCCGTTGCATCTAGAGAACTATATATACTGGCTAATACAGCTCACGGAATAGAATGAAAAGGTGTATTGCCATTCCCCGCATTGTCCTACCAACCAAACACCGTGGTTTCTGATTTATGCAGTAGTTAAGTGGTCTGCGTCGTGTGCACAGACTGAAATCAAAACAATCGGATCTGCCTTTTACGCATCTTCTTCCTGCTGGTAATATCAATCACGTGGTCCTTTGCAGTTCACCCGGACATTGGATCGGGTAACGAGGTGTTTGCGCGCTTCGAGTCTTCTGGAAGTATTTACTCGTGTGTATGTGCCTTGTTTATAAATGACATGCACACCCCGCGAAATCATGCAGTTTCGGTATCAGCTTCCACACCATCTTTTGGTTATAAGAATGACACACATTTATCAGAAGCCCACACATCTGGCTCCTGTCTCCGCACATTGCTATCCGTTGGCGAGTTGCCAAAATTTGTCCTTTGTGTAAATCGACTTCTGAAATGCCTCAATAAGATCGAGGGTGGCTGTCGCATGGTCCCAGTAGACTGCTCGCCCCGAACGCCTCTCGAAGTGCTCCCAGATGACCATAAGCACCAAACAGCATCTGATGAGGAAGTCCTACTTGAGGTCTTCTCGGGGCGGAGATGTTTTACCCAAAAGTGTAGGGACGGGGGTGAACTCCCGGCGCTCTCTACCAGGATGACTGTCTACTGGTCACTCTAGGGGAGATGGCTAAACACTGATTCCAAAAGAACTAAGGGTGGCTTACGAAACGCACAACTTTACGCTCACCAATGTCGGTAACGAAGGGGTGTTCTGGACACCCAGGGTGTTTGGTCTCATCCGGAAGGTCACCGGCTCCCAGTGAACTTTGGACCCCGCGCTCCGTTACGATACCCCGCGGGCTTGGCTTCCGAGGGCCTCAGGCTCCTGTTGCGGACCCCTAAATCTGCCTGCTTTGGCTTGGGAAGACTGGCAGCGCTACGCCCGCAAAATAAACCACGGACTTTCAATGAAATTCGCTTTCATCCCACTCTCTCTCAGGCCACTTCGCCATCGCAAGATTATATGCTAATCCATCACCACACTCGGAACCTATCCATTCTCTTTCTACCTCTCCAATTGTTTTATATGCCAGACTGGTCACTATGCTGCTGCAAAACTGCCTTACTACCGGTGCTGGTCTTGACCGGACTTCCGCTAGAACCTTCTCCCTACCACTGCCGCAGAAAGTCATCCACCGAGCCCATCTTTCTTCATTCCAGCCTAAAATTCAAATTGGCTGGCTTCAAAATACGCACTCTAATGCAAATCAGACAACGGGCAAGTCTGGCTTGCACAGTGGAATCGCTCTTGATCAATATCCGTTGCATCTCAGAGGCCAGACTGCAAGATGCAGGCTCCAGGATCAGACTAGCGTCCACAGCTAATCCCAACACCAAGATTCATCTACGACTATATGGAGACCCGGGTGCCACAGCAGCCGGCCAAGCCCATGGTGTTGCTGTGAGCCGTACAGCCGAAGCGGCCAAGTCAGACTAGACTCCTGTCAAAAGCTTACTTTCTGCAGTCCAGCTGCCAGGTCCTTGCCAAATAACGTGCCATCTAGATCGCACACGTGACTTATTAGTCACTTCCGCCTATGTCCCGAGGGACTGCTGTCAGCAGGCAGACAAAAATGAATTTTACCGAGCGCTTCATAGTCTCCTGGCTACAGCGCACCGGACAGATATCGCGATCCCCTCCGAAGGTCATAAGGCACGAGTCGCTAGCCTGGCAGCCAGCAAACTTCACCTAGGGGGACGGGGTATGGCCTCATCCCTAGTCGTTCAAATAGTGAGGACAGATTGCTGACAATACCTGCTGACCACCGGCTTTTTCTGGCAAGCAAGCTATTTTGCAACTCCAAAAGGCGTACCGCCACCTGGCGTCCTCCCTCCAAAGCACTAGAATGGTTTCAAATAGATCACGTAGCGATTAGATGACTTTAGCGCAGCAGCGAGTTGGGTCATCACTTTTACTGGTCAACCTGCCTGGCTCCTGAGCACTCTTTAGTCTGCTTTGCCATAAGCTTGCTAAATTAGGCTCGAATAATTCGAGTCATGCCAGCCTTAATATCGACAGGCTGAATGACCCTCTAGTGCTTGAATATTTTTAAACCACCCCGGACAATGGAATTTGTCACCCTACATGACGCTGATGGGCACTGGGTGCGACTGAGGGAAGCCTTAATGAATACCGGCCTGACCAGTTATGGTGCGGTCCGCCACACCAGGAGAAGTTGGACTTCTTCAAACTCCCTGTTACTTCTTCGGAGCAACCCACATACACTGCTGATGCGGGACACAAGTAAGCATGTCATGATCTCCGTTCGCATCTGAAGAAAGGTTTTCCTGATCACGGCGAGATTTGATGGTCATATGGTGCCCTGCAGATGGAAGCCGCATCTGCCTCTGGCAAATCCAGGGAGCTTTCCCAAAACATTCGGGCCACTGGAAGGCAAAAAACGGGTGTTAGCTATACATTCCGTGAAATCGATGGGACACAAATTACCAGCCTGTCACGAGGACTAGACGGCTGGACAGAACACTTTTGCTCCCATTCCAGCTGGACGCCTGCAGCTTTCGTTAAACCCAGAACTCATACACTTTCCATGTGGCCTATCCCAGGCGCTCCCCCGACAGAAGCAAGAATTTGAAAAGACCTACGAGCCCTCAAGAGCCACAGATCAGATCAGATCATAATTCTCCTCCGCTTTTAAAAGATTGAGAGATGTTTCTGGAGAAAGAATTGTGAGCCCTTGTAAGGCACGGCCAATGGAAATTTCGAGCTACGCGTAGCAACATATTTCGACACAATTCAGAACAAAGTCGATTCCAAATAGCTACGGTACTATATACAACAAATTAAACAATTTTTCAATGATTAGGCCTCAGTAGTGTTAGCTCATGGGGTACTACCCCTGTCTCGTAAACATTCTAACTCCTCACCATAGGCCTTGGCTTGAACACACAGAATGACATTTTTCTCCGCTCTAGCAAAATCGAGTAACTTCAGCGGCCCAGTTTCCAATCCTAGATCTGCGCGACCGCCTCTCATGACTGCAATGTATATTTTTAAACGAGTTGGTCACGCTACCGACCTCAGCCAGTGAAACCAGCTGGAGTACCCAGCCAGAAGTGCTTTCATCCATGCATCCCGCAAAACTGTGGGAATCATACTTAAAGGCTGCTTTATCTCCGCATTCGGCGATGTTGCCTTATCCTTGGGACCGGTCAGCCATAAAGTTTCATCTTTCACCAAGAAGTCTGGACATTCGAACCAGCAAATGATATCACTCGGTGATGTTGTCCCACTTGATACCAAGTTTGCAGGGTTAGCCTCCGATCCGACATGACGCCACTGCCAGGGTTCAGACCACTGATGAACTTTAGCCAAACGGTTCGCTGAGTACATACTGAATCCCGTTTGAGTGTTGTTTATGTGATGCAAAACCACGGCAGAGTCCGTCCAGTGGTAAGTCTTTTCAAATATGATAATGATAATGATAATGATAATGGTTTATCTCGGATAACCCGAGGCATGCTGTAACGCAAGATCAAACGGTACAATTGGACGTAGAGTCTGAATTCCAAGAGGTTGGTTAAGGTATGTGCACTCAATGTTGTACAGGAGAAAGTATTTAAGTCACTCTCTGTGGCGGCGCCCGGCAAATTTGAACTCAAGGTCGGGTGGCCAACCCGGTCAAGTCAGGGTCGAGCTGGTCGAAGGTAGCTGACTCTTCCTGAAACAGTACAAAACGAAGTGCTATGCAACAAGAGAATCAAACAGAATTGACGAAAGTTTTGTTCACTTCGAGGGAAAAGAAGTTTTCAAGGGAGACATGAACCAGCTACAGCGCTCCGCGGAGTATGGCACGGCTTTGGATTGGAAATCAGACGATTAGAGGAATGAATTTGCAGACAAAGAACAATCAAAATCTTTCGAAGATTTTCCTTGAAACGTTCAGCGACCAAATATCGGCTGTGTCCGTTAAATACCCAATGAAGGACTCATTTGTAGAGAGTGATTGCCTAGGTGATGGTAAAAGAATTGACCGGACGCAAGCATGTAATCGTTGCGCACATTGTTAACGTTCATAAGGGGTGAATGTGATGCACCAAGATAGAAATGGGTACTGGGCGAGTATTTAAATGGCAGGTAAGTATTTACGTTTGCTAATCGTTATCTAAGGGCCGAAAATAAAGACCAGAGAGATGCAAGGATCAAAATTGTCTGGGAGGATTTACCAAGATAGAATACCGGATATGAAAAAGCACCAACAAACGCTGAATACAGTTGCGAAGTTGGGCGGCTGGATGTGGGTGGAGTCCGTGATAAACCAAACGGACATCACATCTGGCGAGGTCGCTGGAGTGATGGTGGAAGAAGTGGCAGGATGTAAACATGTAATCGCTGCGCACATTGCTTACTTTCATAAAGGTGAAATGTGATGCACCAAAGTAGAAATGGGTACTGGGCGAGTATTTAAATGACAGGTAAGTATTTACGTTTGATAATCGGTATCTAAGGGCCGAACATGATGACCGGAGAGATGCAAGAATGAAAATTGTCTGAGAGGATTTACCAAGATAGAATACCGGACATTGTGGTACGGAAGTGTATGGCAACAATAAATGTGACTTTTGCAAATATATTGATAACTTATAAAATAAAAGCGAGTTTTATCTCGGGGATTGGTTAAGTTTGCTAATAGGACAAGCGGGCAGTTTGGCACGAATCATCGGGAAAAAAGGATAATGAACGGTAAGCCGAGTACGGAAACGGTCTTTTAACCCCGCGATAATTATGTGCTAGGGAAAGTAGATTTTTCTGGGCGTTAGAAGCGGTAAGTTAAGGTTGCGAAGATGGAGACAAGTACGATGAAAAATAAGCGGTCACTGGGAGAGATAGTTCCATATTTGTAGCATTTCGGGTGAATGATTTTTTGCTGCGACCGGTGCTGGTGGGTGGGGCTGAACGTGCGCGGGACACCCAACCTGAAAACCGTTTTTGTTGACAGGTGCCATCCGCAATCCTATCTGCGTCCGCACATCGTTGCAGACGTCCTGCACGCCCGATGTGCGTCGGCCAAAGTGGCGGATCTGACCGCGGCCCGCACCGGCGGGCTTCGCTTGAGTGAGATTGGCGTTGTCACATAGAGATCGAATAATCCAGGAGCTTGCGACCAGGTTGCGAGGGGTCCTGGAGAGCATGGCCTGTGTGGTAGTGACGAAATGACGAGCAGGTATCGAGTTTTCAGCGGGAAATGTGGGCCAGGTATTATGCCAAGCCATCGAAGGGAAGCCACCATCAGCGGTTGTCTGGAAAAGTAAAAATAGAAAAACGCAGTCTGGGGTGCTCCCAGCTGAGGATCAGCGGTCAGTAGTAAAGAAAAACCTCTAGTATCTAGAAATTGGAACTACTTGGGGGATGGTTTGACTTTGCTAAACACAAGGTTTTACGCGAAAGATTAATGAAACTTGAGTGGTATTTACGGCGACTTGTGTGGTACGTAGGTCTCGTGGCCCCCGACTCAGACCCGCGTGTCAGTAACCCAAACCAACTTCGTACGCTCCCTTCTCCGAAGTGTATGGATCATTGTTTGATACGAGTGTCAGGACATCAAGCCGTTTGTTTAATTCCTCTTTGAATCTCGGCAAGTGGCTTATTGCACGGACATTTGGTGGAAGTTTATTCCACATTTGTGAATATTTAACAATGAAGAAATTGGACCGTAGGCTGGTTCTCGAGGACGGCACAGTGACCGAATGACTGCTGTGTCGTAACGAATACCTTAGGCTTAATTGGTCTCGCACCACAGGGGAGGCTTTGCAGGATCTATATTTTAATAGTGAGTGGAAAAAGACAAGTTGTTTTTTATCCGTCGGAGCCAAAGGGGTTCGAGGTGTAGCAGGTCACAGCGTTGTTTATAGTTGAGACTGGACGAATATCCAACTATTTGTTTAGCAAAGGTGCGCTGGACATTTTCGATGGCGATCCTATCAGTCTGGCGCATGTTGGAGCCAACTATTGAACTATACTCTAGCAATGGTCTAACGTGTGTTGTATAGACACTGAGTTTACTTTCACGCAAACGGAATGTTTTGTGGACAAGTCCTATTAACCTGCGGGACCTAGCAATTTGAGTGTCTGTTTGCTCCGAGAAGTTGAACGAACAGGAGTAGTATATGCCCAGGTCGCGTACTGATGATTTGTTGGGGATCAGGTGACCACCTATACTAAACGTTTCGGGAGGGACATGACACTTGTATGTAAGAATGCAGCTTTTGTCCGCCGAGAATTTCATTAGACAATCGGTACACCACGAATTGAGCATCCGCAGGTCCTCAGATATTTTTGCTATAGTATTACCCAATGAATTATGGTCGAAGGTGTACAACAACTTTGCATCATCAGCGAATAAAAAAGGAGTTCCATGACGAACCGCGGTAAATATGTCATTTATGTACATGAGAAACAACAACGGGCCCAGTACACTACCTTGGATCACACCGCTGGTTACAGGGCTGGTTGTGGAAGTTGTGCCATCAACGTTTACCACTTGACTGCGCGAGGACAAGTACGATTCTAGCCGGGCATATAGTGGGTCAACAATGCCGAATGTCTTAGCCTTTGACAACAAACGAATATGAGACACCCGGTCGAAGGCCTTAGACATGTCTAAAAAGACTGAGATCACTGCCTCACCATCATTGGCAGCTATCGTAATAAGGTTCAGAAAGTCAGTCATACAAGTTGCACAGGATCGATATTTTAGGAAACCGTGCTGACCTTCACTTATAAGGTGGTTTTTAAGGAGGTGATCTGTTAGTTTAAGTTTTAATAATCTTTCCATAATCCTCGATACTACTGGGGTATGATTCACAGGCCGGTAGTTGGCCGGGTCCTCCCGTGTTCCCTTCTTATGAATTGGAATAATAACCGACGTTTTCCACTGTGTAGGATACCAACTAAAGCGCATAGACAAATTGAATAAATTCGATAAAAGAATTGGGATATCTGGGCCACCCAATTTAAAGATGGCCGATGGTAACGAGTCCGATCCGGAGTGGAAAGACATTTTGATATTTGAAATTAAAGGCTCGATTTCGGAGGGCAGGAATGTTACAGTAGAAAGTGGCTCATATGATGGTACTGGTGGATTGCAGAAAAATGGTGCTGTCACTAGTTGAGGAAGAAGCAAAAAACGTGTTAAGCGCTTCTGCAATGTCCAGCGGTTTGTCGAGGCACGTGTTATTGAAGGAGATAGAAGAGATAGATGAAGTTGTTTTGGGGTTCCTCGACGTCATTAGTTTTGCAAGAATCTCGACTTTCTTGGAATCACGTAAGGCCCTGAGTTCCTGTTGTATCATTTCACTCTCGTAGTACAGTTTTATCGTTTCAGCCAGACGATTCAACTGTATAAACAGCGAAAAGTCCCTTATTTTAAGATAAACGCGTTGGAGTCTACTTAACTTCAAGTTGAGACGTAACAATTTATTGTCTTTAGGGCGGATTGACGACCCTTGTGACGGAGTAATTCGGTTGAGGCATCGTTCAGAGATGGAGTAAAGTTGATCTGCCACCAGCTGGGGACCTGCACTTAAAAAGAAGGTGTCCCAATTTTGGCTCCGAATCAGAGAAGGTGGTATATTCCAGTTAGCCTTATGATATGGTCTATGCGGGGGTGTCGGCTGTTTATCCTTTATGGGCACTGTGAAGCAGCAGTGGACAGTTGCGTGATCACTTCCGGGTAGGTTATTCTGAACTTTTGTTACAACCTGGGTTAATCCTATTGACAAGATTAAGTCAAGAGTGTGGTCGCGTCTGGTTGGGGACGTGACGTGCTGCTTCCATCCTCCTAGGTGAATTGCATTCAAAAACTGTAGTAAATGGCGTGGTGCTGTGAGTGATGTCCAGCATATTTCTGGTGCATTAAAGTCACCAGCTATCAATTTTGGGCCTATTTTAAGATCACTAATCAGGTTGACTGCCTCTATAATTTGCTTGAAACTATTGGGACTAGATCTAGGCGGACGGTATACGCAACCTAGTATCAGTTCTTGACGTTCAACTTCAACGTTCAGCCATACAGAGTCGACAATGCCGTCTAGGCTAGGGTGCTGAAAGCTTGTCGCCCTGAGAGGTTCCTTTACACACACTAGACAGCCTCCACCACGTTGATGTGCTCCGCCTTTGCTGAAGGATTTGTAGCCGAGTACCTCAATATCCTCTACTAGATAGGAGTCCGATAACCAAGATTCCGTCACTAAAATGAAGTTATAGTCATTTGTTAGTGCAGCTGATCTTATGTATTGGATTTTGTTCCTAATAGATCGTGCATTGACCAATAGCAATGTGAAAATTTCAGTGCTTCTGACGTCATCATTGATATTAGTACTTACCGTTTGTTGACTGCTGCGTTTAACCTGGAAAGAATCATCAGCGCAAGATGCAAGCCCGCCCAAGTTGTCATTAGCAACGGGAGGACTTGGGTCTGCGTGTGGAATAATAAATGACAGGGTATTAGGTATTACACTACTATAGGGATGATTAGAACAATTCATAATAGGCATATCTAGGTTATGGGGCCATGTTGTGCCCACGGTACGTATGGAAAAAATAGGCACTTTGGCTAGATATGGGGTACCCGCTGGTAGATGGTAGGATATGCGATGCGCTTGGATAGTTTAACGGAGGGGGAGGTAGGAAAGATGGAAATAATGGGAAATTAGGCTGATGGGAAGGTTCCATTAGTGCGGAGTTAATCATGAACACAGTTCGTTCATCAAACCATCTATTTTTATTATGGGTATGGTCCCATTGTTGTTGCATCATCATCTTGGAAGCGCTATTTTGTTTCATATGTTGAGAGATGCGAGGGTATCCCAAATGAGGGAAGTCGGTCGGTGCCGAATTCGGTCTAGAGAAAGAACGATCATTGTCATTGTTCATGCATCCCCGTATCGTTTGTCCGCACGGACACTTAGCCTTGGCAACTAAACTCTCGTTGACCCTTTCTTCTGGACGGTTCTTTATTGTCAGCGACATACGTGGCATACGAGTGGCACGCATGGGCTTTTCATCAGTTTTTATACGGGGGCCTATGGGGACAGATATTAGAGCTGCAGGTTTTATTTCATTGGGAACTTGAAGTCCCGTGGAACGGTCGACCGGAGCTGGAGGCGTATTGTGAAGACCCTCCTGGGATGAGCTTGTAAATGTTGTCGATATGTGTTGTCGTTTTGGCTGGGGGAGCTGTGGGGAGGTGGGGAAAGATTTGTCCAGATCAACTAACCCTGTGGATCTTCTAGGGGTAGAAGAGTGAGGGGTTTCGTTGATTCTTGGTAAGGTGCTTGAGGAAGAGGGTGACTTCGGGATCTTAATGCCAATGTGATTAGAATTTATAGCTGCACATCGTATCACTTCCCTTTGTAGGGGCGTTCTATCAGCTTGTATCTTGATTGATTTAAACCGTGAAGCAGTTGAGACTATACGCTGTTTAGTAATGAATTCTCTAGCGATTTTTTCATCCGTAAATTGGAATAGAAGGGGACAAGAGTGCTTTTGTGACCTTTTTCTCAGTCTTCTGCAGTGACATGGAAAGTAGGCCATGCCTGCGGCTTGAAGGATAGTGGATTTAACCATTGTGATGTCCAGCCGATCTGGGATGTTGAAAACAACTGCATTTTTTGCATTCTGCAGCCGTCGCAGGATTTCCGATGCCACTGAGTCAAGAAACTGACTAGCTGCTATTAGGTTCTGGGGACCGGGGAGTGCCGAGGGCTCCAGAAGGTAGGTTAGTGGTGTTAATTTAGATAATATATCATCAACCGATGCAATATGGGTAGACATACTTGCCAAATTACTTTCAATGGCACTGGCCCTTGTACTGGCTTCTCCAAATATTTCTATCCTATTGGGGGTATCTTTGTGTTCGGGTCGTTTGGGTTTCTGATTGGCTGTAGAGCGAGAAGCCACTGGCTGAGACCGTTTGCTGGTCGACCTGGCCATTTATTTTTAGAGAATATTGTTGGTAGGCGATTTTATCTAAGATGATGACTAACGGATAGACCACCCAAGGGCGGGTAAGAGTAGCTACTGCTGTTTTATTTTTGTAGTTAACTCTGGGTCGCTCACCCGAATTATGAGGGACTAGTAGTTTGGACAAGGTGTGGATTTCTTAAATATGGCAATGGTGAAACGTTTTAATATAGGTTGCTGGTGAAATATTCCCAGAATAATTAATATGAAAAATTAGCGAAATCTACAAAAACCTCGCCGTGGTTCAGTTCAGTTCAGTTCAGTTCAGTCTGCACAGGACAGGCAATGGCCACGGCCAATCGAGCGCCCAGAATTCCTTTGATGGTATGCACACCAGTTATGCACCCACCACTGCCCAGTGTACTTCGTCGAATCCCCGCTAAAAATGAGAGGAAAACGAAAACCTCATCGCACATCAACTGCGTGAGACATTATGCATCGTGAGCGTTCACTGAGACAGTACGCAATGAGGGAAAAAGTCTGCTAAAACATACTCCAGAAGGACCACAGTGCTACCAGTCATCCATCTAGTTGATATACTCAAGGCTCACTACAAGGAAAGATCTCGTACCACTTGCGATCTAGGGCATCTTTGAAGGATTGGACTGTCTGCAGATCTACCATTTCACCAGGCAGACCGTTCCAACTGTTCACAACCCTATTGATGAAGAAGTGCGATCTAGCCATCAACCTAGATCGGGCTTTTATCAGCTTCTTTTCGTGTCCCCTTGTTCTGGAGTCTACGGCCAATTGGAATAGACTATCTGGTCTAGGGCCAGAAAAGCCCTTCATTACCTTGAACGTTTCTATGAGATCCCCTCGACGTCTCCTCCTTTCCAACGAGAAAGGATTCAGGTCAGAGAGTCTCTGCTCGTAAGTCTTACCCCTCTGCCCTTCAACCATTCGCGTGGCGAGACGTTGGACTTTCTCGAGGCAGGCAGCGTCCTTTTTGTAGAAGGGTGACCAAGCCTGCACGCTACCTTCTAAGTGAGGTCGTACTATAGCCATGTAAATAGGTACGAATACCTCCGGCTTCCGGCAAGACAAAGCTGATCGCAGTCTAAAGAGCTCCCCACGAGCCTTATGCGCAGCAGCATTGCATTGCTCCGACCATTTGAATTCACTGTTCATGATGACCCCCAGGTCTTTAACCCTACTGGCTGCCTCTACGGTGAACAGCCCTTGATCAAGAGCGACAGTTAGGCTCTCTGTTGCCCTTGACAACAAATGGCTTTTTTGAGCGTTTAGAGGTAAGTCTCATTTGTATGCCCAGTTTAGGACGGTACCTATTTCCCTGCCCAAGTCCGCCCTACCCTTAGATCCAACAATCTTCACATCATCCGCAAAAATAAAGCTGGGCGATTGAAGAGTGGATGCTAGGTCATTGATAAATGATTCCAGTTTCTTCAATAGGAATCCGAGAGACTCTAAAGACCAGTCTTTTTGAGGCTGACTCCAACCGAGAATGCGGCTTTTGTGCGTGATTCTTCCAACTGGATGACCGCCATTACCCCCGAGCCTTACCATCGGCAGCCCGTTCATCAAACCCACTTCGAGCAATCCATGCCTCACGGGACACTAAGGGCTACAGATCTTGGGATCTGGGTTCATCTGCTCTCCTCAAGGTATCGTCGTCTCGTTGGCACTACTGCGCTACACCGGGCCACTATTTTTCCTAAACCGTGTTTGGTTTTTACGTTTATGAAGATTTTAACCGTCTGCGATCTAGCTAGAAAGCCTTAGGAAAAATACCCAAAATTTTCCACATAGCTTCACACCCTCGGAAAGTTCAACTCACTGACCCATATTCTTTCCGCCTTCTTCACAATATGTCCTGAACTACTAATGGAAGCTCCGAAGGTCCTCCGTAAACATGCCAAGGTCCCGAGTGCAAATCGAACAGTGCGCACTGTCAGGCTCAGAAAAACCAGGAACGATCAACCTCAGTCTGCACTCAGTTCATGCTCAGTAGCTCTCGTTGATGTTTATGACGTAGTCAACAGGAAGTTTAACGAGGTAGATCAAAGAGTGGCGGATCTGCATAATCAGATCCAGTCCATCGATGATATCCTATTGAAGATATCCCCTATATCTAGCGTAATAGAACCCGCCCCTATAGCTAATCTCCGAAGCCTATGCAGGCGGGCCGTTTCTTGGACTCATTTGCGACCGAAATTCATAAGCTTATAGCCAAGGCCAAAAACGCGATATTCTTCAACATCCCTGACCGACTGCCCCTGCCGTCATCCAAACTCGCCATACTGAATGCGTGCAACATGGCACACCACAGGTGCTATTGCACTCGGCTGCACAAAAATCGCAACGAGACAACTGTCTTTTGACGTTCCAATTCGCTGACGAAATAACAGCTGGGGAATTCATAATTAGTTGGCAAATCGTTGATGACGCCACCCTATTCAAAAGAACCAGAACACTACCGGATAAAACGCTCCTCTAAAGAGAGGCTTTTCGATCACCAATAAGTACTTTAGCTTCATCAACGCGACCTGTGGCTAAGATACCAGTCGCCGTTTCGTCTCGCCGCCTATCGAGCCACTCCGCAACACAAAAGCACTCAGTTTCCCGCACTATGCCAGTCGACCCAGACCTGACCACCACCCCATCTCCAGCCCATCCCCCAGTAAAAGGCCCTGCCTTCTACCATCAACCTCCGCTCCCACAAATTGCAAAGATATCCATGCCAAACCTATTATTAGCCCAGAGCCACCAAAGTCCCGTGTATCAAGGCCTGCTGCTGTTTATGTCAACCTACCGCCCACTGTCTCAACACCGAAGAAGACTCCGAAGAAGTCTGTTGCTAACAGCCCGTCCTGTCATAACTCCTGTCCCACCACCTTGCGGACACAAACCGCTCATAAGAGCCATGATATACTATATAGCCAATAATCCCATCAGCCGACAGAATTCTGTGTCCCCCCACAGCTTTTGGCTACCCCGGCTACTCCCGTAATCCCCCCGTAAGTCTTCTCAGAGCCCCATTTAGAAACCCCACCAAGCACTGCAATTATAACCCAAATAATCCATAGTTGTTGGCGAGCAGGACATAACCCTGCGTCAGCCCGAGGCATCCAACCCCGCCTCCCGTTTAGACTCCGTCGCTTCTACACATGACGTTCCTGACCTTACGAGCCCACCTAATAACGTTTACCATCTTGGTAGAGTTAGCCACCAACACCCGCTGATGGTTGCTCCCACTCCACGCCATGACCATACAGTTACACTTACCGTGCTCCTCATTACCGGTCGCTCATTACTGAATAAAACCAATACTCTGCACAATATAGTGCTATCTTCCGACTTCGACATCTTTGTCATAGCCGAAACTTGGCTAAATGACTCTGTCCATCAGACCAAATTTCTATTGCTGGCTGTCAAACCTTCATGAAAAATCAACGTCGTGGAGGAGGCTGCCTAATCCACGTTAAACACACCTTGACTACCATTCCTTTCTCTGATCCAGCGCTGGAAGCAATCCAGGAATCAATATGGGTAACGGGTCTTCTGGCCAACTCTTCACTCCATATCGCCTGCGTTTATCGACTACCAAACTGAAACATCACGGACCTCTCCCACGTAGTCAAAGCTCTTGAACACTTTGCACGTTTACCCTCTTCTTCAAAACTTATTGCTGTCGATTTCTATGCTTCTCCTATCTGCTGGGGCACTATGTCATCACCGTAATAATTCCCAAGCTTCTTTTCGACCATACTCGCGGGGGGCTGGGTCCAGCAAGTAATGACATTAACCAGAGGAAACAGCATACTTGACCTGACATTTACCATTGGCCCATTGGAAGTGACAACTATCGTCTTCAATCTCTTCCCAGGCAGTGACCATAGAATGGTATCTTTCAGATTCACAGCCGGACCCATAGACCCCATATGTAGCTCACCTCAACAGCCCCTACACACGATCGACTGGATAAACCTCAAGCCCATGCCTCGATTCCTCAACTGGGATGACTACTTCCTACAGCACAGCCATCAGCTCGCCAGTGACGTACTCTACCATAAGCTACATAGTTGTTTGTCAGCAGTCACCACCATCGGGACCAGCCGCTTTCAGGCCCACAGCTCTTACCAAACAAGACTGCAAAATAAACATGCAAAATTGTAGAAGATCTATAATAAAACCATACACTCCTCCATATTATTGCAACTTCACTCCTTCTCTGTAACCTTCAGTCTTCGGACTAATGAACTGTTGAGAAAGCAGGAGCCTTCGGCCTTGAATTCCTTCGACAGATCTTACAGATTGCTTCGACTGTTTAAGAGCAGAAGTCAAACAGAGTCTTCAGGTACGTCCTATTCAGCTTTGGGAAACATCACAAAAGTTTAATCTGCAGCTGAAATCGCTGAGGCACTCAATACCTTCTTTTCAGAATCAGTGACTACTTACACCACTTCAAATCCGCCACCCGTACCCCTCACCACCGAGCAGGTTCTCTCTGACATTAAATTCAGTTTCAACGAAGTGGCCCACCATTGCTGCTTGCTTGACCCTTCCCCAGCCTTGGCTATGGCGGCACCCCGGAGCACTGTTTCATCTGGGTGGAACTGACGTCGCTGCTATCTTTATTAATCTCTATAACTTATCCTTTAAACATGGCATTTTTCCATCCCAGTTGAAAACGTCAACCATTATTCCTATTCACAAAAATGGTCCAGTGCATGACCCTTCGAATTATCGTCCTATTAATCATACCTCTTTAGCTGTCAGAATAATGGAGCATTTGATTAAACAGCGGATGTCCGATTTCCTCCTTTCCCATAACCTCATTCACAGCGATCAACGTGGCTTCCTGAAGTCACCTTCCTGTACCAGATGCCGTTTTGATTTCCCCAACCTACTGACCACCGCAGCTGACAATGGCAAATCTACGGTTATCATCTACCTTGAAATGACCAAGGCGTTTGACCGAGTTCCTCACTCCCGTTTGTTAACAAAACTCTCGCCCCACGGCATCCATGACGCGTTTTTACCATGAGTCACTTCCCACTTGTCGGACCAAACCCAGGTTGTATATGCTAATGGTCATCTATGGCAACCAATGCCCGTCATTAGTGGAGTTATACAAGGAAGTTTACTTGGTCCGCTATATTTTTACTCTATATTGGCGGCATTTTTTCGATTGTGCAGCAAGGCAAACCTTTCCCCTTTGCCAACAACGTCAACATTGTTTATGAGTTCCGCCATCATGATATGATCACAGCGCTGTCTGAAATAGATAATGAATATAAGAAACTCGATCGATGGTGCACTTTGTGACAGATATGCTTCTTGACATCTAAAAGCTTCTACACAACCTAGAGATGTCAAGTCCTTCCCGGAAACCTGTCAATGAACCAAGTGCCCATCGCCCCAAGCTCATCAGTGAGGGATTTTGGGCTTCGGTACTCCAGCAATCCACCATTCTCGGAACATGTCTCATTCCAGACGGCCAGAGAAAGATGAATAATAGGCCTAGTTCTAAGATCATTCAAAATGAAACAGTATTCTCCCTACATGCCAATCCCATGCTAGACCCCACCTGGAATATTGACCTATAATCTTCTCCGGAATGTCTAACTCGGATAGGATACGCCTTGAGAAAGTCCGGCTTACCTTCACCAAGAAGTTAATAAGATACTTTTCTCCACTGAGCTATAAAGAGCGATGGACTCTACCAAAACGTGACTCCGCATGGCTTAGACATGTTAGGTCTAACTAATGTTTTCTATATAGACTTATTCATCGCTCTGCTTTCACTTCTACCAAATCCATACAGTTTTCCCTACCCTCATTTTACCCTCTGCGCCAGACTTCAGTTTGACCATCCCACAGTCGAGGCCTGCAGTAAGATCTGACTTCTTTTTTATAAAATACTAAAGCTTTGGAATGAGCTGCCCCTGACTATTCGCAATTGTGCGTCAATAACCCAGTTCAGCCATGCCCTAAAATCACAACATACCGTTAGTCATCTCTTATCTTTGGCTAACGCCAGCATGTCTGGGGATCGAGCCTAAGAAGAAGGCATCGAACTTTAGAACCCCATCTTCCGTCTCCCCTCCAGCTCTCCGCTATCCGCCCAGATGGCCTTCGAAAACGGGTTACACTACTAGGATCACAGCGCCACATCCTAAATCTACAATTTCCTGCCTAACGACAGATGCTAGGCTTACCATTTACTATCAGTTTTTATGTATACCGCACGCAATGCACATTGCAGTAGGATACAGTTTTGCCGTTCACAACTATAACCAGTTAGATGCCTGCCGGTTCTAGCTACTCACCCACGTTCACCCACTATCACCTAACCCCAATACAACCCTGCCTTATCTAATTCATTAATCGGTCTTCACAACTATGTCTAGCCAGTTACTGCCTCTCTTGCTATATAGTGCTAGGGCAGCCATATGAAACAACTTTCCTCTAGCACAAGGCTTTTAGCCGTTGATATTCTCCCCTGGCATCAAATGGTTCAGTGGTGCTGCATCCCAGGACATTTAGTTTCATCGCCCAATACTTGACTTCTGGATTCTTCGACTCTTTTATTTATTCTGGCTTCCGCTCCGCTCAGCATCCTCGCCCGGCCGTGATTTGCTTTCCTTAATCATCCCGGTCGAAAATCTTTTATCCTATACGACCACCTTCCAGTGTCTACCTGTTGGCTTCAATTTCCTCCTTTTATATTCCCCGACATGAACGTCAGTCTGTGTCTCCAAGATTTCAGAATCCATCACCTATCTTAGACTGCTATTCTCTCTCCGTGTGTACAATAACATCTCCTACTGGTGCATCCTAACTCAATCACACCAGAACGGCCTCTGGCAGTCTTACGCACAGTCTGGTTCTGTACAAGACTGGAACATATATACAAGCACGTGCCTTACAATGCTCGTTGTCCCACTCCGTGCGTTTGCTTAGCCCCACTCTGTATTTCTCAGCCCATTCAGGCGGAGCCCCTGAAGTCAGCGGCACCTCCACCATAGCCGCTTCCGGAAGTGGGGAAAACAGACCACCCCCAACGGTTGCGAAAAAATGACATAAATGCGGAAAATTACGATCAGGCGGAGGGGCCATGGAAAGTTCCTATATGGGCCCAACCACGGCTCTCTTAGAATAAGGCTAAGAAAAATAAAGTGCAGAACAAAAACGACCCAGTGGGATCGATTTGATCTGTAAATACAGTTATTATTTGGCTGTGAAGGAAATGGGCAACCTCCAAACATGGGTGTTTCCCGTCAGCCCAGACTTGACCCTGCGGAAAAAGAAACCCCACACCGCCCATGTCCGCTTGACAGGCTTTTGGTTTCTACGCACGGGAATGACTGGGGTGATAGCGAACTGGTCTCCCTACATATGCTTACCCACCTCCCGCTCCAATTTTCAACGGCCTCGTACCCTACCACACATGCCTGGCATGTTTATTGACGTCAGCTACAAAACCACCGTGGCTCTGGACAACAAGTGGACACATCAGACCACAAACACGTCTCATCAAAGCGCTAATTATGTACTTGAAGATACCAATGTACATATGAACATATATATAAGAACGTAGGGAAAGGCGCCCGTATTTCTCGTCCACTTATCAATTTTTTCTTCCCTTTCGCAAGAAAGCGGCGTTTCTCTTGTCCCAGAATCCAGCCCACTCCCCAGTTTACAGCCTAACCTAACAGCAACCTGCAGCATTAGACCTGTGGACATTTCACGAAAGGACTTGTCATATATTTTCTGGATCTATTGTATAAACTTGCCATTTGGGTTCTTAGTCTATCCCAGCCGCCTCCCTGTGACCTGTAAAGCACCACTGTGGGATTTGTCATATGTCCCCTAGACCTATTATGCAAACTTGCCATTCAGGTTCTTCGTGTTGCTCACCTACGTTCATCTCTTATCCATCATATTCACTTTTTTCTCCTCAGTATCCGTTGATTCCAAGCTGGGGCACACCCAAACTGCGCTTTTCCATCCCTTTTCCCTTTCCAGTGGTCCTCAGTGACGGCCAACCACTTCTGGCACTGTACTTACCATCTCCCTGGGAGGTGCACCTGGATAATGTTGCTACACGGTCGTCTACCACTCGCTGTTTCCGTTGGCACTCCTGTCCATGGTCTCACGTCTTGGTCAATTGTTCCTGGTTCACGCAACCCCATCGCGGTCGTTTTGTCCCCTGTACAATTATTCATGAACACTCGTGCCACACCCAACAGTACGGGGCGCGGTCAGATTCACCGCCATGGCCGACGCACATCGGGCGTGCAGGCCGAATGCAACGATGTGCGAGCGCAACTAGACTGGTGGAGCACACCTCCTGTGTTCAATTCACGAAGTGTTTTTCAGGTTGGGTGCCCAGCGCACGGCCAGTCCCACCCACTAGCACCGGTTGCGGATGGCACGCTCTAACTTTTCTTGGACCACCGAATCCGATGCTGTCGGTTGAAAATTGCATGCTCCTCATCCTTTTTCAGCCACAGCGTGTTCACCTATAGCTCTTATCATCTGTTTCCACCTCCCATTTTTGTCGCCCTACCACGGTATGCACATCTACTCGTTTTGTCCTTCCTCCCATCGCCTCTCTCTACATCAATTTTCACTGCATTGAGTCACTATCGTCCTAATCACTCTTCTCTGTCGACGCTCGCCAATAACTCTTTTCCCACCTGCCGTCATTGCTGGCTTCCACCATCTATGCGCTTCTTGTTACCCTCTGCTCAGAACGCCCATTGATAGCTTCCCTAAACCTGTCGTTCTGTTAAATCCCTCCTCGTGTATAATGCCATGATGCACCAATTGCACCCGCACTCATGACCAATCCGCATATTAAAACTTGCCGCTGCAAACTTCGCATCTTTTACAGTCGTATTTATTATCTAATCACCACCACCATATCTTCCTCACTTGGCTCCGCGATTCCTCTGTGGTTCTTTCCAATGTCCTGATTAGTATCCACCTGTTCAATTGTCTGCCGGCACACAGCTCTCCAGCTCCATTGCCTCAACTCCGTTGCGCACTCATTTTTGTGGCCTTTTTGTTCTATTTCTGGTTCACTTATCTCGGGGCGCCCCCCTTTCTTGTCCGCCTCCTTCATGTTTCATCTGCAGTAAAATGATCTGATTGGCGATTTCTTACTTGTGTCTCCTCGGTCACTGCTTTCATCCGTTGATCCGTTTATTGCTTGCTACAGGCATTTTTCTGTACCTTCCAGTGTGGCTTGCTTTTCCGTGTTCCACCATTGTAATGACAACGTTACGTCATTACGTTCTTTTACCGTTCCAAACCGTTTGACCTGCCACTACCTTATTCCTCTGGTCCGTCACTACATCTCGCACCTGCATTGATCAAATAATTGGACCCATTCTTACCTGTTTTCCTTGATCCTGTCTTTCACCTTCACTCTTCCATGAACTGCTCCTTACGGTCTTCATCACTTCTGTGCTTCCGCATTTTACTCTTCTCTCCGCTGGGCTGCCATGTGCACTTGCCATCAAGTTAATCCACCACGATATTCCAAAGTTAATTCTACAACCATTTGATCTAACCTTACCTACCTCTCCCAGTGACTGATAATTTCTTTCTAGGACCCCATTGTTATTGCTCCTGCTTCCCTTATACTTATACATAAATATGTATATATAAAATAAAACAACATATATATATATATAAACCTACGCATACATATCTATGTGCACGCGCTCTGCATCTTGCAGTTCCTCACCGGCCATTTCTCTTGCCATCATCCCAACGACCGTCATCATAGGCATCCATCAACTCTACATCTGTGCCTCACATCTACCGCATTCAATCCTTCTAAATCGTTTTTGTCATCTGATCATCCCTCCACGTCTTGCATTGCTCGCTGCCTGTTTTACGGTGAGTTTTGTGTCCTGTCCGCTGGCAATCCACTGCAAAGTACCAATGCTTCATTGATACCTAATCCACTGCAGTGCACCTCACCTTTTTCTCCATCGTTCCTCACTACTGCAGTTCCTTATACCGATTTCCAGCCTTTCTCATGTCTACCAGTGGGCCTTTTTATGTGATTGCCCATACCAGCCATTCAGTCCACCTGACCTTGACTTTCAAACTCACCGAGCGTCCATTCAAATCCGCTCTTGAGCTCATTTAAACTCCACACCATCTCTATGGTGTGCATACGTTTATCCTATTTTCATCCTGCTTTATTCCCCCTTCTGAGCCATTTTATCCAATATTTTCATGAGAGTCTTCATATTTCCATGAATTATATCTGTCCATTCCATCACCTGTATCAACAAGATCATGCACATAGCATGCTTCGGGCGTTTCCGAAATAAACCATTATTATTATTATTAATAACTGCTTCCTCACGTAGCCCTCAGACTCTTAAGTCCAAATGCATCTTCACGAGTTTATTAGCCCCGAAAAATAAGACTTCCCGGTAAACGGCCGAATCGGTAGTCAATCAATTTGCCTGGTAGTGCAAGCTCAGTTAGCCCTCATGAACACCGAATTACAATGCCAACAACTCCTCATTTCACTAGGACCATTGTGCCTCATTTCCAACCTCCGTATTCTTATCTGCTGTTTTTCTCACGCTAACCCTCAGCTGGAACATCTTCCAGACTGCGATCCTCCTTTTTTCAACTTCAGAACCACCCAGTCATCCGGCTGCCTGGATTTAATATATGGGGCAGACAGCTTATCTCTTTTTCTGCCCGTCTTCAACCGCACCAAAGCCCGGCCACCGCGAATAAGGTCTAGCCACCGGGTTTCACTCACAAGAGGTCCTGGCATTGCTGCATGTGCCCCTCTGAGGCTTACTGAGGTATTCTCCCAAGGAGACCCTCCCGATGTCGAGGCCAGCGTGCGAGGACTCCTAAATAAATAGCGATGGGTCCAAATTCAGCAATGCCCTCCTTTTTCCTATAATGAAACAGCGAACAAAAACCGCAGCCAACCCTTGCCCAAAAAGCCCAACACGGACTAAGAGAAACCACAGGAAACTCAACAGAATAATGTATCCACCGATTGACCGGCATAACCTGGCCTACGGCAAAAGTTTTTACCATTGCCTTGCCTTATTTTGTTCCTCGTGGACACTGCCTTCCGGTTGCTGGTTATTCTTTCCTGGAACTTCCTCCATCTTCCACCAGCTGCGAACTGCCAACTCCAGATGACACATATCACTTCTCGTGGGAATTGTCCCATCTTTTCAGGAGGTAATATTCCTCTTCATATCCAAAAATATGTGACAATTTATTGTTCCTCTGCTAACCTTCATGAAATTCTTCCCTGCCTCCTTTGTCTCAACACCAATCAAATTAACTGAACACGAATTTGCATTACTGTCCATTTTCGTGCATATATCTTGTGAATATTGTATTTCCGGCGTTCTAAGCCGATGTCCGTCTGAATATGCCTACATCCGGCCGATTCATTACTATCACAGCAGCTGACTCGAAATTAATTCGCACTCGCCTTAAATTGTCTTTTCGCTGTGCTTCATTTAAATTCTTTTTAGCCTTAGTCCATTTTTTCTGTGATGTGCGAATCCCTCTTTGATACTGGTAAATTTTCCATCTCATCTAGTGATATTATAAACTCTGATCATGCTTAAGTGCGCGTCTCTTGACCACGGTCCAGAAATATTCCATTATTCGATCGGTCCTAGTCCGCTTATCCTGGAGGCGCTTAGGCAGAACTCGAGTGATCCACTCCGTGGTCCGTAGTGAGTTGATGCCTGAAATGCAGTTCATCTTTGTGAGGGCAACTTCACATCTGAGCATTTTCAACGGCAGCTTGATCAGGGCATCCGAATCTTCAAACAGAGGCTTCAAATCTTGCAACAAGTTTTCAATGAACAAGCCTTTACGTGACCTTGTCGATAAAGATCGTTTGGGATTACTTCAGCCCTACTGTACGCCAGTCTTGGAGGCAACATAACACATTCGGCGATTTCATTTCTTGCTTGTCCCTAATAGTAATGCTCCACACGAAGTAAGAGCTGACCATTGTCTCAAACTCTACCTTCGATGAATTGTTCAAACTGTTTCAAAAAAACCCAAAAAGTAGACATCAGCCCGAAAATGGCTTCAGTTCCACCCTGGCTAGATCCAACCGATGATATCAAGCCGTTTCTGCCGTCGGAACCACGTTTGTGGTTTGTGGTGCATCGTTCTGTACATGGCAGTCACCCAGGTAACGAAACGAATGTTCATTGACCACTACTTCACCCTTGACCTCCTCTCAGGTGACCAAGTCTTCCTCTTCCTTAGCGAGTGCAAAATGTAGTTTCGCCATTTCCGTCTCACTCCTCACCTTGGGCAACTTGAGTTGAAAGTCCAACTCCAATTGTTCTGTAGCCTGTTTTTCCTTCAACTCAGCTAACAATAGACCTGCTTTAGCTATATGGGGAACCGGACTAACCATAAAACAACCTGATACACTGAAGCCTGAGCAAGAAACATGACCAAAACTTTCGGAAAAAAGGTTTGGTTTGCCGGCAGGGTACTGTTCTTTGATTCGGGAAAGTTTGCCGAGTTGCCGCTTAGTTTCAAGTCTTAGCGTTTGCCAAGTATAATGAGTTCTGTAAACTCCAGCCAATGGAAAGTTCGAGCTACGAGTAGAAACATATTAAGACACAATTCAAAAGAAAGTCGATCCCAAATAGCTAAGTTACAAATTAAGTAACTTTAGAATAATTCAACCCCGAAAGTGTTCATTCTGGGCTCCTACCCCTCAGAATGAACAACAAATCGACAACTGCGGCTGAATTACAGCAAAAGGTTAGATAAAGAAAATGAGAATATCGAATGCAGTCACGACGAAGGCCGAACTGAGCGGCTCACTCACGAGGCAACGACGAGAGTCCGCTTTGTGACAAGGAGTTAGAGCAATAAAACAAACTATCGGAATTCCGGCAAAAATGGTTCATACAAATGAAAAATGTTGTTTGTAAAATGGGCGTTCGGATGAATGGAGCAAGGTTTCCCAAACTCCTTTACAGCCCTGTTGTCAAAGATCTGGACGGAAGAAAAAGTTCCTTTTTCCTGGGGTGAATCGACGATTGCGCCCATCTTGGAAAAGGTTAGCTGTACGTTATGTTCTAATCGTCGAATGATAAATCTGATTTCTGTCGCTCCGAAACTTCTAATGTCCATTATTCTCCGCCGAATCTCTCCATTGCGCAAGTCTCACTATCGCGAATAACAAGCTGAGTTCCGTCCCGGCCGCTGTTTTAGGGACCAAGTCAAAACTACTCAGCCCCCGCTTGAAAACTGCCAAATGCATCAAAGGCCAAATATCGTTGTGTATCTGGACATTAGGGACTCCTTTAACTTCGTCAGTATGACTGCCCTTTGGACTTGTATGTTGAGGAAAAGAGTGCCCGAGAGGTAACTTCTATTCCGAAAGCTCTTTGCCGATAGGCCTCGAGGAGCGTAAGGGTCTATAGGCAAATGTCCGAGTCCTTTGCGGTCTCAAGTGGCGTTCGGCAAAGATGCCCTATTTCTCCTCTCCTCTTCAACTTCCTAATGGATGGCTTGCTCCATTGACCTTTTATTGGTGTTGCACACAGTGGTCCGGAACTTCTATGGAGCGCCAGAGTTGTTGACTCGGATTATGCTGACAACGTCGCCCTGTTGAAAAATGACCTTGAAGTCTTCCAGACGCCTTAAACCACCAAGCTGTTGGAGCCACCGAGCATGAGATGCACTTTGATCCATTCAAGTGCAAAATGCTTCCTCACGACTGGCAGGGAGATTCACTTGCACTTACTGCTTGCGGGGAACGTTTGGAAATTGTCAGCAGCTCTTTGTACCTGGGCAGTTGTATTTTCACTGGCAGAGGCATCGAAGACGAGATCTCACTGCCTATCTCTAAGACCGTCCTGAATTTGCCAATCTGACTCACCTATGTCGTTATCACGATATAAGGCCTTCCTTAAACAGTGGATCCTATAGGGCCCAAGTTCGCTGGGTGCTACTTCGTGGATGCAAAACCTGGCCAGTTCAAGAAGATCTGAGCCAGCTTACTGTATTCGGCCACCAGTGTCTACGAACAATCACACGAGTATGGTGGTAGCATCACCTCAGTGACATCGAAGTGTGGAGGAGAGTTTTCGGAGTGGACTGTTCATCAGTCAGGGTAAATGTTTCGCCCCGTCAACTACTGCGGTCGGGTCATGTCTTGCGGCTGCCTGTTCAGTGATTAGCTAGCCGAGCTTTATTCGCGCTCGCTGGGCAGGATTGTGAATGGCGGCGAGGTGGACGACTTCGAGGATGACTAAGAGACGTTCAAAAAGGATGACTTCCCTTTTAGCCGCGGTAAGGCCCTACCTTCCACCAGGGTAGAGCAAGAATGACGTCGAACACAGTTGACTCGATACACTGGCGGATATGGCCCGAAGCCGCAGTCAATGGTATCAATACTGTACGGAATGATGCGCTGGCTCGGCATTCTTCCCCTTCCATATAAGAAACCCACAAATGATACGAGTAAAAACATTGAAATACCGTGTGTGGACAAAGATGCCAAAATCATCCGTCAGACATTTCCTGTCTTTTTTCTCTTCGTACATTGCTTCCTACTATCCCATGATCTCTTTGGCAGGTTGTTCGTGCCAGATCCGTTGTAAATATATGGAAAACATGCATCAAAGTCGGTTACTGGCATAAAAGCCATTGAGTACCAGATGAAAACTGAATACCGCGTAATTACAAACAAGTACTTAGCAAGGTCGAGGTCATCTCGATGTGAACTTTAGGTTGTCTCATTTTCTTTCTGCTTATATCCTTGTTTAGACTTATAACTATGTCTACCCCAGTATATATCACCCCATTACCTGAAATAGTGACCTAGTTGTGTAAACAGTTGCGGCACACCAACGTGCAGCTGCTAGTTATTATCACGAGCTAGAGTTAAAGATTATATCGGATATTCTCTGCTTCAATTCCATTTAGTAACATTCTACATGACTTACTTATCAAATCTTCCTTGATTCTCACCACGATACCATCCACTTAGCGTTTTTACATCCCACTCTTTATAACCCAACTCCTACCTTATTCTCGCTAAGCATCCATCGGCGCACCTTCCGAATTTTCTGTCCCGCTGTGCCTCCATTCACTTTCTCCTATAAGAGCGCACTCTCATTCCACCCGGTCCATCAATCCTATATCTTAAATATACCTCCCCGTACGAACTGCTTTTGTGATCCAAGCAACAGTTGAGTACCTACCGCATCCTGTGTGGGTTGCATCTGTGCATACCGCACAGCAAAATTATACTATCTCGTTATCCCTCATCGTCCCAAGTCTCCTAATCCCAACTATATGTAGAGTGGGCCGTATAGCTCACTTCATATACAGCATTGTTGCATAGGTCTCACGTGGACCTGCGCGCATATAGCGCCCTCGTACACTCATGGTCTGCTTGGAACCTGGCTTGTCTCTCTCCGATTGACCGAAATCCTGCTACCTCCATACCTTTGCCATACATTTATACCAATAATGCCCTCCCGACGGCCCAGGTAGCACGTCGCCCTAACCTTTGGGGCACACCTGAGGCATACCCCAAGATAGCCCCAGGATTAGTTTCCATTTGGAAAAGATGCTAATTGGCCACGGAATTACCGGGATTATATCCTTATGTACATATTTTGTCACCCTGAGGCACCCTGTGTCCTGTTTTGTTTTACTACTTCACTATTGGTGGCGACCTTCATGCGGTCTCGTGAGGCCGTCCTTCTCTCCCTCACGTGACCGTGGTGTGGTTTCTGTGGCACGTGACGCACGAGTCCGGCACAAGATTCGTACAAATGGCGTTGAACATTTCACCCACACGTGTTTGTATTCGAGCTAAGCAGCATGCCCTAGGGTTGCCCGAAGCTTGGGCAACCCCATTAGGTAAACTTGGGGCAAACATGGAGTGAGCCTGATGATTGTGGCCCCATGGAGCACTTTTCGTGTGCCATCTTTATGTTGACTAGTTTATCAATCTCCGACTAGTTGCAGAATATATTCATCATAAGTAAATGAACTGTGACTCAATGAGCGTGTACTAGCGGCAACCTATGTCTCTCTCTCTATGTATATAGGTAAAGATGAGCGCCAGCCGTATGTCTCCCTCTCAGTATCTATGTATATATATATATGAATATCTATAGGTGTAGCATACGATACATCGTCGTTTTTGGGGATACCGCGGGTACCTAGCCCACGCATGTTTAATGTTTATGAACATTTCTTTTAATTATCACATTCGGATTTTAAACGGAGAAAAATTTAATTAGTGTTCATCATTTTTCTGTGTTTACAATAGACAGCTAACTCACACAAATCATCTCTCGCAGTTGATGTGCAATTAGGTTTTCCGTTTCCCTCCCATTTTTAGCGGGGATGCGAAGAAATACACTCGGCAGTGGTGGGTGCACAAAGGGTGTGCATACCATCGAAGGACTTCTGGACGCTCTATTGGCCGTGACCATTACCTGTCCTGTGCAAACTGAACTGAACTGAACTGAGATCTAAGCAGGTGGCAAAATTACCGTCGGCGTAAGCTGGCTTTGAGTACTCAATAGTGTACTGGGTGCGGCGAGGCTTCCATGTAGGCCCATCGATATCGATGTCCGAAGATGAAGTCAACGGGTGCTTAAATATTTGCAGCATAATGTTAACTTCATTATATCCAGAGCCTACGGTAAATGTGTCATCTAGTGATGAAGCTTTGGGTACACCTCAATCACAACTTCCGTACGCCTCATCAACAATGAATGTGCAGGCCTCCTCGACAGGCTTGAACGCTGGTGTCGGTGAGTATATTTTTTCTGTGACTTTATATAAAGTGTGATTCGCGGGTGTCGACATTGAACTTGGAAGCTTTACGTCCGTGAATATCAACATCGACTCGGTGTTACGTTCATTTGCCCATATGTTTGTTAACTACAGACCGACGACGCAGCAAAGTAGTGGTGCGCTGAGCATTCTAAACCAATTTTTCCGCTGTCTTCGTTTGCTCGTTTGGTGTCAATGTCAGACTCGTGTTTGCTTTCAAGTATGTGTGATCAGTTGCACGTTATTGTTATTGTATTCACCGTCCAATTGTTTCTGTGCTTACTCAAACGTGATCAACTCCCAGATGGGAAATTCTCAATGGGAAACTTCTCCGTGGATGCACCTGGTTGCCCACTTCCCCGACGTAAATTCCTACGCCGTGGAGCACAAAAATTGGATGGTCGACGACACGCACTTTCGTTGGCCACGAACAAAGGGTTCTGCAGACTACGGGCGTCACTTGCTATCAGGAAAGGCGATGCCGGATTCGTGCCGGATTACTACTTTAGGCCGATGTACGGGTAAGTCAGTAGTAGCACAACATTTAGATGAACGAACTTGGGGATGCCACTGACTTCAAGCTTCAGCTGGTTACTCAGTCAAATGCTGTTTCCACGGATGAAACAGAAAAGCAGACATTCTTTTCGCAGCACTATTCCACCATCCCCACCACCCATTTTAGCAAGTCTTGGGGGAATACGAAAGTAAATTTCTAACATGCCTAACCGAATACTGTGTTAGTTCGCCTCATTTGTCTTCGCAGTCCACAACGTCTGCACGGCTATAGCCCCAGTGCCAGTGGCATTCTCAAGGTAATTAATACACTTTTGTTTCATATTGCCAATTTAATTACAAGTAGCGGCTTAAGCAGAAGAGCTACACAGTTGGACCTGGACCCAACCTGCGCCAAATATTATGCAAGTTCACATGTGGTGCAGTCAACTTATTGTGGGGCTAGCCCCAGGTTTGCCCCAAGCTTGCCCTGTGGGGCTGCCCTGAGGTTGGGGCAAGTCCCAGGTTTACCCCTAGTTTGCCCCATGGGGCAGGCATGGGGCGAATTTGGGCTGTGCTAGTTGGGCCTCAACCAGTGCTCGGAAAATCCGTATCGCTAAAGTTGGCAAATCCAACCACACCGAAACCCTCCTAAATACCAAGCCGTGCTCTGTTGCCCACGGCAACTTTGACGGTGAGGCTTCTATTAGCCCAAATGGCCTCAAGCAGGGTTTCATCGAACTTATAAACAGGGTCAAGCTGGTTGATAAAATTCTTTCAAAGGTTTCATCCCTGGCTACTCTGTTTGATCCTGAAGCCACTGCATCGTCCAAGAACTTGGCTCCGGTGGGACACCTCCACGACTCTTTATCGACTGAAATATACCACTGCATAACCAACTCCAAGAACGCAGTGGTTTTTAATGTTCCAGACCGCTTACCGCTTTCTGTAGTGAAACACAACATACTCAGTTTGTGCAATATGGCCCACTATAGGTGCCATTGCAGGAGGCTACGTAGAAAGTCCTAGCGACATAGTTGCCCCCTGCTATTCCAATTCATGGACGACCTAACAGCTGGAGAGTTCATTAGCAACAAGTTGTCAATTGCTGCTATTTTGCCGTATAGGGACATTACAATATCCCCTGATAAAACCCCCCTCCAACGGGAAACACTTCGCTCGCTGAGAAGCAACTCTGCCTTGCCCATGCCGGCTGACCCCACTGGATCCGACATGAAGGCTACCCAAACCCCACTGACAAGAAGTCAAAAGTGAGCCCAGTGCCTCACCCTGTCTACCTGCAAACTGTCGACCTAGATAAGCCTACCTTCCCACTCCCGGTTCCGCTTCCATACAAACGCCCCTTTCTATCATCTCCCCCAGTAGCTCATACCTCCAGTAGCTCTCGCCCCCAGACCACGGGCCCAAGCGGCACGCCACTTCGGTATTAAACCCGCGCTCCCCCATCCTAGCCTCAGAGACAATACAAGAAATTGGTACAACCATCAGCCCTTGCTGTGCTACTTCTCATCTGTCCTCCGAGCCGCTGACAGGTGTTATCAACCACCTCTCTCCCTCTAACGACTCCACCAACTACCCACCTGCTACTAGCTCAGCCGCGACACTTCGTAGTTTTCTTCATGAGTGCCCCTCCAGTCCTTCTTTGAGCCTACCTGGCACCCCTACCAGATCCACAGTTGCTCAACTAATCACTCCACCCATTAGCCCCCACTCTCAATCGGCATTTGCTTATAGTGTACTGTCGGACATTCCGGGTGGAAACCAATTGGGCCACCATCCAGATTCGTCTTACGCCGTCGTCCCTATAGGTGAAGGCGACCTTCAGAGCCATGCCAACTCCACTCAATCTTCCATTGACTCACACCCACTTACACTGTCTTTCCCTCTCGCCGATCGAACGGGTTACACCAATCCTCTATCCCCGTTGCTACCCTATATCCCCTCCCGCTCCCCCCAGACACCAATCCTCCATACTATAGCCTCACCATGCCTCCGCTGTTCCGCTCTGCTACCCCCCACCAACCCCCATCTAACCCCGAAGTACCGCTTACATACCCTGGCAGATACTCCGGTTTCGTACCTGTATTTCGCTTCTTGCCCCACCTCTCCACTTATCGGCTCAAATGCCCCTCATGAGCCCCCAAACCTTTCCAAATTTCGTCACTCTTTTCCCGTCCCCCACCCCACACTACCTCCCAGTTACTCTCCCACACACCCCCACCTCTGTGCCGACCTACCGTCCTTATACTGGTTCTGCCCAACAGGCAGGTTACCTGCAGTCAAGACCTCGTTTATTTATTGACCATGGCCCTCCACACCCGTGGCCATATTGCTGGTCGTCCTATGGTCCATATCAATAAACTTTCACAGACCTATGTCACCGATCTCTCCTCTCTCGATGTCATGTCCTTTGGTACCTTACACCCTGCACTCCATCCCAGCCACCCCGCTTCGACAGGTATTCTTAGCCCCTCACTTTGTCATAACATGCCCCCTCCCCTGCAACACGTGACACCCCTCAGGCCCACAGTCACAGTATTGATCACCCACAGCGATCGGCGACGCCTCATTATAACGCTTTGCCTAATTTCTGTACCCCATCCAACACTGTCCGCCCTCCCACTTCTATTGACCCTCTGTCCCCGCTGAGACCCAACTCCTATCGCCACAGCGGTCCCAATAGTCCTGCACTTGGTATCAATGCCTTGCGCACACCTACACTGAACTCCATCCTACTAGCTCCTATTGACTCTCGGTTAATAACTAGAAGAATATCGCGTCTACGATCCCTGGCATTTACCTCCAACGCTGACATTGTAATAGTAAAGGAATCCTGGGGGTCAGACGATGCCTCGCTTGATCCTGTTCGTATGGCTGGGTATCAATGCTTCTCGAACACCCGCCAGCTCAGGCGTGCAGGGGGCTGTTTAGCCTTTGTCCAAAGCACGATCCACGTTCGTGTTATTAACCGCCCCTCCCTCCTCCTTATTGAGGATTCGTTATGGCTATCTATTCATGCCTCCGACCAGAACATCCTTCTTGGCTTTGATTACGTCCCTCCGGGTCTGCGGCCTGCAAAAATTGAATCTGCCGTGGGTGTTTTCAATGCTGCACTTGACTATCTCGCCGGTGCGAGCATTATTGCGGGTGACTTCGTTCTTCCTTCAATCTGCTGGTCCTCTTATGTTAGCCATACCGCCATTTCCACCTTCCTTTTCTGTGTCCGCCTTGGTGGACGGACACAACATACCTCCTGCCCTACAAGGGGGAACAACATCTTGGACTTAGTTTTCTCCATTGACGTTCCTGATATGACCACCCAGATTACTGATCACCCCCGGGTAGTGACCACCTTATCGTCAGGCGCAAGTTCATCTACTTCAGCTGTTCCCATCCGACGCAAACCTCCCCTCCTGTTCCGAATTCCTACCGTACCTGTAACTGGCCCCTAGTGCCAATGACAATCCGTTCCCTTTCCTGGGACATATTTTTTCTCTCCTCTGATCCCCTCACTACTAGGAGCTCTCTCTGCCTCTCTTTCATCGATTCTCTTCACTAATCTAGAAATTGAAAAATCAGTCTCCTCTACTAAGCCTTCCCCGATACCGGGCCCAGATAATCTCCCACCGGCCCTCCTCCGTTTTGGTGGTCCTGACCTCCCCTTATTGTTACTTATTGTATACACCACCTCCGTGATTCGCAGTTTCGTCCCCCTCAGTGGAGAACCTCTGTTATAAGTCCGCGCTTCAAAAGGGGTGCACTGCACGGCCAGAGTAACTATCTCTCAAAAGTATGGCCGCTCCTAGATTATTGTCCGATTATCTCCAGCCTCTGACCACGTTCCTCTATTGTATCCCTTGAGAACCTACAGCGTACCTCCACCAAAACGCTGTTGGGCTTATCCGTAGCCCTGACATAACGCCAGCGCCGTGAGCTCTTACAAAATTAGCCCCTGTGGATTCGTCACATGAGGCTCACCTTGATGTTGCTCTTGAAGCTAACCCACAACCAGTCCCACACCTCCTATCCCATCCCATTCGCTGCCCCCTGCTCCTACCCCGTCCGACATCATGCCTTCTCTTTCCCTGTCCCTCAATCTAATCTCAGTCTGAAGTCTCGAGTCTTTCTGTCAGCCCATTCCAAAATCTGGAATAAGCTCCCCTCAGGTTACGCAGGGCCTCCCTACTGTTCGCTTTTAGGCGCTTTCTTATGTTATACCCAACAATTTCCAATGTTAAATTGCTCACCAATGAGTTTGTCTCCACCGATCTGGCCTTTGAAAGAGGCCTTACACCTAAACCTTACTACCTCTGCGACACAAACCAACAGGTACACTCCGTGCCCGATACTCCTCCTCTCTTTAATGCCGCGGACCACGTCCATTACCATTCCTGATCCACGGTGCACTTATCTCCTGCCTTCACAAGATAACACTGTGTCTCGCCCACGTTCATCTGTGGTCCAATAATTTTATTGCATTTCTCTCATCAGTATCCATCGCTCCTCAACTGGGACACACCCAGACTGCGCTTCTTTATCCCTTTTCCTTTTCCAGTGATCCTCTATGACGGCCAACCACTTCGGGCACTGAAACGACCATCTCCCTGGCAGGCGCGCCTAGACAATTTCGCTACAAGGTCATCTACCACTCACCGTTTCCGTTGGCTGCACTATCCATGGTCTCACATCCTGGCCAGCTGATCTTGGATCACGCACCCCTATCGCGGTCGCTTTGCCCCTCGTACAATTATCAATGAGCACTCGTGGCACGCCGAATGACGCGGTCAGATCCGCCGCTATGGCCGTCGTACATCGGGCGTTCAGGCTGTCTACAACGATGTGCGAGCGCAATTACGCTGTGTTTACTTCACTAAGTGTTCTTCAAGTTGGGTGCCCAGCGCATGGCCAGTCTCACTCACTAGCACAGGTTGTGGATCGCACGCTCCGACGTTCCTCGGACTACCGCATCCAATACTGTCGGTTGAAAATTGCATGCTTCCCATACTTTTTCCGCCACGGTACGCTCACCTATAGTTCTTATCATCCGTTACCACTTTCCATTTTTGTCGCTCTGCCACAGTATGCACATCTACCCATTCTCTCGTTTCTCCCATTGCCTCTCACTATATCACCTCTCATTGCATGAAGTCACTGTCGTCCTAACCAATCTTCTCTGCAGACGCTAGCCAATATTTCCTTTTTCCACCTGCCGTCGTTGCCGGCTTCTATGCTATATTCATTTGGTGAAACCTTCCGCTCATAGTGCCCATCAATAGCCTTCTTATACCCAACTGCCTGTCGTTTTGCTGAATCCCTCCTTGTTTTCCCTCCTCATGCCTAGTGCCATTACGCACCAGTCACACCCGCACCCATGGCCAAATTTCATACTGGAGCTTACCGCGTCGAACTTTGCATCTTTTACGGTCGCATTTATTATCTACCCACCACCACCATATTTTCATTTCTCGGCTCCGCGTTTCCTCTGTGGTTCTTTACATTAGGCAGTGTCCCCATTGGCATCCTCCTGTTTAATCCACTTGTTATATTGATTGCTGGCACGCAGCTCTCCAGGTCCATTGCCTCAACTCGGTCGCGCATTCATTTCTTGGGCCCTGCGTTCTATTACTGGCTTACCTATCCAGGTGCTGCCTGCTTCTTCCCTGCTTTCTTCCTGTTTCATGTGCAGTATGACGAACTAATTGGTCCTGTCTGACCTGTGCCCCCTCGGTAATTGCTTTTATTTTCTGTCCCGTATATTACTCGCCACGGATATTTTCTGTGTGCTTTCAGTTTTGTCTGCTTTTCCGTGTTCCACCGATTGTAAAAACAACGTTACGTCATGTTGTTCACTTGCAGTTCAGAATCGTTTGAGCTGCCAATACCCGCATCCTCTGGTCCGTCACCACATGTCGAGCCTGCATTGATTAATTAACTAGGCGTATTCTTACCTGTTCTGTTTGATCCTATCCTTCATCTTCCTTCTTTCGTGAACCGCTCCTCACAGCCGTCTTCAATTCGGTGCTTCTTTAGTCTTCTTTATCTGTTGATTCGGCATGTTATCAAGTCATGAAAAAATTCGTCTGACTTTTCCCATGTCAATCCTACACATTTCGATCCAAACCTTTCCGCCTCTTCCAATCACTGATACTTTTTTCTCGGAGCGCTCCATCGCCCTTCGCTCCTGCTCCTGGCATATCTATTTATGTACTTATATGTATGATATATATAAATTCATATACATGTTTATATGTTTATACATTTGTGTATATACATCCGCTCTGGGCCCTGCACATTTTGCTGGCCATTTCCCGTGCCATAATCCCGCTGACCCTCATGGTGTGCATTCATTCCTCTTACATCTGTGCTTCACATTTACCATACCCGATCCCTATAGATCATTCCTGTAATCTGTACCATCCTTTAATTCTTGCAATGTTTTCTACCTGCTCTACGATGGGTTTTATGGTCTGTCCGCTGACCGTCCACTGCAGCGCAGCAAGGCCTAATTACTATCTAATCCCTAGAACTGGATCCCTCGTTTTTGCTCCGCCGTCTCCCGCTACCACGTTTTCTTATATCAATTTCCAGCCCCTCTCTTGTATGCCTGTCAGTTTTCACGTATCCCAAATTGGACCACAGGCATTTCCTTTGTGCCCTTCAGTTTGGTCTGCTTTTCCATGTTCCACCGATTGTAAAAACAACGTTACGTCATGTTGTTCACTTGCAGTTCAGAATCGTTTGATCTGCCAATACCCGATTCCTCTGGTCCGTCGCCACACGTTGCGCCTGCATTTACCAAATAATTAGACCCATTCTTCCTCTTCTCTCTTCGATCCCATCCTTCATCTTACCTCTTCAATGAACTGCCCTTCACAGTCGCCATCTCTTCTGTGCCTTCGCATTCCTTTTTTCTCTCTTTGTTTGGCAGCCATGTCCACCTGTCACGAAGATATTCACCACAATATTCCGAAGTTAATTCTACAGCCATTTGATCTAACCTCACCTGCCCCTCCCAGTGACTGATAATTTCTTTCCAGGACCCATTGGTATTGCCCCTGCCCCTCTTATATTCATACACATATACGTGCACATATATATGTTTTCATTCGCCCTGCATCCTGCAGTTCCTCATGGGCCATTCCTCTTGCTATCATCCTGCTGACTGTCATGGTATGCATCCACCCCTTCTACATCTGCGCCTTACATCTACCGTATCCAATCCTCCTGAATCATTTTTTCATCCTGCCCACTCTCGACGTCTTGCATTTCTCGCCTCCTGTATGAAGGTGAGTTCCATGCCCTGTCCACCGACAATTCATTGCAGATTACTAAGGCTTCATTGATGTTCATTCTGCTGCAGTGCATCTCACTTTTTCTCCGTCTTCCTCGGCTACTGCAGTTTCTTATACCGATTTCTTGCCTTTCTCTTTTATATCAGTCAGCTTCCAGATGCCTCCACCCGAACCAGTCATACAGAAGTGCGGTCTCGCCTTACCTGGGTTGGTGTAACGTAGAGTTTGGAATTGGGAAGATGATGCCTCGATCTCAAACTTGATCCAAATGCTATTCATTTAGAGTTGTTAGCTTAGACTTAGGAAATCAAACGTTTAGGCTGAAAATGGAACTTTTGTTTGTGTGCTTCGATGTCTGCGTGTTCGTTGGTTAGTTGGCCATAGTTGCCATAGTTAAAAAGCCATGTTATCCATAGCTTTCGGGTGTGTTTCGCTGATCGGCTGATATAATGGAGCGGACGAGCGTGGACAATGCCGGTGAATTTCAGCGTTTGGTGCGGAGACGTTACCCTAATTTAGATTGTTTCAACTCCGATTTTCGGGAGTTCCAATAGTCAACTTCATCGAGTTTCTACGTGTATAATCCTCGCACGGCTGAAGCGGCTCTCAAACGTGGCATAGTTTTGGCGAGGAACATGGAGTACTATTTCATCATGTACTGCTGCGTACATCGCAGACGAAGATATTGTTCAACTAGGAGGTAATGTTTGTTCACTGCCGAAAGAAAACGTATTCATTGCTTCAGGTACCCAAACTTGGGATGCGAGGCTTTCTTCGCGCTCCGTGCCGTTGGTAGTGCTTACATGATGACTCGGTGGTCAGTGGTCCGTAACCGAAGATTTCAGTGTGGTGCCGAGGGGGTGCACGTTAGGAACAGGCGTCTGACACGTGATACAGAATGTCATGTGTTTGAGTTGATACATACCTTTATCCATAAGTCCGAGCTTAGGGATTATACGAAGAAGGCCTCCAAGCGTCGTCTTTGTGGTGATGGTTTCTGGTCCATCAGAAATAGGCTAGCCACCGGGGATGGCCGGAAAGAGGCTACCATGGTAGGTCATTTATTAGAAGATGGAGGGCAATACAAGATTTTATGTGATGGTGACGTTATTAAGTTTGTGTTCTTTGTGCCCTCTGTGAGCATGGAAATGAGAAGCCAGCCTTGCGATGTTATGCTCGCAAATGCAACTCACCGAATTAATTGTGGTGCTTATGATTTGTGGAACGTAATGGTTGTTGAAAGAGCGGGTTTAGAGCACAATGTGCTGTATGCGATTCTTTCCAACGAGAGTGGCAACAGCTGTCGTGCAGTTGCGGGTTACCTAGCTGGGGCTTTGCCTTGGTCAGGAGGTTGCAAAACGATAGTGGTTGATAGGAGTTTAGCATGGTATAATGCTTTCGCGGTGCAGTGCCTCGATGCGCAGATAGTGTTCTGCAGGTTTCACGTAATTTAAGACATGAAAAAGAAATGTAATCAGTTGTGTGCGCTGTCAAATATGGACTGGCTTAGACTGTATCGGTAGATAAGTAAAGTGGTGTACACTGAAAGCAACGTGAGTTTTCTTGGGTTTTTAGGGCTATACAAGCCAGAAGCCCCGAAGCTGCGGAGTATCTCCTACATACTTGGATGCCATCTAAGGCAAATTGGGCGAGGCATATGATGCGTCACTACATACTGCCTAACACTTTTACTACAAATAGAATGGAAGTGAAGAAAGGCACCTGAAATATGGCTTGTCCCAAAAGTCATCAGTTTATGACGTGTTTAAAAAGTGGCTGACCGTTCGGAGTCACTAGCTGATAAGCTTAGGCGACCACTAGCTAGGGGCAAGATGGTCCAATAAGCAGCTCCGGGAGAGCTACAGTGGAAGCTTTCGCTTCTAATTAAAGTAACACCTTATGGAATTTAGGTCTTAGTACTACATCATGGCCAAGGAGGTTTTGTGCATTACGTTACCGAATGGCGCCTATGCTGTTCTTACGAAAAAGGTTCGTTTTTACCGAGTATGGCTGCTTTCAGGTCACGCACAGTGTGACTGTTCGTCCAGTCATCAGTGAGCTTTGCCATGTCTGCTCATGCTCCGTGTGCTTAAAGAGCTCAGGTTCTCTCTGAAACAGATACAAACGGGCCGATGGACATTGGCAAATACACAAGCACCCAAGAACTTTAAAACCACACAGGTTAGCCAAATGTCGGAGCAAGTGCGGGTTACTGGCAAAAACGTAAAACTAGCCGAATGTGAAGATATCGTGAAGGACTTAGCTGTCGCGTTAAGTAATCTCTGGGGTGACAACCACCGGAATTTGACAAACTAATTTAAACATTAGACTTGCAACATTGGTCTACATCCGAGGGCAAAAATTAGTGTAGAGGTGACTTACGACAACCCAGTGAGGGATAAGGAGGATTATAATAAAATGGTGCCATCTTGCAATTCCTCAGGTGTTTTTTCAGCCATACCTAGCACCAGTGACGGTGTATCGAAACCTAAACGGAAACCCCCTTTGGGTGTCAGCAGTGTAGGTAAAGAGGACATCATTGTCGTAGGGCATCCGGTGCAAGCGGTGCAGTTCCGACGGCTGCGGACCAGAACCTGTGCCGAATACCAAACTACCAGCAAAAGAAGACGACCGGATCCTAAAGCCTCGCCGATACGGAAGGACATGCTCGGTGTATGCAGAATGGAGGAACCAACAGTGGACCTGGATGAAATCTTACAGTGGGTCCAGTGCCGGCCCTGCGGATGCTGGACGCGTTTTCGATGCGCTGGTTTTCAACTCGACGAAGACTACCTCAGCGTGCACTGCCTGGCTCGGCGACGGAGAACGACTCACAAGTGTACGCAAAACGGTCCCAGTGGGGCCACCACAATCTGATTACCATAATTTTGCCATGCCTTTAGTTGCTTTGCCTAGTCTTAGGCAAGTGCTTTAGCGTGTTAACCTCCTTCCACAAGCTCAGCGGGTTGGTTATAGCACACTTAGATTGCTCCACTGCGTACGTTAAAACCTTGATGGGGCGATGAACAAGTCATTAGATTGATCACAAAATCCCCGTAATGTTTGTACCGTCGATCGCCCTAAGTAATACTGCTAAATATAGGTATAGGTGCACGTGCTCAACACTGAGCGAAGTAGGATAACGCTGGGGAGAACATTAGGTTTTATACAACTAAGTATATTTATTGGGGGCACCTACAATGGGCTGCTTGGATACATATATGTATGTATACATATGCATATACTTAAAATTATATACACATATACATATATATATATTTGGTACATATATATATATATATATAAAATCGTTGCATAATAAAAAAAGGGTGACCGTTCGCTACGAACAAAATTAAAAGCCCGACTAGTTCTTTTTCCCGAAATCGGTTTGCAGCAGGTCGTGTCGGTCCGTTGGAATAGGGTAAGCACATAGCTTGTAAGCCAATTCTCGCAAATCTAGCTACGAGAAGTTAATTCAAAATAATGCCAAAACCGGAACAAGATTGATTCGTAGTTTCTACGGTACTAAATTGACTTTCACAAAGGGTGAAAATACATATAAACCTGAAGTATGCTGCCAAATAGACTTCACAATAAAACCCAAAGGCTCAAAGCCCCGAGGCTCGAGCTCGACTGTCAGAAACAGTTCAAAGCCAAATTCAAATGTCACACGTGGATGAACAAACGTGAAAAAGTTAGGCATATGAGCGAGCTTTTCAAAATAATGGTAAATATAGTCAAGTTCACAAAGCACGTAGAACAGTTGGAAGGATTTTCAGTTTTTGTTCTTCACACCGCCGGCCAAAATCCTTCCGCAAAAATGGTTGTCTGAGGTTCAAGATGGGGTCATGATTCTAATCCTACCTACCTATAACTTATTGTCAGTACCCGTGGTTACCAACTTCCTGTATTAACCGCGCGTAAAACAGGTTTCCGTCGTAGTCATCGTTCACACAATCTTTAAGGAATCAATTCCAAATCCAGCTGCACAACTTGAGAGTGGCATATCCATCAGGAGACAGACGCACACAGTTTGACGCACGATGAAGATGGAGGCTTTGCGGAGTAAAACATTTCGCTGCACGAGCTCAGTCCACGTATCTCAAGCAGTAAGCTGTTGAAGCAATTGGTTAGACCAATCTTGTTTACAGTCATGAGCACGTAATTTGACGTGGGTGCGACGCCTAATGAGATATCGCGTAAAATTGAAAGGTCACGAACCCGTGGAATTACATAAAACTAAAGCACCAAATTTTCCGGAAGAAATGAAATCCGGTTTCTGATTATGAATAAGTCTCGAAAACAAGTGTACGACTGACAGCATCGAAACACACATGAACACGGAAATCGGCCGAATACTGGCATCTGTCGGAGTATTCCAAAGTTTTTCTGTGTACAAAATATGTGACAAACAATATTGTATGAAATGTAATTAAAGATTAATTTTATAATATGCTCACAGCCACCAAGCCTCACTTGCATTGTTCAAGTGAAATATTGGTGAATTTCTCCTCTTCGCCCATGTGCACGCTGGATAGAAACTGAAACTAAGTGCATTTTGCCGCTGTTCAGGAAACGTGGGTCCAGTTGAATAGTTGTAGAGCATGAAATGGAATAAACTGCTGAGTAACTCGGAGCGAGGCTGTCTGCAAGCTACTTTGTCCCTTGTATGTGGTTTCGAGCTCGAATCATAAACATTTTCCTCGCTGTTTCCTGCTACGAGTGGATTAACTCTCTGATGTTTCGAACACGCTCTTCGTTTCCTCCATTTCATGTTTTGTAACACAGCTATGGGAGCTGTCTAGTTGCAAGGCCCAGTTCGATGGTGGTACAGTTCTCTGTTGGTATTGGAGCTACCCTAAAACCCAATACCAGTGCAATCATTTTGAATTCGTTTAGGGATACTGACTTCAGCTCGGCAAATTGTGTTTCGTCAAAGGTTACTATGTTTCGCCCCCGGCCATGCAGTTCCACCCAGGAACCGTACACTGTCACTAGGCTGGCAAATTCCAAGCTGCTTTGCGTGACCTGCTGGTGTTCAACTTTCGGCAGGGCTTCTCAAAAATGTCCCATTTTGAGATATTTCAAAAGCCCCTGGGCAACTTGTCCATTTCTTGATAGGTGACTTGACGATGGTCTCTTGGGCATAGCAACTTCGTACAGCCCAAATCGTAGTCCACTCCTTGAATTCACCAAGCTTAACTTGGTGATTCGGATCAGTTCGAACGGGATCGGGGTGGCGCAGTGGTAACACACGACTTCGAGATGGGAGGGCTCGGGTTCAAACCCTGGGTGTGACGGAGGATATGCACCACTGATGAGCTCTAACAAGAGCGAAATTCGAGTCTGGTGCTTCCGAGTGCAGGTTGGTCGGATGACCTAAGGTTTGAGTGCGAAACATGAGGTCCAAGAAGGACAGTCAACCAAATGAAAATTAAGCAATCACACACTACTTGCAAGCATTTGCGTGATACATATATGTATTTATGTATATATACATTCCCCGACTGTTATCCACAAATGAACGGTGGAACAACCGTCAAGTTTTGTCATCAAATTTGATAATTTACTGTTCACTTCCAGTTATTTAGAGATAACCTCCGAAGACCGCCTGACTCATTGTAGCAAAGTAGCTGGAAACAAAAATGGTATTTCGATTCTGTCATTAAACTGTTTCAACTCAGTTCGTAAGCATATTCTCCTCATGTTTTTAATTGGTGCATACATTCAACAAAGAGAAACTTTGAAATTCCCTAAGGGCCTTCCGAAGTTGTCTGGGCCTAGAGGCATGATTGTAGCACCAATGTCGCACACTACGAAACTTGGACGTAAGAAATATGCAGAAAACAATGACCCGGCAACCCGTTTACGTTTCCATAGTATTGTGCCCAATGATGAGTCAAATATCTGTTCAGTACGTCACCGAATCTATCGATTTGACATCGTGGTTGTAAAAAGAAAACATTCATCCAGTTTTCTAATTGTAAGAAATACAGAAGGCTGTACGCGCTGGAAAATTATTAACAATTTTTAACATGGGTACCGAAGCAGTTTTACACTAAGTACTGTAAAGATTACCAAGGCAACAGCAAAAAAAGGGTTGATCAGTATGACGCTTTCAAATTTAATGTCTAAAAAAATGAAGCGCCAAGCCAGGTGGGGCCACTCAATTATACCCAAGTCATAATACCCACCTGACCTTGAATTTCAAACTCACCAGGCACCCACTTAAATCCGCCCTTGGGTTCACTTAAACTCCCCACATTTTCTTTGGTGTGCGTATACTTGTCATACTTTCATTCCACTTTATTCCCTCTTCTGAGCCTTTTTACCATGCTTTTTCATGCAAATTTCTACATTTTCATGAATTATATCTGTGCATTTCATCACTTGAAAAGCACGACCGTGCGTCTGGCATGCTTCGGGTGTCTCCAAAATAAGCCAGAATTGATATGCATATACATATGTGTTCCAACCCTATGTATAAATTGTGATTCTGTTTCTTTGCCCTGGCACTTGGTGAAGTCCGTAACAAGGTTTCCAATAATTTAGATGTAAACGTAATTGCTTCTCTGGATTCAACGAGCCTCTCGTTCCTGATGCAACATGGCATACCGCAGGGTACGAAGGCGGTTGGCTTCTCCCTCAATTAGGCAACTTCACGATCTGTGGTATACTGTAGCTGCGCTCGTCGAGCATCGATGTCTACACACTTGAGCGCCGGTCTCTAGCTGAAGGGATTTCTGAGAGCCAAATCCAGCCTAGGGATAAGGCAACCACTGAGGCTTCACTGCAGTTATTGGCACAACGAACTCAAAGGCCGCTACTTCACAAATGGTGCCTTCTACTACTCTCTATAAAAACAAACATGACACCCCGACTACGTCTTTCAACCGCCACACTACAACGGTCCGTTGATGTGCAAGTGAAAGCAGACTAACGTACCAAAGTTGCTAGTGAACGATAACGAATTCTTATGAGGAAGGCTACACCTCACGGTATAGATCATGAATCAGTGGCCTCCTGGAGCACTCCCCCACTCCTGATGGTCCATTATCTGGCTAGAAATTGTAAGCTCACAGTCTTCTTCAAATCACATTCAAATGTGGCAAACACAACAAGCAAGGGTACTTGATGAACTTGTTTTCCGGGTAACTCATTGGGCCGTGAACTGCAAACGTGAAACCTAGGGTCAGTTATGAGCATCGTAGCTTATAACCCTAATCCTTGGGGGCCACTGACCAAAAGCCGGTGGAATCGTCCACAAAGTGACAAAGACCGCAGCGACCGAGCCACACGAGCCACGACGTAACGGCGGGCTGCACCGCTCGCGCATTAGCTTACATGACATTTGCACCAATCAAGTATGACGACAGCGTCGGCCAATGAGTTGAGAGATACTCACCAACATTTGATCGATACAAAAGTTTGCCCGGCATTCGGTACATTTACAGTGAAGGGTGTCGACAAAATCTTCATGCAGTTAAGGTCCTCTTCAGCCACAGAGGGATGGGCAAAATATCCTCCAGTACCTGAGAATGACTTCACCCAAACCCAGATGGGAACAGCTTTAACTCAGGAGTTCCAGTCCAACCGGTGTTATCATCCTTTCAGTGTGCTTAGTTAGGATCGGAGAGCTCACCAAGTCCGTTGTGATGGTAGTACCCCTGCAGCACAGGAGTACCTTTGACCGCCATAGGAGTGTCCTCTGGGTGTTCCCTTGACCGTATCACCAAGTGACTCAAATAAAGGCATTCAGGGGAAGGTAAGCGGGGATTCCGGAAAACACACATGAAGCGCATCTTAGTTATGGTTTCACCCGATAAATAATAACAAAATTGCTATTCAGATATATCCCAACTTGGTTTCAAGAACAGTAGATGACATATACGTTCACTTTTGCTGTTAGGCGTGGACTTATATATAGGAACTATCCCAGTCTCATGCCCGCAGCCTAGGGTATAGACATTGGGCGATCCCATTTCCCTAAAATGCAGAATAATTCCTTTTGGTTTGAGGGTACCCGTCCGTCAAGTACTGCAGTCTATGTGTGAGTGCGGATTCATTAGCCCTGCTGAGTCTTCTAACTGACCACACCGACTGTCAGTCCGTTAAAGGCTGATGAGGGGGCACAGCGGATTTTAGGCGACTATCGATTGGTACTGTATAGGAGCTTTCAGCATAGTGCGCGTGCATTTGAGGAGCGCGGTGACGTGTAACGGTTTGAAGATGACCCGGGTTCGAAAGTGCAAACTCATGGTCCATAATAACCATAAACAGACATCACAAGTCGGCACTAAGCTCTACGCGGTTTGTACGTTGTCCGATGCCACGGGGCTGCGCGTTGTTTGCCTGCCTGCCGTATGAACAAATGGTTTCTGCCATTTGAAAAACACACTCTTGACCGCTGTGCTTGCGGACGGTGAAGCCTTAAGCTCCCTTAGCCAGTGTCGTGCCGGGAGTAGCCCTAAAATGCAACACGGTTTCATCGCTTCAAACCAAATTGTCCTTCACCCATTTCACTGAATATTACGGTCTTTCGGCACGCGTCGGAAGTTTTTGCTTGTTGCCCGTTCCATAGGCCGATTTTGACTTCTAGTTAGTATTTGGTGGCAGGAGTACTAAAGAGGTGTTCACCTGACTTTGAAGGTCTAATGTATTCTAGAAAATTGGCCTACAGGTGCAGACCTGCAAATACCCTTGGGAAGGGGATCCAGTGCCTTGAAGAACATCAACACTATTTTCGGTTCATTTCTATATGGCTTTCACCTTTTGGTCTGAACGTCACTCCTGCTATTTTTCAACAGTCTGTTAGCCACATTGTGCAAAGTCCTAAGGGTTTTGAGTCATACCAATATGATATTGTAACCCATGGTTCCATTAGAGTTATACTTGACTATCGTCTTAGTTGTTTTTCTCTGAGGCAGTTCCTTAAGTTTACCTCTTCCAAGGACCCAAAGAAATGCACCCTATTGCCCCTGCGTTTTTCTTTTTTTGATATAACAATAATGTTGAAGATTCTTCTCCAAGCCCAGCATATCTAGCTCCGCTCGCTCTCGTACCTCATTTACTAATATTCATGAATTACTCTCCCTTCTTGGTGATCTCCAATACGGAGCCAGTTTTGTTCCAAATTTTTCCCAAAAGGCTAGTTGTCTGTTCAGTATTCTGTCCACTGAATTCTTCCCTAGGAATCAAGCCCATGAAAAGACCCTTAGTAAGCTACTGCCTTACCTAGATTCTGACATTTTTCTTCAGCCGCATTCTTCAAAAGATCATTCATTCGTTGTTACGGAAGCATCTACTACTGGCGCAAGTGCTCGTCTTGAAAAGAGCAACGGGCCAGCCATTTGCTTTTCGGGGAGGCTCACCAAAGCTGAACAAAAGTTTCACAACCACAAAGAGAGGCCTTGATAGTTTACTGGTCCGCCTAGCTTTTACGTGAACGCTTATTCGGTTATATGTTCATCATAGGTACTGACCACGAAGTACTGCAATTCATCTCCCATCCGCGAAATTCTTCGTCGAAATGGCTGGTTGCAAAGGTCCGGCCACGGGGTATTGCACTCAGTTCATATGCTCGTGATATTCTGCTCCGCCGTGCTAAGTACGTACCACAAGCTGATCTTCTATCAAGAAGGCCATATTCCTCTCGACCACCAGTCACACACCGTTGCTTGGCAATACAAATGCCACCATTGTAAAGTAAAGATTTTGTAAAGAATACAAAAACGTACTTTGCTCCGGTCTTTTTCAGCTCTACGTTGTGGCTGTACTTTGAAAGGGAAGCGGCCATTCTCTGACCTCTGCTCTCGTCGTGAGGACTTGAAGATCACTCCAGATGGATTATAGTGCCTAAGCCGCCGTGTGTTTATTACCCAATGTTCCTTCCAGCTATTTTGGCTTATCCCTATTCAAGGCAGTTGGGTTGACAAAATGTGGTTCCCGGGGCAATCTTTATGCTGATGGCTGAAACTCTACGCGGACATCATACGTAAAGCTACAAAACCGCAAGCAGTGCTTACCTGAGACACATTCAGAGCTTCCAAGTTGGCTTTTTTTGCCAGCTCCCTGCGACTCGTGGCTGAGAGTATATGTAGAACACTCCGGACATTTCTTGGATGAATACCACGCTTTTGTGTTCATTTACAGCTTTTCTCGCCAGGCAGAGGTATATTTACTAAACTCAACCACCGCTAAATTCACACAGACTACTCTCAATAAGACATTCAGCACAGAAAGAATTCCCTTGGTGCTAAATGCAGGCAATGGCACAAGCTTTACCGGCAAACTCTTGGATGAGTGATTGAAAGGTCTTCTTTGCAAACATGTATACACTGCCCAACGTCATCCACAGTCTGAGGGCCTTGCAGAGAAAATTTTAAGCCAGCTTTAGAGTGCTATTCATTTTGCGAATCCTCATACAGTTTTCGAATTTGATCGTGCCATTGACCATTGTCGTATGCAATATCGTAATGCAGCTCAAGTTACTACAGGCAAAAGTCTGTCTCGGTTATTTAAGCGCCTTAGTTCGAGAGCACGTTTTGAGCCTATGTTGAAGGATTATGTCAGTTGTTTCAGAGCGGAAGATTTACCACCGGCAAAAGGAGCTGTCATTTTGAGCAACGGGAACCGGATGGGCACTATTCTCGATCAAGATGATTTATCCAACCATAAACGTTGTAACGGTTATCCCGATTGTGAGTAACGCGTAGCCAATTCAAAACGAATCTTAAAACCAGAACAAGATTGATTCGTAGTTTCTACGGTACTGGATTAACGAGCTGTACTTACATAAATATGTACAAACATCAACTGTACCGCCACAAAGTCTAACAAGGAGGACCAGAGTTCAATAAAGGTCAATGTCAGGTACCACCCTCACGGTAGTCCAAGTTCGAGTCAAAATTATGCCACTTCAAATGAGCAAAATATAAACAAATATTGAAGTGTAGTGATTTATGCATGCTGTAGTTGTTCTGGGGTCAATAAAATAAAGAGCATATTCTCATCGATACAAGTATATGACAACGACTGGGGAGGATTTCCACGCACGTGCGTTATAGACGTTATGTTGGCTAGGTACTTTTCAATAAAGAAGGTCAGTCTGATATCTTTCCCCCCTTTTCGGCCGCAAGTGATAAGTCTGATCTGAGTAAATTTGGCTCCGAGAAACCCAAGAAACAGACAAGTATCCGAAGATCCGAAAAGATTCGTTTAGTACCACGAAGAGATCACAAACATCCACACCTTAATTCCACCTGCGTTGGGTGTGATATTCAGGGATGACCCTTTCTGTTTTGCCTTATTGTCTTCACTCTGTTATAATACTCACCTGTACAGACCGCGATGCAGCGAGTACTACTAAAAACCGGAAGCTTCAAGGAAGCGTAGAGTTAAGCGTAATATTTCGGCGAGAGACGGGAACTCGACCGAGACTTCGGCAAAGGGGTCAACGGATTTGGGAAGTACGGAAAGTCGAACAAAGATGACCAAGCACACAGGCCCAACAACAACAAGCTGAGTCACAGGGTCGGCTAAAAATATGCAGAAAAATCCACACGTAGCCTGGGCTGGGACACCACAGAAATAATAGTTCACTGGATAAAGTGAGGCTGGCCAAGATTTAATTTGAGATGCTTAGCTCCAAAAGTAGATATACGAGGCTCGTTGTCTTCCTGAAGCTCTCAAGTTTACTGATGCTGACTCCTGGAGGGGCGGGGGGAAATAAGCTGATCTGTGAGTCAGTATCGATCGAAAAATGTTGCTGTGAGATGTGGTATTTGATAACGAGAAGACGGCTGGGCGACGGGAGGCCAGCGAGGGCTGCCGCACCCACTCTTCGGCCAGCGAGTTTTCCTGATGGTTGTGGAAGGGGCCAGGAGGCTTGCAAATCTGTGAGCTTGCACGATACTGGCTGCGATGCCAGCACCAAACCTCACTGTGAGCATCAGTCTGGGCCGGCCTGGGAGGACAGTGAGCGGCAATATGACGGCGGGTGAAGGTCGGGGAGCTGCTACGATATGCCGAACCTGACAAATAAATAGCGGTCACATTCGTCCGTAAGACTCTAAGTAGTGGTGATATCTCTGCCAAAATTAAGCGCTTAGTGGCTGTGAAAGGTAAAAAGAATCTATTAATTTGATGGAGGCAGTTCCTGCAAAACGATCCGCTGCCGGAGCCAGCCTGTCTAATGAAGCTTCATCTGCGAGAAGCACCAGGTTGCACTGCGCTTGTTCAGATAGTTGCTTCATTCACACTTGTGGCGGCGTCATACCACCAACATCGATACCCTTAGCCATTTACCGCATACGGCGCAGAATTTGTGAATGCCTGTGGTCATCGAGAGGGAAGCCACTAAGGAACTAACGAAGAAAGTCCGAGTTGGAAAAGCCGGAGCGTTCAAATACAGCCTGGTGAAGCGTGTCATAAAGCTGGTCTGAGGGTGGATTGAAGAAGACATTCTCGACAACTTCAAGCATACTTAAAAGAAGTTCGGCAGCAAGTGGCACAAATTTCTGCTGCTTTGGAGTGGTTCTGGAAGCAGGAAGCATCGCGTTCAGATGAGTCGGCCAAAGAGGAAGGTTCCCCAGAGTAAATGGCAATGCTTTCACCGGGCGGAAAATAGGAGGCATCTCAGGAGACGCAGGCTCGAACATAAATAACTAGGGTTCGTTTATAACGAAAGAGACAATAAGGTAAATATACAGTGAAATACTGAAGTCAACACCACTAAAATCCCAATACGCATAAGCAAGAGGAAAGCAGAAGGAACTCTATTACGAACAGAGAAAGGATATTAATTCGGAAAGGGCCCACCAACTTGGACGATCGAAACATATATGCAGACCTACTTCCCGTCCAGTGAAAGAAAAGCGCAGAACGATAGTGAGCATTGTATTATGGTAGTTATGTTGGTTAGCCTGTATAACTGACAACAGATGGGAGACTGAACTAGTTGAGGCCTGAGTTGACGAGCTGAGGCACGCCTTGTCTCTGAAGCCGAGTGGACTAAGTTGGCGAAGTAGTTTTATGCTCCGGTACCAGATGGACTTCGACAAGCAAACATCAAACAACCAGCAGATTGAGGGAACGGAGGCTAACCTCAATTACTGACCTATCTAGAAGCCTGGTCAACGTTCGCCTGACCGAATATGCACCTCAATAGATGACTGATGAGAACCACCCAAATGTCCTACGGAACTTCTAAAATCGGCCCATGTGTCTTCCAGAAGATGATCATCATACCGCTCCGGTTGAGTCGAAACTGGGTCTGAAAGAATAGTTTGCAGTACAATTTACTTAACTATAAGCCATTTTATGTAAATTGGAGGAATGATTCGAGGGGGAAGATTTGCAGTGATCAGCCGATCGCACTCTGTTTACCAATCCTTTGGCTGAACGTCTTGCGCACGACGCAACCATGGTGTGATAGGCTGACCAAAACAAGTTGTCTATAACTAGTGGAAGACTTGGTACTGGAAATGGATGCTCCCGTGGAGTGGTTATCATTTTCAAGTAGACCGTAATGCAGACATCTATTCATATAACAGGCGCACCTAAGCTTTAACCTCGCAATTGTATTCTGGTGAGTTTTGTTTCTGCGAAAAGCGACTACACTGGGCCCAGTAAATCGGTAGAGGACGTCTTCTTTTTCTTCAGTAGGCGTGAAAGCTGCAATAAGCACCTACGCAATGTCCGTTGGTAGCCACCGCAAATCCGCGGTGCCCCCTAATCAGCCTTTAACGGACTGACAGTCGGTGTGGTCAGTTAGAATACTCAGCAGGGCTAATGAATCCGCACTCACACATAGACTGTAGTACTTGACGGACGGGTACTCTCAAACCAAAAGGAATCATTCTGCAGTTAAGAGAAATGAAATCTCCAAATACCTGTAGTTCCCCAGCCAACACAACTGTTTTGAAATGGTCCCAAGCCGATCCCAATTTAGTCTCAAGTTCATCCCCTTTTAGATCCTTTCGAAACACTTCAGGGACAGTCTTGGGACCATTTCTTAACATACAGAGGAGGCAGTGGTCTACATGCTCTACTTTCAAATTTCAGCAAGCTACAACAAGTCATTTTATCTCTACCTACTTGCTACCGAACTATCAATAATTCCCATTTGGGAAAAAACGCTGTCTTTAAACAGCCTCCAAAAGTACTTGGGACTGCCTGAGCATCTCCCGATGCCTAATACCCCCACAAAACTCAGCACTTCCCAAAGAAGCTAAGGAGTACTCCCATTTTATGAACGGCATTTGAAGTACCGGGAAAATGTTTTTAAATTACATAGTCCCAAAATAGTCCCTAGGCTGGTGAACCATAATATTTTCCATCGTGTCGGGTTCAGGATCCGTTCAGAGTGTACCGGAAGGAGTGACTCTCCGTGTGATCTGTTACGGAAAACTGTTTATTGTTCGGTAACACAGAATTGTCGGAAAATGGTTTAGTCAGTCGACTTTTCGGCTACCGTGGGTAGCCCTTGTCAAGACCAGTTTGGAATCGAATGATCAGCTTTCGGCATCAAACTGGTGGGCTAGAAATGCTGTGGAGTAATGGTTCTGATTTTGTCATACGGTAATTTGGTGGAAAAATCCGGAAAAGGCTGGCATTTTACAAGACTATATCACCCTTTCCAACGCAACGGAAAGTTCTTTTTCCCTCGCGTCATTCAAATGTTTTTAGATAAAACACCAGATGTGGAGATGTTTTACGTAGTCTTCAGCCTATCGGAATAGTGGAATTTGCATCAACAGGTTAAGTTGCAGAGACAGCCATGGTTGAATTCCTTTGCGCGAAGCCAAATGTGATATAAAATGGGTCAGATATGCTAGACCCGGCACAGAGCTGCTGGGAATTATGAACTTTATGGACTCGTGGAAGGTAGCCCACCACTTCGTATGCTCGGCATCACGTATGGTACAAGCACGTATTATGACAGACGTAGGACAGTAACGCAAAACAGAAGGAATCACACCTGATTACCACAGACCGATACGGTTTCACGTCAGTAGGATAAAGAGTATGCCGTTCTCTTCGTCAAATCTCGTAGATGCCTCTGCGCGGTAAATGGTTTTTGGGCATAGCAAAAAGCACATCGGTTACTGATATGAAATACAAAACCTTCTTTGTTTGACTATCATTTGGACTCAACCTTCAAGCACAAATCCTGGGTCATCTGTCCAACCGTGCTCTCGAAGGCACCACTTTAGGGTTTCTTTCGTGTTAGAGCTCATCAGATGTGTAAATCTCCGGCGGTTTCCAGGGTTAGAACCCAAGCCTTTTTCCTCTGGAAGGTATGCAAGCTACGGGTGCGCTATCTTGCTCTAGTCGGGGCAGATGCAAATCACAGAGCTGAGTATGTTCGAATGTCTTCCCTTAAGCCCCATAGTTCCAAATGCCAACACGGTGTTTGTTTCGGTAATTCCAGGCGAAGTACTAACAATACCATATACTGCTTGCAAGTAACTGCGACATTAATCATATATAAGTATATAAATATTTATCTATATATATCGTTCGGGTCAAGCATTCAGGCGCGCTGTCGGACCCCCTTCCACACACACACGTGAACAGTCCGTAAGTCAGGTTGAAAGACAGCCGATTACCGCAAATTCCTTCGAATTTCAGTTTTTACTACTGAAACAACTGTTGGTATGGAAGATTTAATCACCGCTAGGGTAGAGGGGAGAAAATCTGATGCAGTATGCTCGCGAAAGGAGAAACAATAACACCGCTGCTTGCGTTTTCAACTGATGGATAAATGACAGTGCGGAGGGATCAATTGCGTTGTGGTGGCTCACGGTTTTGCGTATACGAATTCTGCTTTGAATGAAATGGTCACGAACTGCGATGAACATGGCAGTCATCTGACGGGTCATGTAGCAGCTTAGTTAATCATCTGCAATTAATTGACCTCCTTTTTTGCTGACTGCCATACCAGAATATGCCATTGTCATCTTCGTCCCTTTTTCAGCAATAATAACTGGAATTTCCTCCTTGAATCCATGAACTCACTCTATGGGGCGTGTTATTTTTAACCAAGTAAATGGCGTTGGCAGTTTGAACGAACTGAACTAAAGACAGTAAATTAAATCGTTTCATTGTGATTCGCGTCAGCAAAATAAACTACGAGTGGAGCGTAATAAAGGACGTTCCATAAATTGGCATCCGGCACAAACCATTTTCCAACCAAACATGCTATTGCCTATGAGCCTGTTTAATTTAAACTTACTCTCCCAGGGTATTGATCATCGGTAAAAAATGCATTGCTTAAATCCGACTGAGGTATTTCAAAGTGAAATGGCCCTATCATTGGTGGTTTCCTCTGAATCAAAAAGTAGCATACACTCATGCCACTGAAACATCATACAAACAGAATGATGCGATGTATCATATCCAGTTCACTATGACCACGACTTGCTGAATAACGTTCAAGTATGCAAGGTGTGTATTGTTTAACAATCATCCAACCCCTAACACCACTCCTAGACCACTAGTACTAAATAGTCTCTATACTTTGATTGCTCCCCTAGTTTTATTGGCATGGTATACAAGCAACTTTTGGGAAGTATCTCAAAAACTAAATGTGCCGGTTAGTCGTCCAGATTTCTATGTGATAACTTTTGCGCTTTTCGAGCAGCTGCGATTTCGCCTTATCCCCAAAACGTATGTAGGCACCCTCCGGTATGGTTCCTTCGAAATTGCCTCTTAGTAAGGAAATGTCGCCCATAGATGTCTTTGTCAATCAGTAACAATTTATACAATCTCTCCGATAATCTTCTGCAAACTTCCAGCTGTTCTTGGCAGAGTGAACTTCCTCTCAATCTTTATGAGCATTTTGGATGTATCGTTAGCCGACTTCTCTCAGATTTGCAGAATGATGAGTATACTCCGAGCACTATATAATCTCGCGGAATTCAAACTTGTACGTAATTCGGACTGACGGTAAGTGTTGATAACCTTAAGTTGTCGGTTAAGTGCGCGAACTGCGTTGTCTTATGTTTCAAATTCGATAGCTAAAATAATTCAGCATGACGACTGATAACACACTGTCTATCGTGGCACAGATAATACTGTAACTATGTGGACAAGAAAGTGTAATTCGTTGTTGCCGTGATTTGCAAATCTCTTGTTTTTCTTCTGTTATCTTAATTTCAGTGCCTATAAAATGTGCTGTATTTTGCCAATTGTGAGGCTCTAAACACAATGTTTTTTCTACTGAGTGTTCTGATATCCCAACCGGCTGTTTTCAACTAATTCGGAATCAAACCTACATTCACTTTTTTCTTTGATTCCCAGTGCGTTTTACCAAACTCAACCTCTTTATACCTGGTAAAATTTCGCATGTTCTCAGTGCGAGATTCGAGGTATTCAAGTAGTCAGCCATATATCTTTCGAACTGTTCTTGAATTCATCAGCAAGATATTTAATCTATGAGTTACGGCCTGTAAAACGCTCGTTGGATCAACCTGGAGTTTTGCACACTATATTGGAAGTGAGAACGGAGAGAGCAAAGGTTACCACTTAGAAATCTGGACGACTAACCGGCACATTTAGTTTTTGAGATACTTCCCAAAAGTTGCTTGTATACCATGCCAATAAAACTAGGGGATCAATCAAAGTATAGAGACTATTTAGTACTAGTGGTCTAGGAGTGGTGTTAGGGGTTGGATGATTGTTAAACAATACACACCTTGCATACTTGAACGTTATTCAGCAAGTCGTGGTCATAGTGAACTGGATATGATACATCGCATCATTCTGTTTGTATGATGTTTCAGTGGCATGAGTGTATGCTACTTTTTTGGTTAGGAGGAAATAATCCACCCCCGGATACATATGTGTCCTTATTCCTGTTTTTTGTGGGAAGGGTACGCAGGGATGATTGATTTATCGAAAACATCCGAGGGAGAATTGGCAAGATCTGTTGGAAGAAACGGAAAGGTAACAGCTTGTGGTGATATATAATATTCCTTTTATGTCTAATCGCTTAAGGCGAGAGAACGACACGACGCCGGGTTGGTTCGGTGACATGTATTGCCTTGGCTGGTCAACAGTCAAATGTACAGCACAAATGTGCGGTAAACGTGAGCGCAAAATATGCAAGCAAGGGCACACACATGTAAGTGGGTCCGCGAGTCAGGGTCGCGTGTTAACGGAAACGCGAGGCAAGTGTACAGTCAGAACAGGCCACGATGGGCCAATGCCTGATTAGTCAGTGTCATCTAGAGTGAAGTATGACTGGCGTCATCTTACGTGTGTGTGTGTCTACACATGGACATGGTTAGAACCAGTTGTAAGCAATGTGCGTACCTGTGTATGAGACGGTTTCGGCTGAGCGTGTGACTGTTTGAATCGAGTGATGCACCAAAAATAGAAATCATTGTGTGTGAGAACGATCGACTGGTGGTCTGTGTGGGGATCTTCCGAAATGGCTATGACTGTATCGATCGCGAATATTGGGCGGAAAAAAGATTGGATGAATGCCAAAATAATGAGAGCTGAGATTATCGCAAAATCAAAACCCACACTACAGTGCTCCACTCTAAGTGCGTCAGTCGATTAGTTGCGGATGCTCGAGGAATGGTTAAAAATAGTGAAGCAATTAAGGGATAGCGAAATAAACACGTTTGGTGATCTTCCTACAAGAAACTGTGGTAGTTTGTGGTGAGGTTTGAAGACTTGTGTAATCAGTGGTGTCGGCAGAGTCTGGTACAGGTAATGGCTGTTTCGGGTAAAATCCGGGATCAACGTAATCTGTCTGAAGATGAGCTACTTTAAGGCAGTCTTTGCTGAGTGAACGGTGTGTACCAGCTTCGTCGATAACAAAAAATGTGTCGTTGCGAGAAAATGCGCTTCAGGGTCCTGGATATGAAGGTTGGAGTAAATGTTTAACGGAGTCACCACAAAAAGAGTGCGACTACGAGTGGGAATCGCACGGAGAGAAATCAGGAATGACTGCATATGACGAAAGAAATTAGATGGATCAACCTTTTTATTTGTAACTTCAAAAAAACCCACCGGGAAACTGAAGAGAGTTGCCAAATACTAAGTCGATGGGGCAAAATCTGAAAACTTTCTGTATGGTGGTACGGCTGTGTAACACGATTAATGGAAGGGCCTCGGTCCACTTGTTGGCATTGGAAGTGCATGTGAGAGAGGCTTCTAGCTGACGAGGAAATCTTTCGACGGGTCCATTAGATGCGGGATAATAAGCAGTTGTGCGAATGTGTTTACATCCAAGGAGAAAGGTGAAACCACGGAAAAGCTTGGATTGGACGCAAGCAAATCTATCAATGGTGGTTATGTTGGGAAAGCCAAATTCAGAAATCCAGTGACAGAAATCTCTTGGACACTGTTTCACTTGCTGTGCCAACAATGGGAGTGCCATTAGCCAACATGCAAATCGATCAACAGAAGTAAGTAGGTTACGGAATCTATCCGCAGGTGGTGAAGGACCAACTAAGTCGAAGTGAAAGTGAGAAAAACATGTATCACCGGGAGGGAATTGGGTTGGACAAGAAAGTAGGTGACGATAAATTTTGGAACGGTGGCAAGGAATACAGGTTTGCGCCCAAAAACTAAAGTCCTTTTTCATATGGGGCCACAAGTAGCGACCAGCAAAGAGCTTCAGGGTAGTGCGTACGCCAGGATGGGATTGCGAACGAAAATGGTGGGAAAAGACACGGTGGAACACGGCGGGACCAAATGGTTTTGGTTTACCGGTGGAAAATTGCGCACAATAGATCCATCCTCATTTGGAAGAGGAAATTCCTGTAGTGTTAGAAAGGATAAAGAGAGACAGTGAATTAGTAGCTGGTCATCCTTTTGAGCTTGAGCCATCCCCGATTAGGTAAAAAAGGTAGAATTGGGCAAGTGTGAGGGACCAGGGCAGGAAAGATCATCTGCCACTACACTTGAAGATCCTTCAACGCAGCGGATATCAGTGGTGAATAGGGAATTGAGGTTTAAATGTCTCACTCCTCTGGGAGAATATCGACAGGGTTAGGCATCGAACGCCTGAGCCAAGTGTTTGTGATGGAGTACGGAATGCGGAACCTAGTCGGTAAACTGACAAGGGCTAGTAAGGCTTGGGGAGTCCTTCAAAATTTCAAAGCAAGATGAGGTAAGAATTGCCATTCTTGGGCCAAGTGATTGTGTTCGGCGCCCCGTGCTTATGGTGAACAGATCCGTAGTAGTATCCACCAATTTGCGGTGTTGCAAGTCAACTGGCAGACCGAAGTGTGACAGGAAATCCGCTCCAATGAGAGGGGTCTGTGTAAGTCAAATCTCGCAAATCGAGCAACACGTAGCCAATTCAAACGAATCCCAAAACCAGAACAAGATTGATTCGTAGTTTCTACGGTACTAAATTGAAATGCACAAAGGATACAAATATATACGAACCTCAAGTATGCGGCCAAATAGACTTCACAGTAAAACCCAAAGGTCCAAAGCCCCGTGGCTCAAGCACGACAGTCAGAAACGGTTCAAGGCCAAATTCAAATGTCTCACATGGATAAACAAACGTGAAAATGTGTGGTGTATGAGCGAGCTTTCCAAGATAATGTTAAATATAGTCAAATTCACAAAGCACGTTGAACATTTAGAAGGATTTTCAGTATTCGTTCGTTACACCGCCGGCCAAAATCCTTCCGCGAAAATGGTTGTCTAAGGTTCAGGAAGGGGTCATGATTCTCACCCTATCTACCTTTAACTTATTGTCAGTGCTTGTGGATACTAACGTCCTGTGTTATCTGAACGTGAAACAGGTTTTTGCCGTAGTCATCATCGCACAATCCATAAGGAATCAATTCCAAATCCCGCTGCACAACTTGAGATTGACATATTCATCAGGAAACCGGCGCATATAGTCAGACGCACGATGAAGATGAAGGCTTCGCAGAGTGAAGTGTTTCGCCGCACGAAATAAGTCTAAGCATCACAAGCAGTAACCCATTGCAGCAACTGGTTAGACTAATTTTGTTTACAAGCTTGAGCGCAGAAGTTGAACGCAGGTGCAACGCCTAATGAGATATCGCGTAAAATTGACAGGTCACGAACCAGTGGAATTACATAAAATTAACGCACCAAATCTTCCGAAAGAAATGAAAACCGGTTTCTGATTATGAATAAATTTCGAAAACAAGTGTACGGCGGACAGTATCGAAATACACATGAACACGGAGATTGATCGAATACTGGCATCTATCAGAGTATTTCAAAGTTTTTCTGTGCACAAAATATGTGACAATCAATATTGTATAAAATGTAAATAAATGTTCTCCTTTAAAGATAATAATAGTTTCACAATGTGCTCGCAGCTAGTATGCCTCACCTGAACTGTTCAAGTGAAATACTGGTGAATTTCTCCTCTTCACCTATGTGCACGCTAGATAGAAACTGGAACTAAGTACATTTGCAACCTCTCAGAAAAAATGGGTCCAGTTGATTAGTTGTAGGGCATGAAATGCAATAAAGTGCTGAGTAACTCGGAGCGAGGCGATCTGCGAGCTACTTTGTCTTTTGTATGTGGTTTCGAGCTCGAATCATCAACATTTTCCTCGCTGTTTCCTGCTACGAGTGGATTAACTCTCTGATGTCTCGAACACGTTCTTCGTTTCTTCCGTTTCCTGTAATGTAACACAACTGTAGGATCTGTCCAATAGGCAAGGCTCAGTTCGGCGGTGGTGCAGTTCTCTTTTAGCATTCGTGCTACCTTAAAACCCAATACCAGTGCAGTCGTTTTGAGCTCGTTTAGGGATACTGACTTCAGCTTAGCAATTTTTGTTTTGGCAAAGGGTACTTTGTTTCGCCGCCGGCCATGCAGTTCCACCCAGGTACCGTACACTGTCACTGGGTCGGCAAATTTCAAGCTGCTTTGGGTGACCTGCTGGTGTCCTTTTTTGGGATATTTCAAAAGCCTCCGGGCAACTTCTCCTTTTCTCAATAAGTGACTTGACGGTGGTCTCTCGGGTATAGCAACTTCATGTTGCCCACTGTGAAGTCCCGTCTTTGAATTCGCCATCGAAAGCGCCGACTGATCCTTCGAGTGAACTTCGTTTTCCTGAGATGGACCGTTGGATTCAATATCGAAAGGCTGATCGTGTTCTACAGGGGCACTTCTCTCAGCAACATTTGAGCAATTTATTGATGCCGATTGTTGAAGTTCGCTCGTCAGGGGTCCGAGAAGTGTCCAGCCTAGTATCGTTCGCGTAGCAAATGGTTCTTTTCGATTGCTTATGCTCTGTTCAAGCACCCAGTGAGCCTCTGGTACATTGCATCCAATTAGTATGTCGACGTGGGGGCTAGAAACTTCTTCGAACTCTATGTCCCTGAGATGAGACCATATCTTGGCGATCGATCTAACAGAGTCGACTGGTCTCATTGGCAAGCTGTCTGTTGCAAAAGCTTCCGGAATTTCTACGGTCCCCTCATCAGATAAAGACGTTAACTGCAGGGTCAGCCTCTTAGAATTGCTAACATGACCCCCTGCAATCGTGCTGATAGTGAGCGAGGTAGGCTCGCCTACTAGTTCACAGCTTTCTACAAGCTCGCGAGTAATCAGCGAGGTATCCGACCCCGTGTCCAAAAATGCATTGACCCTTCTCAGTCCTTTAGGTGTCACGATATCGACAGGTACGATGCCTAATCTTGCCGGTTTGAAATCATCATGTCCCGTTGAACAGACAATTTTGGGTTCATCTGGCTGAATAGGTCTATTGTTGAGAAGGCCATGCAGTAACGAGTGATGATTACCCGAGCATCCGTCTTGGTTGCATTTCACTCTTAAGCTGCGTTCAGAAGCTCGATGAGAGTTGTTCAAACACATAAAGCATGAGCCAATCCTTTTTACCGCGCACCACCGATCGGGTACACTTATCCCATGAAAGGTCGGACAATCTGGTAACCGATGCAGGGAGTTGCATAGCTTGCATTCAGCTGACCTCTCGGGTTCTTGACTTATCATGTGCATGTTAGCCAAAGACTGGGTTTGGTTACAGTCCTTCTCCACAATTCGAGATGTTGGTTCCCTTCGCGCCAGTCTGCAACTTTCGCGTACGATTTGTCCAAATCGGCTGTTGGCGATACGGGATTGACGACCTACGAACTCCGTCAAATCGTTGAACGTAGATTCCCGCCCAAGCATATTTATTTTTTCAGCTTCCTCTGCCCATCGGCTCTGTAAATCAATAGATAGACATCGGACAATGCATTCCTTTGTGTGCAATGCATTCAGAACAGACTGGTATCCTAAGTGCTCCAGTGCTATACTGCAATTCTGCATTTTTATCACCAAACTCGACAGTGATTCAGCCTTGCCCTCAGTCCTTTTCGCCTCCAATAAAACACTATCAATTAGGCCTCTAGCCACCTTGAATGGTTGTCCAAACAAATCTTTCAGGATTCTGCGCGCCCTGATGTACCCCATCGGTGGATCAAGCATCGCGCAGCCTTCGATAGCACTTTTGGCTCTCCCACGACAGTAATGTAATAAATACAAAAACCTTTGACCAGGATCTGCAACTTTGCACTCAACAAAATTTTCGAACTGTTTCATGAATATACAGTATTGCTCGGGGTGCCCGTCGAAGTGGGACAGCTCCACTCTCGGCAGGTCAAGAGCCAAAACCTCGATAGTTTCAGGCTGTCTCAAGGGTTTATATTCGTCGATCACAGTGCCTTTTCGATGTTGACATTGTGAACTACGTGGACTCTTTGCTGGCTCTCTGAGACCAGTTCCTTGTGTAAGGGGCTCTGCTTCCTTTCTGGCTAACCGCAGCTCGTTTTCTAATTCTATTACTCTCATTCTATAAGTACTAATATCGTCAAACGAATCGCAGTTAGAAATATATGACCTGGCACTGACAGAGCTAGTAAACTTAGTATTATCTAGAGAATCAATAACACCCGAACCATCCCCAGAGACTTGCCGAGTTATTTCCTGTTGTCTCAAAATGTCCTTGCTTCCTCGTCTGGGCATTTCCAATGAGTTTTCTTGTCCAGGTTCCACTTGAGTACTGTAAGTCAAATCTCGCAAATCGAGCAACACGTAGCCAATTCAAACGAATCCCAAAACCAGAACAAGATTGATTCGTAGTTTCTACGGTACTAAATTGAAATGCACAAAGGATACAAATATATACGAACCTCAAGTATGCGGCCAAATAGACTTCACAGTAAAACCCAAAGGTCCAAAGCCCCGTGGCTCAAGCACGACAGTCAGAAACGGTTCAAGGCCAAATTCAAATGTCTCACATGGATAAACAAACGTGAAAATGTGTGGTGTATGAGCGAGCTTTCCAAGATAATGTTAAATATAGTCAAATTCACAAAGCACGTTGAACATTTAGAAGGATTTTCAGTATTCGTTCGTTACAGTCTGTACACCGGCCTGGACGAAGTTCCACAGGAAACGTTGCCTGGAGACCGAGGTCAAGTGTGAGAGGCCGCTGACCAAAAGTTGAATTTGATTCGGTTCAGTTCATTTCACTTTGCGCGGGACAGGTAATGGCCACAGCCAGTCAAGCGCCAAGAATTCCTTCGATGATATGCACACCAGTTACGCACCCACCACTGCCCAGTGTATTTTGTCGAATCCCCGCTGAAAAAGAGAACGTAACGGAAAACCTCACGGCACACTAACTGCGAGAGGCATTATGCATCGTGAGCCTTCACTGAGACAGTATGCAATGCGCGAAAAAGTCGATTGAGACATACTCCAGAAGGACCAGTGCCTCCCTCATCCGTCTAGTTAACATACTCAAAGTTCACTACGGGGAAATATCTCGTACTACTTTTTATCCAAGGCACCTTTGGAGGATCGGACGGTCTGCAGATCTATCATTCCACCAGGCAGACCTTTCCAACTGTTCACTACCCTATTGTTGAAGAAGTGTGATCTAGCCATCAACCCAGCTCGGGCATTTAGAAGCTTCTTCTCGTGTCCCCTTGTTCTGAAATCTAAAGCCACTTGGAACAGACTATCTGGTCTAAGGCCAGAAAAGCTCCTCATTACCTAGAACGTTTCTATAGGATCCTCTCTACTTCTCCCCCTCCAAAAAGAAGAGATTCAATCACAGAGTCTCTGCTCGTACGTCTTACACCTCTGCTCCTTAACTATTCGCGTGGAGAAAAGTTGAACTTTCTCCTAGGTACGCGGCGCCCCTTTTTTAGGAAGGTGACCAAGCCTGCAAGCTGCCTTCTAAGTGAGGTCGTACTATAGCCATGTAAATAGGTGCGAATATCTCCGGCTTCCGGCAAGACAAAACTGACCACAGTCTAGAGGGCTCCCGACGAGCTTTTTGTGCAGCAGAGTTGCGCTGCTCTGACCGTTTGAAGTCACTTTTCATGATGACCCCAAGGTCCTTAACCCTACTGACTGCTTCCGTGGTGAACAGCCCTTGATCGTGAACGACAGTTGGGCTCTCTGTTGCCCTTAACAACAAATGGCTTTTTTCAGCGTCCAGGGGCAAGTCCCATTTGTATGCCCACTCCAGGACGGTACCTATATCTCTGTACAAGTTCACCCTACCCTCATATCTAACAGTCTTCACACCGTCCGAAAAATAAAACTAGGCGATAGAAGAGCGGAATCCAGGTCGCTAATAAACAACAAGCATATGACCGGTGCTAGGACGGATCCCTGAGGTACTCCATTGGTGACATTCACCAAACTGGAGCACCTGTCTCCCACTTTGATGTAAAATGTTTCGTGGGGGTGAAAGTCAGCCAGCCGTCTATATACTGGCCCGCCTATGCCGAAGGTTTCCATCTTGCATGGCAAGGGACGATGACTAACGGAGTCGAAAGCCTTGCTGAAGTCGGGGTAGAATTCCTCAACTTGCCTACCTTCGTCCAGTCATCGAGTCACTTCTTTTAGGAAACACAAGAGATTGGTCAGACATGACCTATTTTCAGGAATCCATGCTGGGCTAGACTTAGCATGGAGTGCTCCAGTAAGTGCCGGCAGATGTGGACACGGATGATCTTCCCAAGGACTTTACATTGGATGCTAGTTAGGCTTACCGGCCAGTAGTTCTGCATAGCTGACTTAGGTCCACCCTTATGTATTGCCACGGCTGCGGCGACTCTCCAGTCCTGAGGTAGCTTACTCTGATCCAGCATGGACCTGTACAGCCTGTATGCCGATGGAGCTATGATATCCGCCAACAGCTTGGTGATAGCTGGTTGGATACCATCTGGGCCCACTGACTTGTGGCTGTTTAATTCCTGTAGGTACTTAAGCATGCTTTCCTTTGAGAGATTCAGCTCGTTTAAGTGGGGAGTAGGATGCACCAGAGCCAGATCTACTCACACCTCACCATCTGTCCTATATACACTACCAAAGTATTCCCAAGGGCGTCTGCTTTTCTCTGGTCATCAGTGACAATACCGTGATCCCTAGTGGATAGTGGACCTACGGCATTCTTTGTTGTGCCTTTCGACTGCTCATAGCTGTAGAACGTTTTCGGCTTTCGTCCTACACAATGGGCCAATCAGAGCTGAAGTTTCCGCTTGAAAGTTCTCGGAAGGCTCACAGTCTCGTCTCTCAGCTTCGTGAAGCGGTTCCAGGCTAGCTGACTGCCGGAAGCCATGCACTGTTTCCAGCTGCCGTTGCTTCGTTTGATGGCCTTGGCTATTGCGGTCTTCCCCCACATGGGTTTACCTCCCCCACTCCTTCGTTTTAAGGATGTGAACTGTTGCTGTAGGGCAGTCAGGGATCTATTTAAGACATGCCAGAGCTACTCGACATTAGCCTCCCTCTATCGTGTTCCGGGTCAAACCCATGGCCTTTTTACGAAGCCTATCTATGTTCATACTACCGAAGTTTCTGACCTGCCTTGAAGGTGCTTGGGCTGCCGCGTGCATAGGGCGGTTTTGGCACACTTGGTCACTCTTGCCCAACTGTGCACAGTAATGCAGTCCAGACACACCGTTGGAGGGGGGGGGTCGTTATAGCTAGGTCCAGCAAGTGTGGAAGGCATCCAGTCGTATATCTGGTATTCTCTCTAATATGCTGATGCAAGGCATTATCATGCAGCCATTCTAAGTCGGTTTGCTCCTCCGATCCCGGCACGCAGACTGCAGCCACCCAGTCGATGTGCGGGAGATTGAAGTCACCAACTGTGAGGGTCGTTTGTGCATCCTCAACTAGTTCAGTCAAATTCCACAGTAAACAAACATCCTCTTCGCGGTTTGTACTTGGTGCCCTGTAGACACACACTACGATGCCCCTTCTGCCTGGAAGGATAATCGTAACGGCGCGCAACTGGGCATCATGGGTGCGCATCTTGGTCTGAGGCTTAAGGTGATTTGTACCTGACTTAACGAGGATGGCTACTCCTCCACCAAGGCGATTGTGTTCTCTATCCTGCCTAAAGACTACAAAGCCGTTACTTATTAGGCCTGGCGCACGGTCTGCTTTAGAAGCCACTTTTCCGTAACGGCCACCATTGACGCGTTGCGCTCCCCAGCAATTTTGGCGAGTTACGTATGTTTGTTTCTTATACTCCGGGCGTTAGTATATAACACCACCGCGTTTGCTCCGTCACTTAGGTGTCTCTTGTCATTTACTCCTGTTTGGCTCTCAGGCGCAACGCCTGAAATGATGACAAGTTTTTTGCATCGGTCGTTCTCGCTGGTGTGCATGACGCCGGCTAACGATCCAGAACTTTGGACGACTTACAACTCATCTCTATCAGAGTTGCCACAACATCCAGGCTGACAAGGGTCGAGCTGTCCCCCACCTTCGGACAGTACTGCCAATTTTCATCTTCCGGCGCGTCTTCAATTACGACTATTCCCGAACCCCGCACGAGGCTTCTCTACTACTGTGGGGGTCGGGGCCTGTGAGCCGAGTACGGAATTCTGCTGAAATTGTTGGTTTCTCACCAGCGTCCTGGCTGGTCGAGCCAGGTTACCCTCCGGTGATAGACCCCCAGGCCTTAGTCTATGCTCGTCTGGCACACTTTGGTATCTATCCTTGGTGGTGTGAGCCACTACTGCTGCGCAAGTCGACACCCTCTCCTGGGTGGCCTCATCAGCTACCTCCACTGGTATTGGTTTCGCAAGGTGTTCGTCTTTGTTTCCCAGTGGTGGCTTCCATGTCCCCACTCTGTGCACCCCTCTCAGAGTAGCAGGGTACGAAAGACCCAAAATTCGCATTATATCGCAGACCTCCCTCTATCTGTCTCGCCTGGCTTTCGATACCCCTATGGAAGGTTTTACCTGGTTTAAGATCAGGAGCCTGCTGCTTGAGACCCTACCTAGCGACAAGATTTGCCTTTGCAGATCCTTCACCTCGTTTTCCAACGCCAGGAGCGCAGGGTACTCCATCCTAGCTGGCCCATCATTCGCTATATTACAGTCACTATACTTTAAGATCTGCCTGGCCCTTCTAGGCTTCTGTTCAGTCCGCTGGCCCTCGTCGGTCTGCTTCAAGGGAATCGAGGCGAAAACCGCACGGCAAGCTGTCGGAACTGGCCCACTCGCTTTAATGACCGTCCTCCCAGGTGTGGCTACTACTTCCGCAGACGACTTCCTGCAAACTGATTGTGGTGTTCTGGGGGTTATGTCTCAAGTAACTCTTGGTGAACGTTGGTCCTGCTCTGGAGCATGCGGCTTGAAGGCCAGTCTGGCCGCCTCCCTGCGAGGAGCACAGACCCACTCAGCACATGGGTACTGTTTATAAGGGACGAAGACGTCCTTTGTTAGTCCTGAACACTTCGAATGTGTCCACTTCTCGCATATCTCACACCTTACCATTTACCATGCGTTTTCGGCACTTAGGTGCGAGACACGGGTCAGAAACTTGTGTCTTACCGAAATCCACAAGACGAAGGGGAGAACAACTCAAGTGCTCTTCAACCAAACACATAATACACACTTTGACACTTGCAAGCACAGCCCGTTACCACAACAGAGGAAAAAGAAAAACTCCAAACGAGGAAAGATCGTTTCAAAAAACACAGAACAGTACTCGGCAATACTGCAAGGATAAAACCCAGGCTAAGTGCAATTCTGGTATACTCAGTACTGTGAATGAAACTAGGTTAATTCACAAGACTATTCAAAAACTCAATTTAAAAGCAAGAACACTATGAATTAAAACAGCGCGGCACTCACCACAACAGGCTTCGCCCCCTGTAAGGTCAGTGACAAGGGCTTCAAGTGGTATTTTCAGGTGGTGGATTGAGACTGATTTCGGAGCCGGTGTCCATCAAGAATCAGGAACCACTAGATTTGTCTGTGATGTAAAATAGGCAAATTCGTTGTGGAGTGCCAGACGCAGTTGTCGTAGTTACCGGCTTACGTAATCGTTTGACGGTGTGTTGCTGAAATGAACACGGCGAGTTACATTGGCGAGCCTGTGAGCCGAAAGTTCGGTGATACCAGCGCAGTGTATGAGAGCTGGGTGCACAAGACCGGGAACGAGGTTGGCGGATGAAGGGTTTCTACTGTCGCTGACTGGCTGAAATATTGTTCATGTTACTCATTTGACTGCATAGCATGCACGAAGTTTCCTCGAGATCAACTACATCACTGTTCGTGGACGATTGAATAGATGGAGCATCTGAGTGGCGAGATGTAGCACAGAAATTAGTAGGGTGAAATAAAGCACGTTTTGTGGACGTCGTAGGTGATGAAGCTTCCGGACAGTTCATAAAAGAAGTCTCATTCGAAGCTGAAAAAGAAAACAAGAAAAAAGAACAAAAGGAATACCGTTCATATACTCAAAATGTTGCTGTCTCCTCCAGCCAACATTGACTCTCCATCGTGCTCGCTTCAAATTTGCCTTCATAACCTAACGCTTTTTTCGTCCGGCAAAAGTTGCTTTTTTGGTGCACAATTATCGTATACTTAAAAACCCATCAACACTTCTGGCTCATTATTCCCAGTCCACTTCCCGCGGTTTCATGCCAAACTACTCACCAGTCTTATTTGCAAACTTAACCACTCTCTAAGACAAAACCCACCCCTTTTTGCTACTTTTACCGATATACTCGAGAAATAACGCATTTATTGCTGTCACTAACTTCCGTACCACAACCTCCAGACAGTATATGACACTGCGAAATTCATCTCTTGAGATTCCTAATAATCGACGACTCTGTGTTTGCTTGCTTTCTCTGCCAGCTCCGCTGTTTGCCCACTTAAGGCTGTTGCATTGCAATGTCCTCATCTTGCAAGGTATCGTGTCTCACTTTTGCACATCTGATAAGCTCTTGTGCCGCAGAGTTCTTTTCTGTCGCCACAAAGTGGTCCACCTTTTGTATCAAACATAAACTGATAGTCTTCTGCCCATCACTTCATCGTTTTTTCCAGCCGTGTCCATCCTATTGTTGTAGTTGAGCACCACGCAACGATTCTCTCGATAATTCCTAGTTCATGCTGATGCATTACATTCCTTTTTCTGAAAGCAAAACAATCCACTCAAAGTCCATATGTTTTATCCGGTCACTTCCTTCACCATCACTCTGGCAACCACGATCCAGATGTGTAGTCCATTTGGTTTATCACACACACACCGCCCATACCCGGCTGCCGAACTTTGCAAACCTAAACATCGGCTGTTCTGTGTATTTCCTTTCTCATGCTCCATTCCGATAGATCGTCTCAGACACTTCCGATACTTGATACAGTTTTTTTGCTGAGAATTATCAGTATGTAAGTACTTACCTGTCATTCAACCGGTCATCCTTCTTACAAGCCTTGTTTCTGCCACTATCGTAGCTACGCACCACACGTCGATTTTTTTGTCAGTTACCAGTTTCTTGCTGAAGCATTTCATTCCTTTTTTCTGAAAGCAAAACAATCCACTCAAAGTCTATATGCTCTATCCAGTCACTTCCTTCACCATCCATTTGACACCCACAGTCCAGTGTGTTGTCCCTTTCGTTTTACAACTGGCTCAACCGATATACGGTCACTGTACCCCAAAATTGCTATCCTCGACCGATTTTCTTGGTCTTTATGTATTATGCCACAATTTTTTATCGTCTAATTTTTCATCGCAACTCCTCTCATACATTGCAAAGCTCTATTGCTTGAATACGTCTTCTTCAGGAATGTTTCTTCTTCACGATATCCACGTATCCGTCAATCTAATTTAGTTCTTCGACAGGACAGTCTTCCTTCTGTAGGATTTGTGTGATTTTGTACCATTCTCCACCCACCCCACATTTTGGCAGAATAACTACGCGTACCTCCAGCCGGATCGACCACCTGACCTTGAGTTTAAATTCACCGGGCGGTATCGCAGCAATTGACTTGAATGCCTTCTCTTATATTCAATCGCGTTCGCATAGTTGCACAGTCCCACTGTAACTTTCATTCAGCTTTCAACTGTACCGTTTGATCTTGCATTGCAGCATGCTTCGGGGGTATCCGAAATAAACTATTATTATTATTAGTATTGTAGGTCGTTAGTTGGGACCATGAACGACTGGATGGGTAGAATTCCAATATTCGGTCGGCATGTAAGGCTACCTTGTCCAAAGGCATATTTGCATCCAGCAAGGATAATACCTGTTGCTTAGGGAGGGGCGGTAAGTCGACCCAAATCTCTCAAAAACTTGTGTGGTCTATCGTGCAACCAGCAAAATGTGACCTCATGTGACGCATGAGCTGAAAAGGTGTTTGTTCACCGAGCTCAACCGAATTGATCAATCCTCGTAGCATTTTAGTAGCTGATTTTTCAGTTCGTTGAATGGCAGCTTCTTCTAGTTTGGCATGAGGATTACCAGTTAGAATAGGGTCCAGAACGTCTTTGGCGTCAACCACGAAATAGAACGGTAAGGATTGGACAAAGTAAGAATAACGAATGCGTACGGTAACAATGTGGCGAGTGATGAAAACCGACCTCAGTTTGTCGGAACCAAACGCGAGGGTTGTTTGGGGTGAACCTGGGCAGTTTTGGTGTAACGGCGCGCATGTCGGGGGAATCGTTGTCGGACAACATATAGGTGTAACCCGCATGCAATAATATCCGGGCTCACTCATTAGTGGTGGTACTTAGTGTTCCTACTATGCCTCATCGCTTAGGGCAAGAGAACGACACGACGCCGGGTTGGTTCGGTGACATGTATTGCCTTGGCTGGTCAACAGTCAAATGTACAGCACAAATGTGCGGTAAACGTGAGCGCAAAATATGCAAGCAAGGGCACACACATGTAAGTGGGTCCGCGAGTCAGGGTCGCGTGTTAACGGAAACGCGAGGCAAGTGTACAGTCAGAACAGGCCACGATGGGCCAATGCCTGATTAGTCAGTGTCATCTAGAGTGAAGTATGACTGGCGTCATCTTACGTGTGTGTGTGTCTACACATGGACATGGTTAGAACCAGTTGTAAGCAATGTGCGTACCTGTGTATGAGACGGTTTCGGCTGAGCGTGTGACTGTTTGAATCGAGTGATGCACCAAAAATAGAAATCATTGTGTGTGAGAACGATCGACTGGTGGTCTGTGTGGGGATCTTCCGAAATGGCTATGACTGTATCGATCGCGAATATTGGGCGGAAAAAAGATTGGATGAATGCCAAAATAATGAGAGCTGAGATTATCGCAAAATCAATTTCTGCACTACAAGCTCTTGTAAAATGCCACAGCTCTGGTTCACTGGTGCGAAGCACAAGGAAATGACGCATTTTTATCGGTTTTGTTTCACGTCATTCATCCTTGCAATGGCATCTAGAAGATGGTTACTCATACATCTGATAAAATAAAGCCATGGGATGGAAGACCAAGTGCCAAATGAAGTTAAATGTTGGATGACTAGGATGGCGATAGTAGTTTCTGGTTCAGCAATCAGCGAATGTGGTATTCATTTAGCTGTAGGTGTCGTATCAAGTTGTCACTTAACGAGTCACAGAGCTTCTGTGGTTAGTGCATTTATACAAAGCAGCAAAAAACTCCACAAAACCTCATAAGCATCACGGCAGTATGGAAATCTCGGCAAGTTTTTTCATTCTTTTTGGAAGAATTGCGTGATAGAAAGAAGCACTACACAATGGTATCATTGACTAAAGGATCGCGAGTACACTCCATTCATTTTGTCCCCTAATCCACGGCTGTTACATGATGTTTGGCTACTGACAACTGTCCGAGAAGTAAATGCCGGAATTCGACCGATAGGGATTATCATCGGAAATATTTAGGCTGTAAACTGACTACCGACCATTGATCTACATCTCCCACACAAGGACACACTCACGTACACACGCATATAGAGTTGACTGCAGTCATGCTCCATCCCAGACTGCACTGAACAATCATATGTTTTAACATGTCTTACTACTTTGCGTGGTCTGATCCAACTGTGTTCTTGACTTGTGTTTTCACAGGCATTTGACTGATTCACATACTTGTTTACTTACCCACTTGCGTCTCTGTTAATATGCTTGTACTCGCGTTTGCCCTACGCTTTTACTTCAGAAACGTTTGTCCGCACATTTATGTTTAATTTTTGTCCACCGATCACGAAGGCACTTTCTCAAACCGAAAGCCAACCGCTGAAGAAAATTATCCTTTGCAACAGCTTTGTGCATGGTCGATCTTATTTCTGACCCGCGCATAACCAGCATTCCATCGGAGGTTTCCATTTGCAATTTGTTTACTGAAAATGTCTGCAGCAGATAAGATTTTCATAAACACACCACATATCCCCAAACAGTACCAGCTTGGCGGTTGCCCCGCGATATCTTTGTTTGAAAACTTTAACTAGCAAAAGGTGCTTCCTAGCCGTGGAAAGAATATATATAGTCACAAAAATATTCCGACCACCGTGATATTGGTCTACATTCACATCCTCTGAGAGAACTGGTTGTGGTGGAGCAGCTATCGGAAAAGAGTATCGCGTACTCTAGTGAAAATACGCTATTTAATTCAGCTTCGTAGCCCCTCCCCTCTAATACCATAGTTTCTAATATATTGGCGAGTAATATACCAATCCTCAATACAGCCAACAGCGTCTGTGCGCACACGGTGTGGATGTTGTACCTTCTCTCTAGTCTAATGCGCAGCAAAGTGTTATCTATCAGAATCTTCTGGGTGAACTTTATGCAGGCATGTTTGTGTCTGTTACTATGCCTTATGATCGATGGCTCAAAATCAGCTAGGGAAACAAGGAAAATTAACATCTAACCAGCCTACACAATGTTAAACGGTTGTTTTGAACGGCCGAGGAATACAATAGAAGGGCACTAAAGCTAGACCATTAAACACAATAGTACTGAGAGAATGAAACTGATTTAATGTATGTGACGACGATCGTACTCACGACAAAGATCGACTTCGTCTGCAGATTTCGGTATGTTAGTAGGATAATTGCAGGACAGGTCACTGCAATAATAAATAATAGGAACACTTCAGAATTGCTTCTATATGATTTGAGATAGGTTTCCCTGGCTTGATGCTCCGAATTCATTGGTTAGATATTTTGATACTTAGGTGGGTGGCTTTTTATTATCGTAAAGAACCATGCTCTTAGAGAAGCTGTGCTTCGATTAACTGTATAAAGCGGGTTTTGAACAATTTCTGTTTTTCAAAGAAAGCATTTTTCACCTATACTTGGTGTTTTTTGCTGATGGGCAAGTAAAACAGGATCAAGACTGTTTTGGTTTAGTTCCTCTTTATTGGAAACCGAGTTTCACTCTAATTGGTAACACACAGGAGCACACATGTGATGCGTCGGTTCTTTGGCAGTGCACATTTGTCCCAGACCTCGACGGGGAGATTCCTCGCCTAATTCATATTGTACTTGCTGCCATGTCTAAGTGCATTCACCCGTTTGGCCTGCTACTCCTGAGCGGGGCCAACAAAGATGGTCACCGTTTTTGTCTGGTTTTAGTAATAAATGTATAAGGACGCGAGATCTATCACAATATTTTCCCACAGGCAACCTGCACAACCGCTTGTCAAATGTATCCTTCCTTCATCGTAACAACTAGTCAGATCTGTGAACCACGGTTAATACTGAAAAGCCATTTTAATAGGGGCTAAAATGTGAGGGAAGGAAAACATATTGCAGTCCATCAAAAGATGTGAGATTACTCTCACTTCTAGCGTGAGGGAATTTATATCCCACATCTCTTATCAAAGTATTACTGAGATGGTGTGTGATAGTTGAAGAACAGATTCGTAGATTCATTAGGCTGTAAGCCAACTTCGGAGGGGTATATTCTGAAAAAGTTTCTATTACGTAGTAAGTACCATTTGCAATAGGAGGCATAAATCCCATAGTCCAAGGACCCACTTGCTGTACAGTCAACTAGTAAACTCTGTGAGTGAAGATATGGAGATTGAAAGAAAGGAAGAATACAGAGAGGAGAGACAGTGAGGGTATTCCACAACTCCCTGCGCATTGGGAAGAAGGAATATCTAAATGGCACAGTGCGACAGCTTGGAAGGGTCAGTTCAAGCAGGTGGTTTGTTGCCAGGGCACAGGATAAAAAGTTGAGAAAGACGGAATCGGGACAGAACGGGAACAAGATTTTAGGAACAGAATCCATGATTATGACATTAGAACAGAGAAAGTGGAAAACCTGTCCAGCGACTGCCTAGTGACTGAAAAATCGAGGTCACGGTGTAATTACTTTTCATGAGAAACAGTCGAACGATGATCAGAGTCCCATTAATTTGAACCTTTTACAAGATAGGAATTTAGTTAATGCAAAGACTACAAACACGAATATAAAACTAAAGTTCTTCTGATGCTCTCAGTTTGAGAAAGGCTACATTTGAGGCACAAATGGAATTAAAAGAAAAAGACAGTGTAAATTACTTGTAATTTTGTTCTGGTAACATTCTCACTTGGCCTAGTCTGTACAAGTATTGTGGGCCTGTAGCATTCATGACCTAATTCCTTCGTGCTTAATGCCCTGACATAGATCACATTTACGTTCCATGGTGTACTTTGCGTGAAAACTATGTCTATATTCCTAACTCTGGTGTCCTACGACGGTACATTTCCATTATAAGAGAAATCTGCTGGACGTCCCACCCATGCACGGAAACCGCCCACCGGAGATCCAAACTCCCGACTACAAATTTGCAGTCGTTGTGCTATACAGTTAAGTCACAAAGCAACGAGGGGCAGCCATTTCACGTTGAGCCATGTGTCTTTTGTCGTTTTCCAGGTACAGCTATTTGTGCTTTGACATTCGTAATTCCTTTGCATATTCTAACCATAGATTTTTTTAATTCTGTCACTGATGCTATCACTTCATATTAGCTAGAAAGTTTCCTAATCTACTGCCTGTACCATGACCGTGCTACTCTCCAGTTTCGCGTGACTCCTTGCTGAGTGGGCCGTTCATGATTGCAGTGTCCTGATTTACGGGATAACTTTCTGCACTGTTGTTCTTGTTTGCTCACCTGGCTGTAAGTCATTTGCTTTTATGTATTTATCTATATTGTATCATGTCGAACCAAGAAATTATGATAAACATGGCTATTCAGTTGGAACTTGTTCTGCTACCCGTAAACACTCAACAAGCACAAGGGGAGTCAAAGCGGACCCTAAAAAGGATTTCTTTCCCTTACTTGAGACTCTTTTCCGGTGTGTGCCTAAGATTGGCTGATTTTCGGTCGGAATAATACGCCTGCTGCGATGTCGAATTCACCTGATGAATGAGCTTCAGGCAAGCAATTAATAAGCTGTTGTGTTGCACATTTGCTTGAAGGGTTTTGGTTGTAAGTCTTCTAAGCTAACCAACAACCAATGAATTCACGCCTCGGTTTCACAATGCATCGACGACACACTCACATGGGGCAGCGATATATAACGAGTGTGGTTCAGACGCGTCACTAAAGTAGTATGATAGAGGCCTGCGAAATAAGCGGCCTTCGAAAATTATGCAAAATCATGGGTGAAAGCTATCTCAACTTACTACGATTTTTGGGATATGCTTACGACAGTCAGGTTCACAGCAAACTTGACTAAAGAGACAAACTTGCTTCTCAGGTTACGTTGGTCCACCAGGTGGTTTTCGAGGGGAACACATTTGTTTTTCAACCACTGTCTGTGCGAAATCTGAGTGACCATATTCTTAGCCTGAAGGTCAATTTTGGACTGACCTCTACGGAATTACATATTATTCTGTAAAATACACTGATGGAAGTCAAGCTGCCATATGATCCTGTTTTATCGTGATAACCCACGCATGATGATGCGTGTTACAATTAAGAATATTTCAAAAAAAAATCAATGAGCCCTAATAAACCTGGAGTTCAGTGTTTACCACAGTATGTGTGTAATAAAGCTTGCAAGCAACTTGTTTGTATATGGACCACACATTCCGATAAGTAAAAATGAATTTGATCCGAAATAATGTAGTTACTCTTTCCTTACGGAGGCAGAGGGCATCATTCCGGTGTAAGCCTCCTCACCACAACGACTATCAGACACCGAAACACGAATATCGCCTCCGTTGCCAGAAGGTGTACCACTTCATCAGTAGACTGATGCACACAGCGAATAGCCAGCAACGAAGGATGATTGATGAACCTCGAGAATAATCTTTTATGGTTATAACTAAGCGAAGATGAACTGACAAAGCACCACTTCATCCGGATGCCTAAAATGTCACGCAAGTGTTAAGTCGTTCATTAACTTATTTACAAAAGCGCCTCTCACTAGGCGCTTTAAAGGGAAGTAGATGCGAAAAAGTGGGGTTTTATCTTTACTTAGTTGTTCTATTTATTCAACAGTCATCCACATGACTAAAGGTTAGTCTAGTAAATAGACTATTGTTAGTACAAAGTTTACGATACTGCACGTAATAAACTGCTTGTTTTATGATGAACTGTGACCCAACATGAACAATGAAATCGGCCTAATGATTACGCACACACACACGTACGTGCGGCCCATATCGTGCGTAAAGCTAGTGAGACTAAGTTTCCGATAGACTGACAGCCGAAGAAATTGTGAAAGTTCCTACACCTAGAAGAGCCGAAGAATAGATCGGATTAGAAAAGCCGGAGTTAAAATTAAGGACTGGTTAGTAAGTCACTTCTTTAAGGGAAATGGGCAGGCTAGCCATTTTTAGGACTTGGAAGAACACCCGGAAGCCTCAGTCCCATGCAATGATGTGTCAAAATCGAAAATCAGTAATGCCCTTTGGAGTGATTCTGAGAGATACTACCTTAATAGGAACGAGAAGACTGGTAGGATCGAGAAAAGTGGATGGTGATACCAGCCATAAAAGCACAAATATGGTTGGCAGTGATGGAAAGAAGGCTATTAACGCAAAACAAGGAAAGCTTTGACGAGAGCACGGGACCTTGGAGGGGGGGAGGGTAACCAGTTGTCACTTGGTTACCCTGTGCGTGTGAGAGACCGAGACAGTCTCATTAACTCCAATCGCAATAGAGGGTCCGCTGAGTAAATTTCGAGTTCAAGAATGGAATTAAGGTGCAAATCCAAAGCAAGATAGTCTTGACAACAGAAATCAACGTCACGGTTGACCAAAAGACCTGGAAGTATCGAGCTTCACCAATTGCTATTTGTGATGAATGCTATTCACAGAGGATTGGATAGGATAGATGTCTGCCGGAAAATCAGCAGTGAATTCGCACTAAAAATCTCACACTGCTGATTACTTATGAGTTCATGATCCTTCTGATACGATAACAGTTGTTTTACAATTAGGGTTAAGACCAAAACCAAGTTTCTGCAGCTCATGCTCACACAAAAATTAGATGGGATATCTGCGCTAAGATTTTAGTTCACGATCATGTTTTAGAGCCATATGCGTTGTCCACTCAGTTCAGATTTAAATATGCAGATTTATCACAATTTGGCAGTCATAACGAGTCACATGCATTGTCCGTTGCTATGATTAGGAAGAGTTGCTAGGACCGGTTTGAAAGCCATCATTACGTCCACCTGATGTCTACCATCCCTCAGCATTACCGTGTTTCATACTTAATTTTGCTCCAACAATTGCGCTGGCGCATATTTTTGGGGATGTCTCAGTTTGCGGAAATGAATTTCCACCTTCATTTGCATACAGAAATAAAGTTTTATCCAAGTAGTCGTGTCATCTGCAATATCCTTATCAATATCCAAATGCATATTTTCTGGAAGAAAAGAATATTTACATTATCAAATTAAAATTGCTTAATCAATATTGCAGGCGTTGTGCGATTCGGAACAGGGTAGGAAGTTGGTTGTTCGTGGTTTGGGAAATTCAGTGTAGAAAGTACATCTGGGGTGGGTTGGCTGTTTCCTGCCACGACTGAAAGGCCACGATCGAGGTTAACTTGATTTTGTCTCCAATTTTCCGATCGCAGCCAGGGTAGCTGAAGTGATTTGACAAGTCGCTTGTGTGAATAAAGCGATGGATTTACTGGCCAATGGGGTTATTCAGTGAATTACGCAGTCGCAACGATAAACTGGTCATCAAAGAGCTAAGTAGTTATTTGTGCTTCGAGACCAGACTATTGGAAACGAGAGCAACTATCAAATTTCTTGACAGCTGCATCCAGCAAATAGATTTCCGAAAACCTATTGGAAATCTCTGAGACGTGCCCAAATAAGACCCGATTCAGTTACTCTAAAACGTCACGCGAGAAATCAAATGGATACTCTACGAATGAATGCACATCATTTTGAACGAAACAGAGCACAAAGAAGACTTGTTATCGATGGCCTAGACGAACACCAAAGCTTCCGGTATGAGCTTTTTACTGCTGATAAGATCACAAGACGAATCGATAAGAAGATAGTCAAACTGCAGGACACTATCAACGAGTGAAAACCACGGGCCAATCTCCCAAAAAATCCAGAGTGGTATGTACACAACTTTTTTAGTTTGTTTATGGATGCACCTCTTCTGGAAGCGTTATCACTAGGTTTGGATATCTGTTGTCCATCGCTGAGGAATGATCAACTAGAAGTAGAAGTACAGCTTGAAAATGTATTCGCTCAAACTCGTTCGTGAACAGCAACATCACAAGAGGCAACTGAAGATTTCAAATCCTCCCTTGGTGACTGTTCTTATCAATTCCATCGAGCCCAGAAGAAATTCAGAAGCATTGTCAGTAACCAACACAGGAAAGCTTTAGGAGTTCTAAGAGAAATAAAGACATTGGTATTGACAGGCGAGACAGAGGCTCCGGACTTGTGCTAATGAGTCGCAAAGACTACGTTTATAAAATGGATACCATTCTAAGTGACTCGACGAAATTTACGGAATCCAAAGGGAAGAAGGACAGAACCAAGACAGTGGAAGAACAACTTGGTGCAGCCCTGAGGCTATTGAAACATCATAATTATATTACGAATGGCACTTATGAACAGTTACGACCTACTGGCACTAGTAGTCCTCGTCTATATGGCTTACCAAAGATACATAAATCGGGAGTACCACTAAGACCGATACTTGATATGAACACTTCTCCCCACCACTCTACCGCTCGTTGGCTTGTCGATATGCTGGAACCAGTACGCAGAAGCATTGCTCAATACTGCCTGAATGACACATTTCAGTTAGCAAAATTACTGAAAAAACGAAATACTGCAGAAATTAAAATGGCATCTCTGGAGCTAACTCCACTACTTACGAGCGCCCCACTTCTAAAAACTATCCAGTATTTGTGCAGTTATATAATGGAAAACTAAATAAACGTTGGTATTCCAGTAGCCAGTCAGAAAGAACTACTACTACGAAGCACGGTAAATGTTCAGTTCGGCTTCAACAACAAGCTTTACAGACAAACTGATGGAGTTGCGATGGGCTCGCCTTTGGGACCTCTACTAGCCAACGTCTTTGTTTCCAAACTCGAAAAGTGGGTACTCAGAGACACCATGGGAAGACTACCCAGTTACTGCCGACATTATGACTGAGAAACACGTTCACCTAGATGAACTAGTGGAAAAGTTAAACCAGGCTCGTAGTACTCTCAGTTTCACATACGAAGTGGAATTAGAAGGCCACTTTCATTTTCTGGATGTAACCTTACGAAAAGGGAAGATGGGAAGCTCGTCCGCCGAATCTGTTGTAAGCCAACACGGACAGGTCAATACACAAATTTCGTCAGTTTTGCGCCTCTAAAACGTAATCAGGACCTAGTCCAGTCCCTAAAGTATCGTATACAAAAAATCTGTTCCGAGGAAACAGTGAGTGAGGAATTAGATCACGTAAGACAAATATTACTAAACAACGGGTGTCCGAAACGTTTCATTCAAAATAACATTTTGGAAGTACCCAAGCGACCATTGATAATCACCGCCAAGAAGAAAGAACTGCAATGGAGATGTTGAATGCGAACTGCTAGTTCGGCGCCTAAGGGATGCTATCACCCGTACATTTCCCGCCGCTACTCTACGCGCCCAATTTACTAGCCGGTCACTGATTTTTATGAATCACAAAGACAAAATCCCGGTCCTTTCTTTCTCTATGTTAAGCTATTCAGTTGTTTGCTGGATTTCGGCAAGCTATATAGGCAAAACGACACGGCAACTGTCCCAAAGAATCAAGGAACAAAAACAGTTAATCGTGTCCATCAATAGAAATTTTCCTATGTGGACACTTATCATTCGCGTACAGTATCTTTAGAGCGTTCCTTGAAAAGCAGTAAGTAATTATACCCTATAATTTACTTTCCCAAGTCACGATCTTCTCGGAACTAAGGTTCAAAAGTTTCCTTGCTGATTTCTCTCCGCTCTGCTTCAGTATAGCCACCTATTTGCACATGCAAATAGGCCTTAAAGGATTTGTTTGTTGCAATACCAAGAAGCTGGACATATGAAGTCATTCCTAGGGAGATCGTCTTTTGATCCAATACTCTCTCTGCAAGGAAGTTCTTCACGTGTCTATCGCGGAGGGTTCTGGCTGAATCCTAGACCAGCAGACCCCGCTGATCACTTAGTGAAACGAGAAGTAGCACTAAATTGGCTCATTTTCATACAACTATTTACGTGTATCAAGAGTTCTTATTTTTCAGAATATACGTACCCGGAAAACTTTCAGACTTATTTTCCCACTCATCAGTGATGTTTGGAAGAGGGAAGTTCAATCTGTTCAGATGAAATACCAAAATACTGGTAGAAAATATCCGTTCATAACCAGCAGACGAAATGTACATTGACGATGAATCCGTCTGATAAAATGTCTTTCGAGATCCTGGGTTCAAAAACACTGCCATTTCAGTCACGACAGTTATACTGATGGATTGGTACTTGGAAAAGGGAAAACATAGTAGCTGAATGCGTGTGCACTTTTATAAGTTTCAGCATCTTCCAGCTTGCTCAGAGTTGTTGATCTTCCTGAAGACAGTTTATAACAATGAAGGAAGCCACCAAGCGTATACAGTCACGCTTTGAATTCCCTTGGGGAAGCTTCAGAAAGTGACGCTATTGTAGGAGCACATATGTAAATACCAGTCCTGAACAAAACCTTAGTCTTTTGTACTAGTGTCAGTGACCCATTCGTAGGAGATATCTTCGATTTCAGAAAGTAACGGTGGCTGACCTGACTCACAATTTTACTCATAAACTTCTCTTTGTTCCACAATCGAATACATAAGCCAGCAGCAAGTAGACTAACGGCAAATTAAGCGTCAGTCTGTATCCTGAGGGTAATTCTCTAAGAAGGGTACAGACGAGTGACAACCAAAGAAAGACAAGGCCAAATATGATGTGATCTAATTGGGACGTAAGAATCAGTAGGCGCCAAGACCGCAAGGTGCACAATGCGCAGGCATTTTGGAATGCAGAGGAGGAAAGATGACCATTGTATTAATCGTGAAAGGATAAGGCTTCCAACAACCTCGAAATACTCGTCAAAATGGTTGGATCTTACCGAATCATCCGGTAGCTTGCGATCTTCACCGGGACTTGTTCCTGGGTTAAGAGTCTCAGCACAAACATCCTGTTAAGTCTCCCTAGGACATACGATTTGGGTGGGTTACATTATTGGAGACACACGGTAGTGACTGTTGACAGCAGCAAGTCCTATACTAAAATGAATTTGTTGCGCCCAATCTCGGATCGCCGTGGCTCAGCTAATCAACCAAATTGCATGAGGGTACGCTAGTATCTGCTTGAAGTCACACAGTGGTTTAAACAAACTTGTCCCTCGCTCTACCACGGTTTGATGCATCGCGGATTTGCTACCCAGAAACGTTTGAGGCCAGAGATAGTCCACGATGTAGTGGGATCTCTCCTGATGAAATTCATCTTTCTGCAGTAGCTAATTCCGCAAAGCTGGCGAAACTACTGGATGGAGTTTGCTTCAATCGCGGGGGTCTCTGAAAAGTACTCCCGCGATGAGTGAGGAATCATGGCATGGCCCTTCACAAAAATGTACACTGGAATTTCATGGGCGCAACAAAAAGCACCATTACAGGTCAGGTTAAATTCAACGGTTCCAAGATATCTTCTCAACTATTTACATACAGTAAAGTGAATTATCGGTAAAATGTGCAGATCAGAGTTGACTAGGAGCTGAGTGCAACGTTTTAATAATGACGTCGACTACCAGCGATAACATCTTAGATTTAAAACGTTCCCCCTAGTAAGAAAAATGTTATTGACTGTGTTTTACTGAAGCGGGTCATCGTCTGTCTACTACCTTTGAGGTTCACGGTGATTTCTCTGACCACTAACAAACTATACACTTACGCAGAAAAACAGTGAAGAATACCCAGCTCAAGTTGTACTATCGTTTACGCTCGACCACGGTTAAAATAAAATAACTCTAGAACGATTCAACCACAAATGAACTGCTTATGTAGTTTTTTTAAACTTCTACGCTAGCGTCACCTATGAAAGGATAAGTCGGCTTCTTAGATGTCACTGATGGTAACTGTCCACGCGTTCTGGTCTGCGGCAAGTTGTGTAAACCGTAAAATCCAGTTGTTGCTCCACTCGCTCACTCCGAAGACCGACTGAAAGCCTAGGCTGTTCATGTTTACATTCATAGTGCTAAGCTACATCTTTAGTTGGCTACCAAGGAGTCATTCTTAGTCGAAGCAGGGTGATGGAATCATCTCGTCTTTGCATGTCCCGTTTCTGGTCGTCGAAGGACATGGCCAACCCACCGCAGGCGACATCATTGGAGGAACAAAGAAAGTTTTCCTGTATTCGCACAGTGTTGAGGCACACCAGTGTTCGTGATGCCATCATACCAAATGATTTTTGCCATAATAAGGAAAAGCCAGTGGTCAAAGTTTTCTAACTTCATTCTGTTGTTCGCTCTCAAAGGCCAAGTTTCGCACAGGTACGCAAGAACTGGGCGGAAGGCAGCTCCGTGTATGCAGAGCTTCGTGTGGAGGCTTATTTAGCTGGTGAATAGCAGAGACAAAATCCATCAACTACAGGTAGTCGACGACAATTAAGTTCTCATTCAGTCAGAGAAGGCAGTCATGTGTTCATTACACCTTGTTCCAGTTCATTGAGTTCAGTCTGCATGTTGCCGTCATGTTTGTTGTCAATGCTCTGTCCGCATTTTTTTTTCGACTATGGGTACTATCTATGGAAGTAGTGCGTGCGTACTCTGACACACTCCTAATTCTAGTATAATGCATTCCATCACAGTTTTGAAAAAAAGTGATTTCGTCGAACAAATAAATGGTGGGCAATGTAATGATTAGGCTTTTTATGCATTTACAATGAAATGGGAGAGTGAATTCGATCTATTAGTCTTGAATTCAATGAGAATGAGGTAAGGTCTTGATAATTATTCCTCACATTGATGAGTATATTTTGCCACATCATCAACCATGTCTTAGAGTATTGCTTTTTCAGAACCACTTTCCGTATTATATCAGGAGATTCGTTTGCAATAATCCCATATGAATTCAAGTTTTTCGAATCAAAAAAGCTTGACCTAGCAACAATCTACTTTGATCTCAGGAAAGAGACCCACCTTTCAGTTCAGTGAAACAATTATGTCTCGAAGGCAGTGTCCGGATTCATCTCGTGGCTGGTCTCAGTCAGACATTTTAAGACTATCAGAAGAGTTCCAATGCACCATCAGAGAGTTGACTACAACCATTCTATGGAGAATTTCAGCAGATTATCGCACAAAGGTTCCTTAATGGTAACCGTCCGAAAAGCAGCTTCTGGAATAGCTATAAAAACTCTTCAAACGCATAATTCCATTCACGTAGCCCAGTCTGAAACCTCATTGTCCTATGACACCAGATCACACGAAAATACAACTTTCTGGGGTTTTAACAAAAAAATCAGATTTGAACAGCACAAAAGCAAAATGAATCGTTAATGAAAGCAAGGAGTCGTTTCATTTCTCAGTATTCCCGTCCCACTTGGCGACTTTTTTGAATAAACTACACAATCACTAAAGGCAGATTTTTGCTTCAGATCAGACTTGCTTCCTGTACTCAAAATTGGTTCAACTGTGCTCTATGGGGTCACGCGCACAGAAACGGACGCAAAAGGAAATGGCATCACTTAACTGACAGTTCAAGTTGCATTGCACATCACATATCAATGTGGACTTGAAAATCCAAATATCCGGATTCGTAGCAGAAGCACGAGAACATTTCCTCTACCCTCTTGTTTGATGTTCATGTTGCGGAGTTATTGGCTCACTCATCATTGGTACACAACCAAGTCTCACTAGGGATCAACTCGTCAACACCTGTCCGGAATCCAGATAAATATCCGAGACAACGGATTCGAAACCAGTAAAACAGTGGGGCGATAATACCAGAAGGGATTCCGGTCGAGTGGTAGTTGGCCGTATCACTAATAAATGAATCGGATGAGAGGTTACTGGATGCAAGTTCGATATATTTAGTTTGTTTGAGTTGGTAAAGTGAGATGACTTGAAGGCAGGAAAGTCTTCATATTAGAGCAACTCGGAGGGATCAAAGCACGTATGCTAGCATCTGGTGCACCAAGTTTGTCTACTTGCATACCACAAAGGTTAGCAAATGAGGTCAGATCAATTCATTGAGACTAGGGAAAGTTTCCTCCCAGGATATATTAGGAATTAGATATTGGTTTGTGCGCTGATTCAGGTGAATCTGGTAAACTGTTTGAAATTAAAATAACTCATTCGTTTATTGCTTGAAAAAGAAACAAAACAACCCCAGGCTTTGCAGAAGAGCCTTAGGAGAAAATTCTGAATTAGAAATTCCCGAAAGTTCTCACGTGAGATGCATGCTATCTGGAATCTTACTGCAGTTCCCGTGAGCGTAAAGGATAAACTAGATATTGCTCTGCTAGTCGCTTAGTCACACGTGTATTCAATTACGAAGACACTCACACGCCCATTCACTCACTCACTCACACATTCACCCACTCACTCACTCACTCACTTACTTACTCACTCACTCACTCATCCACTCACTCAATGACTCATTTGCTCGCTCAATATTTCACCATCTTGCCTAACTTTTGACTCTATCTGGCTCTCGTATTCTTCCATCCAGCGGTAAATAAAATCCAAAAACAATTTTATTGTTGTTAGTTCTTCAAAAGTAAACACGCAAGAAACCAAAAAATATATCAAAGTTCCTACAAGGGATAACCATGCAGACTATTGAACTGAAAAGACTTTCCAACTTTTCTCAGTAGTAAAACGATTGCCATGTAGAAAAGACTTGGGGAGCACAAAACCTGTATCTGTATAAAAAAGAAATAACACGAGGGAATGCGTACGGTTTCGGCAAGTTAGGAAAAACTAGGTTAAAAGCGGCAGTTTAAGAAACGTAAAATGTGTAACTTCATAGAAAGCAAAAGTTCAGAAAATGTATTTCTCGAGGGCGGTCAACTAAAAACCTCTTCTAGCGGGAACCTCAATTTCTTGTCGCGTAATTGCTCCGGTTTGTAATAGCTAAGTGCACAAAATCACTTCACCTCGTGAGTTCATTGCACGTAATTGAGACTTGCGCAAAATGGATGATAAACACATACAGAGTTGACGTGTAATGTTTCGTGTAGTTTGGCTTAGAGAATTGCTCTGAAGATGATGGTAAAGAGGCAAATGCAGCAAGCAGTGTCATTTTCATTGGAATAGAATTGCACTAGAAAAATCGAGGTGACCAAAATAACCACCGAGGATTAAAAAACCCAGGCACGGACTATTCCATTTTGAAGGACACCACAAGAATAGGAATCTGAAGGAGCCCAAAATCGGTGGATGTGCCTTCCTTGAATGTTCTATTCCGTGAGTCACAGCCTACTTGATGTCATTAAGAATATGTGAAACAAGATATAAAGTGACTTTACATTTGTTTGGAACCTACCTTCGGACACCGGGAAAGTAAACCACCAGATGTAGGCTCTCGAAGACGAGGTTGAGTGAACTCCGTTAATCACGAACGAGCTCCAAGAGAACAGGTCCCGCCTACCCGTGGTCCATTGAGTTGGTACAGATATATGATGAAGATGATTTCTAACCCATCATAGATCTATCACTGCATAAGGCGGGCCCAACTGGATGATCTCGGCCGGGACTCTGTTCTTGCCGTCCTAACTCCTTCCTTGAACTCTGACTGAAACCAAACCCGTACTTTATTCTAATCACCAAGCCGGTCAGCCTTGCTGACTGAAAAGGTTGACAATCAGTTCTTGAAGTTTTAAAACACAGTCTTTTTTCAGAGGTATCCTTCATCCTTGAATTGTTGCAAAACTTCTGTTTGGTAAACAGAAATGACCTTCCTTTGAAGTTCTAACAGTATAAACAAAAGACTAACTACCAGTGAGTGGAGACAACAAAATTTGATACTTTCCAGCCCCTGACCCTTAGATTGGCACTAGACTCCTAGTTAATTTGGGCACCCTTTTCTGGGTCACTTGGCATAATAATCGGAATTGAAAATTTTCTTTAACAGTTATCATCTTTGTTATGGTCACATCTTTACAGGATGCTAGGTTGTGCCATCAATTTTGTCCGATCTTTAAAACTCAAAACCCTAAGTTTTCTGCCGCCGTGCAATATTTTCAATTAGAACACCATTTGGCCTTGGAACCGTCTCAGTTTATTGATAAGAAATGATACTTTGTATAAGATTTGTGGTAAGCATAACGTTCTTCTGGCCGCTTTTCCTGGCTGCACTCGGACTGGTTGGTTCAACTCCCATCATTTGGACAACTGTTGGCTGCTTATTGGTTCATGGGTCCGCTTAGCTGGCTCCTATCCCGTTATCAATCCTGACAGCCAATGGCACGCTGTCCTTTTCTTTGACTGCGTCCTTATCCCTAGTTCTGAAGGGAAGATGACTTGCTGTCTTTCAATTGAACCAGGCCTTTCATAGACGACTTGTCTGCCAATACCTTCAAATTAACGCTTCACATTTTCCTTAAACCCACATCCAAAATCAGTGTTCTCCAAACCGGAAAAACCTCAAAATCAGTCATATACATAGGGTAACCCTACAGTCAAGTAATCGTGGAAAGCATTAAGCAGTCCAAGCTACAAACACCTCAAATAATCAAAGCCACCGTAGTTCCGACATCTAGATCTGTAAAGAGGTCATTTAATTTAAATTACCAAGTGCCTCACGGGGAACTTGCGGTTTTACCCCAATTTTCCTCAACAAATTAGTGTGCAAAAATGAATCGGGACAGCTTTATTGTTTTCATTCACCCTTGGAAGACAAATGTACTACAAACGAACAAGTCACTCGACTAAGAACATCAAACTTTCTCACCCCGTGACCTGATTGTTTCGGCTTAAGTTTTGTTCGCTTATTATAACATACATTAAAACGTTCTCTCTAAGGATGGTCACAGATTACTTCATAGTCGGATTTGGGCTTCTACCGCTCAATATGTGGCGCCTATCCTGAATTTGGACAGAACATTTCGGAGGATTTTGAGTACTGTTTTCCCGAAATCCCAAATGTCCCGAGTCACAAAGCAGAAGTGGGCACGTTGTCTCAAAATCCAAACTTTAGATGAACAGGCAGTTGTCACTTATGGTTTTATTCGAAATACCCGGAGTGATGGGACTTACTGAAATCATCAGCACTCGGAAATACGCAAACCAAAGTAACGAGAAGACCAAGGCTGCGGAATAGTCTATTCATAGTATTGCAGAACTGATTTCCATAAAGGTTAAGTCAAAGAAAATAATTGGTAAATTTGAAATTGATCATTCGCAGCTAGACTTGGATGGGCCTAATCTCGGCTTTCCTGGTTGGTAGACGCTCCTCAGCATAGGTAGTTACGAAGCTGTACCTGGCCGTATCACATGTGATGTCCAAGTAATCACCACACGTAGGTATCGGAAATGACTGGTAGATACGTGAAGTGAGACAGAAATTGTCTCACTCCTAATTATCCAAAATAGAACTGGAATTTGATACCCTAATTGGACACCGTCATCAGATCAAAGTGTAATCCCAGAGACCTAAATTCGGTCCTTCGACCATAGCTCAGAATGAGAGAAATTTGCTTTCTTGAATTGAAATTTTTCGCCCGCCGTTAAATGTGACAGTTTTCATTCCAAATAGCATGAAAAAAGCAAATTTATGTCGAGATCATTTGCAATAAGATAAAAAAACTCAAGTTTCCCAGTAATATCTGTCCCAATGTAGGCTGATGTTGTCTTGTTTTGGAAAAAACATGGCTCAATCACACAGAAGACGCCAAACTCGTGCTTCGAATGCCCTACTTTATCTAATTCCTCCAGTTCACGTGATAACGTTCATTGTCACTTCGCAATGTTTGCGTGATGTTCAACAACAAGGTACTTATTACTTAGGTGAGTAGCATGCTTACTCCCCCCTAACTCGACATGGTAACTGAAATGCTTTGTGGGAAACCTATCCGTGACCTTCGCAAAAATTGTTGTACAACTCGAGTTTCAAGTCCCAAAAATTTTTTTTTGTTAGCCTATGCCCATTTAAACTGCACTCCGCAGCGGTCTACTTTTATGCTTCTCAGTAGACAAATTATCCAAAAATTCACCTAGACTACGAGCTTCCGGCCTTATTGCTTGAACCTATTGCATTGCCGACACTAGTCTCATCGCTAAGGATGGCCGTAAAATCAAGGTTGTCAACGGATAAATATCAGAATATAGTCTATTCCTCAGAAGTCTACAGGGAGGTATTTTAGTTTAAAGTTTATGAGACCAGTAGTCCAGATTGCTCTGAATAGATCGGAAAATTGAAAGGTTGCATCTGTCGCTCTAGTAACAGGATAAAAGATATTACCAGTACAGAACACATAAAATGCTCTGAAGGTATGTGAGATTTATTCCAAAAGATATCTGATGAGGACCGTTTTCAGGATTACCACTCACCTATCAAATCAGATACTGTAGACTCTGTAGCACCATACTTTCAACCTCTCGCTAATCGGGAACCGTAAATGCGTCACGATGTGTGTGGGATCGAAACACATTGCATAGCATTCCTCACCGTAACACATCTTCATCCTTGTATTCACAGTGAATTAACACTTAAAGTGAACCACCAACCATCATTGACAACGAATCGCGACAGGGCTTTTCACTAATGCCGGTAGTCTTATTGTCTTTATTATCTATTACACGAGCTTTACAGATGGTTCACACAAACAGTGAATTTTGTGACTCATTTTGGCATTACAAATGATGTCTGCCCCATTGATAAACACGTATAATGTTTCCACCCCCTCACTGAACATTTGTAGTCCTTTATACTACTACTACTACTACTACTACTACTACTACTACTACTACTACTACTACTGTTGTGAGTGTATATACTACTTATTAAGTAGTTGATTGCTGAAGACAGAACTATGGACAATTGTGGATTAACGAACACAGCTAAGTTCAGCAATCCAGGCGCAATAAGGTAAGCGACGATCTGCAAATCACCTGACCGCTCCTCCGTTGGACGATGACTGTTTTCAAGTGAACAGGACAGCCATTTGGCAAATGAGGATGTTTGTAGCGTTTGTGTTGTTTTGTCAATGTCCGAACACGTTGGTGTCAATAAACAACCAATTGACCAAGGCACGCCTTCTGGGTTATAACATTTGGTGACCAGGGTGGATCTACCATGGCCGGAGCCGTTTGAGGATGGTGACATACGGATCTTCCTGGAAGATTTCGAGGAACTGGCGGAGCTCTCGGGGATCCAGTCGGATCGGGGTAAGTTGACGGCCCTTCGAGCGCTTCTCAAGGACAGGCCGCGGGCGGTGCTGGATGCGGCGCGAAGGGGCCCGAAGGAGCTGAATTGGGCCGCCGCAAAGGACGCCCTGATCGCGGGACTGGACACCCCGACCGACCGTCAAGATGCTATGCGGCGGTTCAAGGCTGCCCAGCTGGGGGTTGGTACGGACCCGCTGGTGCACGCCGTCACGCTCCGCTCACTCCTAGAACGTGCGTTGCCGACGCTGGATGAGGCGTCACGGGCAGATCTGTTGGCGGACCGATTTGTGGATAGTCTGCCGGAGCCCCTGCGTGGGATGGTACGCGTCGCCCGTGTCGGCCGTTCATTGAATTTGGTCCAGCTCGCGGATGTGGCTCGGGAACTGGCCATGATTGGCGTGCCTGTGGTCAATACGGCCCATGTCGGGGATTCATGGAGGAACAGGGATCGTGTGGAGAAGGCGTACGGTCCAGAAATTTTGAACACGGAGGACAGAACAGTGGAAGCCAGACAGTTGGAAGAAGCCGGGTGTTTCTGCTGTGGAAATGTGGAACCTGTTTTGGACGAATATCCTGAATATCAGCAGAACATCGAAGCAGTTGTACCAGAAGTATCACCGCTCGAGAATTCAGCCATTACCGATGAGTTGGCGAACTGTGAAAAATCGAACCAAATCCGTTGTGAAAATGCGGAAGATCGCTACCCAGGTTGCCTTGAACATGAACATTGTGACGAGGAAACCGAAGATATGTCGTCTAATATCACAGTCACTGAAGCTGCAAGCTATGAGGAAACTCAGACTGAAGTCGAAATTCAAGACCAAAATGAGTTTAGCCCGAAGACTGCAAGAGGAGTTGCTTGTGCTCCAGAGAATCTGCCGAAGGAGGAAGCCGAATATGATGCCGTTCAAATCAAAACAGTTAAACACTCGGTTCTGGATCACGTTCAAATGACACAACGCGCGGTCCCACTGGGAAAGGAAGCAGCTTTGCACTATTTCGTGGTAATCTCCCACGACAGCCAAGCAGCCTGGGGCACGCTAAAGGTGGGTACTGATCGTGGAAGTCGCCTCAGCTCAAGGTTTCATCCTATGCCGATTATTCACCTGAAGAAGCACACCTCCGGAGGAGTTGTGGGGTTGATGACAACACCGCCACGAACCGGGGTTGGAGGTATGAACCTCGGAATGGAGAAAGACTTGAAGGCAGTCCTCTGGATATGGAGTATCTTTTTTTGTCAGGGGGGAGGAGTGTTGTGAGTGTATATACTACTTATTAAGTAGTTGATTGCTGAAGACAGAACTATGGACAATTGTGGATTAACGAACACAGCTAAGTTCAGCAATCCAGGCGCAATAAGGTAAGCGACGATCTGCAAATCACCTGACCGCTCCTCCGTTGGACGATGACTGTTTTCAAGTGAACAGGACAGCCATTTGGCAAATGAAGATGTTTGTAGCGTTTGTGTTGTTTTGTCAATGTCCGAACACGTTGGTGTCAATAAACAACCAATTGACCAAGGCACGCCTTCTGGATTATAACACTACTACTACTACTACTACTACTACTACTACTACTACTACCACTACTACTACTACTACTACTACCACTACTATTACTACCACTACTCTTCAATCTTCTTTTACTCTGTACCACTTTCCTTTACTTCCTCTCTTGGTCATTCAAGTTAGTGCTTATTGATTTGGAACACATTTTCGACTATCACACTGAGAAAATTGTCTGATTGTCCAGGAAAGGAGTGGAAAAGTTTGCATGTCAGGATTCACTTATGACAGGTGCATTGTTGTCTATTTTCCTCTTTATTTATCCTCTCTTTTCTCGTTGGGTTTTATACGTACGCGGCCGACGAGAATATACAAAAGGAACTCCTCTCACGATGTACGTCTTCTGAATTGTTTATTCAAATTCATCACGGGATCCAAAAGTTTCACTTTCATGAAGAGTAGACTCCCACCTGAATCCGTTAAGGCTCTGGATCGACTGTTGAAACTAGGCTGTAAAATCTCAGTAGAGCGCACTTAGCTGCGAGATGACATCTATCCGATTACCTCATTCACAATGGTGGAAAAAGAAAGGATTGTGCTCAACAATGGAATCCTCCATCTTCTGACTTTGTCACAAATGGACTCTATCCCATCTAAACCGGAAAATTACGTGTCTATCATCATCACTACTCAAGTTCAGCGAACGACCGGCATTTTGTCTGCCGTATTAAGTTCCCCATCTTCACATCAGACATGGTTCGCAGAACTATTAACTCCACTGAACTCAAAATTGAAAAATCTCTCGCGAATTTTCCCCTGTATGATGGATTCCCCAGAGTAGCCACAAAGTTCGTGCAAAGTTTATCTACAACCGAACTCTCCTGGCCACATCTGGAAGCACTATCACTCGGCTTTAATTTCAAAGGTCCTCCCAAAAATGTTTTTAAGATCTACTTCCAGGCGGAATTTGAACGACTGTGAGAACAAATCAGTGAACTAGCTCCATCCAGCGGTGAAAATCAGAATTGGTTCAAGGCCAAGCTGGTGGACCTGGCACACAGATTTCTCAGTACTTCTATTCAACAACAGGGCTTCCTGAGACACGAACATTGCCAGTCTCTGAAACAGCTGTGGAACAACCCCCAACCGGTTGGTGCTCAAACCCGACAAAGGGGAAGATATCCTCTTCACGGAGAAGGAAGGAAACATATGAAAAATGATGAACATCTTGGAGGATTAGGGGCAAGTTGAAATCAGATCCATCCCCGGATAACATACAGCTGATTGAGAAACAAATTACACGTGAGTTACAAATTCATGTGTTGCAGGGATTTATCACAGAACTGCAAATGAAAATACTGAAACCTGCAGTTTGTCACACACCAGTTCCATATGGTTTATCACAGACACATAAAACTAATGTTCCATTACGCCCTACATTATCCATGAATGACTCAACTTACCACACTTTAGCTCAGTGTTTAGTCGAAGTAGCTCAACTAGTACGTAAACGCCTCAGCATTCACACGTTAAGTGACTCGTTTCAATTTTGTGATCTTTTGTCCAAAAGTAATCTCTTTGGGAAAGTAACATGCTCCTTTGATGTTAGTTCACTATTCACCAATATGCCTCTGCTCGAAATGGAGGACATTATATGCCAATTAGTCACACAGGACAACAGTTACCTCCAGGTACCACCAGAGGTTCCAAAGCCACTGATTTTGTTGTGCACGGAGAACGTCCGATTCCAGCTTCAAGGTACAGCCTTCGGACAAATTGATGGAGTTTCAACGGGTAGTCCCCTGGGTCCTATTTTGGCGGATATTTTCATGGGCATGATCGGAGTACGACTGGATGCGGCGATAAATAGGACTTTTCTTTACAAAAGATATGTAGACCAATTATTCTTTGCGATGAGTTGGTTGGATACATGTAACTAAAATCGGTCGGTCGATCAATGTTGTATGTTGGATACAGTATTCTTCCGTGGGTGATGTACGTGCCCGATCTGCAGTCGCAGGAAGAAGACTTGGTGAGCCGAAGCTCAATGGATGCATAGGCAAACACTAACTATTGCACCGATAAAAATGGCACGGCTATCTTTCTGAGCATGTTACAGGAGTTCGATTTCAGCTTTACTGTTACTTGGGGGTTCAAAGTGGATAACGATTTGGTTTGGTTTTCGTCTAGAGCAAGCTGCCGTCAAGGAAGTAGAGACAGCCATCTTCGTCCATGCTTTCAACACGTTTATTGTTTAACTGATCGCTGACTGTCGAGCGCGGTTGTCCTTCGACAGTTGCTCTTGCACACGCTCTCACGCCCGTCCTTAAATACATGCTAACCACTATCTCTCCCAATCGCCTTCTCGTTCTCACAGGTGGTGGAGAATACCTTTTTGGTTAACGTATTCGTAGTGTCGAGCGTTAGGGTAACGTGCAGGTGGTCCACGTAATACAAAGGACCGAAGCACACTTTTAATAAGGAAACCGCGAAGTAAGGTTTAACGACCCCACAAGGTGATCATTCATGGAAGGGTAGATTGAACGTTCTTAGAAGCGTCTGCGCCTCAGCTGTACCGATAATCGTACGCGTTGTGTCGCGAAGATCGTCATTTTTTCTACTACCTCTCGGAGTAAAATAGCATCGGTAACAGAATCCCTACCTCTCCATGCCAAATTCAATGGCCTTTACCAATTCGAGTGTGGGTGTGTAGCCATCGACACCGGCGAAACGGAGTGACAACTGTGGAATCAAGGGGCTGAACATATTCCGTTGTTTGAAACACTGGGTCCACCTTATCCAATTCACTCGAACAGAGAGAAGACATAAGTCACGAGATGCAAACATTTCGTTTACTCTTGTCTACCGCGGACCTAAAACATGTTAGTGTATATACGAGGTACAATAGGGGGGTAAACGCAACAGTAAAGCCGATACGATCAAAATTTCTCACAGTATGGAATTTGAGTAGGGTGAAGTCAGTCGTGGTAACGCCAAAGTAAACTAACTTTTTCGTCAACCGTTTTTGTGCACAGAGTGCTGGTTGGTGTATCATGATAAGAATAGCTTTACTGAACGCTAATAGTTTCGGTGTTGTATTGCACAGCAATACAATCAGTTGTCTTGCCATCGAAGAGGTTGGCCGTTTCACGTAGTTCTGTATTGCCCCAGCAGGTTGCGTCATCAAGTTTGACAGCCCTTTTGAGTATGTGTTCTGACACTCGTTGAGTCAAGCAGGGATCAGTCCTGCCAGTGTTTACGTCACCGCAACTGTAAGTGAACTGAAAAACAATACGTGAGAGTTTGGGATCAGCAAGACTGTTTAAGTGATTTTGAAAACATAATTTTCGATAGTCTTCAGCAAACGCAACGGCTCCGCTGTGTATGCTTGCCTTAGAGCTGATTTAAGATTACAATTTATTTGACTAAATAAATGATCTCCTTAAAAAGGCAAAGGAAAAAATTGCTTTTTCTTGATTTTCGTCGTTTTCTCGTGCACAAGTCTCGGCTTCTGATGTTGTTCGATAAAGTTTTCCGATAACCGTTGACCAGCGACGTTCTTTTTATGAACTACTCTTCGTTTTGTACTTGATCTTCCGTTCAGATTTTCCAGGCTCTGTTGAAGAGAGTTCTGACCAATCCACTTCTGTAAGCCACCGGAGCAAACCTAGAGAATTGTAAGTAACGTACACCCCATATTGCTTCCCGATGTAGTCTGCGCTGGGGAGTCCCATCCTAATCCCTCGTTAATAAAATATCTAGAAAGGACAAAGTGTCATCGCGATCTTCTTCATGAGATACACTAAGATTTGGATGAATAAAGTTAAGAACGGTAACGAAAAGGTTAAAACGTTCTTCAGTTGTAAAAATTAAAATGTCATCCACGTATTGTCTGTAAAATGGAAATTGGGAAATATTATCACCGAGCTGTTTTTCGATCATACCCAAAGATACCTCGGCCAAGGCTGGGCCCAGAGAGCTTCACATGACCACACCATCCGTTTGTTTGTAAGCTTTACCTTCAAATTTAAATCGAATTTTGTGTGCATCAAAAAAATGGTCTCTAAAATATTCAACAGGAATAGGCAAATAAAAGTTGTGCAAAGAAATAGAATCACATAGATAATCTGCTGTCTCACTAAGAGGTATCTTTGTAAAAAGTGACTCAACGTCGACGGAGTAAATTTTATCGGAACTCACTGAAATACTGTTTAGCAAATTCGCGAGTTCAAACGAGTGTGATAAATAAAACGGCGTTATTTTTCTGAACGGGGGTAAGAATCTCGACTAGCCACCTGGCAAGTGTGTGATAAGCCGAGTTTTGCATGCATAATATTAGCCTCAAAGGGACTCCCGACTAATGAACTTTGGGTGATCCTCTCAAGCAGGGCGTCTGTGTTCCAAGTGGTTTTAGATTTTTGTATATAGTTTCAGAAATAAAATCGTGTAGGAGAAAAATTTGGAGTTGTCTTGATATTTGTTTCTCTGTCAGCATATTTTTCTCTGGAGTAGTGTCCAGTTTGAAAAGCTGCGTATCGGAAAGTATCTGTTCCATCTTTTCCATGTATTCATTCTTTTCCATAATTACGATGCCTTATCCTTTGTCCGGTAGTAGAAATAATAAATCATTCATTTGTCTGAGTAGTTTAACCGCCACCCGATTTTCTTGTGATAACCAACACCATTGACGTATGGGAGCAGAGAGGTATTGCCCCGAAATACCAACCAGCTTGGTTTTGAACCAACCGACTTTGTTGGATGACGTGAGCAATAGATCCTTAACTTGATCATAAAGGTTCTCGAATCTAACGCGTGCTGGTAGCTGGCTCAACGATGAAACCTCAGGTTATGCTCTGGTCAGCTGACAGTCGGAAAGTTTGCGAATGTATCACGCGAATACTTGATATATAAACAGTTGTACTTCTTTTAGTGACTTGGCATGCTTGCAGGCGTGCGCCACCCGTCCTGCATTTTCTGTTACCATTTGCATTACCCAATTACCTTCTCATCCACGCTTCGGCGGATTCTTAACACTAGTCTGTTTTCTAAATAAAATTACAGTATTAAGTTTCACTTATAAGCTTTTTAGTGCTTTCGGGTCCTTCGGTCACATGGCACGTGCAGTGGTACCTGGAAGATGTTGATACGACCAAAGCTCGCAAGCTAGATGGTGCCCCGTAATATAAGTGGATCTCAAAATTGCGCATTTATTCTTGACGTCAGTAATGGTAATTAACCCTCTTTCTATGGTCTTTTTTCAGGCCAAACTTCCGTTCCTGTTTTTATGTTTCAATCCTCGTATCCTTTCCATCACACCATTTTCCTCAGTGTTTCGGAATTAGGTCGAAATTAATCGAGACTGTCACCCAGTTGGCTGTCTGAGATTTCCTCCTGATTGGTCTGAAGACCGGCGTTTTAATCATCCTTACACATTTTGTGTAGGTGGCCACACCGTGCGCTCGTAGTTTGCATATCGCACTAAAATGTGCATCCCCAATTACGCACATGGACACAAACCTTTCGTAACCAGAGCTAAGAGACAGTAACTATCATAAGACCGAGCTTGGTGGTCGAGAGACGATCAATAACAATACCAGTAGATAGAGGCAGGCCTCTCAGTCTCCTTACGCTTTCCAAGTGGGCCAGGTGGACAAAGCGGCAATGGTGAAGGCGGATTGAAATTCGAATAGATTTGCTTCATTATACCAGTACTGCAGCACTCGTCTCATTGTGATCCTCGGTGTCGGTCTTTGTCTGCAGTTCACTTCTCCCCTTTGGAAAGCGTAAGGAGGACTGAGACGTCTGCTTCTGTCTACTGATCTGGTTAATGATCATCTATCGATCACCTGGTTTGGTCACACGATAGTTATTGAGCTGCTTAGCTCTGGCCACGGCGGTGTCGGGTTCATGTGCGTGATTGTGGACGCACGTCATGGTGCGATGCTCAGATGACGAGCGCGCGATGTGGCCACCTACACAAAATGTGTAAGGGTGATCAATGCACCGGTCTTCAGACCAATCAGGAGGAAATCTCAGACAGCTACTTGGGTGGCATTTCCGAATAATTTTGACCTAATCCCAGATAATGTTGACCTGATTCCCAGACAACGCGGAAAATGACATAGAAGAGTCAAGCGTCATTCCGAATCGAGGTTCCGAAGTCTTGTGCATGCATTACGGGCCTTATCACATTCAGACATTACAGCTTGAAAGTAGAAGTGTTAGACGGTCGATGGGAAAAGTCAGTGAAGTAATGCACACAGTTTGAACAGACATGTGACCAAGCTATGAAAACGGAGAATATACGAAATGGAGCAAACAAGTTACATTGGAAAATTGTAGTACTCGTGCAGTGCATGAACCATTAAACGAGATGTGTTCTAGATGTTTTCCAACATATGTATCAGTCTTATAGTACAATAAATCTGGAAAACATGCGTGAATCATGAACAACAAATTTTCTACCTACGTTATCACAATACAGTGGGAGATTCTTTGCTTATTATTCACATGTTTGTTCTTCCTGTCTGAGCGAAGCACTTGTGCCCCATTTTGCACTACTCGACACCACACGCCCTGCGACTACGAGAAGTGAAAAGTTAATTTGGACATCTGAAACCGGTTAGTTGAACTGGATGGTGTTTTGTTCCGTCCCACTAGCTCTAGTGAAAAAACCCTTGTGCCTTCGAACCATCTCATTTATTGTGTGAAAACGAACCGTTTTCATAGATCACTAGGTGATCAAAATCAAATTCATTGTACGAAACTCATTATTACGGAGCTCTCCCCCGAGCTGGGTCTTCTGAATGGCTACGCCAATCAAGTCTCTGACTGATTTCTTTGCTATCGGATAAAACAACTGCTGGCTGCTGATTGGTTGCTTTCCTTTCCGTTCGATTAAAACAACTCTTGGCAGGTGATTGGTTTAATCCGCAGTTTCTCGTTAAAGCAATATCTAGCCGCTGATTCGTTGACTCGGCTCAGTTCGGTAAGGCCGACCTTTCACGGCTGATTAGTTGGCTTCACTCCGTTTCGTCACGAACTGACTGAATCATCGATCCACTTCACTGGCCTGAGGTTTGCCACCGATTTTGGACAGGCGAATACGTGCAGTCTGAAAACGAAACTAGGCTGTCAGTCGATGCGTCAGCAAATACCCTTACAGATGGGGACTGTGTGAGAGGAGTGTGCGCGCGCAGCGTTAAAAAAATCAGTAGTGGTGAATGGCAGAGTTCTAGTAGGGCAACAAGTAGCGTTATTGATTGAATAAATTCGAGTGTCATTATACGTTACAGATGTCAACAGTTTGTCTCCCGGTAGGAATAAGAACGTTTTCTTTTCGCAATAAATTAACTTGAAACTTAACTTCCCAAAAAGCTGTTTTTCTTCTTCGAAGTGTATAAGAAGTAACTAACTCTTTGAATTTGTATTGATTGCTGATGACAGCACGTTGTGCAATTTCATTACATCTACTTTTGCATGCAAATTACCATTGTGCATTGTAAAATTCGAGTTCACGTAAAATTCAAAACGCTGGGTCGCTTTAATGGTAAAGAAAGAATGAAGAACACATTTGACGCGAGATGCAAGCATTTCGATCTGCCTTGTCAACCTAGATGTTAAAATGCGTCAATAGGCAGTAAATATAACAAAAAGTAGGTAAGATCGGAAGTCCTTAAAGTGTGTACTTTCGGGAGAGTGAGGACTGTTGGGTTATCGCCAAGGTAAACAAACATTTTCATCAACCTTTTTCGTGCACACAGCGCTGGCTGATGTATCATGATTAGAATCGCTTAGCTGAGCGTCATTGGTTTCGCTGTTAGATGGCACAGCAATGATTTGAAATAATAATTCAAGTCAATCTTGTGACCTGGTGCAATCAATTGTCTTGCCATCGAAGAGGTTGGTGGTTTCAAGTCGTTCCGTGTTGCCCCAGCGGGTTGGGTCAACCTTTTTGACAGCCATTTGCGTGTGTGTTCTGACACTCGTTGAGTCAAGCAGCAATCGGTCCTGCCAGTGTATACATGACCGCAGCTTCAAATCAATTGATAGAGGGTATGTGAGACATTGGGATCAGTAAAACTGTTGGAGTGATTTTGAAAACACATCCTTTTGGTCGGCTGTATCCAACGTGACTGCATCGCTGTGTAAGTGTGTCTCAGAAGTGATTAAGGACTTCGATGTACTTGATTAAATAAAAAGCCACCCTTACAAAGATAAGTGGTAAAAACTTACTTATTTCGGCCTTTATTATTTTCTCGCTCACTAATTTCGGCTTCTGACGTTGTTGGATAAAGTTTTCCGGATAACCGTTGGCCAGCGGAGTTCTTTTCAATAACTTTATTTTGTATCTGGTCTTCCGCGCAGATCTTCAGTGGTCTGTTGAGAAGGGTTTTGACCGATTCCCGTTTGTAAGCTACTGTTGAGAAATTAGAGGATTTTTCATGTTATTGGCCTCAAAGGGACTCCAGGCTTGCGAACGATTCCCTCAGGTATTGGAGCAAGTTTTAGCACTCAGTTCAAAACCCGTTGTACGATACTTATACAATGAGCCTGGTGGAACAATACAAAGTCTGGAATTAATTTTTCCAAAAATTGAGGATAAGTTGATTTAGCTCACCAGTAGTACACCGCAGTTCACCGACCCATTATGCAACTGGTTTCAACACGTCAACACAACCGTCTAGAACTAATCAAACGACCTGATTCATTGCCGCCCATTCTGGCAAACTGACTCATCACAATAACCGCATCGTTCCAGTTGTATGGCTAAGTCCATCGGCACAGACAGTTTGTCAAAACTTAACCTACAGATTATATAACGTCAGTTGTCATAAGTGTGGTATTCTTGCCACATCCAGCCTGCCTTTCGAAGTGCGAAGTTTTGCGTAACTAACTGTTCGATAACTCAGTCATCATTAACCCGCAGTCTTCTGTTTGTATCCATCTTTTCAAATCATTCATTTTTGTCCTCCTAATCGTTCGATCAAGCGTTTATTCACATTCATCACAACAAGTGTCAGATACATCATCTCCAGTTCGGCTAGTCAGCTTCTCCGAACCTTCGTAGACATTGAACCTGTTATCAAGTTTTGGAAAAGAATTACTCGCCATGGTTTGAATAAGCAGGGATCGTGTGCGTTATTCTCAATGATTTGCATTTTGCCAAGTAAAGTTGCTTATTCCTGGTCAGTGATTGCCAGTTTTCTCTCATCGTTCTGAACAGTAGAAACAACTTTGTATTTCTCCATCATTTTTCCTCTCACGTGCAGCAGTCTCATTTTTCACAATGGGTTGCTGATCTTCCCAATGCTTCTGGTGGTATAGAATTAATACCGCCCAGTCCTGGATTATCGGGCCATCAGTTTTTGAGATGTAAACCCGTTAGGAAGGAAGACATATTGAAGCGGGCGAATGCTTCGGCCTAGATCACATCAGCTATGGTTCCCTTGAGGTGGAACGGAAGGACTCCACGAATTTGTGGGGATTGATGCATTAAAGCAAACAAGTTCCTGATGTAGATCAGCTGCTCTATCGCGGAACCGAAGGGCATTATCAGTCAATTTTATATTTCCAAGTTCTATAAACAACTGGATCTTCAAGAGGAACTTCTGTAAATATTGCTTGATATCATTTCAATTGATGAAAACTACGACTTTTTAGGGACGTACTTTTTGGATCCACTGGGAAACCTGGTTGTGGTCTTATGTCATCAGCGGTAATTCTCACTATAACAAATATCTTGTTCATCCACTTCTAAATCACTTCGACGAAGTATTCAAACTTCGAACTTCCGTCATTATCCAGAATATTGGGGATGCGTTTTTTTGCGCCCGGTTACTCTCTAGCTCCTGAAGGCAAGTAGGAACGGACTGACTTTGTTTTTCCCCACTACCCTTTTACATAATAATAATAATAATAATAATGATAATAATAATAATAATAATAATAATAATTATTCTGAATGCTCTTCTAAATAACTCCCGCATTGCATTTTCAAAATCATAACAAAACCGTGTCCGTATCTCAGCGACGCAGGATAAAACCTCTTTGATCCAGTCACTCATTACATACAGATTGTAAACACTCACAATCACACTCTTATGTTTCGTGTGTTGCCCGTCAGTCCGCTTCTCCATCGTTCGACACCGGCGTTGCCAGAGTGATATTTTGTTTGTTGGTCTCGACATGAGTGAATGAGTTGACTGAGTAAACAGTTTCGAGAACTAGGCGATATTCCTTCTGCTCAGCTCTGGTTAACACTAATAGGTCACCGATTGTAACCTGATGACCGGTATGAGTTTACTGGGTTAAAATCTTACACAGCATGATTCATCATGCGGTATCAAAGTTCAAATCCATTTTGGGAACCATGTAAGCACTGTAAAGCTGTTCTTTTCTTACTGGGAGTCATCAGCAATGCACTTTAAACCAGGGCTTCACTGGGAATGAAACCCGGATTCCAAATCTATGAACGTGGATGGGTGGGTGGTAATGCCATTTCGTGCTCATGAAGTGACTTTGTACTTGTCTGCCTGTATCACTGTGTACGAAATGCAAGGGAAACTGCTCTGTTTTCCCGTGAAAACGTTTGAAACATCACACTTATGGTGACCAACTTTGGAAGGCTGGTAGTTCAACCCATTACCATGAAAATATGCACATCAAATTGAAGCGCAAAACAGGTAGATTGATATATCTTTCAAAATACGCGTAATAGGGCTCAAAATGCTATTAAGTCTCACCCTGAAAAGGTGGAAATATTAAGGAACTGGCTTAGAAAAGCCACAATGTGCTTCAGCCGCAGCTAGTTATTGTTATTCACGGAAACATCAGTGAACAGTGTTCACATCGCGCTTCAGTACAGAATGGAGGTCATTCGAGTTATACAATCTACTGAGATGTAATGACTGCTGCTTGCTCGCATCAGAGAGAACAAATGTTGGCGAAGAAGCTCGTTTTCAAGGATTCTTAATCGTGCCAATACAACGCAATACATATGAAAAGATACATAAGGGATGCATACGGTCAAAGAAGGGAATGTTAGGGAGTCGTGTTCACGCCCATTTTAGCACAGGTTCATTCGAATACTACGTGTGAACGGATTATCACATGCTCAGCATGTCGGCCATCGGACGGTTTAGCATCTGTCATTGGATGGTGAGCGGACTAGAGTAGACTGAGTGTATGCACAAATTGCTTCTGAGCGCCCAAGTGGAGGTTGTGGAGACGAATTCCGACTGCTTCCGCTGTGGTGAAAATGCGATTCCTCACCGACCTGGACTGCTGACCTCGGGCCATATACAGGGTTCGAAAAACTTGATCAATGTCCCCCGTTAGGTCAGTCTTAACTGGGTGTGAAAATATTCAGCTAGTAGTTTATCTAATTATTCCAGTTCGTAACTGCTCTGGGCAACGCTCACGGATGTTTTTAGACAGGCTTTTGGTCGTGCGGCCGGCATAATTTGTGCCATAGGAACGAGTAAATAAATACACTGAAAATAAAGATGCGGAACCACACACGTTTTCTCTTAACTGCCAATACATCACTGGTCTAGATGTGAGCAAACCATGCAGTCTAGCAGCATCGAATGTGTTGTGAATGACGCTTGATAATCAATAGGTGACGTCTATCTGTGTCAGCTTTAAACAGTGGAGAGATATGCACTGGTTTCTTCTCAGCTATCGCCTTCCTTGGAGTGTCCGTGTCCATCTGCACCACCCGAAAAATAAACGTTTCGGGTATTCATTTTGAATAAAGATGTTGCGCCCTGTAAGAAATTCTTCTTTGATGACATCTTTGGCACATCTTTTTTGCTCTATTCGTTAGGCATAGAAATAGGTTTCTTTATAAATTAAGCGGAACGGAGCTACGGAAGCCGATTCACTGTCCATCCCATGCTGTATTTCTGTGAACCGACTACCGTACTGAGCCATCTATTCAGAGTCAAGAGTACATCTAACAAGGCCATCGAGTTGCCTGATTCTGATTCTAGTGTAAAGCGCAAATTCGGACGAGCTGAGTTGAAGTTGTTTAGTAGTTGACCACTGTTGCCAACATACCCCTTGCGCAGCTGAAGTTTGCGGATAGATGATTACAACCGGGTGTTTTCCAACTTTGCGATAAAAACCAGCAAACAGTTGCCTCAGTGAAGACTGGGTTGCTATAAAGTCTCTTTGGCGATAAACCAAGAGACTCACCACCAACTTGGCTAATACACGATACGATGAGTTATACACGTCCAGGATGGGCCTCAATGGGATCTCTGCGTTCTGAACCTTCGGCAGTCCATACAGTCTTGGGCTGGTAGTTCCCATAGGTCTATTTCTTTCCTATTTGATGGAGTCAGTAGCGCCCTGTTGCTTAAGGTGACGTTATCTGGTAGCCAGAAAACTTTTATTAGGCTCTTCTTGCCTTTTCCGGTTTCCATTTCTTTTGACGTTACATCACTCTTCGTGGACATTCCATGGTAGACAGCGTGGGGTGAAATTCGAAAGTTGATAGACGACGACCCCACTGTGCAAGTGAAATAATCATAAAGAACTAAATTGTCTATGCGAACGAAAGTAGCAAGAACACCAAGGCTGAGAAGTAGCACTTTCGTTGTATTGAAGAACGGGTTTGTATAAGTATGTTAAATGAGAGAAGATAATTGGTAGACTCGAAGATGACCAGTCAAATGCAGCTTTTGTTGGACTTGTCCGCGACGATCCTGATTGATTGAGGCTCATCCGCCAGATTGGCTACGAAGTCGTACCAAGCCGTATAACGTGTGACAGCTGCTGATTCACCATAGCAAGATAGAAAGATAAGTTCAGCAAAGTACATAATGGAGCAGTTAAGTAAATTACTAGCTGAATACTTTCACACCCAGTTAGGACTGACCTAACGGGGAACATTGATCAAGTTTTTCGAACCCTGTATATGGCCCGAGGTCAGCAGTCCAGGTCGGTGAGGAATCGCATTTTCACCACAGCGGAAGCAGTCGGAATTCGTCTCCACAACCTCCACTTGGGCGCTCAGAAGCAATTTGTGCATACACTCAGTCTACTCTAGTCCGCTCACCATCCAATGACAGATGCTAAACCGTCCGATGGCCGACATGCTGAGCATGTGATAATCCGTTCACACGTAGTATTCGAATGAACCTGTGCTAAAATGGGCGTGAACACGACTCCCTAACATTCCCTTCTTTGACCGTATGCATCCCTTATGTATCTTTTCATATGTATTGCGTTGTATTGGCACGATTAAGAATCCTTGAAAACGAGCTTCTTCACCAACTGATTTTTCAAATGTGCTTTGTTGAGCTTCTCGGATATCCCATAGTGCTTGCACGATGTTCAAGGTTCTCTGAGTCAGAACGAGGAAAGACTCTGTCACATACAAAAGAAAAACTTATTTAGAATGGCCACTTCAATAAAGCACTTTACTCTTTTTCATTCCCGATCCCATGCTTTTGTTGTATTCACCAAACGGTTCCTTTTTTCTCACTCACCTAGTCCTCCAGTTACCACACAGAGGATCATACCTCCACTTGCACGCTCAACTTAAATCCATAATCCGAGATTTTACTTTGTACAAACGATGCGTAGACGACATCTTGGTGTGCTGGACACTAATCTGGACACAAACCTGCTTCCTAGCAATTTTAACACTGCCCATCCGAATGTTCAATTTACTTTGGAAGATGAAAGGGACAATAGTCTATCGTATTGAGAAGTATGCATAAGCCGTCGGAGTGATTTTTCCGTCCAGTTATCAGTGCAGGGGAAAGTTACATGGAAGGGACTATACAACCATTTTCACAGCTTTGTGCTGCTCAGAATGAAGAGGAATCTTATACGTTGCTTATTTAACAGAGCAAGAGAAATCTGCTCCGAAGACACAATAAGAAATGAACTCCTTTTTCTGCGGAGTGTTTTCTTAAATAACGGCTATCCTGAACGGTTCATCGACAAGACAATACAAGAAAATGAAGGGAAATCAAAGGAGATAGGAGCCGCTAAGAAGGTACTATATGTACGTTTGCCGTTCAAAGGCGACATGGAAGCCGAAGTTATTCAACGAAGATTATCGGGACTAATGAACAGAATATTCTACGCTGCACAGTTACAAATCCTGTTCGTTTCCAAACCGATAGTGTGCTTTCGATTGAAGGACATAGTGCCGAATTCCGCAACCTCGTTTTGAGTGTATTCTTTCACCTGTTCCTGTGGAAATAGGTACATTGGTTGCACGACTCGGCGCTTATCCGAACGCGGTCGTGAACACCACCCGGCCTGGCTGAACACGGGAGCAATTGAGACAATGAAGAGTGCTGTGTGCTCACACCTAGTTGAGTCAAACCACTCAGGTGGTAAACGTTTTTCGCACCACTTACAAAGTCCGAGGAAAACAATCAAGACTTGTCAAGTGTCGCATCTTAGCCACAGCCGAAGTCGTGAGTATTCGTCTCTACAATCCTCCCCTGTGTGCTCAGAAACAATTTGTGCAAGCACTTAAGCTTCCGTGGCCCACGTCATGGTCCTAAACACATGTGCAACCACTTGAACATTCCACACTGTGATCACTTTCACATGCACACACATACTTGCAGAGACGGATTTGGATTATCATTCTCCGTTCTTATTTTGTGAGTCATATACATTGTTATGTATTGGTATGAGTACGAATAACTGAAAACGAGCTTGTTCGCCACGTTGTTAATTCTCAATGTGTTCTGTGGGATTTTTCAGACGAGGATGATTATTTGTCCAGTTCCTTTGAGTGACCCATATATATATATATATATATATATATATATATATATATATGCATGTGATAAATATTAGTTTGGTCGAACTGGGAGAAAATTTGCCACGAATGAAGTTTGAGCGAACAAAGCTCATTCCTAGAAGACAGGACCCTCTTTCTTTAATGTCTGTCCACGAGGATCTATTTTGATGAAGCTTCTACTCTGACTCAAGCGAGCATGAGGGATTTCATAGAATCATTACTTTCATCAACAAATCCAGTCAACAGAAACAGTGAATTGAAACATATACTACCTTCTATCAGGACGCAAGAAGTTCAGTTAACTCAAGAACAAACTACAGATTAGTACCCTCAAACCCTACTGATCTAAAGTCAAGAACCCAACTCTTCATGCGAACGCATGTGTGGGTGTGGTTTACAGGGCTTTCACAGGATCACGCTTCTAAAAATATAGGCCACGGTATCAATACTAAAAGATAAAGTTTCCAAGTGGGAGTGAAATGTTAAATGGTCATTTTTCCGTAAGTGGGGATATCTGGTAATCATCTGATTGACCAGAGTCATATTTATGGTACTCGTCAAATGTTTATTGAGGACATCACTTCAGTTGGTGAAGAAACGTTTGAGAATTCAATACCAAGCTGAGCAATAGATTACACAACTAGGAAGGGAAAACCCCAAAATGGCGAGGCTGAGAAAATGGCAAAAGATTAGCGTGTGAACCAATGGGAATGGCCTGGACTCCCCTCTATCTCTGCGTAAACATGCCTAATTGCGAGGTAAGGATAGACTGGATGTCCAACTTGCTTTCTATTAAAATGGACTATTTGTGCGCTGAATTGGCTTGCAAAGTTCACGAGACGAAAGACGTTCGAGTGTGGCCGACTAATAAAAGCAGACAATAATTTGGAGGCACAAACGCTTTAGTGTAACTCTGTCAAGCGAGCAATACAGAATGAAATTTCCATAAGGTTGAAAATATACACTTCTCAATACTTTTGAAAATCGATTTTTATCGTGGCTGAAGGTCAAGGCCGAATCAAGGAGCAAGCCTCAAATACATGCGGATGAGCACAGAGATAGCCATCTGCTCGCTGATGATGTCACTACGACTGGTACTGAAACTTTTGAGAATCAAAGAGATCAGAAACTGTTAAAAAAATATTCACTTTTTCTCCCTCCTGTGCCCACCCCCCTCCCCTCTTCCCCTCCCCCAAGAGGTCAACGGAGACAAAAAACCTTCTGTCGCTTTCAGAAACGGTGGTTCCTTTCCGAGTTAAATCACTGTCCATGGACATTTCATGGCAGACGGGGTTAGTGGGAATTCGAGGCCTGACAGAAAACGACTCTGTGCAAGATAGGACGACAATGTCAACAAAGCAGGCAATGTGTATCTTGAGTTTGTTGGCGTCTGCCTGTCGACCTATAGACAGTTCGATATGACAAACATAAAAAGATATGCGCGGCTCATTGGTGGGGTTACCACTTTCAGGCCTGCTGGTAGACGAAGACACGAATTAATTCAAATCCAAGGCACCCAATACAACCAGACCTCGTTTATGGATCAGATGCAAGAAGGACAAATTTTTTGGTGATCAGAAGATCAAACTACATCGATACCGGCGAAATCCGAACATCCTGGTGTTCAGAATGAAACTAACAGAGGAAGAAAAATGTGAAGAACTTGCACCGTTTCTCTATATTTTATTCATGAGACCAGTAGATAGCAATATGGAAAGAACAATTTTAACAGAAATCGACGACCATCGACCGCATACTAAATTATAAACCAATCACCCAACGTGCCACCTAACAAGCTTTGTGCGTACCTCAGTATATTGGGACGATACAGACGGAAGCTTGCCCGATCTCCGGACAAAAGAACCACTCAAACTTTGCAAGTTTTTCATTTCCAGCCGATGCCTTAGTTGTTTTATCAATTCCTCTATTCGAGTTAACAAAATACCAAGACAAACATCAACATGGAAAGCATGGAAATCCTTTCATGTACACAAGGTGCGTTGTAAGCCGTAGATCACTTGTTAAAACAATTGATTATCAAAGTTTCCTACAAGCTCGTTGACACCCTACAATCGGCTTTATCCAACAACAACAAAAAAAAGACCGTGGGAACCAACACGATCAACCAGGGGGTGGGAGGGTGGTCTGTTCCACTCCACGTCTAGCGCGTGTTAAGGAACATATGGTAAATGAAATGGTATTGAACCCACCCTGTTTTTCTGCGATTACCTTTGAATCAAACCTTTTAGGGTGACCAGTTTAGCGCGCTTATGTGTCATCACACTAGTATGCCAAATATACACGAAACGGGTAAATCAGTTCATCTTGTGAAATGCACCTGAGAGAGCGCGAAAGGCTATGAACACCACCACTGCGAGACTAGTAAACAATCAGCTGGTTAAGAAACACAGTGACCTTTACTGATATTGACCGAGGCACAAGTCCCGGGCATGTTTCCAATTATATTCCGTTTGGTCTCAGGTTCAGTGCTGTTCTGTTCATCGAGGATGGATCACGTTAATTCATGCAGCGTCGAACACACTCTCCCCCTCTTGCATTGATACGCCTAGCTAGCTTGCAGTCGAGTTCAAATCCGGACTGCGTGAGCCAATGCTTGGCCTTGATATTCCGGTACAATCGACAAACTCGTATGAATATGGCCGTCTGTATGGCCGCGTCATCTCATCCGGAATCTTTGGGAGCAAGGTGCTTTCGATGTTTTGATGTAGTATTCGTACTTATGTTTCCCTTCTGGAGGCAACAACTGAGGGTTTCAATTCTCAAAAATAGCATCAAAGTCCATCAAAGACTCGACGACTGAGGGCCAACTCGCCCTCCCTGATGTTGTACAAGTAGTACGAATTGTAGGAGTTGTTTTATACGCGAGACACTTACGCTCCGTTACAATGACCTCCTCATTTTGTGTACTCGTAAGTTGGTTCGAAATACCACGCAAGAGTTGTCTCATAGCCTTCTAGAATTATTTTCTCCCAGTTCGACCGTTTTCAGCGATATGATCATTAAGCCTCTTCAAAACTTTTCGAATAACTATTGTCTACCTGGGAATTTTCGGAAAACTGGGCTACATCTATTCCAGAGATTTTATACAGGATTTTCATTCCTTTACCGAGTGACTAGCAGATAGACGATATATATATATATATATATATATATATATATATATATATATATATACTATGGAATCTCGAAAGTCTATGGACCCTACATGTATTGGTCAATCGATCTTACGCACTCCCATTATGATGATGGTCAGTCGGAAACCGTGAAAACCGATCGAAAATGTTAATAAAACGGTGAAACGGCAGCAAATATAGAATGAAAGCAGACTGGAGAAGCAACTTCCAATAGGCAATTTTATCAGTTGGAAGAGATACTGAATGTGACTGTTTACATAATTTCAAGCGGAACGTATGATCAGATGAGATAAACTGGCAGGTTTGGTCCGAAACAGACAGCAGATGCAGTCATAAAGTGAATAACTGTAAGAAAAGCCAACAAAATGAGAACAAGGACATGGCTTACAGACGGCGGTATACAACGTGCGGTTCTGTGGCGTCTAAAAGTTGAAATGCGCGCTTCCACTCCACCGAAGTCAGAAAGGGAGGCAGGTGAAGACAGATGGGGTGCATGCGTGCATGTGACCGTGCGCGATTGGCCAACCACCTGGAATGGCTGGATTGGTGGAAGGTCGGATGTCAAGCTAGAGCCGAGAAGGTCAGCGGTTTGAGCCCCAGATGGGCGACAGCATTCGACGAATAGTCGTTTCATGTAAAAAAAACATGTCATTCATGCAGTGGTTGGAAAGGAAAATACTACACGAAAGGCGACAGAAAACGGGCGAGAATATAGTCAATACTTATTTGTTAACTCGTGTCGACCGCTTTTCGTGGAGTGCGAGGGTGATACCATTAGGCGATTGCTCACTCGAAACAACAGCACGTACTTTCCTAGAACGATGGGTAGCCTATTTGGATGTCCTGACATTGTAACCACCACTCGAGGAACCCATTTCCAAGGTTCGTTTGCTTCTCAGATGAATCTATTGGGATGCAATTAGGCGAGAAGTACGAGATACCATCCAGCAGCTAAGGGTTTGATCGGGCCTATTTGTAGACAGCTGAAATCTAATGAAAGAGATCATGCAAAACCGGAGTGGCACGAGACTCTTCCTTTTGTCTTGTTAGACATTCGCAGTTCGGTAAAAACCGAACTGAAGTCAACGCATAACGAACTGTGGTTGGGTGTCCCCTTCGGTTGCCGCGGAAACTGATGGCACCAGAGCCTTCATAGCTTTTCAGTTATTTTGATTACATCCAAAGCCTAACCTATTAAAAGTCGTGATCAATAGGAAAACATAATGGCTTGATAATAAACGTTTTTATGTAAAACACATTAAAGTAAGTTCCTTCATACACGGCCAATGAGTAGGAGTTAGAAAGTTCAGATCTTCTGTTATGATTCAACTCTTCCCGTTTAGACACATCTGAAATAACTGCAATCCCCACTACAACATTCGGAATCCTTCAGACACGCACGACCGCTGTTGAAACAAGGAACACATTTGCCTCGGAATGGCGCTTCCAGTCTGCACACACTTGTCCCACAACATGGTTTGAACACTGTCCTAGAGCAAGACTCGCCGAGACCAACGCAGCTACCTGTAAGAAGAAAACAGGAATAGGAGATACTATTTCCTATCATGAAATTTCTTGAATCTATACTGTCTAATTCTGGCCATATATATATATATATAATATATATATATATATATATATATTCAATTGTACGATGAATGAACACTGAACATTAGCTCGTTCACCAATTCATGGTTTACCGAATATACTCTGTGGGAATTCCCAGAAACTTACTATAGTCCTCTTGCATTTATATCTGAAGACACGTGGTAATTCAATGTGACTCCACCAAAATAACTGCTCAAGTCTTCGGTCATTTTCTTCTGCGAATTTCGTATCAATCAATACATTTGTGGAAACGATTACTGGTCTTTGTTTACTGTTAAGAAAGTGCATAAAAGGTGTCCAAAAATGTCGGAATTAGCCAATACGACTTACTTCGTAGGTTTCAACAACTCGGCTACAATCAAGCGAATAACATAGTGAACCCAATTAAGAGTTCTACATCATTCAATCAATCTGCCTTTTTGAAATCCTAACGATGAGCCTCATTTCCATTTCATTCGATTACACGTTTTCAATAAATAAAGGTAAATGAAAGAAGAATTGTCTGTTACTTCATCGATTGTAATCAATTCTTGTTCAGAACAAATTCTTTTTTTCGAGGTTGTACTGGTTACGTGGTTTGTATTTGTTTTGATTTTGAAATTCTGTTTGGCACATTCTGACAAACTGTAACTACCAATCATAACTTCAATATCCATCTGAGTTCGGAAGCCTTTTATGAGAGATCAAACGCGTGTGCAAGATGCTATGTGTGTGCCGTATGCCTCGCTCGAAGACATTTTGACTGCATTTTGACTGTTACAATCTGCCATGACACCGTGTATTTCATTTTCAAGCTCGATGTTTCTTATCAGGTAGTCGATCATATCGTCAATATCATTCGCGAATCAGACGAATATTTCACGCAGTAAAGATGGCTTTCGTCGAGGTGAACACGCGCGTCCAAGTGACAGCAATATCATATCTCATGCCATCACATCCAGCCAACTGCATTTTCATTTATAACTACACTCGTGTCTGTGGATGCCAATATATAGGCAAAACCGAAAGGTAATGGTGTATGTATTTCGCCAATCAAATTCCGAAAAGGCCTAAAATAAACAAACTCGTGGTAGGCAAAATCCACATAAACCTGACGAAGCCCTACCAAACCAATTCATCTGACTGAATGGGCGCCTTAGCTTGGTACTGTTTATCACACTCAGATCAATTGAGCCCCACTTCCGGGGATAATCTCACTTCATGTTTTCAACTCACCCAATTATACATTTTACCATGCAATTACTAAGCTAATTTCCACATCGTGGTACCACCCTTACCTATTCATCACTTTCCACAGTTCGTCATCATACGTTGAACGAATTGTGTTTGATTGATTGAAACATCAAGTCACAGTACAGATACAACTGAAATATCTGTGCTTAAGACATCTTACAAGCCATGGTGTCATTTTTCAAAATCAGTCATGTTGACCAATTTTGTAAGGAGAAAAAATATTGTCTTCGGTTCCAAAGTGAATCGGGTGAAAGTCATCCTATAAACACCACACTTAACCGGCTATATTGCACACAACACCTAATATTTAGGTGACCACCATAATTAGATCTGAATCGTGTGGAGACAAAGGACGTTGATTACTTAGTGGAACCCAAAAATCCATTGACGACCAGTCTTGGTTAATTACCAAGAATGCAACATAATGCTTAACACTGGTCTCAAGGGAATTCTTTCGAAGTGAACTTCATGTCGTCCTAGAGCGTTCACCCTAACACGCAACAAGAATATTTCAGTTCAAACAACGTCAGTCGGACATCGAAAGAAAGTAGGAAGATAACTACGCGTAGTAAAGTTTGTTGACCAAATTGTGTGAATTAAAGAGCACCAGTGATCACGATATTTGTTCGTATCCTACAAGGCATTGAACCACCAAGTGGATGGATCTATTAGCCTGTAACAGGGAGCAATCCAACCAGTCGAACGAAAAAAATCCTTAAGAGAATCAAACTAATGGGCACAGAAAACTGACCAGAACACTGCCCAAATGCTCAGGTAAACGGTGAATCAATGTTGATGCCACGCGGTCCCAAAACATGGGCTATAAAAGATTGCACATGTTTCATGGACTTGACTTGTTTGGCCTGTCAAATACACGTGTCCTCACCTATCTTGCTTTCTTCGTTATCGCATCAGTAGCACTATACTGAAGCCACAAAATATTTTGATTCATCAAGGGCTTCGTCACGTATACGCATTTGTTCATATTGCTTTCTCAGTCAAATTTACATACACAGATACAGATCATGTTCAGCATGATACAGTAACATATAGAAATTCGCATCATTTTGTCACAAAAACCTCACATTGCACGTGATTTGCCATTCCGTAAAACACTGTCGTAAATCTCACACTACAAATTCAGAATTGTTTGCCATGTGACTGAAATAAGTCATAACAACAACTTTTATTCTGATGAAAATGACCAGTTCACGACTGGATTACGTTTCACATTAATTACCACCGAAAAGCCCACATGGACACAATTCAAATGTTTAATCTGACGTGCTATGGGTCATCGGCACAGTGCACTTTCAACAAGTTCCAGTCCCACGGCCATGCTGATCTCGTGCTCCATCGACAAGAATCCGACAAGTTGGCGTCACATACACCGAGACATGGTTTGAACACGTCGAGGGCATGAGTGAGTGGTAATGGACAATGCAAACTGACAGATTTCATTATGCAATCAAATTGACAGAAACTGAGTTGTTGTGAAAAGATGCGCGAATTCAATGATGGGACTATTCATGCATGGGGCAAAGTATATATACGACTGAATATGAGTGAACCAAAAAGGAGAAAGCATTTGGTTGTCGCGCCCGGTTTGATCAACAGTTTGGTACATTGATTTCATGGAGTCAAATTCAGAAGCCAAATACATCTTATGTGACGTATATTTCTCTCTTCTAAAAACTGCCTGAAACGACTAATCCCTCGACCACATTCGGCACTTGTAGCACAGTTTGTAGTGTGTTCAACAAATCTGCTTCTTCTTGCAGTTTTGAAATGCTATTTGGACTACTAATTTGAGTAGGGAATCCATTCGCGGACTATGCAACCCATTTCCTAACACAACCTAAAATCTGTTCATTGTTCAAATTTAACCAAATCTGCGAATAATATGGCCAAACTACTCGAAAGTTCACATAAACAGTGACCAATTTTTCCCTTGTGATTTCAATATGCTTCCTTTGAGTTATCAAGTGTTTTCAATTCAATATTTGTCTTATGTTTTTGTGTGCTGCATTTGCGCTCATCACGAGCAATTTTGACTGAAAAATCGTCACAATATTTACATACAACAAATGCAATATCACTAAAGCATATATAGGAGAGAAACTCACCCTGAACTGTCGGTTGATTGAACGCAATCACCAAGACAACTGTTGTGAGGTACAAAGCTACTCCGTTCATTTTCTCACAGTGGGATTTGCACAAATCAGTGGTTCTCAGAAAGTTGGTTTCATTTTCCAAAGTTCGTAGGGAATTTATATATAAATGGGACACTGAGATCATCGAAGTTCGAATGTTTCCCTTGCCACTCCTCACGCCCAACCTTCCCTCACCCAGTAGGTTATTCACTATGGAATACAGGAAGTGTGCAATTATGGTCCTGATAGTCATGTGATGGGCACAACAGTGTGCAGCCATACTTATTCAACTCACGACAAAACGTCCATCCTGACATATGACCACAACAAATCACACAATAAATAATTGGAGAAACTTCTCAGTCGATTACTTATCAGCAGTTTGCATCCGCTCGATTCAAACTGCTCACATGACAAATATGCAAACATCCGGTATTTACACACGTAACCAATTCCCACAATATCGTCTTTCCTTTTGATTTGTCACACCGAGTATTTCGCACTTTTCCATTGCACGTTTCATTCTCATTTTAGAGGCGCGAACGACCTGTGTTGACACTTTCCCGTCCGACGATTGAAATGAGAAAACCAATAGGCGTTTATGGTCTTTGTAATTACATTATTTGTCCTGTTGAGTTGATTGGAGATGGGAGGTTAGAGGAGCTAACTACCGGAGCTGACGAACCAAAATGCGCCAAGTTTTCAGAACCGTTTGGGAAGAAATGGCGATGAGCATTGGAGAACGGCACCAGGTTGACTTAAACAAACAGGCTTTAAACGACCAGTTGGGCGTATCCTGGGCCACGTTGAGCTTCTTCGTCGAGCACGTTAGGCAGCACTATCTGCGCTCAACTGCGGTCGCTTTGGGCTAGCCCAATGCTGAAAAAGGTTCGCTGGATATAAATACCCCTTCCTCTTCTAATCCATCTCAAATGCTTCTTTCTTAATCTATTGGCCCATTACCCATCCTTCCGATCGAAACCACCAACTACTCATTGATAAAAAGCTTTTTTTGGAAATCAGATAGTTTATTATAAAAATGACATACCGGAAACTTGTAAAACGAAATTTGCCGTTTTTGCTACTTACATATATATATATATTATTGAATAAAACGGCACTGTTTTATTATATTTCTTGTAAAATTTCACGAATTTCAGTGCCATCTTCCACCGCACACGTTACGAGTCATTTTAGACCAACTTCTGCCCAGCAGCTTTAGGCATATTGCAGCTTGAGTGGGGCCATGGAACAAGGCGGGTACAGAAAATCTCCTTAGAACGATACCTTTGATGATAACCAACAGACTGTCAGTCGGTAACGGTGGGACCGGAATTTTTATATGGTTGATACTGAGAGATCTCTTTGGGTGACATTTCCTGCTAGGTGATGCTTGGGTTGGGTGTCCAACTGACGACACATTGAGGGCCTTGACCTTTTGTCAAGATCTTGGCTGCTACTGAGGCAATAACAGACTCAATTTGTGAGGAAATCGCCTGATTGATCTTCGGCTCATAGGTTTCTCCAATTCTGTCGACCGTCTGGGCAAGTTTTCAAGACGTTCCTCTGTGGACATGCAAAAAACCTTTTCTATGTCACTGGGAAGAAGTTGGAGCCAGATCTCTTTTAAGAGACTATTATCGATCTTAGTAGAACAGAGGCACAATCGTCCCTCACACATTGCCGAGGGAGCCCCCCAAATGTCTTGTCAAGAACTCACCGAGGAAGAAGTGGCGGCAACCATGCGCACCATTAGAGTCAACCAACCCCCCGGACCTGATGGTGTTCATCCGTTGGTGGTTAAGGAGCTGGCCGATGTGTTAACTCAACCAGTCACACGACTGTTCAACGCGTCTTTAGCAGCGGGAAAGCTCCCCCAAGAATGGAAGAAAGCGGTCGTCGTGCCACTGTACAAAGGTGGGGCAAAAGCTGAGGCTGTCAACTACCGACCTGTCAGTCTAACACCGGTGATAGGAAAGGTTATGGAGCGCCTGCTGGCAACGCGAATCCGGGACCATATTGGGGTATACGACCTACTTAGCCGACAACAACATGGTTTTTGGAAAAGCAGGTCGTGCCTAACAAACTTGGTAATCGTACGAGAACGCTGGACGATAGCCAAGGCCGAAGGACACCCTACGGACGTAATCTTCGTGGATTTTAGCAAAGCTTTTGTTAAAGTTCCGCATGACCGTCTATTAGGTAAGCTTAAGGCTCTTGGTGTAGTAGATCCCTTGATTCTGTGGATAGAGGACTTTCTAAAAGGCCGAACCTTCGCAGTACGAGTAGCACAGTCACTGTCAACTTGGCAAGTGGCAGCTAGTGGTGTTACACAAGGATCGGTTCTGGGTCCGCTCCTCTTCCTGGCCTATATCAATGACCTACCACCAGTTGTTCAATCGCCGTGCCTCATTTACGCAGACGACCTAAAGATCTGGCGCACGATTACGTCATACGCTGACGAGCTCGTTCTTCAGGAGGACATCAGAGCCCTTTAGAGATGGTCAGATCTGTGGTCACTACCAGTCAACACGGACAAGTGTGCGCATATGCGAGTAGGAGCACCGTCCAGCAGTGGGATGTACAATATACACGGGGCACCCCACCGGCGCTCTGTCTGCGAAAAAGATCTGGGAGTGATGGTGGCCTCGTGACTAAAAACGAAGCACAATACTGATAGAGTCTGTTCTTCAGCGTGGAGTATCCTGGGGCCGATAACTCGTTCATTCGGCCATCTCTCACTCAACGCCTTCAAGGTGCTGTATGCAACCCATGTGCGTCCCAGGCTGGGATACGGGGGGCCAGCAGTTTTCCCTTGTACGTTGGCAGAGGTGGCAAAGTTGGAAAGAGTACAGAGAGGCGCAACCCGCCTTCTTGGAGGGCTACGTGGGGTCAGCTACGAAGAGCGGCTGAAGATCACAGGGCTGTTTCCAGTGGCCTATCGGAGAGTCCGGGGAGACCTGATCTTCACCAGGCGTGTCATCAGAGGCGACTTCGGTCCAGAACTACGTGCAGAGCTCCCTCTCCGCGGACATGGCCGTACGAGGGGACACCCGCTAACTCTAAAGAAACTGCACTCGGTAGGCCTCCCTCTGGTGTACCGTCTATCTCGGAGGGTGACCAATCTATGGAACTCGCTGCCAGCCGAAGTGGTGGAAGAGCCCAACGACACATTGTTCAAGCGACTTCTGGACGTATTTCTAAAGAGGTGGTGGGAGACACACATGAGTCTACATCACTGAGCTGTGGTGAGGAGGCTTACACGGGAGAGATACCCTCTGCCTCTATTATAAAGAATGAAGAATGAAGTAGTTCCTAGAAAAGTGCGCATGCACCGAAGTAACTGAGAAGGTTTGCCATCTCCGAGCTCGGTGTCTGCAAACAAACGGACAATTGGCCATTTTTCAGACATACCAACCCGGCAAATGACCACTGCTTTGATGCGTTATTGAGGGTTGAGTTCTTCTGATTCCAACACATCACGTACTTCGTCAACCATTTGTAGAGGACAAGCTGCGAACCCGTGGTGAAATCCACTCTTTTTGTAATCACATTGGGCTGAGCAAAAGTTGATTCTAACTGCGCAAACCAAGCCTTAGGGTTACTTTCTCCAAACAGTGCAAACGGAACGGCAAGTGCTATTTTACCCAGAGTCAACAATTTTGGGTCGCTCATCCAGTGAATGGTAAAACAAACTGAAGTGATTCGAAAAATTGAAGAAATGCAGAGAGAAAAGTGCGAAAACTGGTAAAAATACAACTGAGTTACCAACGACTAAAGTTGATAGAATGGCTTGCCTGTACTCGAGGATCTGAAGAAATGTAGAAAAGTCGAAGAGTTCACGAATTCAGTACCCCTGCTATCATGTTCGGATTAGATCTCGTGATTTTCCTCAAGGAACGGGCAACAAGCCAGAATTTCCGATGGGTGCCAGAAGACGGTAAAAGTCAATGAAATTGGTGAAACACGGTTTGCATTGAAACAGTGTGGATCACGTTTGCATTTTAGAGCGACACCAGGAAGGATGCTTATTAAGGAAGCTAGAGGTTTAAACGTTCGTAAGCACAGCAGTCAAAAATGTGTTTTTAAGTTGACCGAAATCAATTGTCCTCACAGCAAGCAGATGAACAATGAACAATCCTGAGGCATCAAATAACATACAAAATGCATGGAGCTTGGTGCCAATCAGTGATGTCTGTCCAAGGTAATTTCGGGTCATAAATTTACACATTCAAACTCAGTCATCTCCAGGTCACAACAAATCAACGGAAGGAACACAAGTGTTACGAAACAGTGGCAAAAGAACAACAGTTCGAAGTCAATAAAGTAAATTCCATTTACGAATGAAATCCGACCGAAAGCAGTAAGAGCATCCAAAGTTGTACTTGAAGCCAAGGAACGAAAAGAATCTGCAGTACTGTAATGACTGCCTAAACGAGACCGTCTTCATGCGTATACTTCAGCCCGACAACTCCGTGACCCCAAATTAGATAATTTGTCGTTATCTTCTGGCTAACGGTAAACACACGTCAATCCACAACAGGATCAAAAGGGAACACCGGATGAGTCGGAATCACGTATTATACGGTATCTGAAATGTACAATAATATAAAAATACAACAAATCATAGTCATACTTAACCGTAGTCCTTCTTAGGCAAACCGTAAACGGAACAACCACGAGGAATGCAGCAGCTCTACCGAACGTTAGCGAACAGCAAACGAAAGTATCATGAAAGAGGAAACAGTCAGTTGGTACAGATAAACAAAAGTGGAACACGAAAGGGGCAGCGAACAGGAATATCACTAATGGACACTTATTGGGAAAATTTGATTGGTCACCTCACTTTTCAAACTGATCGAAAAAACTACGCCAGCTATCTAACTTCGAAGAACATACTATTTCCCTTCTCATTCACTAGTGTTTTTTCTATTCTGACATATTTTTGCACAATTATTCTTGCTGGTAACCGAGTACATTAACGAACTGAGGACAAATGCAAAAGTATGCTGAAACTGCCAAACTGAAGGCAGCAAACGGATCACACTTTTGTCGTACTGTTTAGGGGGATTTGTAGTGATTTGGATATGACTGAGTTTGCTAATGTAAATTTTCTAACTAAAATCCAAACAAATCAGTATACACCCAAGCAGCACACCCAACCCGCTCTCAATTGGGCGCGCGTTGGGCTAGCGTTGGGCTAACTTTGAACCACATCACTGAAAACTTCCGGCAGCGCTAACTGCACCCAATTGGGGGCGCGTTGGGTTACACCCAACGTTCGAAAAAAATCGCGGGAAATGGGTACTATTTCGTTTCCTAATCCATCTTAACCGCCAGCTTCTTAGTTTATTTGCCAATATCCACCCTTTTGACCAAAACTACGAATTAATCACTGTTTAGGAAAAAACATTTTGTGAAAATCACTAAGTTCATTATAAAAATGGCATATTGAAAGCTTGTAAAATCTAGCAATTCGAAGACTGTTTCATTCAGAATGTTCGGGAGATGTTCACCATTCTTATGTTACGTGGTCACCGGGTCGAAAATATCATGCACTAAGGTGAGACAGCGGCATTTAAGGAAACGCTGGACAACAAATCATTCTCGCTTGCAGGTTTCAAAAACGATTTAATTGAAAACTGTTTTCAACAAAACGGCTTACCATCTGATAATTTATGCACCAAAACAATTATAACCAATGAAATAGGAAAATATCAAATAAACTCTGAACTATATGTGAGGAACATCTAGAGTTGGGATTTATGATAACCTGTTACTATGCCTCAGAACGACTGAAAAGGTGTCCATTACATCAAATAAATAAAAAAATCTCAACGGAAATAGTGGCTTTGGATTTCTCTCGAAGAAAATGATAATTTATGAACCTGCAATCTCATTTTTCATCTCTTTGATTAACAAAGTTGATAAAAGAACACTTTGTCTTTCAACGACAAACACCAGTTCTTCTGCAAACCTTGGGATGGAACGAACAGCGTCGGGAGTTTAGTCAAAGACGACAAACGTCACTGACCTACCCTTGACGGCAACAATGAGCCTGGTTTGAACGGCATTTCGTTGCGCACTCCCAAACCAGCGGCACACGGTTCTTCCAAGCTGTATTTCTCGACCAGCTGAAAGACCTAAAATAATACGAATATGCTAACCTGCGTTGGATGATCGACTTTGATTCGCTGGTAGTGAGAAGACTGCTGCTTGAAAGATCCATAGACCCCGAATCTGCTGTTGCCTAAACTCTTGTGGCTCTACTTCAACAGCACAGACACCAGGAGTGACTTTCTACCGTGAATTACCACCGAAGAAATACTTGGCAATGTTTGGTTTTTCTTAGCACACCTAATGACTGTGATTCAGGCCACCAAAGTCGGTGCTCCCATAATATGGCCTCGCCAAAATGAAGTATTTTGCACCGAGGATTTCGTTGAGCCTCCAAGAACTCTCCAACCGCTTCTCTTCACACCTAATATTGTATTATGAGTCTCCTAATCTTGATATGAATAACAAAAGTTACATGACGATTAGTACCCAGTACTGCATGAACTCCAAAAAAAAAAAACATTACAAACCGACTACATCAGAGTCCATGAATATATATGCGTGTTTACACGTATACGTGTGTGTGTATGTGTGTACACACGCATATATATATATATATATATATATATATATATATATATATATATATATATATATATATATAGGGGAAAAATATACCAGAGGTAAAATAAACTGTAAAAATGCGCTGTCAGTTATCTCTGTGAGTGACGAATAACTTTCCTCCATGGAAAACCGAAATGAATATTTTAACAGTGGAGAATGAAGAAAACCAGTGAGTCTCCGTCTCGCAACGAAGACATCCAGTAAAACAAAATGTGCCCCCTTTGTAATGCAGATCTATGTGAATGAATACAGTAGTACAATTAATATTATATTGCTTATGAGATTTCACGAGCTTCTGTGCTAGACTTTAAGGCACATATCAGGAGCAATTTTAGTCCAACTTAAGCCCAAACGCGTTGGGTATTGTGCTGCTTGTGTAACTAGTTCAAACGAAGTTGTACACACCTTTTATGTTTTTGAAGTCACAGAATAGTGTTTGTTGATTTTCCGCATAATCTAACGACCATCGGTTTACGTAATGCTCGTGTAAGATTGGGTAAATCTACCCATGCTGCTTGTACCGGCATTCAACCTTAGTTATTTGTTTACCACATATCAGTGGTTACCTGAACTCGCGCCACCAAGCTCGGTGGCCATTTGAACGTTGCCCGTGCACGCTACACGCACGATTTTCCGTTAAATACTAACCACTCTATCCCTATCTGTAGTGTTCTGCTTCTCGTGGGTTTTGGGAAACATTACCCTGGTGATCGTGGTGGCATATTGCAGAGTATCACTGTAACGGTCGGATAGTCCAAGCTGAATGAGAAGGACTAGCCAACGTATGTAATAAGGAAACAGCTTGGTAGGGTTTAACCAAACTTACATGCTTCCTTATTCCACGCGTTCGTTAGGTTTTCCTACTTTGTCCGGCTCACCCGTCCGTCACTGTGATACTTAGCACAACACAGTTACGATGACGAGATACTTGCCTCCCTCGATCCATGAGATGGGGAACACCGTAAATAGGGAGGAAATGAATAGCGTGTTGTACAAGAGCGTGCTAGTATCGTGCGCAACAAGCAGTCAAATTGCCACGGTGCTTGGTAACAAGAGTTCAGATGAACAATAATACGTTGAACAAATAAACGAGGGTGATTCCCACTACAGGCACATGACATAAATGGCGCGCGGTGGACGATGTCAACACAGAGAGCAGATAGGCTGATTATGCCAATTAAACGTGAAAGTCGTATGTCTCTAGACTGGAAAACCACCTCAGCTTAAAGGTGCTCACTTAGACAAGAGGTAGATGAAGAACGCTGGGCAAGAGTAAACTGGACGTAGAAACAAATAGACTAGATGGAGATTGACAAGTGATCGGAAAGGGGAAGAATAGATATTTAGAACTGAGGACCGAAGTTTTGGAGTGGGAATTTCATGAACAGTTAGATTCAACGTTTAGCAGTCTTATCGAAAATTGATCTAAAATGTGTACATTTTTAATTTTCACTTGATGACTCATGCAGCCTGTTGGTGGTCATCTAAAAGCAATTTTATCACTCCGTTTGCGCTTCCCACGTGTGATCATCAGGCAGATAATTTATTTTATAACTGCTAATCGTGACTATGTTCAATCTTATAAGGACAATTGTTGTTGTAAACGCACCTGCTAAGGGATACAGCTAATTAGTGAAACCCAACCACGTGGCTTCCTTAGTAAATATGTTCTTCGGTTCTTTGTGCTACGTGTGGACCATTTGCACGTTACTCTCATACTCGGCAATGTGGGAACACGGTAACAAAATAGTTATTCCTCAAAGCACATCGGAAAGAGAAGGCAGCCGAGCGAGATGGAGGTTAATGTGTCTTTGAGAGCTTGTGTGATAAGTGCACAACAGCTACGGTCAAATGGCAACCACAGTTGGCAGTCAGCGTTCAGTTAAACAGCAAATGAATAAACGAAGATTAGCCTTGCTACAATACGCTTTTTCACTGAATAATCCCATTTCATCATATATAGAAAACACGAATAGCCAACAAGCTCGTTTTCGGTAACATCATCCTCGTGGCTAATACCGTTAGGGACTCTGTAGACTATTTTGAACGCGTCGTCGTTTACGCGATGTCCAGTGTCCGCAAGGTGTGCCACAATCGCGCTGGTGATGGATTTTCTGTCTCCCGTCGACAGCCAAGTTGGTTTGTGCTCTTTGATCCTTTGTGATAGTTGCCGTGTCGTTCTACCTATGTAGCTTGCCGAACATGAGCAAACATACGAATAGGTTAGCATGGATGAGGTGAGGACAGGTAACTTGTCTTTTAGGTTCGTCGAGATCACTGGTCGACTGGTGAAGTGGGCACGCAGTGTAGCAGCGGGAAAGGTGCGAGCGATTGCCTTTTCCAAGCGTCTTATTAGTAACTCGCTTTTGTCATCTCCTTTGAAGGGAGATGAATGTATAAATCTTTCTTCTTCACGGTCACTAGCGCTTGTCTCGTTTCCCTTTCTGCTATGTTCTTTTGAATGAAGCGCTCGGGGTATCCGTTATCCAATAGCGCTATTTCTCTCTATGTTATTTATTAGAGAGATTTCGGGATGATTCCACATAACCTACATACGGGGTATCTTACTGAACACGTGCGGCACCGTGGGATTTGAATTGCATGAATATCAGACTTAGCCGCTCATCATGGTTCATCGAAATTTGGAATAAGTATATAAACCACAATAATCTAGTACTAATTCGATTAGAGGATGCAATTGCAGGCCTTGCATGCTTTGCTACAGATCACTGTGTTCTGCTCGAGTGACGTCATCACGTTCGTTGTCACTCCACGGTCATTTCAATCACATACTCTACTTATTCAATATTTTGTACAAAAACCATACCCAGTCCGCTGAAAAAAGCAGTTCACTACTTTTTGGAATGTCTTCAATTGCTCCTACTTTTCCTGGTTCGATATTAAGTTTGTTCATTTTCTCTAATACTTGTTCGTCGCAGTATGGTCCTCGAGCTCATGACGGGTCCAAAGCTGAGGCCGCGCACGCGGTTCAAATCTCCTAGAGAGATTTCTAATACAGATATGTTTTAGTTACGTAAGCCAATCGAAGTCTTGACGCACAAAATCCCCCACTTCCAGTGTCTAAATCTGGCCAGGTGGACATCAGTCCCGTCTTGAGAAAGTAGTGCTAGGATCGAAGGGAAACGCACCGACAACACAACTATCTGAACATACTAATGAATTTAGCCACTTACAGTCATGTAAATTTAACCGAATCGTAAAATTCCTGGTGATAGGCTTCGTCTCGTTGAAGATGAGGGTTTTGGCACCAAAAATGTCGCCCATAATTGCAAGGGAAACAGTAGGTTTGTTTCGGTCTTCCGGTTTTCACTGTTCCATAGTTCATTTTCCAAATGTTTATTCGTGATGCCTCCTTTCACTTCACTTCAGTTCAGACAACCATTAGCCACGTACGGAATGCGGTGGCTTTGGTTGCTATCTTCTAGCGACAACCTCAAAATAGGCAATAATGAAAAAGCACAAGGGCATGACCGGAATATGAGGAAGACTACAAATAATGGGTGTTCCGTCAGGTGCAAGTAGATATCGACAGTGCTGTCACAGCTGTTTCCGAAGAACCAACGGAAGCAAGCTCTGCCGTGTAGCTTTATTGGAATAAAAGTCATGACCCAAACACTATCAAGGTCTACTTTCCACAGGCAGAAACATTAGTGCAATTGGAAGTTGCCCAAACCCTGACTCCGCAATCGACTGAACCTCCTGTCATAACGAGTTTGGTTACACAGAAACCAACATTCCAGGTATCACTGACATTACTGATGTTGCGAGCACTCTGTTGCAGCGATTCCGGTAGGCTGTTCAAGAAATGGTCTACCAACAGTTCAGCACAAAATGCCGTGTCCAATGAAAGCAGCGCACGATCCAATGACAAACTGAGAGCAATGGTGTACACTGGCACGGTATGACAGATCAAACTGTTGGTGGAATATATACTGGCAAGCCCGCTGGACTCTCTAAGTAGGAAGATTCACATCACTCGTGTAGGTCGAATGATCGATGTTTTCCTGCTGACTGGGGTGACTCGTGAACTGATTGGGTTTGCTGTCATTGTGATATAAATGGCCCCTAATGAAGTGTGATATTGTATGAAATATTAAAGTATTATCTCACACAGGATACCACAAAATCAAAATACGGATATGGCACACGATGTATCGTAGAATTGCGATTACTCTCGAGAAGTATGTACAATGTCATGGCAAGCGAATACGACAGAAATGGTAAAAGTCATATGTATAGCCAGTCATAGATGCCACATCCACCACACGTTCGTGTATAGCTCCGGATGCTTGTAGTCCTTCACAGGCATTGGTTGTATCATTTCCGTTTTTCTAACAGTAGATTCTTCAGTTGGTTTGCTGGATCCAGATTGCATGTCAGTATCTAGCATAGGAGTAATAATGGGCGGAACAACAAGGGAATAGTTCTCAGACTGACCTTCTCTTTTGAACTGTACCTAATCGACGTCTTCGGTGATTGAATCAATCATGACAATCGAGTATGTTCGCCATTGGATTACCGTTCCGTGACAGAATTATGCCACTTGGTAGTCTCAAGTTATTTCCCGTGAAAACGCTCACATCAGCAGAAGAAACATATTCAAAACTGGTTTTCCAACAACAAGATTTGAACAAATGTGCTGAACTCTCATCAGTGGTACTATGTCAAGTATTTAGGTATTGCATAAGAAAATTAATAATAGCTCAGTCTAGTTCAACAAAGGACTAGGGAATAATAGAATATACGGTACTTCTAAGAGTAAGAACAAAGTTTTAGGAAGTCCGTTAGACTGTGGATGGCTTGGAGCAGTGTGCAAATGCTGACAACGACGTGCAATAAACCAGTCATCAAAGGACTTAGCAGAGATTTGGGTATCGTTGTTTGTAACAGGTGCAATGGGCACTCCTTCTCCACTAAATGTTTTTGCGCAGTGCACTCCGTGTGAAGTCCGCTGTGAGTAAAGTTTTCCGAAATACATCTATCCAGCGAGAAAAAGCATCAACAATTATCAGTGCATATTACTTGCCCAAAATGGACCACAGTAATATGCATGCACGTGCTGCCATCGATCGCATGAAGTTGGTCACGGAAGCGATTTGCTGATTATCGACTGTTGCTTGTGTAGGCATATTTGAAGATTCATGACAGCAGTGAAAATAACTGCGTTTAACTGAGGCCATCAGCATAACACTCGGGTCTAGGACTTCATTTTGTCAACTCCCAAGTGCCCGGAGTGTAAGAAATCTTGGAGTATGGTTGGTCAAAGTGTCGGAATAACAAGACGATCATTAAAGCATAACAGTCCATCCAGAGTGACTGAAAGGTATTCTCCACGAGTAAAGAAGTTTGGACATCATCTGTTTTATCGTCTTTCCATCCTCAAGGCAACGCCAAAATTACTGGTATGAAGTACTTACGGGTGTCTTGAATCAAGTCTTCTCTACGCATAGGAAGTGATTGTACAAACAACCAGTCAGAAGTATGGGATGGTGTTGATGCAGGAGCATATTGGATTAAGAAATGGGCACTTCGAGGAACAATATTGAAGTCGTAAAAATGTAACCACCTCACGATCAATGCTGATAGTAAACTTGATACAAACCATATATTTATGCAGACGCTTTACCCCACAATAGACGACCAATGAATCCCTTTGCGTCCAAGAATAAACCATTTTAATGTTCCCGAGTCGCCGAGAAATGTAGATCACAGGTCGGCCATACTATTCCACAGTGACACAAATGCCTGTCGGGGATGTATGAATAATTACAGTGGTATGGTCATTCGGTGAGAAGAGTTTGAGAAAGACGTCCAAATTTATAAGTACTAATAAATTTCGCAGTGTGGTCTCATGAACTAATGACGATGAAAAAATACTTAGCAAAAGGAACGTCAAGCAAACAACTATGCTTCTGAGAATTATTCAAAATGAATCGAGAATAATACAGTGGTGCACCCAAAACAGAACGAAGTTCGTGAACGTCAGTGGGCGCAGGTATATCAGTTGAAGGTGATACTCTGATTGGGATCAGAAAAAATGCCATCAGAGTCTATGATATGCCTTAGGCACGAAAACTTTGAAACACCAACAACACTATTTCGGGTTGATTGCAACATTAAACTGAAGAAATCTCCCTAGTGAACAAAACAGACAGGAATCGTGGATAACTTTGGATGAGCAGCGGGACAACAACATCGTCTTGATGGGATTCAACTCTATCGAGACCAGCAATCGATGATTGCCACATATTCATGAGGTTTTGCCATCTGACGTTAGCGGAGTTACAATGAGATAACCTCAGGGAGAGGATTTAACAAGGAGTGATGATGCCTTTTTCACACATGGATTACAAAGAGAGACGAACTGGTTCACGTTGACCAAATGGTAGGATGCTCCATTTGATAAGTATCGGGCTCACAGACACATCTCCATTTTGGTAGGCAGTATATGCATCCGACCGCATTCCTGGAGCTATGAAGAATGAGGTTTCGAAGCCGAGAAACATCACTTTGATTTCTAAATCCTAAGTTTAGTCAAGACCTGCTCCCGTATGAAGTTTAAAGCCCTTAATCCGCTGTTTGTAACAAGATAACGATTACAATCAGCAGCGCGCAAAGGGCGAGAACTCGAAAAGCTGGAGAGCGATAACGTGTATTGGAAGAACGCAAGAGCGTGTGGGCAGAGTACACAGGCAGAGCAATCGGTGCCAACAAGTTTGGTAGTCTTCCAGGTAAACAAATTCGTTAATTTATGTATGTATCTGTCACATCGGCAGTATTACAAGCTTAATAACGAAATAAGCACATGTAATTGATGAAGAATTTGTGGGCCCATGATAGACAGGACCAGAATCAGAAATTAGAAATTCACACGGAATGGGACGAGAGCTGGTAAATAATAGGTAAAGAATGACCAGCACCACCTCGGAATATGACATCAGTAGACCGAGCATGAGCATCAGGGAAAAACTTGTAGATGAGATTTCAAAATGATGGAGTCGGTACTACCCTTGGCAAGAATACATTTACGAGAACTATCGCTGGAAGAAAATGGAGTCTGGTTACCATGAGAAGGACTGTGGAAAACAACTAAAGCAGGGAAAGAATTTCATTTTCAAGTGAAGCTCGGGGTGGAATTTGGGTTACCGACCATGCAAGAACTTTACCTCGTCGGCAAACACTTTGTATATGACCACTCAAGCAGCAAGAGTACCCCTATCCAAGCAGCATAGGAGGACGACTAACGATGAAACCAGCCATGCACGCGGTCGTATCATATTGAAAAACTGATTTTCCTTGGTATTTATTTCAACAAATATGTGTTTTACTTTTGGTCACCAACCCGCAGACATCACACGAGAACTTGCGAACTGACCCGATCGTCCACTTTGGTGACACTTGACGTACCTATTCTAGAAGAATGAAAATCATGAAAGCTGAGTGATTGTGATGATTGGTGATGACATTCATTTGTGTTGTTTTATTACATCAACGAATGCTTGTACTTAACAAGCTCATAGAGTACAATCTTGAATTGCATCTCGGTTCAACGACAGTATAGTATGACTCACCAGCGCGGAAACCATGTAAAAAAGGGAGCTTTTCTCAAAACGTTGAACACCTTTATACGACTCTGTAACGTGCCATTGAACATTGAAAAGAGTTAATAAGCCTCCCAAGAATACTTCCCTTCAGGCAAAATGTCTTTTTACGGCAGCCATCTCAGTAAGCTGTAAATTCACGGGAACACCGAGCGGCACTACCCTAGTCAACCGGTATTGTAATTCCTTCAGTGCACTCAGTTCGGTTCGGAGTGTTTACTATGTTCAGTGTGATTGTACTAGTTCACAAGTAGCAGTTCAGATCAGAACATTTGGCGTCGCGATCAGTTCCCACAATGGATGTCTATAATTTGGAGATTCCGAATGTTCACAACAGTGCACGAGAGGTTAAGGAATACATCGAGTGCTTTGAGGTATGGTGTGTGACTCGTAAAGCGTTGGTGGCGGTCACTGAAGAAGCACGAGTGCTTCTACTTGACCGTCCATTGAGTGACCCCAAATGAAACAAAAAAACCCTGTTAGCACATTAGGCCTGAAAATGCAACAGATTCACCAGTCTTTAAAAATGGCCAAGTGGTGTGAAAAGTTTCGGAAACATCGCTTGGTTTCCCCACTTGTTCCCAGCTCAGACTGACCAGTCAACGGATCTCAGCAGTACACGTGTTGCACGTGCACGCGGTACCGCGTGCTAGGCGAGCATTGTCAGACTTTCTGCTCCCCTCTGACCAATGAATCGACGTTAGCGAACAAATAGGATTGCTTGAAAATACGTGTAAAGTTGTGGCACTTTTTCGCAAAATCTCTCATTGGACCGCAATCTGACCGTCTAAACGTAGCTGCTGCGCGCCAATCAACTGGAGGCATATAACCACCCCACATGAACAAGAATAACACATTTACCGAGATTCTGAAAGTGTATTGAATTTAGAAATGTACATGTAATTCGTATGAGGAATAAATTAGGTATCGTCCGAAGTCACATTGTTTATTGTTTCTTTGTCTGTGTTCGGACTTTAGGGAAATATAAGCATGATTATTATCAAATGCATCTTACTCGCCCGCTGCACTGTTTGCCTGCGGCAGTTGGTTGTAGCATCGTGCAAGCATCCACGGCTGTCCAGAACTGATTTGTCTTCCCAAACATCAATGAACGAAGTTCTTTGGACGACATAATCTGAACGATCTTTTCCATTCCATAAATCTTGTCTTATCCATGATGAATCACTTCAGTGAACTTCTACCGAGTACGTGATACTGTTCAGGCATAATTTTTATTCCCGGAAATCTTTCGTTGTTCTAGATTAGTTGTCTCTGTTTACAACTCTGGCATATATATCACAGTGGTGTGAGACTGCTTTCATTTCTGCCAATCATCATCTTTATTGAAATCCCATGTATAAATTCATTCCAAACTTAGCTGTTCCCGATTCGACCCTCAATATGATACACGTTTTTATAAATCCTACCTGATCGCTTCTCACTCTAAACTCTTTGTTCTGCAGGTTCGCACAAACATCTCTGTTGTTCGACTTTGGTTTTCTGACTACCAGTGAAGAACCATTCTATTCGTGACTGCAGTCATCAATCGCGTTATTACAGAGGATTTCGCATTACCAATAATCAAACATTACTTTCGTATTACCCTGTTTGTCATGCACCTTTTGTTCAGCTAATATTTAATCGACAATTCAATATCGTCCAGCTTGTTGTGTTTTGCTTGTTCCTCAATTGGAAAATCACGTTTGTTTATGTATCAAACAGAGGTCACGCGTCAGACGACACGGCAGTGTGTTTAGTTTCCGACAGAGCGTTACTCGGCACTGTTGTTGTTCTGATTTGCGAGTTATCGTTTTTTACACTCGTTGTACTTCATTCGTCTCACTAGCCCTGAAAGATAAACCGGGAAACCTAACCCAACCCATGGTCCCTTCTGTGAAGAGGTTGGACGTCTTTAACTCGATTGCTCCAAAAGTTAACAAGACGATGGTAGGAATGAAGAACCGTCGTCCGATACAATTAGTCTTCGGGCGATAGACAGTAAGAAAATGCAGGCTCAAATTGAGATTCCTGATAATATTCATTTTGGTCTGAAGGAAACGGGAGCATTTGTTTCCTTATCAAAACCGTTGCTATGTGAGGCAGTCAATTCCTGCGCCACTCATACAAAGACCAACAGAGATCATGTTATTTAAAATGGGTGAAAGGCACAACTCGCGGTTGATACTGGAACAATATTGGATGTGTTGATTGCGGTAATCGTTATACGAATTTGGGCTTCAGACAGAAATCCTGTTCGATGCCCAATGCTGATCGGGTGAAACACGTCACTGCATCAACCATGGACTCGATGACCCTACCACCATGAAAAATGTCTTGGAAGGAAGACAGGAACTACTGGACGATCCCACTCTTCTGAACCCCTGGAACGAAGGAGGAAATGAAGACGTCCAGGAGAGCAGCCTACTCAGTTTCTTGTCGGGGGGAAGGGAGGGAGAGAGAGTGAAGTTAGTTTGGAGGGGTGCATGGTATACTACTCGGAGATAATTTGCACAGTCGATTGTAATTATCCACAGTCATAGACAACAGAGCGGAAACAAAAATGCTAACTTATTCAACGTGTAGTGTCGCTGTCCTACTGAAGGAGCACTGAGTTATGGGGAATTGTGTATCGTCGAATCAGATAACCATTTCAATCAGTGACTAATCATTTCATCTTTGTCGTGAAGCGTGATTCTAAAGGAAGCAACTATAATTAAGCCTCTCTTTAGAATTCCGTTCTACTATTACCAATACTACTACCATTCAGAATACTACTACTACTACTACTACTACTACTACTACCACCGCTACTACTACTACTACCACTACTACTACTACTACTACTACTGCTACTACTACTACTACTACTCATACTGCTACTGCCACTACCAATACTAATACTATTACTAATACTGCTGCTGCTGCTGCAATAGCAACGATAACGAAGACCACAACAACTTATACTACAGCCTTCGATACAGTATATATTTATCCACTTCACTCACCAAAATAATGCCTCAGTGATGGAAAGTTCATGACAAGAATATCACAATCCCCGGAGTTATACTTGAGCATAATATCTCACAAAAGTGCCCAATAAAAGTTGTAGTAAATAAGAAAACATAACTGACTGACAATAAAGATTTTTATGTAAAACACATTAAGGTAAGTTCCTTCACGCAAGGCCAGTGAGTAGGAGTTAGAAAGTTCAGATCTTCTGTTATGATTCAACTCTTCCCGTTTAGACACATCTGAAATAACTGCAATCCCCACTACAACATTCGGAATCCTTCAGGCACGCACGACCGCTGTTGAAACAAGGAACACATTTGCCTCGGAATGGTGCCTCCAGTTTGCACACACTTGTCCCACAACATGGTTTGAACACTGTCCTCGAGCAAGACTCGCCGAGACCAGCGCAGCTACCTGTAATAAGAAAAACAGGAATAGGAGATACTAATTCCTATCATGAAATTTCTTCAATCTATACTGTCTAATTCCGGCCATATATATATATATATATATATATATATATATATATATTCAATTGTACGATGAATGAACACTGAACATGAGCTCGTTCACCAATTCATGGTTTACCGAATATACTCTGTGGGAATTCCCAGAAACTTACTATAGTCCTCTTGCATTTATATCTGAAGACACGTGGTAATTCAATGTGACTCCACCAAAATAACTGCTCAAGTCTTCGGTCATTTTCTTCTGCGAATTTCGAATCATTCAATACATTTGTGGAAACGATTACTGGTCTTTGTTTACTGTTAAGAAAGTGCATAAAAGGTGTCCAAAAATGTCGGAATTAGCCAATACGACTTACTTCGTAGATTTCAACAACTCGGCTACAATTAAGCGGATAACATAGTGAACCCAATTTAGAGTCCCATAACATTCAATCAATCTGTATTTTGAAATCCTAACGATGAGCCTCATTTCCATTTCATTCGATTACACGTTTTCAATAAATAAGGGTAAATGAAAGATGAATTGTCTGTTACTTCATCGGTTGAAATCAATTCTTGTTCCGAACAAATTCTTTTTTTCGAGGTTGCACTGGTTACGTGGTTTGTATTTGTTTTGATTTTGAAATTCTGTTTGGCACATACTGGCAATATGAGCATGCCGTATGTCTCGATCAAAGACATTTTGACTGTATTTTGACTGTTACAATCTGCCATGACACCGTGTATTTCATTTTCAAGCTCGATGTTTCTTATCAGGTAGTCGATCATATCTTCAATATCATTCGCGAATCAGACGAATATTTCACGCAGTAAAGATGGCTTTCGTCGAGGTGAACACGCGCGTCCAAGTGACAGCAATATCATATCCCATGCCATCACATCCAGCCAACTGCATTTTCATTCATAACTACACTCGTGTCTGTGGATGCCAATATATAGGCAAAACCGAAAGGTAATGGTGTATGTATATCACCAATCAAATTCCGAAAAGGCCTAAAATAAACAAACTCGTTGTAGGCAAAATCCACATAAACCTGACGAAACCCTACCAAACCAATTCACCTGACGCGTTCTACCTGGTTTATCGGACAAAATCGGACAAAGTCGGACAAAATCTGGATCATGTCCAATGTTATGGCAATTCCAGCTTTCACCTCGATATTGTGGGCCCAACAATGCTTGATGACTGAATGGGCGCCTTAGCTTGGTACTGTTTATCACACTCAGATCAATTGAGCCCCACTTCCGGGGATAATCTCACTTCATGTTTTCAACTCACCCAATTATACATTTTACCATGCAATTACTAAGCTAATTTCCACATCGTGGTACCACCCTTACCTATTCATCACTTTCCACAGTTCGTCATCATACGTTGAACGAATTGTGTTTGATTGATTGAAACATCAAGTCACAGTACAGATACAACTGAAATATCTGTGCTTAAGACATCTTACAAGCCATGGTGTCATTTCTCAAAATCAGTCATGTTGACCAATTTTGTAAGGAGAAAATATTGTCTTCGTTTTCAAAGTGAATCGAGTGAAAGTCATCCAATAAACACCACACTTAACCGGCTATATTGCACACAACACCTAATATTTAGGTGACCACCATAATTAGATTTGAATCGTGTGGAGACAAAGAACGTTGATTACTTAGTGGAATCCAAAAATCCATTGACGAGCAGTCTTGGTTAATTACCATGAGTGCAACATTATGCTTAACACTGGTCTCAAGGGAATTCTTTTGAAGTGAACTTCACGTCGTCCTACAGCGTTCACCCTAACACGCAACAAGAATATTTCAGTTCAAACAACGTCAGTCGGACATCGAAATAAAATAGGAAGATAACTACGCGTAGTAAAGTTTGTTGACCAAATTGTGTGAATTAAAGAGCACCAACGATCACGATATTTGTTCGTATCCTACAAAGCATTGAACCACCAAGTGGATGGATCTATTAGCCTGTAACAGGGAGCAATCCAACCAGTCGAACGAAAGAAATGCACAAGAGGATCAAAATAATGGGCACAGAAAACTGACCAGAACACAGCCCAAATGCTCAGGTAAACGGTGAATCAATGTTGATGCCACGCGGTCCGAAAAATGGGCTATAAAAGATTGCACATGTTTCATGGACTTGACTTGTTTGGCCTGTCAAATACACGTGTCCTCACCTATCTTGCTTTCTTCGTTATCGCATCAGTAGCACTATACTGAAGCCACAAAATATTTTGATTCATCAAGGGCTTCGTCACGTATACGCATTTGTTCATATTGCTTTCTCAGTCGAATTTACACAGACAGATACAGATCATGTTCAGCATGATACAGTAACATATAGAAATTCGCATCATTTTGTCACAAAAACCTCACATTGCACGTGATTTGCCATTCCGTAAAAAAACTGTCGTAAATCTCACATTATAAATTCAGAATTGTTTGCCATGTGATTGAAATAACTCATAACAATGACTTTCATTCTGATGAAAATGACCAGTTCACGACTGGATCACGATTCACATTAATTACCACCGAAAAGCCCACATGGACACAATTCAAATGTTTAATCTGACGTGCTATGGGTCCTCGGTACAGTGCACTTTCAACATGTTCCACTTCTACAGCTACGCTGATCTCGTGCTCCGTCGACAAGAATCCGACAAGTTGGCGTCACATACACCGAGACATGGTTTGAACTAGTCGAGGGCATGAGTGAGTGGTAATGGACAATGCAAACTGACAGATTTCATTATGCAATCAAATTGACAGAAACTGAGTTGTTGTGAAAAGATGCGCGAATTCAATGATGGGACTATTCATGCATGGGGCAAAGTATATATACGACTGAATATGAGTGAACCAAAAAGGAGAAAGCATTTGGTTGTCGCGCCCGGTTTGATCAACAGTTTGGTACATTGATTTCGTGGAGTCAAATCCGGAAGCCAAATACATTTTATATTGACAAATATTTCTCTCTTCTAAAAACTGCCTGCAACGACAAATCCCTCGACCACATTCGGCACTTGTAGCACAGTTTGTAGTGTGTTCAACAAATCTGCTTCTTCTTGCAGTTTTGAAATGCTATTTGGACTACTAATTTGAGTAGTGAATCCATCCGCGGACTATGCAACCCATTTCCTAACACAACCTAAAATCTGTTCATCGTTCAAATTTAACCAAATCTGCGAATAATATGGCCAAACTACTCGAAAGTTCACATAAACAGTGACCAATTTTTCCCTTGTGATTTCAATATGCTTCCTTTGAGTTATCAAGTGTTTTCAATTCAAAATTTGTCAGATGTTTTTGTATGCTGCATTTGCGCTCATCACTAGCAATTTTGACTGAAAAATCGTCATAGTATTTAAATACAACAAATCCAGTTTCACTAAAGCATATATAGAAGATAAACTCACTCTGAACCGTCGGCTGATTGAACGCAATCACCAAGACAACTGTTGTGAGGTACAAAGCTACTCCGTTCATTTTCTCACTGTAAGATTTGCACAAATCAGTGGTTCTCAGAAAGTTGATTACATTTTCCAAAGTTCGTAGGCAACTTATATATAAATGGGACACTGAGATCATCGAAGTTCGAATGCTTCCCTTGCCACTCCTCACCCCCAACCTTCCCTCACTCAGTAGGTTATTCACTATGGAATACAGGAAGTGTGCAATTATGGTCCTGAGAGTCATGTGATGGGCACAACAGTGTGCAGCCATACTTATTCAACTCACGACAAAACTTCCATCCTGACATATGACCACAACAAATCAAACAATAAATAATAGGAGAAATTTCTCAGTCGATTACTTATCAGCAGTTTGCATCCGCTCGATTCAAACTGCTCACATGACAAATATGCAAACATCCGGTATTTACACACGTAACCAATTCCCACAATATCGTCTTTCCTTTTGATTTGTCACACCGAGTATTTCGCAGTTTTCCATTCCACGTTTCGTTCTCATTTTAGATGCGCGAACGACCTCTGTCGACACTTTCCCGTCCGACGATTGAAATGAGAAAACCAATAGGCGTTTATGGTCTTTGTAATTACATTATTTGTCCTGTTGAGTTGATTGGAGATGGGAGGTTAGAGGAGCTAACTACCGGAGCTGACGAACCAAAATGCGCCAAGTTTTCAGAACCGTTTGGGAAGAAATGGCGATGAGCATTGGAGAACGGCACCAGGTTGACCTAAAAAAACAGGCTTCAAACGACCAGTCGATTGAAGAAAATGAAACTAACCTGAATTCCCAACTAATCAAAGAGACTGGCCAACGTTTGCTTGACCGAATACGTACCCTAATTATTGACTGATCAGAGTCACTCATATGCCATATACGACTTCTGAAACAAGCTTATCTGTGTAGAATGTGGGTAAGTACTTTGAAGTAAAATTGCACCTGGTTGTAAGTCGCTTCATGTGATTATGGAGAATGATTTGAGTTGAGATGTAAAACTACCTATGGCTGGTGGGAAACCTGATACCGGAATTGGATGAATTACTGAGGAGCGACTATTATTCCGATAGTAGATCTATTTACAGACATCCATTTATAAACAAGGCGAACCTGAACTGTAGAATCACAATTGCATCTTTATTGAGTTTTGTGTCCTCGAAGACCCTTGACATCGTTCGCCACCTGCAGAAGGACGACCGAGTTGGAGGACTTCGACCCAAAAGGGCGCCGTGAATTGAGTCAAAAGTCAGCTGGATCATTTCGGTTGGGAAAGGTTTATGCCTAACACTTCTGAGGTGATCGAAGGAAGGCTGGATCGTATATGGCCATAATGGAGTTCCCCATGGGTGAACTGGTGGGACGTCATCATAGTCATACTTAACCGTAGTCCTTCTTAGGCAAACCGTAAACGGAACAACCACGAGGAATGTAATAGCTCGACCGAACGTTAGCGAACAGCAAACGAAAGTATCATGAAAGAGGAAACAGTCAGTTGGTACAGATAAACAAAAGTGGAACACGAAAGGGGCAGCGAACAGGAATATCACTAATGGACACTTATTGGGAAAATTTGATTGGTCACCTCACTTTTCAAACTGATCGAAAAAACTACGCCAGCTATCTAACTTCGAAGAACATACTATTTCCCTTCTCATTCACTAGTGTTTTTTCTATTCTGACATATTTTTGCACAATTATTCTTGCTGGTAACCGAGTACATTAACGAACTGAGGACAAATGCAAAAGTATGCGGAAACTGCCAAACTGAAGGCAGCAAACGGATCACACTTTTGTTGTATTGTTTTGGGGGGATTTGTAGTGATCCGGATATGACTGAGTTTGCTAATGTAAATTTTCTAACTAAAATCAAAACAAATCAGTATACACCCAAGCAGCACACCCAACGTTCGAAAAAAATCGCTGGAAATGGGTACCATTTCGTTTCCTAATCCATCTTAACCGCCAGCTTCTTAGTTTATTTACCAATATCCACCCTTTTGACCAAAACTACGAATTAATCACTGTTTAGGAAAAAACATTTTGTGAAAATCACTAAGTTCATTATAAAAATGGCATATTGAAAGCTTGTAAAATCTAGCAATTCGAAGACTGTTTCATTCAGAATGTTCGGGAGATGTTCACCATTCTTATGTTACGTGGTCACCGGGTCGAAAATATCATGCACTGAGGTGAGACAGCGGCATTTAAGGAAACGCTGGACAACAAATCATTCTCGCTTGCAGGTTTCAAAAACGATTTAATTGAAAACTGTTTTCAACAAAACGGCTTACCATCTGATAATTTATGCACCAAAACAATTATAACCAATGAAATAGGAAAATATCAAATAAACTCTGAACTATATGTGAGGAACATCTAGAGTTGGGATTTATGATAACCTGTTACTATGCCTCAGAACGACTGAAAAGGTGTCCATTACATCAAATAAATAAAAAAATCTCAACGGAAATAGTGGCTTTGGATTTCTCTCGAAGAAAATGATAATTTATGAACCTGCAATCTCATTTTTCATCTCTTTGATTAACAAAGTTGATAAAAGAACACTTTGTCTTTCAACGACAAACACCAGTTCTTCTGCAAACCTTGGGATGGAACGAACAGCGTCGGGAGTTTAGTCAAAGACGACAAACGTCACTGACCTACCCTTGACGGCAACAATGAGCCTGGTTTGAACGGCATTTCGTTGCGCACTCCCAAACCAACGGCACACGGTTCTTCCAAGCTGTATTTCTCGACCAGCTGAAAGACCTAAAATAATACGAATATGCTAACCTGCGTTGGATGATCGACTTTGATGCGCTGGTAGTGAGAAGACTGCTGCTTGAAAGATCCATAGACCCCGAATCTGCTGTTGCCTAAACTCTTGTGGCTCTACTTCAACAACACAGACACCAGGAATGACTTTCTACCGTGAATTACCACCGAAGAAATACTTGGCAATATTTGGTTTTTCTTAGCACACCTAATGATTGTGATTCACGCCACCAAAGTCGGTGCTCCCATAATATGGCCTCGCCAAAATCAAGCACTTTGCACCGAGGATTTCGTTGAGCCTCCAAGAACTCTCCAACCATTTCTCTTCACAACATATATTGTATTATGAGTCTCCTAATCTGGATATGAATAACAAAAGATACATGACGATTAGTAGCCAATACTGCATGAACTCCAAAGAAAACAACATTACAAACCGACTACATCAGAGTCCATGAATATATATTGCGTGTATACATGTATACGTGTGTGTGTACACAAGCATATATATATATATATATATATATATATATATATATATAGGGAAAAAAATATACAAGAGCTAAAATAAACTGTAAAAATGCGCTGTCAGTTATCTCTATGAGTGACGAATAACTTTCCTCCATGGAAAACCGAAATGAATATTCTAACAGTGGAGAATGAAGAAAACCAGTGAGTCTCCGCCTCGCAACAAAGATATCCAGTAAAACAAAATGTTCTCTCTTTGTAATGCAGATATATGTCAAGGAATACTGTAGTACACATATTATATTGCTTATGAAATTTCATAAACTTCTGTGCGAGACTTCAAGGCACATGTCAGGAGTAATTTTAGTCCAACTTAAGCCCAAACGCGTTGGGTATTGTGCTGCTTGTGTAACTAGTTCAAACGAAGTTGTACACACCTTTTATGTTTTTGAAGTCACAGAATAGTGTTTGTTGATTTTCCGCATAATCTAACGACAATCGGTTTACGTAATGCTCGTGTAAGATTGGGTAAACCTACCCATGTTGCTTGTGGCGGCATTCAACCTTGGTTATTTGTTTACCACATATCAGTGTTTACCTGAACTCGCGCCACCAAGCTCGGTGGCCATTTGAACGTTGCCCGTGCACGCTACACGCACGATTTTCCGTTAAATACTAACCACTCTATCCCTATCTGTAGTGTTCTGCTTCTCGTGGGTTTTGGGAAACATTACCCTGGTGATCGTGGTGGCATATTGCAGAGTATCACTGTAACGGTCGGATAGTCCAAGCTGGATGAGAAGGACTAGCCAACGTATGTAATAAGGAAACAGCTTGGTAGGGTTTAACCAAACTTACATGCTTCCTTATTCCACGCGTTCGTTAGGTTTTCCTACTTTGTCCGGCTCACCCGTCCGTCACTGTGATACTTAGCACAACACAGTTACGATGACGAGATACTTGCCTCCCTCGATCCATGAGATGGGGAACACCGTAAATAGGGAGGAAATGAATAGCGTGTTGTACAAGAGCGTGCTAGTATCGTGCGCATCAAGCAGTCAAATTGCCACGGTGCTTGGTAACAAGAGTTCAGATGAACAATAATACGTTGAACAAATAAACGAGGGTGATTCCCACTACAGGCACATGACATAAATGGCGCGCGGTGGACGATGTCAACACAGAGAGCAGATAGGCTGATTATGCCAAATTAAACGTGAAAGTCGTATGTCTCCAGACTGGAAAACCACCCCAGCTTAAAGGTGCTCACTTAGACAAGCGGTAGATGAAGAACGCTGGGCAAGAGTAAACTGGACGTAGAAACAAATAGACGATATGGAGATTGACATGTGATCGGAAAGGGGAAGAATAGATATTTAGAACTGAGGACCGAAGTTTTGGAGTGGGAATTTCATGAACAGTTAGATTCAACGTTTAGCAGTCTTATCGAAAATTGATCTAAAATGTGTACATTTTTAATTTTCACTTGATGACTCATGCAGCCTGTTGGTAGTCATCTAAAAGCAATTTTATCACTCCGTTTGCGCTTCCCACGTGTGATCATCAGGCAGATAATTTATTTTATAACTGCTAATCGTGACTATGTTCAATCTTATAAGGACAATTGTTGTTGTAAACGCACCTGCCAAGGGATACAGCTAATTAGTGAAACCCAACCACGTGGCTTCCTTAGTAAATATGTTCTTCGGTTCTTTCTGCTACGTGTGGACCATTTGCACGTTACTCTTATACTCGGCAATGTGGGAACACGGTAACAAAATAGCTATTCCTCAAAGCACATCGGAAAGAGAAGGCAGCCGAGCGAGATAGAGAGAGAGAGAGAGAGAGAGAGAGAGAGAGTGATAAGTGATAAGTGATAAGTTGTGATAAGTGCACAACAGCTACGGTCAAATGGCAACCCCAGTTGGCAGTCAGCGTTCAGGTAAACAGCAAATGAATAAACGAAGATTAGCCTTGCTACAATACGCTATTTCACTGAATAATCTCTTTTCATCATATATAGAAAACACGAATAGCGAACAAGCTCGTTTTCGGTAACATCATCCTCGTGGCTAATACCGTTAGGGACTCTGTAGACTATTTTGAACGCGTCGTCGTTTACGCGATGTCCAGTGTCCGCAAGGTGTGCCACAATCGCGCTGGTGATGGATTTTCTGTCTCCCGTCGACAGCCAAGTTGGTTTGTGCTCTTTGATCCTTTGTGATAGTTGCCGTGTCGTTCTACCTATGTAGCTTGCCGAACATGAGCAAACATACGAATAGGTTAGCATGGATGAGGTGAGGACAGGTAACTTGTCTTTTAGGTTCGTCGAGATCACTGGTCGACTGGTGAAGTGGGCACGCAGTGTAGCAGCGGGAAAGGTGCGAGCGATTGCCTTTTCCAAGCGTCTTATTAGTAACTCGCTTTTGTCATCTCCTTTGAAGGGAGATGAATGTATAAATCTTTCTTCTTCACGGTCACTAGCGCTTGTCTCGTTTCCCTTTCTGCTATGTTCTTTTGAATGAAGCGCTCGGGGTATCCGTTATCCAATAGCGCTATTTCTCTCTATGTTATTTATTAGAGAGATTTCGGGATGATTCCACATAACCTACATACGGGGTACCTTACTGAACACGTGCGGCACCGTGGGATTTGAATTGCATGAATATCAGACTGAGCCGCTCATCATGGTTCATCGAAATTTGGAATAAGTATAAAAACCACAATAATCTAGTACTAATTCGATTAGAGGATGCAATTGCAGGCCTTGCATGCTTTGCTACAGATCACTGTGTTCTGCTCGAGTGACGTCATCACGTTCGTTGTCACTCCACGGTCATTTCAATCACATACTCTACTTATTCAATATTTTGTACAAAAACCATACCCAGTCCGCTGAAAAAAGCAGTTCACTACTTTTTGGAATGTCTTCAATTGCTCCTACTTTTCCTGGTTCGATATTAAGTTTGTTCATTTTCTCTAATACTTGTTCGTCGCAGTATGGTCCTCGAGCTCATGACGGGTCCAAAGCTGAGGCCGCGCACGCGGTTCAAATCTCCTTGTGAGATTTCTAATACAGATCTGTTTTAGCTACGTAAGCCAATCGAAGTCTTGACGCACAAAATCCCCCACTTCCAGTGTCTAAATCTGGCCAGGTGGACACCAATGCCGTCTTGAGAAAGCTGTGTTAGGATTAAAGGGAAATGCACCGACAACACAACTATCTGAACATACTAGTGAATTTAGCCACTTACAGTCATGTAAATTTAACTGAATCGTAAAATTCCTGGTGATAGGCTTCGTCTCGTTGAAGATGAGGGTTTTGGCACCAAAAATGTCGCCCATAATTGCAAGGGAAACAGTAGGTTTGTTTCGGTCTTCCGGTTTTCACTGTTCCATAGTTCATTTTCTAAATATTTATTCGTGATGCCTCCTTTCACTTCACTTCAGTTCAGACAACCATTAGCCACGTACGGAATGCGGTGGCTTTGGTTGCTATCTTCTAGCGACAACCTCAAAATAGGAAATAATGAAAAAGCACAAGGGCATGACCGGAATATGAGGAAGACTACAAATAATGGGTGTTCCGTCAGGTGCAAGTAGATATCGACAGTGCTGTCACAGTTGTTTCTGATGAACCAATGGAAGCAACGCCTGCCGTGTAGCTTTATTGGAATAAAAGTCATGACCCAAACACTATCAAGGTCTACTCTCTGAAGGTAGAAACACTAGTGAAATTGGAAGTTGCCCAAACCCTGACTCCGCAATCGACTGAACCTTCCTGTCATAACGAGTTTGGTTACACAGAAACCAACATTCCAGGTATCACTGACATTACCGATGTTGCGAGCACTCTGTTGCAGCGATTCCGGTAGGCTGTTCAAGAAATGGTCTACCAACAGTTCAGCACAAAATGCCGTGTCCAATGAAAGCAGCGCACGATCCAATGACAAACTGAGAGCAATGGTGTACACTGGCACGGTATGACAGATCAAACTGTTGGTGGAATATATACTGGCAAGCCCGCTGGACTCTCTAAGTAGGAAGATTCACATCACTCGTGTAGGTCGAATGATCGATGTTTTCCTGCTGACTGGGGTGACTCGTGAACTGATTGGGTTTGCTGTCATTGTGATATAAATGGCCCCTAATGAAGTGTGATATTGTATGAAATATTAAAGTATTATCTCACACAGGATACCACAAAATCAAAATACGGATATGGCACACGATGTATCGTAGAATTGCGATTACTCTCGAGAAGTATGTACAATGTCATGGCAAGCGAATACGACAGAAATGGTAAAAGTCATATGTATAGCCAGTCATAGATGCCACATCCACCACACGTTCGTGTATAGCTCCGGATGCTTGTAGTCCTTCACAGGCATTGGTTGTATCATTTCCGTTTTTCTAACAGTAGATTCTTCAGTTGGTTTGCTGGATCCAGATTGCATGTCAGTATCTAGCATAGGAGTAATAATGGGCGGAACAACAAGGAAATAGTTCTCAGACTGACCTTCTCTTTTGAACTGTACCTAATCGACGTCTTCGGTGATTGAATCAATCATGACAATCGAGTATGTTCGCCATTGGATTACCGTTCCGTGACAGAATTATGCCACTTGGTAGTCTCAAGTTATTTCCCGTGAAAACGCTCACATCAGCAGAAGAAACATATTCAAAACTGGTTTTCCAACAACAAGATTTGAACAAATGTGCTGAACTCTCATCAGTGGTACTATGTCAAGTATTTAGGTATTGCATAAGAAAACTAGTACTAGCTCAGTCCAGTTCAACAAAGGACTAGGGATTAATAGAATATACGGTACTTCTAAGAGTAAGAACAAAGTTTTAGGAAGTCCGTTAGACTGTGGATGGCTTGGAGCAGTGTGCAAATGCTGACAACGACATGCAACAAACCAGTCATCAAAGGACTTAGCAGAGATTTGGGTATCGTTGTTTGCAACAGGTGCAATGGGCATTCATTCTCCACTAAATGTTTTTGCGCAGTGCACTCCGTGTGAAGTCCGCTGTGAGTAAAGTTTTCCGAAATACATCTATCCAGCGAGAAAAAGCATCAACAATTATCAGTGCATATTACTTGCCCAAAATGGACCACAGTAATATGCATGCACGTGCTGCCATCGATCGCATGAAGTTGGTCACGGAAGCGATTTGCTGATTATCGACTGTTGCTTGTGTAGGCATATTTGAAGATTCATGACAGCAGTGAAAATAACTGCGTTTAACTGAGGCCATCAGCATAACACCCGGGTCTAGGACTTCATTTTGTCAACTCCCAAGTGCCCGGAGTGTAAGAAATCTTGGAGTATGGTTGGTCAAAGTGTCGGAATAACAAGACGATCATTAAAGCATAACAGTCCATCCCGGGTGAATGAAAGATTCTCTCCACGAGTAAAGAAGTTTGGACAACATCTGTTTTATCGTCTTTCCATCCCCGAAGCAACGCCGAAATTACTGGTATGAAGTACTTACGGGTGTCTTGAATCAAGTCTTCTCTACGCATAGGAAGTGATTGTACCAACAACCAGTCAGAAGTATGGGATGGTGTTGATGCAGGAGCATATTGGATTAAGAAATGGGCACTTCGAGGAACAATATTGAAGTCGTAAAATGTTACCGCAATGCTCCAGCGTTGAACCACTGCGGCTGATGACTCTACCAATGGTTGTGTAAGGTGCTAAAGAAATTTTACCACCTCATGATCAATGCTGATAGTAAACTTGATACAAACCATATATTTATGCAGACGCTTTACCCCACAATAGACGACCAATGAATCCCTTTGCGTCCAAGAATAAACCATTTTAATGTTCCCGAGTCGCCGAGAAATGTAGATCACAGGTCGGCCACACTATTCCACAGTGACACAAATGTCTGTCGGGGATGTATGAATAATTACAGTGGTATGGTCATTCGGTGAGAAGAGTTTGAGAAAGACGTCCAAATTTATAAGTACTAATAAATTTCGCAGTGTGGTCTCATGAACTAATGACGATGAAAAAATACTTAGCAAAAGGAACGTCAAGCAAACAACTATGCTTCTGAGAATTATTCAAAATGAATCGAGAATAATACAGTGGTGCACCCAAAACAGAACGAAGTTCGTGAACGTCAGTGGGCGCAGGTATATCAGTTGAAGGTGATACTCTGATTGGGATCAGAAAAAATGCCATCAGAGTCTATGATATGCCTTAGGCACGAAAACTTTGAAACACCAACAACACTATTTCGGGTTGATTGCAACATTAAACTGAAGAAATCTCCCTAGTGAACAAAACAGACAGGAATCGTGGATAACTTTGGATGAGCAGCGGGACAACAACATCGTCTTGATGGGATTCAACTCTATCGAGACCAGCAATCGATGATTGCCACATATTCATGAGGTTTTGCCATCTGACGTTAGCGGAGTTACAATGAGATAACCTCAGGGAGAAGATTTAACAAGGAGTGATGATGCCTTTTTCACACATGGATTACAAAGAGAGACGAACTGGTTCACGTTGACCAAATGGTAGGATGCTCCATTTGATAAGTATCGGGCTCACAGACACATCTCCATTTTGGTAGGCAGTATATGCATCCGACCGCATTCCTGGAGCTATGAAGAATGAGGTTTCGAAGCCGAGAAACATCACTTTGATTTCTAAATCCTAAGTTTAGTCAAGACCTGCTCCCGTATGAAGTTTAAAGCCCTTAATCCGCTGTTTGTAACAAGATAACGATTACAATCAGCAGCGCGCAAAGGGCGAGAACTCGAAAAGCTGGAGAGCGACAACGTGTATTGGAAGAACGCAAGAGCGTGTGGGCAGAGTACACAGGCAGAGCAATCGGTGCCAACAAGTTTGGTAGTCTTCCAGGTAAACAAATTCGTTAATTTATGTATGTATCTGTCACATCGGCAGTATTACAAGCCCATGTATAAATTCATTCCAAACTTAGCTGTTCCCGATTCGACCCTCAATATGATACACGTTTTTATAAATCCTACCTGATCGCTTCTCACTCTAAACTCTTTGCTCTGCAGGTTCGCACAAACATCTCTGTTGTTCGACTTTGGTTTTCTGACTACCAGTGAAGAACCATTCTATTCGTGACTGTAGTCATCAATCGCGTTATTACAGAGGATTTCGCATTACCAATAATCAAACATTACTTTCGTATTATCCTGTTTGTCATGCACCTTTTGTTCAGCTAATATTTAATCGACAATTCAATATCGTCCAGCTTGTTGTGTTTTGCTTGTTCCTCAATTGGAAAATCACGTTTGTTTATGTATCAAACAGAGGTCACGCGTCAGACGACACGGCAGTGTGTTTAGTTTCCGACAGAGCGTTACTCGGCACTGTTGTTGTTCTGATTTGCGAGTTATCGTTTTTTACACTCGTTGTACTTCATTCGTCTCACTAGCCCTGAAAGATAAACTGGGAAACCTAACCCAACCCGTGGTCCCTTCTGTGAAGAGGTTGGACGTCTTTAACTCGATTGCTCCAAAAGTTAACAAGACGATGGTAGGAATGAAGAACCGTCGTCCGATACAATTAGTCTTCGGGCGATAGACAGTAAGAAAATGCAGGCTCAAATTGAGATTCCTGATAATATTCATTTTGGTCTGAAGGAAACGGGAGCATTTGTTTCCTTATCAAAGCCATTGCTGTGTGAGGCAGTCAAGTCCTGCGCCACTTAGACAAAGACCTCCAGTGATCCTGTTATTTAAAATGGGTGAAAGGCACAACTCGCGGTTGATACTGGAACAATATTGGATGTGTTGATTGCGGTAATCGTTATACGAATTTGGGCTTCAGACAGAAATCCTGTTCGATGCCCAATGCTGATCGGGTGAAACACGTCACTGCATCAACCATGGACTTGATGACCCTACCACCATGAAAAATGTCTTGGAAAGAAGACAGGAACTACTGGACGATCCCACTCTTCTGAACCCCTGGAACGAAGGAGGAAACGAAGACGTCCAGGAGAGCAGCTTACTCAGTTTCTTGTCGGGGGGAAGAGAGGGAGAGAGAGTGAAGTTAGTTTGGAGGGGTGCATGGTATACTACTCGGAGATAATTTGCACAGTCGATTGTAATTATCCACAGTCATAGACAACAGAGCGGAAACAAAAATGCTAACTTATTCAACGTGTAGTGTCACTGTCCTACTGAAAGAGCACTGAGTTATAGGGAATTGTGTAACGTCGACTTAGATAACCATTTCAATCAGTGACTAATCATTTCATCTTTGTCGTGAAGCGTGATTCTAAAAGAAGCAACTTTAATTAGGCCTCTCTTTGGAATTCCCTTCTACCATTAACAATACTACTACCATTCAGAATACTACAACCACTACTACTACTACTACTACTACCACCGCTACTACTACTACTACTTCTACTACTACCACTGCTACTAATACTACTACCACTACTACTTCTACTACTACTACTACCACTACTACTACTACTACCACCACTACTACTTCTACTACTACTGCTACTACTTCTACTACTACTCATACTGCTACTACCACTACCAATACTAATACTATTACTAATACTGCTGCTGCTGCTGCAATAGCATCGATAACAAAGACCACAACAACTTATACTACAGCCTTCGATACAGTACATTTTTATCCACTTCACCCACCAAAATAATGCCTCAGTGATGGAAAGTTCATGACAAGAATATCACGATCCCCGGAGTTATACTTGAGCATAATATCTCACAAAAGTGCCCAATAAAAGTTGTAGTAAATAAGAAAACATAACTGACTGACAATAAACATTTTTAAGTAAAACACATTAAGGTAAGTTCCTTCATACAAAGCCAATGAGTAGGAGTTAGAGAGTTCAGATCTTCTGTTATGATTCAACTCTTCCCGTTTAGACACATCTGAAATAACTGCAATCCCCACTACAACATTCGGAATCCTTCAGGCACGCACGACCGCTGTTGAAACAAGGAACACATTTGCCTCGGAATGGTGCCTCCAGTTTGCACACACTTGTCCCACAACATGGTTTGAACACTGTCCTCGAGCAAGACTCGCCGAGACCAGCGCAGCTACCTGTAAGAAGAAAAACAGAAATAGGAGATACTAATTCCTATCATGAAATTTCTTCAATCTATACTGTCTAATTCCGGCCATATATATATATATATATATATATATATATATATATATATATATATATATTCAATTGTACGATGAATGAACACTGAACATGAGCTCGTTCACCAATTCATGGTTTACCGAATATACTCTGTGGGAATTCCCAGAAACTTACTATAGTCCTCTTTCATTTATATCTGAAGACACGTGGTAATTCAATGTGACTCCACCAAAATAACTGCTCAAGTCTTCGGTCATTTTCTTCTGCGAATTTCGAATCATTCAATACATTTGTGGAAACGATTACTGGTCTTTGTTTACTGGTAAGAAAGTGCATAAAAGGTGTCCAAAAATGTCGGAATTAGCCAATACGACTTACTTCGTAGATTTCAACAACTCGGCTACAATTAAGCGGATAACATAGTGAACCCAATTTAGAGTCCCATAACATTCAGTCAATCTGCATTTTGAAATCCTAACGATGAGCCTCATTTCCATTTCATTCGATTACACGTTTTCAATAAATAAGGGTGAATGAAAGATGAATTGTCTGTTACTTCATCGGTTGAAATCAATTCTTGTTCCGAACAAATTCTTTTTTTCGAGGTTGCACTGGTTACGTGGTTTGTATTTGTTTTGATTTTGAAATTCTGTTTGGCACATACTGGCAATATGAGCATGCCGTATGTCTCGATCAAAGACATTTTGACTGTATTTTGACTGTTACAATCTGCCATGACACCGTGTATTTCATTTTCAAGCTCGATGTTTCTTATCAGGTAGTCGATCATATCTTCAATATCATTCGCGAATCAGACGAATATTTCACGCAGTAAAGATGGCTTTCGTCGAGGTGAACACGCGCGTCCAAGTGACAGCAATATCATATCTCATGCCATCACATCCAGCCAACTGCACTTTCATCCATAACTACACTCGTGTCTGTGGATGCCAATATATAGGCAAAACCGAAAGGTAATGGTGTATGTATATCACCAATCAAATTCCGAAAAGGCCTAAAATAAACAAACTCGTGGTAGGCAAAACCTGCACAAACCTGACGAAGCCCTACCAAACCAATTCATCTGACGCGTTCTACCTGGTTTATCGGACAAAATCGGACAAAGTCGGACAAAATCTGGATCATGTCCACTGTTATGGCAATTCCAGCTTTCGCCTCGATATTGTGGACCCAACAATGCTTGATGACTGAATGGGCGCTTTAGCTTGGTACTGTTGATCACACTCAGATCAATTGAGCCCCACTTCCGGGGATAATCTCACTTCATGTTTTCAACTCACCCAATTATACATTTTACCATGCAATTACTAAGCTAATTTCCACATCGTGGTACCACCCTTACCTATTCATCACTTTCCACAGTTCGTCATCATACGTTGAACCAATTGTTTTTTGATTGATTGAAACATCAAGTCACAGTACAGATACAACTGAAAGATCTGTGCTTAAGACATCTTGCAAGCCATGGTGTCATTTTTCAAAATCAGTCATGTTGACCAATTTTGTAAGGAGAAAATATTGTCTTCGTTTCCAAAGTGAATCGGGTGAAAAGCATCCAATAAACACCACACCTAACCGGCTATATTGCACACAACACCTAATATTTAGGTGACCACCATAATTAGATTTGAATCGTGTGGAGACAAAGAACGTTGATTACTTAGTGGAATCCAAAAATCCATTGACGAGCAGTCTTGGTTAATTACCATGAGTGCAACATTATGCTTAACACTGGTCTCAAGGGAATTCTTTTGAAGTGAACTTCACGTCGTCCTACAGCGTTCACCCTAACACGCAACAAGAATATTTCAGTTCAAACAACGTCAGTCGGACATCGAAATAAAATAGGAAGATAACTACGCGTAGTAAAGTTTGTTGACCAAATTGTGTGAATTAAAGAGCACCAACGATCACGATATTTGTTCGTATCCTACAAAGCATTGAACCACCAAGTGGATGGATCTATTAGCCTGTAACAGGGAGCAATCCAACCAGTCGAACGAAAAAAATCCTTAAGAGAATCAAACTAATGGGCACAGAAAACTGACCAGAACACAGCCCAAATGCTCAGGTAAACGGTGAATCAATGTTGATGCCACGCGGTCCGAAAAATGGGCTATAAAAGATTGCACATGTTTCATGGACTTGACTTGTTTGGCCTGTCAAATACACGTGTCCTCACCTATCTTGCTTTCTTCGTTATCGTACCAGTAGCACTATACTGAAGCCACAAAATATTTTGATTCATCAAGGGCTTCGTCACGTATACGCATTTGTTCATATTGCTTTCTCAGTCGAATTTACACAGACAGATACAGATCATGTTCAGCATGATACAGTAACATATAGAAATTCGCATCATTTTCTCACAAAAACCTCACATTGCACGTGATTTGCCATTCCGTAAAAAAACTGTCGTAAATCTCACACTACAAATTCAGAATTGTTGGCCATGTGATTGAAATAACTCATAACAATGACTTTCATTCTGATGAAAATGACCAGTTCACGACTGGATCACGATTCACATTAATTACCACCGAAAAGCCCACATGGACACAATTCAAATGTTTAACCTGACGTGCTATGGGTCCTCGGTACAGTGCACTTTCAACAAGTTCCAGTCCCACGGCCATGCTGATCTCGTGCTCCGTCGACAAGAATCCGACAAGTTGGCGTCACATACACCGAGACACGGAAGCCAAATACATCTTATATTGACAAATATTTCTCTCTTCTAAAAACTGCCTGCAACGACAATTCCCTCGACCACATTCGGCACTTGTAGCACAGTTTGTAGTGTGTTCAACAAATCTGCTTCTTCTTGCAGTTTTGAAATTCTATTTGGACTACTAATTTGAGTAGGGAATCCATTCGCGGACTATGCAACCCATTTCCTAACACAACCTAAAATCTGTTCATTGTTCAAATTTAACCAAATCTGCGAATAATATGGCCAAACTACTCGAAAGTTCACATAAACAGTGACCAATTTTTCCCTTGTGATTTCAATATGCTTCCTTTGAGTTATCAAGTGTTTTCAATTCAATATTTGTCTTATGTTTTTGTGTGCTGCATTTGCGCTCATCACGAGCAATTTTGACTGAAAAATCGTCACAATATTTACATACAACAAATGCAATATCACTAAAGCATATATAGGAGAGAAACTCACCCTGAACTGTCGGTTGATTGAACGCAATCACCAAGACAACTGTTGTGAGGTACAAAGCTACTCCGTTCATTTTCTCACTGTGGGATTTGCACAAATCAGTGGTTCTCAGAAAGTTGGTTTCATTTTCCAAAGTTCGTAGGCAACTTATATATAAATGGGACACTGAGATCATCGAAGTTCGAATGCTTCCCTTGCCACTCCTCACCCCCAACCTTCCCTCACTCAGTAGGTTATTCACTATGGAATACAGGAAGTGTGCAATTATGGTCCTGATAGTCATGTGATGGGCACAACAGTGTGCAGCCATACTTATTCAACTCACGACAAAACGTCCATCCTGACATATGACCACAACAAATCACACAATAAATAATTGGAGAAACTTCTCAGTCGATTACTTATCAGCAGTTTGCATCCGCTCGATTCAAACTGCTCACATGACAAATATGCAAACATCCGGTATTTACACACGTAACCAATTCCCACAATATCGTCTTTCCTTTTGATTTGTCACACCGAGTATTTCGCACTTTTCCATTGCACGTTTCGTTTTCATTTTAGATGCGCGAACGACCTCTGTCGACACTTTCCCGTCCGATGATTGAAATGAGAAAAACAACAGGCGTTTATGGTCTTTGTAATTACATTATTTGTCCTGTTGAGTTGATTGGAGATGGGAGGTTAGAGGAGCTAACTACCGGAGCTGACGAACCAAAATGCGCCAAGTTTTCAGAACCGTTTGGGAAGAAATGGCGATGAGCATTGGAGAACGGCACCAGGTTGACCTAAACAAACAGGCTTCAAACGACCAGTCGATTGAAGAAAATGAAACTAACCTGAATTCCCGACTAATCAAAGAGACTGGCCAACGTTTGCTTGACCGAATACGTACCCTAATTATTGACTGATCAGAGTCACCCATGTGACATATACGACTTCTGAAACAAGCTTATCTGTGTAGAATGTGGGTAAGTACTTTGAAGTAAAATTGCACCTGGTTGTAAGTCGCTTCATGTGATTATGGAGAATGATTTGAGTTGAGATGTAAAACTACCTATGGCTGGTGGGAAACCTGATACCGGAATTGGATGAATTACTGAGGAGCGACTATTATTCCGATAGTAGATCTATTTACAGACATCCATTTATAAACAAGGCGAACCTGAACTGTAGAATCACAATTGCATCTTTATTGAGTTTTGTGTCCTCGAAGACCCTTGACATCGTTCGCCACCTGCAGAAGGACGACCGAGTTGGAGGACTTCGACCCAAAAGGGCGCCGTGAATTGAGTCAAAAGTCAGCTGGATCATTTCGGTTGGGAAAGGTTTATGCCTAACACTTCTGAGGTGATCGAAGGAAGGCTGGATCGTATATGGCCATAATGGAGTTCCCCATGGGTGAACTGGTGGGACGTCATCATAGTCATACTTAACCGTAGTCCTTCTTAGGCAAACCGTAAACGGAACAACCACGAGGAATGTAATAGCTCGACCGAACGTTAGCGAACAGCAAACGAAAGTATCATGAAAGAGGAAACAGTCAGTTGGTACAGATAAACAAAAGTGGAACACGAAAGGGGCAGTGAACAGGAATATCACTAATGGACACTTATTGGGAAAATTTGATTGGTCACCTCACTTTTCAAACTGATCGAAAAAACTACGCCGGCTATCTAACTTCGAAGAACGTACTATTTCCCTTTTCATTCACTAGTGTTTTCCTATTCTTTCATATTTTTGCACAATTATTCTTGCTGGTAACCGAATACATTAACGAACTGAGGACAAATGCAAAAGTATGCGGAAACTGCCAAACTGAAGGCAGCAAACGGATCACACTTTTGTTGTATTGTTTTGGGGGGATTTGTAGTGATCCGGATATGACTGAGTTTGCTAATGTAAATTTTCTAACTAAAATCAAAACAAATCAGTATACACCCAAGCAGCACACCCAACGTTCGAAAAAAATCGCTGGAAATGGGTACCATTTCGTTTCCTAATCCATCTTAACCGCCAGCTTCTTAGTTTATTTACCAATATCCACCCTTTTGACCAAAACTACGAATTAATCACTGTTTAGGAAAAAACATTTTGTGAAAATCACTAAGTTCATTATAAAAATGGCATATTGAAAGCTTGTAAAATCTAGCAATTCGAAGACTGTTTCATTCAGAATGTTCGGGAGATGTTCACCATTCTTATGTTACGTGGTCACCGGGTCGAAAATATCATGCACTGAGGTGAGACAGCGGCATTTAAGGAAACGCTGGACAACAAATCATTCTCGCTTGCAGGTTTCAAAAACGATTTAATTGAAAACTGTTTTCAACAAAACGGCTTACCATCTGATAATTTATGCACCAAAACAATTATAACCAATGAAATAGGAAAATATCAAATAAACTCTGAACTATATGTGAGGAACATCTAGAGTTGGGATTTATGATAACCTGTTACTATGCCTCAGAACGACTGAAAAGGTGTCCATTACATCAAATAAATAAAAAAATCTCAACGGAAATAGTGGCTTTGGATTTCTCTCGAAGAAAATGATAATTTATGAACCTGCAATCTCATTTTTCATCTCTTTGATTAACAAAGTTGATAAAAGAACACTTTGTCTTTCAACGACAAACACCAGTTCTTCTGCGAACCTCGGGATGGAACGAACAGCGTCGGGAGTTTAGTCAAAGACGACAAACGTCATTGACCTACCCTTGACGGCAACAATGAGGCTGTTTTGAACGGCATTTCGCACTCCGAAACCAGCGGCACACACGATTCCTCCAAGCTGTATTTCTCGACCAGCTGAAAGACCTAAAATAATACGAATATGCTAACCTGCGTTGGATGATCGACTTTGATGCGCTGGTAGTGAGAAGACTGCTGCTTGAAAGATCCATAGACCCCAAATCTGCTGTTGCCTAAACTCTTGTGGCTCTACTTCAACAACACAGACACCAGGAATGACTTTCTACCGTGAATTACCACCGAAGAAATACTTGGCAATATTTGGTTTTTCTTAGCACACCTAATGATTGTGATTCACGCCACCAAAGTCGGTGCTCCCATAATATGGCCTCGCCAAAATCAAGCACTTTGCACCGAGGATTTCGTTGAGCCTCCAAGAACTCTCCAACCATTTCTCTTCACAACATATATTGTATTATGAGTCTCCTAATCTGGATATGAATAACAAAAGATACATGACGATTAGTAGCCAATACTGCATGAACTCCAAAGAAAACAACATTACAAACCGACTACATCAGAGTCCATGAATATATATTGCGTGTATACATGTATACGTGTGTGTGTACACAAGCATATATATATATATATATATATATATATATATATATATATATATATATATATATATATAGGGGAAAAATATACCAGAGGTAAAATAAACTGTAAAAATGCGCTGTCAGTTATCTCTGTGAGTGACGAATAACTTTCCTCCATGGAAAACCGAAATGAATATTTTAACAGTGGAGAATGAAGAAAACCAGTGAGTCTCCGCCTCGCAACGAAGACATCCAGTAAAACAAAATGTGCCCCCTTTGTAATGCAGATCTATGTGAATGAATACAGTAGTACAATTAATATTATATTGCTTATGAGATTTCACGAGCTTCTGTGCTAGACTTTAAGGCACATGTCAGGAGTAATTTTAGTCCAACTTAAGCCCAAACGCGTTGGGTATTGTGCTGCTTGTGTAACTAGTTCAAACGAAGTTGTACACACCTTTTATGTTTTTGAAGTCACAGAATAGTGTTTGTTGATTTTCCGCATAATCTAACGACAATCGGTTTACGTAATGCTCGTGTAAGATTGGGTAAACCTACCCATGTTGCTTGTGGCGGCATTCAACCTTGGTTATTTGTTTACCACATATCAGTGGTTACCTGAACTCGCGCCACCAAGCTCGGTGGCCATTTGAACGTTGTCCGTACACGCTACACGCACGATTTTCCGTTAAATACTAACCACTCTATCCCTATCTGTAGTGTTCTGCTTCTCGTGGGTTTTGGGAAACATTACCCTGGTGATCGTGGTGGCATATTGCAGAGTATCACTGTAACGGTCGGATAGTCCAAGCTGGATGAGAAGGACTAGCCAACGTATGTAATAAGGAAACAGCTTGGTAGGGTTTAACCAAACTTACATGCTTCCTTATTCCACGCGTTCGTTAGGTTTTCCTACTTTGTCCGGCTCACCCGTCCGTCACTGTGATACTTAGCACAACACAGTTACGATGACGAGATACTTGCCTCCCTCGATCCATGAGATGGGGAACACCGTAAATAGGGAGGAAATGAATAGCGTGTTGTACAAGAGCGTGCTAGTATCGTGCGCAACAAGCAGTCAAATTGCCACGGTGCTTGGTAGCAAGAGTTCAGATGAACAATAATACGTTGAACAAATAAACGAGGGTGATTCCCACTACAGGCACATGACATAAATGGCGCGCGGTGGACGATGTCAACACAGAGAGCAGATAGGCTGATTATGCCAATTAAACGTGAAAGTCGTATGTCTCTAGACTGGAAAACCACCCCAGCTCAAAGGTGCTCACTTAGACAAGCGGTAGATGAAGAACGCTGGGCAAGAGTAAACTGGACGTAGAAATAAACAGACTAGATGGAGATTGATATGTGATCGGAAAGGGGAAGAATAGATATTTAGAACTGAGGACCGAAGTTTTGGAGTGGGAATTTCATGAACAGTTAGATTCAACGTTTAGCAGTCTTATCGAAAATTGATCTAAAATGTGTACATTTTTAATTTTCACTTGATGACTCATGCAGCCTGTTGGTGGTCATCTAAAAGCAATTTTATCATTCGGTTTGCGCTTCCCACGTGTGATCTTCAGGCAGATAATTTATTTTATAACTGCTAATCGTGACTATGTTCAATCTTATAAGGACAATTGTTGTTGTAAACGCACCTGCCAAGGGATACAGCTAATTAGTGAAACCCAACCACGTGGCTTCCTTAGTAGATATGTTCTTCGGTTCTTTCTGCTACGTGTGGACCATTTGCACGTTACTCTTATACTCGGCAATGTGGGAACACGGTAACAAAATAGCTATTCCTCAAAGCACATCGGAAAGAGAAGGCAGCCGAGCGAGATGGAGGTTAATGTGTCTTTGAGAGCTTGTGTGATAAGTGCACAACAGCTACGGTCAAATGGCAACCCCAGTTGGCAGTCAGCGTTCAGGGACTCTGTAGACTATTTTGAACGCGTCGTCGTTTACGCGATGTCCAGTGTCCGCAAGGTGTGCCACAATCGCGCTGGTGATGGATTTTCTGTCTCCCGTCGACAGCCAAGTTGGTTTGTACTCTTTGATCCTTTGTGATAGTTGCCGTGTCGTTCTACCTATATAGCTTGCCGAACATGAGCAAACATACGAATAGGTTAGCATGGATGAGGTGAGGACAGGTAACTTGTCTTTTAGGTTCGTCGAGATCACTGGTCGACTGGTGAAGTGGGCACGCAGTGTAGCAGCGGGAAAGGTGCGAGCGATTGCCTTTTCCAAGCGTCTTATTAGTAACTCGCTTTTGTCATCTCCTTTGAAGGGAGATGAATGTATAAATCTTTCTTCTTCACGGTCACTAGCGCTTGTCTCGTTTCCCTTTCTGCTATGTTCTTTTGAATGAAGCGCTCGGGGTATCCGTTATCCAAAAGCACTATTTCTCTCTATGTTATTTATTAGAGAGATTTCGGGATGATTCCACATAACCTACATACGGGGTACCTTACTGAACACGTGCGGCACCGTGGGATTTGAATTGCATGAATATCAGACTTAGCCGCTCATCATGGTTCATCGAAATTTGGAATAAGTATATAAACCACAATAATCTAGTACTAATTCGATTAGAGGATGCAATTGCAGGCCTTGCATGCTTTGCTACAGATCACTGTGTTCTGCTCGAGTGACGTCATCACGTTCGTTGTCACTCCACGGTCATTTCAATCACATACTCTACTTATTCAATATTTTGTACAAAAACCATACCCAGTCCGCTGAAGAAAACAGTTCACAGCTTTGTGGAATGTCTTCAATTGCTCCTACTTTTCCTGGTTCGATAATAAGTTTGTTCATTTTCTCTAATACTTGTTCGTCGCAGTATGGTCCTCGAGCTCATGACGGGTCCAAAGCTGAGGCCGCGCACGCGGTTCAAATCTCCTTGTGAGATTTCTAATACAGATCTGTTTTAGCTACGTAAGCCAATCGAAGTCTTGACGCACAAAATCCCCCACTTCCAGTGTCTAAATCTGGCCAGGTGGACACCAATGCCGTCTTGAGAAAGCTGTGTTAGGATTAAAGGGAAATGCACCGACAACACAACTATCTGAACATACTAGTGAATTTAGCCACTTACAGTCATGTAAATTTAACCGAATCGTAAAATTCCTGGTGATAGGCTTCGTCTCGTTGAAGATGGGGTTTTGGCACCAAAAATGTCGCCCATAATTGCAAGGGAAACAGTAGGTTTGTTTCGGTCTTCCGGTTTTCACTGTTCCATAGTTCATTTTCTAAATGTTTATTCGTGATGCCTCCTTTCACTTCACTTCAGTTCAGACAACCATTAGCCACGTACGGGATGCGGTGGCTTTTGGTTGCTATCTTCTAGCGACAACCTCAAAATAGGAAATAATGAAAAAGCACAAGGGCATGACCGGAATATGAGGAAGACTACAAATAATGGGTGTTCCGTCAGGTGCAAGTAGATATCGACAGTGCTGTCACAGCTGTTTCCGAAGAACCAACGGAAGCAAGCTGTGCCGTGTAGCTTTATTGGAATAAAAGTCATGACCCAAACACTATCAAGGTCTACTCTCTGAAGGTAGAAACACTAGTGAAATTGGAAGTTGCCCAAACCCTGACTTCGCAATCGACTGAACCTTCCTGTCATAACGAGTTTGGTTACACAGAAACCAACATTCCAGGTATCACTGACATTACCGATGTTGCGAGCACTCTGTTGCAGTGATTCCGGTAGGCTGTTCAAGAAATGGTCTACCAACCGTTCAGTACAAAATGCCGTGTCCAATGAAAGCAGCGCACGATCCAATGACAAACTGAGAGCAATGGTGTACACTGGCACGGTATGACAGATCAAACTGTTGGTGGAATATATACTGGCAAGCCCGCTGGACTCTCTAAGTAGGAAGATTCACATCACTCGTGTAGGTCGAATGATCGATGTTTTCCTGCTGACTGGGGTGACTCGTGAACTGATTGGGTTTGCTGTCATTGTGATATAAATGGCCCCTAATGAAGTGTGATATTGTATGAAATATTAAAGTATTATCTCACACAGGATACCACAAAATCAAAATACGGATATGGCACACGATGTATCGTAGAATTGCGATTACTCTCGAGAAGTATGTACAATGTCATGGCAAGCGAATACGACAGAAATGGTAAAAGTCATATGTATAGCCAGTCATAGATGCCACATCCACCACACGTTAGTGTATAGCTCCGGATGCTTGTAGTCCTTCACAGGCATTGGTTGTATCATTTCCGTTTTTCTAACAGTAGATTCTTCAGTTGGTTTGCTGGATCCAGATTGTATGTCAGTATCTAGCATAGGAGTAATAATGGGCGGAACAACAAGGAAATAGTTCTCAGACTGACCTTCTCTTTTGAACTGTACCTAATCGACGTCTTCGGTGATTGAATCAATCATGACAATCGAGTATGTTCGCCATTGGATTACCGTTCCGTGACAGAATTATGCCACTTGGTAGTCTCAAGTTATTTCCCGTGAAAACGCTCACATCAGCAGAAGAAACATATTCAAAACTGGTTTTCCAACAACAAGATTTGAACAAATGTGCTGAACTCTCATCAGTGGTACTATGTCAAGTATTTAGGTATTGCATAAGAAAACTAGTACTAGCTCAGTCCAGTTCAACAAAGGACTAGGGATTAATAGAATATACGGTACTTCTAAGAGTAAGAACAAAGTTTTAGGAAGTCCGTTAGACTGTGGATGGCTTGGAGCAGTGTGCAAATGCTGACAACGACGTGCAATAAACCAGTCATCAAAGGACTTAGCAGAGATTTGGGTATCGTTGTTTGTAACAGGTGCAATGGGCATTCATTCTCCACTAAATGTTTTTGCGCAGTGCACTCCGTGTGAAGTCCGCTGTGAGTAAAGTTTTCCGAAATACATCTATCCAGCGAGAAAAAGCATCAACAATTATCAGTGCATATTACTTGCCCAAAATGGACCACAGTAATATGCATGCACGTGCTGCCATCGATCGCATGAAGTTGGTCACGGAAGCGATTTGCTGATTATCGACTGTTGCTTGTGTAGGCATATTTGAAGATTCATGACAACAGTGAAAATAACTGCGTTTAACTGAGGCCATCAGCATAACACTCGGGTCTAGGACTTCATTTTGTCAACTCCCAAGTGCCCGGAGTGTAAGAAATCTTGGAGTATGGTTGGTCAAAGTGTCGGAATAACAAGACGATCATTAAAGCATAACAGTCCATCCCGGGTGACTGAAAGATTCTCTCCACGAGTAAAGAATTTTGGACATCATCTGTTTTATCGTCTTTCCATCCTCAAAGCAACGCCGAAATTACTGGTATGAAGTACTTACGGGTGTCTCGAATCAAGTCTTCTCTACGCATAGGAAGTGATTGTACCAACAACCAGTCAGAAGTATGGGATGGTGTTGATGCAGGAGCATATTGGATTAAGAAATGGGCACTTCGAGGAACAATATTGAAGTCGTAAAATGTTAACACAATGCTCCAGCGTTGAACTACTGCGGCTGATGACTCTACCAATGGTTGTGTAAGGTGCTAAAGAAAGTTTACCACCTCATGATCAATGCTGATAGTAAACTTGATACAAACCATATATTTATGCAGACGCTTTACCCCACAATAGACGACCAATGAATCCCTTTGCGTCCAAGAATAAACCATTTTAATGTTCCCTAGTCGCCGAGAAATGTAGATCACAGGTCGGCCATACTATTCCACAGTGACACAAATGCCTGTCGGGGATGTATGAATAATTACAGTGGTATGGTCATTCGGTGAGAAGAGTTTGAGAAAGACGTCCAAATTTATAAGTACTAATAAATTTCGCAGTGTGGTCTCATGAACTAAAGACCATGAAAAAATACTTAGCAAAAGGAACGTCAAGCAAACAACTATGCTTCTGAGAATTATTCGAAATGAATCGAGAATAATACAGTGGTGCACCCAAAACAGAACGAAGTTCGTGAACGTCAGTGGGCGCAGGTATATCAGTTGAAGGTGATACTCTGATTGGGATCAGAAAAAATGCCATCAGAGTCTATGATATGCCTTAGGCACGAAAACTTTGAAACACCAACAACACTATTTCGGGTTGATTGCAACATTAAACTGAAGAAATCTCCCTAGTGAACAAAACAGACAGGAATCGTGGATAACTTTGGATGAGCAGCGGGACAACAACATCGTCTTGATGGGATTCAACTCTATCGAGACCAGCAATCGATGATTGCCACATATTCATGAAGTTTTGCCATCTGACGTTAGCGGAGTTACAGTGAGATAACCTCAGGGAGAGGATTTAACAAGGAGTGATGATGCCTTTTTCACACATGGATTACAAAGAGAGACGAACTGGTTCACGTTGACCAAATGGTAGGATGCTCCATTTGATAAGTATCGGGCTCACAGACACATCTCCATTTTGGTAGGCAGTATATGCATCCGACCGCATTCCTGGAGCTATGAAGAATGAGGTTTCGAAGCCGAGAAACATCACTTTGATTTCTAAATCCTAAGTTTAGTCAAGACCTGCTCCCGTATGAAGTTTAAAGCCCTTAATCCGCTGTTTGTAACAAGATAACGATTACAATCAGCAGCGCGCAAAGGGCGAGAACTCGAAAAGCTGGAGAGCGACAACGTGTATTGGAAGAACGCAAGAGCGTGTGGGCAGAGTACACAGGCAGAGCAATCGGTGCCAACAAGTTTGGTAGTCTTCCAGGTAAACAAATTCGTTAATTTATGTATGTATCTGTCACATCGGCAGTATTACAAGCCCATGTATAAATTCATTCCAAACTTAGCTGTTCCCGATTCGACCCTCAATATGATACACGTTTTTATAAATCCTACCTGATCGCTTCTCACTCTAAACTCTTTGCTCTGCAGGTTCGCACAAACATCTCTGTTGTTCGACTTTGGTTTTCTGACTACCAGTGAAGAACCATTCTATTCGTGACTGTAGTCATCAATCGCGTTATTACAGAGGATTTCGCATTACCAATAATCAAACATTGCTTTCGTATTATCCTGTTTGTCATGCACCTTTTGTTCAGCTAATATTTAATCGACAATTCAATATCGTCCAGCTTGTTGTGTTTTGCTTGTTCCTCAATTGGAAAATCACGTTTGTTTATGTATCAAACAGAGGTCACGCGTCAGACGACACGGCAGTGTGTTTAGTTTCCGACAGAGCGTTACTCGGCACTGTTGTTGTTCTGATTTGCGAGTTATCGTTTTTTACACTCGTTGTGCTTCATTCGTCTCACTAGCCCTGAAAGATAAACCGGGAAACCTAACCCAACCCGTGGTCCCTTCTGTGAAGAGGTTGGACGTCTTTAACTCGATTGCTCCAAAAGTTAACAAGACGATGGTAGTAATGAAAAACCGTCGTCCGATACAATTAGTCGTCGGGCGATAGACAGTAAGAAAATGCAGTCTCAAATTGAGATTCCTGATAATATTCATTTTGGTCTGAAGGAAACGGGAGCATTTGTTTCCTTATCAAAGCCATTGCTGTGTGAGGCAGTCAAGTCCTGCGCCACTTAGACAAAGACCTCCAGTGATCCTGTTATTTAAAATGGGTGAAAGGCACAACTCGCGGTTGATACTGGAACAATATTGGATGTGTTGATTGCGGTAATCGTTATACGAATTTGGGCTTCAGACAGAAATCCTGTTCGATGCCCAATGCTGATCGGGTGAAACACGTCACTGCATCAACCATGGACTTGATGACCCTACCACCATGAAAAATGTCTTGGAAAGAAGACAGGAACTACTGGACGATCCCACTCTTCTGAACCCCTGGAACGAAGGAGGAAACGAAGACGTCCAGGAGAGCAGCTTACTCAGTTTCTTGTCGGGGGGAAGAGAGGGAGAGAGAGTGAAGTTAGTTTGGAGGGGTGCATGGTACACTACTCGGAGTTAATTTGCACAGTCGATTGTAATTATCCACAGTCATAGACAACAGAGCGGAAACAAAAATGCTAACTTATTCAACGTGTAGTGTCACTGTCCTACTGAAGGAGCACTGAGTTATGGGGAATTGTGTATCGTCGACTCAGATAACCATTTCAATCAGTGACTAATCATTTCATCTTTGTCGTGAAGCATGATTCTAAAGGAAGCAACTATAATTAGGCCTCTCTTTAGAATTCCCTTCTACTATTACTAATACTACTACCATTCAGAATACTACAACTACTACTACTACTACCACTACTACTACTGCTACTACTTCTACTACTACTCATACTGCTACTACCACTACCAATACTAATACTATTACTAATACTGCTGCTGCTGCCGCAATAGCAACGATAACGAAGACCACAACAACTTATACTACAGCCTTCGATACAGTATACATTTATCCACTTCACCCACCAAAATACTGCCTTAGTGATGGAAAGTTCATGACAGGAATATCACAATCCCCGGAGTTATACTTGAGCATAATACCTCACAAAAGTGCCCAATAAAAGTTGTAGTAAATAAGAAAACATAACTGACTGACAATAAACATTTTTATGTAAAACACATTAAAGTAAGTTCCTTCACGCAAGGCCAGTGAGTAGGAGTTAGAGAGTTCAGATCTTCTGTTATGATTCAACTCTTCCCGTTTAGACACATCTGAAATAACTGCAATCCCCACTACAACATTCGGAATCCTTCAGACACGCACGACCGCTGTTGAAACAAGGAACACATTTGCCTCGGAATGGCGCTTCCAGTCTGCACACACTTGTCCCACAACATGGTTTGAACACTGTCCTAGAGCAAGACTCGCCGAGACCAACGCAGCTACCTGTAAGAAGAAAACAGGAATAGGAGATACTAATTCCTATCATGAAATTTCTTCAATCTATACTGTCTAATTCCGGCCACATATATATATATATATATATATATATATATATATATATATATAAATACACGAAACGGGTAAATCAGTTCATCTTGTAAAATGCACCTGAGAGAGCTCGAAAGGCTATGAACACCACCACTGCCAGACTAGTAAACAATCAGCTGGTTAAGAAACACAGTGACCTTTACTGATATTGACCGAGGCACAAGTCCCGGGCATGTTTCCAATTATATTCCGTTTGGTCTCAGGTTCAGTGCTGTTCTGTTCATCGAGGATGGATCACGTTAATTCATGCAGCGTCGAACACTCTCTCTTCCTTCCGCAATGATACGCCTAGCTAGCTTGCAGTCGAGTTCAAATCCGGACTGCGTGAGCCAATGCTTGGCCTTGATATTCCGGTACAATCGACAAACTCGTATGAATATGGCCGTCTGTATGGCTGCGTCATCGCATCCGGAATCTTTGGGAGCAAAGGTGCTTTCGACGTTTTGATGTAGTATTCGTACTTATGTTTCCCTTCTGGAGGCAACAACTGAGGGTTTCAATTCTCAAAAATCGCTTCAAGGTCCATCAAAGACTCGACGACTGAGGGCCAACTCGCCCTCCCTGATGTTGTACAAGTAGTACGAATTGTAGGAGTTGTTTTATACGCGAGACACTTACGCTCCGTTACAATGACCTCCTCATTTTGTGTACTCGTAGGTTGGTTCGAAATACCACCGAAGAGTTGTCTCACAGCCTTCTAGAATTATTTTCTCCCAGTTCGACCGTTTTCAGCGATATGATCATTAGGCCTCTTCAAAACTTTTCGAATAACTATTGTCTACCTGGGAATTTTCGGATAACTGGGCTACATCTATTTCAGAGATTTTATACAGGATTTTCATTCCTTTACCGAGTGGATAGCAGATAGACGATATATATATATATATATATATATATATATATATATATATATATATATATATATATATATATATATATATACTATGGAATCTCGAAAGTCTATGGATCCTACGTGTATTGGTCAATCGATCTTACGCACTCCCATTATGATGATGGTCAGTCGGAAACCGTGAAAATCGATCGAAAATGTTAATAAAACGGTGAAACGGCAGCAAATATAGAATGAAAGCAGACCGGAGAAGCAACTTCCAATAGGCAATTTTATCAGTTGGAAGAGATACTGAATGTGACTGTTTACATAATTTCAAGCGGAACGTATGATCAGATGAGATAAACCGGCAGCTTTGGTCCGAAACAGACAGCAGATGCAGTCATAAAGTGAATAACTGTAAGAAACGCCAACAAAATGAGAACAAGGACATGGCTTACAGACGGCGGTATACAACGTGCGGTTCTGTGGCGTCTAAAAGTTGAAATGCGCACTTCCACTCCACCGAAGTCAGAAAGGGAGGCAGGTGAAGACAGATGGGGTGCATGCGTGCATTTGACCGTGCGCGATTGGCCAACCACCTGGAATGGCTGGATTGATGGAAGGTCGGATGTCAAGCTAGAGCCGAGAAGGTCAGCGGTTTGAGCCCCAGATGGGCGACAGCATTCGACGAATAATCGTTTCATGTAAAAAAACATGTCATTCATGCAGTGGTTGGAAAGGAAAATACTACACGAAAGGCGACAGAAAACGGGCGAGAATATAGTCAATACTTATTTGTTAACTCGTGTCGACCGCTTTTCGTGGAGTGCGAGGGTGATACCATTAGGCGATTGCTCACTCGAAACAACAGCACGTACTTTCCTAGAACGATGGGTAGCCTATTTGGATGTCCTGACATTGTAACCACCACTCGAGGAACCCATTTCCAAGATTCGTTTGCTTCTCAGATGAATCTATTGGGATGCAATTAGGCGAGAAGTACGAGATACCATCCAGCAGCTAAGGGTTTGATCGGGCCTATTTGTAGACAGCTGAAATCTAATGAAAGAGATCATGCAAAACCGGAGTGGCACGAGACTCTTCCTTTTGTCTCGTTAGACATTCGCAGTTCGGTAAAAACCGAACTGAAGTCAACGCATAACGAACTGTGGTTGGGTGTCCCCTTCGGTTGCCGCGGAAACTGATGGCACCAGAGCCTTCATAGCTTTTCAGTTATTTTGATTACATCCAAAGCCTAACCTATTAAAAGTCGTGATCAATAGGAAAACATAATGGCATGATAATAAACGTTTTTATGTAAAACACATTAAAGTAAGTTCCTTCACGCAAGGCCAGTGAGTAGGAGTGAGAGAGTTCAGATCTTCTGTTATGATTCAACTCTTCCCGTTTAGACACATCTGAAATAACTGCAATCCCCACTACAACATTCGGAATCCTTCAGACACGCACGACCGCTGTTGAAACAAGGAACACATTTGCCTCGGAATGGCGCTTCCAGTCTGCACACACTTGTCCCACAACATGGTTTGAACACTGTCCTCGAGCAAGACTCGCCGAGACCAACGCAGCTACCTGTAAGAAGAAAACAGGAATAGGAGATACTAATTCCTATCATGAAATTTCTTCAATCTATACTGTCTAATTCTGGCCATATATATATATATATATATATATATATATATATATATATATTCAATTGTACGATGAATAAACGCGGAACATGAGCTCGTTCACCAATTTATGGTTTACCGAATATACTCTGTGGGAATTCCCAGAAACTTACCATAGTCCTCTTGCATTTATATCTGAAGACACGTGGTAATTCAATGTGACTCCACCAAAATAACTCCTCATGTCTTCGGTCATTTTCTTCTGCGAATCTCGTATCATTCAATACATTTGTGGAAACGATTACTGGTCTTTGTTTACTGTTAAGAAAGTGCATAAAAGGTGTCCAAAAATGTCGGAATTAGCCAATACGACTTACTTCGTAGATTTCAACAACTCGGCTACAATCAAGCGGATAACATAGTGAACCCAATTTAGAGTCCCATAACATTCAGTCAATCTGCATTTTGAAATCCTAACGATGAGCCTCATTTCCATTTCATTCGATTACACGTTTTCAATAAATAAAGGTAAATGAAAGATGAATTGTCTGTTACTTCATCGATTGTAATCAATTCTTGTTCCGAACAAATTCTTTTTTTCGAGGTTGCACTGGTTACGTGGTTTGTATTTGTTTTGATTTTGAAATTCCGTTTGGCACACTCTGACAAACTGTAACTACCAATCATAACTTCAATATCCATCTGAGTTCGGAAGCCTTTTATGAGAGATCAAACGGGTGTGCAAGATGCTATGTGTGTGCCGTATGCCTCGCTCGAAGACATTTTGACTGCATTTTGACTGTTACAATCTGCCATGACACCGTGTATTTCATTTTCAAGCTCGATGTTTCTTATCAGGTAGTCGATCATATCGTCAATACCATTCGCGAATCAGACGAATATTTCACGCAGTAAAGATGGCTTTCGTCGAGGTGAACACGCGCGTCCAAGTGACAGCAATATCATATCCCATGCCATCACATCCAGCCAACTGCATTTTCATTCATAACTACACTCGTGTCTGTGGATGCCAATATATAGGCAAAACCGAAAGGTAATGGTGTATGTATATCACCAATCAAATTCCGAAAAGGCCTAAAATAAACAAACTCGTGGTAGGCAAAATCCACACAAACCTGACGAAGCCCTACCAAACCAATTCATCTGACGCGTTCTACCTGGTTTATCGGACAAAATCGGACAAAGTCGGACAAAATCTAGATCATGTCCACTGTTATGGCAATTCCAGCTTTCACCTCGATATTGTGGACCCAACAATGCTTGATGACTGAATGGGCGCTTTAGCTTGGTACTGTTTATCCCACTCAGATCAATTGAGCCCCACTTCCGGGGATAATCTCACTTCATGTTTTCAACTCACCCAATTATACATTTTACCATGCAATTACTAAGCTAATTTCCACATCGTGGTACCACCCTTACCTATTCATCACTTTCCACAGTTCGTCATCATACGTTGAACCAATTGTTTTTTGATTGATTGAAACATCAAGTCACAGTACAGATACAACTGAAATATCTGTGCTTAAGACATCTTACAAGCCATGGTGTCATTTTTCAAAATCAGTCATGTTGACCAATTTTGTAAGGAGAAAATATTGTCTTCGTTTCCAAAGTGAATCGGGTGAAAGTCATCCAATAAACACCACACTTAACCGGCTATATTGCACACAACACCTAATATTTAGGTGACCACCATAATTAGATTTGAATCGTGTGGAGACAAAGGACGTTGATTACTTAGTGGAACCCAAAAAATCCATTGACGAGCAGTCTTGGTTAATTAACATGAATGCAACATTATGCTTAACACTGGTCTGAAGGGAATTCTTTTGAAGTGAACTTCATGTCGTCCTAGAGCGTTCACCCTAACACGCAACACGAATATTTCAGTTCAAACAACGTCAGTCGGACATCGAAATAAAGTAGGAAGATAACTACGCGTAGTAAAGTTTGTTGACCAAATTGTGTGAATTAAAGAGCACCAGTGATCACGATATTTGTTCGTATCCTACAAAGCATTGAACCACCAAGTGGATGGATCTATTAGCCTGTAACAGGGAGCAATCCAACCAGTCGAACGAAAGAAATGCACAAGAGGATCAAAATAATGGGCACAGAAAACTGACCAGAACACAGCCCAAATGCTCAAGTGAACGGTGAATCAATGTTGATGCCACGCGGTCCCGAAAAAATGGGCTATAAAATGATTGCACATGTTTCATGGACTTGACTTGTTTGGCCTGCCAAATACACGTGTCCTCACCTATCTTGCTTTTTTCGTTATCGCATCAGTAGCACTATACTGAAGCCACAAAATATTTTGATTCATCAAGGGCTTCGTCATGTATACGCATTTGTTCATATTGCTTTCTCAGTCAAATTTACATACACAGATACAGATCATGTTCAGCATGATACAGTAACATATAGAAATTCGCATCATTTTGTCACAAAAACCTCACATTGCACGTGATTTGCCATTCCGTAAAAAAACTGTCGTAAATCTCACACTACAAATTCAGAATTGTTTGCCATGTGACTGAAATAAGTCATAACAACAACTTTCATTCTGATGAAAATGACCAGTTCACGACTGGATCACGATTCACATTAATTACCACCGAAAAGCCCACATGGACACAATTCAAATGTTTAATCTGACGTGCTATGGGTCATCGGCACAGTGCACTTTCAACAAGTTCCACTTCTACAGCTACGCTGATCTCGTGCTCCGTCGACAAGAATCCGACAAGTTGGCGTCACATACACCGAGACATGGTTTGAACTAGTCGAGGGCATGAGTGAGTGGTAATGGAGAATGCAAACTGACAGATTTCATTAGGCAATCAAATTGACAGAAACTGAGTTGTTGTGAAAAGATGCGCGAATTCAATGATGGGAATATTCGTGCATCATGTAAAATCATTGACGATGGTAGCAATTGTCAGTGGGGATTCCTAAGTCACTTTCACTATCCTGTATTTTATTTGCAAGCTACAGCACTCCATTGAGTTCACATCATTCAGTCAATAAACTCACACTTCAGCACTCTGACTCCGATTTCCAATTCACGGTATTGTCCAATCAAAAATGAGGTGATTCGAGATACATGGGGCAAAGTATATATACGACTGAATATGAGTGAACCAAAAAGGAGAAAGCACTTGATTGTCGCGCCCGGTTTGATCAACAGTTTGGTACATTGATTTCATGGAGTCAAATTCAGAAGCCAAATACATTTTATATTGACAAATATTTCTCTCTTCTAAAAACTGCCTGCAACGACAAATCCCTCGACCACATTCGGCACTTGTAGCACAGTTTGTAGTGTGTTCAACAAATCTGCTTCTACTTACAGTTTTCAAACGCTGTTTGGACTACTAATTTGAGTAGGGAATCCATTCGCGGACTATGCAACCCATTTCCTAACACAACCTAAAATCTGTTCATCGTTCAAATTTAACCAAATCTGCGAATAATATGGCCAAACTACTCGAAAGTTCACATAAACAGTGACCAATTTTTCCCTTGTGATTTCAATATGCTTCCTTTGAGTTATCAAGTGTTTTCAATTCAAAATTTGTCATATGTTTTGTGTGCTGCATTTGCGCTCATCACGAGCAATTTTGACTGAAACATCGTCACAATATTTACATACAACGAATGCAGTATCACTAAAGCATATATAGGAGAGAAACTCACCCTGAACCGTTGGTTGATTGAACGCAATCACCAAGACAACTGTTGTGAGGTACAAAGCTACTCCGTTCATTTTCTCACTGTGGGATTTGCACAAATCAGTGGTTCTCAGAAAGTTGATTTCAATTCCCAAAGTTCGTAGGGAACTTATATAAACTTATATAAATGGGACACTGAGATCATCGAAGTTCGAATGCTTCTCTTGCCACTCCTCACCCCCAACCTTCCCTCACCCAGTAGGTTATTCACTATGGAATACAGGAAGTGTGCAATTATGGTCCTGAGAGTCATGTGATGGGCACAACAGTGTGCAGCCATACTTATTCAACTCACGACAAAACTTCCATCCTGACATATGACCACAACAAATTAAACAATAAATAATAGGAGAAATTTCTCAGTCGACTACTTACAAATTTGCAAACATCCGGTGTTTACACACGTAACCAATTCCCACAATATCGTCTTTCCTTTTGATTTGTCACACCGAGTATTTCGCACTTTTCCATTGCACGTTTCGTTTTCATTTTAGATGCGCGAACGACCTCTGTCGACACTTTCCCGTCCGATGATTGAAATGAGAAAAACAACAGGCGTTTATGGTCTTTGTAATTACATTATTTGTCCTGTTGAGTTGATTGGAGATGGGAGGTTAGAGGAGCTAACTACCGGAGCTGACGAACCAAAATGCGCCAAGTTTTCAGAACCGTTTGGGAAGAAATGGCGATGAGCATTGGAGAACGGCACCAGGTTGACCTAAACAAACAGGCTTCAAACGACCAGTCGATTGAAGAAAATGAAACTAACCTGAATTCCCGACTAATCAAAGAGACTGGCCAACGTTTGCTTGACCGAATACGTGCCCTAATTATTGACTGATCAGAGTCACTCATATGCCATATACGACTTCTGAAACAAGCTTATCTGTGTAGAATGTGGGTAAGTACTTTGAAGTAAAATTGCACCTGGTTGTAAGTCGCTTCATGTGATTATGAAGAATGATTTGAATTGTTATGTAAAACTACCTTCAGCTAGTGAAAAGCCTGATACCGGAATTGGATGAATTACTGAGGAGCGACTATTATTCCGATAGTAGAACTACTTACAGACATCCACTCATAAACAAGGCGCACCTGAACTTTAGGCTCACAATTGCATCTTTATTGAGTTTGGTGTTCTCGAAGTGCCTCGACATCGTTCGCCACCTGCAGAAGGACGACCGAGTTGGAGGACTTCAACCCAAAAGGGTGCCGTGAATTGAGCCAAAAGTCAGCTGGATCATTTAGGTTGAGAAAGGTTTATGTCTAACACTTCTGAGGTGATCGAAGGAAGGCTGGATCGTATATGGCCACAATGGAGTTCCCCATGGGTGAACTGATGGGACGTCCTCTCCCAAAGCTCTCCATCTAGCCACCTTAAATGGGGACAGGGGTGTGCCGAAATTATGTGCAAAACACGTTAACAGCAATAAAACAAAAGGTGGTAGTGTCCATAAAATGACACGTCCATTTTTGTCAATTATTGCTCTATCTGGTTCGTTTTCCCGTTAAGCTCCTTCGACTGCTTTTACGAAAGCCTCCTTTGCCCGTATCGGCGCCGTGCTTGAACAAGAGGGTCATCCAGTTTTGTGCGTTTCTCGCAGTCTCAGTGCCATTGAACGGGTAAGTAGACCATCGCAAGCCCGAGGCATTGGATGTTTATTAGGCTCTTACTCGTCGGCACAAGTACCTGTTTGTCACTCACTTCACCATTACCACTGATCACGAACCACTGATATTTATCGTTAATGTACATCGATCATTGGATGAATCTACGGCAGCCATGATTCAGCTCTGTAGTGTAGCTACATCGGCCTACTATTATGTCATTCAGCATTGCAAAGCACAGTTGGGTGCATCCTGGGCCACGTTGAGCTACTTCATCAAGTACGTTAGGCAGCACTATCTGCGCCCAACTGCGGTCGCTTTGAGCTAGCCCAATGCTGAAAACGGTTCGCTGGAAATAAGTACCTCTTCCTCTTCTAATCCATTTCAAATGCTTGTTTCCTGATTTATTTGCCCATTAACTATCTTTCCGATCGAAACCACCAAATATTCATTGATGAAATGCTTGTTTTTGGAAATCAGATAGTTTATTATAAAAATGACATACTGCAAAATTTTAAAACTAAATTTGCCGTTTTTGCTACTTACATTTATATATTTTATTAAATATTACGGTACTGTTATCATTATATTTCTTGTAAAATTTCACGAATTTCAGTGCAATCTTCCACCGCACACGTTACGAGTCATTTTAGCCCAACTTTAGCCCAACAGCGTTGGGTATTTTGCAGCTTGACTGTGGCCATGGAACAAGGCGGAGTACAGTAAAGCTCCTTAGAACGATACCTTTGATGATAACCAACAGACTGTCAGTCGGTAACGGTGGGACCGGAATTTTTATATGGTTGCTACTGAGAGATCTCTTTGGGTGACTTCCTGCTAGGTGATGCTTGCGTTGGGTGTCCAACTGACGACACATTGAGGGCCTTGACCTTTTGACAAGATCTTGGCTGCTACTGAGGCAATAACAGACTCAATTTGTGAGCAAATCGCCTGATTGATCTTCGGCTCATAGGTTTCTCCAGTTTTCGTCGACCGTCTGGGCAAGTTTTTCAGGACGTTCCTCTGTGGACATGCAAAAAACCTTTTCTATGTCACTGGGAAGAAGTTGGAGCCAGATCTCTTTTAAGAGACGATTATCGATCTTTGTAGTACCTAGAAATGTGGGCGTGCATCGCAGCAACTGAGAAGGTTTGCCATCTCCGAGCTCGGTGTCTGCAAACAAACAAACAATTGGCCATTTTTCAGACATACCAACCCGGCAAATGACAACTGCTTTGATGCGTTCTTGCGGGTTGAGTTCTTCTGATTCCAACACATCTCGTACTTCGTCAACGATATTTAGAGGACGAACTACGCCCACTTGGTGAAATCCACTACTTTTCGTAATCACATTGAGCAGAGCAAATGTTGATTCTAACTGTGCAAACCAAGCCTTAGGGTTACTTTCTCCAAACAGTGCAAACGGAACGGCAAGTGCTATTTTACCCAAAGTCAACAATTTTGAGTCGCTGATCCAGTGAATGGTAAAATAAACTGGTAAAAATAAAACTGAGTTACCACCGACTAAAGTTGATAGAATGGTTTCCCTGTGCTCGAGGATCTGAAGAAATGTAGAAAGTTGGAAGAGCTCATGAATTTAGTACTGCTGCTACCATGTTTGGATTAGATCTCGTGATTTTCCTCAAGGAACGGGCAACAAGCCAGAATTTCCGATGGGTGCCAGAAGACGGTAAAAGTCAATGGAATTGGTGAAGGACGGTTTGCATTGAAACAGTGTGGATCACGTTTGCTTTTTAGAGCGACACCAAGAAGGATGCTTATTAAGGAAGCTAGAGGTTCAAACGTTCGTAAGCACAGCAGTCAAAAATGTGTTTTTAAGTTGACCAAAATCAATTGTCCTCACAACAAGCAGATGAACAATGCACAATCCTGAGGCACCAAATAACATACAAAATGCGTGGAGCTTGGTGCCAATCAGTGATGTCTGTCCAAGGTAATTTCGGGTCATAAATTTACACATTCAAACTCAGTCATCTCCAGGTCACAACAAATCAACGGAAGGAACACAAGTGTTACGAAACAGTGGCAAAAGAACAACAGTTCGAAGTCAATAAAGTAAATTCCATTTACGAATGAAATCCGACCGAAAGCAGTAAGAGCATCCAAAGTTGTACTTGAAGCCAAGGAACGAAAAGAATCTGCAGTACTGTAATGACTGCCTAAACGAGACCGTCTTCACGCGAATACTTCAGCCCGACAACTCCGTGACCCCAAATTAGATAAGTTGTCGTTATCTTCTGGCTAACGGTAAACACACGTCAATCCACAGCAGAATCAAAAAGGAACACCGGATGAGTCGGAATCACGTATTATACGGTACCTGAAATGTACAATAATATAAAAATACAACAAATCATAGTCATACTTAACCGTAGTCCTTCTTAGGCAGACCGTAAACGGAACAACCACGAGGAATGTAATAGCTCGACCGAACGTTAGCGAACAGCAAACAAAAGTATCATGAAAGAGGAAACAGTCAGTTGGTACAGATAAACAAAAGTGGAACACGAAAGGGGCAGCGAACAGGAATATCACTAATGGACACTTATTGGGAAAATTTGATTGGTCACCTCACTTTTCAAACTGATCGAAAAAACTACGCCAGCTATCTAACTTCGAAGAACATACTATTTCCCTTCTCATTCACTAGTGTTTTTCCTATTCTGTCATATTTTTGCACAATTATTCTTGCTGGTAACCGAGTACATTAACGAACTAGGGAGAAATGCAAAAGTATGCTGAAACTGCCAAACTGAAGGTAACAAACGGATCACACTTTTGTTGTACTGTGTAGGGGGATTTGTAGTGATCCGGATATGACTGAGTTTGCTAATGTAAATTTTCTAACTAAAATCAAAACAAATCAGTATACACCCAAGTAGCACACCCAACCCGCTCTCAATTGGGCGCGCGTTGGGCTAGCGTTGGGCTAACTTTGGGCCACATCACTGGAAACTTCCGGTAGCGCTAACTGCACCCAATTGGGGGCGTTCGAAAAAAATCGCTGGAAATGGGTACCATTTCGTTTCCTAATCCATCTTAACCGCCAGCTTCTTAGTTTATTTACCAACATCCCCCTTTTCGACCAAAACCACGAATTAATCACTGTTTAGAAAAAACATTTTGTGAAAATCACTAAGTTCATTATAAAAATGGCATATTGAAAGCTTGTAAAATCTAGCAATTCGAAGAATGTTTCATTCAAAATGTTCGGAAAATATTCACCATTCTTATGTTACTTGGTCACCGGATCGGAAATATCATGCAATAAGGTGAGACAGCGGCATTTAAAGAAACGCTGGACAACAAATAATTCTCGCTTGTAGGTTTCAAAAACGGTTTATTTGAAAACTGTTTTCAACAAAACGGCTTACCATCTGATAATTTACGTATCAGAACAACTATAACCAATGAAATAGGAAAATGTCAAATAAACTCTGAACTATATCTGAGAATTATCTAGAGTTGGGATTTATGATAACCTGTTACTATGCCTGAGAATGACTGAAAAGGTGTGCATTACATCAGATAAATAAAAAAAATCTCAACAGAAGTAGTGGCTTTGGATTTCTGTCGAAGAAAATGATAATTTATGAACCTGCAATCTCATTTTTCATCTCTTTGAATAACAAAGTTGATAAAAGAACACTTTGTCTTTCAACGACAAACACCAGTTCTTCTGCGAACCTCGGGATGGAACGAACAGCATCGGGAGTTTAGTCAAAGACGACAAAGTTTATTGACCTACCCTTGACGGCAACAATGAGGCTGATTTGAACGGCATTTCGCACTCCCAAACCAGCGGCACACACGGTTCTTCCTAGCTGTATTTCTCGACTAGCTGAAAGACCTAAAATAATACGAATATGCTAACCTGCGTTGGATGATCGACTTTGATGCGCTGGTAGTGAGAAGACTGCTGCTTGAAAGACCCATGGACCCCAAATCTGCTGTTGCCTAAACTCTTGTGGCCTCGCCAAAATGAAGTATTTTGCACCGAGGATTTCGTTGAGCCTCCAAGAACTCTCCAACCGCTTCTCTTCACACCTAATATTGTATTATGAGTCTCCTAATCTGGAGATGAATAACCAAAGTTAGATGACGATTAGTACCCAATACCGCATGAACTCCAAAGAAAACAACATTACAAACCGACTACATCAGAGTCCATGAATATATATTGCGTGTATACATGTATAAGTGTGTGTGTACACAAGCATATATATATATATATATATATATATATATATATATATATATATATAGGGGGAAAAAATATACCAGAGGTAAAATAAACTGTAAAAATGCGCTGTCAGTTATCTCTATGAGTGGCGAATAACTTTCCTTCATGGAAAACCGAAATGAACATTCTAACAGTGGAGAATGAAGAAAACCAGTGAGTCTCCGCCTCGCAACGAAGACATCCAGTAAAACAAAATGTGCTCCCTTTGTAATGCAGATCGATGTGAATGAATACAGTAGTACAATTATTATTATATTGCTTATGAGATTTCACGAGCTTCTGTGCGAGACTTCAAGGCACATATCAGGAGCAATTTTAGTCCAACTTAAGCCCAAACGCGTTGGGTATTGTGCTGCTTGGGTAACTAATTCAAACGAAGTTGTACACACCTTTTATGTTTTTGAAGTCACAGAATAGTGTTTGTTGATTTTCCGCATAATCTAACGACAATCGGTTTACGTAATGCTCGTGTAAGATTGGGTAAATCTACCCATGCTGCTTGTACCGGCATTCAACCTTAGTTATTTGTTTACCACATATCAGTGGTTACCTGAACTCGCGCCACCAAGCTCGGTGGCCATTTGAACGTTGCCCGTACACGCTACACGCACGATTTTCCAATATATGCTAACCACTCTCTCCCTATCTGTAGTGTTCTGCTTCTCGTGTGTTTTGGGAAACGTTACCCTGGTGATCGTGGTGGCATATTGCAGAGTATCACTGTAACGGTCGAATAGTTCAAGCTGGATGAGAAGGACTAGCCAACGTATGTTATAAAGAAACAGCTTGGTAGGGTTTAACCAAACTTACATGCTTCCTTATTCCACGCGTTCGTTAGTTTTTCCTACTTTGTCCGGCTCACCCGTCCGTCACTGTGATACTTAGCACAACACAGTTACGATGACGAGATACTTGCCTCCCTCGATCCATGAGATGGGGAACACCGTAAATGGGGAGGAAATGAATAGCGTGTTGTACAAGAGCGTGCTGGTATCGTGCGCATCGAGCAGTCAAATTGCCACCGTGCTTGGTAGCAAGAGTTCAGATGAACAATAATATGTTGAACAAATAAACGAAGGTGATTCCCACTACAGGCACATGACATAAATGGCGCGCGGTGGACGATGTTAACACAGAGAGCAGATAGGCTGATTATGCCAAATTAAACGTGAAAGTCGTATGTCTCTAGACTGGAAAACCACCCCAGCTTAAAGGTGCCCACTTAGACAAGCGGTAGATGAAGAACGCTGGGCAAGAGTAAACTGGACGTAGAAAGAAATAGACGATATGGAGATTGATGTGTGGTCGGAAAGGGGAAGAATAGATATTTAGAACTGAGGACCGAAGTTTTGGAGTGGGAATTTCATAGACAGTTAGATTCAACGTTTAGCAGTCTTATCGAAAATTGATCTAAAATGTGTACATTTTTAATTTTCACTTGATGACTCATGCAGCCTGTTGGTGGTCATCTAAAAGCCATTTTATCATTCGGTTTGCGCTTCTCACGTGTGATCTTCAGGCAGATAATTTATTTTATAACTGCTAATCGTGACTATGTTCAATCTTATAAGGACAATTGTTGTTGTAAACGCACCTGCTAAGGGATACAGCTAATTAGTGAAACCCAACCACGTGGCTTCCTTAGTAAATATGTTCTTCGGTTCTTTGTGCTACGTGTTGACCATTTGCACGTTACTCTTATACTCGGCAATGTGGAAACACGGTAACAAAATAGCTATTCCTCAAAGCACATCGGAAAGAGAAGGCAGCCGAGCGAGATAGAGGTTAATGTGTCTTTGAGAGCTTGTGTGATAAGTGCACAACAGCTACGGTCAAATGGCAACCACAGTTGGCAGTCAGCGTTCAGTTAAACAGCAAATGAATAAACAAAGATTAGCCTTGCTACAATACGCTATTTCACTGAATAATCCCCTTTCATCATATATAGAAAACACGAATAGCGAACAAGCTCGTTTTCGGTAACATCATCCTCGTGGCTAATACAGTTACATTTATAGGTTAGAAATGCATAAATTATGAACAATTTCTTTGTGCTAAAGTGTGATTGGATGGTCGTTAAAGTTGGTGTTGCGTAGTTAGGAAAGATAGGAGGGGAAATGTTGTTGTTTCGTGGTTGGGAAAGGGGCCCGTGAAACAATGAACAAGGGTTTCGGGGATTATCCATTTCCGGTTTGAGCCAAAGGGTCAACGTGCGGGTCACACCGAGCTCCAGGGTCGGTCTCGGATCGAGGCCAGGGTAGTTTGAGTGCCCTAACGAAACGTTTCTGAGAACAAAGCGATGGATTGAATAATCTGATTGCCACAGCCTCTGCCGTTGCTAGATGTTGTTTTCGAGCGGCCTTCGGCGCGTTCGTAGGGACTTTGTAGACTATTTTGAACGCGTCGTCGTTTACGCGATGTCCAGTGTCCGCAAGGTGTGCCACAATCGCGCTGGTGATGGATTTTCTGTCTCCCGTCGACAGCCAAGTTGGTTTGTGCTCTTTGATCCTTTGTGATAGTTGCCGTGTCGTTCTACCTATGTAGCTTGCCGAACATGAGCAAACAAACGATTAGGTTAGCATGGATGAGGTGAGGACAGGTAACTTGTCTTTTAGGTTCGTCGAGATCACTGGTCGACTGGTGAAGTGGGCACGCAGTGTAGCAGCGGGAAAGGTGCGAGCGATTGCCTTTTCCAAGCGTCTTATTAGTAACTCGCTTTTGTCATCTCCTTTGAAAGGGAGATTAATGTATAAATCTTTCTTCTTCACGGTCACTAGCGCTTGTCTCGTTTCCCTTTCTGCTACGTTCTTTTGAATGAAGCGCTCGGGGTATCCGTTATCCAAAAGCACTATTTCTCTCTATGTTGTTTATTAGAGAGATTTCGTGATGATTCCACATAACCTACATACGGGGTACCTTACTGAACACGTGCGGCACCGTGGGATTTGAATTGCATGAATATCAGACTTAGCCGCTCATCATGGTTCATCGAAATCTGGAATAAGTATATAAACCACAATAATCTAGTACTAATTCGATTAGAGGATGCAATTGCAGGCCTTGCATGCTTTGCTACAGATCACTGTGTTCTGCTCGAGTGACGTCATCACGTTCGTTGTCACTCCACGGTCATTTCAATCACATACGCTACTTATTCAATATTTCGTACAAAAAACTACACTCAGTCCGCTGAAGAAAACAGTTCACAGCTTTGTGGAATGTCTTCAAGTGCTCTTACTTTTCCTGGTTCGATATTGAGTTTGTTCATTTTCTCTAATACTTGTTCGTCGCAGTATGGTCCTCGAGCTCATGACGGGTCCAAAGCTGAGGCCGCGCACGCGGTTCAAATCTCCTTGTGAGATTTCTAATACAGAGCAGAGGGACAACAACATTGTCTTGATGGGATTCAACTCTATCGAGAACAGCAATCGATGATTGCCACATATTCATGTGGTTTTGCCATCTGACGTTAGCGGAGTTACAATGAGATTACTTCAGGGAGAGGATTTACCAAGGAGTGATGATGCCTTTTTCACACATAGATTACAAAGAGAGACGAACTGGTTCACGTTAACCAAATCGTAGGATGCTGCATTCGGTAAGTATCGGGCTCACAGACACATCTCCATTTTGGTAGGCAGTATATGCATCCGACCGCATTCCTGGAGCTATGAAGAATGAGGTTTCGAAGCCGAGAAATATCACCTTGTGTTCTAAGTCTTAGATTTAGTTGGTGAATAAACGTAAGAATGCATCCCCAAATAGCGAAATAAACATAATTTTTCAGAAGTTTAGACTGTTTCGAACTTAAATCCCTGTTGCAATCGGAACTTCTACTTGTGAACTAGTACAGTCGCACCGAACATAGTAAACACTCCGACCCGAACTAAGTGCACTGAAGGAAAGACAACACCAGTTGAGCTGCAACGCAATTCGAAATTGTACTCTGCCCAATCGCTACCTACAAGCATTCGTGGATGGTGACACTCAGCGGATGGTCCAGTGTCCTGCTGTGCCGCCTGCGCAGTCTTACCTTGGGAAAAATACTGCGAATTTCTGTGTGGACAAGAAAACAGGGAATGTGGAAGTCCACAGGAAGCTCGCATTACAATTAGTTTCTGCGTGGCAGCATGAGAATTGCTCGGACCCCTTGAGAAACATCATTGGCGAGATGATCACCTGAAAAATTTGAATTGTTGAGGAGATTCTGTTCGCAATTATTATTGGCTTTTGGTTGAGTTAAACAAAACTGCATTGCTCACGGGTGCAGTTATGAAATTACAATCCTGATACTGTTCAGGCATAATTTTTATTCCCGGAAATCTTTCGTCGTTCGAAATTAGTTGTCTCTGTTTACAACTCTGGCATATATATCACAGTGGTGTGACACTGCTTTCATTTCTGTCAATCATCATCTTTATTGAAATCCCATGTATAAATTCATTCCAAACTAAGCTGTTCCCGATTCGACCCTCAATATGATACACGTTTTTATAAATCCTACCTGATCGTTTCTCACTCTGTACTCTTTGCTCTGCAGGTTCGCACAAACATCTCTGTTGTTCGACTTTGGATTTCTGACTACTAGTGAAGCACCATTCTATTCGTGACTGTAGTCATCATTCGCGTTATTACAGAGGATTTCCGACAGAGCGTTACTCGGCACTGTTGTTGTTCTGATTTGCGAGTTATCGTTTTTTACACTCGTTGTACTTCATTCGTCTCACTAGCCCTGAAAGATAAACTGGGAAACCTAACCCAACTCGTGGTCCATTCTGTGAAGAGGTTGGACGTCTTTAACTCGATTGCTCCAAAAGGTAACAAGACGATGGTAGGAATGAAAAACCGTCGTCCGATACAATTAGTCTTCGGGCGATAGACAGTAAGAAAATGCAGTCTCAAATTGAGATTCCTGATAACAATCAATTTTGTCTGAAGGAAACGGGAGCATTTGTTTCCTTATCAAAGCCATTGCTGTGTGAGGCAGTCAAGTCCTGCGCCACTTAGACAAAGACCTCCAGTGATCCTGTTATTTAAAATGGGTGAAAGGCACAACTCACGGTTGATACTGGAACAATATTGGATGTGTTGATTGCGGTAATCGTTGTACGAATTTGGGCTTCAGACAGAAATTCTGTTCGATGCCCAATGCTGATCGGGTGAAACACGTTACTACATCAACCATGGACTTGATGACCCTACCACCATGAAAAATGTCTTGGAAAGAAGACAGGAACTACTGGACGATCCCACTCTTCTGAACCCCTGGAACGAAGGAGGAAACGAAGACGTCCAGGAGAGCAGCTTACTCAGTTTCTTGTCGGGAGGAAGGGAGGGAGAGAGAGTGAAGTTAGTTTGGAGGGGTGCATGGTACACTACTCGGAGTTAATTTGCACAGTCGATTGTAATTATCCACAGTCATAGATAACAGAGCGGAAACAAAAATGCTAACTTATTCAACGTGTAGTGTCACTGTCCTACTGAAGGAGCACTGAGTTATAGTGAATTGTGTATCGTCGACTCAGATAACCATTTCAATCAGTGACTAATCATTTCATCTTTGTCGTAAAGCATGATTCTAAAGGAAGCAACTATAATTAGGCCTCTCTTTAGAATTCCCTTCTACTATTACTAATACTACTACCATTCAGAATACTACTACTATTACTACCACTACTACTACTACTACTACTCATACTGCTACTACCACTACCAATACTAATACTATTACTAATACTGCTGCTGCTGCTGCAATAGCATCGATAACAAAGACCACAACAACTTATACTACAGCCTTCGATACAGTACATTTTTATCCACTTCACCCACCAAAATAATGCCTCAGTGATGGAAAGTTCATGACAAGAATATCACGATCCCCGGAGTTATACTTGAGCATAATATCTCACAAAAGTGCCCAATAAAAGTTGTAGTAAATAAGAAAACATAACTGACTGACAATAAAGATTTTTATGTAAAACACATTAAAGTAAGTTCCTTCACGCAAGGCCAGTGAGTAGGAGTTAGAGAGTTCAGATCTTCTGTTATGATTCAACTCTTCCCGTTTAGACACATCTGAAATAACTGCAATCCCCACTACAACATTCGGAATCCTTCAGACACGCACGACCGCTGTTGAAACAAGGAACACATTTGCCTCGGAATGGTGCCTCCAGTTTGCACACACTTGTCCCACAACATGGTTTGAACACTGTCCTCGAGCAAGACTCGCCGAGACCAACGCAGCTACCTGTAAGAAGAAAACAGGAATAGGAGATACTATTTCCTATCATGAAATTTCTTGAATCTTTACTGTCTAATTCTGGCCATATATATATATATATATATATATATATATATATATATATATATATATATATGTATATATATATATATATATTCAATTGTACGATGAATAAACGCGGAACATTAGCTCGTTCACCAATTCATGGTTTACCGAATATACTCTGTGGGAATTCCCAGAAACTTACTATAGTCCTCTTGCATTTATATCTGAAGACACGTGGTAATTCAATGTGACTCCACCAAAATAACTCCTCATGTCTTCGGTCATTTTCTTCTGCGAATCTCGTATCATTCAATACATTTGTGGAAACGATTACTGGTCTTTGTTTACTGTTAAGAAAGTGCATAAAAGGTGTCCAAAAATGTCGGAATTAGCCAATACGACTTACTTCGTAGATTTCAACAACTCGGCTACAATCAAGCGGATAACATAGTGAACCCAATTTAGAGTCCCATAACATTCAGTCAATCTGCATTTTGAAATCCTAACGATGAGCCTCATTTCCATTTCATTCGATTACACGTTTTCAATAAATAAAGGAAAATGAAAGATGAATTGTCTGTTACTTCATCGATTGTAATCAATTCTCGTTCCGAACAAATTCTTTTTTTTGTATTTGTTTCGATTTTGAAATTCTGTTTGGCACATTCTGACAAACTGTAACTACCAATCATAACTTCAATATCCATCTGAGTTCGGAAGCCTTTTATGAGAGATCAAACGGGTGTGCAAGATGCTATGTGTGTGCCGTATGCCTCGCTCGAAGACATTTTGACTGCATTTTGACTGTTACAATCTGCCATGACACCGTGTATTTCATTTTCAAGCTCGATGTTTCTTATCAGGTAGTCGATCATATCGTCAATACCATTCGCGAATCAGACGAATATTTCACGCAGTAAAGATGGCTTTCGTCGAGGTGAACACGCGCGTCCAAGTGACAGCAATATCATATCTCATGCCATCACATCCAGCCAACTGCATTTTCATTCATAACTACACTCGTGTCTGTGGATGCCAATGTATAGGCAAAACCGAAAGGTAATGGTGTATGTATTTCGCCAATCACATTCCGAAAAGGCCTAAAATAAACAAACTCGTGGTAGGCAAAATCCACATAAACCTGACGAAGCCCTACCAAACCAATTCACCTGACGCGTTCTACCTGGTTTATCGGACAAAATCGGACAAAGTCGGACAAAATCTAGATCATGTCCACTGTTATGGCAATTCCAACTTTCACCTCGATATTGTGGACCCAACAATGCTTGATGACTGAATGGGAGCGTTACCTTGGTACCGTTTATCACACTCAGATCAATTGAGCCTAACATGTAGTTCCCTGCTTCAGGGGATAATCTCACTTCATGTTATCAACTCACCTAATTATAAATTTTACCATGCAATTACTTAGCTAATTTCCACATCGTGGTACTACCCTTACCTATTCATCACTTTCCACGGTTCGTCATCATACGTTGAACGAATAGTGTTTGATTGATTGAAACATCAAGTCACAGTACAGATACAACTGAAAGATCTGTGCTTAAGACATCTTACAAGCCATGGTGTCATTTTTCAAAATCAGTCATGTTGACCAATTTTGTAAGGAGAAAATATTGTCTTCGTTTCCAAAGTGAATCGGGTGAAAGTCATCCAATAAACACCACACTTGACCGGCTATATTGCACACAACACCTAATATTTAGGTGACCACCATAATTAGATTTGAATCGTGTGGAGACAAAGAACGTTGATTACTTAGTGGAACCCAAAAAATCCATTGACGACCAGTCTTGGTTAATTACCATGAGTGCAACATTATGCTTAACACTGGTCTGAAGGGAATTCTTTCGAAGTGAACTTCACGTCGTCCTAGAGCGTTCACCTTAACACGCAACACGAATATTTCAGTTCAAACAACGTCAGTCGGACATCGAAATAAAGTAGGAAGATAACTACGCGTAGTAAAGTTTGTTGACCAAATTTTGTGAATTACAGAGCACCAACGATCACGATATTTGCTCGTATCCTACAAAGCATTGAACCACCAAGTGGATGGATCTATTAGCCTGTAACAGGGAGCAATCCAATCAGTCGAACGAAAAAAATGCACAAGAGAATCAAACTAATGGGCACAGAAAACTGCCCAAAACACTGCCCAAATGCTCAGGTAAACGGTGAATCAACGTTGCTGCAACGCGGTCCCGAAAAAATGGGCTATAAAAGATTGCACATGTTTCATGGACTTGACTTGTTTGGCCTGTCAAATACACGTGTCCTCACCTATCTTGCTTTCTTCGTTATCGCATCAGTAGCACTATACTGAAGCCACAAAATATTTTGATTCATCAAGGGCTTCGTCATGTATACGCATTTGTTCGTATTGCTTTCTCAGTCCAATTTACACAGACAGATACAGATCATGTTCAGCATGATACAGTAACATATAGAAATTCGCATCATTTTGTCACAAAAACCTCACATTGCACGTGATTTGCCATTCCGTAAAAAAACTGTCGTAAATCTCACACTACAAATTCAGAATTGTTGGCCATGTGATTGAAATAACTCATAACAATGACTTTCATTCTGATGAAAATGACCAGTTCACGACTGGATCACGATTCACATTAATTACCACCGAAAAGCCCACATGGACACAATTCAAATGTTTAACCTGACGTGCTATGGGTCCTCGGTACAGTGCACTTTCAACAAGTTCCAGTCCCACGGCCATGCTGATCTCGTGCTCCGTCGACAAGAATCCGACAAGTTGGCGTCACATACACCGAGACACGGAAGCCAAATACATCTTATATTGACAAATATTTCTCTCTTCTAAAAACTGCCTGCAACGACAAATCCCTCGACCACATTCGGCACTTGTAGCACAGTTTGTAGTGTGTTCAACAAATCTGCTTCTTCTTGCAGTTTTGAAATTCTATTTGGACTACTAATTTGAGTAGGGAATCCATTCGCGGACTATGCAACCCATTTCCTAACACAACCTAAAATCTGTTCATTGTTCAAATTTAACCAAATCTGCGAATAATATGGCCAAACTACTCGAAAGTTCACATAAACAGTGACCAATTTTTCCCTTGTGATTTCAATATGCTTCCTTTGAGTTATCAAGTGTTTTCAATTCAATATTTGTCTTATGTTTTTGTGTGCTGCATTTGCGCTCATCACGAGCAATTTTGACTGAAAAATCGTCACAATATTTACATACAACAAATGCAATATCACTAAAGCATATATAGGAGAGAAACTCACCCTGAACTGTCGGTTGATTGAACGCAATCACCAAGACAACTGTTGTGAGGTACAAAGCTACTCCGTTCATTTTCTCACTGTAAGATTTGCACAAATCAGTGGTTCTCAGAAAGTTGGTTTCATTTTCCAAAGTTCGTAGGGAATTTATATATAAATGGGACACTGAGATCATCGAAGTTCGAATGCTTCCCTTGCCACTCCTCACCCCCAACCTTCCCTCACCCAGTAGGTTATTCACTATGGAATACAGGAAGTGTGCAATTATGGTCCTGAGAGTCATGTGATGGGCACAACAGTGTGCATCCATACTTATTCAACTCACGACAAAACTTCCATCCTGACATATGACCACAACAAATCAAACAATAAATAATTGGAGAAACTTCTCAGTTGATCACTTATCAGCAGTTTGCATCCGCTCGATTCAAACTGCTCACATGACAAATATGCAAACATCCGGCATTTACACACGTAACCAATTCCCACAATATCGTCTTTCCTTTTGATTTGTCACACCGAGTATTTCGCAGTTTTCCATTCCACGTTTCGTTCTCATTTTAGATGCGCGAACGACCTCTGTCGACACTTTCCCGTCCGATGATTGAAATGAGAAAAACAACAGGCGTTTATGGTCTTTGTAATTACATTAGTTGTTCTGTTGAGTTGATTGGAGATGGGAGGTTAGAGGAGCTAACTACCGGAGCTGACGAACCAAAATGCGCCAAGTTTTCAGAACCGTTTGGGAAGAAATGGCGATGAACATTGGAGAACGGCACCAGGTTGACCTAAACAAACAGGCTTCAAACGACCAGTCGATTGAAGAAAATGAAACTAACCTGAATTCCCGACTAATCAAAGAGACTGGCCAACGTTTGCTTGACCGAATACGTACCCTAATTATTGACTGATCAGAGTCACTCATATGCCATATACGACTTCTGAAACAAGCTTATCTGTGTAGAATGTGGGTAAGTACTTTGAAGTAAAATTACACCTGGTTGTAAGCCGCATCATGTGATTATGGAGAATGATTTGAGTTGAGATGTAAAACTACCTATGGCTGGTGGGAAACCTGATACCGGAATTGGATGAATTACTGAGGAGCGACTATCATTCCGATAGTAGAACTACTTACAGACATCCACTTATAAACAAGGCGCACCTGAACTTTAGGCTCACAATTGCATCTTAATTGAGTTTGGTGTCCTCGAAGAGCCTCGACATTGTTGGCCACCTCCAGAAGGACGACCGAGTTGGAGGACTTCGACCCGAAAGGGCGCCGTGAATTGAGTCAAAAGTCAGCTGGATCGTTTCGTTTGGGAAAGGTTTATGCCTAACACTTCTGAGGTGATCGAGTGACCGCTGGATCGTACATGGCCATAATGGAGTTCCTCATGGGTGAACTGATGGCAGTCTTCGTGGACTAGATTTCCGGGTCAACGACGGCCGGTTTGAATGGATCGGGGATGATGGTTCCCTGAAGGTCATAGAGGTCTTTGATGAATGTTTCCTCCAAATGCCGAATGATTTTTTGCGGTCCGGAATATACAGGAGTCAATAGGTGACTGTTTAACGTGTGCAGAAAAAAGTGCGTACACGTACGTAGGTGACTGGGAATGAACGACGGGCTGTCTGCAGAACGAACAGGAATACCAGCCTTTGGACGCATGCAGACCGTGAGACTTTGAGCATAAACCACAAGGCCCGAAACTGGTTCGCTCATCTTGGGAGTGACGAATTCACCGACGAATCGGGCAGTGGTGCCGCGAAACAGAAATGAACCGCCGAAATTTCGTCGTAAAAGACTCAGGCATATGATGTCGAAGATACTTCCACTGGATCCAGTTCAGCAGTGGGCTTTTGGTTCCATTGGAAATTCACTGACCAGGCTAGCCCAGTGATTAAAATCAAAGGAATGGGTGTGCATTCTTGGAGTAGTAGTTCGTGCATTATTGAATATTCACTTAAGTCTGTCACGCCCGAATAGCAATACTGCGATAGCTCAGCTGGTATAGCATCTGCTCTGTGGGCAGAAGGTCACTGGATCGATTCCGGCTCACGGAGTTTGCATGTGGATAAAGCAAATGGGTATTCTTGGACGTTCCTCGATTGGTCGACTACTCACACTACTGCACTTTTTCCAAGTAGGTAACAAATTCACTGCTTTTACACGTGGTAACGGTTGAACAGCATAGGCATACGGTATCGTCTCGGAAGTATGCCTTTCGAAATCTATCAGGCCACCAACACCGCCGTTCACATTGTTGGTAGACAGCAGTCAGCTATCACCCCACTTGTTACCACCCCTGATCCAATCGGATCTGATGTGGATTGCCACGGCAAGTCTCGCAGTCAAATGATCGGTTTTCCCCGGTAGTGCGGTAGACGTTCCATTCGTATGGGTTATGCGCCCGCCTTTGCAAAGGCACCCAAGAGCCCAATAATAAAGTGGTGCTGAGTGTCAATGAAATGATAAAGGTATGGGAGTGAATCGTGTAGCATGCACGTAGCTGTACGTTCTCTTGGAATATCTTCCGTTTGAGAGATCACTGAAAACCCCCGAAAATATTGACTTCATTTCAACGTGAGTGGGTCAAGTCGGACCACTTATCCGATTTGCATCCACTGCATGTGTTGGCTTTGGTTCGATCCGTCGGTAATACGTGGGCAGACCATGAAATTAGTTGGAAACCAACCACTCAAATTATCTGGTACGTTATCATCCCGACAAGAAAGAAACCTCACTGAACGCGCGTTTAATACCTATGGATACTTGGATATATATATATATATATATATATATATATATATATATATATATATGGGGCACACAAATTACACCACAACTACTCAATAAGGAACCCACGAATAAGGAAAACTCCGTGTGTACTCACACTGTCCCATTCCTTGGCGGTATGCCCAACAAAATAAGAAAACAGCACATTCATTCGAATAAAAGACAGTTTTCGATATGAGTAATATGGCATTTTATCTGGATGACAAGACAACGTTTCCCCGGAAGCATACGACCGGTTTCGCATTTATTGCTGTTCATCAGGTATGCATACCTGGTACTCTTCCGCCCAGTCATCCTTATACTTGAGCACTTCACAGTTGATTTACAGATGTAATCTCATTTGAATCGAATGGAACGTGCATGGACCGGGAGTCCAGTTTTGGAATCACACGGTGATTCTTCTTGCTTAGCGTCTCCCATGTAATTTGTAAACGGCTTGAGAATGAATTACTGAAAAACAATTGTTTCGCCAAATTGGACTTCTATGATTTTTCCAAAGTTAATTCGTCGGTTAACACGGCTAACTTTCACAGTGTGATTCTTAAAATGGATCCCCTGTCTATGCACGCTCCAGTCGACTCAAATGGTATTACAGCTGTAAAGAGACAGTTTTTTGGTCCCCTGGTACCAAAAGACCACTCTCTGTAGAAGAAAGTGCACCGAGCTTTATTAACATTGCTTAGCATAGTAATGAACCTTAGTCATCTTCTGTGCTTGAAAATGCACTTGTGTGGAGATGGTGTGGATAATTCATCATTAAAAATCAAGTCCAAGACAAAGTTCATTTACTCTAACAAGTGATCAATAATACAAAGTTAATTTTCACACAACCTTAAATAAACACGGTTCATTCCACTCTATTTTTATCGGTGTATGTGTTAGGGCTGGCCTATGTATTCACTGAGCTTCGGCCCACCGAATTTTTCTTCTGTGTGTTTACTGATCGTGCACGTACATCACCCACAGAAGAATACTGTATCCAACATACTACATTCATCGACCTATCGACATTGGTCACATGTATCCACCGAACTCACACTACACATATTATGGGACAGTCTGTGGTTATCTGAGCATATATCTGACAAATGAAGGTGGTGTACCATTTGGTTGGACGTGACCAATGCCAACAGGATACAATCGATTTCCGTGCGGGGCCTAAAAGCACAAACTGCCCAACTGAGGGCAGGCCAACAGTCAGCCGGAAAAACAAATCGTTCATACAGTTTTTCGACCACGCGGAGCTTGCCTAGATGGAGAGGAAGGTGGGACATAAGAAGAGATCTATTCCCAGTTTGAACGGGAAGACTAGAGCCACTTGAGTGATATAAAGAGGTTCGTGAACATAATATATTTCAAAATCAGTTACGTGTCAGCAAATCCCAAATACATAATATTTCGGCTGAGTAGAATGAAATCCAGTCAAGTTTTCACCGGTGTACTCTAATCAGAGTACACCTCACAAGCAATTAAAGATTTTCGCAAGTGGAAGATGACATCGAAAATTCGCCTCCGTCTAATCAAGCCTTTGATGACCATATCGCTATGGGTAGGATGAGGTTTCCTTGTACTACCTAATGGTATTCCAAGATGATGCGGTTCTCCGTTGTGAAGAGCCGGCAACTGTGCAAACTCAGGAGGACAACAGTGATGATCAATGCGACAACGTACGGGGATAGGCTGAGGCGGTCCTTTCCCCACTTTACTAGGTAACGTGGTTTGCCCAATGTGTGCGATTGTACACAATATAAGACGACATGAATTTGTTGCAGAACATTGCACAACTCCAGTGTAGTTTGCACAACAGTCGTACTGAAGTTCAGCAACAGGTAGTTTCTCCTTTGCAATATTTCAGATATTTTCGATTTAAGTAGCGTTGTTTGTGGTTGTGGGTAAAAAAACGTTTCTCGGGAGCACACTTCTGGTTTCCGCGAATATGCCAGGTCATTTGGATTGCGTATTGGGTACTCACCGGACACAGTCATCAATATCTGTTTACATGCCTCATAAGGCTTATTCACCATTATCTTATTCGAAAAATTGATCGCCTGAGTGGACAAAGAGTCCATATCAGGTATATATATATATATATATATATATATATATATATATATATGAGTTAGATCAGGCTTGCTAGTTACACAATAGTTTTTAAATAGACTGGTGTCATTTTTTGTACACTACCACCTTTTGTTTTATTGCCTTTAACGTGTTTTGTACATAATTTCGGCACACCCCTGTCCCCATTTAAGGTGGCTAGATAGAGAGCTTTGGGAGAGGACGTCCCATCAGTTCACCCATGGGGAACTCCATTATGGCCATGTACGATCCAGCGGTCACTCGATCACCTCAGAAGTGTTAGGCATAAACCTTTCCCAAACGAAACGATCCAGCTGACTTTTGACTCAATTCACGGCGCCCTTTCGGGTCGAAGTCCTCCAACTCGGTCGTCCTTCTGGAGGTGGCCAACAATGTCGAGGCTCTTCGAGGACACCAAACTCAATTAAGATGCAATTGTGAGCCTAAAGTTCAGGTGCGCCTTGTTTATAAGTGGATGTCTGTAAGTAGTTCTACTATCGGAATGATAGTCGCTCCTCAGTAATTCATCCAATTCCGGTATCAGGTTTCCCACCAGCCATAGGTAGTTTTACATCTCAACTCAAATCATTCTCCATAATCACATGATGCGGCTTACAACCAGGTGTAATTTTACTTCAAAGTACTTACCCACATTCTACACAGATAAGCTTGTTTCAGAAGTCGTATATGGCATATGAGTGACTCTGATCAGTCAATAATTAGGGTACGTATTCGGTCAAGCAAACGTTGGCCAGTCTCTTTGATTAGTTGGGAATTCAGGTTAGTTTCATTTTCTTCAATCGACTGGTCGTTTGAAGCCTGTTTGTTTAGGTCAACCTGGTGCCGTTCTCCAATGTTCATCGCCATTTCTTCCCAAACGGTTCTGAAAACTTGGCGCATTTTGGTTCGTCAGCTCCGGTAGTTAGCTCCTCTAACCTCCCATCTCCAATCAACTCAACAGAACAACTAATGTAATTACAAAGACCATAAACGCCTGTTGTTTTTCTCATTTCAATCATCGGACGGGAAAGTGTCGACAGAGGTCGTTCGCGCATCTAAAATGAGAACGAAACGTGGAATGGAAAACTGCGAAATACTCGGTGTGACAAATCAAAAGGAAAGACGATATTGTGGGAATTGGTTACGTGTGTAAATGCCGGATGTTTGCATATTTGTCATGTGAGCAGTTTGAATCGAGCGGATGCAAACTGCTGATAAGTGATCAACTGAGAAGTTTCTCCAATTATTTATTGTTTGATTTGTTGTGGTCATATGTCAGGATGGAAGTTTTGTCGTGAGTTGAATAAGTATGGATGCACACTGTTGTGCCCATCACATGACTCTCAGGACCATAATTGCACACTTCCTGTATTCCATAGTGAATAACCTACTGGGTGAGGGAAGGTTGGGGGTGAGGAGTGGCAAGGGAAGCATTCGAACTTCGATGATCTCAGTGTCCCATTTATATATAAATTCCCTACGAACTTTGGAAAATGAAACCAACTTTCTGAGAACCACTGATTTGTGCAAATCTTACAGTGAGAAAATGAACGGAGTAGCTTTGTACCTCACAACAGTTGTCTTGGTGATTGCGTTCAATCAACCGACAGTTCAGGGTGAGTTTCTCTCCTATATATGCTTTAGTGATATTGCATTTGTTGTATGTAAATATTGTGACGATTTTTCAGTCAAAATTGCTCGTGATGAGCGCAAATGCAGCACACAAAAACATAAGACAAATATTGAATTGAAAACACTTGATAACTCAAAGGAAGCATATTGAAATCACAAGGGAAAAATTGGTCACTGTTTATGTGAACTTTCGAGTAGTTTGGCCATATTATTCGCAGATTTGGTTAAATTTGAACAATGAACAGATTTTAGGTTGTGTTAGGAAATGGGTTGCATAGTCCGCGAATGGATTCCCTACTCAAATTAGTAGTCCAAATAGCATTTCAAAACTGCAAGAAGAAGCAGATTTGTTGAACACACTACAAACTGTGCTACAAGTGCCGAATGTGGTCGAGGGATTTGTCGTTGCAGGCAGTTTTTAGAAGAGAGAAATTTTTGTCAATATAAGATGTATTTGGCTTCCGGATTTGACTCCACGAAATCAATGTACCAAAGTGTTGATCAAACCGGGCGCGACAACCAAATGCTTTCTCCTTTTTGGTTCACTCATATTCAGTCGTATATATACTTTGCCCCATGCATGAATAGTCCCATCATTGAATTCGCGCATCTTTTCACAACAACTCAGTTTCTGTCAATTTGATTGCCTAATGAAATCTGTCAGTTTGCATTCTCCATTACCACTCACTCATGCCCTCGACGTGTTCAAACCATGTCTCGGTGTATGTGACGCCAACTTGTCGGATTCTTGTCGACGGAGCACGAGATCAGCATGGCCGTGGGACTGGAACTTGTTGAAAGTGCACTGTACCGATGACCCATAGCACGTCATATTAAACATTTGAATTGTGTCCATGTGGGCTTTTCGGTGGTAATTAATGTGAAACGTAATCCAGTCGTGAACTGGTCATTTTCATCAAAATGAAAGTTGTTGTTATGAGTTATTTCAATCACATGGCCAACAATTCTGAATTTGTAGTGTGAGATTTACGACAGTTTTTTTACGGAATGGCAAATCACGTGCAATGTGAGGTTTTTGTGACAAAATGATGCGAATTTCTATATGTTACTGTATCATGCTGAACATGATCTGTATCTGTCTGTGTAAATTGGACTGAGAAAGCAATACGAACAAATGCGTATACATGACGAAGCCCTTGATGAATCAAAATATTTTGTGGCTTCAGTATAGTGCTACTGATGCGATAACGAAGAAAGCAAGATAGGTGAGGACACGTGTATTTGGCAGGCCAAACAAGTCAAGTCCATGAAACATGTGCAATCTTTTATAGCCCATTTTTCGGACCGCGTGGCATCAACATTGATTCACCGTTTACCTGAGCATTTGGGCAGTGTTTTGGGCAGTTTTCTGTGCCCATTAGTTTGATTCTCTTGTGCATTTTTTTCGTTCGACTGATTGGATTGCTCCCTGTTACAGGCTAATAGATCCATCCACTTGGTGGTTCAATGCTTTGTAGGATACGAACAAATATCGTGATCACTGGTGCTCTGTAATTCACAAAATTTGGTCAACAAACTTTACTACGCGTAGTTATCTTCCTACTTTATTTCGATGTCCGACTGACGTTGTTTGAACTGAAATATTCTTGTTGCGTGTTAGAGTGAACGCTCTAGGACGACATGAAGTTCACTTCAAAAGAATTCCCTTCAGACCAGTGTTAAGCATAATGTTGCATTCATGTTAATTAACCAAGACTGGTCGTCAATGGATTTTTTGGGTTCCACTAAGTAATCAACGTTCTTTGTCTCCACACGATTCAAATCTAATTATGGTGATCACCTAAATATTAGGTGTTGTGTGCAATATAGCCGGTCAAGTGTGGTGTTTATTGGATGACTTTCACTCGATTCACTTTGGAAACGAAGACAATATTTTCTCCTTACAAAATTGGTCAACATGACTGATTTTGAAAAATGACACCATGGCTTGTAAGATGTCTTAAGCACAGATATTTCAGTTGTATCTGTACTGTGACTTGATGTTTCAATCAATCAAACACTATTCGTTCAACGTATGATGACGAACTGTGGAAAGTGATGAATAGGTAAGGGTGGTACCACGATGTGGAAATTAGCTAAGTAATTGCATGGTAAAATGTATAATTAGGTGAGTTGAAAACATGAAGTGAGATTATCCCCGGAAGTGGGGCTCAATTGATCTGAGTGTGATAAACAGTACCAAGCTAAGGCGCCCATTCAGTCATCAAGCATTGTTGGGTCCACAATATCGAGGTGAAAGCTGGAATTGCCATAACATTGGACATGATCCAGATTTTGCCCGACTTTGTCCGATTTTGTCCGATAAACCAGGTAGAACGCGTCAGATGAATTGGTTTGGTAGGGCTTCGTCAGGTTTGTGCAGGTTTTGCCTACCACGAGTTTGTTTATTTTAGGCCTTTTCGGAATTTGATTGGTGATATACATACACCATTACCTTTCGGTTTTGCCTATATATTGGCATCTACAGACACGAGTGTAGTTATGAATGAAAATGCAGTTGGCTGGATGTGATGGCATGGGATATGATATTGCTGTCATTTGGACGCGCGTGTTCACCTCGACGAAAGCCATCTTTACTGCGTGAAATATTCGTCTGATTCGCGAATGATATTGACGATATGATCGACTACCTGATAAGAAACATCGAGCTTGAAAATGAAATACACGGTGTCATGGCAGATTGTAACAGTCAAAATGCAGTCAAAATGTCTTCGAGCGAGGCATACGGCACACACATAGCATCTTGCACACCCGTTTGATCTCTCATAAAAGGCTTCCGACATTTTTGGACACTTTTTATGCACTTTCTTAACAGTAAACAAAGACCAGTAATCGTTTCCACAAATGTATTGAATGATTCGAAATTCGCAGAAGAAAATGACCGAAGACATGAGGAGTTATTTTGGTGGAGTCACATTGAATTACCACGTGTCTTCAGATATAAATGCAAGAGGACTATAGTAAGTTTCTGGGAATTCCCACAGAGTATATTCGGTAAAACATAAATTGGTGAACGAGCTCATGTTCAGTCTTCATTCATCGTACAATTGAATATATATATATATATATATATATATATATATATATATATATATATATATATATGGCCGGAATCAGACAGTATAGATTGAAGAAATTTCATGATAGGAATTAGTATCTCCTATTCCTGTTTTCTTCTTACAGGTAGCTGCGTTGGTCTCGGCGAGTCTTGCTCGAGGACAGTGTTCAAACCATGTTGTGGGACAAGTGTGTGCAAACTGGAAGCGCCATTCCGAGGCAAATGTGTTCCTTGTTTCAACAGCGGTCGTGCGTGCCTGAAGGATTCCGAATGTTGTAGTGGGGATTGCAGTTATTTCAGATGTGTCTAAACGGGAAGAGTTGAATCATAACAGAAGATCTGAACTCTCTAACTCCTACTCATTGGCTTTGTATGAAGGAACTTACCTTAATGTGTTTTACTTAAAAATGTTTATTGTCAGTCAGTTATGTTTTCTTATTTACTACAACTTTTATTGGGCACTTTTGTGAGGTATTATGCTCAAGTATAACTCCGGGATTGTGATTTTCTTGTCATGAACTTTCCATCACTGAGGCATTATTTTGGTGGGTGAAGTGGATAAAAATATACTGTATCGAAGGCTGTAGTATAAGTTGTTGTTGTCTTCGTTATCATTGCTATTGCGGCAGCAGCAGCAGTATTAGTAATAGTATTAGTATTGGTAGTGGTAGTAGCAGTATGAGTAGTAGTAGTGGTAGTAGCAGTAGTAGTAGAAGTAGTAGTAGTAGTAGTAGTAGTAGTAGTAGTAGTAGTAGTGGTAGTAGTAGTAGTGGTAGTAGTAGTAGTGGTAGTATTCTGAGTGGTAGTAGTATTAGTAATAGTAGAAGGGAATTCCAAAGAGAGGCCTAATTATAGTTGCTTCCTTTAAAATCATGCTTCACGACAAAGATGAAATGATTGGTCACTGATTGAAATGGTAATATGAAAGCAATGTTTGATTATTGGTAATGCGAAATCCTCTGTAATAACGCGATTGATGACTACAATCACGAATAGAATGGTTCTTCACTGGTAGTCAGAAAACCAAAGTCGAACAACAGAGATGTTTGTGCGGACCTGCAGAGCAAAGAGTACAGAGTGAGGAACAATCAGGTAGGATTTATAAGAACGTGTATCATATTGAGGGTCGAATCGGGAACAGCTTAGTTTGGAATGAATTTATACATGGGATTTCAATAAAGATGATGATTGACAGAAATGAAAGCAGTGTCACACCACTGTGATATATATGCCAGAGTTGTAAACAGAGACAACTAATTTCGAACGACGAAAGATTTCCGGGAATAAAAATTATGCCTGAACAGTATCAGGATTGTAATTTCATAACTGCACCCGTGAGCAATGCAGTTTTGTTTAACTCAACCAAAAGCCAATAATAATTGCGAACAGAATCTCCTCAACAATTCAAATTTTTCAGGTGATCATCTCGCCAATGATGTTTCTCAAGGGGTCCGAGCAATTCTCATGCTGCCACGCAGAAACTAATTGTAATGCGAGCTTCCTGTGGACTTCCACATTCCCTGTTTTCTTGTCCACACAGAAATTCGCAGTATTTTTCCCAAGGTAAGACTGCGCAGGCGGCACAGCAGGACACTGGACCATCCGCTGAGTGTCACCATCCACGAATGCTTGTAGGTAGCGATTGGGCAGAGTACAATTTCGAATTGCGTTGCAGCTCAACTGGTGTTGTCTTTCCTTCAGTGCACTTAGTTCGGGTCGGAGTGTTTACTATGTTCGGTGCGACTGTACTAGTTCACAAGTAGAAGTTCCGATTGCAACAGGGATTTAAGTTCGAAACAGTCTAAACTTCTGAAAAATTATGTTTATTTCGCTATTTGGGGATGCATTCTTACGTTTATTCACCAACTAAATCTAAGACTTAGAACACAAGGTGATATTTCTCGGCTTCGAAACCTCATTCTTCATAGCTCCAGGAATGCGGTCGGATGCATATACTGCCTACCAAAATGGAGATGTGTCTGTGAGCCCGATACTTACCGAACGCAGCATCCTACGATTTGGTCAACGTGAACCAGTTCGTCTCTCTTTGTAATCCATGTGTGAAAAAGGCATCATCACTCCTTGGTAAATCCTCTCCCTGAGGTAATCTCATTGTAACTCCGCTAACGTCAGATGGCAAAACCACATGAATATGTGGCAATCATCGATTGCTGTTCTCGATAGAGTTGAATCCCATCAAGACGATGTTGTTGTCCCTCTGCTCATCCAAAGTTATCCACGATTCCCGTCTGTGTTGTTCACCAGGGAGATTTATTCAGTTTAATGTTGCAATCAACCCGAAGTAGTGTTGTTGGTGTTTCAAAGTTTTCGTGCCTAAGGCATATCATAGATTCTGATGGCATTTTTTCTGATCCCAATCAGAGTATCACCTTCAACTGATATACCTGCGCCCACTGACGTTCACGAACTTCGTTCTGTTTTGGGTGCACCACTGTATTATTCTCGATTCATTTTGAATAATTCTCAGAAGCATAGTTGTTTGCTTGACGTCCATTTTGCTAAGTATTTTTTCATCGTCATTAGTTCATGAGACCACACTGCGAAATTTATTAGTACTTATAAATTTGGACGTCTTTCTCAAACTCTTCTCACCGAATGATCATATCACCGTAATTATTCATACATCCCCGACAGACATTTGTGTCACTGTGGAATAGTGTGGCCGACCTGTGATCTACATTTCTCGGCGACTAGGGAACATTAAAATGGTTTATTCTTGGACGCAAAGGGATTCATTGGTCGTCTATTGTGGGGTAAAGCGTCTGCATAAATATATGGTTTGTATCAAGTTTACTATCAGCATTGATCGTGAGGTGGTAAAATTTCTTTAGCACCTCACACAACCATTGGTAGAGTCATCAGCCGCAGTGGTTCAACGCTGGAGCATTGCGGTAACATTTTACGACTTCAATATTGTTCCTCGAACTGCCCATTTCCTAATCCAATATGCTCCTGCATCAACACCATCCCATACTTCTGACTGGTTGTTGGTACAATCACTTCCTATGCGTAGAGAAGACTTGATTCAAGACACCCGTAAGTACTTCATACCAGTAATTTCGAGGATGGAAAGACGATAAAACTGATGATGTCCAAACTTCTTTACTCGTGGAGAATACCTTTCAGTCACTCTGGATGGACTGTTATGCTTTAATGATCGTCTTGTTATTCCGACACTTTGACCAACCATACTCCAAGATTTCTTACACTCCGGGCACTTGGGAGTTGACAAAACCAAGTCCTAGACCCTGGTGTTATGCTTATGGCCTCAGTTAAACGCAGTTATTTTCACTGCTGCCATGAATCGTCAAATGTGCCTACACAAGCAACAGTCGAGAATCAGCAAATCACTTCCGTGACCAACTGCATGCGATCGATGGCAGCACGTGCATGCATATTACTGTGGTCCATTTTAGGCAAGTAATATGCACTGGTAATTCTTGATGCTTTTTCTCGCTGGATAGATGTATTTCGGAAAACTTTACTCACAGCGGACTTCACACGGTCTGCACTGAGCAAAACATTTAGTGGAGAATGAATGCCCATTGCACCTGTTACAAACAACGATACCCAAATCTCTGCTAAGTCCTTTGATGACTGGTTTATTGCACGTCGTTGTCAGCATTTGCACACTGCTCCAAGCCATCCACAGTCTAACGGACTTCCTAAAACTTTGTTCTTACTCTTAGAAGTACCGTATATTCTATTATTCCCTAGTCCTTTGTTGAACTAGACTGAGCTATTATTAATTTTCTTATGCAATACCTAAATACTTGACATAGTACCACTGATGAGAGTTCAGCACATTTGTTCAAATCTTGTTGTTGGAAAACCAGTTTTGAATATGTTTCTTCTGCTGATGTGAGCGTTTTCACGGGAAATAACTTGAGACTACCAAGTGGCATAATTCTGTCACGGAACGGTAATCGAATGGTGAACATACTCGATTGTCATGATTAATTCAATCACCGAAGACATGTCGATTAGGTATAGTTCAAAAGAGAAGGTCAGTCTGAGAACTATTTCCTTGTTGTTCCGCCCATTATTACTCCTATGCTAGATACTGACATGCAATCTGGATCCAGCAAACCAACTGAAGAATCTACTGTTAGAAGAACGGAAATGATACAAGCAATGCCTGTGAAGGACTACAAGCATCCGGAGCTTAACTCAACTTGCGGTGGATGTGGCATCCATGACTGACTATACATTTGACTTTTACCATTTCTGTCGTATTCGCTTGCCATGATATTGTACATACTTCTGCAGAGTAATCGCAATTCTACGATACATCGTGTGCCATATCCGTATTTTGATTTTGTGGTATCCTGTGTGAGATAATACTTTATTATTTCATACAATATCACACTTCATTAGGGGCCATTTATATCACAATGACAGCAAACCCAATCAGTTCACGAGTCACCTCAGTCAGCAGGAAAACATCGATCATTCGACCTACACGGGTTATGTGAATTTTCCTACTTAGAGAGTCCAGCGGGCTTGCCAGTATATATTCCACCAACACTTTGATCTGTCATGCCGTGCCAGTGTACGCCATTGCTCTCAGTTTGTCATTGGATCGTGCGCTGCTTTCATTGGACACAGCATTGTGTGCTGAACTGTTGGTAGACCATTTCTTGAACAGCCTACCGGAATCGCTGCAACAGAGTGCTCGCAACATCAGTAATGTCAGTGATACCTGGAATGTTGGTTTCTGTGTAACCAAACTCGTTATGACAGGAGGTTCAGTCGATTGCGGAGTCAGGGTTTGGGCAACTTCCAATTGCACTAATGTTTCTACCTTCAGAGAGTAGAACTTGATAGTGTTTGGGTCAAGACTTTTATTACAATGCAGTTCCATGGCGGAGCTTGCTTCCGTTGGTTCTTCGGAAATAGCTGTGACAGCACTGTCGATACCTACTTGCACCTGACGGAACACCCATTATTTGTAGTCTTCCTCTTACTCCGTTCATCCTCTTGTGCTTTTTCATTATTTTCTTTTTTGAGGTTGTCGCTAGAAGATAGCAACCAAAGCCACCGCATCCCGTACGTGGCTAATGGTTGTCTGAACTGAAGTGAACTGAAAGGAGGCACCACGAATAAACATTTGGAAAATGAACTATAGAACAGTGAAAACCGGAAGACCGAAACAGACCCATTATTTCCCTTCCAATATTGGATGACATTTTTGGTGCCAAAACCCCATCTTCAACGAGACGAAGCCCATCACCAGGAATTTTACGATTCAGTTAAATTTACATGACTGTAAGTGGCTAAATTCACTAGTATGTTCAGATAGTTGTGTTGTCGGTGCATTTCCCTTAAATCCTAACACAGCTTTCTCAAGACGGCATTGGTGTCCACCTGGCCAGATTTAACGCTGGAAGTGGGGAATTTTGTGCGTCAACACTTCGGTTGGCTTACGTAGCTAAAACAGATCTGTATTAGAAATCTCACAAGGAGATTTGAACCGCGTGCGCGGCCTCAGCTTTGGACCCGTCATGAGCTCGAGGACCATACTGCGACGAACAAGTATTAGAGAAAATGAACAAACTCAATATCGAACCAGGAAAAGTAGGAGCAATTGAAGACATTCCACAAAGCTGTGAACTGTTTTCTTCAGCGGACTGAGTGTAGTTTTTTGTACGAAATATTGAATAAGTAGCGTATGTGATTGAAATGACCGTGGAGTGACAACGAACGTGATGACGTCACTCGAGCAGAACACAGTGATCTGTAGCAAAGCATGCAAGGCCTGCAATTGCATCCTCTAATCGAATTAGTACTAGATTATTGTGGTTTATATACTTATTCCAAATTTCGATGAACCATGATGAGCGGCTAAGTCTGATATTCATGCAATTCAAATCCCACGGTGCCGCACGTGTTCAGTAAGGTACCCCGTATGTAGGTTATGTGGAATCATCACGAAATCTCTCTAATAAATAACATAGAGAGAAATAGCGCTATTGGATAACGGATACCCCGAGCGCTTCATTCAAAAGAACGTAGCAGAAAGGGAAACGAGACAAGCGCTAGTGACCGTGAAGAAGAAAGATTTATACATTCATCTCCCTTTCAAAGGAGATGACAAAAGCGAGTTACTAATAAGACGCTTGGAAAAGGCAATCGCTCGCACCTTTCCCGCTGCTACACTGCGTGCCCACTTCACCAGTCGACCAGTGATCTCGACGAACCTAAAAGACAAGTTACCTGTCCTCACCTCATCCATGCTAACCTATTCGTTTGTTTGCTCATGTTCGGCAAGCTACATAGGTAGAACGACACGGCAACTATCACAAAGGATCAAAGAGCACAAACCAACTTGGCTGTCGACGGGAGACAGAAAATCCATCACCAGCGCGATTGTGGCACACCTTGCGGACACTGGACATCGCGTAAACGACGACGCGTTCAAAATAGTCTACAGAGTCCCTAACGGTATTAGCCACGAGGATGATGCTACCGAAAACGAGCTTGTTCGCTATTCGTGTTTTCTATATATGATGAAAAGAGATTATTCAGTGAAATAGCGTATTGTAGCAAGGCTAATCTTCGTTTATTCATTTGCTGTTTAACTGAACGCTGACTGCCAACTGTGGTTGCCATTTGACCGTAGCTGTTGTGCACTTATCACACAAGCTCTCAAAGACACATTAACCTCTATCTCGCTCGGCTGCCTTCTCTTTCCGATGTGCTTTGAGGAATAACTATTTTGTTACCGTGTCCCCACATTGCCGAGTATAAGAGTAACGTGCAAATGGTCCACACGTAGCACAAAGAACCGAAGAACATATCTACTAAGGAAGCCACGTGGTTGGGTTTCACTAATTAGCTGTATCCCTTGGCAGGTGCGTTTACAACAACAATTGTCCTTATAAGATTGAACATAGTCACGATTAGCAGTTATAAAATAAATTATCTGCCTGAAGATCACACGTGAGAAGCGCAAACCGAATGATAAAATGGCTTTTAGATGACCACCAACAGGCTGCATGAGTCATCAAGTGAAAATTAAAAATGTACACATTTTAGATCAATTTTCGTTAAGACTGCTTAACGTTGAATCTAACTGTCTATGAAATTCCCACTCCAAAACTTCGGTCCTCAGTTCTAAATATCTATTCTTCCCCTTTCCGACCACACATCAATCTCCATATCGTCTATTTCTTTCTACGTCCAGTTTACTCTTGCCCAGCGTTCTTCATCTACCGCTTGTCTAAGTGAGCACCTTTAAGCTGGGGTGGTTTTCCAGTCTAGAGACATACGACTTTCACGTTTAATTTGGCATAATCAGCCTATCTGCTCTCTGTGTTGACATCGTCCACCGCGCGCCATTTATGTCATGTGCCTGTAGTGGGAATCACCCTCGTTTATTTGTTCAACATATTATTGTTCATCTGAACTCTTGCTACCAAGCACCATGGCAATTTGACTGCTTGATGCGCACGATACCAGCACGCTCTTGTACAACACGCTATTCATTTCCTCCCTATTTACGGTGTTCCCCATCTCATGGATCGAGGGAGGCAAGTATCTCGTCATCGTAACTGTGTTGTGCTAAGTATCACAGTGATGGACAGGTGAGCCGGACAAAGTAGGAAAAACTAACGAACGCGTGGAATAAGGAAGCATGTAAGTTTGGTTAAACCCTACCAAGCTGTTTCTTTATAACATACGTTGGCTAGTCCTTCTCATCCAGCTTGGACTATCCGACCGTTACAGTGATACTCTGCAATATGCCACCACGATCACCAGGGCAATGTTTCCCAAAACCCACGAGAAGCAGAACACTACAGATAGGGAGAGAGTGGTTAGCATATATTGGAAAATCGTGCGTGTAGCGTGCACGGGCAACGTTCAAATGGCCACCGAGCTTGGTGGCGCGAGTTCAGGTAAACACTGATATGTGGTAAACAAATAACCAAGGTTGAATGCCGCCACAAGCAACATGGGTAGGTTTACCCAATCTTACACGCGCATTACGTTAACCGATTGTCGTTAGATTGTGCGGGAAATCAACAAACACAATTATGTGACTTCAAAAACATAAAACGTGTGTACAACTTCGTTTGAACTAGTTACACAAGCAGCACAATACCAAACGCGTTTGGGCTTAAGTTGGACTAAAATTACTCCTGACATGTGCCTTAAAGTCTAGCACAGAAGCTCATGAAGTTTCATAAGCAATATAATAATATGTGTACTACAGTATTCCTTCACATATATCTGCATTACAAAATGAGAACATTTTGTTTTACTGGATATCTTTGTTGCGAGGCGGAGACTCACTGGTTTTCTTCATTCTCCACTGTTAGAATATTCATTTCGGTTTTCCATGGAGGAAAGTTATTCGCCACTCATAGAGATAACTGACAGCGCATTTTTACAGTTTATTTTACCTCTGGTATATTTTTTCCCTATATATATAAATATATATATATATATATCTATATATATATATATATATATATATATATATATATATATGCGTGTGTACACACACACACACGTATACGTGTATACACGCATATATATTCATGGACTCTGATGAAGTCGGTTTGTAATGTTGTTTTCTTTGGAGTTCATGCGGTATTGGGTACTAATCGTCATGTAACTTTGGTTATTCATATCCAGATTATGAGACTCATAATACAATATTAGGTGTGAAGAGAAGCGGTTGGAGAGTTCTTGGAGGCTCAACGAAATCCTCGGTGCAAAGTGCTTGATTTTGGCGAGGCCATATTATAGGAGCACCGACTTTCGTGGCCTGAATCACAGTCATTAGGTGTGCTAAGAAAAACCAAATATTGCCAAGTATTTCTTCGGTGGTAATTCACGGTAGAAAGTCACTCCTGGTGTCTGTGTTGTTGAAGTAGAGCCACAAGAGTTTAGGCAACAGCAGATTTGGGGTCTATGGATCTTTCAAGCAGCAGTCTTCTCACTACCAGCGCATCAAAGTCGATCATCCAACGCAGGTTAGCATATTCGTATTATTTTGGGTCTTTCAGCTGGTCGAGAAATACAGCTTGGAAGAACCGTGCGCCGCTGGTTTGGGAGTGCGAAATGTCGTTCAAAACAGCCTCATTGTTGCCGTCAAGGGTAGGTCAATAAACTTTGTCGTCTTTGACTAAACTCCCGACGCTGTTCGTTCCATCCCGAGGTTCGCAGAATAACTGGTGTTTGTCGTTGAAAGACAAAGTGTTCTTTTATCAACTTTGTTATTCAAAGAGATGAAAAATGAGATTGCAGGTGCATAAATTATTATTTTCTTCGACAGAAATCCAAAGCCACTACTTCTGTTGAGATTTTTATTTATTTATTTGATGTAATGCACACCTTTTCAGTCATTCTCAGGCATAGTAACAGGTTATCATAAATCCCAACTCTAGATGTTCCTCACATATAGTTCAGAGTTTATTTGACATTTTCCTATTTCATTTGTTATAGTTGTTCCGATACGTAAATTATCAGATGGTGAACCGTTTTGTTGAAAACAGTTTTCAATTAGACCGTTTTTGAAACCTGCAAGCGAGAATGATTTGTTGTCCAGCGTTTCCTTAAATGCCGCTGTCTCACCTTAGTGCATGATATTTCCGACCCGGTGACCAAGTAACATAAGAATGGTGAATATTTCCCGAACATTCTGAATGAAACAGTCTTCGAATTGCTAGATTTTACAAGTTTTCAATATGCCATTTTTATAATGAACTTAGTGATTTTCACAAACTGTTTTTTTCTAAACAGTGATTAATTCGTGGTTTTGGTCAAAAGGGTGGATATTGGCAAGTAAACTAAGAAGCTGGCGGTTAAGATGGATTAGGAAACGAAATGGTACCCATTTCCAGCGATTTTTTTCGAACGTTGGGTGTAACCCAACGCGCGCCCGATTGAGAGCGGGTTGGGTGTGCTGCTTGGGTGTACACTGATTTGTTTTGATTTTAGTTAGAAAATTTACATTAGCAAACTCAGTCATATCCGGATCACTACAAATCCCCCTACACAGTACAACAAAAGTGTGATCCGTTTGTTGCCTTCAGTTTGGCAGTTTCAGCATACTTTTGCATTTGTCCTCAGTTCGTTGATGCACTCGGTTACCAGCAAGAACAATTGTGCAAAAATATGAAAGAATAGGAAAACACTAGTGAATGAAAAGGGAAATAGTACGTTCTTCGAAGTTAGATAGCCGGCGTAGTTTATTCGATCAGTTTGAAAAGTGAGGTGACCAATCAAATTTTCCCAATAACTGTCCATTAGTGATATTCCTGTTCTCTGCCCCTTTCGTGTTCCACTTTTGTTTATCTGTACCAACTGACTGTTTCCTCTTTCATGATACTTTCGTTTGCTGTTCGCTAACGTTCGGTCGAGCTACTGCATTCCTCGTGGTTGTTCCGTTTACGGTTTGCCTAGGAAGGACTACGGTTAAGTATGACTATGATTTGTTGTATTTTTATATTATTGTACATTTCAGGTGCCGTATAATATGTGATTCCGACTCATCCGGTGTTCCCTTTTGATACTGTTGTGGATTGACGTGTGTTTATCGTTAGCCAAAAGATAACGACAAATTATCTAATTTGGGGTCACGGAGTTGTCGGGCTGAAGTATACGCGTGAAGACAGTCTCGTTTTGTCAGTCATTACAGTACTTGGCCGTTCTTTGCAGATTTTTTGCCACTGTTTCGTAACACTTGTGTTCCTTCCGTTGATTTGTTGTGACTTGGAGATGACTGAGTTTGAATGTGTAAATTTATGACCCGAAATTACCTTGGACAGACATCACTGATTGGCACTAAGCTCCAGGCAGTTTTTGTGTTGTTCGTTTTCTGTCTGCTTGCTATGAGGACAGTTGATTTCCGCCAACTTTGAAACACATTTCTGGCTGCTGTGTTAGCCGAAGGTTGGACCTTTAGCTAGTAGCTCTTCCGTCGTTGCTTTAAAACGTAAAAGTGATCGACATTATTGCTACGGCCGCAGACGCGTACTAGCGGATTTTATATGGAGTAAATACCCACTAAATTCAGTCAGCTTATTGGAAGGGGATGTTCCTCCGCTTTCTTCATTCTTCGTTACCCGCCTAGTTTCCTGTTTCTCTACAAACCGTCCGGGCATTTGGATCGCTGTCGTTCAGCATCATTGCTCCTGTTCCATTCTAACTATCAGCCTAGGAAGTCTTGAAGTCTTGAAGTAGTTCACGGGTGCGAGGCTTGAGCCCAAATGTTCCCGGTTCTTGTATACATCTTCTTCTCTCCGGTGCCACTGAGCTGGAATGGCAAAACTGAACAACAAGGGGGAACCTTTTTCGCAAGACCGATATTAGAATAAAAATAAATGTTTCCCTTGTAGTACGAGTCCGACAATATGAATATGGATCCATCAGTATATCACTGGTTTCGTTGTTTTAAAATCTACACAGAAGAAAGATCTACCTACACATTTGTAAGGGGGAGGAGAACGTACCCATTTATAACTGCGTGCATGTACAAGTGTACAAGATTGAAGGCGAGACGTGAAGACATGGGGGAGAATAATATACTCGAGGGTATTGGAGTTAGTCCTAACCAGTTGTCTGATCTGGCCTAAAGTGCCTCTTTTGAGGAGGCATTCAGTACCTCCGATGGAAAGCTATTCCATAGAGGTATTATCCGAGGCGAGAAGAAATGTTGTCTAATTTAGGTACGTGGACTAGGTTTGAAAAGTTGACTCGTGTGTCCTAGCAGGGTTTCCAGGTTCTGACGAAAGAAAACCTGATCCACTAGGCCCCTTAGGAATAGATCATTCATCAGGAATAGGCCTCTCCTAATACGGTGTGCCTCAAGCAGGTAGGGGGTAAAACTTAAGCCATGTACCACTTTGGTATCTTTCCTTTGAACTTGCTCTAAGATGTCCCGATCTCTTACGAGGCCAGAGTGTACTATCCGGCTGCCGTATTCTAAACGAGGTCGACTTTGGGTTCCATTTAGAAGATAGAATTCCCCCTTGGAGATCATCGCTAATGTTCGTCTAATAGGGTTTAGGACCCGAAAGACTGCACAGCATATGCACCTGTGTCCAAGATTGTGACGTCACATGCTCACATCGTTGTAGTAACCGGAACTACTTCAGGGAGGTCGTTGGTGTAAATGAGGAATAAGAGAGGCCCAGGGACAACGTACTAAGGCCTCCTTTATTTGTAGGTGCAGGTTGAGATGGAGACGTATACACATGAACCGAGAGGGTTCGCTTATCTTAAAAGCCCTCAATCAGGCCCAGTGACTGACCGGAGATGCCGAAGATCCTGAGTTTGTACAGAAGCAGAATACGCGGGACACTATCGAGGGCCCTGGCGAAACCGGTGAACTCGGCATGGGATACCTCGCCACCGTCGCGAGCCTGTGTCAGGCGATCCACAAATGTCAGCATGTTGGTGACGCGTGACCTGCCAGGAAGGAAGCCAGGTTGCGCTGGAGACAGCAAACTACTGTCGCTCAAATGCGTCAGGATTTCGCGTTTTGGGACGCTCTCAAAGGCTTTGCTAGGGACACTGGTGAGGCTTATTGGCCTACAACTTCCGGGAAAGTGTTGACCTCCTTCCTTATAAATTGAGGTAACTAAAACATGCTTCCATGAACTTGGAAATTCTTCGTTGTATATGCACTGTTGAAAGAGCCTGGAGTATTATACTGCAAGGATGGAGGCGGATTCTTTGAGAATGCAAAGATGAACTTCCTCCGGCCTCATCGAGCCGAACGGGTCAGGCTTGTTAACCGCCTCCTCCACTTCTACGTGAGACACTGTGAGGTGCTTCAATGCAGGAACTAGCTGCTTTGGCTGAGAAGGTGGCTGTCCACACGCAAGCACTACGGTTGTGAAAACTTCTGCTACCTAAGAAGGGGAGATGGCAGGAGAGCCATCAGAGAGCGACAGCACTAGCGCTCAGAACCATGATTCCCGATTGGGGCGCACGTGTTTACAGAAGAAAGAGAGCCGTTTGTACGCTAGGTCTAAAATTCCTTTCTGTAGTTCCCTGAAGTGTTCCTTAATCTTTAATTTACATAGATTCCTGACGTATAGGGAAGCTTCTGCGTCTGCCGGAAGGGATGTGGCTCCGTACTTTGTGAACAGCCGAGAGCGTTTGTCTAGAGGGCGTTGAATTGATTTTGGCAGATGTGACTTACCCTAAGGGATCTACCGGATTCTAGGCACATGTAGAATATCTGCCTCCAGAACACATTGCTGTAGTAGTCTGTTGCCTCCTTCTATGTTTATGTTGTCAGATATACCTCTTAGCTCGCTTCTAAAGTAGGACCTCGTCATACGGAAATTCGTTCGCTTGAACGACCGAGCTAATCTGTATTGGCGGAATATAGCTGGCCACTTCAATATGTTGTCGAAAGAGGGAACTGCGTGGTCGCTCTTACCTAGTGGTGGTAGAAGATCGGCAGTATCTGCGATGTGTTTTGAATTGATTACGATCGGATCTGGAAATGATGTGTTTTGGTCCGTTCTAAACCTGGTAGGACAGGCCACGTGCTGTGTTCAGTACTGCTGGGCCAATAGATCTACTAATGTCTTACCATACTGGCTGTCAGTGCTAAGGCCTTTCCAGTCCACTCCGAGGGTGCTGAAGTCCCCCATAAGAAATAGGTGAATAATAGAGTGAAACGTGTCGAGGGTTTTCAGAACCTCTACCCTCAAGGGTGAATCTGCCTGTGGTGTAGAAGGGGAGCCGTAAAGTCACACCCAGAAGTAAAGTGGTGGAGGGGAAGAAGTGGAAGATTACCCACAAGTGCCCACCAGGGCTGCTGAGGTATATCTAGTGGGGAGGCCGGGTGGCGGGAGGTTGATAATGCAGAGAGCTACTTCACAAGCACATCCTTTTTCTGAATCATGATGGAGAATGGAGTAACCCGACATTCTTACTTCACTGCCTCGACAGTCTTGTGTGAACAAAGTCCCCGTGATGGCAATGACGTGGAGTTTTGTGTCTGTTGCTAATTGTCCCAGCTCCAGCACGTCGTTCGGTGGACTGAGAAAATCTGTGTACAGCCATTTTAGTGCCTGCTCACAAGAAACAGGAGAAATTCACATAGAAGGGGATTCATTTTCTGCGGAGGTGTCCTCATAAAGGCCGTTGCCGACATAAGGGATGGTGGGGGCATAAGCACGGGTGACTGAGGCACCCAGCCCAGCAGGTTGGAAGGGGAATTGCCTTCTGGTGGACGGGGTTGAGATGCTACTGCACGAAAATGGCTATGTTTTGGGAGTCGATTACTGTGTAGGCCATATGGAGGGGAGTAGTTTTTCTCTATTTTCAGACCTTCATTCGTGCGTACCTTTCTCTCGACGACTCCTAATACTCTGGAGACCACACCGGTCACTAACCCGGCCTACGCATCAACCTGACCGTTGGCTATTCATACGCTACCCGAATGATGCTTCCTTGATTACGTTCCGGGATCCCCTGGTGCCCGGTCGCCTGATCGCGGACTTCCTGATGCCTACGGCCGTTTGGCCCCACCAGGAAAACTCATGTCAATCACAACGGTGCGAAGCGCGGTCAGATCCACCGCTTTGGCTGGCGCACATCGGGCGTGCAGGCCAACTGCATTGATACGCGGGCGCAACTAGGCCGGCGGATCGCACTTCCTGTCAACAGAATTGGTTTTCAGGTTAGAAGTCCAGCGCACGGCCAGCCTCACCCACTAGTGCCAACTGCGGATTGAAAAACAACATCCCCTGCATATTACTGCTGCCACCCATTGCCTCCTCCAACGTTCCTGAACAAGGTTTACCATACCGGCATTTATATCCATCGACTTATCTTTTATTTGTCTGAACTGATGCCATGTTTACCCTCATTCTATTATATCCAGTTACCGGATTCTGTACCCCAAAACATGAAACGGTTTCACTGTTCAGATCTTTATTATGAATATGACAATTCCTGGTATACTCTTGAAGAGACCATTTATCCAATTGGTAATTTGTATGTCACAACTACATTTATTTAAACAAAACCATCATTTAAAGATTCGTCTCTCACCTGCCAACAATTCCACACAAAACGAAATGGTCCTCTTTCCAGCGCTTCATCGGCGTGACACCACCTCTATGTTCAGTGTATCCTTCCGTTGCACCTTTTCTCATTCAGCCATTTGCATTTCATGACAGTTGCATTGGCAATGAAGTATTCACAATCCAGGACAAAAATAGTTCGGCACTGCGAAAGCGATTTCTCCAAACCTTTGCTGGCAATGAACTATACGTATGCCAATTTACTGACCTTCCAGTTGTTTCCCAAATACCCCATGTCAGACTCTTACCAGCGCATCCCGTTAAGCGATTCTTTACATGTTTTGACAGTATCGTTTATGCACCACCCCCTTGAGACTTCATAAGATCATCGTATATCAACTGCTGTTGTCAAATTATGTTCACCAATTAACCTGAAACGTACCCTTTATTCGAATCGTGTTTCACTCACCTGTCAACTTTCGTCACTCTGCTCCAGTGAAATTTCCAGGCTCGGGCAGCTACATCCACCTTTTTATGAGGGCGTTCTCCACAACCTCTTGATGAATAGCAAATACCAATTCCGTGGTTGCACGGACTGTTTCATTTACGCATTCCCCCTCCTCGAAGGACACCACAAATCCTTAGGTATTATATTTCTGCTATTTTCCGGGTCATCTGGACTACTGGTTCAAGTGCATGTCCTTCATCACCCAAAAGTCTCCAATTTTTCGTTGGTGCTTTTTCGAAAGTTTTCTCTGTCAGTTTACTCACCCTTGCGACTTTACATCGACGCTATCCAAAATACTGCGCGTTTGTACTTCATGACCGCTTTACTTCATCACGTATCTCGACGGTGGAGCCTATTTCACTCAATTCGCAAATGTACGTCCACCCGACCTTCAAACTCAAATTTGCCGGGCAATCGTTCGTGCGACCACTAAAACCTGTACACTTTTAGGCTGCATTTACCCAAATGGATATCCAAGGAACCTTTTTGTGACCTCACCTGTATCATATGATCATGCAATCGAGCATGCTTCGAGTGTCCCCGAAATAAACCATTATTATTATTATTATTATTAAATGGTCTCCATTTCTTATCCGCCTTGGGTTGGGCCCCTTTTTCGGATGTTTTGTAATAATGGGTCTTGGGTGACCCAAGATACCTTCCTGTTGGTCGGTTCTAAACTTTGGTTGAAACAATGGCTTCTTCTGAGGCGTTCTCCGTATATCCTTCCTGGGGTTTTTTTAATTTAGCTTGACTTGGATAGTTGCTTCTAGAGCATCCTTACTTTCCCGAGGCTATTCGTATTGGGTGGGCTGGAGGCCACTGGTGTAAAGAGGAGATTTGGAACCACTGTGCAGACGGTAGCATCTGCAGCGGAATATGTCTTACCGGGATTCCCAGAGTTTGATTGGCCTGTGGTTTCATCTGCAGTGAGACTGACCACGGGAGACACTTGCAATTTGGGGTCCGCCATTAAGGACGGGGCGGTCCGTGGCCTTGTCACCTGACAAGCATACAATGGGCTGTCGAGTATTATTCCATGCATCCAAGTATGTGACCTTTTATTCGTCGCTTTTTGGGCGATCAGGTTGGTTTCCGGTTCCTCAGAAGACCATTCCAGGACTACACCCGATATTTGTTTCTGCCTTTTGGGAACCAGTCACGAGGCTGAAGGTGCCACTTTAGGTGCATCCAAAAGGGCGTCTTCAGTACCACGCTGAACGATCGTCCCTTTGTCCAGTGTGTGATCTCTGATTCCGCACGAGAGTCACTAAGGCTACGGATGAAGCCAATATGTCTTTGTGAATTCTTCTGAGACAGGGAAGGCTCAACGAGAAGAAAATAGCGCCACAGGGCCCCGGTGGATGCCGGACCTCAACACCGAACGGTGTTCGGTGTTGCTGCAATCGCTGGGAGACGAGAAGGAAATGAAATTATAAATAAACTTTTCAACTTCTCCCGCGTTTTAGTTCGAAAATCCATGGTGGACTTCCCAACTTCTTGCTAACAATAGGTTGTAAAAATCGTCGCGGAATCGGTGAAAAAGACAGGATTCCGTAGTTGTCGATCGTGACGGCCCCTTCGCTTTGCGGGTGCGATTAGAGATTTTGACGGGCTAATTTCCGGGTTCTCACTGGACCCAACTGTGAGTGGTTCGAGTAATAACTCGCTCGATGCGGGGGACTGAACGGCTTCAGCAGGTGTAAAGTGGGCCGGCGGCTGGCAGTCTATGACGGCAGGTTTCGGGCGTTCAATAGATGCGGTGTAGTTTTGTCCGCTGACTTGTGTGGTAAATGTTTGCCCCACATTTTACCACCCAAAACGGGTCAGTGTATGGTGGTTGTAGTGGTGATTGAATACCGTTGACGCAAAAGAATGAATGAGTGGTGGTTTCTAACGCAATTAGGACGTAACTTGTAGACTATTGTTCACTAGGTAGACTGGCCCTGAGCAATCGCATAAGCTGTATAAGGTGCTGAGCATAGTAGCCGTAGACAAAATCCACCGTTGGTGAGGGGGCTGCAAACATTTTAGGCAGACGAAGTGTTCAGCCGTGTACTAGTACGGTCGATGTTGTGTGCAAGTCTTCCTTAAAGGTACTACGCAGGCTTAAGAGTGCTATTGGTAGTGTTTCACTCCAAAGTTGGTTACCGTTTGCTCGGAGGGGGGTTGTTACCAGCAGGTGGAAACTTTCAACCATGTCATCGGCCTGAGAGTAGTACGCTTTTTTCCCAATGTGTTGGCAGCCGAGGGTTTCAAGTCGGCTGCCAAAAGCGCCCTCAATGTGTGGGCTATGGTCGATCGTCTCTAATGCCAGGCAACCGAAATGACTAACCCAACTGGTCAGAAAATCTTTCGTGGCCTCCTCCGACGAGGGATACGAATGACCTGCAGCCAGCAAGTAAAACGATGCACACGTGTGAGTATGTAGACTTACCCAAGCCAAGGTGACAGTCGTCCCATATGTTGACTTGCACATGATGAAAACTTGTTTCAGGTTCCGGGTACATGATTAAAGCCTTCTTAGCTCGCCTGTGTTTTGACACATTGACACGGCTGACAAGCTCGGGCCCATTGACGGACACCTCGTTTGACATGGGGCCAAACAAAACTTACGGTTACCAGTTTCACCGAGGCAGTCACGCTTAGATGAACCAGATTATTGAGTATCAGGAAAGTAGAATAACTGTGGGCAGCAGGAACCACCGGACTAGGGTGACCTTGTGACATCGAACACGATGGTATTTTGAAAAGTTTGGATAGTTACTGTCGTGGAGTTCAAAAAACCTTTCTGTCGAATTTGTTCGATGCCACGGTCCGTAGCTTGGGCATGTGCCATTGCGTACAGTTTAATATTAAGCGTCGGTGAGAGACTCAGTCTATGTAGGCTTGATGAGGCCTCAGCGACGGGATTGAGTACCCCAGAGATGTGTCGTATTTTCACGACAAACTGAAACAAAGTCTAAGTGGCGAATTTTACATGAGGAGAATCGATGGGGAGCCTTGTGATTTGTGACCACCGTGAACAAACGGCCCTCGAGTGTGTGTCCAAAATGACGGACTCCCTAATAGGTGGCTAACAGCTCCCTATCAAATGTGCTGTACCTAGATTCGGCGGGCCTTAGGCGCTTAGAAAAGAATGCTAGAGATTGCCAAGAGTCGTCTATGGGCTGTCGCAGTACTGCTGCAACTGCTGTGTCCGAGGCATCCGTCATTACCGGTCGGGATGGGTAAGGAGTGCTTTGTTGGCACTGGCATCCTTGCTCGAGGCAAATACAACTTGTATCATTTCATGAAACACGAAATTCCGCTTGCACCCGCGCAGAAAGTCGGTGATGGGTTGCCTCATTTCCGCACACTGAAGAATGAACCGGCGGTGAAATTTTACAAGGTAGGCAAACTGACGCAATTAGCAAAACGTTCGGGGTTCGAGATAGACGTGAATAGTGGAAACACTTTCTAGCAGAGGGCAAACACCCGAGGATGAAATAGAATGTCCTATAAAGGTGATATCAGACCGGCCTAATTCGCGTTTCGCGATTTTGATCGTAAATCCGGGCTGGCTAAAACGTTCGAAAAGGGCCCTTGAGTGTGCAGAGCTCTCTTGCTTTGAAGAAATAGCAACCAAAATATCATCCAGGTATGAGTAGGCATTTTTTAAATCCCGAGTCATACCTTGTATGAACCGTTGGATGGTGTGGGCTGCTTTGCTGAGTCCAAACGGCATTATCAGAAACTCGAACAGCCCAAAAGGCGTAGTGCCGGCAGTTTTACGGATATCAGCCTCTGCTGCCGGGATCTCGTTGTGCGGACGAACTTAATCGATACGGCTGAACGCGGAGCAACCTGATCAAGACGAAGTAAGATCGTGTACTTAGGGAACTGGCCATACGTCAGGGACGGTGACTTTGTTAAGTGCTCCGTTATCACCACCGGGTCGCCCGTCACCGCTAGACTTAGGGACCATATGAAGAGAGGAAGCCCGAGGGCCACTAGAGAATCGTAATACACCGAGTTCTAGGATGTGTTCTAATTTGGTCTGTTAAACACGAGAATTTTCTGGAGCTAACCGACGTGGCCTACGGAACCCTGGGGTTCCCTTGGTAACGATATTATGAGTGACTTTGTCGGTCACTGCCAGGAGGGACCCGGCCTGCCAAAACATGGCCTAGTAGGCGGAGACGAGTTCACCATAAGGCGATGTGCCTGTGGTTGAAGGCACACAGGCGTGATGTGGTTCTTTCGCGAATTTTATTCGGATAAAGTGAAAGGGGTCTGGCGATCCACCAACCTGCGGCGCCGTGCATCAACCAGCAAGTCAGAGTGTTACAGGAAATCAGTGCCTAGAGCTGGTTACGAGACATCGGCGATGATGAATGCCCGACGAATATTACTCTTTCTCTAAATCAGAGGTAAGTCACCTCTGTTCATAAGTTGTGATGGCTGTGCCATTGGCAGCTCGTAGTGTTTTTGACTGCAAAGAGCTATTGTCACCCTCCGGTGGCGAGATGACTCTCATTTCGCCACCGGCATCAACGGAGAATAAAACTATTTGAAATGACTTTCCTCACGTTTAGGTGACTGTTGGTCCGATGATCGGCCGCGTGGGTCATCACCACGGGTCCGGGGGCTTATCTTCCATGATGAGCTCCGGAAAACTTACTCCACAATGACCGCCTTGGAAAACCCCTAGAAAAACCACAGTTCCGTGCTTCTAAGGCATCACCTACTCACATACGGTATTTGTTTGTTTTTAAAAGCTTCATGTTATTATGAATCAACCCTTGTGTGCAGTCCAGCCACCGGGATGTTCGAGTGACGCGTAGCAACCAATTTTGACACAACTCGAAACAAAGTGGATTGCAAATAGCTATGGTACTGTATACAACAAATAAATTAATTTTACAACAATCGAACCTCAATAGTGTTCCTTCTGGGCTCTCACGCTCCAACTTGAACAACAAATCAACAACTGAAGCTTAATTACAGCGAAAGGTTAGTGACAGAGGATGAGATTACCGAATACAGTCGCAACGAAATTCAAGCTAAGCGACTCACGTTCGAGCCAATGGTGGGAGTTTGGTTTGTGACAAAGATTTTGAGCAACAAAACAAACAATCGGAATTCCGGCAGAGATAATTCAAACGAATGAAGAATGCCGTTTGTAACATGGATTATAATGCATGGAATGGGTTATCCTGAACTCTTTTACACCTGCCCCAAAAATCCAACCCGGATTCTTTTCGTGCACTGCTGGATGTGGTCGGCCTGCCCTACAGTTCCTCAATAATTTACACTGATCATCTTCAATAGCAGCTTCCAGTCGGACCAGTGGACCAACTCTCAATCGTCCCCCCAGTTTCGGCAGATCCCAAGACCCGCCTCCTAACTGAAAGAGTTGGCTCTTAAACTTGATAATGATAATGACAATGATAATGGTTTGTTTCGGGTAACCCTGAGGCATGCTGTAACGCAAGATCAAACGGTGCCATTGGAAGCAGAGTCCGCATTCCAAGAGGATGATTCAGGTATGTGCACTTGATATTGTACAACAGAAAGTGTTTAAGTTACTCCTTAAGGCGAAGCTCGGTAAACTTGAACTCAAGATAGAGTGACTAACCCGGCAAAGTCAGGGTGAAGCTGGTCGGAGGTAGTAGACTCTTACTCGAATATTACCAAAAGAGGGACTGTGCATCGAGAGAATCAAACAGAATTGACAAAAGTTTTGTTCACCTTGAGGAAAAAGAGGTTTCTAAGGGAGACATGAACCAGCTATAGCGCTCCGCGGATTATGGCTTGACTTTGAATTGAAAATCAGACAACGAAAGGAATGAATTTGCAGACAAAATACAGACAAAATCTTTTGAAGAATACTCTTGTAACGTTTAGCGACTAAATATTGGCTGAGTCCGTTAAATACCCAGTGAAGGACTCATTTGTAGAGAGAGATTGCCCAGGTGATGGTGAAAAAAGTGGCTGGACTTAAACATGTAATCGTTGCACACATTGTTTACTTCCAGGAAGGTGGAATGTGATGCACTAAAATGGAAATGGGAACTCGGCGACAAATCAATTTGTGATGCGTAGCCATGATAGTCGCAGATACACGGCTTGCAAAGATTAGTACTTAATGGCGAGTTATTATTCACGTATGATTGTCGTTGTCTAAAGGTTGAACATGATGACCAGGGGGATGCAAGGATCAAAACTGTCTGAGGGGGTTTACCAAAATGGAATACCGGATATGAAAAAGCATAAACAACCGATGAATGCGTTTGCGAAGTTGGGTGGTGAAGTAGTTGACAGGTTAAATACTATCTGTTGGTGGCCTCTGTAAAAGGCGGATCATGTGATGGCAGAAGATCAAAACACTGAGATACAGATGTCTCTCAGATGTGAATATGTGGGGAGGGCATGAATCCTTGCAAGGTGAAGCTATTTCAGTGCCACAGCTGTGTGGACGAACAGAAGGACTGATGGAAAGAGCAAACTGTCTCAATATCATCGACTGTTGGAATGCCCCGGGGACAAATATTCCTCAGTGGTATATACTGTTTGGATATTGTGGGACGGAAGTGTATGGCAACATTAAAAGTGACTTTTTGCAAATGCATCGGAAGCTGTAACGAAAGAGGGCGAGTTTTATCTCGGGGATTGGTTAAGTTTGCGAATGGGATGAGCGGGTGGTTTGTCACGAATCCTCGGGGCAAAGGACCAAGAACCGTAAGTCGAGTACGAAAAAGGTCTTTTAACCCCGCGATAATTATGTATTAAGGAAAGTGGATTCTGCCGGGCGTAAGAAGCGGTAGGTTAAGACGGCAAAGATAGGGACGCGTAGGATGAAAAACAGGCGATAACCAGGGGAGATAGTTCCATCTTTGCAGCATTTCGGGTGCATAGATGTTTTTTTTGCTGCAACTGGTGCTGGTGGGTGGGGCTGACCGTGCGCTGGACAACCAACCTGAAAACCAATTTTGGTGACAAGAGGTGCGATCCGCAATCCTAGCTGCGCCCGCACGTCGTTGCAGACATCCTGGACGCCCGATGTGCGCCGGCCAAAGCGGTGGATCCGACCGTGCCCCGCACCGGCGGGCTTAGCTTGAGTGACATTGGCGTTGCCACATAGAGATCGAATAGTCCAGGAGCTTGCGACCAGGTTGCGAGGGGTCCTGGAGAGCAGAGCCAATGTGGTAGTGACGAAATTACGGGCAGGTATGGAATTTTCAGCCGGAAATGTGGGCCAAGTATTATGCCGAGCCGTCGAAGGGAAGGCACACATCAGTGGTTGTCTGGAAGGGTAAAAACAGTAAAACGCAGTCTGGGGTGCTCCTAGCTGGGGTTCAAAGGTCAGTGGTAAAGAGAAACCTCTAGTATCTAGAAATTGGAACTACTTGGGGGATGGTTCGACTTTGCTAAACACAAGGTTTTACGCGAAAGATTAATGAAACTTGAGTGGTATTTACGGCGACTTGTATGGTACGTAGGTCTCGTGGCCTCCAACTCAGACAAACTTGTCAGTAATTCAAACCAACCTTGTACGCTCCTCCCCGGAAGTGTATGGATCATTATTCGATACGAGTGTCAGGACATCTAGCCGTTTGTTTAATTTCTCTTCAAATCTCGGCAAGTGGTCTATGGCACGGACATTTGGGGAAAGTTTGTTCCGCATTTGTGAATATTTAACAAAAAATAATTTAAACCGTTCGCTAGTCCTCGGAGACGGTACAATGACCGGATGACTGCTGTGTCGTAACGAATACTTTAGGCTTAACGGGTCTCGTACCACTGGGGAGGCTTTGCGGGATCTATATTTTAATAGTGAGTGGAAAAGGAGCAAGTTGTTCTTTATCCGTCGGATCCAAAGAAGTTCGAGGAGTAGCAGGTCACAGCACTGTTTACAGTTGGGACTAAACGAATATCCAACTATTTGTTTAGTAAAGGTGCTCTGAACATTTTCCATGGCGATCCTATTAATCTGCGCATGTTGGAGCCAACTATTGAACTATACTCTAGCAATGGTCAAACTTGTGTTTCATAGAAACTGAGTTTACTTTCACGCAAACGAAATGTTCTGTAGACAAGTCCTATTAACCTTCAAGACCTAGCAATTTAAGTGTCTGTTTGCTCTGAGAAGTTAAACGAACCGGAGTAGTATATGCCCAGGTCTCGTACTGAGCATTTGTTGGGGATCAGATGACAACCTTTACTAAACGGTTCGGGAGGGTCATGACACTCGTATGTTAGAATGCAGCTTTTGTCCGCTGAGAACTTCATTACCCAACTGGGCATCCGTAAGTCCTCCGATATTTTCGCAATAGTATTACCCAATCAATTATGGTCGAAGGTTCAAAACAACCTTACATCATCAGCAAATAAAAACGGAGTTCCATGGCGAACCACTGCAAATATATCATTTATGTACTTGAGAAACAAAAACGGGCCCAGTACACTACCTCGGATCACACCGCTGGTTACAGGGTGGGTGTGGAAGTTGTGCCATCAAGGTTTACCACTTGACTGCCCGAGGACAAGTACGATTCTAGCCAGGCATATAGTGGGTCAACAATGTCGAATGTCTTAGCCTTTGACAACAATTGAATGTGAGACACCCGGTAGAAGGCCTTAGACATGTCTAAAAAGACTGAGATCACTGCCTTACCATCATTGGCAGCTGTCGTTAAAAGGTTTAGAAAGTCAGTCATACAAGTTGCTCAGGATCGATATTTTAGGAAACCGTGCTGACCTTCACTTATAAAGTGGTTTTTAAGAGGGTGATCTGTTGGCTTAACTTTTGCTAATCTTTCCATAATCCTCGATACTACTGGGGTATGATTCACGGGCCGGTAGTTGGCCGGGTCCCACCGTGTTCCCTTCTTCTGAATTGAAATAATAACCGACGTTTTCCAATGTATAGGGTAAAAACTGAAGCGCATATAGAAATTGGATCAATTCGATAAAAGAAATGGGATATCTGGGCCTCCCAATTTAAAGATGGCCGATGGTAACGAGTCCTATCCGAGGTGGAAAGACATTTTGATATTTGAAATTAAAGGCTCGATTTTGGAGGGTGGGAAAGTTACAGAAGAAAGTGGCTCATATGATGGTACTGGTGGATTGTAGAAAAATGGGGCTGTCACTAGGTAAGGAAGAAGCAGAAAACGTGTTAGGCGCTTCTGATATGTCCAGCGGTTTGTCGAGGCACGTGTTATTGAGAGAGATAGAAGAGATAGATGAAACTGCTTTGGGGTTCTTCGACTTCATCAGTTTTTCAAGAATCTCGACTTTCTTGGAATCAAGTAGGGCCCTGTGTTGCTGTTGTATTATTTCACTCTCAGAGTATAGTTTTATCGTTCCAGCTAAACGACCTAACTGTATAAACAGTGAAAAGTCCCTTGATTTAAGATAAACGCGTTGGAGTCTACTTAACTTCAAATTGAGACGAGACAACTTATTGTCTTTAGTGTGGATTGACGATCCTTTTGATGGGGTTATTTGGTTGAGGCATCGCTCAGAGACAGAGTGGAGTTTATCTGCAACCAGCTGGGGATCTGCACTTAGAAAGGTGTCCCAATTTGGCCGCGAATCAGAGAGGGCAGTATATTCCAGTTAGCCTTATGATATGGTTTATGCGAGAATATCGGCTGTTTATCCTTTTTGGGCACTGTGAAGCAGCAATTGACAGTCGGGTGATCACTCCCGGGAAGGTTATTCTGAACTTTTGTTATAACCTGGGTTAATCCTATAGAAAAGATTAGGTCAAGAGTGTGGTCGCCTCCGGTTGTGGACGTGAATTGATGCTTCCATCCTCCTAGATGACCTACATTCAAAAACTGTAGTAAATGGCATGGTTCTGTGAGTGACGTCGAGCATATTTCTGGTGCATTAAGGTCACCAGCTATCAATTTTGGTCCTACTTTAAGATAACTAATTGAGTTGAGTGCCTCGATAATTTGCAGTACCCGGCTCACCTTCAATAAGACAAATCTTCCTAATGTCACGGAGCACTAATCCTTCATTAGTTCGCACTGTTGCCGTTCGTACCAAGCCATCGTCCGAAACTGAGATGCTTTCGATAACTCCGACCGGCCACCGGCCACGCGGCGAAGCCTGCGAAACTAGTAGCACTACATCGCCCAATCTGAAGTTTTGTTCTCGAGTTACTCATTTCTGCCTCTATTGTAATAGTGGAAGATATTCCCTGATCCTTCTCTTCCAAAACACAAACGTTAGGTAGTTTGCCTGCCTCCACTGACGAACCAGTCTATTGCGCAACGAATCCGTCGGAATACCTCGTGGGTTCGCCCTCAGGATAAGTAGGTCATTGGGCGTGTGTACTGGCAGATAATAATAATAATAATAATAATGGTATATTTCTGGACCATGGTCAAGAAGCACGCATGTAAGCATGATCAGAGTTTACAATATCACTGAATGAAATGGAAAATTTCACAAAATTGAAGGAGAGATTAGCAAATCACGGTAACAATGGAATAAGGCTGCCGAGAGTTTTAATGAATCAAAACGAGCAAAGAACACACGGCGAACACTAATTGATTTCAAGTCAACGGCGGCAATAGCAGTGAATCAGCCGGATATAAGAAGGTTCAGACGGACATTGGCTTAGGACGCAGGAAATACGATATTTACAAGAATAATGCGAGGAAAAGGTCGGCACTGCATATTCATGTTCACTTAAAAAGGTAATTGACGTTGAGACAAAGGAGGCAGGGAAGAATTTCACGAAGGTTCGCAGAGGAATACTAATTTTCATAGACTTTCGGATGTGAAAAGGAATAGTACCCCTTGAAAAGGTGAGACAATTTTCGTGAGAGGTGATGTGTGTCATCTGGTGTCAGCAGTTCGCCGCTGGTGGAGGATGGATGGAGTTCCAGGAAGGAATAAGCAACAATCGGAATGTCGTGTCCATGCGGAACAAAATAAGGCAAGACAAGAGTAAAGACCTTTGCAATAGGCAGGTTATGCTGGTAAATTGGCAAATACATCATTTTGTTGAGTTTCTTGTGGGTTTTCTGTGTCCATGTTGGGCTTTTTGGGCAAGGGTTGACTGCGGTTTTGTTCGCTTTCTCATGGAAAAGAGGCGGGCATCGCCGAATCTGGACCGATCACAGTATAATTAGAAGTCCTCGCACGGCAGCTTCGACATCGGGAGGGCCTTGTAGTGAGAATTCTTCAGTAAGCCTCAGAGTAACGTATGCAGTGATACCAAGACTTGTTTTGGGTGAACCCCGTTGCTAGATCGTATTCGCGGTAGCCAGCCTTTGGTGTGGTTGTAGACGGGCAGAGAAAAAGACAAGCTGTCTTCACGATATATTACAGCCAGGCAACATGATGGCCGGGTGGTTCTGAAATTGAAAAAGGGAGGATCGCAGTCTGGGAGATGTTCCAGCTGAGGGTTAGCGTGAGCAAAATAACGAGAGTACGGATGTTGGAAATGAGGCACAATGGTCTTAGTTAAATGTGGGGTCGTTGGTATTGTGGTTCGGTGTTCGTGAGGGCTAACTGGTATTATACTACTAGGCAAAGTTATTGGTTACCGAATCGGCCGTTCACCGGGAAGTCTTATCTTTATGAGTTAATAAAGTCGTGGAAGTGCATTTGGACTAGGGTCTGAGGGCTACGTGATAAAGCTGCTGGGCAACACGAAGAACCTCGAATGGCAAGTTTGCATAGTAGGTCTAGGGGATATATGACGAATCCCACAGTGGTGTTTTACAGGTCACAAAGAAGCAGCTAGGACACACCAGAACCCGAATGGCTAGCTTATATGATAGATCCGGAAGATGTATGACAAATCCTATCGTGGGGTATCTACAGGTCTAATGCTGCAGGTTGCTGTTCGTTAAGGCTGTAAACTGGAGAGTAGGCCGGATTCTAGGACAAGAGGAATGCCGCTTTCTTACGAAAAGGGGGGAAAACATACTTGGGCGAAGAATACGGGCGCTTTTCTCTACGCTCTTACATATATGTTTATATATAAAATAATATCTTCATGCGAATTACGGCCAGGCAAGGAAGCTGAGAGGAGCGGAAGCCACAATAAATAAGAGAAGAGTCGAAGGATCAAGGAGCGAAGTATTGGGTGGTGGGGCTTAATATCTTAGGACCCAGCACCACTGAACAATTTGGTGCTAGGGGAAAACATCAATGACTAAAAACCTTCGGTTAGAGGAAAGTTGTTTTACATGGCAGCCCTAGTGCTATATAGCGAAAGAGGCAGTAATCGTTTAGACAAAGTTGTGAAGACCGGCTACTGAATTAGATGAGGCAGGGTTGTAAAGGGGTCAGGTGAGTAGCGAGAACCGGCAGGCATCTAGCTACCTATAGTTGTAAACGACAAAACTGTATCCTTCTGCAATGTAGGTTGTACGTAAAAAATGATAATGAATGTTACGTCTGGCGTCTGTCGTTAGACAGAAAATGGTAGGCTTGAGGTATGGTGCCATGATCCTAGTAGTGGAACCCGTTTTTGAAGGCCAGCTCGACGGATAGCAGAAAGCGGGAGGAGAGGCTGAAGCTAGGGTTCTAAAGTTCGATGCCTTCTTCGTAGGCTCGATCCTCAGATATGCTGGCGTTAGTCAAATATATCATATGACTAACGGTAAGTTGTGATTTAAGGGCATGGCTAAACTGGGTTATTGACGTACATTTGCGAATGGTCAGGGGTAGCTTATTCCAAAGCTTTGAATATTTAATGAGAAAGAAGTTGGATCTTATTGCCAGCCTGGACTGTGGGATGGTCAGACTGAAGTCTCTGTGGCGCAGAGGATAAGATGAGGGTAGTGAAAATTGTACAGAGTTGGTAGAAGTGAACGCAGAGCGATAAATAAGTCTATATAGAAAACACAAATTAAGCCTGACATGTCTAAGCCATACGGGGTCAAGTTTTAATAGAGTGCATCGCTCTTTATAGCTCAGTGGAGAAGAGTATCCTATGAGCTTCTTGGTGAAGGTGCGCTGAACTTTCTCCAGGCGTATTCTATCAGATTTAGATATTCCGGAGAAGATTATAGGGCAATATTCGAGGTGGGGTCTAGCATGGGATTGGTATGTAAGAAGAATACTATGTTTCATTTTGAATGATCTGAGGACTAGTCCTATTATCTGTCTGGCCCTGGCCGTCTGAAATGAGACATGTTCCGAGAATTGTAGATTGTTAGTGTATCGAAGCCCAAGATCCTTTACTGATGAGCTTGGGGCGATGGGTACTTGGTTCAGTGACAGAGTTCCGAGGGGGACTTGACATCTGTAGGTTGTGTAGAAACTTTTGGATGTCGAGAAGCACATCTGCCATGAAGTGCACCATCGATCAAGTTTCTCAAGATCATTACCTATTTCAGACAGCGCTGTACTCAAATCTTGATGGCGGAACTCATAAACGATTTTGATGTCGTCGGCGAACAGGAAAGGTGTGCCGTGTTGCACAATCGAGAAAATGTCGTTAATATAGAGTAAGAAAAATAGCGGACCAAGTACACTTCCTTGTATGACTCCACTAGTGACAGGCGTCGGTTGCGATAGATGACCATTAGCATATACAACCTGGGTTCGATCCGACAGGTAGGAAGTGATCCATGATAAAAGCGGGTCATGGATACCGTAGGCCCGGAGTTTTGTTAACAACCGGGAGTGAGGAACTCGGTCAAATGCCTTGGTCATATCGAGGTAGATGATAATCATAGATTTTCCGTCGTCGGCTGCCGTGGTCAGTAGATTGAAGAAATCAAACTGGCATGTGGTACAAGAACGTGACTTTAGGAAGCCATGTTGACCGCTGTGAATAAGGTTATGCGAAATGAGATAATCGGACATCCGCTGCTTAATCAAACGCTCCATTATCCTGGCAGCCAAAGGGGTATGGTTAATAGGACGATAATTTGAAGGGTCATGCACTGGACCCTTTTTGTGGATAGGAATAATGGTTGAAGTTTTCCACTGGGATGGAAAAGTGCCATTTTTAAGGGATAAGTTATAGAGATTCATAAAGATAGCCGCGGCGTCAGTTCCACCAAGATGAAAGAGTGCTGGGGGGATGCCGTCATAGCCAGGGCGGGAGGAGGGTCTAACACGCAGCAGCAGGTGGGTCACATCGTTCAAACTAAATTCAATGTCAGAGAGAACTTGCTCAGTGATGAGGGGTACGGGTGGCGGGTTTACAGTGGCGTCAGTGGTCATGGATTCTGAAAAGAAGGTATTGAGCGCCTCAGCGATTTCAGCTGCAGATTTAATATGCGTGCTGTTTCCCAAAATTAGATATGGTATCCCTGTAGGCTCTCTCTGATTTCTGCTCTTCAGCAGTCGCGACAATCGGTACGAGCTGTCGAAGGAATTCAAGGCCGACAGCTCCTGCTTTCTCAGCAGTTCATTAGTCCGAAGACTGATGGTGACAGAGAGAGAGTGAAGTTGCAATAGTATGGAGAAGTCCTTGGTTTTATTGTAGATCTTCTGCAGTTTTGCATGTTTATTTTGCAGCCTTGTTTGGTAGGAGCCGCGGGCTTGAGAACGGTTGGTCCCGATGGTGGTGATTGCTGACAAGCAGCTATGTAGCTTATGGTACAGTACGTCACTGGCGAGCTGAGTGTTGTGCTGTAGGGAGTAGTCATCCCAGTTGAGGGATCGAAGCATAGGCTTGAGGTTCATCCAGTTGATCGTGTGCAGGGCCTGTTGAGATGAGCTACATATGGGGTCTATGGGCCCGGCTGTGAATCTGCAAGATACCACGACAGTCCGATGTCAAAGGCACTAGCGGTCGTCCGTTTACTATCCGCTCACTTTCCGTAGGGAATGTCAACAATATTTCGTCAGTCATCGGCTGCTCGTCACAAACTGAAAAGTACTCTTCTAACCGAGCGCACCATGATCTCCCATATGCCACCACGGTGACTAGCATGTGGGGGGTTGAAATGCCACTGCACGCCCCGTCGAAACAACCTATCCGCAATCTTATCACTAGACCAGCTTTCCATTAGGTTCTTCACTTCCCTTGAGCCCCAACAAAGTTTGTACCGTTATCACTAAAAATCTCGGACGGTGCCCCTCTCCTCGACATGAAACGCAGTAGTACCATAACAAATGAATCCGTGCTTAGAGAATAAGAAACTTCAATGTGTACCGTACGCATCTGTAGGCAGGCGAAGATGCATCCATGTCGTTTCTCCATGCTGCGCCCATGTTTAACCGCAAATGGGCCGAAGTAATCTATTCCGACGTATTTTAACGGAAACTAACCTTCCAAAGTGGGATGGGCCAGCTCAGATTTTGGTAAAATATCCAGCACCTCCTTACGATTACACACCCCTTAATGGAGCCGGAATCCGCCTCGTGATAGTAGTTTACTCATCTGGATAGCAAAAACGTTTGCATTTTCCGGAGTGGGCAAGGACACAAGACAATCATCGACACAGACGTTATCTTACACGGCCCTGGAGACATGATCCTCTTACTGTCCTCCCCAATCCTCTGCCGTGCGACGTAACGCAAAATTTGCACAAAATGGGAGGGAGTGGCACCGAACGGGTGGGCGTTCATCTGATATTCAACAAGATTACCATCTAGTCGACCATTTTCCCACCAGAAAAACCTCAGTGCTCCTTTGTCTCTCGTCGGCACTCGAACCTGCACGAACATTTATTCAATATCCGCAGCCAATGCGACGGATTCCTTTCAAAAACGAAGCAACACTCCAACTAAGCTTGCTGTCGTATCCGGTCTTTGTAGCAAGTAATCATTCAAGGAGCGTCCCTGGAATGCAGCCGCACAGTCAAACACCACCCTTAACTAGCTAGGCTTTTTAGGGTTTGTAACTGCGTGATGTGATAAGTACCACTTTGGCTCGAAACCCATTTTTAGCTGTGCATCGGGCACTAACTGGGCGTGGCCCTTAAGCACATAATCCTCTAATATTGTAGAGTACTTACCAAGGAAGTCAGGGTCAAGCCCAAACCTTTTCCTCAAGCCGTTCAATCTCTCTTTGGCCACAATATGATTACTTGGAAGTCTCATTACGGGATTCCTCTACGGAAGTGCAACTTCATAGTGTCCTTTCAACCAGGTAATGGGATTTAAAACCAAATCAATCGCCCGTTTGCCTTCCAGTGAAAGAGAATTTTTCGATGCACACCCATCGCAGAAATCGACGTTGTATAGTCGATCAATCTATTCTGCTGAGGGGTCAATTCCCCTCTCAATGTGGTTAACCTTTCTCACAAATCGTGGTTCCTGGTTTATCGGACCAAGAACAATCTACCGTCAAATCGTCCGCATGACACAGGGTTGCTTTTTCTTACCGCATCTTTGCTCTAATGCCCAATATGCTTCCGAGAATTCGGCACCTATCAGGATTCGCACTCTCGAATCTTCCAGATTCTGTCTTCGAACGCAATGTAGGTGAGACCAGGATAAAAAGTCAGCATCTGTGCAGTAATGGACTGCTTAGTTTGGCAGTCCATCAACACAAAATGCTCCCTCTGTATTCACGGAATCATTCTCTGACAATGGGTTCAGTTGCAGCTCCGTTATTCCCGAAAACAAGTGGTAGTCCCTTTTCAGTCGAAATCGAAAGTGAGGTCGGGGATGCCCTCAGGCCGACCGGCTCCATAATGTCTTTTTGTATCAGAGTCACATCGTACCCGTTGTCCAGCAGAGCGCAGGTCTCCAAAGAGCCCGCCGGTCCGTCCATTCGCACTGGTAGTACACCTAAACTGACCCGACATTCTAACCTAAGAGTAGCTGCACAATTATTGGTCCGCTGCTCAGGCTTTTTGCACTGTCTGTACCCAGCTTATCCAGCTGCACTCCTTGTGTTGTATCTTGCGTGACTCGATCGGTACATTGCTTCTGTGCAACACGCAGAAGAGGGTGGTGCCGTTTCGGACAACCTGATGTTGGACATGGTTTGGAGACAGAACAGTCGCTTGACAGATGTCCACCCTTGAGACACGAAAAACGAACCTTGATTTTTTTGATCAATGCCCAACGACCGGGTGTATCATAAGACAGGAATCGCTGACATTCCTCAAGTGCGCGTATTTCATTACGTACTGGGCACCTATTAGCTGTGACCAACGAAGTACTAACCTGTTTTTGCGTGAACCATGTCGCTTCTGGGTGTGAGTTTTGTGCATACTTCCTCCAACTGGATGACAACGAATACCTCTGAGCCTTGCTATCTGCAGCCAGTTTGCCAAACCTACATCAAGCAATCCGTGCCTTATGGGACACTAAGTGCTGCAGATCTTAGAACCTGGGTTCATTTCCTCTTCTCAAGTCATCATCATCGGTCCTTGTCCACATGTCCTGACGCGTTGGTAGCACTCGAGTGATCCCCTACATGGTCTGCAGTGAGTTGAGGTGTGACCTGCAATTGACCTGTACGAGAGGAACTTCACATTTGGGCATTTTCAAAGACAACTTTGTCAGGGCATCAGAATCTCCCAGCAGAGGCTTCAACCTTTGCTGTAAGCCGTCAGTCAGTGAACGAGCCACTACATTTTCTTGTCCATACAGATCATCCAAGATTCCCGTAGCTCTATCGTATGCCAGTGTTAGAGGCAACAAAACACTCTCGGCAGTCACATACCTTACTTGTCCCTCGCAGTGATGCATCAAATGGGGTAAGCCCTGGCAGTCGTCTCAAACCCCACCTTCGGAATAATATTCAAACTGTTCCACAAACCAGTTGACGAGCAGCCCGCAAATGTCTCCAGTTCCACCCTGGATAAATCCAAACGCTCACTGACTGCAGGTTTAGCCACTGGAACCACTCTTGCTATTCGTGGTGCATCGTACTGCACGTGGCTATCACCTAGATGGCAAGAAAGATGTTCTCTGACGAAAACTCCACCCTTGACTTCATCTCCATTGACTAGGTTTTCCTTTTCCTTAGGGAGTGCAAAAGCAGTTTCGCAATTTCCGCCTCAATCCCCATCTCAGGCAGCTTATGCCGCTTATCTACCTCTAATTGTTCTGCAATCTGCTACTCCTTCAACTCAATTAACAAAAAATCCGCTCTGGCTCTACGGAAACCGAGCTAGCTCCAGAACAACCGGATACACTAGAGCCTGAGCAAGGAACATGATCAACACCTACTGGCAAAAGCCTTTGGTTCATCGGCAGGGTATTTCCCATTGATTCGGAACGAGTTTGCGGAACAGCTGCGTAACTGCATGTCTCAGCAGTTGCATGGATATTGAGTACTGTAAGGTCTAGTCACCGGAATGTTCGAGTGACGCGTAGCAACCAATTTTGACACAACTCGAAACAAAGTGGATTGCAAATAGCTATGGTACTGTATACAACAAATAAATTAATTTTACAACAATCGAACCTCAATAGTGTTCCTTCTGGGCTCTCACGCTCCAACTTGAGCAACCAATCAACAACTGAAGCTTAATTACAGCGAAAGGTTGGTGACAGAGGATGAGATTACCGAATACAGTCGCAACGAAATTCAAGCTAAGCGACTCACGTTCGAGCCAATGGTGGGAGTTTGGTTTGTGACAAAGATTTTGAGCAACAAAACAAACAATCGGAATGCCGGCAAAGATAATTCAAACGAATGAAGAATGCCGTTTGTAACATGGATTATAATGCATGGAATGGGTTATCCTGAACTCCGTTACACCTTTTATTTTGCGTTCAACGAGCTAATCTGTCACACTTTTTTTGAACCTGCGTGGCGCACGTGCTCCTTTCTCGCACTCCGCAAATTGGTTCTCTTTTGCTGAGCCCCTCTGATGACACAAATAATATTCGTATCTGTTTCGTTTCATTGTTCATTTGATAATCTTTTATCGTAGAATTCCACGAATAATCGCTTTCCGACTTCGGGATTTGTTGCCAATTTTGCTACGCATTCCCCAAAGGTTGCTGACAATACTCAATTGATCAACTAGGGACGAAGAAATACACAACGTACCAAAGGAGGAACCGGAGCAGTTGGAATCTGGACAGGACGTAATACGACAAGTCACTGGGGAAGTCTTGCGTGCTTTTGATTCCTCAGCTATTGCTAGGTCACCCAGTCCTGTCAGTGCCAGCTCATATATTACTGAGGGTAATATGTACTGTAGGAATGTCGATCTATTCAAGCTAAGGATATTAGACCAAAAACAATAAATATGTGCGCCTAGTCAACAGGCGCAGGAAGCAGAGGGCTAACGACTACGACCTATCCGACAGATCACAACAAAATAAAATGGGAAACTCTGCGCCGGTCGCCGAATATTAAACATCAACACCACCAGCGATCGATCTGCCAAGAGTAGATCTAACAGTTTTCGACGTGCAGTCTGAAAACTACTGCAAGCTCATCAGTCGGCTGGAAACTTTAGTCGAAAACAACGTAACGGACCCCGGGAAAAAGCTTCTCTACCTGACCTATTACTGCCGAGGCCGAGCAAGAGAATCTGTCGATGGATGTACCAAGCCCGACCCGGAACAAGGCTACACACGGGCAAGAAAGATTGAGAGGATTTTTTGGACTGCCATTCAAAGCAGTTCGCAATTTAAAAGAAGGCTTGATGCCAGAAGCTAGAAGGTCAAAGTGCGAAGTCTATGAAATGCCTTTCCTAGTGATCAAGGTGCAGGGCTGTTCAGAAGCCCTCGATCAGAGCCGGCCTTGATGCAGTGCATACTTTGAAGGGTATAGTCCTCTGCCTCCCCTCGAGCTGCAGGGTGGTGTGTGGAAAAGAAACTCATAAGCAGGAGCTATCGGGGGGCCAACAGCGAGGATCTGACCGAAAGCTTAGACAGGCGAACCTGGATAGCGGACAGTAGAATTGGTCGACTCGTCCGGGATAGCCACCTGGCAAATATATCTATTACCAGCCGAGCTCAAAAAGCTGCACGAGAACACTCGTAACACCAGCACGGGACAAATTCACACGCCATTTCAGGTGAGGCTGTAGCTCATCCAAGTTGCAGGTCTCGAGAAGCTAGCCATTGGTTACTAGAGTGTCCGAAGTTCATGAAAGCAAAAACAGACGAACTTTTGGGAATGACGAGGAGTACGGGGGCGTGTTTCATCTGCTTTAACACCACACACGGGGCGGCTGCTTGCCGAACAAGAACCAGATGTGCTCACAAAGGTTGCCCGGGCAGAAACCACCGATTGCTTTACCAGGTGATAAAACGGCTCCAGAGGCAAACACCAAGCCCGGTGTGATTTGTTCAACTTTACAGTTTGCCAGTGAACCTAAACGGTTAAGAGTAGTTGCTGTAGGAGTGATGACCTAAACCGGGGTGGCCAAAGCTGTGGCCCCCGTCTACAGTGGATCAGACGCTGCCCTGGTGAAGGAGCGGTTTGCAGATAAACACTGGCTGGCTGGAAGCACGACATCGTTAGCGGTGCTCACCGTGGGCGGAAAGCAAGTAATTACTGCAGGTCGGCTGAGGTTGCAGCTCACCTCCCTAGATACCAACGAGCGAAACGAATCGACGGAGGCTTTGATGTTGGCCGATCTCCTCGTGCGAGCACTAAAATCGGTGAGCACAATTGTAGCTAGGTGGCCCTGCCTGCAGGAATTAACCATCATAGACCGGTAGGACGACAAAGCAAATCTTCTCATGGGCTGCGACGGGCCGGAAGCACCATGGGTGCTGGATCAGAGAGTGGGCTACCTCCAAGCGCTCGATGCCGTACGAGCAACACTGTGGTGGATACCGTATGGTCCAGCCGGGAAAGGGGCTCAATTTGCAGCAGCTATACGAAAAGGAGTTTCGTGACATCGGAGAACTAAGACTAGCATTGTTTCAAGAGGACCACCTCGCACTGCGGACGGTGTAACAAGGATCCAGAGGCCTTGAAAACCAGTTCAAGGGTCCCCTCCGGAAGGGTACACAAGCCGACCCCTTGATTGATAACAGAAATTATGCCCTTCAAAGACTACTGCGATGAAAAAAACTTTCCTGTCGAGAACAGTATCTGAAAAAAAGGTGGGCAGAAGCATTGATGCGACACGGAGCGCTCGGCTATGTTGAAAAGGTGCCTGCAACCACCAACGGGATCTGGTACCCACACCAACCACCGGCCCCCACCATGAGAAACTCGGAAAGCTGATGGGTCTCCGAAGATTGTGCATTCAGGCTTCAAGGCAAATTATTAAATGATCGTCTGATGCGGGGGTCCGACAGGACCAGCTCACTGATTAAAGTCTTGTGCTGTTTCAGGGTAGGCATTGTGGCCTTTTCAGCCGACATCAGGGAAAGGCTTCCTCAGGTGAGAATACCTGTAAAAGAGCTAGATGCATGGTAATTCTTTTGACGGGAAGAGAACAACCTGTACGAAGCGGTGATAAATTATAGAATGACCGCCCACCCCTTTGGAGCCATATCATCACCATTTTGTGCGAACTACGTCCTTCGAGAAACAGCGAACAAAGGTGGATCTCCGATCTGCCGGTCTGTAGTAGACAGCAGAAATGGCTGTGCCGGCGACCATCTTGGGTCTTTCGATGACATAGACTCGCCCCTGGAGCAATCCAGGTGCCTTGCAAGAATTCTAGAAGGGGGCGGCTTCCATATCATGAAGTGTACGTCGAATGCCTCGGAGGTGCTCGAAGTCATTGCGTACCACGAGAGGGCTAAAAGGGTCTGAGATGCGGATGGGCCTTCACTCCCTACTAAACACATGCTGGGAATATAGTGGAATGCGGCTGCAGTGGGAAAAATTTCAGACTACTTTGAAGAAAATAGGGGACATGCGGACTCCACGGTGCTGATTTTCTGGTCATACAACACAGGCGGGAGAGCTGCACGCCTTTCCTGACGAGCTCGAAGTCGGATGCGGAGCACTGGTGCAAGGACGATGGTGCGTGGGTGGTTGAAAACACGCTACAAGGATCCTGTTCGCCAAAGCCCCCGTCACTCCACCGAAATCGGTTTCGATCCTGCGCCTCGAGCTCGGCGCAGCCGTATAAGCAGTGAGGGCGCCACAAGCGATAAAGAGATGTTTCCACTTCCGTAATTAGTCAGCTAGTTTTCGGAAGGATTCGACAATAGTACTGTTCTACAATAACAACTTCAGGGTCCATTTTAGTATTCTCGTTGCTAACCGGCCCACGATCGTCCACGACGACACTGCCGGGAACCAGTGATAACATGTCAGGTCTGGCGATAACCGAACCGATGTGTGCTCCCGAGGTGCGACCACCTTCCGACAGCTAGACACGTGGACGAGAAGACCGAAATTTCTGCACGTGAACCATCAAGTCTGACCCGTTTGCGAACCGAAGCCTTCTCTGGAACAAGAGGTGGGGGTCAAAGGTTCGGTGGTGGTGGTGGCAGTCACCAAACCGGCATCCATTTTTTCACGGTTGGTCAGGTTTACGCCCTGGATTAAGACGCTTCGGTCACTAGTGTGGTTGACCAGGTTTAAGAGACATTTGCTAGTCGTGAAAGGGGTGCATCCATCTCCACCACTGCCTATAGGACGTACCGAAATCCGGGCGATACAATCATCTCTCAAAAACAGCTATCGCTCAGCTATTGGCTTGTCTTCCAAGCAAGCCGAGAAAATGGTTGCTTCCATCTCACCACCCCGTACCAACGAACCAGCAACAACATCGTCCCCAAATACATCGAGCACAGCCTCTTCTCCCGCCCCTGTTGCTTCCCGTGGCCTAGATCATCTCAACATCGACATCACCACGCCCCCAATTCGCCTCATAAATCAGATTGGAGCCCCTCGTGTAAGCTCCAAACAAATTTTAACCCAACCGTTCCCACCACCCCCACACCCACAGAAACTCTCCGGTTCCTCCATCAGTATTCCACCTGTGCACCCAAGTAACCATCTAAAGACCCATGTAGCCAACCCCAACAGTGTGCGACAAACTACTCGTATGTCACCGTCGTCCTATCTACCGATGCCCCACCATATTGCAAACTTGACTCTGTTTATACCACCACCACCTTAGTCACCACAATTCGAACCTTATCATTTTCCAGTACACCACGCACAGCGTTCCTTGTACTCGCTCAATGTTTCACCCGGTCGAATTCAGTTACCAGTTCTTCCTTTAAGCCTCTCACCCCACTGCAGCCCCTACCTGCACCCCAGCAACTTACCTACCTCAATCCGACCACGGCAGTATACCATCAACCACCCGTTCGAATCGGGCTCCTACTTTACCCAAACAACCGGTGGTACATCCCACGGCTACTCAGTACCGACGCAAAATACCAATTTTTTTCGTTATATACCCTGAGCTGAAAATGGCCCCATACCTTAGCTCTATCCTAGCATATTCGTCCTCACCTGTTCCCCAGTTGTGGTACAACCATCAGTCCACCAACTCGTATTTCATCCACAAACCGAGGCCCCGCCCCTATAATTGCAGACGATACTTCTAACTTCCATCCACTCCACACTGGTTCTTCGCCTCAGACTCCTCCACACATCCTTGACGAAGCTCTCCTTGCCCTCTTGGTTGATCCTGCTGCGGCCGGCCACTCCACGCGCTCCCAATCGAACTCAGAAATCACTGAATTCGATCGTACTACCTGTCCCACCAGCACTCCGCCAATCTTTACTGGTAATTCTGATACTGACTAATTTTCCCTCTATTGGTCCTCGACTTACGCACACAGTAATCTACCCAGGACTATCTCATCCACCTCATCGGTACCAGGACTAGGATCACCACTATCTCTATCTCCTTGAGCCCCAACTCTCGCACAACTGCCTGTTGCGACAGTACAAGAAAGCACAACGCGTATGTCTGTTTTCGTCATCAATATTCGCACACTACCAGCAAAACTTCACCTTCTGCTTGCCCGGGTCCTTGTGTCTAACTACGATTTCATCCTCATCACGGAAACGTGGCTTAACGCAAACACTCACAACTTAGACTTCACAATATCTGGTTACAAGGCTTTCAGCAACTCTAGAATGCACTGTCGAGGAGGAGGTTGTCTAATATACTGCAGAGAATCTTTTCCTGTTTCTTTATTGCAACACCCAGTCCTAGACGCGGTTGATGACTCGGCCTGGGTAACAGTTAAACTGCAGTCACAAGAACTCTTGCTTGGATGCATCTATCGATCACCTGAATCAACCGGGGACAATATTGTACCTATTATTGACGCCTTCAACTTTGTCTCCGCTTACCCCACCGACCACAAGTTGATTGCTGGTGACTTCAACGCTCCAGGAATGTGTTGGCCATCGCGCTCTAGCCCAGGACGTTATCAGGACTTCGTTATCTGTACACACCTCGGTGGTTGGACTCAACATGTTCAGTCACCTGCTAGAGGAAACAACACTATAGATCTTCTGTTCTCTCGAGGACTAAATAAGGTAACAACCTCTGTAGAAGATAGCTTCCCCAGGTGTGACCACAGGGCCGTCTCGTGCGCGTTCTCAGTACCAAAAATCGTTATTTCCTCCGTACCGTCTGCCAGACCATATCACTTAGCTCACTGAAGCAGCCTTCCAAGCATAATCAGATCTCAAATTCGGGAGACATCATTTCTTTCGCCCGATCTTCAGGTGGTAGCAGATCAACTACATTCTATTCTCAATCAGTCTTTAAACACCATCACCCCAACTATGCCACCACTGACGAATTCTAGAACAAACAAACTCTCGCGGATGAAATCTACACTCTCCAAACTTTAACAGCTTGCACTCAAAACCCGGGAATTTTCGGTATATATCCAAATGGACCGACTGTCAGCGAAAATCAAATCACGAACTGAACTCATGCTCACTCAGCAAGAATCAAAAGCTTTGTGCCACCCCAAGAAGACAGAAATCCTGAGTAGGTTGATGAGAACAAGAAACCCCCAACCCCGCAAGATTATACCTTTAACCACTGTTAACAACTCCCATCTGGATAATCTGGAAGAAATAGCTGAAGCTTTCAACACATTTTTCACTTCAGCCCTAACGACCAGTGTTCCCACTCCTGGAATACGCTCTTCATGTTTACCCAGAGAGACTCTGTCTGCAGTTTCATTTCACCTCAGCGATATTTCTCCACTTCTAGTCTCTATGAAACCATTTTACCGCCCAGGTCTGGACGGCATTCCGACGGCTGCTTTTACTCTGGGGGGTCCAGACATTCCCATCCTTCTATCTAATTTATATAACCTGTCTATGAAATTTAGCTCGTTTCCTAATCAATGGAAAACCTCTACTATTATCCCCTTGCACAAAAAAGGCTCCGTTCATGTTCTCGAGAATTATCGTCCTATTAATCGTACACCGATTATCTCTATAAACATGGAGAAGCTCATTAAGAATAAGATAATGGGCCACCTCTTAACAAATAACTTGCTCAATGTGGGCCAACACGGTTTCCTCAAAAACCGTTTGCGCTCTACTTGTCAAGTTAACTTCTTGAACTCAGTCACGGAGGCTGCTGACAAAGGCATTCCACGATTATTATCCTGTTTGATATGAAGAAGGCTTTCGACCGAGTCTGTAAGGTTGATTAGACCTTACTTCGCGGTTTCTTTAGTAAACGCGTGCTTCGGTCCTTGGTACTGCATGGACCACCTGCACGTTACTCCAATGTGCGGCACTGCACAAATTTGTCAACCAGAACAGTATTCTCCACGACCCGTGATAACGAGAAGGCGATTGGGAGAGATAGTGGTTAGCGTGTATTTTGGAGCGTGCGTGAGAGCGTGCGCAACAGCAACGGTCAAATGGCAACCGCGCTTGGCAGTCAGCGTTCAGTTAAACAATAAATGTGGTAAAAGTATGAACGAAGATGGCAACCGCTACAGGGGCCTCCTCCTAGAAGTCCGACGGAGTTGGGCTTCGATCGTGATGGTAAGCCGGAATCATTGGTTGTCCAGGAACTCCTCATAGCTTGTCCGTTATATTGTTGGTGACGTCGAACGACTGCTGATGAGTTTACCGGTGCCTGCACTCTCGAGGTCCGATGTGCGTAGGTTCAACTGTGTTTTGGCGCCCACGGGTCTCATACGAATGCGAGCCGGAAAATGCCTCGTCAGGTCCATCCAAAAAGGCGTCTAGTTGCCGTCTCCAGTGCCAGGCTGACCAATCGTCCCGTTGTCCAGTGAGTGGTTGGCTCCTTGAACGTGCATGGCAACCAGCCAGGCTACGGATGAAGCCAGTGTGACTGTGTGGATCCGTCTGAGAGAGGGCAAGGTAAACTGGAACAAAATAGCGCTTGAGCGCGCCGGGGGATTTTGGACCGTAATAATAACACACAAACGATGTTCGGTGTTGTTGGAGTCGCTAGGAGACCAGAAGAAAATGAAATCATAACTAACGATTATAAGTTCACGGGTCTGTTGTTTGGTAAATCAATGGCGAACTTCCTAACTTATTGCTAACAGTCGGTCGCAAAAATCGTCACGAAATCGGCGAAGCGGACGGGATTTCGCAGTTGGCGACCGCGACGGCTACTTCGCATTGCGGGTACGGTTGGGGAATCTGATGGACTAGCTGCCGAGTCCTCCCTAGGCGTAATTGGGGGTGGTTCGAGTGGTAACTCGCTCGATGCGGGCGACTGAGCGGCTTGAGTAGGTGTAAATTGGCCGAGCGGCTTGCACTCCATGACGGCAGGCTTGAGACGGTCGATAGATACGGTGTCGTGTCGTCCGTTGACATCTATGGCAAATGTTTCTGCCCTACGTTTTATCGCCCGAAACGGGCCAGTGTATGGCGCTTGTAGTGGTGATCGAACGCCATCGACGCGAAGGAATACGTGAGTAGCGGTTCCTAACGCAGTTGGGGCATAACTTGTAGACTGTTGTTCACGCGGCAGACTGGCCTTGAGCACGCGCATGTGATGCGTGAGGCGCTGAGCATAGTCACCGTAGTCGAAAGTCACGGTCGGTGAGGGGACTACCAACTCCCCTGGCAGACGGAGTGTACAGCCATATACTAGTACGGCCGGTGTTGTGTGTAACTCCTCCTTAACGGTACTACGCAGGCTCAAGAGTGCTAATGGTAGTGTTTCACTTTAAAGGGGGTTACCGTTTGCTCGAAGGGCGGCTTTTAATTGCCGGTGGGCACGCTCAACCATACCATTGGCCTGAGGGTGGTAAGCTGTCGTCTTAACGTGTTGGCAACCGAGCGTAGCGAGTAGGCTGGCGAAAGCGCCGTCAAAGTGTGGACCACGATCGGTGGTCACTATAGCCGGGCAACTGAAATGACTAACCCAACCGGTCAGAAAAGCTTTCGCGGCCACTTCCGACGTGGGACGAGGGATAGGGATGGCCTGCGGCCAGCGAGTAAAACGACCCACACATGTGAGTATGTAAACGTACCCAAGCGAAGGTGGGAGTGGTCCTACGAGATCGACGTGCACATGATGAAAACGTGTTTTAGGTTCTGGGAACCTGGCTAACGCCGCCTTAGTGTGCCTATGGGTCTTAACACGTTGACACTGCAGACAAGCACGAGCCCATTGACGGATATCTCGCTCGGCTATCAGTTTCACCGAGGCAGTCACACCCGGATGAGCCAGATTATAGAGTGTCAGGAACGTGGGACAACGAAAGCAGCAGGAACTACTGGCCTAGGGCAACCCTGCGACACATCACACACGATGGTATTCTGGAAAGCTGGGATAGGCACTGTGGTTAAACTCAAAGAACCGTTTTGTCGAAATTGTTCGATGTCAGGGTCCATAGTTTGAATCTGCGCCATTGCGTCCAAGTTGCTGTTAGGCGTTTGTGACAGACTTAGTTGATATACGCGCGATAAGGCGTCTGCGACGGGATCAAGTACCCCAGAGACGTGTCGTATTTCCACAGTAAACTGTGAGACAAAGTCTAAGTGGCGAATCTCGCGTTATGAGTATCGATCGGAAACTGACTTTAGTGCGTAAACCAAAGGCTTGTGGTCTGTAAACACCGTGAACTAACGGCCTTCGAGTGCATGTCGAAAATGACGGATTCCCAAGTAGGTGGCTAATAACTCTCTACCGAACGTGCTGTACCTTGATTCCGCGGGTGGTAGGCGTTCGGAGAAGAATACTAAAGGTTGCCAAGAGTCATCTACGAACTGTTGCAGTACTGCTCCAACCGCTGTGTTCGAGGCATCCGTCACTACCGAAATGGGAGCCAAAGGGTCGGGGTGTGTAAGGAGTGCTGTGTTGGCGACAGCATCTTTGACCAAGGCGAATGCGGCTTGTGCCGTGTCGGGAAACACGAACTTCCGCTTACCTCCGCGCAACAGGTCGGTGGGGGGTTGCATCATTTCCACACAGTGAGGAATAAATCGGCGGTAGAAATTCACCAAGCCGGCAAACTGACGCAACTGGCGAAAAGATTGGGGTTCAGGGTAGTCGCGAATAGCGAAAACTTTATCTGACAGAGGGCGGATACCCGAGGATGAAATAGAATGTCCTATGAAGGTGATATCAGACCGGCCTAATTCGCATTTCGCGATATTGATCGTACCGTCGTGCTGGCTAAGGCGTTCGAAAAGTGCTCGTAAGTGTGTAGCGTGCTCTTGCTCTGAAGAACTCGCCACCAAAATATCATCCAGGTATACGTGGACATTTTCCAAACCACGAGTTGCCTCGTGCATGAACCGTTGAAAGGTCTGGGCTGCATTGCTGAGTCCAAACGGCATTCGCAGAAACTCGAACATCCCGAAAGGTGTAGTGACGGCAGTTTTAGGGATATCGGCCTCTGCCACCGGGATCTGGTTGTACGCCCGAACCAAATCGACACGGCTGAAGACGGAGCAACCTGATAAAGACGAAGTAAGATCCTGTATATGGGGAATCGGGTATCGGTCAGGGACGGTGACTTTGTTAAGCGCTCTGTAATCACCACAGGGTCGCCAGTCGCCACTAGACTTAGGAAACATATGAAGGGGGGAAGCCCAAGGGCTACTAGAAAGGCGTATTATACCCAGTTCTAGCATATGTTCGAATTCGGCCTGTGCAACACGAAGCTTGTCTGGTGCTAACCGACGCGGCCTACTGAACACTGGGGGTCCCTCAGTATCGATATGGTGAGTGACACTGGTCGTCAGTGCTGGGAGAGGCCCGGCCTGCCGAAACATGGCTGGGTAGGCGGTGATGAGTTCGCCATAAGGTTGGTGTGCCGGTGGTTGAACGTAAAAGGGCGTAACGTGATTCACTCGCGAATTATGACCCGCAACAGCGGGAGTGGTCTGACGATCCACCACTCTGCGGCGACGTGCATCAACTAACAATTCAAAGTGCTGCAGGAATTCAATGCCCAGAATTGGGTACGGGACGTCGGCGATGATGAATACCCAACGAAAATTACGCTTTAAACCCAAGTTTAAGGTGAGCGACCGCTGGCCAAACGTTGGGATGGCCGTGCCATTGGCAGCGCGCAGTGTTTGGGCCTGCGGTGTGCTATTGTCGTCTTTCGCTCGGGGGAGGACGCTCACTTCGGCACCGGTATCTACAAGGAATAGGTTATTTGAAATGATGTCCCTTACGTTCAAAAGACGACTATTGGTGTGATACCCGGCTTCGTGGGTCGCCACCACGGGCCGGGGGTTTAGTTCCCCTGATGAGCACCGGGAAACGTACACCCTGGTTCGCATCGTTTGGCTCCCTCACCGAAGCGACTGTGGTATTTACAATACCCCTCTTTTGAAGAACCCACGAAACGTCGTCGCAATGACGGACTATGGAGCCTAGGTGAGCGTGCGCGGTGCCGCTCCTGTGACCCACTTCTAACTGCTAGGCGTTGCAGGCTCGATTCAATTCTAGACAAAACTGACGCGAGGTCATTTGATGTTGGCAAGGCAGGCAACGTTGCGACGGAGGGCCTGGTTACTCCAGCTACAGCATGGTTGTATCGTGACATAATGTCATCAGCTATCAATGCAGTTTCCTCCAGCGAGCATTTGCGCGTGGCACTTAGTAAAACTGGAATGTTATGCGGCAAACGCTGCAGCCAAAGTTCCCTTAGGAGCGGGTCCTCGCCTATTGTCGGTCCTCTCAAGCGCTGCATCTCACGCAGCAGTTCGGAGGGCTTCCTACTTCCAAGCTCAACGTTTTGAAGTTGTTGCATACGTTGGTCCCGCGTTGGGTCGTGCGGGCAATGACAGCTTCCTTTAAAGCCTCATAGCTTCGGGAAGAGATTATTACGTCCCTTACTTGCATTGTGACCTCTGGCGGGAGGCGGCCTGCTACCCACCTGAAACGGCTGGCGTCGCTGGTTATACGGCAGTTTTCGAATTCTAACTCAACCAGCGTGAACCAGAGTTCTAGATCAGCAGGTGTGAATGCCGGTATTTGCAGCGTGATCGCCCCAACGGTGGGGTCTGAGCAGGGTTTCCGTTCAGTACCAATGCATCATTGATATCTAATCCACTGCAGTGCACCTCACCTTTTTCTCCATTTTTCCTCGCTACTGCAGTTCCTTATACCGATTTCCAGCCTTTCACATGTTTACCAGTTGGCCTTTTTATGTAAACGCCCGGACCAGCCATTCAGTCCACCTTACCTTGACTTTCAAACTCACCGGGTGTCCTTTCAAATCCGCTCCTGAGCTCATTTACACTCCACACAATCTCTATGGTGTGCATACGTTTATCTTATTTTCATCCTACTTTTTTCCCCCCTTCTGAGCCTTTTTTATCCAATATTTTTCTGAGAGTTTCCTTATTTCCATGAATTATATCTGTCCATTCCATCACCTGTATCAACAAGATCATGCACAAAGCATGCTTCGGCCGTTTCCGAAATAAACCATTATTATTATTATCATAGACATAGTGATTGCTTTATCGAATATAGACGGGAAAAGAAACCAACGATCAATGAGGCACTATAATCTTCGCGAGAAAAGAACAAAAATCACGACGAAATAGACACCAAAAATACGTATGGACAAAACAAATTGTTTGGTAAACCAACCAAAAAATAAATCAACAGATAGGGAAACAATAAAACACAAAAACGTACGCAGACGGGACCTTCAACGGTAGAAAACAAGGAAACTCACGTGACCTGGGGATCACGTCGGGCTCACCAATTGTAAGGTTGATTAGACCTTACTTCGCGGTTTCTTTAGTAAACGCGTGCTTCGGTCCTTGGTACTGCATGGACCACCTGCACGTTACTCCAATGTGCGGCACTGCACAAATTTGTTAACCAGAACAGTATTCTCCACGACCCGTGATAACGAGAAGGCGATTGGGAGAGATAGTGGTTAGCGTGTATTTTGGAGCGTGCGTGAGAGCGTGCGCAACAGCAACGGTCAAATGGCAACCGCGCTTGGCAGTCAGCGTTCAGTTAAACAATAAACGTGGTAAAAGTATGAACGAAGATGGCAACCGCTACAAGTCTCACACCCCCGGTTCCTATCACAGTCCAAATCTTATGGCATCACGGACCCGTTATCCAGTTGGTTGGGCTATCATTTCTCCAACCATCATCAGTTGGTTCAGATTATTAGCTCCTTCTCCAAACCCAAACCTGTCACCAGTGGTGTCATACAAGGCAGCGTTTTGGGTCCACTTCTTTTCCTCATTTACATAAATGATGTCTTCAGTGTCGTTCGCCATGGTAGTCTCCACCTCTTCGCGGACGACACCAAAATCTTTTATAGTTTTGATTCTATTCAACTTAGTACAGTTATCAGTGATATACGGCAAGATTTACCAACTCATAGTTATTGGTGCACCACTTCATTAATGAAATTTTCTGCTGAGAAAAGCAACATTCTTACGTTCAAATGCAATGTCCCCCCAGGTATGTTTAGTATTGACGGTCACCCGATTTCCATCAGTCCGTTAGTACGAGATTTAGCTTTGCAATATTTAGCCACCTTCACTTTCTCTGAACATACTACCACTCAAGTTGCCAAGGCTAGAAGACTGATAGGCCTGCTTCATAGGACATTCCACCTCCCAGAATTCAAATTCAGCACATATAAGACCCACATTAGGCCCCTTCTGGAATACTGTTCCGTAATCTACTCTAACATGAACCAGTGGGACAGAGTGGCTATTGAAAAGGTTCAAGGGCTAGTGACAAAAGAGTTAATCGACTTTACCACTCAAATTAATTACAGCCAACGCTGTGAAGATTTGAAACTAGATCCGTTATGGCCTAGACGCATGAAGCTGAACCTCGTATTCTTTCATGGTGTTGTTGTAAAGCGACTCATCGAATCAGCACCGCAGTTCAGAAACCTAACGGACTCACAGTATTCTTTAAGACGGAGAGACAACACAGTTGCTGTTACCATTTCTAGAACTGCTCTTAGATCTAACTTTTTCCTGGTTAAGTATGCAGCTTTATGGAACAAATTACCCCATGATATACGTTCTATAAGGCCATCTGAGACGTTTAAGGCCCACATAAGCAAATACTTCACAGTACAAACTGTAATCCAACTTTTAGATCCGTACATAAGTGAAGGAAGGGCTTTTGAAGTTGGATTAGGTTTCTAATAGTTTTCAAACTCCCTTTTTGTGGACCCCATTGTCTTTTGGGCCATGGCCACGCTTGATTCCTCCACTCGTGTTACTCAATCGTTCGTTCTACTTTTGTTTCACATCTGATCCTGCCATTTGCGTTTTTTAATTCTCCCTCGACAAAGTCCGACAGGCACTGTCGTTGAACTTTCTCTGGAGTGGCGCATTAACTGGACTCAAGCCCCAGTTGTGGCATCATTTTCTTTCTCTTCTCCTCTCTCTCCATTCTGTAACTTTCACTTCCTTTTGTTCTACGATTTCCTACAGAATGGTTTTATCCTCAGTCCGGTAATTCTGTTCCACCTCCATCCGTTTTGCTAAATCTGGCATCAAATAATTTCCAGTTCCTCCCATCATCTCATCTTTTTTCCCATAGCCACGGCATGGCTATTAATAACCTGCTTCTTGACATTTCTCTACTCACTCTTCTCCCCCTTATCAGACCTTGCTATATTACACTTTAATTTGCATGCGGATACCTAGACCGCAATTATAAATCCAGTTCTAAGCTCCATCAAGACAACACTTACCCGCTAGACGTCACCTGAACTTGACTCACTTTTACGCCTGGGGCTCAGGGTTTTGTGATAGCTCTTCACCACCGATCTGTTCCTCATACAATGCCTTATTTTTTTTAAGCAACACTCACCCGCGACTAATCAGGAAGTTGTGTCATCCGGACCTACAACTCACTTCCTACCGAAACCGTTCCCTCCCTTATTTACCAGTTTTTGGTATACTGAATGCTATGATCTTGACAGTTCATCAGTGCTCGCCTTCAGCTTGCCCCTTTCGACCGAAAATCTTTGGCTCGTCTGTCCTAATCAGCCGTTGCCAATGCACTAGCTAGCGGTCAACCTCCGCACAGCCAGTGGTGATACATTTCCACCAACTTCGTCTTGCCAGTGAAGTTGCCCTGCATATCAAAATCGGCGATGCGTTCACCAGATGGCTCGCATACATACTGGAACCCGTCCGACTCTGTTATTGGCAAGAGCAAGCTGTTAAGTGATAGCCCCAGGAATGCTGCCATTATCTGAGTGATTGCTCCATCCTATCTTTTATTCTTTCACTGCTTGTGGCAGCAACACCCCTGAAGGTTATGACATCTGGTCTGTAGCCGTCTCACAATAAGGGGAAACAGCCATCCCTATCAGTCTCGGACCCAATGGGCCACGTGTAAAGAAAGGCGGGTCAAGGAGAAAAGGGAAGTTTACCCTACGGTGCAAATTTGCTCTCCCTCTCCTAAATAAAAAAGAAAAAATTCACTTCAGGCTGGGAAGGTCTTGGGCTAATGCTCTCTGCCCCCTTCAATACAGATGGATTTCTGATAACAGCCTAGACCCGACCTTGCATGTGGGAAACCCCACGCTTTCGAGTTAACCTGCAGTTCCTTTTGTCTAGACCAGTCTGGGGTGACAGCACGCCGTTCGAGCTCTCCACGTGTACTTGCCGACCCCGCCTTACTCAGCTTCAACCCTTTTGAGTTCCCTGCAAAATCCTTGACCAGCTTGTTGATGCTTAATACAGTAGTCGATACGTGGTCTGGATAGTTACATCATGCGACCTCTGCTCTGACGACACCCCGGCATTGATACGCTTGCGCCTAACAGCTATGGGCAAAGCCTCGCCTGTATTGGTTGTCGGAACGAGGAAGGCAATCATCGCACATTTATAATTTATTATCCTTAAGCTTACTTTTTTCAATCTCCCTCGAGCCCAAACAATAATAATGTTGTCCATAGTCAGAGACGATTTGTCTGCTACCATGTAGACTCAGTTACAAAACCAGAATTCTTACTGACACTAGTTCCATTAGTAAACTTTTGTTCCTTTAATGATAGGTGCTAACCCTCACTTAGTTCTCTTGTCCCAGGCTATAACTCAGCGGTCTCATCGCCTTTTTCTTGCACTCCTCTGTTACTCGAGTCCTACCATGCTGACTACCATCCTTTAATAACCTATACTCACCGATCAAAGTATTTGCTTACGATTTGTTAGCACGCCATCCCACCTAGCTAGCCTATGTATCTGATTACGTATTACCCCATGGAAAACCAGCACATTCGCATCCACACAAGAAGGCCTCATCTTAGCTCTTTATGTTTCCTTTTCTTTTTATAATTTCTCCGCCCCCACCTACAGCCGGGTCAACAACCTGACTGCTATCCTCCCTTTTCTCATTCCCATTTCTGACCCCACCCTCCTCCACTGTTTTATTTTTGACCCTCAACTGAGCCCCTTTACTATTCTTTCACCTATCAGCCTAACCATTTTGCACTCTGGCTAAGCATGCACCTATTATCCCCATCATCAACTAAACGCCCTAAAAAGAAAACTACCAGCCTCCGCCCGTTAGCCCCTAGTAGATCGGCCCACTGGCCATCAAGTGGCATTATCACTCTAATTTCCGCTAAGCCGTTAATCATGACCCCCAGCTGGAGCATTCTCCAGACTGCCGCATTTCTCCTCTATTCCAGAACTCAGTGGTTACCTGGGTAGCCCGTCAACCAAATCGACGTTATCCCTGGATTACATAACGGACTAAACGGTTTGATCGATCGGATTGGCCGTGGTTAAACCTACACTCACACCTGATGACGCTTTATATGGAGCACCTTATATGGCTAACCGGTGATCACAATCCCGTAACCAGGATTACAATTATTCATGATAGTCTCACCGGACCGCCGGACGGATTCCTGATATCACCCATCAGCATCCATTTCCCGTACACCACACGAATAGTTCAATTCATTCTGCTTGCAGAACTGGAGTCTGGCCCTCGCCGTCGCATTCCGTACCTACTCTCCCTAGTTCGTCAGCCTAGCCCTTCTTGACTGCTGCCCTTATCTTGCACTACCTGCCATCAACGGCTACCAATGTCTTCATGAAACAAAATACCAAACACTTGGTTATTTATTCTTTTATCCAGTATGCATAAAATCTCACTTTTACACTCAACTTCCTCTGTTCCATCGGGTCTGGCCTCTCCCAGCCACCGCAGTCCTCCTTTCTCTTCGCCACCTGTGCATACTTGCTTGGTTGCATCAGCAGCGTGTCACCAAGTGTTTCCTCGACGGCTTGTTGAAACTCCCAGTTGTGTCCATCCTCCATTCACGCTCCTTAAAAGCACACTGTATTCCTGGTGAGAGCTTCTTTCTCCATGAGATTTTCTATATAATATCGGAATTACCTATACAGACACACCAATCTGATTATCCCATTCGACTCACTTGCATTTGTATCACAGGCAACCCCCACAATCAGTTATCCGATGGAAGGTCAATTTTCTCTATTTCCTGTAGGCATCTCCGACTGCATTTTGATAACACCATGGTAACTCTATTTTTAATCTTCTTTTGGTAACACTCTCAACCAGTTTCTCTGTACTGATTCCTCAAATATCCAGTTGGTGCCACACCGCGTCTCCTTCTACACTTCCCGACCCTTCTTTGAATCTCTTTCAGTCCAACGCTCTCTCTCTATCTTCATTGACTGCACACCAAATTCCATAGATCGCTGTGATCCATTCTGGACTACCGGACCGGTCGTAGACAGTTATCGGCATCCATAAGGCAAGTTGTGTATTATTCTTGCATCAACTCCCTGTTCATGTAGTGTTGTCCAACACCAGTTACTTTGTGGGTTCTTGCAAACACTGCACTTTTACCCTTCTTCAGTATCGCTTTTTCTGCACTCCTACGTCCATCCCGCTAACAGCATCGTCCCAGTCCCGAATTCGAAACCGATTTGCAATGGCTGCGCTTCCCCTCCTTAGCTCACTTAAACACCGTCCAAGCTGATCGTTCTATTACTGCAATTGTGTGAACCACGTTCTTCAAAGTTGTGATTACTCTACATTACCCTGAATTGATGTGTTCTCTGATCATGCCTCGTGCATGTGTCTTGACCGCGATCAAGGAATATACTATTATTATTATTATCCACCCGGCCGTGTGCGACCGGGTCCAGTAAACCCAACGAATTACTAGCTGCAGAGTACTGCTTATTCAAGATGATACAACAGGTGGCTTTCACGACAGAACTCGAGAGGGCCGGAGAAGCCGGACCAATTGACAAAAGAACATCATTTCAAAAAAGGACTTGGAGCTTCCAAACCAAAAACTCGGTAAGTGGTTACTACGGGTAGATGGCAGACTGATGAATTTCTACCTGAGTTTTGACACTAAGTGCCCCATACTTCTACCGGCTGGACAGCATAAGATAGGTTAATGGTTCAACACATGCTTGCCGTAGATGGACACGCCGGGGAAAATCAAGTGACAAGCCTCATCCGAAAGAGCTTTTGGTAACTGAGAGGAGGGGTGACTGTGAAATGAGTAATCCAACGTTACACACACTATAGGAGACATACTGCCGTCGCGGGCAAACTCCACATGGCTCTGCTGCCAGAGTGTAGAGTGGCCCCAGGTTAATGGCGCTCCAGTGATACCGGACTTGACTGTTTCCGGACTTTGTGGAGCAAGTGTGGCAAAAAGTCGCAAAACGATACGGGTGTATCATGACGTGCATGGAGTCAAGTGCTGCAAGCTTAGAAGTAGCGCGTTCGATGGCGGTCGACTCCTTCCTTCGGGCCTTGGAAGGCTTTATCAACCGAAGGTGCATACCAGCAGACATTTAATCCCACAATGGGTCAGATTTTGTGGATCCCCGACGGGAACTACAGCGTCGGCACCAAAACATAAGCAGAGACAAGCTGCAGAACCAAACCACGGATTCTGAAATGCGACGGCATTTTGGCTCCCGCAGACCAGTCATCGCGGTGGCGCATGAAAACTCCTGATAAGGTCCACCAGGCAAATATTGCAGTCGATAATCGATCAACAGCAGTCGGACTATAAAACGATGATCACAGTCATGACCAAGGTCAAAAGGATTCTGGACGACCGCCCTCTATTTCCAGTGTCTACCGGCGAGGCCATCAATCTGGTACTTCTTCGAACGACCTATTGACGTTAAGGTCAAACGTTGGTTTCCAGGGCCCAACAAACCTTCTTGTTAGCTACCTTTATAGACGGGAACGGGCGAGCTATCTTGTCAAGGTTTTTTGAAGGCGATGGCTGTGGAAATACCTACCGGCTCTGCAAACTCAACAGAGGTGGCTAACCAAAGCAAGACCATTCATTGTTTGGGATATATTGATCATCACTGACTGCCACGTTTCTTTCAGCACATGGTGTTTGGGCGCTTCCATGGAAATTATCAACAGGTCTGACGAACTGATAATAACTGTCGAGGTGAAGACAGCCAATGAAATGCTAACTCGTCAGGTGCGCAGTACCTGCCACCCCGAGGGTGAAGACAGGCAGCCTACACCACGAAACCCCAGAATACTCAGCCAGTGTGTGCCACCCAGGGAACATTTCTACTAACCGCGATTGTTGCTTTTGAGATCCGTTCCGTAACCTCAGACAAGACGTGCTATATTGGCCACTGTTCCCCGTTCGTCACCGACGTTGTTAAAAACCCTTCCCGTGTGTGTTAGTATTTATGACGTATGTACTCAAAATACACTCTCACTCAGTCCCAAGCAAGTGCATAAAACACTTTCCTGCTCCAAAACCCACAACTCACATGTCACAGTGCTCACCTCTCCTCCTTTATGGTTGACATTATGGAAGACGTTCCCGGTATATGGTAGTAGTTAATACCCACCCGTATACCCAAGCGCAACTTCACTCACGATACCCACCCGCAAATACATATGCATGCACACGCAATCACACAAGCACACGCAGCTGATTCACGGCGGCTCTGTCGAAGATTGCACGTGTTTTGGAACCTATTCATCTCCCTCCTCGCCAGCCTTCGATCCGCAGTTCCCGTGGACCGTGCAGAGTAACTTCATGTCGGCCTGGCCACCGGGTCATGTGCGATGGTGAGTAGAGAGCTGACGTCAGAAGTATTAGTTACGCGCACTAACAGCAGGGTCTAAGTAGGTTGGGAGAATGAGTACCCTTAAGCCAAACCTTTGACTCTGCTGGGATTCGGGAGGATTTTGGCAGGCTGTGTAACTACAGGTTGCGGAAAATCCCCTAAAAATTACGATCCCGAGTTTCCTTGATATCACTCGCTCACAAACACTATTTGTGTTTTTTTATACACTTTATGTTTTTGTGAACCTACGTTTGTTTGTTTGTGTCCAACGTGCTACTCTGGCGGATACTGTTTTAGACCCGCCTTATGTACTTGCGTGTCTCTCGCACTCCGCAAATTGGTTCTCGTTTTCTGAGTCCCCGTGATCGCACAATTAAGGATCGTATGTGGTTTATGTTACCGTTCTTTTAATATTCCAGTATCGTAGAATTACCGGATAAATCAGGTTTTTAGTTCGGGATCCGTTTTGAATTCGGCTGCGTATTGCTTGGTACTCACCGTGGTTTGCATCGTTTGTCTCCCTCACCGAAAAGGTCTTGGTATTCACAATACCCTCCTTTTCAAGATTCGAAAAGACTTCGCAGTGACGGACTATGGTGCCCACGTGACCTTGCGCAGTACCGTTCCTGCGACCCCTTTTACCTACCGCTAGGAGTAGCAGGCTTGCTTCAGTCCGAGATAAAACCGGAGCCAGATCTTTAGATGTTGGCTAGGCAGGCACCGTTGTGACGGAGGACCGGGTTACTTCAGCTGCGGCTGGGTTGTGCCGTGAAACAATGCAATCGGCTATCGTTGCACTTTCCTCTAGCAAGCATTTGCGCGTGGCACTTAGTAAAACTGAAACGTTGTGCAGCAAAAGCTGCAGCCAAACTTCCGTCAACAGTGGATCCTCATCCACGGTCGGCCCTCGGAAGAGCTGCATTTCACTGGGCAGTTCAGGGGATTTTCTGCTTCCAAGCTCAACCCTTTGAAGTTGTTGCATGCTTTGTTCCTGCTTTGGGGCCGTGCAGGTGAAGACAACCTCCTTCAAAGCCTCGTAGCTTTGGCTGTAGACTACTACATCCCTTATTCGCATTGTGACCTCCGGTGGGAGGCGGCCTGCTACCCACCTGAAACGGCTGGATTCACCGTTTATACGGCAGTTTTCGAATTGCACTTCCATCATAGTGAACCAGAGTTTTGGACCAGCAGTAGCGAATGTCTGTATGTGCTGTGTGAAGGCCTCAACGGTGGGGTCTGGGGAAGGTTTCTGCTCAGGGCGTATAGCGATTATTGTCTCCAACAAAAGGGGGAAACAGGAGTAAACTACAAAAGTGGCAAAACATTCCAAGAAAACCAATACTAAATAGATACCCAAAAAATGCTTGAAAAAAGGCTCCAAAATCCTCCCAAAAACTGCAACAAAAAAGGAAATATATCAAGCAATTGCTTGCAAGTAGTGTGCGGGATTGAGGAATTTTTGTTTGATTGACTATCCTTTGGACTCCACGTTTCACGCACAAACCTCAGGTCATCCGACCAACCTGCACTCGGAAGCACCAAACTCGAGTTTCGCTCTTGTTAGAGCTCATCAGTGGTACATATCCCCCGCCACACCCAGGGTTTGAACCCCGGGTCTTCCATCTGGAAGGCGTGTGTGTTATCACCAAGCCACCCCTCTCCCGTCAGAGCTGATCCGAATCACCAAGTTACGCTTGTTTAGATGTCGTCCTCTATGACAGCCAGAAATGCCCGACAGCTTCAAATGGAGACACGGTACCTGACCAGTTAACCCCAGGCGAATGCCTCCCATCAAATCAGGTCTTCTCCACAGGATGGGGCCAAGGTACCAACGTCTTTAAACCTACTTCGCTTTTTTCGTATATATATCACGCAATTGCTTGCGAGTGGCGTGTGGGGTTGATTAACCTTTGCTTAGTTGACTGTCGGGCATTTCTGGCTGTCATAGAGGACGACATCTAAACAAGCGTAACTTGGTGATTCGGATCAGCTCTGACAGGAGAGGGTTGGCCTGGTAATAACACACACGCCTTCCAGATGGAAGACTCGGGGCTCAAACCCTGGGTGTGGCGGGGGATATGTACCACTGATGAGCTCTAACAAGAGCGAAACTCGAGTCTGGTGCTTCCGAGTGCAGGTTGGTCGGATGACCTGAGGTTTGTGCGTGAAACGTGGAGTCCAAAGGAAAGTCAACCAAAAAAATGCAAATTAATGAAACATTCGAAAAAGTGCACAGGCGGGACCTTGAACTTTGGAAAACAAGGAAACCCACATGACCTAGGGTTCAATTATGGGATTGCAGTTTGTAAGGTTGCTAAACCATACTTTGCAGTTTCTTTATTAAACTTGTGGTTTGGTCCTTTGTACTGCGTGGACCACCAGTACGTCGCTTCGGTGCTCGACACCGTAAGAAAAAGGCAACTAGAAAGGCATTCTCCACGATATGTGAGAACGAGAAGGTGACTGGGAAGGATAGTGGTCAGAGAGTATTTAAGGACATGCGTGAGAGCTTGCGCAAGAGCAACAGTCGAATGGCAACCTCGAATGACAGTCAGCCTCCAGTTAAACAATAAACTTTTTGAAAGCATCGACGAAGATTGCTGTCCTTACGAGCTCGGGGGTGTAGCCGGTGGTGATGTTGCTAAGACACTCATTTTTTATTCTCCACTTATCACAATAAAAACAACGGGAACATTTCTGTACAAACCTTATCACAATCCACCCACTGGCAAGAACTCAAGTTTCAGTGGGGCGAAAAAGCCCCGACGAAAACTGGTTAAGTTTCTCCTTGAAAGCTGCGTCGTTTACCTCTTGGTCCACCCCAGCAGGTGAAGAATACCAAGGGTATATGGCCCTCCGAGACAAGTTATAGATTAATAAGCACAGTTAGATCTTACCTAGCTGTTTTCCTATTACATGCAATTGCTTGCTCTTCCCATCGCGTTTGGACTGCCTGTCAGTTACAGTGGTACTCCGCAATATGCCATCACGACCACCAGGGCAATGTTTCCCAAAACCCACGAGAAGAAGAACACTGCAGACAGGGAGGGAGGGGTTAGCATATATTGGAAAAGCGTGCGTGTAGCGTGCACGGACAACGTTCAAGTGGCCACCGCGCTTGGTGGCGCGAGTTCAGGTAAACAGTGATATGTGGTAAACAAAAAACAAAGGTTGGATTCTACAGCAGGAGCCTGAGACGAAGTCTGAAGGACTAATCTGGCGAGGAGTGCTGATTGAGGGCTAGCCTCAGTGCGTCCCGAAGGTTTGTGATCCACGAGCACCGCGAACGAACGCGGTTTAGTGCGTGTCGCAGAGGACAGTTGCCTAAGCAGATGCTCTCCTGCTGTCTCGAAAAGGGGAATAGTGTAAAAAATTATGAGGGAAATTCACCGGAGGCCGAGGCTTAAAACTGATCCAACGAATAGGGGTGATAAGTTCCTAAGTGATCGACAGAAATGTAAAACCTGAAAGAAAAGCAAGAGAACCAGTTCCATTCCACAAAGACCGAAACACCAGGAAAAAATTTACCACGATATACGAACAAAAAGGAACGCTCTTTATCAAACTGTTCCATTATCACATGCGTTCGCCTCTCATTCCCATCACTTTTGGATCACCCGTCCGTAAACCGATTGTCGTCATATTGCGCAGGAAATCAGCAAACACAGTCACGTGGCTCCAGATGACATAATTAGATTGTTCAACTTCGTTTGAACTGACGATGTGCTGATTTATTTTTATTTTAGCGTAATCAGTCATCTACGGATAACTACCCTTCCACTTAAACTGTACAAAGAACGTAAGACCTGTTTGCAGCCATCTGCCTGGCAGCAGTAAACAAATTAATCTACTCTTTCTACATCTGCTCCCCATATTTACCATATCAAATCCCTACAGATAATTCTTGCCATCCGTACCACCTTTACTTATTCCAATGTTCGCTACCTATTCTACGATGGGTTTTGTGCCCTGTCCGCTGACCATCTACTGCAGTGTAGCATAGCCCAAATACTATACAATCCCTAGCAAAGGATCCCCCTTTTTTCTACACCGTCTCCCAATACCATCCGTTCCCACATCAATGTCTGGCCCTTTCCGTGCGTGCCTGACAGTCTTCAGATATCCCTAATTGGGCCAGAGGCACTTCTTGTGTTCCTTTATGTGTGGGCTGCCTTTCCATTGTTACAACGATTGTAGTGACAACGTTACGTCATGATGTTCTTTTCCAGTTCCAAATCGTTTGATCTGTCACTACCCCACTCCTCTGGTCCGTCACTACACCTGCACTGTTCAACTAATCAGACCCATTCCTACCTGTTACCTCCGATCCTATTCCTCACCTTTGCTATTCCATGAACTGCTCCTCACGATCGTCATCACGTCTGTGCTTTGTTGGGCCGCCATGTGCACCTGTCATGAAGATAAGTCACCACGCTATTCGAAATTTAATTCTACAACCATTTGATCTAACCTTACCTACCCCACTCAATGACTGACAATTTCTTTCCAGGACCCCATTGTTATTGCTCCTGCTTCTCTTACATATATATATATATATAATATACACATATATATACATAAACTTGCGCATATGCGTATATGTGCACGCGCTCTGCACCTTGCAGTTCCTCGCCGGCCATTTCTCCTGCTATCATCCCACCGACCGTCATGATATGCATCCATCAATTCTACATCTGTGCTTCTCATCTACCGTATCCAATCCATCCAAATCGTTTTTTTCATCTGATCAACCCTGTTTAACGATGAGTTTTGTGCCCTGTCCGCCGACAATCCACTACAGAGTACCAATGCTTCATTGATATCTAATCCACTGCAGTGCACCTCACATTTTTCTCCATCGTCCTTCGCCACTGCAGTTCCTTATACCGATTTCTAGCCTTTCTCATGTTTATCAGTCGGCCCCTAGATGCCTCCACCCGGACCAGTCGTACTAGTTACCTGACCTTGACCTTCAAACTCACCGGGCGTCCATTTAAATCCGCCCTCGAGTTAATTTAGACTCCCCACAATCTCTATGGTGCGCATACATTTAGCCTATTTCCATCCCAATTCATTCTCCTTCCGAGCCTTTTTATCTTATTTTTTCATGCAAATTTCCACATTTTCATTTATATCTGTCAATTCCATCACCTGTGTCAACAAAATCATGCATATGGTAAGCTTCGGTCATCTCCAAAATAAAACAAGATTATATTATACTATATTATTACTCAAGGTTGAATGCTAATACAGACTGACGACATATAGGCAGGATGCAACTTCACCAGCCTTATAGAGAGCGCGCACGCAAGACATGGCCTATGGAGCTGGAAGTCCTCCTGCAGCTCTGGTCCTAGCCCAACCCAAATGATGCAACTAATTCAGATGTGATCAATGCACATCTTTGGTACTCCGGATACCAGGTACGAACTAGATCTCGAGGATGGTCTTTGGAACGGCCGACAAGCCAAAATCTCCGAAGCGCGCCGAAAGACGGTAAACGTTGTTGGAATAGGTGGAGGACGTTTTGTATTCAAACTATGTCGCTTACGTTTGCGTTTAGGAGCAGAACCAGACGGAATAATTGCTAAGAGAGCTAACGATCCAACCGTCCGCAAGCAGAGCAATCAATTGGCGGAAATCAACCGTCCTCACAGCAAGCAGACAAATCAAGCACAGCCCTGTGACATTGAACAGCATGCAACATACTGAGAGCTAAGTGCTAACTGGTTATGTTTGTCTGCATTTTGGCCAATGTAAATTCTGGTCAGATTGCTTCGTTCGCCGCTGTTTTTAAGCTGCACTTGCTGAGTTTCGGGGTGGCCTGTGTGATGGGCAGAGAAACTACTATAACACTATCTTTGGCCAGTGTTTTCTGGACTACTGTCAAGGTGCTCAACCTTGAGGCGGTCGAAAGACATAGTTCCGTGTTTACAGTTCTGGTTAGTCGGGTAAGCTCGATCGCGTCGCTCGAGCACCTTATATGGACCTTCATAGGACTGCAGCAGAGCTATTCTCCCTCTATCGACGCACATGAAGACACAGGTGAAGGTGAACTGCTCATGTGGGGTGTAGGTGGATTGAGGCTGCGGTCGCGGCGGATGTATCTGCAAGCGGCGCACCTGTGCACCTAACTGTTGAGCGTATGAAGCATATGCGTCGTCCTTCACGCGACGCACGGTAAAGTAAGCTCGGTGTAACCGGAGAGTTTGGGCAAAAGCTGATTCCGTGGCTGACCCGGTAACATCGAGTTCATTAGCGGAACTCAAGCCATAAAGAACGACTGGGAGCGCATACCGCAAACTACAGTTGTCAGCAGAGGTGAGCGAAGCTGTCATCCGTCGCTGAAAGCGTTCAACCACACCTTTGGTTGCTGGGTGATATACTGTCGTAAGAGAAGGATGACAGACTAACACACGTAATGTTTCACCAGATAGATACGACCCAAAATATGCGCCTCTATCAGTGGTTCCCGTCGCAGGGCAAACGTATAATGAAGCTCAGCCACCCATAAAAACAGCAGTTACGGCTTCTGCCTCTGCTTTGGAAAGGGGGACAACCTCTGGCCAACGGGTGAAGCGCTCGACCATAGTAAGAAAGTAACGGAAACCTTTGCTGGGGCTGACGGGACCAACGATATCTGTGTGGATGTGAGAAAACCTTGAGGATACAACAAGGAATTGGCCTATTGGATCCATTGTTCTCCTACTTACCTTCGATAGTTAGCACTGAATGCATGAAAAGGCCCCCTTAAGAATATCCTATTACATGCCGTCCCGGACGTGCCAATCTGCAACTAGCTTAGTGGTGGCTCGGGTGTTTGGATAGGCTAAGTTGTGTAAAACGTCGAAGGTTGTGCAAAGCAGTGACGTGAGTAGGATGAGACGTGGATGTGGCAAAGTTTTGCCCGAGGAATTGACTAAAAGAAAATCCGGAGGCTCAAGTGAAGTCCAATTTCGAACGTTGGACTGCGGCCGAAGCTTCGAGGCCCATGAACCATGGCTGACTGAGAACAGAGTCCACTCGGTAAAGAGAGTCATCCACAACTTTTGCAGCGCCAGAAAAGTGACGAACATAACACGTAGACCGTGCCACGAAGTCTAAATGACGCAACTCACGTGGTGAGTGTTTATCAGTTAGACTGTGAAACGAGTGCTTCAATGGTTTATAATTGACAAAGATGAAGAATCGTCTCCCTTTGGTAACACGTAGAAAATGTCTGACAGTACTGCAAACGCCAACACCCTGGATCGTGTATTCACCCAAAGCGTCTCGAACTTTTCGGTTTCCGTTCTGATTAAATTTCGGGAAGCGACCGCAAAATAATAGAAGGGAATCTTTCATTCCATCCTTATCCATCAGGGTATTTGCCTGCATTCAGCACTTTTCTCCATTTAAATTGAAACACACTGACCAGTCTCGTCCGTAACCAAGATTGGAGCAGGTTTTCCCAACGGCTGGCCCCCATACAAGCGGCAAACCTTTTTCAACTTAGCATAAAAAACTGCCCCTTGAAACTTAGTCCAATTGCCCAAAACTCCGGCTTTAGGAAACCCAAAGTTGCCTCCCTCCAAAAAAGTACCTTAGGACGCAATGACTTTACCTCCGAAACCAAGAATTCTTCCTTCTCACGAGACCAGCACGCCTTACTGATATGAGCCGGGACCTGAAGTAAGACCAACCTCTTTTAAGAGACTATGGAGCTCTGGAGCATCCCAGTAAAGCATCGAAACATTTGTTCCTACGTAAATCTAGGAATTCGACAGCAGGAAATACCATTCAATACGTAGTGTTACCGAATAAGACTTCGGCTAACTCCTCTTCTGATGAAGCTGAGGCATTTAACCATTACTTCGCCAATTCTATTGCCACGACCTCAGACATAGCCCCACCCCCGGAATCCTCTTGCTATCACCAGCTTTTCTCTGTTTACCCTAACACTTGAAGCAAGCAATACTTCCGGGCTTATTTCACTCTATAAAGTCCATGTGCATCCTGGGCCAGGTGAGTTATCCCCAGCTGCGATCTGTTGGAGGGATTGGACCTTCAGCCTCTGTTACTAAATCTATTTAGTTTGTTCCTCAATCCCAATTTGGTACTGTCGAACTGGAAGCTTTCAGTCATCATCCCGCGACACAAATAGGACCCGTCCACGAACTCGCTAATTACAGTCCCATCAACCATAACCCTATCATTTCCAGGATAATGGAAACGATTTTCACGGATGGCACTACTACCCATCTTCGTGCTTCAAGCTTTCTCAGCAATAGGCAGCACGGGTTTCTCAAATCGCGATTTTGCACCACACGTCGGCTTGACTAACTCAACCTAGTCACTAGGGCTGTTGACGGCGGGCATGCATTAGTTTTTTTCCATCTAGATCTGTCAAAGGCTTTCGGCAGTGTTACACACCCTCATCTCATCGCTCTATTGCGTTCATTTGGCATTGTTGACCCTCCGCCTTTTTAGCTGCAATCTTATCTCACTCACTGTTCTCGAGTGATCCCCACCGGCGGACGTATATCCAACCCAGAACCTGTTGCTAGCGACGTTAGACAGGGCAGTGTACTGGGTATCCTCCTATTTCTAACGTGTGTTGTTGACGCACTGGTTCTAGTGCACCATGTCAAGCCATCCCTGCTTGCAGATGATGAAGGGATAGTCTGCTCGTTCGATTCTAATGATGACACACCTACTGTTTGCAACATTTCCGCTGGTCTCTCTACCCTTCACCGCTGGTGTCACTCCTGAATGATGAATTTTTCCACTGATGAGTGCGAGGTTCCTACCTACAAGTTCCAATTGCCCCCTGGATTCTTAACTTTTGGTGGGTCCCCAATATCCAGTCAACCTACAAACTCCAGTTTGGGTCTCAACTATTCCTGCTCTCCCAACTTTTCTGAGTACGCCGCCATCCAAGCTGCCAAGGCTAGAAGAGGTGCGGCATTTCTCTTCCGCTCCTTTTGTCTCAGGGACAGTATCATCAGCATCTACAAATCCCACACCAAGCCTTTGCTCGAATATTACCCAATAATCTTTTATAAGATGACAAAACTTGACAGAGTTGCGCTAGAAAGCATACAATGTTGTCTTATCAAACAACTACTCGGTTGATTCACGTCTTTAAATCACAGAGAACGAAACCAACATCTGAATCTTGACTCACTCTGGCTCCGCTGTTTAAGCCTAAACTTAGTCTTCTTGCATAACCTGCTCCAAATCCGGTCTTGTTCCTTTAATCCTGTAAGCCTCTTCCGTGGAACCCCCACTCACTTCGGCACAGGCTTTTTTGCTATCCCTTCTAGTCTAGCCAAATTGGCCATGCCGTCACGTTTTCTCCTTCTTGTTCACTCCAAAGTCTGGAACAAGTTCCTCATCATCATTCGAGCTTCACAGACCAAGTCCCAATCTCCGTCGGCACTCATACCAAATCTGAACGTTACACGTACACTGTAGTTAGCTGATTTGTGCATGGCTAAGGATATATCATACGAAAGGGGCCTTGATTTCTAAAGCCAACTCCTTTGCAGACCCTGCTCCCCTTTATAGAGAACACAGTCGACGAAAGACAATTTTAACCTTCCGACTGATTCCTCAACGCTTGACTTGCGGTGGCCATTCCTGTTAGGATTGAACGGAGTTGAAACGCTGTTATTTTCCTACACCCTGTTCCCTCCTTCTCCAAAAGTCTCAGTCACCCCCACGCCTCTTACCTTATTGGTTTTTGTTTGCATCACTTGACTGTAACCCATAGCAAGGGCACTTCCTGACTGCCTTTTTCTATTTCTTTTACTTTTCCAGTTCTTTCCTTATGTACACTTCATCACTTTTGGTCAACCGCCTCATAATCCTGAAGATCACTCCCACTACGTACGCGCCTGTATAAAGCTGCCGTATGGTCGTTTACCAACCTCTGCCTCCGCTCTCTGAAACCTCTCGCAACCTGGTCATCTGATCATGGATCTTATAATTCCGTAGATGAATTAAGCTTCACATTCATAACCACCAAGTAATGTCTTGCCATTCCCAGCGGTGCTGCGCGCGGTCTGATCCACCGCTATGGCCTGCGCACATCGGGCCTGCAAGGATGTGCGGACCAAATTAGGCTGGTGGATCACACCTCCTGTGTTCACTTCGAAGTGTTTTCAAGGTCGGTTGTCCAGCGCACGGCCAGTCTCACCCACTATCACCGGCTGCTGATCGAACGCTTTGACTCTCCCCGCCGTACCGTATACAGTACTGTCGGCTGCAGAAAGCGTGCTCCTACCACCCTTGTTTCGCCGCGGTAGGCTCACACACCGTTCTTTTCATCGCCTGTATAGCTTCCCTTTTCTGTCTTTCTACCACGGTATGCACAACCGCCCATTCTGTCCTTGCTCCTATCGACTCTCACTGTAGCACCTCTCATTGCATGCCACTATCTTCTTACCTTCTTTACTCTGCCGAAGCCCGCAAATGTTTCTTTTTCCACCCATATGGTCACTGTCAGCTCCTAGTCCCCATTCGTTTAGCATTACTCTGTGCCCGTAAAGCTCGTTGGCAGAACTCTTGTACCTCTCTGTCCACCGTTTTGTCAGATCCTCCTTCGTTTCTCCTTCTTGTGCCTGATGCCATTATGTACCAGCCAGACCCGCACCCGAGACCTATTCCCAAGTTAGAACTCGCCGTTCGGAACTTTACCTCTCTCACAACCACATTTATTATCCAATCACCACCACTTTATTTTCCTTGCTTGACTCCGCAATTCCTATGCATATCTTTACATTAGGCAGTGCCCCGATTAAGGTCCTTCAGCTCCATCCACTAGTAGAGTTGCCTGCAGGCACCAATCTCTGGCGCGCATTCATTTCTCGTGCCTTGTGTTTATGCACAGGTTTACCTGTTCTGGTGCTTTTTTTCTCGGCCTTTTTCGTGTTTCACCTGTAGTAAGACTATTTTACTGGTTATGTCTCACCTGCGTCTTCAGTGCTTACTCTCATTTCCCGGTTCACACATTTCTTGCCACAGGCATTTTCCGTGTGCTTTTCGGGCTGTTCTGCTTTTTCGCTTTCCATCTAACAGTAAATTCTTGTTACGTCATGGTTTTCCTTCACAGCTTCAATCCGTTTGATGCGCTAAAACCCGATTCCTCTGGTACTCCAGCTTATTTTCCCCCCACAATGTTCGCTGTCACAACTGCTGAGTAATCGCACCACAGACAGTCTCACTCCCAGATACTATTCTCCACTTTGTACGAATATTCCCTCTCAGCTGCTCAGCCACTTCCATCGCCATCAGCTTTCCACCGAATAAGGTTGATCTGTACCTTAAAGCTTCTCCCATCCCCGACCGTCGCCAAATGTCTCACCTGCGTTATTCAGATTATTAGATCTATTCCAACCAGTTCTGTTCGGTCCTTTCCCTCACCTTCCATCTTCTATGGACTGCTCTTCACAGCCGTCATCTTTCAAAGTCTCTTTTCTCTCTCTGCTGACCCGCCATGTTCACCCGTCATGGGGAAAATTCACCAGGATATTGCTAAGTTACTCCTATACCATTCGATCTAATCTTATCAGCCCCCATTCTAATCAGCAGTTTTATTCTAGAACGCCATTGTTCTTTGCTGTTACCCTCCTCATACGGATACGCATATACGCATTCACTCTGCATCCTGCAGCTCCTCGCCGGCCGTTTCTCATGTAACCATCCCACTGACCGCCATGATATGCTTCTATTTCTTCTACATCTCTGCCCCACATCTACCGCACCCAATCCCCCCCAAATCATTTTTGTCATCTGATCCACTCTTTACTTCTTGCAGTGCACGCTCCCTGATTTTAAATGTGTTTTGTGCCCTGTCCGCTGACCACCCGTTGCAGAGTACCAATGCTTCATTGACATCTAATCCCTTGCAACGCTTCTCACTTTATTCTTCATGGTCACCAGCCACCACTGTTTTCTATACCGACTTCTAGCCCCCCTCACGTACAATGCTCGGGTTTCAGATGTCTGTAGCTGGACCATTCAGACCCATTATTTGAACCTGACTCCCGAAGAAAGTCATTGGTTTCCACTGTGATGTAGGCCAATGCTTTAGTACGCCACATATGGCTTTGCCAGAGGCATGAGCGGCTATATTCAGTTGAGCTTCGGAGTCGAAACAAACCAGCAGAAGTATCAGAGGCCAATGCGTCTTCAACTGCATTTAAAGTAGTTTTAGCATCTTAAGATAATCCTGTTGGACCATCTTCAGCTTCCCGAAGCAAGTCTGTTACCGATTACATCAGGTGGGGCAGTTTGGAACGGAAAGCCTGCAATAGCTTACAACCCCTTTGAAACAACGAACGGCGGCTAGTGAAGTAGGCAGTGAAAGGTCTCGGACGGCCTGTACCTTTTCTGTCAGAGGCCGAATATCACTTTCATCTGTCGAATGGCCTTATTCTTAGCTGAATTTTGGCCAAAGATGCGTTTGTCCATATTGACGGTTATACAATGTGTGGCTAAACGCCTACGCAACTGATGTGGGTGCTGCTAGGGTGCACCATTCGATTCATTAATCGTTAGGAGGCCTTCTGTATGGACGAAAACAAAATCCAAACCCCTGGTACCCTGGTCAATTAAAAGCTGAAAGGTTTGTGGAGGTTTGCGTAAATCACATGGCATTCGTGGGAATTCATAAGACCAATGGGTGTTGTAACCGCTAACTTGGGTATATCCTCATCTGCAATAGGAATCTAATGATAAGCGCGTACCGGTTCCACTTTTGGGAACATAACGGTACCCTTGGGGTTGGCCGCGATGTCCTGGATATGTGGAATGGAACACTTATGTGGGCAGTCTCATTATGGACGGCTCTATAGCCTCCACGTGGTTTCCTTTCGTTTGACTTTTTAGGAAACATAAGAAGCGGTGAAGCCCAAGGACAATATCTTGCACGAATAATACCTTATTCGTGCACGCGCTCGAACTCAGCTCGACCGATTTCATGCTTGTTGGAAGCAGGCTGACTTGCCCCGACAAAAATTGAAGGGCCTGATATGATAACGGGATATGACCTGCCGAGGTGGTTACAGCAGGTAGTGAGGACTATAGGTGCAACTCATTTGAGCATGCATCTGATACATCGCAAAAAAATGTGTGAACTGGTCGTTTTAAGCAAAACAGGACTGACTGGGGAAGAATCGACCGAAATCCCATTCACGGGTAGATTAGTGACACGATCCACAGGAGGTTTTGTCTAGAATCAACCAAGAGGTCGAACTGATGCAGGAAATCAATACCGAGTATAGCCTCTTGAGCCTCTACAATCAAGAAAACCCAACGGAAAGTGCGACGAAGACCGAAATCTAATGTCTTCGAAATCATTTCATAAGCTTGTGTATAAGTACCGTTAGTCGCACGTAAGTCAGAGACTGGGCACCTATCTAAATTTTGACCCGTAGGTGAGAGCACACTAACTTCAGCTCCTGTGCCCACCAAGCGCAATGTCTCTGATGTATGACTGGTTATGTAGAATGGGTAATTACCCCAGCCAGTAGCGTCCGTCGCAGCTACGCACTGTCTTCCTCGTTGCCCAGACTGGCTGGGGCTATGGCTCAAGGCGGAGTGCAATGACGCGCCTTTGAACGATACTGCTGACGATAACAACAAAGGGCGGCAGGCGATATAGTCTGAAAGGGAATTTGTATACGGTTTCTACTCAAAATTCTCTATATGCGACACTGTCTGTTAGGTGATGCATGGGTTCGGTGTCCAGCTGACGACACATTGAGTGACTCGAATCTTTGGCAGGATCGTGCACAGTGGCTGCTACTGAAACAATACAGGCTCAGTGTGTGGGGAAATCACCTGATTGACCTTCGGCTAATAGGTCTCCCCAACTTGTTGGCCGTCTCGGCACGTTAATCAAGGCATTTATCCGTGGAAGCACAAAGGACCTTCTGCGTGTCGCCGGAAAGAAGTTGGAGGAAAGTCTGTTTCAGCAGACTATCATTGATCTTGGTAGTTCCTAGAAGAGTTCGCATGTGTCGAAAAAACTAGAAAGGTTTACGATCTCCGAGCCCGGTTCCTTCAAACAAACGGACAATTCGCTTTTCGTTAGACATACCAATCCGGCTAATGGTCGCCGCTCTGAGGCTTTCATAAAGGTGGGTTCGTTGGATTCCAAAACAATTTTTGCTTCTTCAATGATGTGTAGCGAAAACGCCGCCGCCGCTTTGTGAAAATTGCTAATATAATAATATAATCTTGTTTTATTTTGGAGATGACCGAAGCTTACCATATGCATGATTTTGTTGACACAGGTGATGGAATTGACAGATATAAATGAAAATGTGGAAATTTGCATGAAAAAATAAGATAAAAAGGCTCGGAAGGAGAATGAATTGGGATGGAAATAGGCTAAATGTATGCGCACCATAGAGATTGTGGGGAGTCTAAATTAACTCGAGGGCGGATTTAAATGGACGCCCGGTGAGTTTGAAGGTCAAGGTCAGGTAACTAGTACGACTGGTCCGGGTGGAGGCATCTAGGGGCCGACTGATAAACATGAGAAAGGCTAGAAATCGGTATAAGGAACTGCAGTGGCGAAGGACGATGGAGAAAAATGTGAGGTGCACTGCAGTGGATTAGATATCAATGAAGCATTGGTACTCTGTAGTGGATTGTCGGCGGACAGGGCACAAAACTCATCGTTAAACAGGGTTGATCAGATGAAAAAAACGATTTGGATGGATTGGATACGGTAGATGAGAAGCACAGATGTAGAATTGATGGATGCATATCATGACGGTCGGTGGGATGATAGCAGGAGAAATGGCCGGCGAGGAACTGCAAGGTGCAGAGCGCGTGCACATATACGCATATGCGCAAGTTTATGTATATATATGTGTATATTATATATATATATATATGTAAGAGAAGCAGGAGCAATAACAATGGGGTCCTGGAAAGAAATTGTCAGTCATTGAGTGGGGTAGGTAAGGTTAGATCAAATGGTTGTAGAATTAAATTTCGAATAGCGTGGTGACTTATCTTCATGACAGGTGCACATGGCGGCCCAACAAAGCACAGACGTGATGACGATCGTGAGGAGCAGTTCATGGAATAGCAAAGGTGAGGAATAGGATCGGAGGTAACAGGTAGGAATGGGTCTGATTAGTTGAACAGTGCAGGTGTAGTGACGGACCAGAGGAGTGGGGTAGTGACAGATCAAACGATTTGGAACTGGAAAAGAACATCATGACGTAACGTTGTCACTACAATCGTTGTAACAATGGAAAGGCAGCCCACACATAAAGGAACACAAGAAGTGCCTCTGGCCCAATTAGGGATATCTGAAGACTGTCAGGCACGCACGGAAAGGGCCAGACATTGATGTGGGAACGGATGGTATTGGGAGACGGTGTAGAAAAAAGGGGGATCCTTTGCTAGGGATTGTATAGTATTTGGGCTATGCTACACTGCAGTAGATGGTCAGCGGACAGGGCACAAAACCCATCGTAGAACAGGTAGCGAACATTGGAATAAGTAAAGGTGGTACGGATGGCAAGAATTATCTGTAGGGATTTGATATGGTAAATATGGGGAGCAGATGTAGAAAGAGTAGATTAATTTGTTTACTGCTGCCAGGCAGATGGCTGCAAACAGGTCTTACGTTCTTTGTACAGTTTAAGTGGAAGGGTAGTTATCCGTAGATGACTGATTACGCTAAAATAAAAATAAATCAGCACATCGTCAGTTCAAACGAAGTTGAACAATCTAATTATGTCATCTGGAGCCACGTGACTGTGTTTGCTGATTTCCTGCGCAATATGACGACAATCGGTTTACGGACGGGTGATCCAAAAGTGATGGGAATGAGAGGCGAACGCATGTGATAATGGAACAGTTTGATAAAGAGCGTTCCTTTTTGTTCGTATATCGTGGTAAATTTTTTCCTGGTGTTTCGGTCTTTGTGGAATGGAACTGGTTCTCTTGCTTTTCTTTCAGGTTTTACATTTCTGTCGATCACTTAGGAACTTATCACCCCTATTCGTTGGATCAGTTTTAAGCCTCGGCCTCCGGTGAATTTCCCTCATAATTTTTTACACTATTCCCCTTTTCGAGACAGCAGGAGAGCATCTGCTTAGGCAACTGTCCTCTGCGACACGCACCAAACCGCGTTCGTTCGCGGTGCTCGTGGATCACAAACCTTCGGGACGCACTGAGGCTAGCCCTCAATCAGTTCATGGAATAGTAAATATGATTAATAGGATCGGAGGTAACAGGTAGGAATGGGTCTGATTAGTTGAACAATGCAGGTGCAACATGTGGTGACGGACCAGAGGAGTGGGGTAGTGACAGATCAAACGATTTGGAATTGGAAAAGAACATCATGACGTAACGTTGTCACTACAATCGTTGTAACAATGGAAAGGCAGCCCACACATAAGGAACACACAGAAATTCCTGTGAAGTGCAATGAACGGATCAAAGAACGAAAGCATTGACCAAGGAGACACAAGTAAGACTTGACTTAGCAGATAATTTTACTGCCGATGAAACTCGAGGAAGGCGGAGAAGGAAGCAGGAAGCCCCGAGATAAATGAACCAGTAATAAAACTAAAGGCCCAAGAAATGAATGCGCGGCGGTGTTGGGGCAATGGAACTGGAGAGCTGCCTGCCAGCAGACAGTTAAACAGGTGAATTAAGCAGGTTGATGCTTATCGGGACACTGCCTAATGGGGAGAACCACAGAGGAATCGTGGAGCCAAGAATGTAAAATATAGTGGTGGTGGTTAGATAATAAATCCTACTGCAAAAGAAGCAAAGCTTGGAGCGGCAAGGTCTAAAATGCGGATCGGCCATGGGTGCGGGTGTGATTGGTGCATAATGGCATTTGGCATGAGGAGCGAGAACAAGGAGGGATTTAACAAAACAACAGGCAGTGGGGCATAAAAATGTTGTCAATGGGCATTCTGAACAGGGGGTAATACCAAGTGCATAAGGAATAGAAGCCGGCAATAATGGCGGGTGGAAAAAGCGATATTGGCTAGTTTCGGCAGAGAAAAGTGGTTAGGACGGCAGTGAAAGTTGATGTAGAGAGAGGCGATTGGAGAAAGGACAGAAAGGATAGGTGTGCATACCGTGGTAGGGGGACCAATATGGAAAGTGGTAGCAGATGATAAGAACTATGGGTGAACAAAATGTGGCGGAAAAAGGATGGGGCGTGCAATTTTCAACCGGCAGTATTGGATTCGGTAGTCCGGGAGAAGTTGGAGCGCGCGGTCCACAACCGGTGCCAGTGGGTCGGACTGGCCGTGCACTGTACACCGAACCTGAAAAACACTTCGTGAGGTGAACACAGGAGGTGTGATCCACCAGTCTAATTCCACTGGCACATTGTTGCAGACGGCCTGCACGCCCGATGTGCGCCGGCCATAGAGGTGGATCTGACCGCACTCCGCACCGTTGGGAGTGGCATGAGTGTTCATTGATAATTGTACGGGGGCAAAGCGACCACGATTGGGGCGCGTGATCCAAGATCAATTGGCCAAGACTTGAGACCATGGACAGGAGAGCCAACAGGAACAGCGAGTGGTAGACGGCCGTGTGGCAATATTATCCAAATGCACCTGCCAAGATGGTAAGCACAGTGCCCGAAGTGGTTGGCCGTCATTGAGGATCACTGGAAAGGGAGGAGGGATAAAGAAGCGCAGTCTGGGTGTGCCCCAGCTGAGAAGCAACGGATACTGAGAATAAAAAAATGTGATGGATAACAGATGAACGTAGGTGAGCAAAAGGGCTATTTTATGAAGGCAGGAGGTAAGTTGGCTATGGATCGGCGAGGGCAGTGGCGGTAGTTCGCGGCACAAGAGAGAAGGAAAGTGTCAGGCGTGGGGTGCACCTAGTGGCCTGTGGTGCAGAGGTAGTAGAGTTACAGGGCGGGACCTCTTCCAAAGGCTACTTTCCGTAGTCATACTGCGCAACGCAAAGTTGGATTCTAACTGTGCGAACCAAGCCTTGGGGTTGCCTTCCCTGAAAAGTGCTAACTGAACGGCAAGTTTATTTACCTCAGCGTCCGTAAATTGGGATTGCTCATATTGAAAACCGTATGGCAAGTTGAAATTGTTCAAAAGAGAAAAAAAACTTTGCAGTGTAAATAATAATAATAATAATAATAATAATAATAATTGTATATTTCGGATGCGCCCGACGCGTGCCAGAATGCGTGATCAGATGATTATATTGATGCTGGAATGACAAGTAACAAAAGGGTACAACGCGTGCATGCAGAGTATCAAAGAGAGTGTTACAGTGAACTAAAACCGTAGTAATGCCCGGCAAATTTGAAGGTCAGGGTCGAATGATGTCAGTTGGAGGTCTGGAGTACATGCATAAGTGGTATATGAAATAATTACCACTAGTGGAAATTCGAACATGCTCAAAGGATATGCTTTTGGTGCGCTACAGAATATGAGAGGCATATGGATAGAAATCTCGTCGAAGCGCTCGGTGAATTATTCACTTTACGACAGGTATGTCAAGAGGTATTAACATGGAAATATATCAGTCTGCAAAGATGGTAGTATATAAAGGGGTGGCTGTATACTAGAGGAATCATATGTATGGCAAATAATTGCGTATTTCGTGGGAGGGAGACTACCAGAGTGATGGTGGTACGAAACGGGCGGAGGAAACCAGGTGAGCGTGCGGCAAATTGTTAACTTTATGTAGGTTTGGTAAGAAATGTCAAAGCTGAAGTAGAAGACTAATCAATATTGGCCGTGTGGTTACATCCATTATACAGAAGTTTATTTCTGCAAGAGGGATGGTAGAGTAATTCACAGGTAAGTGTACGTCAGTAGATGAACGCTGTGTGGTGTGTACCATGAAAAAATGACAGATCAATAAAGCTGCCCAAGTATATCGTCGAAAGCGGCAGTGGATCAACGAACATAGAAGTAAAATGCATCAGCCGGTGTAGATAGTGGTGGGATTTAGAGGCTGGACACAAGGTCAGTTTTGGTAATATAACACGAATGCAACATATGAAAGATCAAAGGTGTCGATAACGGTGATGATATTGTAAGTAGACGGTGAGTGTCACACTTCTAATGACCAGTTTGACAGGTGTACCAAATGATGGGAACGGAGCGGTGATGCAGCATGGGACGTGTATCGGAGACCTCCTATCAAGGGGAGAAAGTGGTGATCTGCAAAACCCGAAGAACTCGATGCAACAGCATTGCGGATGTGATCGGATGGACCGATGAAGAGTGCAGGTAGTTACTAATCACTTCGCTGCCTACTGGAGGACTACCGAAAGATATGCCAACACTGGACGTGTTTTTTGGTGACCGATGAAGCAATGAACAGTTACAATAAAGGTGTCAGTGTTTGAACAGTATTAGCGGGTTCTAACACGGAACGGGAGTAATGAAATATGGTATTAAAATAAGTTGTATGAATGCAGTGAGATCGAGTAGTCCAGGTTCAAGAAGTCTGATGGTGGGAATCTTGGGGAAAGCGATCGTGAGACGGGCGAAAATGGAGTCGTGTGTAAATCTCGTTTGTTCTTTCCAGCGAGAGAGGTTCCAAGTTATTCTTGGGATGAAGAAGGCGATAATCGTCTTTAGGGTGCAGGTTCTGAAAACAAAACGGAGAAGGCTGCAGTCTGGCAATTCTACCAGCTGTGGGTTAGGGGAGAAACGCAGAACACCAAAATCATGCCATTAACAGAAATGGGTGGCCGTGACGTTTAGGTCTGATTTTTTGGATTAAACAACATGCGGAAACCGAAGAAGACCGGTACTAGCGACTAATTATTGTGAGGCTTAGTGAGAATTACCAAAAACGCAAGGAGGAGAGAATAGGCGACACTGGGGGCAAATACTTATGTGTAGTACGACAAATGGTTAATGGAAGACCACATCCATTGTGGCGGTTCGTTCATCAGACTGAGGCCTGGAATCTCGTGTGTTGAAATAGGGTCTCGATGAGTAAATAGTTGAAGCATGGATGAGACTGGTACCTTGAGGACAATATTATATATGCTGCTATGTATTTTCTAGCATTAAAAATGATCTTATACGTGGTGGCAGCTAATAAAAAAAGGACCTAACCGACTATGGTTAAATCTGACAGCGTGATCAAAGAATCACCGGAGTAACGGTGGCCAGTAGGGGGTCGTGGTCAGAAGCGTTGAAAATAGGAAGTGGCTAGACAAACACGTGTAGTGTGTTGTTGTCAGTCATGGAGTATAGGCTGGACTGCTTTCATTTGCTAACTATAATACAGAATGCTCCTTACCATTTGTCGGTAATAACTGAACAAAGTTGTTAAGCTTTTGGTTAGTATCCCAGTCCCAGTTCTTAGGATCGGGTAATAGATATGTAGGGATCATGCATTCGGATGAGTTTTTGGACAGTTAGATGTTTATGTATTTCTTTTTTTGGATAATGAAGAGGCCGAAGACATTGACCTAAGTTGAGGTGGGAGCTTGTTCCAGGGAGAAGAATATTTAACAATAAAGAAGTTTGATCGCATCGCAGTCCTGGATGCTGGAATCAAGGCCATAGAGTCCCTATGTCGAAAAGAATAGTTGGAGGGACTTTTGACCCGGGGGGCTGAATTTCAAGATGTACGTTTTACAGTATTGCAAGAGAAAGACAGGCTCATTCGTAGACGACGCAGACATAGGGGCTCTAGGTGCAATATTTTACACCTTTCCATATAATGTAAGGGCGAGGAATATCCTAGTAGTTGTTTGGTAAATCTACGTTGTACATTCTCAATTGCAAATCTGTCAATCTGCTGCATGTTAGAAAAGACGACAGTGCAATATTCCAGAAGTGGTCTGACATGAGTTTTAAAAATGATTAGCCTGCTGTCTGGAAGACCAAAGGTTCCAATAATCAGACCAACTAGCCGTCTAGCTTTAGCAACCTGCACGGCCGAATGTTAGGAGAAATTGAGTGTACAAGAATATTGTGATCCCAAGTCTCTTACCTCCGGACTTTTGGAGATGAACTGATCATTAATTTTAAACGTTCCTGCGGGAACCTGACACTTATACTTAAGGATACAACTTTGATAGCGGAGAATTTCATTAACCATTGGTTGCTCCATGAGTCTAGCGATGATAAATCGCTCGTTATGCTAGCAATGGTAAAAGCTAAGGCGTCAGGTTCAAAGGAGTACATAATTTTTATGTCGTCTGCAAAAAGGAACGCAGACCCGTGTGTGATGACGTTAAAAATGTCATTACCATATATAAGAAAAAGTAAGGGACCTAGCACACTACTCTGAGTAACTCCACTAGTGACTGGCCGAGGTGATGATAAACTGCCATCGACGTCCACCACCTGCTTTCGGGATGTCAGATATGATGAAAACCAACTCAGGATCGGGTCAACAATGCCGTAGGTATTCATCCTCGCCATGAGACTACAACAAGGCCGGTTAGAAATATTGAGCTACCACCAACCACAACTGATACGACGACAAACCGGCTCATGAAAGTCTATAAAATAGATCAAGACGACTACAGATAACATGTACGAACTAGATCTCAAGGATGGTCTTTGGAACGGCCGACAAGCCAAAATCTCCGAAGCGCGCCGAAAGACGGTAAACGTTGTTGGAATAGGTGGAGGACGTTTTGTATTCAAACTATGTCGCTCACGTTTGCGTTTAGGAGCAGAAACAGACGGAATAATTGCTAAGAGAGCTAACGATCCAACCGTCCGCAAGCAGAGCAATCAATTGGCGGAAATCAACTGTCCTCACAGCAAGCAGACAAATCAAGCGCAGCCCTGTGACATTGAACAACATTCAACATACCAGGAGCTAAGTGCCAATTGGTTATGCTTGTCTATGGTCGGTTTCTGGATATGAACTAACACATTCAAAGTCAGTCATCTCCAGGTGGCTACGCAACCACCTACTGGCTTTTGGAAGCAAACTTCAAGGTGTCCGTTGTGGCTGACTCCGAGTCAACTACAGTAAGACAGGTAGCAGATCTTCAAACTCGATTTACCTTGGTTGATTCTGCAGTTGTACATGGATAAGCAGCCGCACCTCCCACATTCAAGCCTAGGATGCACATGGGAAGCGTACAGCATGCGGAAGGCATCGTAGTTTTCAAAGCGAACGACGAATTGGACCAAGGTTACTCCAAGCGAAGGCGCACACTCTGTCCGTGTGACCTTTGGTTCCCAGAGAGCAAGGCGCCAGAACTCCTAGATCGCACCCACAATCTGTTTTTGGAAGGGGTTACCAGACTGGCGGTAACTCAACGGCAGATGAGAATGACCTACACGTATGTGAACATACTTCGACGGATTCAGTAGCAGCAGCATCCACGTAGAGGACCAGCGCAAGTATGCCTCCGAACGAAGAGCACCACAGTTTCGGACCAACCGCAAACAACAGACAGAAGAATAAGAAGACTTTTGGAAAATCATCCTTTTAAATGAGAAACACTGATGATTTAGGAACAGGCCCCTGGGGGAACACCACGGAACGCCAGGTACCACAGGGCGATAGTTTTTGAGAATCTGACAGCAAAACACCGTCCCCTTAGGAAGTCTTCGACCCATCTGAGCAGGGGACCAGCTATTCCCAATAATGAGATTTCGAAAGGGGTGGGCATGTGGAGCTTTGTCAAAGGCCTTGCTGAAATCCACGAAGACGACATCCGTTGAATAGTCCTCGGCCTTAGCTTCAGTCCAGTGCTCACGAGTGAGCATAAGATTCGACAAGAGGAACGAGCCTCGAGGAAGGCATCTTGTTAAAAAGTACACAGGTGGTAGCTTCCTATGTGTTCCTGCACCCATCTGGCTATAAGAGGTTCCAATATTTTGCAGACCACACGTTAGACTACTAGAACAGAAGTTGACAGCCACAGTTTTTTCGCCAACTTTGGACAGCAGACCTAAATAATCGTGTCTCCGGTAAGCCTGTGGTTTACCTGCTTCCAGCCAGGTTTTCATCGGCCAGGTGATTGGCGGAGCAATGGCATTGGCAAGTTTTTCCAACACCAAAGAGTGAATTCCATCAGTGCCGGTTGATTGGTGAAACTTAAGTGATCGCTTCTGTGCCATTCCCATGAAAATAACTAAGCACAATGACGCTTTCCTTAACCGTAAAATTGGCCGCTGGACACGCTTAAGCATAATGCCGCTCCGGGACATCAGCGTTAGACCCTTCCGAGTCAGCTATGATCTGGACCTAAAGCAAGACTGACACTCCGAGCTTCACCGTCGTACGAAGTTTGATGTTCGTGAACAAGAGTTTTGCACGCCTTTACACAGTCACCTGCCAGCCTGGCCTCAAACCTGCTTAGCTTGATTGCCCTAGTAGACGAACGATGACTTCTGTCTTGTCTACACACAGCATGGTGGTTTCCAATCTCTCGATACCTTTGCCATGCCCGGTTTTCTTTTGCAACAGGCACAGAAGCTCTATCAAACCGAGGGGGGCTATGCTCATGAGAATGCTGGGGGTGAGGTGGAGCGAAGCAACCAACCAGCTGAAGGATCCCGTCTCTGGTACGGCTCTCCCCTGTTTTAACTCTGTCAGAAACGTCCTGCTGCCTTACGATATCCGCGCCGCCTTTCTCATATCCTCAAAAAGTGTGTTCCAAATTTCTTGTCTGCAGTGCGGACTAAGCCATATTTGGACCCCACATCTCCAGTACATGTCCAACTCAGCATGATCGCCCGAACCCGAGGGAGATAGAGCGTCAGTCTTGGAAACTTCCGACTTCCTTGGAGGTAGAACATAATGCAGAACGTGCAACAGCTCACATCGGAAGCGAATTGGCTGAGACACATTTTGGTGCAGCATCAGGCAACACACCGTAGCCAGCAGGTCTCGGGATAAATCGTCAGTTTCTGTAGTAAAGCAGCAAGCCCCCCAGTTTGTGTTGGGCTTGTTGAAGTCACCTAGGGCAAGATGGTGACTGTAGGGTGCCTGGCGTCTCAAGGGATCTAGAAAGTCCAATGACTCCGCAGCAGATGTCCCGTAGAAATTCCCTAAACTACGGACCTTCTAATGGCTCATTTAACCATACACCCAATTGACTTTCGAAGCCTGTGGTGGTCCAGACAACGGTCAAGGAGATAAGCAGACACCTAATTAAAAATTAATAAAATGATATAAATCGGTGACCACCTCACATGCATTCTTCCATTCATTACCTGGAAGTCCTGTTTTTAAAAGTTCTCTTCGATGGTTGCGCCCAGTTACCTTTTTTCTGTACAAGGTTGCTTCAATTCCCGCTGATCCTCTGATGCAAGGTCACTCAACCGTCGGAAGCCTCCCCTTTGAGAGGCTATAATCGCCGAGAGTGTCTGCTGCATTTTTTCACGAGAAGCAAGGCGAACATTCACAGGTCATGGATTCCCACTTTTGTATCACTAACCGGAAGGAAAATTCTTTTCTACCTGCATAGACCCGGCCACGTTCTCCCCTCCGGCAGAGGAAAGTATATCAGATATACTCCGTAACTGTAGAAGGTCTTGCTCGTGGAGCTGCTCAGGGACCGACACTCACATCTCCGGAATTCCAACCACAAGCAAGCACTGACCTCGTGGAAGTAACTTCCTTTGATCCGTGGGCACTTGTATCCAAGAATTTCTGTGAACAAGGAGTGTCCTCAACTCGGAGACCGATGGAAGAAGGGCTATCGGTATGGCGGCAGTGACCTTTGTTGCTCCCTCTCTTGGCTGTAAATTCCCTTTGTTGTCGGCTTTCTTTTGATTGACACTTTTTGTCTCCAAAACCATAACATTGTCAACACTAGATTAGGTGGAAATAGAAGTGGCTTGTGCACTAGTGACTACCACACCAACGAAAGCCACCACTGCCGCGACCTCTTCCCTCTGACGGCGATGATTATGACAGTAATGGTATTGGTGAGAAATGTGACGATGATGATGGCGTTGCTTCTACAGCTGCTGCTATTGGTGGGGACGAATATCTGCATGGTTGCAACAACGGTGATGATGACAATGATGACTATCTTATCTGTGATATGAGACGCTACCTTCAAAGACCTCTTTTCCGGCCACACAGGTATTGATAGCCCAGTGCATTTGATGCAGAGCACTCCGAGCAACTGCACACGGCATTCACTTAGGGCTTTGTAAAGTTCACTCTTGACTTCGGAACATTCAAAAAGGATCAGACCGAAAGCTCAAGCCATACTTCATGTGTTAGAATGAAAGTCTGGGCTTTATTAGGAAAAATAAAGGCGGACAAGGCAGTCCATGACGTTTTAGATTAAAGCCATAAGAAGTACGCCAAGGAGGTAAACAAGTGCATTTTTGTCCTACCAAGATCAGGTGGTAAGCCTCTTACGACTTACAATCCGCCCACTGTTTAACAGTTTACAAATGATACTGTAGACTCACGCTATTCCAATAGTCACGCTGCTGGTGGGAAATGTGGTTGTAGTAATCCGAACTCGGGCTTTTTATTTTTATTCACCATGTTGATCCACCAGAGCCTACTCTTCTCCTTGTTAGTCACATGGAACGTTCTTCAGTGGTAGACTGGCGCGGGAAGCTCGGGCAATTTAGTCTCTGGGTAACTACGTCTGTGTAGTTGATGACAGTCATAAACATCATGTTTCATCGTTGTTGGGGGACATATTTTCCAGGGAGGCAAAGAAAATTTGCTGAAAAATGTTTGGCTCCAAAAAAGGCCCCTCTAGAGGCTGCTGCATGCCTGTCTTAGATTTTTCGGTGGCTTCTTCAAGAAAATTAGTTACCACAAAGACCAACTTCGAAGAACGAGAAAAGGTTTTGTTTGGTACATTCGTATTCATTCAAGTAACACTAAGCGCTTGTCACAAGATGGCTTTGTGCCATCCTTGTACTTATCCTTCAGTGTGACCCAAAAGGCCCCGTAATGTACGGAACAGCTGTGTGAATTCAACAGTTTTTGAGGAGACTTAGATAAAGTCGCCACTGACTTAAATAATACTGTTGACAAATCTAGGCCTTTTGCCACAAGTGATCTATTTTGGTTTTCCGAATGTATTCCTAGCGCTTTGTGGCTTTTCAAACTTTGAACCGCAAGCGCTATCTACTTGAGGCTTGAAAGCAATTCGTCACACTCTAGCTGTACACAAAAATTGAGTTTTTCGCATCTTATTCGGGATGAATTAGGTGGCAAATGCTTGTCAGCCTTTTTCCATCCCTTTGGTTGGGTAAGAACATGCTTTTTCTTCATCGGGGACCCCTTTTTCATGAGTTTAGCTGAAGAAAAATAGGCTGGAATAAATCAAGAGGACCAGAAGCCGGTTATAGGCGACAGCAGCTAAAACAAGTCCTTGATGAGGTGAGAGAGCTTTGTAGGCTGAGGGCTTCGTCTCGTCGTGTCGCTGAGATAAAGTGTAAGGTTGACTTTTGCTTTTTCTGCACGGCACTTTCAACCGGGTTTGGTGTCGCAGCGCGTCTACCTTCTGCGTTCAACAAGTCCTCCCATAATTACTAGTCGGTATTGACTAAATCTCAAGCAGCTCGGACGAAAGCCATCACTGTTCCTCTTTTGGATTTGAAAGCTTCAATTTTTGCTGTCCGACTACGATAGTTGATAACAGTAGATATTAGTGTTTTGTATTGATTCACCGAGTTTAGTTTTATGTAGAAAGTGAAAGAGGTCGGCTACTCAAGTTTGTTCCAAGGACAGCTCAAAAGATAAAGGAACGCGCACTATCTGAGATATTGCAACAAGCAGGATGTGACTCGCCGAAAGTGGGAATAGGTGTTTGACGTAGGCAGCTGTATTTTGACGATCTCAAGTGTCGGTGGGAATTTGGAAAGATTGTGCTTCTTAACCCTGGCAAGGGCCCCTGTTCTGGTGGATACCCTCAAGCATAAACCAAAGACAGTTCTCTATGGAACTAATCACGCTTCGGCAGTGGTGTTTGGGGAAGTAATCATTTTTCAATACTTTAATGGGGCACGCGTCTCTCATCTTGTGGTACAAACCCTGCTGGCACCAAACGAGGGGAAAATGAAATTCCTCTGAAACAAGCGGTACGGAAATTCCGACAGATCTCAGATAGATTATCTCCTCAAAATCGGAAATCCATCAGAAATTCGTGCAATAATCACCTTGCTGCTACATGGCTAGCTACGGTGAGGAGGACGAAGCATTCTTTGTCCCATCAGTCAATGGTGTGCTAAGTACGTGAATGCTGCCTGATTCACTCTAAATTTTCCCCAGCACCCTTTCCCCGAATAACGATGCCTATCGTGCCTAGCTACGGATTGAACGCGACTTAATAGCGTGCTATAAATCCACCTCACAATGAACCACGTAGTTAATCACCAGTTGGACATGACCCTGTCCACAACCAAATACCCAGGAACCCGTTGCGTATTCATTTCAATAGCAATTGGCGAAAGGATTAGCAGTAAGCCCAATAAAGGAAAAATATTCTGCGCGAAATCATCGATGAAAATCCGAGGGTATAATGAACTACCGTCTTTCTTCCTCCTAGTAAACGAACAGATGGCAATGTAGTACCAATTTTCTTACCTTGGCGGGCATTTTTTTCAAATTTCGTGCCGTCTTTTAACCCATTTCTGACGGAAAGATACATGTCGGACTCTTTGGTGGATTCAGGTGGCTGCTGTCGAAATATTCAGTCTAAAGGGGTAAGGGGTAATGACAGATTGCACTCATACCAACAGTAAGGTTCCGTAGCTCTGATTTTTCCAAAAGCATACTTGTTATGGTTCTGCTCATAAATGGCCTCTCGTGTCGATGATTTTCCATATTAGGGGGCATCAATAATCGTGTATACCAAAGCAAGTTATGGTCCACTGACGAACCTAGAATGGCCCTTAATAATTGAAAAGATCAGTGAGAGCTTATTGAAGTGCTTTCACTCTCTTTTTCAAAGATATCCTCATTTAGACCTCTCAACTTGTCCATAAACTTGCCGGTGGAAAAACATTGTTCCATGGACCGAAATTGGCTGTGTTTTTGAGCGTGTGCGGCCATCTTCCAAAACTAGTCCAAAACTAGTTTTTGCTTATGCAAGCACTCACCGACCTTGGCAGTAACTTTTTGCTACCTTCCCGGAGTGACACATTTATCCATCCCTCTGCCCCATTTGTCATTATGCCCGTTCCGTGTTAGAACCCGCTAATACTGTTCAAACACTGACACCTTTATTGTAACTGTTCATTGCTTCATCGGTCACCAAAAAACACGTCCAGTGTTGGCATATCTTTCGGTAGTCCTCCAGTAGGCAGCGAAGTGATTAGTAACTACCTGCACTCTTCATCGGTCCATCCGATCGCATCCGCAATGCTGTTGCATCGAGTTCTTCGGGTTTTGCAGATCACCACTTTCTCCCCTTGATAGGAGGTCTCCGATACACGTCCCATGCTGCATCGCCGCTCCGTTCTCATCATTTAATACACCTGTCAAACTGGTCATTAGAAGTGTGACACTCACCGTCTACTTACAATATCATCACCGTTATCGACACCTTTGATCTTTCATATGTTGCATTCGTGTTATATTACCAAAACTGACCTTGTGTCCAGCCTCTAAATCCCACCACTATCTACACCGGCTGATGCATTTTACTTCTATGTTCGTTGATCCACTGCCGCTTTCGACGATATACTTGGGCAGCTTTATTGATCTGTCATTTTTTCATGGTACACACCACACAGCGTTCATCTACTGACGTACACTTACCTGTGAATTACTCTACCATCCCTCTTGCAGAAATAAACTTCTGTATAATGGATGTAACCACACGGCCAATATTGATTAGTCTTCTACTTCAGCTTTGACATTTCTTACCAAACCTACATAAAGTTAACAATTTGCCGCACGCTCACCTGGTTTCCTCCGCCCGTTTCGTACCACCATCACTCTGGTAGTCTCCCTCCCACGAAATACGCAATTATTTGCCATACATATGATTCCTCTAGTATACAGCCACCCCTTTATATACTACCATCTTTGCAGACTGATATATTTCCATGTTAATACCTCTTGACATACCTGTCGTAAAGTGAATAATTCACCGAACGCTTCGACGGGATTTCTATCCATATGCCTCCGTATTCTCCAGCTTGTAAGTAACTCTTTCTACTCAGCTCAATAAATTCCCCTCTTTATGAAGACCAACAACATATCCTTTGAATGTGTTTGAATTTCCACCGATGGCAATCATTTCCTATACCATTTATGCATGTATTCCAGACCTTCAGCCGACATCACTCAAAAATGGTGAACTGATTACTCGACAATGATTCCCCTATTTGCCGGGCATTATAATCATTATAGTCCATTTTAAGGTTATCCTATGGTCCCCTGTTTGCACTTTGTTTATCCTCTAGTAAACTCCGACTTTTCATCTGTGCTTTCTCCTGCTGTATCTGAATACATATGGCATCTACAAAGCCGACTTCGCTCGCAAATAAGTTATGCGATCACCTGAGGTTCAAATATTATTTATACTGCTTTCTCTACCGAATGTCTCACTTTGTTCTGAATCCGGTGTCTTGCTCTCGTTTCTTGTATCAAACTCATTGGTTCCGCGGCTGGCGATCCACAGTTGCCGTGAGATCTGCCTATCAAAATGGTCATCAGGTCATTTATCTACCCTCTACTACATTAAAGCTTCTGCACGCTGTCCTCCCCTGCAATCACCACAGGACACAATCCACGTGGACTTACCGCCATAATTTCACATCCTGGCCGTTACTTCGCGACATACATTTATCAGTGAAAATAAACCGCTGAACACTTACGGCCTGACCGCTGGCTACTTCTCGCTTCAGAGCTCTTAAAATGGCCCCTTCCATCCATGGTGTTTGTTGGTCTCTTTCCTCGTGATTGTCGACGTCGGCATCTCAACTTAAGACTCATACGTCGAACTAGCCGTTGATTCATTGACTTTTGTATCTGGAGATCCATTCTTGTACATGAGTTTTTCGTCCGTATACTCTCCACACCCTGCTACGTGCAAACGAGTCTTTTAATTCCCCTCGATGAACTTTTTTATTTCTTAGTTTGTTATACCAAATATCCTTTGGTTCTGCTGGAAGTTCTAATGTTGTGATTAGTTCCCGTACCATTCATGCACTTACTCCCTCTTTTTTAACCGACTCCAATAATTATTAGCCGGGTTGATCATTCGACCCTGACCTTCAAATTTGCCGGGCATTACTACCGTTTTAGTCCACTGTAACACTCTCTTAGATACTCTGCATGCACATGTTGTTCCCTTTTGTAAATTTCCACCCCAGTTTCACTATAATCATCTGTTCATGCATTCTGGCTTGCTTTGAGCGCATCCGAAATATATAGTTATTATTATTATTATTATTAGTAAAACACGGAGCCCGTCTCATGCTTTATTACACCTGAAGCCTGGTGAAATTCACGAACATTGTTGTACCCTTAATGGCGTTGACCAACTCTTCAGTGGTGGATATTTCCGGGGCGCTGTCCACGCAGGCGTCTGACAGGTTAGCGTCTGTAAAGATTATGGGTAACTTTCCAAGAAAGACCCAATGAGGGGTGGTGATGTCAGAAGTGGTTTTGTGAATGCTTATTTATGAGCCTGTTTTTCTGGATCTGAATGGTGTAGAATACAATTTAAAGTAGTTTTCCCACATATTGGGGAACTACTCCCGTCCTTTGTCGCGAAAAGCCGTTGACCCAGTTGCTATGCACTGCACAACGTTGCCGAGAACTTCCTCTGATGTGGTTTGGAGGTAATGTGTCCATTTTTACCAGTATCCTCTTTGCACTAGTTAATGGAAAAAGTGCTTTGATTGCTGCCAAAGCTCATCGCTACCAGAAGCCTTAATCCACTTATAGTTGTACAAAATATCGCGGCCTGATTCAGTTTAGTGTCAACCTCCGAGTAATATTCACTTTTTCTACCTGATAATGTGACAATAGCGATCTTATCTTGATCCTACTTGATGCAATAATGACATTTGCGAAAGAACGACTGGATGTGTCTACATGTCTACAGCCGTTAACCATTTGAGAGTTAAATAACACTTACTAGGAATCAGCAGGCCTGGTTCAAGAGGGGAGTAATAATGAATACCTAAATGGCCAGCAAACCGAGGTAGCTTGAGAGGTGCTTTAAGACAAGGATAGGTTCGTGAGGGAGCTATCGGCTGGAGCATATCTCAGTTTTCTCAGACCAGATGCGTAAACGTTCTGTTTGTTGAAGCGCACGTGTGTTCAGGTTGACTTATACCTTACTATCTATCTGTTCAGGTGGACATTCGTCAGGTTTGAAAAGCGGCTACAGGTTCCACTCATTGCTGATTTGAATTGCCTTTGTGCACGCCTTTATATTCTGTTTACGTAGTAAATCAAACTCACATTGGGGGCTGGATGCAACACGGTAAAACCCCTACGAGAAACGCCAACATCCTAGATCTTATATTTACTCACAGCATTCCCAACTTTGCTGTTTCCTCTTTGCATGAATTTTCGGGTAGCGACCATGAGGTAGTGGCCGGCAATCTTCCGTTCCATCCTTATCCATCAAACTGCCTGACCCCAGTCAACAATTGCATCCGTTCGAATTGGAACCCTCTGCCTAATCTCATCCTTAACCAGGATTGGAGTAGTTTATTTCTAACGGCTGACTCTCAACAGGCTGCTGATCACTTTCACCTTAGCATGAGAAACAGCCCCTTGAAACTAAGCCCAATATCCCGAAAATCCTCCCTTCAGAAGTCCAAACTTGCCTCCCTCCAAAGAGAGTACCTTAAGACGTAAAGACTTTACCTCCGAAACCAAGACTTCTGTCCTCTTATGAGAGTAACACGTCTGACCTATACTATCTGGGACCCAAGTTAAGGTAAGCTCCTCACGGAAGAAGTCAAAGCCCTAGGGCATCCAAATAAAGCATTAAAACTCTCGCTCTACAAAATCAAAGAAATTGGCAAGAGATACTACGATCCAATACGATGTATTACCAAAAAAACTGACCAACTCCCCTAGTGATATTGCCAAGGCTTTTAACCACTACTTCGCCAATTCTACTGCCACGACCTCAGACATAGCCCCACCCCCGGAATCCTCTTGCTATCACCAGCTTTTCTCTGTTTACCCTAACACTTGAAGCAAGCAATACTTCCGGGCTTATTTCACTCTATAAAGTCCATGTGCATCCTGGGCCAGGTGAGTTATCCCCAGCTGCGATCTGTAGGGGGGATTGGACCTTCAGCCTCTGTTACTAAATCTATTTAGTTTGTTCCTCAATCCCAATTTGGTACTAACGAACTGGAAGCTTTCAGTCATCATCCCGCGACACAAATGGGACCCGTCCACGAACTCGCTAAAACAGTCCCATCAACCATAACCTTATCATTTCCAGGATAATGGAAACGATTTTCACGGATGGCACTACTACCCATCTTCGTGCTTCAAGCTTTCTCAGCAATAGGCAGCACGGGTTTCTCAAATCGCGATTTTGCACCACATGTCGGCTTGACTAACTCAACCTAGTCACTAGGGCTGTTGACGGCGGGCATGCATTAGTTTTTTTCCATCTAGATCTGTCAAAGGCTTTCGGCAGTGTTACACACCCTCATCTCATCGCTCTATTGCGTTCATTTGGCATTGTTGACCCTCCGCCTTTTTAGCTGCAATCTTATCTCACTCACTGTTCTCGAGTGATCTCCACCGGCGGACGTATATCCAACCCAGAACCTGTTGCTAGCGACGTTAGACAGGGCAGTGTACTGGGTATCCTCCTATTTCTAACGTGTGTTGTTGACGCACTGGTTCTAGTGCACCATGTCAAGCCATCCCTGCTTGCAGATGATGAAGGGATAGTCTGCTCGTTCGATTCTAATGATGACACACCTACTGTTTGCAACATTTCCGCTGGTCTCTCTACCCTTCACCGCTGGTGTCACTCCTGAATGATGAATTTTTCCACTGATGAGTGCGAGGTTCCTACCTACAAGTTCCAATTGCCCCCTGGATTCTTAACTTTTGGTGGGTCCCCAATATCCAGTCAACCTACAAACTCCAGTTTGGGTCTCAACTATTCCTGCTCTCCCAACTTTTCTGAGTACGCCGCCATCCAAGCTGCCAAGGCTAGAAGAGGTGCGGCATTTCTCTTCCGCTCCTTTTGTCTCAGGGACAGTATCATCAGCATCTACAAATCCCACACCAAGCCTTTGCTCGAATATTACCCAATAATCTTTTATAAGATGACAAAACTTGACAGAGTTGCGCTAGAAAGCATACAACGTTGTCTTATCAAACAACTACTCGGTTGATTCACGTCTTTAAATCACAGAGAACGAAACCAACATCTGAATCTTGACTCACTCTGGCTCCGCTGTTTAAGGCTTAACTTAGTCTTCTTGCATAACCTGCTCCAAATCCGGTCTTGTTCCTTTAATCCTGTAAGCCTCTCCCGTGGAACCCCCACTCACTTCGGCACAGGCTGTTTTGCTATCCCTTCTAGTCTAGCCAAATTGGCCATGCCGTCACGTTTTCTCCTTCTTGTTCACTCCAAAGTCTGGAACAAGTTCCTCACCACCGTTCGAGCTTCACAAACCTAGCCCCGATTTATAGCACCGGTTGCGGATCGCATGCTCTAATGCTGTCGGCTGCAGATCTCATGCTCCATCCATCCTTGTTCGCCACTGCAAGCCCACCTATCACCCTTGTCATCAATCTTATCACATCGGTTTTTCCGCTCTTCCGTGTTATGCACACCTACCCATTCTATCCTTGCTCTTATCGACTCGCACTGTGTCACCCCTCATTGCGCGTCCCTATCGTCCTACCCACCTTACTCTGCCAACGACCGCCAATATTTCTTTCTTCGCCCATGTTGGCGTTGCAAGCTTGTAGTACCTATTCATTTGGTAGCTCACTGATGGCATTCTTACGCCTCACTGCCGACTGTTATATCAACCACCCCCCCCTCGTTCTCCTTTCTCATGCTTAATACCATTACACACGAGTCCCACCCGCACCCATGACCAATTCTTATATTAGAACTGCCGTTACAGGCTTGCATCTCTCACAGCCACATTTATTATCCAGCCACCACCACCAATTTTCCTTGCCTGGCTCCGCGATTCCTCTGTGGATCCTTCTACTTGGCAGTGCTCCGATCAGTATCGTCCAGTTGCTTCCACTTGTACAATCGTCTGCAGGCTCGCTGCTCCCAAGTTCCATGTTCTGAACTCTGACGTGCATCCATTGTTCATGCGTTATATTCGTCCACCAGTTTACCTGTCCCGGTGCTTCTTTCCTCTCTGTCTTTTTCGTGTGCCACCTGAAATGAGATTATCTTATTAGATGTGTCTCACCTGTCTTTCTCGGCCCGTTCTCCTATCTCTCGTTTCGTCTATTGACTGCCACAGGCATTTTTCGCGTGCCTTTCAGACCGTTCTGCTTTTTCACATGCCACCTAACGTAAATTCACTGTTTCGTCATGTTTTTCGCTTGCATTTTCAGTCCTTTTGATCTGCCATCACCCACACACCCTAATACCCCTTTTTCTTATTTCCCTCCCAAGCTGTTTGCCTTTGCACCTGCTGGTTCCTGCACCACGGGCAGTTTCACCTCCAAGGTACGTTCCTCTACGTTGTATGCATAATCCCTCTGCTCCGCTTATCCACCTCCATTGCCACCGTCTTCCCTCTGAATAATATAAGCCCTTTCATTCATGCTTCTCCCAATCTCGATCGACACCACATTTCTCACCTACATCAATCAGATTATTAGATCCGTTCTCACCTGTTCTCTTCTATACTTTCCCTCATCTCCCCTCCCTTTACGAACTGCTCTTCAGTCATAATCTCTTCTGCGCTTCCGCGTTCCCTACTCTCTCTATTGATTTGTCGAATTCACCTGTCATGAAGATAATTCACCACGATATTCCGAAGGTAATTCTACAACCACTCGATCTTACCTTACCTGCCTCTCCCAACGACTGATAATTTCTTTCTAGGACTCCAATGTTATTGCTCCGGCTTTCCTTACATGTATATATGTATATATATATAAAGACATGCGCATATATGCATTCGCTCTGTATCCTGCCGTTACTCACGGGCCACATCTCCTGCTACCTTTCCGCTGGCCGCCATGATATGCGTCCATTCCCTCTACATCGGTGCCTCCCATCTACTGTGCCCCATTCTTATGAACCATTTTTTAAATGATCCACCCTTCACGTCTTACACCCCTCGCCCCCCGTTTTACATCGATTTTTTCTTCCGAACGTCTTTTGCAGAGTACCAATGCTTCGTTGCTATCTAATCCTTGCAGTGCCTTTCACTTTTTTTCTAGATCGTCTCCCGCTACCGCAGTATTTTATGCCGATTTCTAGCCTTTTCTTTATCAGTCAGCTTTCAAATGCCCTTACACGGACCAATTAGACCCTCTACCTTACCTTGACTTTCAAACTCACCGGGCGTCCAGTTGAATCCAGCCATGGGTTCACTTAAGGTTGCTACACTTTCTTCGGTGTGTCTACATTTGCCACACTTTCATCCCACTTTACTCCCCTTCTAGGCCTCTCTTATCCTATCTCTGTCATGTAATTTTCTACATCTTCAAAACTTTTGCCTGTCCAATCCATCACCTTTAAAAAGTTGATCATGCACCTGGCATGCTTCAGGTGTCTGCGAAATAATCCATTATTATTATTATTATTATTATTATTATTATTATCATTGAGACGTAGTTGGTTTGGTTGGGCTGAACATATAAAAGATTGTGTTACTACTGCCCGGAACTGATTATTCTGCGGATGTACTCGGCTAAAGTCTTCGCTGACTTCTGTTTTCTCTCTTTTGTGCGGCCTTGTTTACGTCGGTGAGCGAAGGCGCACCTCTATTGAGCTAATGCCCTAAAGCTGCATGCAAACAGTGTTGGATTGGTTACTGACGATCTAATAAAGGAAAATCCACCACGCCCCTGCTGTTCGCTTGAGTTTGCCTACACTGCCACATGCTGCCCATATCTCGGGTTAATTGTGGTGCCATTTAGCCGGTGGGGTAGTTTGTTCTTACTAGCCATGCCTTCACACGTGGTTCACTTCTCGGTCAAGTTCCAGGAGTTAGTGACTGCTCATTTGTCGGCAACGCCTGACTTCAAGCGTCCACAAACATGAAGCAGCCCGTGCAACACAATACCCGAAGCTCTTGGGCAAATGCAGGAAAAAGTTCAAGCTAATACAGCACTGATATGCTTCTTGTTTGTGAAGCCATGATAATGGTATACTTCTCGAAATCGGTCGAGAGGCACGCACGGAAACATGATCAGAGTTTACAGTATCACTGAAAGAGATGAAAAATTCACTAATTTTAAACAGGGAGTCACACATTACAGCAATAGGGGAATGCTGTTGGGGAGAGTTTAAATGAGGTAAAAGTGACAAAGGAGTACACGGCAAATATGGTTCAACTTCGAGTCAGCTGAGGCAGTAGGAGGGAATCGGCCGGATCCAAAAAGAACATTGTCTTAGAAAGCAGAAAATGCAATGTTCACGCGGATGATGCAAGAAGTTAATCAGTGACGCGTGTCGAAGTTCATTTAAAAGGGTGATAGATGATGATGCGAGGAGACAGCTAAAGGTTTCATGAAGGTGCTGGGATGGATACTAATTTTCATAGATTAGTGAATATGAAAAAGAATAGTGCCCTCCGAAAAGGAGGGGTAATTTTCGTGAGAAGTGTTAAGTATAGCCTAACCTTGGTAATGAGCAGCTGGTGGAAGAAAGAAGGAGTTCCCAAAAAGGATAATCAGTGAGCGGAACACCTTGTCCACAAGGAGCAAAATAAAGCCAGAGAGGCAAGTGGAAACCATTGCTATAGGCCAGGTTACTCTAATAAAATGACTAATATGTTATTTTTTGAGCTCCCTGCGGCCTTTCTGCCTGTTGGGCTTTTGGGCGAACATTGACTACGGTCTATGTTTACCTTTTCGTCATGGGAAGGAAGAGGGCATCACCAAATCTGGACCGTTCTTTATTCAATTAAGAACCCTCGCATGGTGCCTTAGATGGTTTTGACATTGGGAGCGTTTTGTGGTAGGATGTTCCCAGTGAGCCTCCCCGGGGCAAGTGCGGCAATATCAGGAATTCGTTCGGGTGAAACCTTGTAGCCAGATCGCATTCGTTGCAGCCAGCCTTATGTGCGGTTGTAGACAGGCAGAGAAGAAGCTTTCTGCACGATATAATACAGCAAAGCAACACGGTGACCGGGCGGTTATAAAGTTCAAAAAGAGGAGAGTTGCGGTCTGGACGGTGTTTCAGCTGGGGGTTAGCTAGAGTAAAATAGCACAGGAGTACAGATGTTGCATATGAGGCAGGATAGTCTTAGTGACATGGGAAGTTATAGGTATTGTAAGTCGTAAGGACTAACTGCGCTTGCACTATTAGGCCTAGTTATTGATCACCATTTCGGAAGTGTACCGGTAAATCCTATCTTTCGATGTTAACAAAGCCGTGGAGTTGCATTGGGGCTGTTGTGTCTGAGGTCTATATGACAGGGCAGCCGGAAAACTTTAAGTACCTAAATGGCAAGTTTGCATAGCAGGTTCAGAGGAAACATGACTAATCCTACCCTGGGGTATTTACAGGTCCCAAGTAAGCAGCTGGGAAACACTGAGGACCGAAATGGCAAGTTTCTTTAGTAGGTCTAGAGGATATATGACGCATCCTTTCGTGTGGTATTTTCAGGTTTAGGGCTTCAGGCTGGTGCTAGGTCTTGATATACAGAAAGTTACCGTTTGACCGGGTTTTGAACTAGAGAGTGGGTTGGATGCTAGGGTATAGGAAAAGCTTATTTCTCACGAAAATGAGGAAAGATAGATAAGCATGAGCGAAATCACTAGCGGCTTCTCCGAAGTTCCTAAATGAAAGTGTGTTTGCAAGTTCTTATTTACGTGCGTATATTTGGTGCCTCGATGAGACGTGTTTGTCCACTGACGTATCGAACTTTAGGCCAGAACAGTGGGGCAAGAGTCAGAACCACGGAGGTTTTGTTACGGGCATCAACGTACACACCAGGCATGCTTGGGGGGGCACGAGCTGGTGGAAACTTAGGGCACGGGGTGGATAAGCATAAGTGGAGAGTCCAGTTCACCGTCGCCGTGTTTATTTTCGTGAATAAGAACCGAAAACACGCCTAGCGGATAAGGGCGGCGTGGGGTTTGCCTTTCCGCAGGGTCAGGTCTGAACTGATGGGTATATACCCATGGTTGAAGGTTGCCTATTTCCCTCACGGCCCGAAGTTATCGATATTTGGGAATCAGACCGATCCATTTGAGTCTTCCTTTCCACCTCTTTTTCGGTTTTTCTTGTTTCCCAACAGAGGAATGGTTGAGATCACAGGAACTTTTTATAACCCCTCCGCCAGCCCGTAATATTCCACGTATAAGTCACTTTTTCCGCGATTGCTGGAGGTGGCCCTCTTTCTCCAAGCCCGAACATAGCTACTTTGTATGCACCGCTGACATCAAGGGTTTTGCTCGCATGAGCCAGAAAAATACCTATTGGGGCTAAGCACACACACGGAAGAGAAAAACGAGTGTTGCGAAGCACATGCCTGCATATATGTGTCAGCCCCGTGCAGCGCCTGACCGAGCCTGAGACTACCGGAGGCAGTTCTGGTGTGATCGGGCTGGCTGCATTGCTGGAAGATGGTACGGCACACACGGGGAGAGGATAGCAATCGAAGTTAAAGGGTAGGTCTAGAAATCATGCTGACACCGACTAGCAGTCAAGACGAGAAAAGCATACAAGGAAATTGGGGCCAACAGGTAGCTATCGGAAGGTGAGTGCGTGGGATAAAGGATCTAAAGGCGGGGTAATAAATGAATGCAAATTACGGCTGGACAAGGAAGTTGAGGGGGGAAGAGCCAGGAGTAATTAAGAGAAGGTTAGAAGAATCAAGAAGGGAAGTAGTGTAAGACGGAACTCTAAGTCCTAGGACCCAGCACCACTGACTCATTTGGGGTGAGGTTGAAACATCAGGGCTAAAAGCCATGGTTGTGAAGACCGACTGATGAATTAAAAAAGCGAGGCTAGGTGATTTTAGGTGAACGCGAGTGTTTTATACAGTCACGAGAACTGGCAGGCATCTAACTAGTTATAGTTACAAAAAGCAACAGACCATATCCTACTGCACTGTAGACTGTATGGAGTATATGTGAGAAAAAACATATCTGTACGTATTCAGCCTAGCTTTTGCTATTAGGTACAAATTGGAAGTTTTGGGATACAGTGCAGTGATCCCGTTAATAGGGTCCGTTTTTGAGGGATAGAAGAGAACAGGGGGGGAGAAGGAAGCCAGGGTTCTAAAGTTCAGTGCCTTGCTCATAAGCCCGATCCTCAGATATACTGGTGTTAGTCAAAAACAACAAATGACCCACTGTAAGCTGTGATTTGGGGGTACGGCTAAATTGGGCTTTTAACACGCATTTGCGAGTAGTTTGCAGCCACTTATTCCAAGGCTTTGCTTATTCGAAAAGGGAGATATCAGATAACATTGCTAGCCTTGACTAATGGATGGTCAGACTGAAGTCCCTGTGGCATATAGGGTAAGTCAAGGGTACGAGAAGCTGTATAAAATCGGTAGAAATGAAAGCAGAGCGACGAATAAGTCTATATAGAAAACTTCATTTAAGCCCAAGATGTCTAAGCCACGAGGAATCAAGTTTTGGTAGAGAGCTTCGCTTTTCATAGCTCAATGGGGAAGTGTATCCTATTAGCTTCTTGGTAAACGTAGGCTGGCTTTTCGCAAGGCTTATTTAATCCTTTTTAGATAGTCCGGAGAAGATTGTGGGGCATTTCTCTAGGTGGGGTCTTGCCTGAGGTTGGTATGAGAAGGGCACTAGGTTCCACTTTGAATGATCTGAGAACAAGATTTGTCATCTATCTGGCCTTGGCCTTCTGGAGTGAGACATTTTCCGAGAATTGCGAATTTTGGTGTGCTGAAGCCCAAGGTCCCCCGCTGATGGGCTGGGGCCATGAGCACTTGATTCAGTGAGGGAATTGACATCTAAAGGTTGTGTCAAAACTTTTGGAAGCTAAGAAGCCTCTCTGTCTTGGAGTGTCCCATCGGTCAAGTTTCTCAAGGTCATCATCTATGTCAGACAGCGCTATGCTCAGACCTTGATGGTGTAAATAAAAGAAGATTATGATGTCATCGGCAACATGGAGAGGAGTGCCGTGCTGCACAACCGGGAAAGAGTTGTCAATATAAGGTAAAATTTAGCGGACCAAGTGCACTTCCTTTTATGACTCTACTAGTGACAGGTGCTGGTTGCCATAGGTGACCATTAGCACATACAGCCTGTGTTCGATCTGGCAGGTAAGAAGTGATCTAGGATAAAAGCAGACGCTATGGGCTCGAAGCCTTGCTAGCAACCAGGAGTAAGGAACTCAGTCGAAGGCCTTGGTCACATTGATTTAGAGGATAACCATAGATTTGCCGTAGCTGGCAGCCTTGGTCAGTAAGATGAAGAAGTTAAATTCGCGTGTGGTACAAGAACGTGATTTTGGGAAGCCATGTTGGCCGCTGTGAATGAAGTTATGGCACAGCGGAAAATCGAGCTTCCGCTGTTTAGTCAAACGTTTGCTTATTCTGGCAGCCAGAGGGGTGCAGTTATTAGGGGGGTAATTTGAAGGGTCCTGCATTGGATTGTTTTTGGATAGGGATAGTTGTTGAAGTTTATCATTGGGACAGAAAAACTCCAAATTTAAGGGATAAATCGTAGATGTTCATGGGGATAGCAGCGGCGTCAGTTCCACTGTGATGGACACGTGATGGGGGGTGCCGCCATAGCTAGGGCTGGAGGGGGATCTAACCCACAGTAGATGAGCCACGTCGTTGAAGCTGAATTAAATGGCAGAGGGAACCTTATGAGTGGTGAGGGATATGAAGGCGGATTTGAAGCATCTGTAGTGGTGCTGAATTCTGAGAGGGTGTTGAGCACCTCAGCGATTTTCGCTGGAGACTGAGTTTGCCCACTGTTTCCCAAAATTAAAAAGGGTATCCCGGAAGACTTTCTGTGATTTATGTGCCCTGAGAGTCGGGCCAATCGGTAATAACTGTTGATGGAATTGTGGGCCGAAAGCTTCTCCCTGCCCATCAGTTCATTAGTCCAAAGACTGATGGTTACGGAGAAAGGGTGAAGTTTCAACTATATGGAGAAATCTCCGAGTTTATTATAGATCTCATGCAGTTTTGCGTGTTTGTTTTGCAACTTCGTAAGGTAAGAGCTTCTGGCCTGAGAGCGGTTGGTCCCGATGATGGTGACTGATGACAGGCAAATGTGCAGCCTATCGCAGAGTATGTCAGTAACAGGCTGCGGGTCTTTCGGCAAGAAGTAGTCATCCCAGTTGGGGGAGTGAATCACGGGCTCGAGTTTTATCCGGTTATTCATAGGTAGGGACTGTTGAGGTGAGCTACAATTCAGGTCTATGGGTCCGGCTGTGGATCTGCAAGATGCCATTCAGTGGTCACTGCATGGGAGGAGATCGACGGCTGGAGTTGATTAATCAGATAGGCCAATAGTAAATACCACGTCAAGCATACTGTTTCTTCTGGATTTTGTTACAAAGTGGTGGACCCAGCACGGTGCGCTTGTGGTCGAAACGAAGTCCGTGAAGGTATGGGGTGATGACTTGTCCCAGCAGATATATGGAGCACAGAAATCGCTGAAAACGAGTTTCGACAAAGAGGGTAGTATTGCGAAGTGGACAAAATAGTTGACTTTCTGGGCGAGGTCTCTGATGTTTGGACTTGGTGGTCGATATTAGCAGCCTACATAGGGTGGAGCGTAGGCCAGAAGGGGCGCCGCCCATATTGAGGCCTGGATTGCTCCCAGTGCTGGATCAGAATTAGGAACGATAGGCAAGCTGTTTTGAAAGTGCATAAGCAGCCTCCTCCACGACGATGGTGATCCTTTATGAAGGCTTGGTAGCAAGCAATAGAAAGTCGGTCTAATGGGACACAGTCATTTAGCCAGGTTTCAGTTATGACAATGACGTCGTAGTAAGGTGATAGTACTATATTATGGACAGGAACAATTATGGGAGAAAAATCACTGTGTTAGTCTGAGCATCGCGTTTACCGTCACTGGTGTCACAAACAATCAACGACTATTAAGATACGCGGAAGCACTGGCAATTAACCAAAGTCACCCTCGACTGTGTAAACAGTGATAATGGATAATTACGTTAGCCTTGCACTGGTAACGTGTTTTTATTTGCTATCGTCACTTGTGTGTGTGTTTGCACTTTTGCCTTTGGTCTCATGAGAACGCTCAATTCACCATTTATAAACGATAATCTCGACTGCCGTGTGCACCGATGGAGGTGCGGCGAAATGGTCCGGAATACATCGTGCAATCTAACGCTACTAACTTCTGTGTTCTTGGCTAACCTGAGCCCCAGTCTTTTTGCTGGTTGCTTCAATTTGCCGGCTCGGTAAATTTCTTCTGCCGGTTTAAACCTCACTAGGCAGGAATGATGCAATCCTCCCCCGATCTGTTGCGTGGAGGAAGCGGAATTTCATGTTTTCCGATATTGGATGATCCCAACTCACCTCGGCCAGGGGGGCTGTCCCCGAAATACCTTTCCTTACTCACCCCGATTTTTTGGCCCTCTTTTCGTTAGTAACTGAATCCCCGGACAAAGGCTTTGGAGCAGTTCCGCAATAGTTCGTACATGACACTTGGCAGCTTTTAGCATTCTTCTGTCAGCGCCTTTAGCCCGCTTAATCTAGGTACAGTGCTTCTAGCGGAGAGCCACCAGACACTTTCTTGGACATCCGTCGTCTTCGACACGCGCGAGGGCCTCTCTTTCGTGGAGATCACAGGTCACGGGCCTTTTTGGTTTACGCCCTAAAATCAGCCTTCGATCGATACTCACACGCGCGGTTCGTTGCTTAGCCTTTGATGCACGGTTAACTGTGGATATGCGACACTTCTGTGCGGTACCCGGCCACGTTACCGGCACCTTATCACGAGTAAATCTACTCCTGACAGCATCCTAGACGCAACGGCACATTACCAGCCCGCTAATCATGATATCGACTACCTCCGACGACATAGATCTTTGAGCTTGAAGCCAAAAGCTACCCCAACTTCCCAAAATATCATTGTGTGTGATGTGTCACAAGGCCACCCTAAGCCAGTAGTTCCTGCTGCCCACCGTTATCCTACTTTCCTGATACTTCATAATCTGGCTCATCCAGGTAGGACTGCCTCGGTGAAACTGGCAACCAAGAGTTTTGTTTGGCCCCATGCCGAACAAGATGTCCGTTAATAGGCCCGTGTTTGCATGCAGTGTCAAAGTGTTTAAACGCATAGGCACATTAGGAAGGCATAAGCCAGGTTCCCAGAACCTGGAACACGCCTTTGTCATGTGCACATTGACATTCTGGGACCACTGCGACCTTCGCTAGGGTTCGTCTACATACTCGCTTGTGTGAAAATGCTTTGCTTGCTGGCTGCAGGCCTTTAGTATCCTTCGTGTTACTTCGAAAGAGGCCAAGATAGCTTTTCTGACCAGTTGGGTTAGTCCTTTTGGTTGCCCTTCAGTGGTGACACCCGATCGTGGTCCACAAGTTGACGGCGCTTAAGGCAGCCTACTCGCTACGCTCGGTTGCCAACACGTTAAGACGACAGCTTACCACACTCAGGTCAGCTGTATGGTTGGGCATTTCCACCGGCCGTCGGAAGCCGCCATTTGAGTAAACAATAACCCACTTTGGAGTGAAACACCATCACCAGCACACTTTAATCTGCATAGTACCTCCAAGGAAGCAATACTCACCATATCTTCCAAGCTGGCCTACGGCTGAATACCCCGTCTGCCTACCGAGTTTGTAGCTCCCTCGCTAACCGCGAATTTTGACCACGGCTATTATGTTCAGCAACTTACGCAGCATATGCGAGTGCTGGAGGCCTGGCAGCCAAGCCAGCGACAGTATAAAATCTATGTTCCAGCCCCATCAGAAGCCGCCACACAGGTGGCAGTTTGTGTTGATGGCGTTCTGTCGCCCCCTCACCCGTCATACAAAAGCCGGTTACGTGTGATAAGAAGCACAGCAAAACCATTGAAACAGACATCAGTGAGCGACAAGATGCCATATCTACGGATCACCTCAAGCCTGCCATCATGGGGCACGAGCCGCTCAACCAGCTTGCACCAATTCAGGCTACTCAGTTGTTGTTGCATCGGGCGGGTCACTATTCGCTCTAGCCCCAAGCACACTCGGTGGGAATACGGAAGATATTCCATCAAAATCTCCAACTGCACCACGAAGTTCGAAGTAATCGCCGTAGTTGTAAGTACCTATTCACTTGCTTTTTTGATGGTTTTCTATGTCCACTGGAGCAACACTTCCTTGTTGCACCGACGCTTGAATGTCAATACCAACGTGCACTATTTCCACATGCCACCACAGCGCAACAAAAAGACTGCCAATGAATCTCTCACTCCAGTTACAACTTCCCTTCCTGATTCACAGTGTCTTGGGGTATCACCAACCAAACTCATCCATGAGAAACAGAACAATTGAAAAGCTCCAGGGGCGCTGCCTGGCACTAGTCTCAGCACTATCATGATTATTTCAATAAAGAGCTGTCAGAATGAACAATCGAAGTAAAACACCGCTGGAATTCTAGGAAGAGAGAGCCTTACCGAGAGTCAGCTTCGTTCAGTCTTCTATCACTTTATTGCTCAACTCAGCGCTGACTGTCAAGCGTAGTTGCCTTTTGGCATTTGCTCTTACGCACGCTTTCACGCATGCTTTCAAATATACGCCAATCACCATCTCTACCAATCGGCTTATTGTTCTCACGGGCCGTGGAGAATACCGTTCTGGTTAGCGTATTCGTGCAGTGCGGAGAATCAGGGTAATATGCAGGTGTTTCACGTGGTACGAAGGACCGGAGAGCACGTTCAATAAGGTAATAGCAAGTCGAGGTTTAGCAGCCTTACACGGAGGCGACAGACTTGAGGTCTTTCATGCGTGTTCTGAGAATGCTGTTTGTAAGTATTTTGTGTTCGAAGGGTTTTGCGGCGCGGAGCCTGAGGCTTCTTCTAGCATACATTGCAACCGGCAAAGATTGTCAACCGTAGTGAACATGTGCGCTGAAGAGTTGTGGCTGATTGATGTCCTACTCTTTAACCACCACATTCTTGAATAACGTGACTTGTTGCGCCGGGTTAAACCTCAACCCCGAACCAAAATCTGTTTTGCTTGTTACAGCTAAAGGTTTTCGTCCCATTGCTTTGATTCTATCTGGTCTTAAACCTGCAGAACGCGTCATTCTTGGACGCTCGTGTTCTTTTCTAGCATCTTCCAAGTGACTTCTTGCGGTTTGCCAGTAAGCCGAACCAGATTGCTGTGGATACTTTGGGCTCCTTGGTCCACCGGAAAGCCAAAACCTTGGACGGTTAAGCGGAGTGTAGAAGACGGGCCTTCTTGGACTACCCCTCTGCCTTTTATTCTATTTTGTCGGTCTCTTCTCTTTCGTGAACTGGAAGCTTCCATCTATCCCACACATTGGTTGTCACGGTTGTCTGATGCTTTATTCAAGATTACTCCTAGCACATAAGTAGGTGTCTAAACTTCTAAACGAATGGAGGGTTACATGAATCTTTTAGTGAGTTGTTATTTCCCCCTAGTTATATTTTCTCATTATCAGTTACTCTTCATCTAGTTCAGGGACACGTTCGTTTGAGCTTGCCAATGACGAGGCTCTTTCTCAAGCTGTTACTTCAATCAAGGACTTCAATTTAATTTGCACTAAAGCCTCTCTCACTCGATCTAACAGGTCGATTCATTTTAAGTGTAGGCACGTCCAAATGCTTCGGATGCGTGTTTTCAAGGTTCTCCTAGGTTAAGTCAGGACCTGCTACCACATAGAGTCTAAAGCCCTTGACCGTTTGTTTGTGAAACGAGCAAGAATATACTCGGCAGCGCGCAAAAGAAAAGGACCCAGTGTCCTAGATTCTGGTGACGTGTGTATTGGAGGGAGGCAGCAGAGTGCAGGCGGTTTACACACGCGGAGCTAGTGGGGCCCCCAAATTTGTAAGAGTTCTTATAAAAAATTTCCTAATCTTTGTGGTCGCGTGTCCTACCGGTAGATATATATATATCTGCCCCTCCTTGATCAGCATATTATCATGATCTATCTGTCATTTTAGCAGAACCAACTCCCATGGTAGGTTCATTTACGGCCGCCTAGGCGAAACTCTCTTTACTCGCGAATTTTGGCAAACTACTTCGTGGTCCCGAATAAGACGATTTATGATCATCGCTTGGCCAACAAAATACACACGTCATACCAGAGCGGATCAAAGTGACCACCGGATGAGTTGGAATCACATATGACACGACACCTGAAATGTGTGAAAATAAAAATTTCAAAAAAATCACAGTCATTCCTAACCGTAGTCCTTATTAGGCAGACCGTAAACGGAATAGCCACGAGGAGTGCAATAGCCCAACCGAAAGCTATTGAGCAGGAAACGAAAATAACTTGAGAGGGGTACCAGTCGTTTGGTACAGATGAACAAAACTGGATAAAGAGAAGGAAAAAAGGAGTATCACCCATGGACACCTAGCAGGGAACCTTTGAGATTTTACTGGTTTCTGACCAATGGTGGGCCAGTCCGTATAGTCGCAAAATACTGCCTCACTGTTCCTTCATTGAAAGTGCTCTTCGGTCCTTCGTACCACGTGGAACACCTGCATATTACCCTGATTCTCCGCACTGCACGAATACGCTAACCAGAACGGTATTCTCCACGGCCCGTGAGAACAATAAGCCGATTGGTAGAGATGGTGATTGGCGTATATTTGAAAGCATGCGTGAAAGCGTGCGTAAGAGCAAATGCCAAAAGGCAACTACGCTTGACAGTCAGCGTTGAGTTGAGTAATAAAGTGATAAAAGTTTTAACGAAGATGACTTTCGATATAACTGTTCCTACCTCGGATGCGCCTTTGGTCTCCAAATTACCTTTTCTGTGTCGGGTGGCCCGGTGCCAAGTATTTGCAGTGGGGGCGTAGGAATTTCCCTGAATGTCATTCGGCAGCCTAGAGCGGGCCGTTTGGTTGCGCGGCCCTGTGCGTGTCAACAGAAACTAATCGTTGATGCTAGCTGTTAGTGTCTGTGTGTGCCCCACAGACTACGATTCCTATGAGACCAAGGGAGATTTGTATCACGATCCATCTCAACTGTTTCGAAGCGCGTGCCCCGTGGACGTGGTGAGCACTGCAGAGGAATTCAACGCCCAAGTTGGCCGTCTGGAGGATTCAGAAGGGCACATCAGGAGACAACTTGCTATCCCCGCCGATTGCACTAACAACGGCGATCGTTTCACCCAGATGCGCTCCCATCACAGATTGTTTCTTAAGAGTGTGAAATTTTACCATAAAAAGTGGCACAGACTCACTTGGCGTCCTCCTTCTTTTGCACAACATTAGACTCAGATTTACCACATTGTTTTTGGTCACCTTTGGCGTGGATCAATTGAAGATTGTTGTTCATTTTAGGCCGCGCCTTTGGACTTAGATTACGCCTTGATACGAGCTTGCTTATGTTTACTTCTCTTCCGCGGTCCACTGACTTTTATTACTTTTTGGAAATCTTCAGAATTTCTGGCTCGTTGCCTTTTATATAGGCCACTCTAAGGATCCAGTCAGTACTTGGTTAACGAAGTACCAAAGATGCACACGGAAGACGAAGTTGAGCAACTGCAACCCATAAGGCAGTTTGGACCCAGGCCGATGGAGGAGCTTGAGATATCACCAAAAGTTGATTTGCTGGCCCTGGAAGCACTCGACCAGAGAAACCCCCAGGGCTAGACGTCACACGCTCCGCGGTCCTAAAACCGCTGACCAGGACAGTCGCAGGGCCCTTGGCCAAGTTGTCCAACAAATCCCTCAAGAAAGCACAATTATCTGCTGAATGGAAGACAGCGGAAGAAGCACGAATTCACGGGGGCAAGCGAATGGACGTAAGGGAAACTGTAGACTTGCTACATTGTTATCAATAGCGCTGAAAGCAACGGAGAAAGTCACAGGAACTGCATCACTGAGGTAAATGGAGGTGATTAACCTAGTTGCTGGCGAACCGCACGGCTGCACCAAAGGGGTGAAGTATAACCAGCCACGCGAGTTTCCCTAATGAAGCACCAGGCGAATAGATCAGGGTTAGAAGGGTAAAGTGGGCGACATCGACTTTCGCAAGGCCTTCGGTAGTGTGAACCATGGACCGTTGTTGCTTTAACTGGGTGGGATAAATGTGGCTGCTAGGCTAACGGGCTGGTTACGAGCGTGATGTGATCTTTAATTGCACGTCAAAGATGAGGACGGTAAGTCCACAGTGGTGACCGCAACCAGTGGGGCACCGCAAGGATCAGTGTCGAGACCAGTACCTTTCCGGGATTATGTGAATCAGTTGCCGGGCGTCCTTCGATCAACGCGTTGTGTGTTCTCGAATGGCATGAATATTCTGAAATCTCCCGAATCCACCCAGGTTCGGGAGGACCTAGATGCTATCCGTGCCTGGGCAGTAGTGCTTTTTATTTTATTGCATTTAGGACGTAAATATTTTAACAAAAATTCACTGGACCCCTACATAGGTTATATTGGTCGTTTGTCCTTCGATGTACGCATATAATTATGTTCTTTGGTGTCCATTCTTGTTCAGGCACCGATTTCATCGCGGAGGTTCTATGTAATTTGTATTTTGTCAACTGGATCACGTGCCAAGTGATGCAATGTAAAGCTGAGATATACATTTTTGTGGGATAGTTCTATGGGGTAGCGAATTCTGAGTGACATTAGATGGTGTTGAGAATGATTCCAAAGTGACGTTGATCAGCGGGCTGGGACCTCTTCCTGAGCCCAGGAGAATGCACTCGACAGTATAGAAGTCCGATCGCGGCTTATGAAGTTGTCTCTCACCGGATACCTCGGTGAATTACCAAAGGAATCCCCTCTCCCGGACGAAAAGAGAAGACTGGAATCGGTTTACAGATTCGCAGGTGTATTCTATATATAGCGGTGCCAAAATTGTACCGATACGAGAAATACTCGGAATGCAAACAAAAGCAAAGTTACGGAATAAGGTGGACCTCAAGCATGTATGGTCAGCAACGAGCCGAAAGTTAGGGTGATTTAGGTACTAGGTGGGCGGCAACCTCGTAAAGGTCACTCCCGTTGTATCTAGGAGACGATAATCTTCTCTGCTCGATCGGGGTCACTACAACTGCTGGAAGATGAGTCCGAAGGGACTCGCTGCCTGAAACCGGACAACGGGAAACTGATCGCACAGAGGACGGAGATCCGAGACTTGGGCATAATTTTGGCCTACAGCTTCGAGCAGTCTACCCTGTGTTTTTCAGTTACCAACAGGGCGGACGGAGCCATAAAATGACCGAGAAGGACGATGACATCGAGGGCCCTAAGACTCATACCGTCCTTATAAGCTGCACCGAGGAGACCCATCTAGAGTGCGTAGACAAGACCTGGCTTCATCACTCAGTAGGAGACTCGCACACTCTGGAGAGAGTCTAGAGGATGTCTACAAGTGCGACTTCTTCGGCTTTAAGGGACTGAAGCAAGAGGACAACTAGCATCGCTATGTTTTTTTCTCGCTCACCCGCAGACGTTCATAAAGGGACATTATAAAAACAGCGAAGAGACTGAGGGGTTTGCCAAGAACCAAGGAGCCAATACTTTTCCTCGATGGAAACTCTACCCTCCGAGAGTCTCGGCTTAAACTCGTTGAGCCAAAGGCCAACGAGACTGTCGGGGCTCGGGTCCTTGCGATTTTTAAATTGCGCCCCAGAACCACTTGATTTTTTCATTACAATACAGCTGACATTTGGGTGACGAGACTATTGCATGACAAGTAGACCTGCTGAGCACAAAGGTCCCACTTTACCAAAACGCAGCTTTTGCAGCTCCCTTCGATGGTGAGACGACAAATGGCAGGTGGGTTGGACTGCCACTTACCGACAGACGGGAGCGGATTCCTCGGGAGTCGAAGCCCGGTGAGACGCGGGGGCCATGGGTGTAAGAAGCTGGACTATCACTAGCGCCGGCAGCCAGCCCAGTGCTCTCACATGATTTGATTTGAAAGTGATACTATCACTCTACTTCAGCCTTTCAGACATACGTTCAACTCGTAGTGTAGGCAGCCGAGGGAACCGCAGGCAACACAGCGATTTGGGCGCGCAATTGGTCTCCCCCCATTTCGTCCTGTGCAGATCGAACTAACTGAACTGAACCCTAGTTTTGGAGACTGAAGACTGATCCGCAAGATGTTATGGACTCTCCCAGGAAAGAAGAGTTTAAAAAGCCGCTGAACGAGTTATTAGGGCTCATTTTCCCCTCTTGAACTTTTAAACTTTTCAACCAGCTTCTGCTATTACTGAATTTCCTTAACCCGATTTACCTTTCTCTGCTCTCCCCACTTCCACAGAAAATATATGTGTAATAATGATAAAATTCAATACATAAAAACTCTGTTGTATTTCAGTCCGCTTTGGTATTTAGATTTTGCGCTTTCGCTGCGCCGTTTTATCGTACGCTTTCACGCTTGGCTCTGAGCCCAATATCCATGTCGCTCTGCTGGTCACTCTATATCACTATCTGTGCTATCACCTGTAGCATTTGCCCCTAGTAGCCGTCACCTGTTATCCAGTTCTCTTGACTTCAGCAAAGCGATTACTAGCGAAAAGAAGATACCTGGAGAACATAGAAAAAGTGGGCTCGAGCCTCGGACCTGTATGCTTGAGAACCGGGCAGGAGTAGGCAATGAAAGACATCCAAGCGACGGGCAAACGCCGTAGTGTCATACACAAACGCGTGTATTATTAGAAATAAATGGATGGAACTCGCCAAGGTAACTGGGGAGCACGAAGCTTCAGTTATTGACTTTACGGAAACTTGGCTTTCTAAAGAAGTTCATGAGTCGGAACCAATAACTAGCGGTTCTGCGGGTTAAAGACAGGGTAGAGAACACGATTGCTTTGGTGGGGGAAATCCGTCCTCAGTGGACAAGATACAAACGTTTTTGAGTCTGAGACCAAGGTGGGCACTGATAATTCCCAGTTGTGCGCTGTTATGATCATTCTTGCCAGCAGAAATGGTTACCGTTGTCAGTGTCTGTCGGGCACCGAGCACAAACCGCTGCGAGGATGTTCGCTTACTGCGGACCCTGGCTTAAGTGGTTAAGGACGCACAAAAGACCCTCGCACTGCGAGACCCCAATCCTCCGCTCATCGACTGGGCAGTTGAAGTCGGTATTCCTGGATCCCAAAGGGAGACTTACCTAGAACGACTTCATGCTTATCAGGGGCATCAGCGTAGTGAGGAAGATACCAGAAGTAGGTCTGGGTGCCTTCCATCCTTGCTTGGTCCAGCAACAACCCCTCAGTGATGTGTCCGAACTGCAGTACTGTGCCCCGGTGGGCAAAGCCGCCATATGCGTGTCAAAATCAGGCTGTACATGGGGCACTCCAGGGTGCTGACAAGGCTGGTTAAACAATTCGGTAGTCTGGACGTAGATTAGCTTCGTAAAGAGAGGACCAGTCCGATGTGGGGCACCATAGAGGAGACTTCTCTCGAGGAGCCTTTGACGGCCGTGAAAAGATCCCTTATTACCCTCCACTTAGCTTTTGCACCCTTGAAAAAAGGGGTGTGGAGGGAAATCTGATTTACTGCAGGGCAGCGTTTACTTAGTCCCTCAAACTTACAAACAGGAGCCGGAGACTTTACGATGCTTCCGGCAGTTGGATAGCCTGGGCCCTTTTTGCAAAGCTTAGAAATGAGACTATGAGCCTTCTGTGAACTTCATACTGAGAGTTTGAGCTCAGATTAGCCAAATGCATAAGGCGGCTCCCGAAAAAATTCGTTGGCTGTGTGCAGTGGAAGGCTGAACAAAGGATGCTATAGGTCCATAACCCGCTAAGGGTCACTGTATTGCCACTGGTGACCAGGGCATAGCAGACGTCCTGGGTGAATACTTCGGTAGCGCATATGGGGTAGGTAGTTAAACAGGCTAAATCTCCCCAAGGGACTCGTGCATAAGTAGCAAGGAATAAAACGGCCACAAGTCAGCGGCTCCAGATGGCATCCACCCGGCTATCACCGAGCCTTTGGCGGATGTCACAGCTCCATCGGTGTGCAAGCTGTACAGGTCCACTTTGAACCGGTGTAAGCTGCTTCGGGGCTGGAAAAGCGCGGCCGTCTTGGCAAAACATAGGTCAACTATGGATAACTACAAGCCGGAGAGCCTTACTTACATCCTTTGTAAGGTTCTTGAAAAGATACTCCGTGCCCACATCTGTTAGCTTTTACTGGAGCACTCTATGCTAAGCTCAGCACAACGTGGATTCCTTAAAAGGCTAAGGCACTGAGTAATCCCAAAAAGTCGCAACTTCCGATTCTGGATAATAACTCATCCATCACCTCCCCACCTTTTTTGGCCGAAGCCTTCAAAGCTTTCTTTGTTTCAGTCTTGGCTCCAGCTACTGTCACTGTCCCTCCCCCATCTTCACCACTCACTGACTCTATCCTCCCTGCGATACCCTTCGATGCCAGGAGTATTTCTAAGCCACTATCTAATAACATACCCTCTCCTCGATTAGACCCCGATAGCTTAACATCAGCTGCTGCTGTCAATGGCGGGCCGGATCTCCCCCTGTTGCTGCTTAACCTTTTCAATTTTTCACCTAATGGTAGCACCGTATCTGCTAACTGGAAGCTCTCGGTAATCTTCCCCATTCATAAAAGGGGACCTTTACATGAGGTATCCAATTATCATCCTGTAACCCATACCCCCATCTTATCCAGAACTATGGGAAAAATGGTAAAAGATCACATTATTAACTATTTATTAAGCCTCAACCTTACTAAGCAAAACCAACATGGATTCCTCCGTTCACGGTCCTGCATGACTTGTCAGTATGATTTTCTGAATCTCTTCACCGACTCCGCTGAAAGTGGGAAACCCTTTGTTGTTCTTTATCTTGACTTATCTAAGGCATCTGTCCGTGCACCTCACCCCCACCTTTTAACAAAGCTACGATCATTTGGCATTGTCGATCCGCTACTTTCATGGTTCTAATCTTACTTATCTCATCGCTCACGGGTTGTCTTGATTAACGGGCACACCTCTGACCCTAAGCCTGTTACTAGCGGTGTTATTCAGGGCAGTGTTTTAGGCACCCTTCTTTTCTTTCTATATGTAAATGATAAGTTTCTGACAATGCTTATTAGCCAGCCGTTTTTGTTCGCGGACAACATAAAGATAGTCTACACTTTTTCGCCTGGCAACCTCAGTACTACTATCCCTAAAATCTTCGCTGATTCAGACGCTCTTGATGAATGGTACTCAACCTAGGCGGTGAAATTCTCCGCCGATAATCGTGTTTTTCTTACTTACAAATGCTAGGCTCCCCCTGGCTCCTTATGCATCGGCCGTTCACCCATTGACAGCCAACCCTTAGTAAGAAGACGTGGCTTAATTTGTTCTTGCTGTTTCTACTTCTTGGAACATGCTGTCTTCCAAACGGCGAAGGCTAAAAAGTGTTTTGATCATCGGTTTAGATCCTCTCGGCTTAGGGAGAGCATTCTTTACATGTACAAAGTACATGCCCTTTCTCAAATATTATCCCTCATTCTTCACTAGTATGGAGAAATCCGACAGAATTATTATCGAATGCATTCAGAGAAGATTCACAAAGCAGCGTATTGGCTGGTCGTCAAAATCAAACTACAGGGAACGATGGTTATCTCTCAAAATCGAACCATTATGGTTTCACCGCATCAAGTTAAACCTCTTATTTCCGTATAAGCTATTGACTAAGCAATCTTATTCCTCCAGGATCTGGAAAACACTTCCTCAGCAATCAGATCTTTTCAATCGGAGTATGCATTCGTGCATGATATCGATAGATTCCTTTCTATCCCAACCTCTATGCGCTTGTTCGACGTTCACATAGCCGAAAGCCAAGCTTACGAGAAAGGCCTCGACCTTTAAGCCATTGCTCTGCTTTCCCGACTCGCCTTACCTTCCTAAATAACTTCACCGCTTTTGAATTCCGAAAGCCCTGTTTGACCGCTTCTCCTTAGACCTTACCGTCGACCTATTTAAAGCATGTCTGCGTCCACTAATTGTTTTTCCATACCAACTCATAGGATCCTGCCAATTTCACTTTGAAATGAGTCCTTCCAGATGCGTTCGCATTTATATAGAGGCCACCGTATTACTCCTCACACATTGTCAATACGCCTCGTCCGCTCCATGATTTATTACCTTTATTTATGATATCACGCCCACGGCCCTGAAACCAACCTCAACAACGCTACAGAAACTGCATCAGTAACTGCCCCCTGGTCCGCTATATATATATATATATTTATATATAAACCGTAATTAATAACACAAGCATGGTAAGTAGCCCAAAGCTCCTCGATATCTCTTAGCTTAAAATGCCTCTTTTCAACACTAGGTCCCACCACGTATACTTCCATCACCACCTCTGCTGCCTTGAACTGGAAAATTCAGTCTCATTTATCTCACTTAGCGTGGCTCCCTAACTGAACTGAACTTCCACTTATGACGTCGCCAACTCTGCCCCCACCCTATCCCCCAGCTAAGTTTCTTCCATGATTTCACGCAGAACTTAGTCTTTTCTTCTGCTGAATGACTACCCTGGGTAAAATATTAACCTCCCGATTGAATGTTTTAGCCCCTACTTATGCTTTTCCTTTTTAACTCCCACATTCCCTGACCTCAATTAGTCTTAGGGATCCGCTGCATCGATGAGCCCGTGCTACACTTTTGTTCTTCTTTCCGTTAACCGTCAAGCCTCAGCTCGGCTGTGCCTAGACTGCGTTTCTCTATCTCAATTCTCTTTCCAGTGATCCTCAATGCCAGTCAACCACCTCGGGCACTACTCTGACCACCTTTCTGGCTGGTGCACCTGGATGATAATGCTGTATGGCCGTCTGTCGATCGCTGTTACCGTTGGTTCTGTTGTCCAAGAACCCGCAACCTGTCCAGTTGGTCCTGGACCATAAACCCTCATCGTGGTTGCTCAGCCCTCTGTACAACTGTTAGTGAAAGCTCACGCCAATCCCAGCGGTGCTGGGCGCTGTCAGATCCCCCGCTTTGGCCGGCACATATCGGGCTTGCAGGCCGTCTGCAACGATGTGCGAGTGCAATTAGGCTGGCGGATCACACCTCCTGTATTGACTTTGAAGTGTTTTTCAGGTTGGGTCCCCAGAGCACGGTCAGTCCCACCACCGGTTACGCATTGCGGGCTTCAACTCTTCTCGCCCTACGCATTTATCACTGTCAGTTGCGGACCACATGCTCCTACCATTCTTCCACCGCTTTCGGCTCGTCTATCTTCCTAGTCCGCACTCTTATCACCTCCCTTCCGTGTCTTTCAACCTCTGTTTGCACACCCATCCATGCTGGTTTTCTTCCTATCGTGTTTCACAGTGACAACCCTCACTGCACGATTTCACTCTCCCCTATCCATTTTACTCTGTCCAAGCCCGAAATACGTTCGATTCCACCCATTTTGCCCCTGTCGGCTCCTAATCAGTATTCACTTGGTAGTTCCATATCTGTTAAGTCCAGCCACCGGAACGTTCGAGTGACTCGTAGCAACCAATTTCGACACAATTCAAAACAAAGTCGATTCCAAATAGCTACGTACTCTACACAACAAATTAATTAATTTTACAATAATCAAACCTCAATAGTATTCTTTCTGGGCTCTTTCGCTCCAAATTGGACAACAATTCAACAATTGCAGCTGGGTTACAGCAAAAGTTTAGATATAGAAGATGAGATTACCAAATACAGCCACAACGAAATTCAAGCTGAGCGACTCTCGCTCGAGGTTTGTGACAAAGATTTACAGAAATAAAGCAAACAATCGGAATTCCACCAAAGATAGTTTATACAAATGATAAATGTCGTTTGTAATATGGATGCTGATGCATGGAACGGGGTTTCCTGTACTCCTTTACAATATGCTTATAAAGCTTGTTGTTGGCATACCTCACTAGCTACCACTTTACGAAATCCTCTTCGTCCATCTTCCACCTCCCACCAGCACCCACCAGACACATCCGTAACCATGACCAATCTCAATATGAAAACTCGCCGTTCCAAACTTTGCATTTTTTACGACCACATTTATAAGCTTCTTACCATCTCCAAATATTTTATGCCTGAGTCCTTTATTCTTCCGTGGATCTTCCTCTTAGACAACGGACCAGTTAGCAACTTCTGGCCCAATCTATCGGTGCAATGGCCTGCAAGTTTGCAATTTTCCAGTTCCAGTCACAAAAATCCGAAGCACAACTATTTTTCGTGCATTTTTGTCCCATCACAGGCCTTTTCTTCCGGAGTCTTTTCTTCTCTTCGGTCTTCATCCTGTGCCATCTGCAGTGAAACAATCTGATTCATCGCCTCTTGCCTGGTTTTCTTTGGTCAGCACTCTCGTCCGCTTCGTACTCTGCTCGCCACAGGCATCTTCATTGTGCCTTTCAGGCTGCACTGCCTTTCCGCGTTCCACTCATTATAATATCATCGTAAAGCCATCATTCTCACTAACAGTCCCAAACCATGTGATCTGCCATTACCTGATCTTTCCTTCCTTCCTTATTTCTCTTCCATGTTATTCGCCTTTATAACTGATGCATCCTCGCACCACAGTTCTCCTAACCTTCAAGTTACCGTTCACCAGTGATCTTTTACACCTCTTTTACCACCCCGTACTTCCATTCGCTCTGCGTTCTCCAGCCATTTTCGCGGCCTCCTCCTCGCTGCATAATGTAGGTCCATTAATTGCCGCCTCACTCATGTTCGACCGTCATCAAATGCCACACCTGCAATAATCAGGATGTGAGGCTCACTCTCACCTGTGTCCGTCAATCCTTCCTTCCATATTCCCCCGTTTACCAACTTCTGCCCACAGCCATCACTACTGTGCTTCCAAAGTTGGTTCTCTTCGCTGTTGCTCCCCAATGTTCACCTGTCATAAACAAACTCGTCGGGTTTTATTCAAGTTAATTCCGCACCATTTGACCCAACCCTGCCTGTCTCCTCCAACCACTGCTACCTCCGTGTCCCGTATCTTCACTGTTATTTGCTCGTGCCCTGATATATATATATATATACATATATATATATATATACCTACATATATTTTTGTATTCACATATTTTCTCTGCCTCCTTCAGTTCTTCGCCGGCCAGCCATTTTGCTACCATGCCGCCGCCCCTCATGATATTCGTCCACTTTGTCCATAACTGTGCCCCACATTTACCGTGTCTCGATCCTTCCGCGGCACTGATGCCATTTGACTCACTCCTTAAGTCTTGCGTTGCCAGCTCCCTGTTTTCAACTTGACACCGTCCGTTTATTGCAATAATGCATAGTTCGTGGCTACCTAGCCTCCAGCTATACAACTCAATTTTTGTTCTTCTTTTCTTCTCTTCTTTCTTCCTTTTTCCTTCGTCGTTTCTCGTAAAGATAGTTTCTCATACCGATTTTCAGTCCTCATGTAGAACTACCGGGCTCTTTTCTCCCCCACTGGGCTCAGCCAGATGCTCCATTTGACTTTGACCCACAAATTCACCGGGCCCATATTTGAATCCCATCTCCGGGTTCACTTAAACTCCCTACATTACTCCTTGGTGTGCACACATTTATCTCCTCATCTCCCCTGTACTTCCTCCTAGCCCTCTTAGTGTAAGATATTTCTAAATTTTTTATGATTTTTTTCTGTCAGTTTTGTGGCTTGCAAAATTTTGATCATGCTTAAGGCATGCTTCGGGCGACTCCGAAATAAACTTTTATCATTATTATTTGTCTGACCAGTCTCCTGTGCCTCTTAGATGAAGTGACTCAACGACTAGATGAAGGTCAGCAAGTTGAAATTTGTAACCCTGAATTTAGCTAGTTGTTCGACTCCGTTATTCATCGTGTTTTGCTGTGCAAAATGGAGGCTTTCGGTATGGGCAAGCCATTATATAGGTGGCTGGCGGGCTTTCACTCCCACAGGACGTTTTATGTCAAAGTAGGGACGAGTGCTCTAATTTTGGTGAATGTCACCAGTGGAGTAGATCAAGGATCCGTCCTAGGCCTGGTGATATTCCTGTTGTTTAATGATGAACTGCCATCCACCATTCAATAGTCTAAATTTGTTTTTGCGGATGACTTGCAAGTTGCTGGATCTGAGGTTAGGGTGAACTAAGGCAGGTTGATAGGAACCATCCTGGACTGGTCACATAAGTGTGGCTTGCCCCTGAAAGCTGAAAAAAACCATTTGTTGTCAAAGACAACAGAAAGCTTTGCTGTAGTTCATGACCGAGGGCTGTTCACCATAGAAGCAGTCAGTAGGGTTGAAGACCTTAGGTTCATCACGAATAGTCATCTTGAATGGTCGGACCAGTGCACAGCTGCTGCACAAAAGGCTCATGGTGGGCTCTTTAGACTCATTTAGCATGGTCTTGCGGGCAGCCAGGAATATTCGCACCTAATTACATGGCTACAGTACGATCTCATTCGGAAGGTAACTTGCAGGCTCGGGCACTCTCATTCCACGAAGGAGGAGAAAATTCAGCGTCTTGCCACAAAAGTGGTTGAAGGACAATGGGTCAACAGGCATGTACCAGTTATTCTAGTCTTGAGTAACGCGTAACTCAGTTAACTAATCTCAAAGTCAGAACAAGACTGATTCGCTGATTCTACGGTACGGAATTAACAAAGTATGCTCATATAAATTATGCGCAAACCTCAACGGTACGGCCACAACATTTAGCAATGGAGATCAGAGTTCGGCAAAGGTCACTGCCAGATACGGCCTTCACGGCATCCCGAGTTCGAACCAAAAATACGCCACGGCATATCAGCAAAATACAAAAGATTTTAGGCGTGGTGTTTGATGCGTGGTGTACTTGTTAGAGGATCAATAAGATAAATAGCACGGTCTCGACAATACAATTAAGTGACGACTGCTGGGGAGGGTTCTGACACATGTAGGTTACATCACCCACCAAATCCTGCAATGAAGTGGCCAACATCCAAGGAGCTGATCGGGATACTTATTCGTCCTAACCTACCTAGACCATGAAGTCAGTGCATATGTCGGTCGCCATGGTATTCATCCAATGTAGGCTGGTCTCAGAAACACTTGCATGTTTTCTTGAGGTTATGCCCCATACATCCGAGTCCTAGAGTTTCATCTGTAGATGATACATCATTATCGAAGGAACAAGCTTCAATGTGATCGAGATTCGTCGACAGTCTAGGGAATGTGTTGGACAAAAGGTTTCCTGACCTAGAGCGAAGTACATGGCTAAATATCGACTGATAACTCTTGGTGAAGAATTGAGGCGGCTACAGGGTGCTTGAAACATCAGAGAGATCTACGTGTGATGTGATCACTGTGAAAGTGCGCTTGGTTCCAGACCTGTGTCAACGTGAACAGGGGTCGGATAATAATACAGATTGAAAGTTCCGGAAATAGGGACGTATCTGCCAACTGTCAACAAGTGCTTGTTCCAAAGTTTCCGCTACGTAACAAAGCATTTCTGTGTCGTGTTGAAATGGAGTTTCGACAAGCTAACTCGATTTCCAGTCGAGGACGCTGTTTCAAATTAGACGCAAATGTACTTTAAAGACAGTGTGAAGGTTTGGGACCTATAGGAGAAGGCGTGAGAGGTAAATAAATAAACTCAGCTTTAGTTGGCATCAGCAGACTTGCTTTGAGCTTGATCCGTCGCGTCGACGTCCCCCTCAAGCAAACAGTCTACAGACCTCTCACAGTGGGCCCCTGTTCGTTTTAACCACCACCGCGCGTACCAGGCCGTCGATTTCCGTCCGACGGTCTTTGATCACTGCAACAGGCCATTTCCCTTTATGTAAGTTGCTGTGCACGAAGATGACTACACAGTCACGTCTAAGTGATTTGTCTTTAGAGATACACCTTTGCGGAAGCTGCGGGGCAAGTAAGTAATCCCTCGTCCAAAGTTTTCGGAAAGCCTTTACCAGGTGCTTTACCTGTTTCTACCCTATGATGTACTTTCCACTTAAAGTCTTCGGTGTGATTACCTCCACATTTGGCCGCAATAATAACAGGTCGTTGGGAGTAAGAGCATTTTCGTCTTCCGGGTTTGGGACGATCGGAGCCGGGGGCCTGTTGTTCGGTATGCGTTATACCTCCGTTAGTAAGGCAATCAGTACCTCGTCGTCGATGGTTTATTATGAGGTTAAGATCATGAGTATTTTTCTGGTCGATCGTATCGGCCTTCTCCAAATGCCTCCATAATGACTAGCATAGTATAGGTTAAAGTGTTACTCTGTCCCCTTTGTTACGATCTTGCTTCGTATTTTTGCGTGGTCTAGGAGGCTCCACCATCTCCGTAACTCCATGTGGGCGTCAACGAAGTTCGAGCCATTGTCTGAGTATATGTTTTTGCGAAAGCTCACCTCGCGACAAACCTTTGAAAGGCCATTAGGAATGAATCGGTGGTCGTATTATGCACTACTACGAGATGGACTGCTCTGGATAGTGAATATGTAATCAGGCAGTCACGCCACTTTTGCCCTTTCCTTTGCTGTCTTACAGGTAATGGACCAAATAACCGACGCCAGTTTAAACGAATGGGCACCATCCCGGTTGGACCCCCACAGCCGGAAGAGAGGCAATAAAAAATGATGCATTAGCCGACCACTCGCTTGACTGTCGATGGCCCCTTGACCGCCCGAAATCGTCGATGTATATTGTTCAACAGGTGGTTCGAACCTGCGTGTCCCTCTTCTCGATATACTTGATCTATCAGACATTTCGTGAAGTGGTGGTTCTTAGGAACTATTATTGTATGCTTTGTTTCGTACTCTAGATTTGAATTCGTGAACCACCCTCCAACTCTCGATAGCCAGTTGGCTAGCATAGGGTTTATTCTTCGGATGCTACTGTGCAATAGCCTGCTTCTGTTGGTGTTGTCGCTTATCCTAGAAAGCTCGTGAGTCTTGAACTGGAAGGCACCAATTTGTAGTAGGCGCAGGGCATCGAGTTCGGCGTGGTTCAACTCGCCCGATAGCATCGTTGCCACATTCGACCGGTTCTATGGTAGTGTGCCTTCCAAAGGTACCTCAGACCTCGTCCATCAGACCACTGCCCCTAACATTTTTCATGCCGCCTGGGAGATAGCACAGTCTTTCTACAAGGCTTAGGCTCTTTGTAGAGTGGCTTGTAGCCAGTATCAGTAGTTTCTTTTCAATGTCGCTGCTCTCAGGCTTGAGTATTTTTTAATGTTGGCTGCATCTCCTTAGATGCGCTTAAGAAGTCTGGTCCCGTTGTCCACAGCCGCAGCCCTTATAGTGTTCTTGGACCCCTCAAGCAGAAGTCAGCCGGTTCTTGTTGGATTGCTCCTAGTGCCACTGATCGGTCTTGGTCGACCCATGAATCACAGTGAGTCGGTTGGCCACCAGAGAGGACGAAAGGCGTTCCTATCTTCGACGGGCATCATATATGGCCTCAGAGAGGGCCACTTTTTTTGGCCAAAAACGACATAAAACCCCGACCTGTGGTGTCGTCCAATCTGGATCCCGTAGTATAAGGTCGTTGAGAGACACACATTGACATTTCACTACAAAGTCTAAAACCACCCTGACCTTCCCTGGTTTCTTTGGGTTCACAACCGGGTAATGAGGTAGGTACCACTTCAAATTGGCGTTGATTACAGCTGTGTCTGCTCTTTCCACATGACTAACGTCTATGTCACTTCTCATGGCTCGCACATATTCTATCCTCAATTGCGGCTCTCGAATTAGCCTGTTTTTTTGAAGGAGTATAATCTCTTCAGGACCATTTGGCGACTGTTCCGCATTGGCTCTATGTTGGGTCTCCACGGCATGGGTACTTCGAAGCGATCTCTTCAATACTTGCCTCACTGGGCTACCGTTTTCAGAGCCGATCTGTCTTTTCGCGACGGGGCATCTCTGTCAATGGCCACGCCAGCAAATTCGGCTTTATACAGCTGTAGTAATGCCTGTCCAATGTTCAAGTTTTTCCATCGAAGTGCTGTTGATTTGGATCTGTTCGCCATATCTTCCATTTGAACTACCATATAAAGTCTAACCAAATATTGTGCACAATGCATACTGTGCTTTGCGGGTTCCTTTTCTTTGATTCACGACCCGGTGTGCCTCCGGTACGTCACGACCGATCAACAGATCCGCCTCGTTAGTCTACCATCCCTCGATTGTGAGCCCATCGAGATGAGGCCACTGAGTCAGAATCGATTGCACCGACTGAGGGGCTTTCATCAGCGGATTCCCTATGGCTAGCGCTTTCATGCTTTATGCTCCATTGTTGTTGACCAAGGAAACGAACTGTAGTCTCAGTTTGGTTGACTGGATTATCTGGGTACCCTATCACCGTGTTCGCCGCCAATAAAAATTGGTCCCCTCTGATCCCATATCTCCCCGCGAGTTCCTTTTTCAACACATTGGTATCCGAGCCACTATCTTCGAAGACTGAGGCTCTTATCACCCCAACTGGGGTCTCTACTCCGGCCGAAGTTGCTCTCAGGCTAATGGGCTCATTAGTGGGGGGAGACACTGAGCAGCCAAAACCTGGCCTTGAAAATTCTTCAGCGTTCTATTTCTTGGGTTTGTGCGGTGGATGCTGGTGTTTCCCGTGGCACCCATCCTCACTACAACTAGTTTTCATTAGGCACACCCCCACTCAATGTGAATCGTTCAGACTGCGATCAGCTTTGTCTTGCCGACAGCCGGGGATATTCGTACCCATTTACGTGGCTATAGTACGACCTCATTTGGAAGGTAGCAGGCAGGCTAGGTCACCCTTCTACAGTGAGGACGCTGCCTGCCCAGGGAAAGTTCAACGTCCCGCCACGCGAATGATTGGGGGTAGAGTGGTAAGACATACGAGCAGAGACTCTGTGACCTGAATCCTTTCTCGTTGGAAAGGAGGAGAGGTCGGGGGATCTTATAGAAACGTTCATAGTAATGAAGGGCTTTTCTGGCCTTAGACCAGATAGTCCCATCAAACTGGCTTTAGGTTCCAGAACAAGGGGACATGAAAAGAAGCTGACAAAAGCCCGAGCTAGGTCGATGGCTGGATCGCACCTCGTCAACAACGAGGTGGTGAACAGTTGGAACGGTCTGCCTGGTAGAATGATAGATCCGCAGACCGTCCGATCCTTCAAAGGTGCCCTAAATCGCAAGTGGTACGAGATATTCCCTCGTAGTGAGCTTTGAGTATGTCAACTAGATGGATAACGGGGAGCACCGGTCCTTCTGGTGTATATTTTAATCGACTTTTTCGCTCGTTGCATACTGTCTCAGTGAACACTCACTCTGCGTAATGTCTCTCGTAGTTGATGTGCTATGAGGTCTTCCGTTACATTCTCTTTTTAAGTGGGGATTCGACGAAATACACTGGGCAGTGGTGGGTGCATAACTGGTGTGCATACCATAGAAGGAATTCTGGACACTCGATTGGCCGTGGCCATAACATTTCCTGTGCGAACTGAACAGAACTGAACAGAATTGAGATTACGCGCCCACTCCCTCAGCCATTTCCCATCGTTTGCCAGCTTCTAAGTTGTGGAAGTGAGAACACTCTGCCAGGCGAATCAGAGCATAATAAGCCTCACATACCGTCAAATTATCCCCTTCGCGGGATAATGCTTGTGTTTGCCCATAGTTAGCCTCTACTTGGTCCCCTGGTCCAGCTTTGTGCCGTTACAGTCCTAAGTTGCCTGCTCGTCTTGAGCACAAGTTTACCGAAACGACTGTTAGCTATCCGGGCATGGGGGTCAATAAACTGCGTCAGGTCCCCAAAAGTGGTTTCTCGCCCAAATCTAGGGATTCCCTAGGCTTCCTAGGCCCATCTACTGCGTAGTTCCGTGGGTACACTGTGCACTATGTTCTCCAGTGCGTGAAGTTCATTTAAGTTCGATCGATAACCTGGGTGATCCAGAGCGAAGCTGCAGTTTTGCTTCTTTATCACCAGAGTGACTAGGGAACCCGACTGGCATTTGGAAAACCTTGCCCCAGATAGTACTCCGTCGTTCAAGTTCCGAGAGACTTTAGATGGCTACTGTTGTGTCTTCCACGACAACCTCCGAAGGTTGCAGTCTTTAAATGAATCATCCGGATAATAGACGCTGGCGTATCACTTAGACATGTACCGACACGACGACTTTCATTGAATCGCAAAATGTGATCGGCAGTAGAAGCGCAATGGCCGAAGCTAGACCACCCACTGGCTCGAATAGAAACATGGGTTAAAGTGTTGACTGACTGGGTTTATCTTCCCATCGGGCTCCCGGATCGTACGATTCCGGGATACCAGAACTCGGCTGCCTATATGGGTTCTGCTATGTCGGAGCCGATGGAACGTGAAAATCAATAGACAGCTAGGGAAACTAATCAGTCGGAGGGGAGCTGCGTGGACGTTACCATTACATCGCGCAGCAGATAAATACGTATTTGAATTAGCAAATAAATGGATCACTAGTTCGCACTTCATTAGAAACAGGGAAGAAGACGGTTGGGACAAAGTGCCTGGGGGAATAATAGACTTGCGTACCTACCTGTCCCTTTGGGAGCCCTAAAACTTGAGTAGTACGAGATATTTCCCGATAGTTAGCTTTGCTTATGTAAGACGCTTCTGAGCAACGAGTAGCCAAATTCGAAACTAATACCGAAATCAGAACGCGATTATCCGTGAAATTCTACAATACCAGATTATTGAGTGAACAACATCATAAAACAAACACGAACCTCAACTATGTGATCACATGGACTCAGGAAACGAGATCCAAATTACGGAGTGCGAGAAAGGAGCACGTGCGTAGCGCAGGTCCAAAATAGGATAAGCCAGAGTAGAGCCTTGGACGTGAAAAAACAAACGTTGGTTAGTGAAAACATATAGTTCATGAAAGCACAAGAGTAGTATGCATGAGCGAGTGGTGTCAAGGAAACATGGAATTGCAGTTTTTCTGAAGGGATTTTTCACAACCGGTCGTTACAGAGACTTTTGTTCCAGCATGGGAATCTACCTCCATCACGGCCTTCATATTACCCTACTCATCATTCCATATTATCTTCTTGATACTATTCGAGGACTCGGGGTATGTCTCACATGGGAACAGAAGTGAGCTGTGGCACGGAACCTATATTAGTATGAGGTTGCTGCTCCCGAGGGCGAGCCTGTTCCTTTTCCTTCCTCTCAGATACTAAAAATATCCAATTTTATTGGATCCCTGGAAGTTGCAGCACGGCGGGAACTACTTGGACTCGCAGTGCAAGAAACTGGCTCAAGCCGCAAGTCCTGTGACCTGTAGCGTACTACTTTGTCTATGTGGTACACTAAATTATCGTCAACAATATCTAAGGCGACACTGGCAAACTAAGATGGGCGAGGAGCGTGCTGTGATAAAAAGGCCAAAAGGGTATGTACATTAGGAATTAAAATGAAACAAAAGGTGTGTCACAAACTCACAGTTGTTCAGTGTTCTTGTGATCAGGAAATGAGCGCCGAAGTGCCAATATCCGCCAATGTTTTCAGTTTAGTTCGGTCTGACAGCCATCCGTTGAACAGAACGGGATGGTATTGAGCGAAATGCCAAGAGACGCCGTGGAAGCTTCTAAAATGTTTTGTTTCTCACAGTGAGCTCTGGCCGATATAATTCCAAGACACTCCAAATCGGAAGACGAGACCGTGCCAGAAAGAAAGATTTATTGACAGCCTTTTTGTATTGCGCGGTGATGACGACCAACATGTGTGTGTATTTTCCATTAAAACGTCGGTACAACAAAGGAGTGTTGCACTAAGGGACGTTGAAAATCATGGAAAAAGTCGGAAATGTACAGGTACCTACAGACCTGACCTGACCTGATCTGAACTGCGGTTTCGCAGTTTGGCGCTAGGTCGACTGTAGTTGATTTATGGGCACGTTTTGTTACGATGACGGGCTATACCAACGTTCCTCAGTCAGAACAGGGTACGTTTTTCAGGTATTCTTATTGGATACTCAACTGTGTTCAAATTATGCACGTGTTGTGAACTGAAGCGAATAATTTGTATTTTGTTGAATTGGACGAAACACTAAGTTTGCTATTCTCCGTGCTGACTCAGCATATACGACTGCGTTGGGTTCTCCGAATTAAGTAGTGTTTTCAGAGTAAGAATAGGTTTTTCATAAGATTAGATGCCAGGTGTTGAGATCTAGACACTCGGGTGCACAAGGCAAATTTCTTTGTTGATTTTTGTGGTATACTAGCTGGAGCAGCGTTCTTCAACGGCGAGCGGCACATGTTCGGTCTCAAAGTACAGCAAGATAAAACCTATGGCCGGAAGCTCAGTACGTATGTCAGCGAGCACTTACTGAATCCACGCAACTAAAATTTAATGCGGTGATTTGTGTCCTGCCGCCACGAGTTTACGACTGCCAGCATTGAGGACTAGAGATTCTCACTGAAAAATAGTTTATACATTCAAACATCCGGAAACTAGTTGGTGCACTTTCACAGCGAACCTTCTGACGATACATGCAAGAGGAGCGACGCAAATAGAGATCACTCCTCAATTAGTTACGGTCCTGTGAGTCTGACATGTGGTCTGCAAAATATTGGAACCTCTTATAGCCAGATGGATGCAGGAACACATAGAAAGCTACCACCTGTGTACTTTTTAACAAGATGCCTTCCTCGAGGCTCGTTCCTCTTGTCGAATCTTATGCTCACTCGTGAGCACTGGACTGAAGCTAAGGCCGAGGACTATTCAACGGATGTCGTCTTCGTGGATTTCAGCAAGGCCTTTGACAAAGCTCCACATGCCCACCCCTTTCGAAATCTCATTATTGGGAATAGCTGGTCCCCTGCTCAGATGGGTCGAAGACTTCCTAAGGGGACGGTGTTTTGCTGTCAGATTCTCAAAAACTATCGCCCTGTGGTACCTGGCATTCCGTGGTGTTCCCCCAGGGGCCTGTTCTTAAATCATCGGTGTTTCTCATTTAAAAGGATGATTTTCCAAAAGTCTTCTTATTCTTCTGTCTGTTGTTCGCGGATGGTCTGAAACTGTGGTGCTGTTCGTTCGGAGGCAGATAGCCAAATTCTACAGGAAGATCTAGATGCATACTTGCGCTGGTCCTCTACGTGGGTCATCATCATCATCGTACAGCGTTAAACAGTAGGGCAAGCCCCACCGATCACTGCCTTTCTCACCATGTTGCACGTTGAATTAGAAAGCATGAATATGCAAGATGGACAGGGAGTGGACCTACGGGGGTGGGAAAAGGAAAGAATGCCCTCGTAGCCAACACACGGAATACACAATCTAACTGTACAAACGCACATCGATCAGTCATTCTGATTCTATCGAATCAGATCCCCGTTGTTCACGGTTCGCAGCTATATCCTTCAGTGTATCCAGCCAACTGGTAGACGGATCTTTTGGACCCCAACCACGAAGACATGAAGCACCTACTTTTCCCAAGTTCGTTGTACATTTTCTCATTCCTCGCTGCCACGTCATCTGTTGACCTCCACGTGGTCTTTTCCACTCCCTAGGAGGAACGGAGAATAGGACACGGTACGGTAGACTCTACGTGGATGCTGCTGCTAATGAATCCGTCGAAGTATGTTCACATACGTGTAGGTCATTCTCAGCTGCCATTGAGTTACCACCAGTCTGGTAACCCCTTCCAAAAACAGATTGTGGGTGCGATCTAGGAGTTCTGGCGCCTTGCTCTCTGGGAACCAAAGGTCACACAGACAGAGTGTGTGCCTCCGCTTGGAGTAACCTTGGTCCAATTCGTCGTTCGCTTTGAAAACTACGATGCCTTCCGCATGCTGTACGCTTCCCATATGCATCCTAGGCTTGAATGTGGGAGGTGCGGCTGCTTATCCATGTACAACTGCAGAATCAACCAAGTTAGAGTGAGTGCACAGACCTGCTACCCGTCTCATGTTTGGACTACGCGGGGTCAACTATAACGGACCTCTTTGAGCGACTGATTTATTTCCAGAAGCCTGTCGGTGGATGCGCGGTGATCTCATTTGCATCCGTATCGTCATTCGGGTTGATCTGGGACCAGAGCTGCAAGCGGACTTCCCGCTCCGAGGACCATTTCGTGTGCGCGGGCACTCAATAACGCTGGTGAGGATGCATTCTACTGATTTGTCGTCAGTCTACCGCTGCTAGAAGGGCCACATACCTTTGGAATTTTTCACTTGCTGATGTGATGGAAGAGGTACTCGATGAAGCATTCAGGGGGAAACTTAACCAATCTTTGTCGGGGCTTTGTCGTTCTACTGAACCTTGAGTTCATGCCAGCGGGTGGATTGTGACAAGGCTTATACGGGAAGATCCCGGCTGCCTTTAATATGAAAAATGGGTGAATCAGTGATGAAGGTTGTCAAGGAGATAGGTTATCTGAGAAGGTACGATTCTGCTAGACCGTATGGGTTGTCCGTTTTCTCCAGGGTAGAAGTAAACCTTTATTATCGGAGTTGATGAAACTCCCCCGATGATTCTGGGATAGTGAGATTCTCAGGAAATGTCCTGAATCGGTCGTTTTGTCGATTTGCGAGGGAGGTGGCAGGTCCATTTTTAAAACCACAGGGAGGTTAGCTTGGTAAGTATCGCATTCAGACTGCAGATTATCCCACGCGTGAGAATGAAGCCAGTTTCACGCCCAGTCTAGAATGTATAGACCACATTTTTACCCTTCGACAAATTTCGGAGCACAGGCACATCATCCGTGCACCTACAATTTGCCTGATCTCTAAGTGGCATTCCACTGTTAGCCACAACGCTATGGCGCTGCCTCTCATTGAAGGGTATGCCCAATGCTTGTATGCGAACAGCCGAAGGCGGGTTCATGCTTACGGCGATCTTTTATCCGGATTTACCACGAGGATTAGTGCTTGTTGCGGTTGCTACGTTTTTTTTTGTTGTTACATGCTTGCACTTGATTGCGATGGAAGGGGTATACCCCATAGACAAAACGGCCCGTTGCACTAATAGGGATAACCAACAATCAGACCCTGAGAATTAAAGTGGTGAACCACATAAGTTCCAAATAGGTCAGGTATGGTAACCACCTGGACGACAGCGGACTGCTGTCTACCACCGTTTTCAATTCTCTAATCGAATAGATTCCTGAGATAGCCCGACCCTCGTGTGATGTTGGCGTCGATCTTTACTCGAACATTAAACTGTCTGACATGGAACACGCGGACCATGTTGTTCTTCTAAGTGAAAACTCGGGTATGTTGCAATCCTTCTTGGATTGCCTAAACAACAGCGCATCAGTGTCTGGGTTACGTTTTGCACCTCCAAAGTGTAAAGTGCTGCTACAGGACTGGTTGAGCGTTCCACTAAACTTTTTTTTGGCAAGGGGAGCTCTAGCTAAAGTAGATGGGTTTTATCACGTGGGTGATTACATCTCGCCAAGTGGTCAGATAACGAATGAATTTGTCGTAGGCAGCAGGTATCAACACCAACCTTCTTCAAGGTCTTAGTTAGACTAGGTTGCTAACCCATGCGCATCAGAGTGCGCACATTCTATGTCGCAAGTCTGAACGATGAGTGTGGTCGGAGGATAGGTGCAGCATCCGAGAGTGATGGGCTGGACCTATTAGAGTATCTTAAACTGTCTGGATTCCGCATCAGTGATAAGAAGGGAAGATGAGAAAACTGGTAAGTTGGTAGGTGGTCGTGCACTCAACGGAGAGTGAGTAGAGCAATATTGTGAGCTATTCATCGGCGTAGGATGCAATCCAGTTACTCCATAATTTGTTTGTGGGCGCAATACTGACAAGTTTCCCAGATCAAAGCAGGAGGTTTCCTTGCGGATCAACAACCGGAACCTTTAACTATCCAAAGCTTAACCCGCAAGGCAGCGTAACGGAGCGTGGGGCCCGTAACGCACTGGGGACCGGTGACTGATTGCCCAGTTCATATGTCCTTCGGATGACGCCAAATATCCTCGGCGCCCAGATCACCCCTCCGCCACGGATGCCGATGAGCATAGTGTTGTACGCCTCATACGCCACCCGTGGTTTGTTTGGGATCAGGGTTTGGCCATCCCCCTAGACTGGCTTTCAGTCATCCAACCCGTTGACCGTGCAGTTCTCTGGCGCTGCCTCTTGTTGAAGGGTGTGCCAGAGAAATTCATTTCCATCGTAAAATCCCTTTACAATACAGCAATGCTCGGTATGCGTTTTGCACCTTCAAAGTGCAAGATGCTGTTACAGGACAGGGTTAGTCCAACGCCAAACCTTTCAGTGTCTGGGGAGACTATAAACATGGTAGACAAGTTCTGTTACTTGGAAGCTGCATTTCACCCCTAGGTCGGATATCAGATGAGATGTCTCTGTGTATACAGAAGGCTCGTTTGACATTTGCTAACCTGAGTCATCTGTGGCGTCGATATGACATCCGTTTACTTATCAAAGGATGAGTGTACACTGCAGCAGTTAGGCCCTTGCTTCTGTATGGTTCAGAGACTTGAGGACTGCGGGTGGATAACATACGAAGATTGTCGGTATTTGAACACCGATGTGTTCGTAATATTGCTCGAATCTGGTGGGAACATCGTGTGATGGGCAATGCTGAGGTTCGGCGAAAAGTCTTGGGTTCACGGATCAAATCATTAGATGAAACACCAAAACTCACTAGGCTGAGGTGGTTGGGACATGTGTTAAGCGTGTCCCCTGACAGGATTCCTCGGCGTGCTGTGTTTGCTGAGGTGGGTACCGGCTAGAAGATGAGTAAGGGTGATCAGTTCATGACATGGAAGAGAGGTGTGAAAAACCTCACTAGTGGACTTGGCCATGTAGGGCGTGTTAGACTTGCTGGGTGGGGTCCAAGAGACTCTGCGACTCAGTGGTTAGATATGTTGGGGGATATGGCCAGATGCCGCGATCAGTGGCGCTGTTGCATCCACAAACTTTCTTCATTGACTTAATTCCATTGATGTAGTTCTCCTCTTACTCCTTTCATACTCTTTTCTTCTTCATTATTTCCTTTAGAGATTGCCGGTAGGAGATAGTAACCAAATGCACCGCACACAGTGCATGGTTAATGGTTGTCTGAACAGAACAGAACAGAACAACAGTCAATCCGATGGAGAACGCCGGGCATTTGCTTTCGTCCTTTCATTTTAGTGGGAACACCGCCACGAGAAGGCAACACTTCCTCAGCAGAAGCTGTAGCAGACTCACGGTCATTAGGGAGCATTTTGAGAGGTGTTCAGGACAGGTAGCCACCCCGGAGCCTGAGATATCCACCCCGGACTCCACTGAGGCATTTTAGAAGCAATTGTGCAACATTCTCACCAGTTGTTTGCTTATGAACCGTAATTTGATTGCGTATGTTGTATGAACGTGTTCTTTGCTGTTGTTGAAGAAATGTTGGATCTGGGTTGTTCGTATTCTCAGCATGAACAGAATCGCTGTCTTCCTCAGATGGCTGATGAATCAGTCACAATGTGATTGGTGCAAATAGCCTTGCATATGTCTGTGAACAAAATGTTCTCTGGAGGAGGCACAAATTGACGTTGACGAGCATGTGTTAATTTGTGTAATGAAACACTTCCTTTTCTTCCGTGCTGGAAACGAACACACGCATACTGTGGATTGCAATTGGTTGGTTCCACTTCATCCATGGGAGTGTCATACTTCGATGGTCTCACATTTCTGCTCAAGAGTACGGGTCCTGATGTAGTGAGCTGAGTTGGTAATGATGTCTGTGACGTCGACTTCCGATTATAAGAAAAAAAGCCGTTCGTGAGGCATGGTGTTAGTTGCAGTAGACACCGCCGATCGGATTGAATGTAAAGCATCAGGCGGCACAAAATACCCATGGGCTACAGCAAACGCTTTCGATTTTAACTTGGGTTATGGCTTTCCAAATTGTTCTGTTCATTCTTTCATTCTGTCGATTTCCTTGCGGATTATATGTGTAGTTCTGTTAGTTACAACCCCTTTCTCGGTAAGGAATGATTGAAGCTTCAGGCATGAACGATGTGCTACGATCAGAGCGAGTATAGATCAGCATGCAGAACAATGCGAATAGCTGACAAGCAGTCAATCACAGTGAATGGAGACGTCCTTGCAAGCAAAGGCAAACGGGAAGCAGGAGTTCTCATCGACAATAGTTGACAGATACTTTCTAAGTGGCAAAAAAGTAAGGGTCCCTTGAAGTGGACGTTGATTTTTTCGAACGGTAAGAATATTTGATGGTCTGAGAAATCTCAGCTTCAGTTCGGCGCAGACATCACAACGAGATGTCATAGATTTCACACCGTATATAGCGAATGATAGATTTATTGAACGAATAAAATGTGACATTCTGATGACATGAGGGTAGTACAAGTTTCAGTTCCAGTTAATTTATCCAATAACCTCGCACTGCTGTGCCAGGTCTTTGTTTTCTACCTCCCAGCATCGTCGGGTGAACAGCAAAAATAATAAAAGCATGAAGTAAAAAAGTCGAAAGCAAAGTAAGAGGCGGGAATCACGAAAACAGTTCGAATGCACCTAGGCCACTTGCCGCGACGCCTAGCCATAACACAATGTCTCCAACCGTCTGGTAGGCGAGTAGCGTGGACCTCAACCCGGAAGCCTAACACGCCTTACTTGACCTAGTCCACTGGTCAAGTTTTTCATTACCTTTCTGCCATGTCATGGACTAACCACCTCAATCTACCTTCCAACCACCACCTGCTTCGGAGAGCAACGTTCACCGAGGAAGTCTATCGGTGGGCATGCGTAACACATGTCCCAACACAATCTATTGAGATTCAGCACTTGATCCAGAGATTAACTCCTGGTTTCCAACACCCTGCGTCTAACCTCAGCACCGCTGATGCGGTGCTTCTACCATATTCGGGCAGTGATACGAGGACATCGATACTAAAATACCAACAGTCTCCGCCTATCTTCGGCTCGTGACAGCCATGTTTCTGAGCCGTGTAAAAGAACCAATCTGACCGCCGCATTGTACACTCGACCCTTGACAGACAATCGGATGTCACGTTGACGCCACAGATGATTGAGGTTAGCAAATGCCATACGCGATGACACTTCGTCCGATATTTGTCCACCTGATGAAATGTAACTGCCTAGGCAACAAAACTTATCTACTTCTGTTGAAACCAACACGAAGTTTGTTGTAGTGTCAATTCAGTCTTGCGGCAGCATCTGACATTTTGAGGGTGCGAAACGCAACTCTAACATTGGTGCGCTGTTACTTAGGCAATCCATGAAAGATTGCAGCTTACCTGGATTTTTAGTCAGGAGAACAACATAGTCCGTGTATTTCAGGTCAGACAGTTTATTGCCTGAGTAAAGATCGACACTACCATTATCATGCGAAGATCGGACTACCTCAGGAATCAGTTCGACTAGAGAATTGCGGAGGAAGGGCGAAAGAAGGTAATCTTTATGAGCACCATTTCGCGTGGTAAACTCGGGTGAAAGATCGCTGTAAGCATGAAATCAGCTTCGGCTGTTCATATACACGAACTTCGTGAGGGAAATGAATTTCTTTAGCACACTCTTCAATGAGAGGCAGCGCCAGATAACTGTGTGATCTTCTGAATCGAACGCCGCTCTCATATCGGGAAAGACAAATCGTCGGCCTATGGAGGATGTGCCTATGCTCTAAGATTTATTGGAGCGTAAAGGCGTGGTCAGTACGACCGCTGGCCAGATCTGAAACCTGTTTGATTTTCACGCTTGTATTTTTCGCGGGTGCCAGATAATTAATTGAGAATAAGCCCGGTGAGCAGTTTGGATGCAATACTCACCAAGCTAATTCCGCTGTGATTTCCACAAGGGGATCCGTCATCTTCCTTGTAAATCGGCATCATTGATTCACATCATTCTCTGGGGTTCTGTTCGCTATCCCAGATTGCCCGGAGTTTTGTTAACTCCGAAACTAAAGCTTCGCCTCCAACCTTGATAAAGGTGGTGACAATCCATCCGGTCCAGTGGCTTTGTACCTTTCTAAGTAATCTATCTCCCAGATGACCTGCATTCCTGATGGAGGAGTGGTATTTACCTGCATCTGTTTTCTTGCAGGTATATCCTGACGATCCACTGTTATAGTGGGCCGTTATGAACCCAAATGATTGACCAACGAACTGAGAGAGAAGACGGATTCGAAAGGAGGCTTTAATCTTCTAACAATGCGAGTACATGTGCTGAAAAGGAAAAACGAAAATCGTTAGTATTAAGAAAATGAGAATGGCGGACTAACATCACACTAGTTCATAAGATGGGCGAACTGAGTCGTTCCTTTTTGTTCCACCGAACAGTCCAGGTAACGTCCCTGAGACTGAGTCACTGAGCCGTCGGATTCCTTGAATAACTTTCCTAAATCGGGCTTCCGTGGTCTGAAACCTCTAATCCAACAGGAGAGGTTTGCGAGTATTGCCAACAGACGCAGCCTTCTTCATTTCCCTACATTTCACAACCCATCCCCGTTCACGTTGATTTTTTAGGCTCCTAGTCAGTTGGCGTCTTAGGGATTTTCGGACTTCATTGAATGTGGCATCTTGAGGGACGGATCTGCGATCATCCAGCAGAGCAAATGATGCTGAAGATATCCATCAGTTGTTGAGCCTACTTGACTCAGAGTTTTGTGTGTCGTTGAAAGCGGCATATAGGGCTTCCTTGATCTGCTGCCAGCATTCATCTGGGTCCTGGACAACTGGATGTATGGATAGCCCTGTAGACAGCTCTGTCTGGAAAGATCGTTGGTTGTCGTCTGGAAGCAACTTGGTAGGACGGGTGACATTTACGGTGGTACGACCACGGATGAGACGTAAACAGAAGCAAGCACGTATCAAGGCGTGGTCTGAGTCCACAGGCGTAGACCAAAATTAACGACCATCTTCAATTGATCTACGCCATCACGACGAGACTGCACCTTGACGTGGTGTGATGGCTTGCGCGCCTCTATGACTCATAGAGCTATACAGGATGGCTTCCTTAAGCCGGAGATGCAATCATACCTGACAGGTCGATGGGCAGAGGTCAGACAAAGTCCAGTCTCCTGGTCCTCCAGGTTGGGGGTCGATTTGAGCTGGCAACTCAGTCGAAAAAACCAGTGGAAGAATAATTGATCCAGGCAAATGGACTTCCACTAAGCCATCCCGCTGCCTTGCGGATAGGTTCTTATTAGAACTAAAGGCTTTGGATGAGGACCCTAATCGTTCTCCTGCTTTTTGGCTGGACACCCTAGCAGTACCCGTCCAACATCTCCCATGAACTGCACGAATACAAAGAATTCCATACTGCATCGGTCGTCGCGCAGGCTAATCAGGACCGCGCTTCCCATTGCATCGAGCGGGGTGGGTAGTGATAAGTGGGCTACTGCTCAGAGTTTCCTCTCTTATATTCAACCTTTGTCTTCTGTCCCTAACCATCCCTCTTTGCTCCATCTATTCACCCATAATGCTCCCACTGATAACACGGTCGATACTCGCAACGATTCACTGTCAAATAGTATCGGGAATAATCCTCTGTCTGGTAAGTCACATTTTCTCAAGCCCCGTCAGCCTTTTAATCTCGACTCCTTCAACGTGCGTACACTCATGCAGGCCGGTCAGCAGGCGTGCCTAGCGCTCGCAATAGATTCTCTGAAGATTGATGTTTGCTGCTTAAGCGAAACGCGTATCCAGGATTCGAGCAATGTAATTCAGCTAACTGCTCCTGGTATCTCATCGAGGTATATTCTGCGCACCTCAGGAGACGAAGCAGATAGAGCTGTGGGTCAACGTGGTGTAGGAATAGTCTTGACTGACAAGGCTGAGGCTGCTCTTTTAGACTGGATTCCTGTTAACAGTCGTTTATGTGCTGTGAGACTCCAAGGGTCAGTCGGCTGCAGCTCAGACTTGCAGAAAGATGAGTTCTATGATGCCCTCGCCACTCTCGTTCGCAGCAGTAAAGGTTCTGACATTGTAGTGCTAGCTGATGACTTCAATGCACAAGTTGGCAAACCTAGTGTGTCAGAAGCCTGTTTAGGCGGGCGTTGTGCTTTACCCGCTGAGCGTACAGATAAGTGGAATAGGCTTCTCCAGTTTTGTGCAGACAGTAAATTGTTCTTGTCTAGCACAAATTTCCGACACAGCTTGCGTCGCACAGCGACATGGCGCTCTAACTCTACAGGTACTTTGAGTCAAATTGATCATATCGCAGTAAGCTACCGGTGGTGCGGTTCTGTTCAGAACTGTAGATCTTACTGGTCCACGTACGTAGAGTCGGACCATGCTTTAGTTCTAATGCGATTATCTCTCCAGCTCCATGGTCATCGTCGCAAACCGCAAACCCGATTAGCCGTGCAACGTTTGTGTGATCCAGAAGTTTGCACCCGTTATGAGCAGAAGTTAGCACATGAGCTAGGATCCACGGAGAACAGTAATGTAGATGAGCATTGGGCTCATAACAAACAGGCGATGCACGTGGCAGCAGGTTTAGCCTGTGGTCCTAGATCCGTTATCCATCAGAGACACTGGATCTCGCAAGAGTCGTTGTGTATAATGGAGCAATAGCGTCAGCTTTCGAACCGTAAGGAAATGAATAAGATGCGGAGAAAGCTACAAAGGCAAGTTACGAAAAGCCTTAAGAAGGATCGCGTAAATTGGTGGGTCAAGGTAGCTGAAGAGATGGAAATAGCAGCTGCTTCAGGTAACAGTCAAAGACTGTTCAAACTTATTTGTGACACCGGTGGACGGCGAACTAAGGTCAGTGAAACGATTTGGAATAGAAATGGAGAACCCATCCATAACAAACAGCAAAGGCTTGACCGATGGGCCGAGTACTTCAAGGAACAGTTTAGCTGGCCGCACGCTAATGTAGTTACTCCTGTATCAACAACTGTGACTCCTTGAGTGGTATCACTTGAGCCCCCATTGGAAGTAGAGTCATGTATTCGATTACTAAGGCGGGGGAAAACGGCAGTTCCCGACGAACTTCCTCCAGTTCTTTTCAAACTGGGTGGTGAGGCGTTGATAAAATCATTTACCGCCTTGCTCCGTGACATTTGGAACGAGGAGCGTATTCCGGTAATATGGAGCGAGTCATTGATTGTTCCCATCTTCAAGGATGGAATACGCAATGACTGTGATGATCATCGTGGGATTAGCTTAATTCCGATAGTCACCAAAGTATTAGCTTCGATTTTGCTGCACCGTCTTACACAGGCTCGCGAGAGGAATGTCCGCGAACAGCAGGCTGGATTCCGCCCAGGTCGAGGATGCATCTACCAGATTTTTACTCTTCACCGACTACTTGAAACGCGTCACACGCACCGCCGACGGACAATAATGATTTTCTTAGACTTGTAAGGCGCCTTCGATTCAGCAGCGCTTTTCAGTACTCTACATCGAAAAGGTATGTCACAGAAGTTCGTGAACCTACTGAGATCATTGTATTCTCATACTTCTGTCCGCGTTAGAGTTTACGGTGAGCTATCCGATCGGTTCGAAAGGACCAGTGGTGTTCGACAGGGATGTCCCATGTCTCCATTCCTTTTCAACTTCATCATGGACGAAATAATGGAGAGTGCGCTGCAAAATCTTCAGGATGTAGGCGTCGAACTAGGAAATAGTGAAAAGTTATGCGACCTAGATTAAGCAGACGACGTTGTCTGCTTGTTTGAATCCATGGAACATGCTCAGCGTGCACTAGATAATATCGCAAGAGCTGTAGCTCCATTCGGCATGCACTTTGCACCTTCAAAGTGTAAGGTGATGTTACAAGACTGGACGTCAACAATTCCGAGCTTGATGCTCGATGGGGAGATGCTGTCAGTTGTCGACCACTTCACCTACCTCGGTAGCTGCGTGACGACGGATGGGAGCACAGTAGTAGAGGTGAGTACGCGGATATCCAAGGCTCGAGCGGCGTATGCTGGACTGAAGCACTTGTGTTGCCGATCTGATATTTCACTGAAGTCGAAAGGTCGTGTGTGTACTGTGCTGTAGTGCGTTCAGTTTTTTTTTCTATGGTTGCGAGAGTTGGAGTCTGCGTGCTGAAGATATTCGTGGTCTTGAGGTTTTTAACCACCGATGTTTACGTAGTATCGCTAGGATTGGGTGGATTAGCCGAGTAGACAATGGTGAGGTGAGAAATCGAGTATTGGGTACTAATTCAGAGAACGTTCTGTCACAGCGTATCCAGCTTAGTAGACTTCGTTGGTTGGGACACGTGTTACGTATGGCAAACACACGTCTACCGTACCGTGTCCTATTCTCCGTTCCTCCTCAGGAGTGGAAAAGACCACGTGGAGGTTAACAGATGACGTGGCAGCGAGGAATGAGAAAATGTACAACGAACTTGGGAAAAGTAGGTGCTTCATGTCTTCGTGGTTGGGGTCCAAAAGATCCGTCTACCAGTTGGCTGGAGACACTGAAGGATATAGCTGCGAACCGTGAACAACGGGGATCTGATTCGATAGAATCAGAATGACTGATCAGTGTTCGTTTGTACAGTTAGATTGTGTATTCCGTGTGTTGGCTGCTAGGGCATTCTTTCCTTTTCCCACCCCCGTAGGTCCACTCCCTGTCCATCTTGTATATTCATGCTTTCTAATTCAACGTGCAACATGGTGAGAAAGGCAGTGGTCAGTGGGGCTTGCCCTACTGTTTAACGCTGTACGATGATGATGATGATGATGACGCCAGCGGTGACCAATAACAGTGTGGTAAATCTGAGTCCAGTATTTTGCAGACGAAGGAGGACGCCAAGTGAGTCTGTGCCGCTTTTTATAGTAGGATTTCTTACTCTCAAGAAACAATCTGTGATGGGAGCGCATCTGGGTGAAACGATCGCCGTTGTTAGTGCAATCGGCGGAGATAGCAAGTGGTCTTCCGATGTGCCCTTCTGACCTTCCAGACGGGTAACTTGGGCGTTGAATCCCTCAGCAGTGCTCACCACGTCCACGGGACACGCGCTTCGAAACAGTTGAGATGAATCGTGATAGAATTCTTCCTTGGTCTCAGAGGAACTGTAGTCGATGGGAGCATACACAGACACTACCAACAAGCATCGACGGTTTGTTGCTGTTGACACGCACAGGACCGTCCAACCGAAATGCACACAAACGACTACTGACTGGAACCCAGTCTAGCAGTGCACTCTCAGCACTTTTGCTCATAGCAGTCCCCACGTCGGCCTAGCCACGGGCGCCAGACACCGGATTATCCGACACGCGAGGAGTAAAGTGAAAGACCGAGGTTGTATCTGGGGTGCAAAACATGATCACAGAAGTAGGGTCTTGTGTGCGTTTCGGCGACACAGTGTACATCTATTTTGAAAGTGTCAAGAGTTCTAGCGAGGGCGGCCTATTGTACTGTCTGATATAGCGTGCAGACGTTGAAGGCAGCCAATTTAAATGAACATATAGGCTTAAGAAGTGCGTTTCATTTATGCCCAACTCCTGAACTGTTGCTTTCATCAGTCACAATTACCCGGATGGATTCCGGGCTTGTCAAGAATATTGTAACGTAACCTGTGATTACACTATCGCGCCAGTTTCTCTTCCAGCCTGGTTTTCTATTGACATGCTTCATTTTCCAGAGTGAATCTACTTCATTGACCCTCATTATTTCAGATGGCGCAGATAGTGACGACGCAGTAATCGGTGTGAGTGCCATGATGACCCAAGAAACAACCACGAGTGATTATTCCAAGGACACTACTCATCAGTCGATGTCTACAAATACAGATTTAGACTCAGCAGTCGTTTCAACCTCTGGTTAGTGCATTGTTCAAGTGTTTCTTTTTGACTAGTGGAAACTAGTCTTTTGAAATGGATGTTACTTTTTATCTTAGTATCTAAGCCTGAAAGTAGCGGAGGACCAAATCTTAACAAAAGTCTATTGTTCTTTCGTAGTGGATTGCTGGTCTGCGTCCTAATACTTCGGACACCGAACTTGCCAGGGGCCCTTTTTACTACATGAGTATACGGAGAAATCCCTTGAATAACTTCAGAAGGCAAAATGTACGAGAACTTATGTTTTTGGTGGTTTCATTCTTAGGCCATTACAGTCATAGCGAACAAAGTAAAGGGGACGACGGAAAACGCGTAGTTCCTTAGTCAATGGATTGTTTAGCTGGCCAGTCAATCGATGACCAAGTGAAGATAACATTAAGTGTCACAGTCAATGAACTTTATCGGTATCACGTTCGATTGTAACGTGACCGACCTTTGGTCACGGGAGTTTGGGTGCTTGGTCCAACGCTCTTTGTGAACAACGTTTGCTGATTGCCTCGGTCATTGGTAATGTCATACTTCTGATTGATTTTGCCTCATTTGGTGAGACACCGTACAGGATGCTGAGTGAAGTTGCTGAATCAACCATATGGCTTGAGTCTAAGAGGTGGCCAACGATAGAACTTGGTACGGCTCATTTCTTCGTGTTGGAGACAACATTGTTGGCGCTCTTTGTTGTGCTTAGATAGATTCCTTGTCGTTCGATCCACATAAGGGATGTAACAGGTGCATTCGATTTCGTAAAAATATCATTGAGCAGGTCAAAGAAGAAAATTTATCCTTTTTCTCGAATTTCATGATGGTCGATGTCGAGAATAAGCATACGAACTCAACAGCGTTGTGACATTTAATTTGATCGCGCCGTCAGTTTGTCGACTGATTGGCCATCCAACGGACCAATCAACTAACTGTGTGACTGATTGACCAACTAACTACACGTGTTCCATCGTTTCCCCTTGTTCGTATATCGGTGTGATTGTGATGGCTTGAGTGTAAAATCACCGCAGAAATATGCTCCCCTACTCCTTCCTTTCTGATTTTGTTACATGCTTGCGCAAGGATAAAGTAAACGGGCACACCACGTGACCTCGAAGTCTAGCTGCACTGTAGGAGCAAGCCAGAAACCTTGATCGTGGAACTTGGAGTGGTGAACCATATATGGTTCCAGTAGGTCAGATGTGATTACGAGCCGGCCGATAGCTGGTTGCTGCCTACCAACGATGTGATAGGCGATTCGAGCCTCAGAGGTGGTACTAACTCTGAATTCGTATCTTCGTGATCATTCTCATTAGTTACCGCTTCGGGCCACGCGTCTGCTTTGCTGTCATCACTGTAAAACCTCGGACCTTGGAATCTGCCTTGAGTTCTAAACTCGCCTCAGCCCTTACGTCTTAAGATAAAGACAGGGCAGAATTGTTCTTCTGCCAAAGTTGTTCAGCCACGATCTATGATGGCATGTTACCTCTTTTCAACCCTATGAAAAAGCGCTCAAGGCACTCCAGTTTTGTTTCACTACATACATACACTTATTAACATTATGCGGATATACCACCAAATAGTGCAGCTTTCATATCAGCTTTTGCGTCTCAGAATAGTCTGCCACACTGGCTGGAAAAATGAAAACCTAGCCAATGATAGAATCAAAGCAGGTATGGACAGTCAGCTCAATTACAACTTTTCCAATTCAGTTCTTAGTAGATTTCAAGTACCCAGGAAAAACGGAATGACATACATGAGGTGAATGGTACATGTGGTGTCCCCCCAGTAATGGCACGCACGAAGCAGACCGCCCATAAGAGTATTGGAGGGAAGGCCCCGAGGAAGCAGTTGGCCACGAAGGCCGCTCGTGAGGGTGCGCCGGCCACGGGAGGAGTGAAGAAGCCTCACCGTTGTAGGCCTGGAACCGTTGCTCTGCGTGAGATTCGTCGCTACCAGAAGTCCACCGAGCTTCTGATCGGCAAATTGCCTTTCCAGCGCCTGGTTCGTGAGATCGCCCAGGACTTCAAGACCGATCTTCGTTTTCAGAGCTCAGCTGTTTCTGCACTTCAGGAAGTCAGTGAGGCCCACTTGGTTGGACTTTTCGAAGACACCAACTTGTGTGCCATCCATGCCAAACGCGTCACGATTATGCCCAAGGATATCCAGCTTACCCACCGCATTCGCGGAGAGCGCGCTTAAATTTGCCGATTAGGCTGCCCTGTGAACGTCATGGCATCAGAGGGTTTTGCCTGGATCGACCTTCAGCGAAGCGGTACGATTGAACACCATCCAATCGGAAGCACTGTCCGGATCCACAACGAAAAATCCGATTCGTTCAAACTGGAAAGTGGCAAAAGTCGGGGCGTTTTCGACCACACGTTCGAACATACTGTTTTCCAACACGGTCAGCGAGTTCGGGTTGACTACGGACAGGAACCCGTCTTTCACGTTATTGGGATCTTTGACAGTAAATAGCCTGTCGTACAATCGGACCTCACCAATCAGTGGGGTCGAAACCCACTGAATGAACGTCTTCGGTTTGGGGCATTTATCTACTCGTTTAGCAACAGCCACGATCTTCGTCACCTTGCCTGAGTCATCTTTTTCGACTTCATGCGTTTCCAGAACGAGACCCGCGTGAAACAGACCAAACGGATTGTGACGGAGTTAATCTTTGGTATCCTTTATCGGGAATCTCTTGAAAGTCGGTTGAATCGATATACACATCCGGAATGAGAACGGCCTTGTGCGTTTTGCTTCCGGGATTAGATGGGAAATCTGTGATATATAACTCCACCGATGGTTCATTCGGGTACAGTTCATTCCAATTTGCGATGTTCACATGCACATAAGCTTCCAGACTAGAAGGATCGAGGACCGTTTGGGACATCGTTAAACCAATACGTTCGCAAAAGCTGTTGATCGCTTCCGGTGGGAATCCACGACGACGCAGAGCGGTTAGATTGAACAGGCGAGGATCGTCCCAACCGGCCACAACTCCGTATTCGATTAGTTTAAATAGTTTCCGATTCGATACCACATTATAGTTCAAATTTAAACGACCATATTCCTATTGCACAGGACAGTAAATATCCAATGCATTGCACTCTTTGATTGGTTTGTCACGCCATGGAGAGGGTGGGGGAGGGTTGAAACCTCGAATTTTCCCGAGTTTCTGATGACAGACATAGGCTCAATCCAACTGAATCAAACAAACAGCCCAGTAGTAAAGCTGACCAAATTAATCCGATGCATGCGTAACCTTGTATAGAGCGAATTCTAACCAAAGAACCATTTCCTTGATAGTTTTGAAAAATTCTTTTTTCTCGGGTTTGGTGTCATCGAAGCGTGGATAGTTATTCCACCCAATTTTGTTGCGTATCCAAAACAAGTTTATCGCCTTGGCATGACCGAAGTGCAGAATGCCATTAGGTTCCGATGGGAACCGTGTCACAACCTTACCACCTGTTCGATTTAAGTGTTCCGTAAGAAGTCTTTTCATAGACTTTGTGGTAAGCAAATCTTGCAGTATCTGTGGGATATGAACTTCATTCTACTTAGAATCTATCTTATTTTTCATCATCACCGTTTATATCCAATCAGTTCAGGCGGTCCCCATAATCTAACGAGAACTATTTGATTTGTACACCGTTAGTGTTAAGATAGTTTAATTATTGACTAGGAGACATTACTAACCGTCGAAATTGGCAATAACAAATCATTACCGCCGCCAGTCTATCACTGCTTGTTCGACTAAGGATACATACATTTCCTTCCGGAAAAAAATGAATAATTCCAGCCATCAGTACATTTCGAGTGATTGAGTGACAACATCCTTTCCAGAAAAGATGTAACCGAATCTCGATGTCGACCACCTGATGTTATGCACAAACTACCTGGTACGCCGATAACCGGTTGGTTTACAGCAATGATATTATGACAAATTTTTCTGGCGCCCAAATAAAGTCCCCTCGTTCATTTACGGTTTCTTCAGTCAAAAGGCGGAAGTAATGTTACCAATTCTATAGCTCTGGGCATTTTTGGCCACTGGGTGTAGGACACGAAAATTATCAGTATTTGAAAGTTCACTACTTCAAAGCATTGCTCATTTTTAATGGGAACATCCTATTAACAGTCGTGGTGGATACACGAAGAAAGTCACTAGATAAAGCAATAAAGTTTACGAGGTCTAGGACATGTTCCGCATGGCGTCAGTTACATTTTATTCGAGGTGAAATGTTCATTATGATTAGATCTGTAGCGGTGTCCAGTCCATAACGCGGTGGAATTGTGCGAAAAGCCTATTCAGTAGGTTCGGTCATGTAGTGTGCATTATAATCCATGAATTAGTTCTACGATATTCACTTGGAGGGATACTGATAGCTCGAGCTATCACAACTAAAAAGTACGGCGTTTATTTGCAATGGGGCCCAGGCACTCTTTCCGTAGGTCCACAGTCCCTGTCATCCTCGATCCGAAAATGGCGTTCTACTCCCTCGATCACAGTTCTCTTGCACCGCTTCTTAATGAAGGGTGAGCCAAAGAAATTCATTTCCTTTTTACAATCATTGTATGTGGATAGCCGAAGCCACATTCGTACTCACAGCGATCTTTCCTCCGAGTTCATCACGAGAGGTGATGTTCTTCAGGGTTACCTTCTATTTCTATTCATTTTCAACTTCGTAATTGAAACGGTTCTTGAGATAGCCCTATCCTTGTGTGAGGATATCGATGTCACTCATAGTTTAGACAGTCAGCTGTCCACCTTAGAACATGCAAACAACATCGTTGTTCAGCTCAATCCACAGTATAGAGCCACGGGTTACGGTCGAAGTATTGTTTTTCCTTTAACTCATTTGCCGGTTTCAGTAACATGGAGAATAGGTATAAGAACCTTGTCCATTGGGCTTGGCCGAGTAGGGCGTGTTAAGCTTCCTCCGGTTTGTGGTCCACGAAATTTGCCTACTCGCCTGTTTTTAGGGGCTGTCATGAGTGTTGCGGTCAGCTTCGTAGCTCCATTCGAGTTCTTTCTTCGTCTGTTTTATTTTATTTGTTTGTTCATCACCACAATCATCGTACAGCTTCAAACAGCAGTGTAGGCCCTGCCGAACACTGCCTTTCTCACCATGTTGCACGTAGCAATAGAGATAATGAATACACAAGATGTACAGGAAGTGGACCCACACAGGTAGGAAAAGGAAACAACTCTCTAGTAGCCAACGCACGGATAACACAGTCTAACTGTACAAACGGACATTGATTAATCATTCTGACTCGACGGGAACTGACAACACTTTCTGTTTGTTCATTATACTTCTGTTCGTCTTACCTTTATCTTCTGTCCCCAACAACGTATCTTTGCCCTCTGTATCCACCCATAATGCTCCCACCGACAACACGGCCGATACTCGCAGCGGTTTATCGTCTAATAGTGTCATAAATAATCCACAATCGCATAACTCACATTTTTCCAAGCCTCGTCAGCCTCTGAATCTGGGCTCCTTTAACGTACGTACACTTCCGCAGGCTGGTCAGCAGGCGTTCCTGGCCCTCACACTAGATTCTATGAAGATTGATGTTTGCTGCTTGAGTGAAACACGTATCCAGGATTCGAGTAGTGTCATTCAACTAACTGCTCCTAGTATCTCATCGTGGTATTTTCTGCGCACTTCAGGAGACGAAGCGGCTGGCGCTTCGTGTCAACGTGGTGTAGGAATAGTCTTCAATGACAAGGCTGAGACTGCCCTTTTAAACTGGATCCCAAATAATAGTCGTTTATGTGCAGTTAGACTCGAGGGGTTAGTTGGCGTTCGAAAGGATAGTTGTGCTAAGCGCAATTTGTTTGTGATCTCGGTCTATGCTCCAACGGACTACAGTTCTGACATACAGAAGGATGAGTTCTATGATGCCCTGGCCACCCTCGTTCGCAGCAATAAAGGTTCTGACATTTTAAAGCTAGCAGGTGTTTTTCATGCACAAGTTGGGAAACTTATTGTGTCAGAAGCTTGTTTAGGTGATCGTTTTGCTTTATCTACTCAGCACGCGGGTAACGGGGATAAGGTTCTCCAGTTTTGTGCAGACAATGAATCATTCGTGTTTATTACCAGTTTCCGACACAGTTTACGTCGCACAGCGACATGGCACTCTAACGTTTCAGGTATCCTGAGTCAGATTGATCATATCAGAGAAAGCTACTAGTGGCTGAGTTCTGTTCAGAACTGTAGATCTCAGTGGTCCACGTACGTAGAGTCGGACCATGCATTAGTTTTATGCGATTATCTCTCCAGCTCCATGGTCATCGTCGCAAACCGCAAACCCGGTTAGCTGTACGACGCATGTGTGATCCAGAAGTACGCATCCGTTACGACGAATAGTAATGTAGATGAGCATTGGGCTCATATCAAACAGGCGATGCATGTGGCAGCAGGTTTTGCCTGTTGTCGTAGATTCGATGTCCATCACAGACAATGGACTTCTCCAGAGTCGTTGATTATAATGGAGCAAAAACGTCTGCTCTCGAACTGTAAGGTGATGAATAAGATACGAGGACATCTACAGAAGCAAGGTACGAAAAATCTTAAGACTGATCGGCGAAATTGATGGGTCAAGGTAGCCGAAGAAATGGAAACAGCAGCTGCTTCAGGCAACAGTCAGAGACTGTTCAAACTTATTCGTGACACCGGTGGATGGCGCATCCAGGTCAGTGAAACGATTTGCGATAAGAATGGAGAACCTATCCATAGCAAACAGCAAAGGTTTGACCGATGGGCCGAATACTTCAAGGGACAGTTTAACTGGCCGCACGCTAATGTAGTTACTGCTGTATCAACAACTGTGACTCCTTGAGTGGTATCACTTGAGCCCCCATCGGAAGTAGAAGTGGAGTCGAGCATCCGACTGCCGAAGCGATGGAAAACGGCCGGTCCTAACAAACTTCCTCCAGTTCTTTTCAAACTGGGTGGAAATGCTTTGATAGAGCAACTTACCGCTTTGCTTTGTGACATTTGGAACGAGGAGCGTATTCCGTTATTATGAAGTGAGTCATTGATTGTTCCCATCTTCAAGGATGGAATACGCAATGACTGTGATGATCATCGTGGGATTAGCCTAATTCCGATAGTCACCAAAGTATTAGCTTCGATTTTGCTGCACCGTCTTACACAGGCTCGCGAGAGGAATGTCCGCGAACAGCAGGCTGGATTCCGCCCAGGTCGAGGATGCATCTACCAGATTTTTACTCTTCACCGACTACTTGAAATGCGTCACACGCACCGCCGACCGACAATAATGGTTTTCTTAGACCTGAAAGGCGCCTTCGATTTAGTTGGTCGAACAGCGCTTTTCAGTACTCTACATCGAAAAGGTATGCCCCAGAAGTTCGTGAACCTACTGAGATCATTGTATTCTCATACTTCTGTCCGCGTTAGAGTTTACGGTGAGCTATCCGATCGGTTCGAAAGGACCAGTGGTGTTCGACAGGGATGCCCTTTGTCTCCATTCCTTTTCAACTTCGTCATGGACGAAATAATGGAGAGTGCGCTGCAAAATCTTCAGGATGTAGGCGTCGAACTAGGAAATAGTGAAAAGCTATGTGACCCAGATTAGGTGGACGATGTTGTCTGTTTGTTCGAATGCACGGAACATGTTCAACGTGCACTAGATAATATCGCAAGAGCTGTAGCTCCATTCGGCATGCACTTTGCACCTTCAAAGTGTAAGGTGATGTTACAAGACTGGACGTCAACAATTCCGAGCTTGATGCTCGATGAGGAGATGCTGTCAGTTGTCGACCACTTCACCTACTTTGGCAGCAGCGTGACGACGGATGGGAGCACAGTAGTAGAGGTGAGTACGCGGATATCCAAGGCTCGAGCGGCGTACGCTGGACTGAAGCACTTGTGTTGCCGATCTGATATTTCACTGAAGTTGAAAGGTCGTGTATGTACTGTGCTGCAGTGCGTCCAGTTTTTTTGTGTGTTTGCGAGAGTTGGAGTCTGCGTGCTGAAGATATTCGTGGTCTTGAGGTTTTTAACCACCGATGTTTACGTAGTATCGCTAGGATTGGGTGGATTAGCCGAGTAGACAATGGTGAGGTGAGAAATCGAGTATTGGGTACTAATTCAGAGAACGTTCTGTCACAGCGTATCCAGTTTAGTAGACTTCGTTGGTTGGGGCACGTGTTACGTATGGCAAACACACGTCCACCGTACCGTGTCCTATTCTCCGTTCCTCCTCAGGAGTGGTAGAGACCACGTGGAGGTTAACAGATGACGTGGCAACGAGGAATGAGAAAATGTACAACGAACTTGGGAAAAGTAGGTGCTTCATGTCTTCGTGGTTGGGGTCCAAAAGATCCGTCTACCAGTTGGCTGGAGACACTGAAGGATATAGCTGCGAACCGTGAACAGCGGGGATCGTGCTGTAACTTTCTGTCTAATCAGAATGATGGATCAGTGTTCGTTTGTACAGTTAGACTGTGTATTCCGTGTGTTGGCTGCTAGGGCATTCTTTCCTTTTCCCACCCCCGTAGGTCCACTCCCTGTCCATCTTGTATACTCATACTTTCTGATTCCACGTGAAAGATGTCGAGAAAGGCAGTGGTCAGTGGGTCCTGCCGTACCGTTCAGCGCTGTACGATGGTGATGATGATGGTGATGATATTTTTACTCTTAACGGGACGATGCTATGAGATATCGACCGAAACCACGACATAGAAGTGCAAGATTTGTGATTGAATCAACTGAGCTGTCCACTGAGAGGACATTGGATTGAATTCGTTCCGTTATAATCAGGACTGATAGCGAAATGAGCTGTTTGTGTTTTCATATCCCTATCCGTATCTTATTGGTTGCGCACGTGTTTCTGCTACAATTCTGATTTCTCTTCCTAAAAGCGGTTTTTGCGAAGTTCTTGAAAATAAAAACGGGGAAGTTAGTTCAAAATCAGGCGAAATAAAATCTATTCAGTAACCTTTTGGGCTTTTAATGGGTTCCTTCGTTTTTGTAATTAGCAAAAATCTGTCCTGATTGTTGATCAGATTTTATGTTCTGTACCTCATCCTTCCTCTCCCTTGTTATTTGTCTGCACAGATACGTCCACTTTTGTGGGCCTAATGAATTCAGGCATGACTTGTTACATGAACAGTTTGCTGCAAAGTTTATTCATGACCCCGGAATTCCGCAATGCTTTGTTTCAATGGAAATTTGAAGGCCCTCCCGAGGAAGCTGAGACCAGTATCCCTTACCAGTTGCAACGGCTGTTCGTTCAGCTATGCGTGAGTTACGATATTTGTGCACCTGTTATTCACACTCATCTTCTATCCGCGTGTGCGCATCCGCTCTAGGCCACAAAGTGATGGTAGCGGAGTGCACTTATGATGTCTAAATTATCTGTGGCATGGTGTTTGTTCACCCTGTTCCGAATCGTATGTTTGATGCATTGTTGGGTACGACCTAATCACTCGGTCTATAAATGACGATTCTCGTTAACTTTCAGTGTTATTTGCCATAAAATTCCACAATTCTGGACTGAGAGAAGCAAAACGTTTTTCACAGCCTTAAACTGTCATGTCCTTAACGTGTTACTTCGAATAACCATTAGGCAAGCAGTGAATGCGGTGGCTCTGGTTGTTATCTCTCAGAGGGAATGCCAATCGGAGATCAAGTTAACAACCTAATAAACCTCTGGTAAGTGACGTAATCAGAAAAACCATCAGCAGGGGCTTCGGTAGTTAGCACCCGAGGCTTTTATTTAAACCCACTCCACCCTACCAGTTATCTTCATATTTAATAAATACACGATGCCAACAGCTACTTCTTTCATCCATGCACTATGTACCAGGTAGTTTCACTTTATTGTTTGTTTATTTGCATTGAAAGAGTTGAATCTCAGTTGTTTAAAGCAGCGTCGTTCATATCGCTGAGTTTTATGTTCGCTGATAATCGAACTCCATGTATGCGTAAACTCTTCCACTGATTCACCTATGTGTCTGTGCATGCATCGATGTTGCCCGGTATTTCTTTCACATATGCGTACTTAAGTACATTCACCAGGATTCCATTTTTTATTCAATCGTCACCGTTGGTTTGTTTGTTTGTTTGTTTGTGTGTGTGTGTGGTGTTGGCTTAGGTGTCTTCGTGAATTCGGTTCAATTCAGTTCTTTCTTTGAAGGTAATTCCGTATTCCTTATCTGTTTGGGATTGTGTTTCATGCTCCTCATAATTGATTGCCAGTTGACGGTGTATGTGATTGATTTCACTATATTCCGTCAGGCACACAATGTAAATAATGAAATTACAGTTCCCATTGTTGGGTTGTTAGCGGTAGCTGGTGGCAACTGTAATTTTATTTTTTCCTTGTTTTTTGGATGTAAAATTCACCAGCCAAGGCACAGCCAACTTACTCTAGTTTCAAATCGGGAAAATGTTGTGTGTGAACCAAGCTTCAGTCTAATGTTGCATGTGTTCTATTTCTGTCATCTGTTTCATCTGGGTTTTTTTTCTGCTAACGATGCTCAGAGGTTGTTCCAAGTGAATATCTCTGAACATCAACTCTGCTTCAAAAGGCTACTCTTTTCTGTACCATAAAATCCACCTTTCTCCATCCATCAACATATTGCGCGATGCCGCTTCTAGGTGTTGATCATAATGAGGATTCTGTACTGCTAAAATGACGTCGATCGTGTCGCATCATTTCAGAATAGCAGTAGCCTCCGGATCTCATTTTGAGCATGCCGTATGAGGTTCAAACGAATTCTTGCGTTATCGACGTTTACATTCTCCTCCCTTATCCTTGATGTGTAAACGGCAGTCTGAGAAACATCGCATAATATGATTTTCATCTTTTTCTTCACCAGGTCACAAGTCACACTGCCGTGAATACACTTGGACTGACCACCTCCTTTGGCTGGCAAGCCACCGAAGTGTTTCAACAACAAGACATTCACGAATTGTGTCGTGTCATGTTTGACGCATTGGAGAAGAAAATGGGACTGAATACGACCGCCTCTCCGGTACCAAGAAGGGACTCACAGGGTGATTATGTTGTTGTCGATCATGTGGACAATACGCAACGTCATTTTATCAACCGACTCTATCAGGGACAACGGTCAGATCGCGTTCGGTGTTGTGTGTGTCAGTCGATGAGTAACAAACGGGCCACATTTCTGGACATTCAAGTCCCACTTCGCCCATTCGGTTTGGATGTTTCCTCCTACTCGAGCTTGGTAAGCCACCTCCTCTCTCAGTGTACATTTCAGTAGGCGTCAGGTTGGCCCCATAAAATCCATTTAACCGTGTTTCATAATTGTCCATAGTAACACCCGGCGTTTATTGGTGTCGATATTTCCTCGTGTGCCCTATTTGTGCATAGTATTTCTAGGGTTAAGATGCTGATTCCACACGAGGTTTGTGATTAATTCGTCTTAACTTTTGCTGGGGTTACTGATAAAACCCTAGATCGCGTGTTATGATTCACTTTTTCACTTCTACCATTTATATTTATGGAAAAGTACCCAGCTGATGTTTCCCTGGAAACAAGAACGTCCCAGTCTGACTGCTGTTATATAAATTATGATCGTTGCGGTCGTTCCATTTTGAAAAATGACCGTGTTTTCCCATCCTTTTGTTACAAGAACCAGTCTTTCAAGTTACTTAGTCTCTTCACCTCAGTTTATTCCCTAAACGACTGCATGGAAAGGTGCCAGGCGTTCTATTTGTCTGTCCAGTTTGGTTGCTCTATATGGAGAGTTCAATTTCTGTCTGTTGGCTGCGTTGGACTCAGTTGCGGAGCAAGTGAATTTATTTGAACGGTATTAGTCTGTTGTAAAGTACACACATCGTTCTCCGGACTGAAACACGGATGCCATCGATTATTCTGTTTAACGATGCGCTGTATCCATGTTGTACATGTAGAGGCTATAATTTCACGTCTCTAATTACAATCCTTCAACAAATAAATTAATCAGCTAACGAACTAACAACCACATGGGTCGTTAAGTCAATCAGCCAGCCGGTCAGCAAATCCACCGAGCAATTGTTCAGTACGTTAATCAGCGACGCGGTTACTTTTTCGTCTTCTATTTACTCATAGGACGAAGCTTTTCGGGCAATGCTGAAGCCAGAGCGTTTGGACGGTTCTAATCAGTACTATTGTTCTCACTGCGGCAAAAAGCAAGACGCAATGCTAGACTGTGTTTATGAACGGATGCCATATTTATTATCGTTGCAACTGATGAGATTCACGTTTGATCCACGCACCGGGGATCGCATCAAGCTCAATGATCGGGTTAGTTTTCCTCTGGAAGATTGGGACATATCCGAATTCGTCGTGCTCCCAACGGACTCGCCGTCCCACCTTGAAGACCACGAAGCATCGCGGACCGATTGTGGGGCTGAAGGTGATCACGAATTGTTCGACGATGACGAGGCAGTGGTGTGCAATTTGAACGAAGATGGACGCGTATATTGCCGTCCCGGACTAAATGGAATTCTGTCCGCAAGCAACACAACCGAACCGGTCGAGGACGAGGACGTTGATCTCGGCACGGATAGTGGCGCGAATAGTGGGCTTGATAGGTAAGCGTGTTTCCCGACGTGACGGGAAATGTAATTTAATTTCCGCTGGTATGTTTCTTTCTCTTTGTTCGTGCTGGTCGGGTTTTATTTTTTGCGGCTGATAGAACCGGAGCGGTCGTTACATTCAACAATACATTCAGGGCCATGTTACTCAATAGTGTACATACTGTCCCGAACGGTCGAGAGATATGCCAGTCAGTATTTTTCGTGTCTTAGATTGCTATGTATCACTAAGGAAACGAAGATACTTACATTAGCTGCTCCACCAGGAAAACTTGTCTCTAAGTTTTATTCGGGCTTTTCGCCTACTTACGTTATCGTTCAAAAACAAAGCGTCGTGTCTGGATTGATGAATTGTGGTAGAATATCGATCAATGTATCAGTTACGGTATGGATGCAAATCGGTTGGTTAACAAAAGTACGGGTATTGTGGACTGTAAAGCCACATAAAATTTCTTTTACGAATAGTTTCCCCTTATTGTATTTCATATTTTATCAATGTACCAGTAAAAGGATGAAAATTTCAGTTTGTCTGTGTTTTCGTTGATTCAAGATAAGTGTGGTAACGGAAATTTGCGTAACTCTGGTTGATAATGATATAAAAATGGAGTACTAAATTTCATATACTCCAACAGTTGATATATGGTTTCCACGTGTAATGACCACCTTGCTTGCCCCAGTCGAATCACTTTTTATTCATTTGATTGAATTCCTCCTCTTGGAGAGCCAAACGAAGCAGGTTTTCGGAGGAAATAGTACCGATATTCCCTGGGAATGGTTTTAGGCGTCTACCTTCCACGGTGAAGGTCGGAGGTTCTATTACCGCCGTCACCACATGTCACTTAGGTGATTGACAATCATCCACTGTCACCAGGGTTTTTGGGTCTCTATTTATTATTATTATTATTATTATTATTATTATTATTATTATTATTAATATTATTATGATTATTATTATTATATTTGCCGGCTATCCCTCATAGTGGAATGGGCCTTTTAGGCTGTGGGTTATAGCTCTTCCACTGCACTCATGCACAAGCATGTAGTAAAAGAGACTTACCAGTATTGTAAGATATCAGTTCGCATCGAATTATTCTGTAAATAAAAGTCATGTAAACATGACCCTTTGAATGCGCATTCCATCTTCGTGATTGCGAGGGCGGATTCATGTTAACCGAAGGAGTGCTGTTCTCTTGGAGTATAGAATGAACGTCCCATAACAAATCACTTATCTGGATTTTAGGTTAGAAACATTTTGGTATAAATAGGGAACAGTTTTGGTTTTTGCAAAGTACATTTCAAAATATCCTTTAAAAATGCGAATGTATCAGCAATATCGCGAAAAAGTAGTTACAGTAAAGCCTGCCGTTGATCCAGCGTGAAAACTTTGGGATTATCGGATTCTAAAGTAGACTCAACTGTGCCAACGTGCAGCTAAAGTGTAGCTGCCAGTAAACGACCAAAATACTAAGCTGCCTGTCGATTTCATCAAATAATTGAAACTGCGCTGCCTGTTGGCCTGGTGACTACTGGATCATTCCGCCAACGGGGAGTTTGGAGTGTGTTGGTAATTGAAGTTGCAATGAGAAAAAGGCTATCAGAGGAGTTTTCCAATCTGATCATCAAGTCCTTAGTAGCATTATCATATCTGTTACGCCCTATCTTTCGGGCAACAAGAAACAATGAACGGAAAATTGGAGTATAGGAAAATGTTCACTAGCGCAGATATATGTCTTTCTTACTGAAGCGATCGAGCGAATTGAAAGTATTCGGTCAATTCTGATGCAAGGGGCTATCCTGACTATCAGTGCAAACGAATTTCCTAGGCCCTTTTTCACATGTCGTCTTGCCAATTCACACACTATTTGAAAGCCTCGTCTGCAGAGGTTACTCGCACTTCTCGAATCATCGAAACCATTTTCTTCATGCGTTCCCCTCGAGGATGTCAAGCGCAGCGTGTAGAAGACGGCCAGCTGTACCGGAATGCAGTACTGTTTCGGTCACGACAATGTCATAATGATACCTCCCTGAGAGCGTGTGCACTAATTTCACACATGTCATCCTGAGTGTCTTGCTTTTGCTTAATCTTAGTCCCGTCACAGGTTAATCGTCTGTTAACAATACATAATGTGATCCGGAAAATCTCAAATTCGATTCCTTTTCAGCTGTCGTTTATCGATTCCACGTAGTTGCATTTGCTTCATTCTTTGTGTATTGTCCATTGTAGCCCGTTCGGCGCGAGCTCGTCGCTGAGTCCGCCACATCCTATGGATGGAAGTGCATCTGATTCACAGCATGAAGTCATGGATCAAGAAGATGGAGTACCCGATCAACAGCCTACACTTACTGTCGATCAGGCATCTCAGCTACGACTGTCCTCGTTCACACGTTCAATGACCGATCCATTGGACACGGACGATGACGATAATGATGACGGTTTCGGCACCGGGGATACACAGTCTGCTTGCTCCTCACTGCACGATCAAAATCATGATCAACAGCAGTTTGTTGATGGTCCGATCCACTCCACACAACCAGCAACGCTCTTGGGTACGGCAACTAAAACAACCGGCGTAGTGAGCGGGATCATGCTGGATCGTACACCGACCAAAACAACCATGGATGAAATCCAACCAGCCACGAATGTTGCTCATCCTGCTTCAAAACCGACATCAAAACTGGTTTACAAATTGTTCTCAATAGTCGTTCACTCGGGTTCCATCAGCGGAGGGCATTACTTTGCCTTTATCAGGTGAGCGCTTTCATTCCAACTCGTACTATCCGACCTGCCAATAGAGATGGACATGTTTGTGTGTGCATGTGTGTATGTATGGACGTATGTATGTATTTATGCATGCATGATAACTTTTCTTTTCATCTGTTGTGTATGCTTTGATTCATTTCACTTTCACCTGGACAACTCTTCAAGTTATCAATCAAAGCCAGAATACAGAAATGTGTGGTCAGCTAGCAAAGTAACTGATGTGAATTGGTCCTGAGGGGTGACGATTTTCACGAATACTACAGCCCAGACGGCACAATTGAAAAGTGTAGATATCACAGTTTACCTGGCGAAACGACCACCCTGATAGTCGCAAAAATGCTCTGCCTTGCGTACAACTGATTGACGGCTTAGTCCTTTAAGAATCCCTTGTTAAAATCTCGCTCATTCCAAATCAGTCGAACTGGTTTTACTTAATTTATCAAGATTTAAGGACATCATTTGTGTGAGGAAGAAGGGATGATACATCACGATGGTTCTGAATATCTTCTATATTTAATTAAGCTAAAAACCAATGATTAGCTCTACATCAAAGTAGATTATGCCCCGCGCCACTCTCTTAACTCAGTTTGTGGTCAAAGAATCTGCTGTTAAGCAGCGGAACGAAATTGAGAATCTCGGTTTTTTTGGAAGCTAGTGACCGAGCAATAGATCATATCCATATAGGGAAAGAATAAGAGGATTTTCTCCATGTCCTTGTGTTTTAAGTGACTTGATGGCGCTTTGTACCGTTGTGGTTTGTGCATCTTTCTCTGAAGAAAATTAGTCGATTACCTGAAATGCAGTCGGCAGTCAGTGGCCGCATTTGTCGATGCGCCACCACTGCGAAGTCAGTTCTACACATGGACCTACAAATTCCTTCATCCGAAAAAAATCACTATATGGGTATGATACGTTCGCACGGTCAGTTAGAATGTGTAGCAATTCAAGAATATACTGAATCACATCAACTTTTAAACACCCTTGTTTTTTTGAACGAAATCCGAGCAACCTGTAGCGTCCTGCTCGCAGATGAACTCGGGCAAAGGACCGTGTCTCTATAGTATCAGTCTGTAGAGGCGTAAAGAAAGTATCCGTAGCAGGAAATGAAACATGTTGTAGACGAATGAATGCTTGTTATAGCTCAAATAATGATCCTGTCGTCTAGACACTTACACAGTAAACGCTGTCACAGTGGTAGCTCACCCATTTATTTTCATTATCGACTTCCCTAACTTCTGGTGGTAGTTGCGCTCGATGTTAAGCCATTAGAGCAATACCTTCGCTGACCTTTTGGGATCCGATTGAGCTAGTCGCTGAGAGAAAACAACCAAAGCCGCCGCACCCAATGCATGGCCAATGGTTGTTTGATCTGGGCTAAACGGGTGTGGTTCACCGATTCAGATCAAGTTTGTTGGTTCTTCAGTCATGAAAATCTCTCCAGTAAGCGAGTACAACAAAGCGTGATTTTTTATACAAGGTGCAATAACTTCTCTGGTGGCGTTGGTGACCGCAGTCAGGGACTGAGCGATACACATGGACCTCAGAACACCACAAAATGTTCGGGCATTGGATTTATCTAACAGCGTTGATCAACACGCTTTCTACATCCGTTGGTTGGTCAAGTAACGCGATGCTTTTTCTCTTATATTTTCTTGGAAATGAGTTTCATTCTCTTTTTCCCCTTTTTAAAACCAAAACGTGGATTTTATCCGGGTCGTTATCCACGTCTATTCTGGGTCTCCGCTCATGCCTGCATGTAGGTCGTTTGCAGACAATCAATGGTATCAATTTAACGATCGTCACGTCACACGGGCAAACTATGCAGATTTGCTCAACACATTTGGTGCGAAGCAACCGTCCTACCTGAGCAGAGCCAGCGCCTACTATCTGATGTACCGCCGTGTGGATCCGCTCAACAATGAACACTTCCTTCACGAGGACGAGTTTCCACCCCATATTGCGCAAATGGTAAGTTTGTTGTATTGTGCCTTCAGCTAGCTTTTTTTCTTTTTTTCTTTCTTTCTTTCTTTCTTTCTTTCTTTCTTTCTTTCTTTCTTTCTTTCTTTCTTTCTTTCTTTCTTTCTCTCTCTCCCTCTCTCTCTCCCTCTCCCTGTCTCCGTATTTTTTATTTGGACTGTTTCCTTGCATTGGGCCGTTGGTAACCATTCCTTTTTACCACGAAAGTGTGATGTTTTCTTGTAACAGATAAAAAAGCACATGGAGGAGCGAGGCAAACAACGCGCACGGAACAGTGTGTTCATGTATCGTCTGATGTTCCGTGTTTGGTTTAATTTCTCATCGTCACGTTTGAGTTTGATCACAATGTAATCGTCATGTCATTAGCGATTGGTACTTTAGTTCCACAAACCGTGTTCCTGTAGCAGTCGCATCGCCTCCTCCCCGAAGAGTGCCAGGTATCATTTTAGCATTGTTTGCTAGATGTCATTGCTTGATTTTACATACAGTACCAATGTGTAGTACAACTAATTCCCACCTCCGGATAGACGTTGTTAACGGAACGAACCTATTGGATTATCCTTTCGGGAAAGATGAGTTCAGTCTTTTCAAAGAATCATCTCGCGCCTAACTCTTGTGACAATGCTTGCCATCTCTCTGATCGTGCACATAACCTTGTCGAAAAGGACAGGGATCAAATCAGTCCACGTAAGTAGGCAGAACACAAACAAAACCCGGTACAATGAGGACGGAGACAAACAAGGTCCGTTTGTAAGTGCGCCACATAATCTAATCTCTTCAACCAATCAGTCGGCGGAGCAAGTGAACCCCATAATCCAAGACACCGAGTTCGCCAATTGAAATTTTCTCCCTCGTTATGGACTCCACGTTAATCCACTCTATCCACCAACCGGTAAACGGTACAGTTTGAACATTGACCGTTCGAGCGGCCAATGTTGACCGGCTGACTGTTTGAGGAGTATTTTGCGAGTTTGGTAGCAACTCGGAATTAGTAACTCCACTGTTCGTATGCGTGTTTTCGAAACCGAACGTGTCAGATACTCAGTAAGTATGCTGTTATCAATCCCCCGGTTTCGCTGATTAGAACGCGTGCTGCGTATGTCTCCCCACCGACTTCCTCGTCATGCTTTACTTACAGAGCCTGGGGTTCACTCGGGAAAAGTAGCGTGTAGGCCAAGCAATGACGTGTAACTTGTCGGTCAAAACTTTGTAGTCGCAGCTTGTCTCCGTTGGTCTTTCACGCCTACCTGACTTCGAACCTCGAAATCCACAGCACGTTTTATAGGAAGCCCTGTCGGAAATGGCTCAATGTCGAAGTCAGTGGCGGCTTTGTTGCGAAAGTTTACGTTCCAACTTCTGAGAGGCTCCTTTTCTTCACCATATACTTATAATTTGTTCATGTTCTTCATAACGACTCGCCTCTGCCGGTATATATATATATATATATATATATATATATATATATATATATATATATATATATATATATATATATATATATATGGTGTTACCATCAACTCGAGTCGATCACTTCTGCGTTATCCATAATCCAACGCAGTTGTACAGTCTGCGCTTTCCCTTTATCTTCACGTCGACCAGGTGTGTAAGAATCCTTCTAAAAACCATAGTGTTCTGTTTTGAGCTAATCAGCGCAATCACGTCGATGTACGAGCCTAATCCGGGATGAAAAAATCGGAGTTACACGCATTCCGATCAGCAACACTGGTGGCGTAACAAAAACTGGATACGGTGTGTCCTTGTTCTGTTCGTTCAAGTGCTTGAGAATGATCGTGTGCACTGCATCGCGATTAAGGGTTCCAATTTAGTTGACCCTTTTTTTGGGGAATAAAACCGAGCAACGTTTCTTTCTAGAGCACAGCCATTCACAAAGCTAATGGTCTTCTAGTTATTACTACAATCATCTGACAGCGTTTTAGGTTTGCCACAACTCTATCGATCCGAGCTCGCAGTTATGGGTATTGTGTTGGCCTGTTCGAGTTGATTTGGATCAAATTCTACGCTCCTTCACCCATCAGTATCACGTTGTAGCTTACTAACCATTTGTACTGTTTCATACATGTTAGGTTTTAGCGATCCGTTCGTCTGGTTGTATGTAATCTGTTCATCTACGTACTACCGATTGATCCGTTCACACGTGACCACCACGTGTCACACATTTCCCGTGAATTTTTGGCACACAAGAATTGGCCCATTCATTTCCCCTGTGCACTGAACTAACTTTTCACCTCCTCAGCGATTTTCCATCGCATGTTAGGCTTCCGTTGCTCACCGAGAGTATGCGTTACACAGATTCTGTGCTACCTTAGTACAGTACGGTCGTAACTGGACTTACTGATCTATCGGGGCTTCATTTGTGTATAGCTCTCCATCACTCAAAGTTTCAGTATCATGTGTGCTGTTTTCTCTTCAATAGTTCAGTGCATCCTTGTGACCATAGTCTGAAGAAAGGTCCGCAAGTACGCCAAATCCACAACGTGAAAAACGGGGAGCAGAATTACAACTGGAGGTGGGGCCAGCGGTGTGGCTATTTTCCCCACCTTCCCTATTTTGCATTTTCGACTTTTTACTGTTGCTTCGATGTTTCCCAGTAATTAGGGTCTAAGCTATTTGCTTGAATAAATCACACGAAATTCGTATCGCTGGTTTTGATTCTGATCACGACGCCTTGGTTACGAACTTCGAAATCTGCGACGTGCCAGCTGAAAACAGCTTCTTCATGCTCTCATGCCAAGTACCGATCGCCTGGTTGTCCAATCCGGAGAGAACAGAAATGTTCGCTTCCGTGTGCGTCCCCAGCTTGTAGATAGGGAGAGGACCACCCCCGCAGTTAACCGTGAACAAGGTGGCCCCACCAAGTTGGGGTTTTAAACGACAGTGCTCAAGGATGTTATGGGATTTCTGCTTGGCTAGTGTTCGCTCTATAACGACACGACTCTGCTGACGGCACTGTGACATAACGAGTGTGACCCGCCACTAAATAAGGATATAGCCCCTTGTTTTATATTTGCCCGAAAAGGTTTCCCAGAAGAGGCGAATGAATCATACAGGTGACCACCGGCTCATCTGGGAGAACGCTGCTGCCTTGGAGGACGCGTTTGGCTGCGCAAAGGCTAGAGATGCATCCTCGCATAAAAAGGTCCATTCTGAACTGGGCGCTCGAGCCTACACCACCTCAGATAATTCACATGGACACAACTTCCTGCCTTCAGTTGCCTGCTTCACGAACTCTTTCGAACACTCACATCGCATGCAACCCATCTTGAATCTGCCCCCCGTTGTACTCTTTCTTTTCAATGTACTTCATATATCACAGAAGTCAGCAAAAAAAAACCAGTTGGTCATAGTCATCTCCCTCTTTTTGTTATCCTTTTCTATGTTTGTTCTGTTGGCACCGTGCCTGACTCCAGACTCAATGTATGATAAACAAAAAAGTATAATCTAACTCATCGCGTTACTTATCCCAACCATGCCAAGGACTTGCAGATAGTGCTCACAAGCTTATGCGAAATCCATCGGGGTTACAATTGCCGTCTGCAAGCGCTCCAATACTGAAAACAGCGTATCAGAAATGTTTCTTCCAGTGAATCTTTGCCGAAGCACGAAATATAAATAACACTGTATTCCCCGCCTACATATGTGTAGAGTAAATCAAACTCCGTTCGGTTAATTCTTGATTCAAGTCGGCAATGTCTGATCCTAAATCTTAGAACGGTAGATCACATAGGGTCCATCGGGCCACGTTTGGTATCGGACCGGACGGAAGCGGAACTTCCTACCAGCATAAATAGCCTCGTGGATTACGGTTCAAATCTCTCGCGCTACTAACCACTAAACGACTACCAATAAACTGCTCCATCTGGTAAGCCGTGTATTCTACCACTGCTGGTTCAATAGGAAAAGAACCATAAAATTTCTCAACTGATATTTATTCGCATAACAATATCTTATCGACAGTCAACTGCTCTATAATCTCGTTTTCTCTTTGCTTTTACACACATTCGTTGAACAACTACTACCCAAGTAGATATGTACTACAGCAATGACATTTGTTACTTGCGCATCTACAGCACCCCTAAACTGTAATCCTGTATCCGACTCAAAAGCAACTCTTGTTTACTGCAGGCAAAACAAATCCGGGAACAGGAAGCTGAAGAAGAAGCTAAACGTTTACGTGCGATGTCCCTATGCAAGGTGAGTACCTCCACTCCGTTTTCTTAACTGTATGAGACTGAAACTTGCATCAGACGCTGACCGGGACATCCCTCTGATCAAGGTCGCTTCAGTGCTTTGGTGTCACATCTACCCAGCCTGTTTTATTGATTGCATCTTCATTTTTACGATCGAGCAAGCGAACTTTGCACGTTCTTCACTTAATGAAGACCGATAGATTATTCTTTTTGAGCTGAATCGAATTAGTCCCGTATTCACTCATGTCTATCATCACTAGTCTTATTCTGAAAACGTTTCCTGTTGATTACACAAGAATTTTCGGAGCTCGCACGCCAAGCACTAATTCAACCACACTGATGATCGGTGGGACGGTTCTGGCGTGAATTCATCAAACACTTCGAGAGAAATCACTTGTCATTTTTCATGCTGTGCACAAAATCTGCAGGGCAAACTGGCTCATTTTGCGTAATTAAACTGGTCGTGAGAAACTCAGTCTACTATGTTTGATTACTTATTACATCTCGTTTTCATCTACTCAATCTTCTCACCAGAAGTGGAGATAAAAATGCCATTTTGATCGTCATACAATACACAGTCTCTCCTCTTGTATATATATATATATATATATATATATATATATATATATATATATATATATATATATGTGTGTGTGTGTTTGTGTCTTCATTCTCAAATTGTCTAACTCAACAGAAAATGTTCAGTTCAGTTGAGACAACCATTGATCATGCACTGGTTGCGATGGTTTTGGTTGCTATCTCCTAGTGGTAGTCTCAAAAGGAAGCAATGAAAAGGAAAAAGAGCATGAAAGGAGTAATAGGAGATCTACAAATATTGGTATCAAGTTGTCAAAGGTAGTTTGTGGATACAAGAGCGCCCTAATCGCGATACCTAAGCATAACCTCCAGTGTATCTAACCATAGAGTGAGAAGGTCTCTTGGACCCCCTCTAGGAAGTCTAACACGCCGTACATGGTCAAGCCTGCTGGTTAGAATTTTCATATCTCCCTTCCATGTCATAGGCTGACCCTCCTTGCTCATCTTCCAACCATCATCAACCCCACCAAACAATGTGCGTTGAGAAATCCTATCAGGGGACATGCACAGCGTATATCCCAACCATCTTAGCTTGGTGACCTTAAGTAATTCATCAAGTGAATTGGCTCGTGAACCTGAGACTCTCCGTGGAACCTCATCATTTCTGATGCGGTGTTCTCACCAGATTCGAGCGATACTACAAAAACATCGGTGTTTAGATACCGGCAATCTTCGTATACCCTCCACCTGTAGTGGCCATGCTTCCGAACCATACAGAAGCACTGACCTGACTGACACGGAATGCACCCGACCCTTGATTGATAAACGGATGTGATGTTTAGCAGCAGCCGTGCCTAGCGCTCACAATAGATTCTCTGAATATTGATGTCTGCTGCTTAAGTGAAACGCGTATCCAGGATTCGAGCAGTGTAATTCAGCTAACTGCTCCTGGTATCTCATCGAGGTATTTTCTGCGCACTTCGGGAGACGAAGTAGCTCGAGTGTGGATCAACGTGGTGTAGGAATAGTCTTGACTGACAAGGCTGAGGCTGCCCTTTTAGACTGGATCCCGGTTAACAGTCGTTTATGTGCTGTGAAACTCCAGGGGTCAGTTGGCGTTCGAAAGGATAGTTGTGTTAAGCGCAGTTTGTTTGTGATCTCGGCGTACGCCCCAACGGACTGCAGCTCAGACTTGCAGAAAGATGAGTTCTATGATGCCCTCGCCACTCTCGTTCGCAGCAGTAAAGGTTCTGACATTGTAGTGCTAGCTGGTGACTTCAATGCACAAGTTGGGAAACTTAGTGCGTCAGAAGCTTGTTTAGGTGGGTGTTGTGCTTTGTCTGCTGAGCGTACAGATAAGGGGAATAGGCTTCTCCAGTTTTGTGCAGACAATAAATTGTTCTTGTCTATCACAAATTTCCGACACAGCTCGCGTCGCACAGCGACATGGCGCTCTAACTCTACAGGTACTTTGAGTCAAATTGATCATATCGCAGTAAGCTACCGGTGGTGCGGTTCTGTTCAGAACTGTAGATCTTACTGGTCCACGTACGTAGAGTCGGACCATGCCTTAGTTCTAATGCGATTATCTCTCCAGCTCCATGGTCATCGTCGCAAACCGCAAACCCGATTAGCTGTTCAACGTATGTGTGATCCAGAAGTACGCAACCGTTACTAGCAGAAGTTAGCACATGAGCTAGGATCTACGAAGAACAGCAATGTAGATGAGCATTGGGCTCATATCAAACAGGCGATGCATGTGGCAGCAGGTTTTGCCTGTTGTCGTAGATCCGATGTCCATCACAGACAATGGACTTCTCCAGAGTCGTTGATTATAATGGAGGAAAAACGTCTGCTCCCGAACTGTAAGGTGATGAATAAGATACGAGGACATCTACAGAAGCAAGGTACGAAAAATCTTAAGAATGATCGGCGAAATTGATGGGTCAAGGTAGCCGAAGAAATGGAAACAGCAGCTGCTTCAGGTAACAGTCAAAGACTGTTCAAACTTATTCGTGACGCCGGTGGACGGCGCATTCAGGTCAGTGAAACGATTTGCGATAAGAATGGAGAACCTATCCATAGCAAACAGCAAAGGTTTGACCGATGGGCCGAGTACTTCAAGGAGCAGTTTAGCTGGCCGCACGCTAATGTAGTTACTCCTGTATCAACAACTGTGACTCCTTGAGTGGTATCACTTGAGCCCCCATCGGAAGTAGAAGTGGAGTCGAGCATCCGACTGCCGAAGCGATGGAAAACGGCCGGTCCTAACAAACTTCCTCCAGTTCTTTTCAAACTGGGTGGAAATGCTTTGATAGAGCAACTTACCGCTTTGCTTTGTGACATTTGGAACGAGGAGCGTATTCCGTTATTATGAAGTGAGTCATTGATTGTTCCCATCTTCAAGGATGGAATACGCAATGACTGTGATGATCATCGTGGGATTAGCCTAATTCCGATAGTCACCAAAGTATTAGCTTCGATTTTGCTGCACCGTCTTACACAGGCTCGCGAGAGGAATGTCCGCGAACAGCAGGCTGGATTCCGCCCAGGTCGAGGATGCATCTACCAGATTTTTACTCTTCACCGACTACTTGAAATGCGTCACACGCACCGCCGACCGACAATAATGGTTTTCTTAGACTTGAAAGGCGCCTTCGATTTAGTTGGTCGAACAGCGCTTTTCAGTACTCTACATCGAAAAGGTATGCCCCAGAAGTTCGTGCACTTAATGAGATCATTGTATTCTCATACTTCTGTCCGCGTTAGAGTTTACGGTGAGCTATCCGATCGGTTCGAAAGGACCATTGGTGTCCGACAAGGATGTCCCATGTCTCCATTCCTTTTCAACTTCTTCATGGATGAAATAATGGAGAGTGCGCTGCAAAATCTTCAGGATGTAGGCGTCGAACTAGAAAATAGTGAAAAGCTATGTGACCTAGATTAGGTGGACGATGTTGTCTGTTTGTTCGAATGCACGGAACATGTTCAACGTGCACTAGATAATATCGCAAGAGCTGTAGCTCCATTCGGCATGCACTTTGCACCTTCAAAGTGTAAGGTGATGTTACAAGACTGGACGTCAACGATTCCGAGCTTGATGCTCGATGGGGAGATGCTGTCAGTTGTCGACCACTTCACCTACTTTGGCAGCAGCGTGACGATGGATGGGAGCACAGTAGTGGAGGTGAGCACGCGGATATCCAAGGCTCGAGCGGCGTACGCTGGGCTGAAGCACTTGTGGCATCGATCTGATATTTCACTGAAGTTGAAAGGTCGTGTGTGTACTATGCTGCAGTGCGTTCAGTTTTTTTGTGTGGTTGCGGGACTTGGGGTATGCGTGCTGAAAATATTCGTGGTCTTGAGGTTTTTGATCACCGATGTTTGCGTAGTATCGCTAGGATTGGGTGGATTAGCCGAGTAGACAATGGTGAGGTGAGAAAGCGAGTATTGGGTACTAATTGAGAGAACGTTCTGTCACAGCGTATCCAGCTTAGTAGACTTCGTTGGTTGGGACACGTGTTACGAATGGCAAACACATGTCTACCGTACCGTGTCCTATTCTCCGTTCCTCCTAGGGAGTGGAAAAGACCACGTGGAGGTCAACAGATGACGTGGCAACGAGGAATGAGAAAATGTACAACGAACTTGGGAAAAGTAGGTGCTTCATGTCTTCGTGGTTGGGGCCCAAAAGATCCGTCTACCAGTTGGCTGGAGACACTGAAGGATATGACAGCGAACCGTGAACAGCGGGGATCGTGCTGTAACTTTCTGTCTAATCAGAATGATTGATCAGTGTTCGTTTGTACAGTTAGATTGTGTATTCCGTGTGTTGGCTATTAGGGCATTCTTTCCTTTTCCCACCTTTTTAGGTCCACTCCCTGTCCATCTTGTATGTTCATACTTTCTGATTCAACGTGCAACATGGTGAGAAAGGCAGTGATCGGTGGGGCATTCTCTACTGTTTAACGCTGTACCATGATGATGATGATGATGTGATGTTTTGGCGAAAGATGACTCAGGTTGAAAAAATTCAAAGGAGCCTTCTGTATATGCAGCAAAGCCTCATTGGATATCCGACCTTCGGGCAAAATGCGACAACCCAATTCGAAAAACTTGTCTATGTGGTCTGATATCTCCGAAGACATTGAAAAGTTTGGCGTTGGACGGAAGCAATCCTGCGACAGCATCTTATAGTTTGAATGTGCGAAACACTTGTGGAACATTGCTACGCAGTTATTCAAGTTGTTCTTGAAGGCCCTTCGAAGATCTGTGTCAACCACATATTCAAGGTCTGACACTTTTCCACTCGGGAAATTTTCATGTCTTCGTGCACAGTCAATAAAGGCGCAGTCTCAAGTACCATAGCAGTCGCAAAGGTAAAGCAAAAGGAGAAAGGGGGCAACCCTGACGTACACCACCTTTTGTGGTAAACTCGGATTAAAAATCACCACAATGCCGAACTCGTCTTCGGCCATTCATGTTACTAAACGGTGTAATGGAAATTTCCGTGCTACCCTCTTCAACAAGAGGCAGCCTCAAAGAATTGTCCCATCGACTGATTTGAAGGCCGCTATAAGATCGAGAAATACGGCCATGGCTTACGGAAGCTATACATGTGTTTTAAAATTTGTCGAGGAGTAGAAATGCGATCAACCTCGACCAGATTCAGATCCACCTTGATTCTCCCTTTTTGCGAGAAGTTTGTTTCAGTTCGATTTTTACTACCACTAACCTCGCCTTTTTGTGCTCTGGTTTCGGTGGCTACCTTCCATCATCGACCAGTAAACGGCAAAAAGAACAGAAGCATAAAGTGAAAAAGATCCAGACCATGAAGACAACAAAAGAGCTTGAATGCAACTACGCCACTGGCCGGGACACCTAGTTATATCATTTGATGTTCCCAAGCATTTGGTAGCGGATCGAATGGACCCCAACCAGAAAGTCTAACACGTCCTATTTGACGAAGTCCACGAGTCAGGGTTTTTATACCTTTCTGCCATGTTATGGACTGACCACCTCGACCTACCCTCCAACTTCTACCTGCCGAAGAAGTCTGTCGGTGGGCATGCGTGACACGCGTCCCAGCCACCTTAGTCTGTTTAGATTCACTACTTGATCCAGAGACTGACTTTTGGTTCCCAGAACCCTGCATCTAACCTCAGCGCTGCTGATGCGGTGTTCCCACCATATTCGGGCAATGCTACGGGGACATCGGTACCAGAACAACAACAGTCTTCGTCTATCTTCTACCCGTAACAGCTATGTTTCTGAGCCGTATAAAAGAACCAATCTGACCGCCACATTGTACACTCGACCCTTGACAGACAATCGGATGCCACTCTGGCGCCACAGATGATGGATGTTAGCACAAGCCAAACGCGCTTTCTGTATACGCGATGTCACTTCACCTAATATCTGGCCACCTGGTGAAATATAACTGCCTAGGCAACAAAATTTATCTACTTCAGCTAGAGCTTTCCCTGTCACGAATAGGTTTGGTGTAGTGCCAATCCAGTCCTGCAGTAGGATTTTACACTTTGAAGGTTCACACACACTCCCAACATTGCTACGCTGTTGTACCTACTAGCAGTAGTCTGTGCTCAGAACTTAGTCCGATGAGTCGGTCACCGTTATCTGTTCCATCGGCTGAAACGACAAATCAGCGTCTTGTATTCCTCCGTCTCGTCTCGGCTTCCGACTTGAGCATTGAAATCACCGGCAACAACCATTATGTCCATAGAGCGTACGCTGCGAAGCCGTTGGGGCAAATCATGATAGCATTCGTCTTTAGCCCCAGGAGAGCTAGAGTTGTTTGGGACATACACGGGAATGACAAACGTGCATCAGTGCTCCCGTCTATTACTCTTGGCATGCACAGAGCCTGCCAGTCGAACTGCACACAGACGACTGCTGACTGGGATCCAGTCGAGCAGTGCACACTCAGCCTTCACACTCAGAGCGATGCTACTCCAGCCTGACCACGAGCACTCTACATCGAATCGCTCGACGCGCGAAGAGTAAAACGGGAAGCCGAGCTTGTATCTGGAATGAAAAGTGTTGAGTCCTTATGCGTGTTTCGGAGACGCGACACAGATCTGTATTAGAGGTTTCAAGAGTTCTAGCTAGTGCGGCCTGTTTCCCCGTTTGGCAAAGTGTGCGGACCGTGAAAGCAGCTCAGTGGAAAGAATGTTTAAGTCGGAAAACCGATTCTCTATTCTCCCTGTTCAAGTTACTGCCCTTACGAAGAGCTACGAGTTCTCGATCACGACTCATACGGCTTCTCGTATTCATTTAGAGTTGGAATGTGAAGGATGAAGAGGAGAGAGATTAGAAATGTGTCCCGACGGACTGCTGGAGATTTCTGGGCACATCATACTTCGCGGCTGCCCACATCGCAGAAGGGGATTTTCTTCGGGAACCCTAACCGGAGCCTTTGACTCAAAAGTCTCACCCGCAAAGCAGTGGGGCGTTAACCCAGTACGGGAACGTGACCGAAGCACCCGCGAAGGAACTTCTGGTCTGCCATGTGTGACCCTATGTAGCATGCATTCTGTCTTGTCTTCGCTGGTACTTTGTTATCGATCCGCTTTTCGGATTCAGTCCTTAACCCCATGCACCCAATGGAGCAAGCGGAACGTGGACGGGGCAGCATCCTTTGGGTTGGGGGCTGCCCAGCTTAGGCGGGCGATAGCTGCCCAATGAAGTACGATGACTTCTTCCACCGTCAAGAAAAACCCCAGGTATTCCACTCCTATGTCCATCTAGTGGCCAGTAAACAGTTTCTCTCCGTGTTTATTCCCTGGAGTGTCCTCTTCAGGGACGTGGTGGGCAGTGCCCGATGTTGCCCATCAATTGGTTCTGAGACTGGACTTCGTCTGACCCCTATCCATCGATTCGTCAGGCATGATTACATATCCAGCTGAAGGGAGCCTCCTCGCCTAGGTCTTTGGGTCGTGGAGGCACGCAAGCCATCACACCACGTCAAAATGCAGCCTCGTCGTGATAAGAACAAAAAAAATACAAGTTTGCCGTTGTTCACGACCAGCAGGTATTGGGGTAGAATCGTTTGTAACCTAATTTAGAGCGTGAAGTGTAGTCTTTCTCTCTCTCTCTCATCCATTTTACCCTCATTGCTTCATACCTTTTTCCACGCAAACTTTTGGTTTCCTCTGTCTTGATGTAAGAGTTGCGAACAGGATCCCGTGCTGCAGATGATTTTTTGTTAGAAGGCCCACGCATTCCAGCTACCTGGTTCGATTTGATGAATCCACTTGTTATCCGAAGACGAACCCAATACGACATGCGTCACATCATTGTTCCTAACCTAGTCGCGCCCGTGCTGGATTTCGTGACAAGCCAGGGGCCCTTATCGACTAACATCTTACACTGGTAGGCTTCGCGTTTGATACGCAAAGCACAGTGAAATAGATGGGCTTCTTCTCCTGATCACTATAACTGCTTTCACAAAAGAACAAGAAAACTTTAGCCAGTTGTCTTCATGTGTAGAAATTCGAGAGATTTCAAGTGAATCTGCAATGTGTCTTAAAACCGATACAAACTGGTCATGAGTGTGTCCAACGGCAACGAAACTGACAGCCTCCCTCCCTTCGTAACTTGGCTTAAGGGATCGTAGTTTGGCGCGTTCATAAAAGTGTGGAGTAAGAAGTAGCTTGTTAAGATCAGTCTCAGCAAAATTAGAAATGGAAGTGGAAGTATCGGCATTAAATCAGTGGGCATCTCGGGAGTGGTAGGTCACAAGTTTCGTATCCCGTCTCAGTTGGCCGAATCGTGGTGCCTGATGATGCGTATGAATTTGCACGGAAAAATGTGAGATTTTGGTTAACATTGAGATAGTGATCCGATGATTTAAGTTGAGAGCGAGAGGTGTCAGCAAGTTAACTTAGATTACTGACCAAAGTGCAAGCTTGGGCTTGGTGCTCCGGGGCCGTGGTGCCTGTAGAGTGCAATGGCCAATACGTTTGGTGAAGAGTGAGGCTATCAAGGTTGGTGACTTGACGACTGGGGTTTGTTTGAATCAAGTTCTCAACGGTCGAAAATTGAGGGTTCATCACCGTTGGAGGAACGATACACGGCATCGTAGTGGTAATAGTAGTAGTAGTAGTAGTATTAGTAGTATATATATATATATATATATATATATATATATATATATATATATATATATATATATATATATATATATATATATATATATATATATGTAAGCACTTTCCTGATTTGCGACTGTGTTCCAAGCAAAACATGGTACAATCGGGGAGCAAGCGGTACATGATATGAGCTGCTTCCATGATTATTTTGTGGGTGCAATACTGCCAGGTTGCCCTAGCCAAAGCAGATGGTTTTCTTGAGGATCCGCAACCGGGGGTTTTAGCTATCTACAGCCTAGTCCGCAAAGCAGCGGGAGGAAACTTGAGGTCCGTAACCCAGTGGGTGCCGACGACTAACTGCCGTAGACCCACTATCTCCGTTTTTCTTGATTTTCAAGCGGCCTTCGACTCAGTTGACGGTGCAGTTCTTTGGCACTGCCTCTTTTTGTAGGGTGTGCCAGAGAAATTCATTTCCATCGTAAAATTTCTTTACAATAATAGCCGGAGCCGAGTTCGGGGTTATGGTGATCTTTCACCCGAGTTCACCCCGAAAAGTGATGTACGTCAGGGTTGCCCTCTGTCTCATTTTCTCTTTAACTTTGTGATTGATATAGGCCTAGAGACCGGACTTTTGTCAGGTAAGAATAGCGGGATTGAACTTTTCCCGGGTTGAAAGATATCATACCTTGAGTATGTGGACGACATAGTTCTTCTAAGTGAAGATCCAGGTAGATTGCAAGCTTTTCTAGACAGCTTGGCGGATTGCTGTTACAGGACTGGGTTAGTCCAACGCCAAACCTTTCAGTGTCTGAGGAGACTATAACATGGTAGACAAGTTCTGTTACTTGGAAGCTGCATTTCATCCTGAGATCGAATATCGGATGAGATGTCTCTGTGTATACAGAAGGCTCGTTTGACATTTGCTAATCTGAGTCATCTGTGGCGTCGATATGACATCCGTTTACCTATCAAAGGATGAGTGTACGCTGCAGCAGTTAGGCCCTTGCTTCTGTATGGTTCAGAGACTTGAGGACTGCGGGTGGATAACATACGAAGATTGTCGGTATTTGAACACCGATGTGTTCGTAATATTGCTCGAATCTGGTGGGAACATCGTGTGATGGGCAATGCTGAGGTTCGGCGAAAAGTCTTGGGTTCACGGATCAGATCATTAGATGAAACACCAAAACTCACCAGGCTGAGGTGGTTGGGACATGTGTTAAGCGTGTCCCCTGACAGGATTCCTCGGCGTGCTGTGTTTGCTGAGGCGGGTAGCGGCTAGAAGATGAGTAAGGGTGATCAGTCCATGACATGGAAGAGGTGTTAGAAACCTCACTAGTGGACTTGGCCATGTAGGGCGTGTTAGACTTGCTGGGTGGGGTCCAAGAGACTCTGCGACTCAGTGGTTAGATATGTTGGGGGATATGGCTAGATGCCGCGATCAGTGGCGCTGTTGCATCCACAAACTTTCTTCATTGACTTAATTCCATTGATGTAGTTCTCCTCTTGCTCCTTTCATACTCTTTTCTTCTTCATTATTTCCTTTAGAGATTGCCGGTAGGAGATAGTAACCAAATGCACCGCACACAGTGCGTGGTTAATGGTTGTCTGGACTGAACAGAATAAATGTCGAATCCATACGCCCTTCGAACGGGGCAAATCATCCTGGGCTCCCAGTGCACTTCGCCATAGAATCCGGCGACTGTTCCGTTATGCACCTCGTACGCCACCCGTGTTTTGTTTGAAATCAGAATTTAGCCATATTTCTTACACTGATTATCAGTCAGTCAACCCGGTGGAGAGCGGCGGGCATTCGCTCTCGTCCTGACTTCAATGGGAACACCTCGGCTACGGAAAGGGAGTGTTTGGGACTTCTCAGCAGAGGCCCTGTTAGACACACGGTCATTTGGGTGCATTTGGAGAGGATTTCAGAACGGGTGGCCATTTCGGATCCTGGGACATTAACCCCGGACCATACTGAGGCGTTGAAAGCAGAGATCAGTAAACGGTAGCTGAAATTGCGGATCACTGCGGCTGGACCGCGCGTGGTTGGAAAATTCAAGTGTGCGATACAGGAGTTACCAAAATTTTGATGTGTTTCGACTCAAACCGGTCTGTGGAACACGCTGAGAAATCATGAGCGATTGTGGTACTTTTTGTTCGTAATTTTCCTGTTTGTTTTAGGTGAAACTGGCAACTTAAGCCGGGGACTTAGATTAGCGAGCTACCTAAGGCTGCATTTGGAAGGATACTGGTACTGCCGCGGTTGGCGTTAAAATTGCATGCCACATACAAAAAACACCGATAGTCTCCTTTTCAGACGGGACGAGATTTTCAGCCTGTTACTTGGGTTTGTGAAACTAGACGAGAAAGATATCCTGCTTACAGGTTGTTCGGCACTAACTTCATTTCATTGGTCGTATTAATAAAAAGAATCTGTTGCAGTGACTGTTTGACTTGTGAAAACTTGCTGTGCCGCCTAGTCAATTCTCGTAGAACCATGAAATTGGCACACAAAGTTAGGTTTTTCAGACTCATTATAAGATAGGCACTTGAAATACATATCTCTTGTGAGTGGTTAAGGAAAACCCCGGTGAATAACTTGCACAGTACTAGACCAGTTGACAGTTGATTGCGTGGGGTGTAATCAATCGGACGTTTAAAGATTATTTGATTAGATGAAATTAGATTTGATCAATTATAAGTTTTAGTTAAATGAATCCACGTGTTATCGTTATCCACATTACGATTCTCCATGTGTTTTGTTTCAGTAAGATCTTCCAATTTAGATTTTTAAAAGCACAGGATGGAAAACAGGGATTTTCGTTTTAATCCCTGAACTGATGTAGTACGGTTTTTTACTGATAAGAAGGTGTGTCCGCCACGGTTGAGGATGACTTTGAGATTGAAGGCATTCACTTTTTACTGATATTTCATCAGGTCTGTGTGGGTTTCACAGAATACGCTAATAATCACAGTTTTTTTCTGCTGGAAGTGAGTTTCATGATGGTTCAGTGTTTCTCAGTAAACTAGAGCATATCACTGATTTCACCTATGCGATCGGCTTTTAACGGATTCTGCATTTTTCTACTGCTCAGTTTCTACGAGTTAATAACTTTCGAAACTTTATGCATATATATATATATATATATATATATATATATATATATATATATTGATAGTGAGTAGTATGTAAATGGGCGGACAAAATATCCCGGGAATCACACGACCGGTTTTGCGATTGTTGCCGCTCATTACTTATGCGTACCCGGTACTCTTCTGTCCACTCATCTTCATACTTAAACACTCCGTTTGTATATTCGTCGCAAGAACCTAATAATTAAGCAGATACAGAAGCGTTTTAGGAGAAAATCACCATTTTATACAATCAAAGCTCAAGTAAGACTTAATATTGATTTTTCCTCCAGATCACTTGGGAAGACAGCACACATTTAAAGATTTATCATTAGATAATAGAAAATCCAATTTCATTTTTCGCATGGAAAAATTCAGTGCCACGAAGGGGAATCGAACCGGCGATCTTCCACTTGTTGGACAGATGCTATATCGGCTGACGTATTGCGTTACGGCCAGTGGGTTGTGAATATCGAAAGTGAATATCCAGTGGTGCTCAAATCACTTCAAGGGTTACATAGAAACTGTTCTGATTTTTATCAGTGGAGTAGCCTCATCGGCCACTTCCCAAAAGGACAAATAACACCACTGAATGAGAATAAATGGACTTTTGAAATTTATTTACAGGAGTCTGGCTCCCAGATAATAGAAAATCCACTTGAAACGTTCGCATTCAATGGTCCAACACAGTGAGCCGGAAGGTCACCGGTGAAAAACAAGTGTATTTTACTAACTGAGATCCAGGCTCCTCGTGCTAATAATACAATTTGTGAATAGATTTATTAACAGTAATAAGAATAAGCTTTAATGTAAGTTAATATTTTACGCTAAATCACCCGGTTAGGATTGAACGTTGATTTGGGATGTATTCGGTTATTATTGCTACTAACATAATTGTGATAATTATAATTATTATTGTCGTTGACTGACGTTCTTAATTCATCACTAACCCCTCCCTCCTTTGTGATTTCAGGTGAATGTCTCCACGCGCTGTCCAGTTACACAGGAGATAATCAGCTCGTCCGTCGATGTTTACAAAGATCAAACTATAGAAGAGGCGACCGCTATTGCACGTGCTGTGAGTTTTTGCCCATGTCTGTGTGAAAGTTTCTGTTAAAACTCAGTGCAGTGTTGACCAATGGGATTCGCATGTGTTACTTGTGTGTGTGTGTGTGTGTGTGTGTGTGTTTGTGTGTTTGTGTTCCGACTGAATCTCTCCCAGTTAGCGTTTTACCCTTTCTTTAATACACCTTCAACAAGCTCTGGTTTATCTTTTTCCCCCCTTCGAACATGCTGCATACGATTTGTGCACCTGGGTATCGTTTCTCCGGTCTCTCTTATCTATAAAACATGTAATTAGAGTGGTACTGATCTGTGCACCTGGACCACAATCGGCTGATATGATCATTAGCAGTGTCTCAGAAAGCAAGAGACTGCGAACTGGATTGAAGAATGGCATAGGATTTCATAGGTGATCTCCATCACTAAACTTGATAGCCGGTCGCGGGGTTCGGTCCTCGTAACGCAGACTTGGACATCCTTCGACTATCATTTAAATACCATGGTTTGTCGTCTTATATTTTCCTTATTGTCGTTACCATTTCTCGGTTGGAAACCGAATACAACATTACTCACGCGTGGACGTTATCACGCATTAGTTTCAGTTAGTACTATTGCTACCATTACCGGTTCTGAATTTACATTTTAGTGCTTAACAACGCGCATTCAGCTAAAAATACTGTCTAGCGAGCAAACCAGCGGCAATTGATAACAATTTTTGGAACTACCCATATTAGCGGGTGCTCATTATTTTGGAAGCGAAAAAAGCCCGTGACTGTGCATGGTACACAACAGTGTTGCGTTTGTTTATCCGCGTGAAAGTTGCCTTTACCATCCTCTCCTTATTGAGAACCACTGCGGTATTCGTCAAAATGTATTCTGTTACGTGGAGCCGTGCCATGATGCAATTGTACTTTCACTGTCTAACGATCGTACTACTGCCTCCAAATTAGCAATCCCTCCAGGCAGTTAACTTCGTTTCGTCGACGAGTTGGTTGTTGTTTGTGGGTCATAATTGTCAAGCAGATTGTTTCTCTTGCTTTGCTTGTTGAAACTGTGCAGATAACGTTTCTACAGATAAACGGTTTTGAACCCTTTTTCTGTCCTCTGTTACATCTCACAGAGAATCTTGATCTCGAGACCCACCAAAAATTCCTTGATTTGTAAATGTTCACTACTTTATTTGCATCATTCCGATGTGTCACCATCTTCGTTTTTTCCCCACGCACGTTTAAATATTTCTGGTTTCTTGCGCACTTCAGTTTTCGTTATTTCATAATCACACACGTGGACGTTCTTCACGTGACTATATTTTGTTCACACGGACCTGTTGCATCTAGCAATGACGTTCTCCCCGGTGTCCCTGAAAGTTGATGTAAGCTGTTAAACGTGGCAATAACGATTCAATTGGCCGGAGTTCCTCGATCACGTAATCGCCTCACAGTTCCAGCTGCTACGATTAGCGTCAGGATCCCTCTGCCAAGAATAGTCGTTTTGCATCTGATATAAACTGTGGTCATATATAAGGAGCTGCGTCTGACGCATTGATCTCTTTTTAATTGTCGTTTTGTTTCGTTTCTCCTGATTTTCCTCTGTAAGACGATAAGAAACTTTGCAGACTTGTTACTGCACATTATGAATCCATCTCTGCTTTCCTGTTGCTCCCACACATTCAGGCACTTCTACCGACATACGGGGATGTTAAAAATGTCAATTGTCGTCTGGTACAGTACGCCTTGTACAATGATTGCTTCGGACAGTCTGTAGAGTATGCAATGTGGCGTCGATCTGTTGGCACGCAGGCGGAAAATTTGCCCAAACTGCTCGGAAAGGAGCCCGTGCAAAGACCCATGGAGGTAAGATATCGCAATCGAACCTGCGGGTTGCACGCTGTTTTATTGTTTTTGTTTGCATTGCCTTCGAGAATTTATTTTATTTTACCTTTCGCGTGTCATCAAACTGGTTGTCTGCATAGTCATATCCAAAATCTTCGCATTTCTCACATACCACCAATGATGTTTACACGGCCAAACTGTGCCCATGAGACTTGAGTAGTTTTTTCCGTGACTGACTCACATTCCTTTTTTTCCGCTGATTATTGGTAACCATGTGGTTTTTAATGAACTGGATAATGTTCCACTTATCTTCTAATTTAACTAGTGCTTGTCTTTTCCCTACTCATGACTTCTAACAATCGGATTACATCATGTAAAAGCATTCTTGATCCTCCAATCTCCGTTTGACTAGCATTTATACTACTCGATCAATAGCAAATCACACCTATCTTGATCGTCGGCATCACTTAAAGATCCTTTACTTTTTCAGATTGCAGTATAAACCCGCCAAAATCGGTAGATATCCGGGTTTTTGAAAGCTAATATCGATATCCTCCAATGTGCTGTTGTTTTTTGCAGCTGGTATGAGCATATATCCGCAACTTGACATTTTTATAATGAATCATTGGTGGTCCAGTGGTTTGAAGCATGTGCCTTCCACCTCGGAGGTCAGAGATTCGAATCCCACCACGGCAGATCACGGCGGCTTAGTGGTAATTCATTGGTTCCCGGCTTGTTACCAGATTTGACCTGTTGGAATTTTTTGAGGTTTTCTCCAAGTCACAGAATCAGGTGGTCGGTTAACGCTGATAGCACCGAGGGCCTTCGAGGCCATGGTGATAGCCCTACCGCTGTACTCGTGCGCAGGCTTGTAGTGAAAATGGTATGCCGATTACGTTGCTTTATCACAATACGTCTCGTCAGTCCGTTTTCACTGAAATATTTGGGAAGTCCTACTTATGATTGTAACTGGAGGTTTCTCCATTCAATCACACCACGTGGTACAATTTTATCTACACAACAGCGCCGTTCTTTTTTTACGTCTGACGTGTTGGACCGTCCTCACATAAAATTCCGTCGTGAGACCAAATCGAATGAACCAATGCCAGTCAACCTACGCTCGAAACTGTACACGCAGAAAACACTGTTGAAAAATTGTTTCTTGTGATTCAAGATCAAATTTAGGTCAGTGTTCTACAGCTGGGCATATCTTATTATGTGCTGCAATTTGTGTTTATCATCGTCATCATATACTTTTCCGTTGCTGCTTTTTTGGCTTGTAAAAAGTATGCCGTGCTCCCACACTGACCTGGTGATTGGTGATTCTGTTTAGATTTGGGTTTAGTAGACTGCATAACCCTCGGTCAACTTTCGACAACGATCAAATCTACTGGAAAACTTCGTACTGAACTTCCATATCCTTTGCGTGCTGATCTCGCCTTATCTGCTCATACGCAGGAAACAAACTGGTGTTCGCTATCATCTTCTTCCGGCTAACTGATTTCCTAGCTGGTATCCTAACAATTAAAAACAGAATTCAGTCCTGCCAAAAGTGACACGTTTCGTAGTACAGTGTTTTTCCGACTTTTGTTTGATATATGAAAACCGTTGTACCACTGTTTTCACGGTAATGCAATGCTAATTGTACTGCTGACAGTGCCTTCATCACTCGTTCCTAGGGCTTTTCATCTTCCGAAGTTCCAACTTCTCAAACCTTACAGTCAGTTTGCACGGAGAAACCCAAAGCCGCTCCAGCATGTGGCACTGCAAGTCCACTTTTGGTCGACGAGTTTATAAACAGTTACTGCACTCTATGGCTTGAACATCGTTTGAATGTTCCCGGCGCTCTGGGATCCCCCGTCCTGGACAATAAGTGGCGTACTTACGAACCGAAAGGTGGGTTACTCTATGTCAATGGTTTGAGTTCAGTTTCAAATGGATAACATAAAACCGGTTTTAACTGCCGTGGTAAAACGTTTTCGCGTAGTCGGCTATTTTATAAGTGATAGCCTCTTCACAGCTGAAATCTCATTTGAATCGTATCGTGCGTGCATGGACGAGGAGTTCTTTTTTAGAATCATATAATGATTTCTCTTTATTTATTCCGTTGGCTAACATGACCAACCTTCAGAACAAGGACACACAGTCCCAATTACGGATTTACGATATGCGATTACAGCTGTAAACCAACTGCGAAGTGCTCGAGTAAAGGGATGATTTGGGCAGAAGAGTATCCTCTGACTCACGGATAAAACATTCCTGCTTAGTGGACCCATGATTCAAGTGCAGCTACTCATATCCCACTGAATGGTCGTTGCTGGTTTGTGTCGACTTGATAACCCTGAGAACAACTAAGTACCATTCGTGATCGAAACGCGTGATATTGTGATGCGTCATTCCAAAGTTCACCGAAATTTGATACATAAACGGCTTACTGGTGCCAGGATTACGGTTCACATCAGTGTTTGGGTCACACTGACAGGCGAACAATGTTGTCGTCTTAGCTTAAAACGTAAACCCTCCCACCTACTCCACTTCGATCAGCTCAATTCTTCAACATTATTGCTGACCGACCCGAATAAAAAGACTCGGTCAGCACCATTAGAACTCACCAAACTCGTTGGCTTAGTGATTCTAATTTATTGCATGATTGGGCATGAGTGCAATGATCCACTGCACTAATAGAGATAGCCGGTAATCAGACCCTGGGACTTGGAGTGGAGAACCACGTAAGGTCCCAACAGGTCAGATGTGCCAAGATGTCAGAAAACTGATCATATCAGCAGACTGAAGTGCACAATCAATTTTGTTCGGAAGACAAAACCCATAAATAAATTTGACCCTAAAATGTTTCTTGTTCGGAGATAACATCCAAATGCAAATGTTTCTTGTTCATTTCTGGGGAGCCTATTGCATACAGAATGTTTCGTATGGAGTAAGTTTAGTTTCACAATGAGGTTAGAATTTAGGAGGGGGCACTTCTGTATTTGCATTACAAGGTATCCCATGAACACGGGCAGAGGGGCACATATCCTAGCCACAAGAGCCCCTACCACACTGTCAGCCAGAGTTGTCAACGATGGCCATGAACCGAAAGGCACTTAGGGCCCCAGTAGGCCCGTTGTGGTGAGGACCTAATCTTCACCACGACGGTATCTACTATGGAAACCGATTGGCCTACTGAGTTTCTCATTGAATCATCATTTCCCACCAACTTTGCTGACCTAATCCCCTCGCGATTCGTACAGTTTGAACTTTGGCAAGCCTCAAATTTGTTAAAGAATTCTGGCTATCTTTTTGTTCATCATGAAATCACACAGAGACATTGTTCATCGTGTCTGCGGTTTGCACCCAGTAAGTGAGTCATATGAATGCCTCTAGAATTCTCTTGTGTATCATCTTCCCGATAGACCATATCGGCAATAGACACACTTAAAACGTAATGAGTCATCGTATTCCGGCTTATTTCTACTTTAGTGGTAACATCTTGAGCAGTAATTTGTGTCCAGCCTACATTATTCCTTGTTCAGATTGCCTTTTAACCACTTTCGATTTTTTACCGTATCCGAATTGTCTCTTAACGAAAGTGTTTTCTTACCCTCGAAGTGTGCCATTCATGCTCATTTGAGAGGCATAAATTTTGCCGATGATCGCCTGTAGCATTTAGGATGCTGTGATAAAGCACCGAAAGCCAAATGTAAGGTTATCAGCAGAACACAATTGTGCTGAACTGGGTTCTGGTCACCGGTTGAATCGACACCATTTTTTCCGACGATCGTCCATTACCAACAACAGAAATTCTATTTTTTGCGTTCAGGTGATCACCCTACTCAGTTCATTTCTTAATCTGCCTGTTGCTGCTGTCCAGCCAGCATTCAAAATAAACCTCGGCACCCGTAACAACCATTACGATTAAGCTAATCGGACATAAGTTCATAAAATCTATTACATACACTACGATTTGCGTTGTGGTATTAGTCCACTGGAAGATAAATTCGGAATCGGTATTTTTTGGATCGACTATCTTCGCCAACAGTGGAAAATTGTCAGTCGATGGGGTCGTACCCGATTACATTGTAACAAAGAAGGTGACACAGGCGGGGCATACCTGTATTTGACTAGACAGACAGCTCAAATCGGTACAACATATACAACGGTTTAAGTAGTTCGGTTTGCGGTCCGCGCTGTTGTAATATCGATTTTCTCGCTGCCTGAGCATTTCGGTTCCGTTCTGTCCAGAAACCGGCGGTCATTGGGTTGGTTCTCCTGCACACCATTCCAGTTTCATTGACCGGATTGCTTCCGTTGATGGCTTGATCGGTAGCTCCGTGCTCTTATTGACTCCCTGAGATCCAACATGATTCCATCTGTGAATTTTCAGGGCTATTTTTGATCGCCTCCAACATACTCATTCTCTACTTTTGTCTGTGGCTCGACTGGTTTACCTCGTTCTGTTGCTACCGTATTTCCCGCTGTATTGTTATTGAGAAAATAATAATTTGAAATATATATATATATATATATATATATATATATATATATATATATATATATACCAGATGGGTTATTTCCATCTTTTTTGTCAAGGATGGAGGCGAAGCTTTGGTTTCGGAGTTAACAAAAATCCGCATTATTTGGGATAGTGAGCAGATTCCGAGGGAATGGTGTGAATCGGTGATTGTGTTGATTTACAAGAAACGTGACAGGTCGTTTTGTGAAAACTACAGAAGGAAATTAGCTCGGTAAGTATCGCGTCTAAACTGCTCCCCGAACATATTCCCCACCGATTATCCAGTGCCCCGCGAAATGTGTACGCGTGAGAATCAAGCTGATTCCAGACCCGTTCGTGATTGTGTCGACCGCATCTTTACTCTTGGGCAAGCCTGAGACCATAGACACATCTTCCGTAGGCGCACAATCTCTGTTTTTTCTTTATCTGAAAGCGGTGTTCGACTCCGTCGACCGCACAGTTCTCTGGCATTGTCTTCCATTGAAGAGTGTGCCGGTGAAGTTCATTTCTCCTTTCCAGTGCTTATGTGCGAGCAGCTGAAGCCGAGTTAGTGCTTACGGGGATCTTTCCCCCGAGTTCACCACGGAAAGTGGTGTTCGTCAAGATTGCCCACTTTCGCTCTTCCTCTTCAATTTTTTGGTTGAATGGATTCTTGAGATAGCCTTATCTTCGTGTGAGAATAGCGACGTTGATCCTTGTTCAGACAATAAACTGTCTGACTTGGAATGTGCGGACGATATTGTTCTTCTGAGTGAAGATCCAGGTAAGTTGCAAGCTCTTTTAGATAGCCTAAACAACAGTGTAGGAATGTTTGGGATACGTTTCGCACCTTCGAAGTGTAAAATGCTGCTGCAGGACTGGGTTTGTTCAACACAAACCTTGTGTTGGCAGGGGAAGCTCTCGCTTTATCATATCGGCCCGACAGACAACTTCGGACTTCACGGCCTCGCATTCGCCATTAGTCATAAAGTCAGCGGCATAGTCATTGCAATCTACGCCCTGATCAATGTGGCAGACATGAAAACGAGATGAATTCTACGGCAGTCTCCAAGAGTTTATCAACCGGGTTCAGAGTCGTGACATTCTGTTCGTCGCTGGATACTGTACCGCTGATACATGTCCTCCGGATGTGTCAACGTGGCACATCCTGGGAAAATTGGGTCTTCACCAAGAATGGTGATCACCTGGTCAGTATGGCCGACGCTAACAAAATGGTCGTTTGCAGGACACGCTTTCAACACCCCTAAATACACTTACTGACGTGGTACTCAAGCGACGGTCGCACTTTGCATCTAATCAGCCATATTCTCACGAGGTCTCGCTGGATCTCGTTTGTGGAGGACCGTCGAGTGTACTGAGGTGCCTCGACGGGAGACAAATAACACAGACCCAACCCACTGCGTGCGCGTTCCACAATCCATTTATCCACGTGCCTTAAGTCTCTCTACCAACCCGAATAAACGTCGCGACATCGGAAAAGCCAGGAAAATTCCACGTACAATGACAACCCTATTGCCAGCCGTAACCAACACATCTCCAGTAGAAAAACGTTGGTGTGATCAAATTGACCCTTTGAGAAGCTGCTTTGAGAGATTTACGGAAACCCAGAAGACGGCAAAAAGATCGGGTTTCTATGGACACTTCAGCTTTCAATCAAAAACATAAAACCCAACTATCAGTAAGTTAAGAACGCCGTAGACTGCGAAAGGAGGCCCAACGTTCTGTTAGGACCGATCATAAGCGTAACTGGATGGAAGCAACTGAATACAGTGAAATCGCGCCAGACACCGGTGATCTCGACCAGCTATTCCGCTTCATGTGCAACTTATTGGATTGGCGCTGCAAGCATGAGTCGCTTCTGCGGGACGCGGCCGGTCAGTTCATACCTGGGCAGAAACGAAAAATAGAGTGACGCGCAGAGCACGAACCTATAACCCTCAGCCCTTTCAGAGCCGCACGGTGTCAATTGTGATCTACTTAGTACAACTGAAATCGCCACAGGCATCAACCAGCTAAAGAACGGAAAAGTCGCTGGAGAAAATAACACAACACCAGAAGTCTACAGGTGCTGTCTGTGTTCATTGATCGGCAAGTTATACACCCTATTGGACTTCACATGGAGAGACGAAGTCTTCCGGACTGATTGAGACACGTCTCTTCTGTTGCCCATTCCCGAGAAAAGTTGACAAGTCATTGTGCGAGAACTGTTGATTGTTCAGCTTGACTGACGTAGCTACTAAGGTTTTCTGCGTGCTGCTATTCAGCTGCTTCCCTGCTACGAGAGACCAGACAGCCCCCAACAAATCAAAGGGGTTTTCATCGTAGCAGGGGCTGCGTGGAACAAATCTTCACGCTGCGTTTAATACTGAAACATCCCTTCAAGTCTCAGAAATCAACTACTATCCGTTTCACTGACTTTCTTGTCGCCTTCGACTCAGTTACCCGGGAGTGTCTCTAGACGATCATGGAATCCGACGGGATGCCTGATGAACTCGCATCGCTTCTGAGGCGATAATATTCATCCACATGGTTTGCACTCATTACCGGAGTCAGACAAGACTGCCCCCTTCTACCGGTGCTGTTCAACAACGCTTTCTATTTGACAGTCAACCAGGAACTGATCGACTACTCTGTTATGTAACTGAATCAGTTGTATATCTCAGACATGGAGTTCGCGGATGACATTATTGTGCTAGGAGACTCTTCTGATACGCTTTAACCAGCCTTGATCGAATCGACTTTGTCGTGAAGTCCATCAGGCTGAAAGTTATTAACAAAAATTAAAGTTCTGTCAACCTACTCAGCGTCATCAGATGAACAACTGCCCATCAGTGACCATTCGATCGAATTCGTCATTCAAGTACTCAGGCTCTGCATTGCTTCCGAACGGTCAGGTGAAGGGTGTAATAAAACTACGTATCTTCAACACCGGGAAAAAAATGTCAGCAGCTACGACGTGCGTTGCGTACTCTCACGACTAGACTGCACCTTGAAGTGGTGTGATGACTTGCGTGCCTCTATGACCCGAAGAGCTATACAAGCTGCCTTTTTCAAGTCCGAGATGCAGTCACGTCCGAAGAGTCAGTGGGTAGAGGCCAGACTAAGTCGTCTCCAAGTTCTCCATGTTAGGCTGGCAACTCGGTAGGTAGATTCAGTGAATGAAGAACAGATTGAAGCAAATGAGCTTCGACTCAGCCACCCGACTGCCTTGCGAACAAGTTCTCGTTAAAACTAAAGGCTTCGTTTAGGAACACTTATCGTTCTGCTTTGGGGCTGGGCACTGAAGCAGTAACCGTCGAACATCTCATGAACTGCACGACTACGGAGAATTCCATACTGCATCGATCATCGCGCGGGATAATCAGGACCGCGCTGCGCATTGCATCGAGCGGGGTGCGTAGTGCTTGCTGGGCTACTGCTCAGAATTATCTCTCATTTATTCAACCTTTATCTCCTGTCCCCAACCATCTCTCTTTGCCCCCACCTACCCACTCATAATGCTCCCACTATTAACAACCTGTTGCTCGCAACGGTTCATTGTCAAATAGTGTCGGGGATAATCCACTGTCCTGTAACTAATTTTCTCAAGCCCCGTCAGCCTCTGAATCTGGGCTCCTTTAACGTGGATAGACTCATGCAGGTCAGTCAGAAGACGTGCCTAGCGCTCTCAATGTGCTCTCTGAAGATTGACGTGTGCGGCGTAAGTGAAACGCGTATCCAGGATTCGGGCAGTTTGATTCAGTTAACTGTTCATCGAGGTATTTTCTGTGCTCTTGAGGAGACGAAGCGGCTGGAGCTTCGTGTCAACGTGGTGTAGGAATAGTCTTGAATGACGAGGCTGAGACTGCCCTTTTTTAGACTGGATCCCGAATAATAGTCGTTTATGTGCAGTTAGACTCAAGGGGTTAGTTGGCGTTCGAAAGGATAGTTGTGCTAAGCGCAATTTGTTTGTGATCTCGGTCTATGCTCCAACGGACTACAGCTCTGACATACAGAAGGATGAGTTCTATGATGAACTGACCAATCTCGTTCGCAGCAATAAAGGTTCTGACATTTTAGAGCTAGCAGGTGTTTTTCATGCACGAGTTGGGAAACTTATTGTGTCAGAAGCTTGTTTAGGTGATCGTTTTGCTTTATCTACTCAGCACGCGGATAACGGGGATAAGGTTCTCCAGTTTTGTGCAGACAATCGATCATTCGTGTTTATTACCAGTTTCCGACACAGTTTACGTCACACAGCGACATGGCACTCTAACGATTCAGGTATCCTGAGTCAGATTGATCATATCAGAGAAAGCTACTGGTGGCTGAGTTCTGTTCAGAACTGTAGATCCCAGTGGTCCACGTACGTAGAGTCGGACCATGCATTAGTTTTATGCGATTATCACTCCGGCTTCATGGTCGTGGACGTAAACCGGAAACCCGATTAGCCGTGCATCGTTTATGTGGTCCAGACGTCCGCACCTGTTATGAACAGAAGTTAGCACATGAGCTTGGGTGTATGATGGGCGGTAAAGTAGATAAGCATTGGGCCCATATCCAGCAGGCGATGCACAACACTGGATTTCTCACGAGTCTGTGAGTCTAATGGAACAAACAAATCTGTTCTCGAACTGTTTTGAGATTGATAAGATGCGGAGAAATCCACGAAAACAAGTTTCAAAAAGCTCTAAGAATGATCGGGAAAACTGGTTGGTCAGGGTAGCCGAAGAAATGTAGGTATCAGCTGCTTCAGGTAACGGTCAAAGACTGTTCAAACTTATTCGCGACACCGGTGGGCGAGGAATCGCGGTTAATGAATTGTTATGTGGTAAGAATGGGGATCCTGTTTATGGTAAAGAGTAAAGGTTCAAGCGTTAGGCCGAGTACCACCGTACCGGGTGTGTGCTGCCAAGATAACGCAATCGGACTGAGCAACTGAAAAGATGGGAAGCGTTTGGCTTAGTATCAGTTCATTTCGTTCAGCCGGTAATCTCACTTCTGTTCTCTGGTCTGGGTTTCCACGTCGCTGCATCGACTAGTTGGGGAAAGTATGTATCGAATAGTACAATGAATAAGCAAAAACCCTGTGGTCAGCGAAAATCACAAAGACAAACGAGGAGCCCGAATGCAGCTACGCGACACCTAGCTATGTCATTCAGTTTCTCCAACCATCTAGTAGGCTAGTCTCGTGGACCCCAATCCGAGTGTCTAACGCGTTCTACTTGGCTAAGTCCACTAGTCAAGGTTTTCATACTTATTCACCACGTCGACCTATATTTCAACTACTACATGCTTAGGAGAACGGCGTTCGCCGAACAAGTCCATCGGTTAGTATGCGTAACATATGTCTCAGTCACTCTAACCTGTTTAAATTTGGTACTTGTTCTGATTGACCACTGGTTCCCAGTACATAACGTCTAATTTCAACATTGTTGCACGGTGTTTTCACCACGTTCGAGCAATACTATTTTGATATCGATGCTCAGACATGGACAGTCTTTGCCCATCGTTCGTTCTCAAGGGCCATGTTTCTGAACTGTATAAAAGCATAAATGTGACAAAGGGATGTCACGCCGGCGCCACGGATGCGTAGTTTTGGTGAAAGTAGGACGCACCTTGTGTGTGCGCGATGATATTTCATCTGATATCTGACCACCTGGTGAGATGTAACTGGTCAGGTAACAAAAGTTATGTGGTTCAGGTATAGCTTGCCGTGCCAAGACCATGTTTGGTATGATGCCAATGCGGTCCTGGCACAGCACTTTACATTTGGAAGTGCTGCGCCAAACGGTCAAAGCGACGTTCCTGAAAATGAATCACGCAAGGCTTCTGTGGATCGGTTTTTCTAGGGGGATCGTAATGGTTGCCAGATTACGCAGTTTCCTCCATTTCTCTATGTTTCAGTCCGGTATTGTTTCTCAGTTGGCTGAGCGCGTACAGGCGTGTGGGCGTAAATTCCCTCACGATAGCCCAAGACTCTTGTCATCTGGATCAGTTCACTAATGATCAAAATCTCCCTGAACACAGCTCCTAATTTAAAAAATCCAACTCGAAGTTCTATGGATTTCAGGTTCTTATCCAACTTGTTGACTCTCGGACTATTCCGGGTCATGAACCCTTTACAGACAATTTATTACGATCTAATAAAAAACAATAATAAACCTCATTGTGATTTCATTCTGCCGGTGATATACACTGTGCGCTTTGTTCTATTTCGATTGCAACAAGTGCGATGTGCGTGAACCCAGTGACTCACAGGTCTTTCGTCACCACTTTGATGGGGAACTCACCGTTTGGTTGTGATCGTGTTGATTTGAATAAAAACACGTCTGACCTAGAGAACAAGCACGTTGAGTTATTTTCTGTTGTTGTTGTTGTTGTGACTCTTCTCGTGTGTGTTGCCGTACCCGTTTTTTTTTACACGTCCACGACAAATCGGCTATTTGTCTCGTTCTGTTCCTCAAATGAAATGAATTATTCACATGGTAGTAGGTCCTTGTCCGACGATTGGTTGCGTTGCTCCTTTGTTTGTGCACGTTTCGCCCGGCGCATACCCATATTGATCCGTGGTCGCGGTGAAGGAAAAAGTAAAACCGGTTGTGTTATGCACTAGCACATTGTGAATCAATAACTCAACTCCGGTTGACTTTCTTTCCCCGTGGAAACCTTGCATCTAGGTAGAGTAATTTTTTCCTTGGACTTCATTTCCTCCAGGTTATGGAATTTTTCTGTTTTCTCTCATTCGACTCGCGTAATCCACTCGGTGTCACAACAATCATCCGTTAGCTTAGGCAAACCACAAATTAATGCTCCCTCCTTCCTTTTTTTTCTTTCCTTGCAAATATGTAGGAATCACTTTTCGAATTTCTCGCGTTGATATCAGCCGAAATTTGGTGTACCCTCCCGAACGGATATGGATGCCCCCAAATGCCACATTGGGCGAGCTCACTGTAGAACTATGGAAGGTCAGTTTCCCGATTTCAGAAACTGCCCTTTTCTCTCTATGTGCCTTCGGGTTACTACATTACCCCCTCCCCGTTTCTCTTGTCCACCAGGCCAAGTTAGATATTCCAAATTTCCATAACACTGGTCCATTTTCATATTTTTAAGGCAGTAGTTTCCTAGAGTCAAACGCACGACCTCGGTCTTTGTCTGTTTTTACATTTTAACATGCGTCAAGCACAATGTCAGAGCAAATTTGAAAATGTAACAGCCTAATCCGTTGAATCAAATTAGAAATTTGTGATGGTTATTTTTTGTTCGAAAATAACCTAACAAAGTTCGGATGTATTTTTACCATGCACTTCGCACTAACGAACTGCTCGGAGAATTAGTCATTGTCCACAGAATGTCAGAAATAAAATCACCCGACTCAAAGGCCGTACACGCGTTAGAAAGGCTCTTATGAAATGACTAAACGATATCGATGACTATTAGTTCTCAAGCTTAGAATTGCGTGGAAACTCAAACATTTAAGCAAAACATTCAAGGTCTCCTATAGATAGTTTTTCCGTTTCACTCACATGTTGTGGTGCGCAATTTTTCAGTCATGTTCAACGAACTGTCCACTTTGCCTTGAATGGTCAACCCTAAGCGTGGTTTATTGTTGGGGTTATTAGCGTCATTTGGAATAGCAGGAGAACACAGGTGCTCGCTAGACTTCTAGCTCATGGTTATCCGTGTTTCAGCCCACTTCTGCAAAACTGAATGGTCGGTTAAAAGTGCCGCAATTTCCAAACTTTGAATTCAACCTTGCTGAAAGATGGTTTGCGCCTTCGTCTCAGAATCAATGCTCAATTTGAGTAAACCATCTTGATTTTAGCTACAATTTATTCTGTCGTTGTTGTATTGCTAGCGTTCTAGTCCTCGATTTGTGTGGACGTCTACCCACTCCTTGCGTGCTAGACCACCTGTACATGTGACTTATGCTCGTACCTCCGATCGCTTCAGCCCCGCTAATTGAAAACCGCACGACGCGCCAATAGCGTGTTTTGTATAACAGAACGGTATGCTGCTTAAAGCGAAGATAACAAATCCCGAGCGCGCTCGTCACATAGGATTGTTACTTCGACGGGCATGGCTCATTGAGTTTTTTTCTCTAGTTTCACCAGACCAGTTTTTAAATATTCACCCGGCCGTTTCACCTACATGCGTGTGTTGATTAGTTGATGCGGCTTGACACGTCCAAAACGGTTAGTAGCTACGTAGCTAGTAGGGCTACGTGGCACCAACATTGAATCAGAGGTTAAATAAATTGGAGCGTGAAGAAGAAAACATGAGAGAAAAGTGAAGATCGTGTGCACAGTGAGAGTTCGGATGCAATTACACTTGATCGTGGCACCTAGCCATGTCACCTAATTTCTCCAACCCTGCTTCAGATGGATCTCATGGTCTCCAAGTCAGAAGCCTAACACGTTAGTGCATTTTAGTCCCTTCAGCATGTCATGGCTCTGACCAGTTCGACCCAACTATTCTGTCCATCAGCGTACCAGGTACTTCTTGATTGGTCGGCGAACTGATCGAGGCAGTCGTAGGCCCGCTGCCAAATTAGTTTTGATCACGTTTATAATAATGTTATTGTCCAGTGCTGGGTACGTATGGGGAAAGATATTTGCTATCAGTTTGTACAAGGGGAATTTTATTCCTTTTCGGATGTAACCCGTTATCAGATTCCCGAATTCCATCTCTTCCAAGTGGTGCATCCAGTCGACAGAATGAAGGTTTTTTTCTTCGGATAGTTCTTCCTTACGTTCGGCGGGTTTGAATGCTGGTACGTACATCTGCGGGCTTAAATAAAATCCGATCTAATGAATAATAGCATGGAGCATGTAAAAGTAATGATAAAAATCTTTTTCATCGCGACACAAATACATTCCAAAAATCGTTGTTCACTACCGGTGCCAACCACTGTTTCCGAAAATAGTTGGCCACTTTTCTAGTTATCGTATATGATGCTTGAGAATCTTGTTTCCCAACAACGCAATCCTATCGATTATCTGGTAACCAGTAAAGCATCATGTTATCGGAAATGATTGTTGGCGGTATGGTGTCCAACGGACCGTTGTTCCACGTGGGTCTGTGTGCTATGCGTGTCGCTTATGGTAATCGATGAATCGATCAATGTAATATATTGTGTTGCGTAGCTTTCCCGCCCTCTCACATAACTTCAAGATCCAGGTTGCCAATCCCAAAATTAAAAAGTACGCGGGAAAACTATTCCGCTTGTAATTTCCCTCTCAGTTCATTGTGAATCTTGCAGCGCAAGGGAGGAAGGGTTTTTTTAACTCATCTGATTTTCCTATTGTTGTAGCAGTAGTGACTTTGGACCATGAATATCCTTGACGTTGATTCAGTAGTGGTTTCACCGGCCATATATATATATATATATATATATATATATATATATATATATATATATCTGCTCCATCTGACTGACTTTTCATTTCTCCTGTTCACCGGGTTTTCTCTGAAAGTTATGAGAATTTTGTTCAGACAAAAAACGGTTCTTGGTTTACTCTGTGTGTTTACGTTCTTGTGTGTCTTATCATACGCGACAAGCGAACGTTCACGTGAATGTCCATTATTCATTGCAAGTTATTTTGTCTGTAATCCTTCATTGCGCTTGTCGTATATCAATTCAAGTCATGGTATGAACCATCTTGCAGCCAGTCACCTGTTCGTTTCGTGTTGTTTTTTGTCAAAATGAACTGTAATACATCTTTCGAATTTGGTTTGTGACATCTAATACCGATCTAAATGTTGCTGTAAGAAAACAATACTTTTGGTGATTCTTGTTGTTATCAATATTGTTTGGTCAGCACTTCTGATCTGCATACCTCTAGACCTTAAAGTTTGTGTAAATTACAGAACAGTCTTATGGTTAGTTGTTCATATTCATCATGTTGCGTTTTTCTGACGTATTCCATTCCATGGAGTCGACTAGCGGTTCATTATGTTTATCAATGTATCTAGGGTATTGTTTGCGGTTGGTGGGTACAAGGAGTAAGTGAACACGGAGTTCGCCATCGCTTAGCGGTGGGGATAACCGCCGTTTAATTGTGTTTCGTGCTTGACTCTCTATCGTCAAATTCTGAGTACTCTACTTGCACGTCCGGGTTGACATTGGAAGAAATGATGCAATGGTCACATTACGGCGGTCTGTCTTATAGGCTGAAGAATCTGACACCAGGTTTGCTAGCAGTTGTCTTTTCCCAGCTTCGTAATCGGAGCAGACTCAAGGGGTAAAGATTGCAGTTGGGTAAATATTTTGAGGAATGTGGTCTATAACTGAAGCTAATGGTGCATATATATAATGTATAATAATTATATATATATATATATATATTTATATATCAAATCCTAGTGGTTTCAGACTGCTTCAAACAGAACATAGTACAGTCAGGGAGGAAAGGGTAGATGTAGTCCGATTTCATTATTTGGTGCGAATATTTTGCTACTTTATTAGGTATATCGATAACGTCTCTACAAACATTAAAATGGATTTCAGTAAACAACGAAAAAACTTGGTAACGTAGTTAGTCCTCTAATGTATGCCTTTCTTCGTCCCAATTCCGTGTAGTTGATATCATGAATGGGCCGTATTTCATAGCCGCATAAACCGACTGTTCTGCTGTTTATAGCGGACCATCGCGATGCTGTATATCAGTGTCTCATCGTAGCTCACGTGCTGTAGAGAATATGTCTACCACCTGAGATGTGGCGTCCCATTTCCTGTTCTGAATTTTTTTCACCGGTGTAATGCGACTCCGATTCTCACAGTGCGTGTCGCATGAGGCTATTTTCGAAATACCTTGAGATTATTGATTTACTGGACAGTGCAGTCCTCCCTCACATTTCTGTTCTTCTTTAGTTCAGATATCCACAGGAAAAGCCACTCCACTAGCTTTCATCTCTCAGTACCTCCTGGCAGGTAGGGTTCTGTATATTCACGAAGTTTTATGGTTCATCTGCGCTAGGCTGGAGTACACTGACATCACACAGTCATGAAGTCATCCACTCGACACGCCTACATGCCGCCTCAAATAGGTAATCTTCTTTATCTCGGTGATGTGACTGACCATCGATCCGATGGGTGCAAATGTAATGTCCGAATCACAGATACCGATGGCTTTCTTTGCAGCTGTTCATCTTATCGCCACGTTATTTGTAACTTTGCACGTTGAGTTTTGATAGTAGAGAATGATTCACTGTCGCCCTGCTTGTTATCATGCCCAACATGTTGACCGGTGGTGGTCGAGTGGTTTAGAGCGTTTGCTTACCACCTCAGGGGTCTGGGGTTTGAATCCCCGCCATCACCGGCTACTTTGGTGGTAGACAATAATCCACTGTCGTCCGGATCGTTACCTCACCTTCATATCTAAGGATCAGTTTACCGGTTATGCCGGATAGTGCGGGCAGCCTGAAAACATGTTCTTTTTACTTTTCGTTTATTCATTACACAACGAAGTACGACAGTTCAAGAAGGGTGCCACGGCCGGTGAAAAGCTACCGAAAGGGGAAATGACCGGCGGTGGTTGGAATCGGACCCGAGTCGTTACTGTCCTAAGTCCATTATGATAACCGTTTGACTACCGCCGGGGCTGAGGTATGTGTCCCTTCCACTGCACAAATAACCAGGCGTGTAAAGATGAAAATAGGGAATCAATCCGAACGTAATGTTCCTGAATCGTCCTTTTATCTGTCGGCGCCTGCACGCGACAGATGATTCAATTCAACACAAGTCGTGCACGAATGCAGTGGAAGAGATATATTCTGTGATTTTAAAGGACCACTGCACTATCGCGGAAACTGTGACCCGGAGACTAGGTATAGCGCGAAGTCACTTGCTTTCTCAATAGCTGGACATAGCAACCAGTTAGGCGTCTGCAATTTATTGTTTACGACCAGTGTAACTGGCAATGGAAGGGCTTGAAACTCGTAGCGAAGAAGTAACGAAGGCTTGTACCACTTCACCATCATCGGCCAATAGACCATATACGTTGAATAATCATCATTCAGTTCCTAAGTAGCGCTCAGAATAAAACCAACGCTCTGGATAATCAGACCTACAAATATGGTTTTTATCATGATCCTATCCACACTGTTCGTCATTTTTGCTTCTGTTTTGACTGCCAGAAGCCATGTACTAGGGGAATCGTTTTTGTCTCAGTTCTCTTCAACCCTCTCCCATTAAATGAGTACGTATTATGAGAGTAGAAACGTAGTAACCGCTTCTATGGCGAAGCGTGCAAACGCTAGAACGTCAGCCGTCGCGTTTTACGTTCCAATCCCTCTAGCCATTCTGTGAGTGGATTTCATAGACACCAGTCGGGTAACCTAACAAACCGAGTCCATTGATCAAGGCCTTTGGGCTATTCTGACATATCAGAAACGGGCTACCTTTGTCTGTCACGAGTAGACAGCACTTTTTCATTACATGCTTGAACATGAGTGAAACGAAAGTTATATGCACCCCGTAGTCACGAAGACCCACTCCACTGTCAGGGATGACTGGCAACCAGGCCCCGAGACTTGGAGTGGAGAGAACCACATGAGGTCCCAATAGGTGGCGTCCTCGTGACGCAAATAGCTATGTGGGTTAGCCTCTTTGTGCGAAGCTCAATTCCTATCGAGTTTACAAATATTTCGTGTACCAGTCACTTTGACAATAGGTATATACCGGTGAGCCTATAGTTCAACTACTTTCGGTTGTTTTGTGTTGCGGTGTATCGTGTCCCATTGCAGCTTTGATGGGCCCGTAAGTCCTAAGCTTTCATCTTGACTCTCAGAACTCAGCTGGTAGGGAGTGAGTACGATACTGAGACATGGGTGCCGTCCATGCTTACGTTTTCATCTCATCGACGGTCGATGAATTTTATCAATAATGTCCAAGTTTTGTGCAATCTCTCCGGGACGGGCTTCATCCTGGTTTCGCTGGGATGCCCCCAAAAGGACATAACTGACCTTTTTCTTTGCAGTAGCTTTTCAAATATCACGTAGCAAGCATGACCCTACATAACTCACTGGTATATTTACCTTCTATCTAAAGCTGTGCCCTGAAAAATCACGGATGTTTCGAGTTACGGTTGTTACAGAATACTCTCTTGATCCCGTGGGCTGCGAATAATTATTCGTGCTAGGAGATAGAGTCACTCTTTCTTGATCTGCTAACCAATGTAAGCGAATCCATTATTAGGAAGATATTCTGCAAATAGATAAGACTCACCAACTCATGTGATTTGCCATCGATTTATAGCCTTATTATCCCTATTTATAGGCTTGTCAAACTCGTACACAATCTGTTTATCCCCGGAAATCCTCGCCCAGCAGATTGTCCACTTAATGTTTTTCTTCCTCCTTAACCCCTCAAAACACAGCTGTTCACTGGTCAAGTAGTCGCGGAAGACAACCTGCCCGACGAGTTCAAGCAGCTGACGGTATCCACAAACTGGAATAAACCACTCTCCGGTCTGGCCTTGCGACAACCTAATGATCACGCGGTTGGTATGAGCCTAGCCGATGTAAGTACCGTTCTTTATTCCGGAACAGACAGCCCGGATCGGTTGTCCAGCCATTTGATGGATCTTTTCCCGGCTGCTGTGTTCGACTCCAGCAAACGGTATAATGAAAATCATCCAAGCAGCGTCTTCATTTTCGTCGATCTCGGTCCGCGTGCGGACGGATTGCTCGGGATCGGTTCTTCAGCTCTGGATCGATTTGTGTCCACGCACCCGAACTTGTGGTATTGCGATACAACTTCTACAAATCAAACTAACAACAAATCAAATGGGGCCCAAATGGAACACATTTGTCGCACATGTCAACTGCGACTCTTATTGGATCGATTTCTGTTCTGCGTCGTAGTCACTGTCACTTTGCCGACACGGAATGAAGGTAAAAACGCGCTACATATTTTCTCTTGTCCTTCGTTCGGTTGTAACGAGTTGCATTCAGAAAACGCTTCCTGACCACAGCGTCCTCTAGTCCTACTTTGAATGCATCAGTTGTGTGTGTCTGATTTTTTTCTGCTATCCTGAATGAAATATCAGTGCAGATTTGGTATCGCTGTTGGTATATGTTTCATATCGTCTTTTCACAACATTTCACTGTCTGCCTTTTCAGTCCCTTTACTAATGCGCGGATGAAGATCATATTTAGGTTTTTGTGTGCTCTACTTTCGCGGAAGCACGGAGTAGAACCCATGAGCGCAACGGTCCGTGGGACCAATCAGGCTGACCGGCTGTCTTAATCTTGATGCACGAATTGGTTAACCTTCAGTTTCCAGTTCACCTTGGGCAAGTGATAACCATGCACTGAGTGCTCTGGTTCTGACTGTTCTATCTCAGCAACGTAACCGATCGGGAACTCGTGTCAAACCGTGGATAATTCGTTCCTGAACTTGACCTGACTGTCAACACTACTCACATTTTGTTCCTCGGTAATTGTTACCACTAGAGGACAGTAATTAATCATAACCGGCATTGTTGAAACTGAAATAGACTCAGAATAACTGTGCCAACTACATATATGATAACCGATGAGAAAACCTTGTCTTGTAATGAATAAGCAGTCAGTTGTTGTGATTAGTTTGTCCGGTTAGCTCGGAGTCGTTTAAAACGAAGTTCGTTAAGAGTTTTTGATGCTTTGCCCGCACAAATTAATCTTGTGCGTGCAACTTATCAACTTGCCTGTCTTCCCTGCTCATGGCTTTCAATCACGCTCCACTTCCCACACAGTGAATACCTTGAATCTGCAACATGAACTATTGCAGTCCACAAACCGCTCTATCGGCTGCTCACACTACGCAGGTGAGTAAACGATCGCTTTTTCGTCATTTTCTGATATGCTTTATTTGAAATATTATCTCATCTGGATCACGTTAACTTGATTTCTTGGATAATGAGGGCCGCACTGCCCATTGCATCTAGCGGGATAGGTTGTGATAAGTGGGCTACTGCTCAGAATTCCCTCTCTTTTATTCAACCTCTATCTCCTGTCCCCAACCATCTCTCTTTGCCCCCACCTACCCACTCATAATGCTCCCACTATTAACAACTTGTTGCTCGCAACGGTTCGTTGTCAAATAGTGTCGGGAATAATCCACTGTCCTGTAACTAATTTTCTCAAGCCTCGTCAGCCTCTGAATCTGGGCTCCTTTAACGTGGATAGACTCATGCAGGTCAGTCAGAAGACGTGCCTAGCGCTCTCAATGTACTCTCTGAAGATTGACGTGTGCGGCGTAAGTGAAACTCGTATCCAGGATTCGGGCAGTTTGATTCAGTTGACTGTTCATCGAGGTATTTTCTGTGCTCTTGAGGAGACGAAGCGGCTGGAGCTTCGTGTCAATGTGGTGTAGGAATAGTCTTGAATGACGAGGCTGAGACTGCCCTTTTTTAGACTGGATCCCGAATAATAGTCGTTTATGTGCAGTTAGACTCGAGGGGTTAGTTGGCGCTCGAAAGGATAGTTGTGCTAAACGCAATTTGTTTGTGATCTCGGTCTATGCTCCAACGGACTACAGCTCTGACATACAGAAGGATGAGTTCTATGATGCCCTGGCCACCCTCGTTCGCAGCAGTAAAGGCTGTGACATTGTATTGCTAGCAGGTGTTTTTTATGCACAAGTTGGGAAACTTAGTGGGCCGAAGCTTGTTTAGGTGGTCGTTTTGCTTTATCTACTCAGCACGCGGATAACGGGGATAAGGTTCTCCAGTTTTGTGCAGACAATCGATCATTCGTGTTTATTAGCAGTTTCCGACACAGTTTACGTCGCACAGCGACATGGCACTCTAACGTTTCAGGTATCCTGAGTCAGATTGATCATATCAGAGAAAGCTACTAGTGGCTGAGTTCTGTTCAGAACTGTAGATCTCAGTGGTCCACGTACGTAGAGTCGGACCATGCCTTAGTTCTAATGCGTTTATCACTCCGGCTTTATTGTCATGGACGCAAACCGGAAACCCGATTAGTCGTGCATCGTTTATGTGGTCCGGAAGTCCGCACCTGTTATGAACAGAAGTTAGCACATGAGCTTGGGTGTATGATGGGCGGTAAAGTAGATGAGCATTGGGCCCATATCCAGCAGGCGATGCACAACACTGGATTTCTCACGAGTCGATGAGTCTAATGGAACAAACATGTCTGTTCTCGAACTGTAAGGAGATGAATAAGATGCGGAGGAATCCAACAAAACAAGTTTCGAAAAGCTCTAAGAATGATCGGGAAAATTGGTTGCTCAAGGTAGCCGAAGAAATGTAGGTATCAGCTGCTTCAGGTAACAGTAAAAGACCGTTCAAACTTATTCGCGACACCTGTGGGCGAGGAATCGCGGTTAATGAATTGTTATGTGGTAAGAATGGGGAGCCTGTTTATGGTAAAAAGTAACGGTTCAAGCGTTAGGCCGAGTACTTCAAGGAACAGTTTGGCTTGCCACGCGGTAATATAGTTACTGCGAGGTCAACAGCTACGATTGATTCGGTGGTATCACTTGAACCCCTATAGAAAGTAAAAGTGGAGTCATGTATTCAATTACTAAAGCGCTTGAAAGCGGTGGGTCCTGACGAACTCCTCTCCCCCCAGTTCTTTTCTAACGAACGTATTCCGTTAATATGGGGTGAGTCATTGATTGTTCCCATCTTGAAGGGGTAATGCTGAATGATTGTAGTAATCATCGTGGGATTAGCCTAATTCTGATAGTTACCAAGGTATTAGTTTTGATTTTGCTGGGCTGTCTGACACCGGCTCGCGAGAGGAACGCACGCGAACAGTAGGTAGGATTCCGCCCAGGTCGAGGATGGATCGACGAGATTTTTACTCTTTGTCAATGAATTGAGACGCGCTACGCACACCGTCGACCGACAATAATGGTTTTCCTTGACTTGAAAACTGCGTTCGATTCAGTTGACCGGACAGCGCTATCCAGTGCTGTTCACCGGAAAGGTATGCCCCAGAAGTTGGTGAATGTGCTGAGGTCTTTGTTCTCTCATACTTCTGGCTGCATAAGGGTTTATTAAGAACTATCCAGTCGGTTCGAAACGACGATCGGTGTTCGACAGGGATCCGATTTTTCTATTCTTGTTTAATTTTATTCTGGACGAGATGATGGAGAATGTCTTGTGAGGTCCTGCGGATGTGGGCATCGAACTAGGAAATGGTGGGAAGCTGTCTGACCTAGATTATGCAGACGATCTTGTCTGGTTGTTTGATTGCGCGGAACATGCGCACGATGCACTAGATAGACTTGCGGGAACTGTAGGTCCATTTGGCATGCGCTTTGCACCTCCAAAGTGTGAAGTGATGTCTTGTAAGACTGGACGTTAACGATTGCGAGCTTGATGCTCAATGGGGAGGAACTAGCAATTGTCGACCGCTTTAGTTACCTCGGCAGCAGCGTGACAACATGTGGGAGATGAACGTGCGTCTGGTTGACTGTCTTTTGGACTCGACGTTTCACGCACAAACCTCAGGTCAACCGACGAACCTGCGCTGGGAAGCACCAGACTCGAGTCTAAAGGACAGTCAACCAAACAGAGATTCAACAATCCTACACACTACTTGGAAGCAATTGCGTGCGTCTATCCAAGGTTGGAGGGGCGTACGCTGGACTAAAGCATCCGTGGTGCCGACCTGATATTTCGCTTATGTTGAAAGGTCATGTTTGTGTGTGCGGTGTCGCAGTTTGTTCAGTTTTGTTGAATGGTTTCGAGACTTGGGGTCTGTGTGCAGAAGATATTCGTCGTCTTGAGGTTTTCGAGCATCGATGTTAGCGTCTTATCGCTAAGATTGGATACAATGTTCGACTGAGTGAGCAATGCTGAGATCAGAACTCGAGTATCTGACACTAGTTGGGAGGATGTTCTATCAGCGTATCCAGCTCAATAGAATTCGTTTGTTGAGGCACGTGTTACGTTTGGGAAACCCACGTCTACCATACCGTGCCATGTTTTCCGTTTTTCCTTGGGAATGGAAGAAGCCACATGGCGGTCAACAGATGGCTTAGCAACGCGGAATGAGAAAATGTACAGCGAACTCAGGAAACGTAGGTGCCTCATGTCTTCGTGGTTTGTGGCGAAAGTTCCACCAACCAGTTGGCTGGAGACACTGGAGGATATGAGAGCGGACCGTGAACAGTGGGGATCGTGTTGTCACTTTCTGTCTAATCAGAATGATTGATCAATGTGCGTTTGTACAGTTAGACCGTGTATTGGGTGTGTTGGCTACTAGGACATGGTTTCTTTTTTCCACCTGTTTGGGTCCACATCGTATGCATGTTGTGTACTCATGTTTTTTGATTGCTACGCGCCAGATGGTCAGAAAGGCAGTAGTCAGTGGGGCTTGCCCCACTGTTTAACGCTGTTGTATGATGATGATGATGATGATGTGCACCCTCAGTTGAATGTGCCTTTCGACTAGAAGGTTGCTTTCTCTCTGTTTCCTAATGGCCTTCTACTTCTTCTGAGCAGTTTTCCTGGCTCAGAGCTCACGATAACCCGAAACAGTCTTGGAGGTTTTCTATGAAGCGGTTCATCTTGTGCCACTTAAATTCACGAAAGTACCCGCAGTTATTTCTTCCGGCGTACATAGATTTAAACCTCACATTTTAACCCAACTGCGTTTCAGCGGCCACTTGAAGCACGCAGAAATGTTTATCTGCTCCATACTGTATTCATAAATGAGAGTGATAACCGTTGTTTGCTGAATCACTATTCTTTACTTGTCACCCCATGCATCACAAACTTCTGCCTCTCGTAGTAAGTGCTCCGAGATGTCACTATTTTTCTGACGGTAGCCTTCTTTGTTACACCGTTCTAGTGCACTCAACCAACACCGCCTCCTCCACCATCGGTCGCATTGTCACTATCCCAACCACACCTCGTTTCTACGGCCAGGACGATATGGGTGTGCCAACTTCGTTAGGGACACGTACTTACTCTCAGTCATCCGCGATCCGAGAATCTGTACGACGGCGGAGTAATTCGTTCTCCAATTTGGCCCACGTAAATCCAGATAGGGATCTCATGGTGCCTGCGTCGTTTGCTCCCGTGAAGACCCAAATGACCGACTCACAAAATTCTTCAGACGAATATTTCTTTGTACAATCGGAAGTGGAACATTCGAACCGAGCCGCGGAACCCGTGTGTCGATGCCCTGGTTGTTGCACGGCACTTGAACGATATGCCCATCGGTAATCTTAAGTGATTGCTGCGATCGTTTGTGTTTTTTTCGTTCTTATACTCTTCTGATACAAGGTCGTGAACCCATTTGGGTCACCTCCGCGTGTTTCAAATGCTTCGATCAGTTTGGATGTGTTTTAAGAGTGTCAGGACCGATCAAAATTCGGCGTGTATCGAAAAACCAGTGCGTCGTGGTTCGGCAGACTGGGAAATTGTGATGTCAATAACGTGGCCTTGTCGATGAAAATTTGAACCAGTCAACACTTTGGTTATCACGAGTAACCGTTGTGAATCCAAAATGACTCTAATCTTCGGTCCGCAATAATCGACCATTCAACTATCGCCGATCAGGCTGAATAATTGGTGGCAAGCTTTTGTATCACCTGATTGGTTTATAATTCGTCGAGTCTGTAACACCGCTCATATGTTCCTACTAATCGTTCGTGTATGTCATCTTGAGCGAATGCTTTTTGACTGACTGATTTTTCTTGATACGCGGCTCTCAAATTATGGTACGTTTTCTATCTTGAAACGATTTTACCAAATGCCTAACGTAATCGACGTTATCGTAGAACCTATAGTTGACACGAGGAGCCGGGATCTCAGAGAGTACAAAATACAGGTGGGTTTTCTATCGTTATCATTAACACTATAACATCATGAAGAAAGTTTCCTATTTGTCGAGGGTCATTGTACGTCCCTCTTCCTCTTCACACACGGAGAGAAAGACCAAAACAGAGTTTGTTCATCACTGTCGCGTTCTTATTCGTAATCAATCATACCGCTGAATTTTACCGAATAGAGTCGTCTTTACCTTATTACCCATGCTTGTCCTTGAATAAATATAATGGGGACTTTTTTGTAAAATATTGCATCATAATGCAGTGCCAACACTCAACGCAACTGAAACCCATGGAAGCATTAATGTACCGCTGTTGTATCCAGTTGTTTGTTGGGAATCATCATAAGTAGTGCACATCCACCCAGCCCCAACTAGGACTTGAACCTGGAATGCACGCTTGTTCTCTGAGATCGGCGATTTACGTCGGCTGGTGGTCCTGCAGTCTGTTGCACGTTTGATTCGGCCTTATTGGACAGGTCGGATTTGTTCGTTTAGACTACTTCATGCAGATGCATCCGGATGTGACAGCTATCGGCGTGACTTGGTCCCATTCAGCCATAATTTTTCTGCTCTTCGTGAACTTTGCCACACCGGTTGGGCTCTCAGTTGAGTAACGGCAACCAAAACCTCGCTTCACGGAAACTAGGCCGCATTCATTCTTCTTTTTTCTTATCCGTTCCCAGTGCTCTGAATTTCGAATCCAATGCCTATGAGGACACGGCTTTCTCGGACGCCTGTGTACCCAGCTATCGCGCTTGCATAGATAAATGGGTCAGTATGATCGACCTATGTCGACTTTTGGGCGAGTATCTGAACGTGAATCCAAAGTGTATTCAAGTGAGTGCTACACCCATTCATGTTTTGATCCTATTTTTATTTATTCAGTTGTGCGATGTGCCCGTACTGTTTTCTTTATACCATTGACAATTATTTATCAATGCAGAAGCGCATTGTTCCCATAAACGCAAAGACACTCAGTTACATGGGGTTTCTGTTAGTGCTATAGTCCAGAAGACGTGTCTGGTAAATAGCTCGTTTATTGAAAACGACTCGTTCGGAAGTCATCAAAATCAGTCAAACGAAACAGCAATGCTTATATAGATATCAGTTGTCCAGTCGACTTGAAGGCAGCCGTAATCCGACCGGGGATGCAATCACGGGGTTTGTGTGCCTTTCTTCATCTTCAGTCCGTGTGACGTAATCACGTCCATCATCGCTCCATTACTGCCCGTACTTGTGTTTTGCGCAACACACACACCACGCGTTTATATATAAGGTTTCAAGAGTCCTAGTCAGGACAGCCTGTTGCCCTGCCTGGCAAAGTGTGCGGACCGTGAAAGCACCTAGGTGAAGAGGATGCTTAGGTCGGAACATGGTTCCTTTTTCTTCCTCTGTCTGTAATTTGCTACCCTTCCCGAGAGCTACAAGTTCACAGCCACGGCTCATTGGGGCTTCTAGTACGCACTTAGAATTGGAACGTAGAGGATGAAGAACAGAGAGGTAAGGGGTGTTTCCCGAATGATCCCTGGAGGTTTCCGAGCACACCATACTTCGCGGGCATGCACACCGCAGAAGGGGTTTTTCTTTGAGAACCCTAACCGGAGCCTTTGACTCAAAGGTCTAACCCACAAGGCAGTGAGGCGTTAACCCAGTACGAGAACGTGACCGAAGCACCCGTGAAAAAACTTCCTCTGGTCTGTCACGTGAGACCTGATTACTGCATGCGTTTTGTCTTGTCTTCGCTGGTACTTTGTTATCGATCCGCTTTTCGGACTCAGTCCTTAACCCCATGCACCCAATGGAGCAAGCGGAACGTGGACGGGGCAGCATTCTTTGGGCTAGAGACTGCCCAGCTTAAGTGTACAATAGCTGCCCAATGAAGTGCGATGACTTCTTCCACCGTCAAGAGAAACCCCAGGTATTCCACTCCTATGTCCATCTAGTGGGGGGTTTTAGACCGGTAAACTGCTCCTCTCCGTGTTTATTCCCTGGAGTGTCCTCTCTAGGGGCATAGTGGTTAGAACCAGAAGTTGCCCATCAACTGGTTCTGAGACTGGACTTCGTCTGGCCTCCACCCACTGGCCTGTCAGGCATGATTGAATTTCCGGATTAAGGAAGCCATCTTGCATAGCTCTTGGATCATGGAGGCACGCGAGCCATCACACCACGTCAAGGTACAGCCTCGTCGTGGTGATGAGTGATTCAGTTCTGCTCAGTTCATCCAAACATTGACCCTAAGATTGAACGCTTTCGTGTTTGTTAACACCCGGTATAAACTGGAGATTGAATACATTTTTCCTAAGAACTAAATAAGGTGTGAGGCAATGGCAATGAACTGGTTTTCTACGGCTCGTATTTGTTATCAGTTTTTTTGTATTTTCCAGTGGTTCTCAGGCTTCATTTTTAGCTAAATATGTGGTCGATAATTTGCTGGAAGCCCTGTTAGGAAGAGAAGTTCTTTCTGTACGATTGTTGTGGATCGTTCCTTGCTATATTTCTGCATGAATTTGGTGTACCAAACAAGCAAAAGATGTTCGAATGCAATTACACTAATGAGTGCAGCACTCCGCTACGTCACTTGATGCATCCCACAATCTGGTAGTTGAAGCTCATGGGCTCCCATTTGGTAGCTCAACACCTACACGGTTAAGCCACTCGACCAAGATTCTCATGCCTTTTCGCCACATAATGTACCGGCCATTTCGATCTTTCCTTTCGTCGGGGACTAGCCAAAAACGATCTGGAACAATGTTAACAACTTACACCAGGCCATGCATCGACGAGAAGAATGGCGCCAAAGCTTGCTAGAGATGCATCATGTACTGCAATGATGTGAACCCTAAATGAAAAGAGTTTAGGAACTACATTCCATCTTAGAAGCGATACAAAACCACGTACACCATGAATCACGAAGTGAAAATTGTGTATGAAATCAAACGATGGGAAACAGCATACGACACTTGTGAGTTTACTACAATATCTTCAGCCGCCTCGGAACGGTTCGGTCGCTCCAGTTACCGTCTTACGTTGTCCTCTGATCTAATACCAACAGCAGACTTACCAGGGCCTCGTATGATTCGCTTCCCTCCAAGGCTCACAGTCTTGGTTGCCGGATCTACCCAGGACAGGATCACTTGGCTTCATGATGACGTGATCATGAAGTCTCATGGATATCACGATAAGACTGCACCTTGACGTGGTGTGATGGCTCGCGTGCCTCCATGATCCAAGAGCTATGCAAGATGGCTTCCTTAATCCGGAAATTCAATCATGCCTGACAGGCCAGTGGGTGGAGGCCAGACGAAGTCCAGTCTCAGAACCAGTTGATGGGCAACTTCTGGTTCTAACCACTATGCCCCTAGAGAGGACACTCCAGGGAATAAACACGGAGAGGAGCAGTTTACCGGTCTAAAACCCCCCACTAGATGGACATAGGAGTGGAATACCTGGGGTTTCTCTTGACGGTGGAAGAAGTCATCGCACTTCATTGGGCAGCTATTGTACACTTAAGCTGGGCAGTCTCTAGCCCAAAGAATGCTGACAATGCTCGCAACCTTTTCCGTTTGAATAAAGGTACTGGTCCACGGAAGTCTTGTGTAAGTCAGTTAGTTATGGAATTCGATGGCTCACTGATTCACTCTCAGGGATGTCGTCTGGAGCGTTTCGTGGAGCACTTTGGGGACCAGTTCAGTTGGCCAACTTCAACGGTGGACCTTGCAAGTATTCCTGACAGTGAAACGGTGCAGATAGACATCAGTCCTTCGTCGGAGATGGAGATTATGCGGAAGATAGGTTACTTGAAAGGTACAAAGTCGCTGGACTGGATTGTTTATTTCCATCTTTTTTTCAAGGATGGAGGCGAAGCTTTGGTTTCGGAGTTAACAAAAATCCGCGTTATTTGGGATAGTGAGCAGATTCCGAGGGAATGGTGTGAATCGGTGAGTGTGCTGATTTACAAGAAACGTGACGGGTCGTTTTGTGAAAACTACAAAAGGAAATTATCTCGGTAAGTATCGCGTCTAAACTGCTCCCCGAACATATTCCCCACCGATTATCCAGTGCCCCCTGAAATGTGTACGCGTGAGAATCAAGCTGATTCCAGACCTGTTCGTGATTGTGTCGACCGCATCTTTACTCTTGGGCAAACCTGAGACCATAGACACATCTTCCGTAGGCGCACAATCTCTGTTTTTTCTTTATCTGAAAGCGGTGTTCGACTCCGTCGACCGCACAGTTCTCTGGCATTGTCTCCCATTGAAGATTGTGCCGGTGAAGTTCATTTCTCCTTTTCGGTGCTTGTATGCGAGCAGACAATAAACTGTCTGACTTGGAATGTGCGGACGATATTGTTCTTCTGAGTGAAGATCCAGGTAAGTTGCAAGCTCTTTTAGATAGCCTAAACAACAGTGTAGGAATGTTTGGGATGTGGTTTGCACCTTCGAAGTGTAAAATGCTGCTGCAGGACTGGGTTGACTCAACAGCAAACCTTGTGTTGGCAGGGGAAGCTCTAGCTGAAGTAAGTAAATTTTATTTCTTGGGCAGGTACATCTCACCAGATAAAGAGTCATCGCATACACAGAATACACGTTTAGCTTTTACCAACCTCCGTCATCTGTGGCGTCAGCGTGACATCCGATTGTGTTTTGAGGGTAGAGTGTACAACGCGGCGATTAGGTCCGTTCTGTTATACGGTTCCGAAACATGGCCGTTGAGGATAGAAGATAGGCGAAGACTGTTGGTGTTCGAGCACCGATGTCTGCGTAGCATTGCCCGATAATGGTGGTAACCGTATCAACTATGCTGAGATCCAGCGTAAGGTGTTGGGAACCAGAGGTCAGTCTCTGGATCAAGTACCGAACCTAAACAGGTTGAGATGGTTGGGACATGTGTTACGCATGCCCACGGATAGGTTTCCTCATTGTATGCTGTTCTGTGAGGCAGGTGGTGATTAGAAGGTTGGTCGAAGTGGTCAGTCCATGATATGGCAAAAAGGTATGAAATCCTTGACCAGTGGACTTGGCCGAGTAGATCATGTTAGACATCCAGGTTGGGGTCCACGTAATCCGCCTACTAAATATTGGGAGGCATTAAGTGATATGGCTAGGTGTCGCGGTCATTGGAGTAGAGACATTCGGGCTCTTTGCTTGTCGTCTTGATATCCCCTTGATACTTTGACTTTTTGGGTCCTTATCACTATGCTTCTATTCTTTTCGCCCTTTACTGGACGATGCCCTAAGGTAGCAACTGAAACGAGAGCACAGAAGTGCAAGGTTAATGGTTGAATAAACTGAAATGAATTCTACGTCACTTGAAAACCAAGGTTTAGTTTTTTTTTTTGAACGAACAGTTTTTGTACCTTTTATCGGTGTTCCTAAGAAAAAGAAAGTGAAAGTGGAATACAATTTAAGGAACGCTGCCATTTTTTCTGTTCTCAGTTCTTATCAAGAAACCAACCGATACTCTGTCGACAGCCAACAAGACTAACACGAAAATGGACTATAGACTATTGAGTTCCATGTGCAATATTCTAATCCCGCTACCGCCGCCACCACCTGCACCGGTCCGCTTGATGCTCAACGGCCCTTTCTTTGCCGTCTGCTTGTTGATCTACTAATGTCTTGTATGGTTCACCAGTTTACTTTTCGGGCAGTGGTTGTCGGTTTTTTTGGATATTGCAAAAGGCCTTGATGGCCATTCCTATACTCAGGCATGTAGTAAAATGTAACGCGGAATGATATCAAGTCATCAGGTCGTTTATCATGCTGCTCGATTTTCAGCGACCCTGTTAGAATTATTTCCTTCGTTGTATTTTCGATCCCCTTTTTCTGCTCAGGTTCGCAGAGGTCCATATTCCTCGTTCGGTTCTGGAATTCTACGTCCCCAGGAGGAGGTAGGTAACATACTTCATTCTGTCAGTATATCTGCTTTTCGTCGTTTGACAGACTTCGCAAGTGTGTCTTATCTCCTCTGTCGTGTGACTTCGCTATCTACCACCCAAGTTGTCTCATCCGGATCACTATTCCGGTTCGCAAAACCCCGTCTCTACTCAGTAAGATCACCAGTGATAGTCGAGTGCTCCATATCATAGATTAAAATGCGTATAAACCTTGTGGAAGATTAGGCTACACACACCGATGGTAGATTGGAAACGTCCAAAGGCATAAACGGGGTCACCTTTGAGTAAAGCTGTGCCGCTCCATTGTCGAGACTCATTTATGCAGTTCGTTTCTGTTCAAACCGGGGTCGGATTGGATCAACCCAGTCCCGAGGCAGTGTCTGTACTTTAGAAGTTTTGGATATGTGTGAAGTCGTCATGCTTTACTTTCATCTGCAGGCATACCTGTGTTCGGTTTCTTATTTGTCTCTTGCCTGCGTTTGATCCGATGGAGGAGTAATTTCATTTTCAGACAAGATATGCAGGAAATTCTGTTATGCATACCTCGTTTTTTGCAATTACTTTTGAACCAAATTACAGGTTGATCAAATTTGAAACACTATTTTGTCAAGCTATTAGTAAATGAAATACGCAAACGGATTTGAGGCATGAAACAGATAAATCGCCTTTTCGCGGAAAATGTGCCCGGAAGGGTGAAAATGCTAATAAATCCGCATCTAGACGAATGTCAGAAACAACCAGCTGGTTACGGAACACGATGGTCTTTATTGTTAAGGACAGAGATATAACGTTGTAATATGCTTCCAACTATGTTCCGGATGGCCTCAAGTCCTATACTGTCCATTGGTCGAGGATGGCGGACATTAAGTCGACCAAAGTGCCGAAGACTCCTGTGTTCACGTAGATTCGATTTGATCATAGACCCAAAACGTTTTCAACTGGGTGCAAGTCTGGGCTGTGAACGGTACAATAGCCACATTCTGAAGAAGTCAGCCGTAGGTATGACCGTGTTGTTATGTTGGAATATAGTGGTCCTTAGTCAATTTTCAGTGATAGTCGGGAGCAAGAATTTATTCTGTGTTCTGATGTACGAGTCAGTCGGCTACCTCCCATCTTAGACTGCTAACTGAGATTTTTAGTCCTGAAAAGCCGCACCTCAGCCCACCACAGCTATCACCGAATTCTCGATGGCTGAGACCAAGGTTGCCTTTCCTGAAGTCCTGTCAGTTGTGTATGACTCTGCCAGGGCGGTCTAGATAAGCTTTTTATCATTGCTAAATATCACATCATTCCAAATGATGTGATTTCTGATCCTTCCTTCTCGATTTCGGAAATGACGATCATTCATCGAAGGCACTTGGGTTGATGCTTCTTGGCTACCCGGTTGGTGCTCAAGAGATGAGGATCGCCATTGGTTAGAGACGCTGAGAGATATGGCTCTGAACGGAATCACGTGGCGCGAATGCTGTATGGACTGTCTGTTGACTTCCCGTTCTCCATAAACAATTGAAAAAGGGACACAAACAGTAAAAACATGTAGGGTGGAACTATTCGAAAAAGTTGCGTTTACTTGTTGAATCTGCATGTTGACTCCTAATCGCTTTCCGACTTTGTAACTTTTTCTGTTGTTACTTAGACACCATGCTTGTTCTAGAGCCGATTATATATATATATATATATATATATATATATATATATATATATTCTTATTCCGGCTCATAGAGCGGTGCACCTCGTGCCCATACTCTGTTTTGACAGATGAGAGGTTGCTACTCATAGTCAGAATCTGCAGCTTGAGCTAACCTGATTTGCGAGACAGTTCAGTTCATTCACGCATCGATCACGCACTTTTGTGTGCTAATTTTGGTTGCTACCGCGCAGCATTGACGAGTTCAAGGCAGAATAAATGAAAGCATAATGCTATTCCTCGCTGGCTGTCCTTTGGACTCTACTTTTCATGCACAAGTCTCAGGTCATCCGACCATCCCTGCACGAAGAAGCACCAGAGCCCAGGGTTTGAACCCGGACCCTTTCATCTCGAAGGCGCGTGTGTCACCACTGCGTCACCCCCGTCCCGTCCGAGTTGATCGGATAATTCGAGTTAAGTCAGTTCAGATGTCGTTCTTTATGATAGTAAAAAAGAGCCGAAAACAAAGTAATAAGTGGAAATCATGTCGATAGGGCAACAGCCCGAATGCAACTACGCGACACCTAGCTGTCATTCAATTTCTCCAACCATCTAGTAGGCTAGTCTCGTGGACCCCAATCCAAGTGTCTAACGCCTTCTACTTCGCTAAATCCACTAGTCAAGGTTTTCATACTTATTCACCACGTCGACCTATATTTCAACTACTACATGCTTAGGAGAACGGCGTTCGTCGAACAAGTCCATCGGTTAGTATGCGTAACATATGTCTCAGTCACCCTGACCTGTTTAAATTTGGTACTTGTTCTGATTGACCACTGGTTCCCACTACTTGACGTCTAATTTCGACATTGTTGCACGGTGTTTTCACCACGTTCGAGCAATACTATTTTGATATTGATGCTCAGACATGGACAGTCTTTGCCTATCGTTCGTTCTCAAGGGCCATGTTTCTGAACTGTATAAAAGCATAAATGTGACTGACGCAGTGTACACTTGACGGTGGGATGTCACACCGGTGCCACAGATGTGTAGTGTTGGTAAAGGTAGGACGCACCTTGTGTGTGCGCGATGATATTTCATCTGATATCTGACCACCTGGTGAGATGTAACTGGTCAGGTAACAAAAGTTATGTGGTTCAGGTAGAGCTTGCCATGCCAAGACCATGTTTGGTGTGATGTCAATGCGGTCCTGGCACAGCACTTTACATTTGGAAGATGCAAAGCGCATCCCAAACATTTGTACACTGTTGTTTAGGTTATCTGAGAAAGCTTTCATTTTACCTGGATTTCACTGAGAAGAGCAATATCTTCCGTGTTGTCGAAGGTCAGTTCCTCAGGAAAAGCAACTAGTATATTCGCACTGCGTGCAAGAAGGAAATCTCGATGGTTGCTAATTCCTCGGAGGTCTAAAAAGCGTTTTGCGCTAGTCATATTACTAGATTTAGATTGTGCCAAATAAAAGTCTCTTGGTGAACAATCAGGAACTGTTACTGATTTAGTAAAACAAAAGCATTCATAACACATCCTCTTTGAGAACTTCTGTTTGCATACCGGCTGATAACTTTGGCCACTCCGAGTTTTGGACGGCGAGTGCTGCTCTCCGACCGGCGATGTTGTATAGTGCTACCTGCTTCAGTCTCCTTCACATCCTTTTCGGTTTTCTCCTGTACACCTGCGTTGTCTCCCGCATGGTTTCTGTGTTTTTTATCATCGCCTTCCTCTGATTTTCTCAATTGAACCATATTTCTGTTTGTCTGACGACCTGCAGATCATGTTAGGTATGATTTATTTGTTGCGCGCGATAGGACATGTTCTTTCTTCTAGGACATTTCTGTCGGTCCTTTTGGTTGAATGCAGAATGTATCGCCTGGCTTGGGCGGATGCAGTGGTTTTTTGCCCCCCGACCGTATGATATTTTTTGCATCATCGTACGCTGTTTTACTTTTATTTTGATTACTGAAGGTGCTACCGGTCCCGTAACCCTGTGCGTCCGTCATCCAAATAGGTCGTTTCTAGTGTTTGTTCTCATTTGCTTGATGAAGTTTTTCGGTAATTTTTCATCCCGTTCATCGTCATCACCATCAGAGGTTTGATTATTCTCAAATTTCTTCAAGCGAAGAGATGTCGCACCAAAAATGCAAACCATCCTGCGTTTCTGAGTTAATATTCATTCCGGTTCCAACCTTTTCTGCACACTGTCGGTGGGAACAGATGTATCTTCTGGGTTTTGTTTTGCAGCCGTATTCGCAGTATTACTCAAATCCGTTCGAACAGTTGAGTCATCAGTGGTAAAGTTTACCGTCAGGTTTTAGTTAGCACCGATGAGACCTCGAACCGGACACTCAACTTGGTCGGGTTGCATTTTTCGGACTCACGTGAGACTCTCGAAAGTTAGTTAGTTTATGATATTTTTGATTACGACATTGCGCATGAGTGCAGTGGAAAGGGTTCACTCCGCAAACTCAGAGGCCCATTTCACTGTTGAGGATGACCGGTTACCTGACCCTGAGACTTGAGTTGAGAACCATTTAAGGTCCCAGTAGATCAGGCGTGGTAGCGAGCCGGGTGACAGTGGTTTACTGTCGCCCATCAAAGCGGCTGCTAGTGGTGGGAGTCGAAACGGTTACTTCCGAGGTGGAAGGCAGTTTTATATGATGTGGCAGAAGAGTGTGGAAATCCTAGGCGATCGGCGCAATCTTTTTCCTGATATACATGTGTGTAGCCCATATATGCCATCTATTAGTGGGAATCGGTAAGTGTCGTGACCAAATGTGGTGTTCGGTCACGTACTTGCATCAGCATTATTTTGTCATCAGTCTCCCGCTTTCATCTTCAACATCTCACTTTATGTTTGTCAGTAGGGTTTTACTGGGAGACAACAACCACTACCGTTGTAGCTGGAGCGTAGGTTAGCAACACTCAGACCAAAATCTTGAATTGTAAATGCCAAGCAAAAGTTTCATGAACGGGCTTGCACTAATTGCTTTCAAACTTCCTCTCGTGATCCAGTCGATTGCGTTTTTCCTGTCTTGTGTGACGATTTTGTCTGCCTGCATCAATCTTGACTACATAAGATGATTTTTAATAACTCACTGTTAGATGCATACATTCTTTTGTCCCACAAATTTTTGTGAATAACCCTTCTGTTTGCATTATCAACAAAATCCGTTGTATCGTGTGTCACACTAACACCACCATACATAAGGAATGCCTATCAAAAATACCTAGGAACCACTTTCCTAATTCTCATCCGAACTGATCGTTCATCTTGAAGTATTTGTGTTTTACTCTCTATTTTTCCCTGTTCTGTTCTGTGTTGTCGCTAAATCGTCAGAATCTGCTCACCATTATTCCTTAGGGCGTAAATTTCTGTGGTGAAATGCGTGATGTTTCAGAGACGCGTTCATTTTGTGCACGTTCCTCTCAAAATAATCTATGGATCAAATATTCTGCTCGATATCTTGACTACGCTTCCCATCTATTTGATAATCAAACTTCGTTCAAATCGACTGTTTTAGACTCTTTCGGTATTGGGCGATCACGTGACTCCAAAACCTCCCGTAAGCTATCAGATGTGTATTCAGATCTCTTCGTGTTCTCGTAACGTGATACATGTGATGATAGCACGATCACTTTGAAGCACACGTGCTCAGATGAACCAACTGGTCCCTTGTGGACGCTTTCACAGTCAGAGAAGTCTCTGGTGCATAAAATAAACATACTCCGCTTCCATCGGTCTATTTGTCTTTAAGTGTTACGCTGTAAAAACCCCGCAGTGTCACCTTTCTGTGCTCTATGGACGTGCCTTTATCAGTCTCGAACCTTAACATTCCAGTGCAGATGTGAAATAAACTGCTGAGGGCCAACCGAGATATCCTGACAATTCACGTGTCCGACTTAGTCCACCATATTGTGGACCCGAGCGCTTTTGGGACTCGATAGATATGCGCTTCTGATAATTGCTGAACGGTAATGCGGTAGGTGTTTGATATGTTGAGTACAAGGTTGATGAATGGTGATGACCAATCCTTGTACGTGATTAATCCATCAAAATTGGCGCTACCACCTCAGAGAGCCTCACCATCCTTAACAAGGAATGGTTTTTCACATTTAAGGGCATTTTGCGTTTGGTGTGCGAAGCGGAAGTTTTCGTTTTACTCAATAGGCTCACCCAGTTACATCCGCAACCGTGCTGGTGACTGTATGCTTCCCCTCGTGTTTTTTCCATTTCCACATTTTCATCATTCTCCAGTACTAAGAATCTCTCACCATTCGGCTAATTAGACCGTCTTTTTTCATCGGTTGCGTGTGCTACCTCCAACTCCAAGCACGATTTCATGCTCTACGACTAGGACGGTTGGTTTGGTTTCTCGAGATTTCTCACCTTTCTCCCACTTCGGTCGTTTCCGATTCCGTGTCTACACCTACTGAAATTACTCTCAAAGGTGCGATTTTTATGGCGTACTTTTTCCTCATTGTTTTCTATTTTGTGGTGTCGGCCCCATGCTTGACTGCACGTTAAAATACATTCAGGTTTTCCTACTCTCATCTACTCAGTCAAATTCTCCTTCATAATCAAAAATGTCACCACAGTATGATGACACCGTACTTATGTCTTTTGAAGTTGTATACCCAGAGTTCGACTCGAGTTTTTTGGAGTATCGATCTGACTCTAGTCCTGTTATTCGTCCTCTTACCCTAATACCTTGTTTATTTTTCTCTTTCGAACGTGTGATTTCGACAACTCAACCTGCTCAATTCCTCCCTCAGCTTACAGTCAGCTTGACGCCATGTGTGGATCCTTTGGACATGGAGCTCGCTGTCCATGTGCTCGATCTCAGTGGTCTGTTGAAAGTGACAACGGTCATCTCACTCTCGGCCTCCTCTCCTTTGTGGCCGGATCCATTAAAAATACTTTGCCGCCTCAACTGGACTGTGAAACAAGTGCTAGAAGTGGCATCTACCATGTTGAAACTTATCTACCGACTAGAAATACCACATCATCGGTTAGTAGTGGAATTTTTGCTCGTGTGTGAAAAGACTTCGTATGTGTTCTTCTGTCAACCGTCTCATACCACTGTTTTGTGGATCAGTAGTTAAATATCATATTGCACTCATCCCAATCTTATAGGTCTTTCCAAGTGATCAACATCTCCGAATCTACGTCCGCTGCTTTGCGTCATCTTTTAGGTGAGGGTGGAAGTGTGTTCGGTTTGCCACTCAGAGCCTGTTGAATGCACTGAATTGATTTGGAATACTTGGCAAAAAGCTGTTAATGCGGACACACAAAGGTAGGCATAACGAATCAGTTCTATGCAGTATCAATTGTCGAACGATCGCGGATCTTATCACAACGGACGGTATACTCACGGTTCAGAACGGATATCAATTGCGCGTAACATTTCATGGAAAATAAACCATGTGACCATCGTCACCCATTACAACCTTCCACATAAAAACCTGCTCGTCGTGTTTTCACGGTGCAATTAGTTGATGTTTGTTGGACCGTGTTTCTTTTTACTACACTGTTCGACAGTGGATCACTATATATATATATATATATATATATATATATATATATATATATATATATATATATATATATATATATATATATATGTATATATTCATTCATTCTTTATTCTTCTAACGAATCATGTAAGATTTTGAAAGATTAGTACAAAAATAGAGTGCATGCGTCATGTGCCCGTTCAATATAGTATCCTCAGGTGGTGTCATAGAGTTCAAACTGTTCTGATTCGTCTGGCAGTGTTTCCAGTGTGATCGACCGGTAACGATTCACTAAATGTAGCACTTGTGGTCATTAGAACGGAAATTATGAGCTTAGGATTAGAAAGTGCTGATGAAATAATTACGAATCATATTATCAGGAAGATAATGAAAAGGAAGTAGCCTCGCTATGGAAACGACACTGATAGCAATATACCGCCATATCCCCAGCTCATCTGACGACTTGGTCTATGGGTCTCCGAAACTCCATGTGAGAAGCTAAACACAGTGTGAACTGTGAAATCTACTGGTTGAAAGTATGATCTCTGTCTTACATGTCAAGAGCTTAGCGTCTTTGCTCATCTCCCGGTAATCGTTCGCCTCAGCGCATCTTACTGAAACGCACTTGCCTGATATGTTTTGACCAATGAGCTTGAATGTCTCATCTATCGATTGATCTTGTGCACCCGTACTCTGTGTTCAACCACAGTGTTTCTGTCCAGTCTGAACAATACTGTGGAGACATTTGTGTTCAAATACAGGCATTTTCGCATCTTCGACAGAGGCTAAGACTGTTAATGGTTATGAAAACTTGGCCTAACCGCTGCAACGAACACTGGGCCCTTGACAAACGTAACCACGTGGATGCCTTAAACGACTGATATTGACGAGTGGACATCCGCTTCACCTTGTCCCATGTCGTTTTTCTAGATAACAGAACCGTCTTAAATATACGTGCTGTCAAATTTCTTCGGTGTTACAGACAAACTTTGTTTTTATCTTGATGATACTTCAGTTTTGTGATTGTTCATCGGCAGTTTTTTTATAGTAAATTAATGTGAATTCCCCAGGCTTTGTCTACGCAAATGCACACTACCCGAGTGCAGTCCCGGGCCTCTGTTGGAACCGACCAGTCAGCTATCCTCGTTCCGAAATCCCCATCAGGGTGTCTTACTCCAACTGCTAGAGGAAAGTATGTCCCCGGTCTCCGTTCCGTCATCCGTTTCCCTCTCAACTGTCACGAATCTGGCCTCCACCTCTTCTCGTTCCGGTATCTTTCTCTTTCTGCGTCGATGGTATCCGAGCACTTTGACGTTCTCCTCATCTATGTTCGAAGTCTTTATCCCGCCGGGTTCCAGTCGATTGAAATACTGGTGTGCTACTGTTGAACAAATCTGCGAAACACACCAAATCGCACTTGATCGTTTTCGGTTCACTGCGGTAAGTTGGCGAGCATTCTGATTAGGATCTCTTCCTTCGCCCGATTTCCCCTTTTCGCCGGGGTTTTTGTGTGATTTTTTTCCATCAGACTTTTAATTGTTCACAAGTCCAAATTCTGTACAAACCGGCTCACACTGTTTGCTCTAAACGTCGAATAGAACGCCTCTCATTGCAAATCAAAGAATAACCCCGGTAAGATGAATTCAGCTCAAGTCAGAACACGGGGGCCAACTCACTCTGTTTCCACTGAAGAAAACTCGTGGGAGCTCTGTTTGTTAATATTTTTTCTCTAGACCATTTCTTTATCCGTAGTCGGAAACGATAACGATAAGCTAATTATGGTTACCGTAAAGATAATCGATATGAAGGCATAGAGCAGCAACCGGCTTACTGTACCAAAAAAATCAACTCGTCGAATTGGCTGTATCACGGTAAGTACCACTCTCTAGTTTGACGAGAAAGCTTTCGGACTCGTGATCTATGATACTTAGGTTTAAGGAAAATCAAACCAGATACCGGACCTGTTACAAATGACCAATTTTTTAGAATACTTCGCCTGCATTCGCGTTTTGACATTCGCGAAACTAACTAGCTGACTTGCACTCGCGATTCTCTCACGAATCTGTGCAGTTAGCAAAATCGTCGAAAAACTCTGTAGAAGTGTCTATGTTTGATTTTTGCGACACGTACCAAACATTTGTCATTTCTCTTGATCCTTGACGCATTGTTGAACCTAATCTGGCAAATGTTCTAGGCATTACTCTACTTTCCCTTTAAGCTGTATGCAGGATGCTGCGATTCTTTGGTACAGATTGAATATTCCTCGATTTCCGGGTGACCTGAACTCTGAATGTTCGATCTCTTTTATTTTTGCGGGTTTACGATTGCTCGCTTATCGTTTGCATTGATAATAATGAGCTTTTGTGTACATCTATTCGGAACTCGTTTGAAATTCGCCAGTTAGTTTCCGATTCTAGCAACTCAAACTCGAGATGATCTCTTTCTCGACTGGTCGTAGTCGATTGTCGTTCGCGTCGAAGACGCCAGTTTCGATCCCCGTCACCACTGAACGTTGGTGGAGAGATATTGACTGTCGCCTAGCTCGCAAACACGCTTAGCTTATTGTGTCCTAATGTGCTTCAACATTCCGTGTTTTTGGGTTGTGTCCCGGGCTACTCTTAGTAGTACAGTGATCCTTTAATGCCACGGGGTTTGACCCTTTCACTGCGGTGCATGTACTAGAAAAAAGTACGATCAGTTCGGGTGGTAATTGGTTGTGCTATGGAATGGTTCATAACGCAATGCTGATACTCAGCTCTCTACAGCGGTGCTGTGCAGCTGTTTCTATCTTGTTATAAACCGACAGTAGTGCTTGTTTACCATGCTTTGTCGGACGGCCAAACTCGAAATATAAGACTATAATTCATCTACTTAAACCAGTAGACCATCCGCGCTCTTTATCATGGGCATGCTTCACGTGAATTCTACGCAAAGTAGCGTCTATTTTCCCGCCGATTTTGGACAGTAACATAGGTCACTTATGCTGCGACAAACCCTGGAGGTCCGTTGGTGCTCAAATGGTTTGTGGCATTTGCTTATCACCTCGGAGATCAGAGATTCAAATCGTGCTACCACCGGTCACTTTAGTGATAGACAGTAGTCCACTGTCGTCTAGCTCGTTATCACACTTGACCTATTGGGTTCTAGTTGCTGGCTATCCGTTAATAATGCATAGGGCCTTTGAGGCTATGGGGTATAGCCCTTTCAGTATACCCACGCGCATGTAATGAAAACAAAAAATTCCCGGTGGTCTAAAATTCCAGTTGAGACTCAGTGGATATAATGATTTCTAACAAGGTTAAAACGCTTTTTACAGAGCTGCCGAAAAATTTCAATGGTGAGCCCATGGTCATCGAAGCCACGGAGTATAGTCGGAATACAGTCAAACATTTTCATTATTGTGCGTGCATCCGCTTTTTAACCTTCATAATTCGTGATCACACACTGCTTCAGCTTTCTAATTCCATTTACTATGGTCCTCCGGTTCTGACACAACAGTGTAAATTTCCCGGTCTGCTGCATTGTCTGGCTATGGAGCCAGAAATCGCTTCAAACAGTGACAAATGTCAAACCTGGATTGCACTCTCTTCGTCGGATTTGGATCGACTTATGCCTGTCAACGGTCAGGTTGTTTATTTTAAGTGAGCTTCCATTCATTCGTTTGAATTCCCGAAATGCTCCGTGGGTTTATTTCCTATTTTGTTTCTGACGGTGTGTTGTTCGATAGATGCCATCGTGTGTTTTAATCAATATCGTGGAACCATTTTGGGAAAACATGTATTGATCGCTCGTCCGGGCTGAATTTCGCACCTTGCCTGTTGGTATACACTATCAAAGGTCTCTGAGCCAGGACTGTAGATTACAATTGGCTGTGGTGGTCTTTGGAAGTGCATTTTTGTTTACACTTGTGATAATGCATGCAATCAAACGATATATTATCGTATTGTGTATATAAATCGTTCGGTGTTGGGAAGAATTATGTTGAATTGGTTGAGATAGTACAATCTTTTGAATGCTTCATACATCTGTTCTGCCAACTTAACCGTAAAGAAGTGTACAGCCACAGGGCCCATCCTTTGCACCGGATCACCACCGGTCCCTCGGGTTAGACAGTCATTTAATCTGTACCGCCCAAATGACAGTAAAGATTGCTAACGAGAATGTAGTTATTCACTTTTTGCATTTGTTTCTCAGTTTCGCTTAGTGTCCTCAGTCGAACTGTCTACCGTTTCTTTTCTTGATTTTAGAGATGCTGATGAGCCGTGCTTGAAACTGACGCCAGAAGAGCTTCAGTCCTACCGAGTGGGACCTTCATGGTATGTTTGTCACTCAGTGTTTGCGCAGGTGAAATTCTCTTCACCTCTCTGTCGTCAGTCCCGAGTCACGTGCCCCAATTTTCACGATGTACAATAACATTATTTTACTCTCCCGGGATTATAAAATCCAGTGACCATGCTGTGTTCTTCCCATTCTATACCCTTCTGCATCGTGTTACTCTTCTCGTTCACTTTCTCTCATGTTTTTTTCTCAGATGCATTGGTATCCCAATTGAAGGATCTGGTTTCACCTGGTGCCTTTCACTAAAACAAAATGTTATCAAATCAGACCAAACCATTACCGAATAAGTTACTCTGTTAAGAAAGAACAGCAGGAAAAAAAACTGACTGGAGAACGAATCAACAAATTGGTACAGAAATTTTTTTTATCAATTAGAACAGCATGTTTTGTTTTCATGAGCTCAGGCCATTACGGATTATACACACGCATACATACATATACATGCACACATACACATACCAATATATTCAGCCAGCGGGCGTGCAAAAAATTTCAATCGGTAATTACCGCGAATATCCTTGTCATGGCATTGGTCTTATCGGTTTGTTATCTCTAATCAATCAGTTGATTACATCTTACGGCTTTGACCAGTCATGAATCAGGGAAGTTTGGCTCCATGTAATAATTAGATACCTTTTTCGTTGTCTTATCCATTGCTTACATGCACATTTGGATTCCTCTATACAAATACGGGTTGGTGTGGTTTCCGCATTCATCGGTTGTCGAATTTCGCCCAAAGGCGTTAAATTGCATTAGTTGTTGTGTGAATCAGCGTGAACTGTATTCCCAGCAGAATATTTTCTCGCGCAGATTGCGTCACCAATACGAACAAGTCTATCAAAACAGGCACATGTCTAATTCAACAGTATCACTGTATCAACAAAATGGTTTCCTCACCGTTTTTGCACTTCACTCCCCGTTGAAAGACATTAAAAAACTGCTACACACTTTCGGCGGTATGGAATCCAGTGACTTTGTGGGAAGCAATAACCTGGGATAATGGTCGTTAATTTCTTGCATTGCACTCCCGGATCTGGTTCGTCCATAGAAAACACTAATCAACCGATTGGGTAAGCATCACTGGTGACTTCTCATCTGTGCTTACCCTGCCAAGTCAGTTTTCGGTTGCCACACTAGGAAGTCTCTGGAAATTCTTCAGTAGGGTCGGAATTGTTATCCCCCTCATTTACACGAACAAGATGTGTGCGGTGATTGATTTCGTCTCAATGCGCTTCCTCCCCCCCCGGCTAACTCTGTGTCTGAATTGGACCTCTCGGTTTCAGTCTCAAGGCGTTTGCACTTCCAGCTATATCCCACTTGTGACTCAATTCCATGGCCCGTTCCATTTTACCATGATTCCATTGAATTGCCTCTCAGTTTTGTTTGGTTCACTAAATATTTCCACTACTATCTCTACTGTCATTATTACTAACATTACTATTGTTACCACTATGAACTTCCAAGGTTTACGTTGTTCCAATCATGTACTGAGGAATGCAACATCACTGTCATTTTCTGTTGTCACAGGGATTCCTGCTCACAAGACAAACCCGCAAGCATGCCCGCATTGACCTATGGTCCTACTCTGCCGCCTTCGTATTCGGATTTGACGCATACTTTCGGTTCAAATTCTGTGAAACGGACCTACGAGCAACCTCTACGAATATATACAGCCGAAGACCATCCACCAGCACCCCGGGCAACAACTAAACCCACGTGATCTCTAATATGCTCGATTCCATAATCAGTACCGGTTCTTGCAAACGCATTGGTTTATTGATTGTACATCTTACTCTCTCGAACACATTCAGAATCCTTCGTAATCATCTTTCACACTCACAGACCTACATTTGTATTCATTAACACTGCGCATTTGTCGTAATGTGGACATATGGGCTTTGTGCCGCCCACCCCCCACTCGCCCTGCCGCCAAAGTTGTGACCTCACCGGTGTGATCGGCACTTCGCCGTTATCACGTAACAGATCATTTATAGATACCTCAGTACGAATTGGTTCCACCACGCTTATGGGCTCCCTTGTTGCTTGTACTTTTTCTCATGTATGTACGTCAATACTATCCGCAATATCCTCAGTCGGTCGTTTTCCGCAAGCGTGCAAACCATGTCTTCTGGGAGTGTCGAATGACTAAACGTGAAACGAACCGATTGATCGTTCCATCTCTAAAATGCGCTTGAACAAATTATCCTCCCTTGTAATCAGTCTCCTCGGTGATCTTCTGTGCTGCTTCGTTCAACTGAAATGCATACTTCCGATTGATTGATGACTTCTGTTCCCGGGAAAAATGAATAAATTTCTTGGGTAGTTTTTTTCAACACCATCAAATTTTCAGCCATTCAACTTATACTTCGTTGTTTCGGTTTTGGCTACTACTTCGCCGTATCTAGTTTGAATTGAGGTTAATCGAAGAAAAATACAAACTGTTAGAGGGTCATATAGATACATTGAGGGTTTGATTACAAGTACTCCACCGACCACGGCATTCGGCTAATTCGTCCACTGTCTCCATCCATCGTTAGATGTATCTTATGGGCTACCGCCGGAAATCTTAACACGGTCAATCTCAATAGCTCTTTTCCATCCCTATTCACCGCGAATATTTGTGTGGTCAGTGGTTCCAGTTAGATGGAGGAGCGTATGTATTTAGCTGCACTTCATCACAGCCGTTACACAGTGAAGCGTAATTTGCTCATCCCTTCGTTGTTTGCCATTGGTATATGCATAGGGTGGATTTTAGGCTTATAGGTGAAAAGGGAACAAAGGAAATGCCCCTCTGACCAACATACGGAATACGCTGTTTAAGGGTGCGTGAAAATGACAACAAGATTGCCGCCGTACACGCTTTGCTGGCGATGGGCACTTTTGAACCCCGACCAAGAACTTGGGAGATGTCCCCCCTTCAAGCCATTCACTAACCTCTTGGTTTCTTCCACTGTGACGTACTCCTTTTCTCCTATTATTCAGATGAGTGCTGGCGGTAACTCTTGTATTTCACTGCTTTTAGAGCATCGTGTTATTACAGACCGAAATGTACAAGGTTTACCAATGGTCGTCGAACTGGGTGTAAATATTATGCTTCATTTCTCATTGGAAAGACCAGTTAACATTAAAAAGACGAGGAAGCCGAAAGCGACACTGGCTCGTAGCAAAAGCCGACTAAACTCGTACTTCTCTTAGCAATTCACCGAATTTTGTTGACTTTTCCTGATGATAAGTTGCATACGTTGGCTCCAGACTTAGTTGAAATCTATCAGGCGGTTCACACTCTAGCAACACTCAAATCGCTTTCGAGGACAGAAGGACGAGGTGTCCGTCTGGACTCTGATGGCGGTTTACCTCATCTGATCCGTCCTCACAAACGTTGATAACCAAATCGCAAACCTCTTGAGGTCATCCGGTTGTACCGATTTAGCCTGCCACCCAACCACGTTCCTGGCACGGCAACTGGGCCTGCCACCGATGCAACCATAGAGAGTCTTGCTCATCATGGCAACGTCACGATAACCTACCGTCCTGTATATGAGAAGCCCATACTATTTGTCACGCCAATTGGGTTGTTTTCATCTGATCACCCATCCCAGATTGTACTCAACTGGATTCATTCCGTTCATGGTGTTGGCGCGGGTTGTGAGCCGACAGGAATCTATGCGGTTGACGTTTCTGAAGACATACAGCTTGATCCTCGGGTTACTTTATTTATGAATAAACGAATGCAACAGGTTGTATTCACTAAAACTGTAAACAGTTTGATTACAGAGATGCCGATCTCAGCTGCGGCAGAAATTTCCTAGTGAACGTCTTTAGAGTTCTAGGATTGCGAAAAACGTACGCCAAAAATTTGCGCAATTTATTACACTTTTTCCCTGCAAACTTTAGCCAAAACCTGCAACTCTTCAGCCACGACCGACAGCCCTTTAGCCATCCCGCTGCAAGCGAGTCATATCAAAAATACCGGAATATTATGACGTCAAGAAATGTTAAAACAATTTGGTACTTTACTAAGACTGGTGTTACAAAGCTGGCTGAATAAATAAGAAAGTGTGCCGATCTTATGATGCGCAGTTGACCTCGGTATTAGTATCAAATGCTGTGCCGCAAATCGACTGGAGATTGAAACGATGTGCCCATATCGTCATGGCCCATATGACGGTTGCATTCCCAGTGATAGTGTCAAATGTTGTCACATAAATGTAATGATGACAGTGACGTCGGCTGCGTGTGATATACTCGGACTGTCAGTCTATCCGGCAAGTTTCGATCGTTTTCAGCGATTGTGAATAGAAAACAAAATACCGCTTGTTGCATCACGTATCTTATTTGAATGACTTCATGTTTGTGATATATTGCCACTTCATGGGGAGACTTATTGTCGATTTGTTGGTCTTTCGTTCAGAGGCAGTCGGGTGATATAAACACACCACGACCGTTTGTGGTAATGTTCACTGTACTTTACCTGGCACTGTACACGTGACTACCTGACGATATGGTGAGCGTTGATACGGGTGCAAAGAAAAGATCATATCGTTTCACCAGCGCGAAATATCGATGGAGGATATTCAAGTGTGCATGAAGAGGAGTTGCTTTGAAGGATGTTGCCAAACATGGCATTGAGAATAAAAAGTTACGTACTGTTGCAGCTACGGATCGGAGAACAGCTTCCACACCCGTATCCCACAAGACGATGTTCAACGATGGGTTCGTCAGGTGTTTGTGTGATGTGGTGGACAAAATTCCAACAGGCACACCGGGGTAGTTGAAGGAGAGGGTGTAGAAAGACTCCTTAAGCACAACCGTCAACAATTCATCCGTTAATTGATTGCTGGGTGGGCGTCACTGTTCCGTTAAGAAGCTGACCGTTGGACCATTTAAACGAGCCCAGACACAATCAGATCTAGAGCATATTATTCTTTTTGCCGACAACTACCAGGTCCTGTAGCTACGGGGTTGTATATTGATTAAAACAACTAAAACATAGGGGGGTGTCGCAGCTGTGGGCGCTCAAAAGTAGGTCGTAAAACCATCCGAAGTCTGCGGTCAAGTAAAAGACCTTGAGTGAACATATTAGCATGTCCATCTGTCTCCTGTATCTTGAAGTATGAATGTCATAGAGATTAAGTGGCATGTTACTACGAGTCTCCATCATGCTGTTCAGTGTCTATTTCTACTGAGAAACCAGGTGTTCCAGTAGCCTATCTTTGACAATGCTCCCGTTCACCAGAGGACTGAGGACGCACGAGTACACATTAGTCATCAGGATCATTTTCTGTCACCGAACAGCCTTTTTTATCCCACAGGTGATATTTTTACTACTTCAACTGGAATAGATTTTTAATGCATTAAAAACTGGTTCATTGAAAATATAACACTTACATGAGCTGTGACACAGTCAGACGATATGGGCACATCGTTTCAATCTCCAGTCAGTTTGCGGCACAGCATTTGATACTATTACCGAGGTCAACTGCGCATCATAAGATCGGCACACTTTCTTATTTATTCAGCCAGCTCTGTAACACCAGTCTTAGTAAAATAACAAATTTTTTTAACATTTCTTGACTTCATAATATTCCGGTACCTTTGATCTGACTCATTTGCACTGGGATGGCCGAAGATTGTGCGTCAAAGCTAAATGGCTGGTAGCCGTGGCTAAAGAATTGTGGGTTGCGGCTAAGCAACTGTGGGTTTTGAGCAAAGGTGTAGACTCCTGCTATGCGCATGCTGACAGCGCACTGAACTGCGATGCACGAAAACTTCATGACTGCCGTCATCAATGAACGAACTGATGGCATTATGAGCGTGATGTTTTTTTTCCATGAAGTGCTAACTTTGGGATCGCATCTGTTTCCGAGAATGACGACCGGTGACAGGTTTTGTGTATTAAAGCTTTATGTTCTGAAAAACCAAGAACAAACTAGTTACATATATGCCTAACAAGCCAGACAAATTTGGTATCAAATTTGAGATGCTTGTGGTCGAAAACAAAGTACATTCGCAGTATGCACCCGATATCTGGGAGCATTTGAAAAGGAGCTGTAATTTAGTCGACCTGTGTCTAAAGTCATCGTTCCGGGTTTTTTGGGTGGTTCATAAAAAGTAGGTCACAGTCTCACAATGGCTAACTTCACTACTCCTCGGCTGCCCCAGAGATGCATCTGAAACACGAGTAACCTTACATACATGGTGTTTTGCCATTTATCAATCTAATCCTTTATCCTCATTTACGTGAAACAAAGTTCTTTTCATTTCACTGCCGGAACTTTGGTGAATTACAGATGTATTAACGTAAAATGCCAAAGGATCTTGTTTCAGGCAGTGTTGCTATGGATTCAAAGCATAGTGATCAGCCAATTATCCTCCATCTACCACCTGTTTGAATGTACGTTTCGAGCACACGGCAACCGCCATCGCTATTTCCCACACATTCCCTCAGCATGAGCCGGCGTGCGGTCTTTGTTCTTAGGCCCAGTGAGAATACACGGTGTTGGCATTCCATGGTCCCCTCAACGAACGCGATCGCACAAGTTGGAGGAATGTGACTTTGTAGTGGCCTGGAGATGACTGAATTTGAATGTGTAAATTCGTGACCAAAATTAATGAAGACGAACTAATTAGTTCTCAGCTCTGGGCAGCTTGTGTGTTCTTCGACGCCATAGGGTTGTTCGTCGTTTGTCTGCTTGCTTTAAGGGCAATTGGCTTCCGCCAGCTGAAAAACACACATGACTGTTATACTGGCGCCCGGTGTCGCTCTATTACGTAAACGTGATCGACATTGTTTCAACAAAAACCATTCTTCACCAAACCCACTGACTTTTGGCTTGTTGTTTATTCGGGATATTTATTTCTGGAATTATGAAGGGAGGTGTCCGTGTGGGCATCCCGTCGTTCAATCTAGGTTTCTTCTCGTTTTAATGGTGTACCCTTTGAGCGACCGCGCTACGTGTCGTTCGGCCTTTGGAATTACTGGTTTTGAAACTACCAGTTTCAATCCTACCATACTTTGGCATGTTGCGCGCTCGCAGTTATTCAAAACAATTTACGTTACCATTGAGAGACGCGCTTGGACAACAAAATGCGTGCTCATTATCCGAAGCCCGTAACCGGAGCCGTCATGGAAGGAAACACGAAAGGACTGTTGACAAGATGCCCGTAAGTGTACAAAGCAAGGCTGCATAAATGTTCCACCATGACGAGACTGTATCTTGACGTAATTTGATCGTTTGTGCGCCCCTATGATCCAAGACGCTATACAAGCCGGCTAATTTAAGTGCAGACATTCCTGGCAACTCACTGGGAAAAGGTTTGAGTCTTGAGTTAAGTCAGGACCTGCTCCCGTATAGGGTCTATAGCTCCTGGTCCTCGGTTCGTGACAGGTCAGCAAATATACTCGGCAGCGCGCAAAAGAGCAGATTAAAAAACGCTGGAGCGGGACGCGTGTATTGGATGAACGCAACGGTGTACACAGGTGGAGTAAGTGGTGCCACAAAATTCGGTAATTGTTTAGGCAGACAAATTTGTTAGTCTTTGCGTTTGTGTGTCACATCGGTAGCAAAACAGGGGTCTCGCCTTAGAAGGCCGACGCAGTTGGGCTTCCACCCGTGATGGGTGCGTCGGCTTCGGTGGCGAGAGACGTTTTCTATGCCTCCCGCCGCGATTGGACACAACGACGACGCCTGCACAAGCCGTTCCCCATGACTCACACTGATCGCTGTGCGTCGATCGCGGAATTGCGTCCTCCTCAACAACGAATACGGCCCGGGTAGATCCCGCTTGAAACTTCGCAGTGGTGATTGTACTGTAGGGTTTGTCATCGTCCGCATATGCCAAAGTGCAACCATACACCAGTTTGGCTGGCGTAATATCTATGTCGGCCTTAACGGGGTTAACCAAACCAGAAAATTGGCGTAACTGCCGGTGAGATTGAGGTTTAGGATAGTCGCAGATTACCGCAAACTTGCCTGACTGGGGTTGTGTGCCCGAGGCCGAGATTTCGTGACCTAGGAATGAGATTGTTGTCCTACCTACATCGCATTTGGCAGGGTTTGTTGTTACGTCAGATTGGCTAAGACGCTCAGAAGGAGCGTGCAGCTGTATCGTGTGCAATTTCCCTGAAGAACTCGCTAACAAATAACCGTCCAAACACACGGGAGTATTTATCAAGCCGCGTGTTGCCCCATGCATTAACCTATACAAGGTTTGGGCTGCGCTGCGCAGTCCAAACGGCATGCACAACATCTTTAATAGCCCGAAGGGAGTTGTTACAACGGCTTTAGGGATGTCAGTCTTGGCTACCGGAATTTGGTGGTAGGCTGTAACAAGATCTATTCGGCTGAGAACGGAACAACCAGACAGGGAAGAAGTTAGAGCTTGAACACGTGGAATGGGGTACCCATGTGGGATAGTAGCTTGGTCGAAGGTCCTACAGTTGCCGCAGCGACGCCAGTCGCCATTGGGCTTAGGAACCATATGAAGAAGCGATGCCCGCGGACTGCTGGACGGGCGTATTATGCCTAACTCTAGCATGTATTCGAACTCAGCCTGTGCTGCGCGGAGCTTGTCCGGCGTCGAGCGACGGGGTCGGCTAAATTCTGGGAGTCCTTTAGTGACATTGTGGTGGGTGACTCTAGTGGTCACCCCGGGAAGAGATCAAGATTGCCTCAGCATTGCCGGGTAAGCTGAAAGGAGCCCTGCATAGGGGTAATCAGCCATAGGTTCGATGTATAGGGGCGTGATGTGATTCCCGGAGTAACACGAACCGGTTACGAAAGGAGAAGTCTGTCGCCCGGCAACTCTCCGGCATCAAGCGTCAACCAGTAGGTCGAAATGTTCAATGAAATCGATATCTAGTGTGGGATGGGGGATGTCTGCTACTATACACACCCAGTGGAAGGTGTGACTCAGGCCTAAGTTTAGGATGTGACTTACGGCCGTATGTAGCGGTAGGAGTGCCTTTAGCAGCACGGAGTTTTTGGATTGATGGAATCGTTGCATCACCTGCTTTCTTTGGAATGACACTAACCACCGCATTGGTGTCAATTAGTAACAGGTTATTGGGATTTAAATCTCGAACATGCAACAGACGTTTGTAATTATAGCTGCCGACCGCGTTAGTCGTCGGGACGCGTCGGGATATTGGTTTCCATGTTTGGCACATGAGAAGCTTTACCCGGCTTCGCAAAGCCAAGCCTTCTCATCAAACCGTTTGTGATATCGACAGTAGGTTGATCGAGATGGGCTAACGGGGCGGTCAGGGGAAAGGTTTCTGGTCCTTACTGTAACAGCCGGTCGTGGAAAATCCCCCTTTTTCCCTCGCGATTCAGTGTTTTTTCCCAACATCACTCATTTCCATACACTATTGACTTTTCTTTACGAACTGGTTGTTTTTCTGGACCAATTGTTGTTTGTTCGCGCCCAGAGCGCTATTTTGGCACATCCTTGCTCAGGACCTGCGTGACGCACGTGCTGTCTGCTCACACGCTGCTATTCGGTTTCTCGTTGTTGAGTCTTTGTGATCGTATTATTGAGGTTTGTATATTGTTTATGTCATTGTTTATTTTAATAATCTAGTATCGTAGAATTATCACGGATAATCGCCTTCTGATTTCGGGATCCGTTGCGAATTTGGCTACGCATTGCTCAAACGTTCGTAACAATACTCAGTAGATCTATTTGGAACGAGGAAAATTCACGCAAAATGCCAAGGAAAGGATCAAAGGCAGTCGAACCCGGACAGAAAGTAATACGGCAAGTCTCTGGGGAGGTTTTGGGTACTTATGATTCTTTAGTTAATGCTAGATCGCCTAGTCCTGTCAGTGCTAGCTCATGTGTTATTGAAAGCAATATTGATCGTAAGGACGTTGATTTATATAAGCTGAGAATAATAGAACTAGAGCAACAGTTACTTTCAGCTAGACTACAGGCGCATGAAGCAGAGAAGTGTACACAGAAACAGCGAGAGTATAGGACCAGTGACTTTGACACTTCCGATAGGTTAGAGTGCAATAAGGTAGGGAACCCCACGCAGGTCGCCGACTACAAACCACCATCGATCGATCTGCCTAGAGTGGAGTTAACGGTTTTCGACGGGCGAGCTGAGCAATATTGCAAGTTTGTCAAACAGTTCGAGACGTTCGTTGAAAACAAGGTAACCGACCCTGGGCAAAGGCTTCTTTACCTTACTCACTACTGCCGAGGCCGAGCGCGAGAAGCTATCGACGGATGCACCATGCTCGATCCAGAACAAGGCTACACTAGGGCAAGAAAGATTCTGAGGGACTTGTTTGGCCAACCTTTCAAAGTAGCCCGTAACCTAATAGAGGGCGTGATGGCAGAGGCAAAGAAAACCAAGGGCGACGTCTACACCATGGCCGACCTGGTGATCAAGATGCAGAACTGCTCAATAGCCCTCGACTATTTAGGTTACAGAGCTGACCTAGACGCCATGCACACTTTGGAAGGCATAGTCCGTCACCTCTCTCCCGAACTACAGGGTCGGTGGGCGGAAGAAGCTGAACGGATAAGCCGAGGCGACAGAGAGGCCAACTTCGAAGACCTGACTGAATACTTAGACAGGCAAACGAAGATAGCTGACAGCAGATTCGGCCGACTCATCCGGGACAGCAACCGAGCAAACAAGCCCGGTACTAGCCAAGTCCAAACCCCTGTACGGGAACATCCAAAGTACCAGCCTTGGACCAACACACACGTCATTTCACGAGATGCTACGGCGAAACCAAATTGCAAATCCTGTGGTACTAGCCATGGCCTACCAGAATGCCCCAAGTTCGGCAATGCCACAATAGACGAACGGTGGGGAATGGCGAGGGTGGCAGGAGCATGTTTCATCTGTCTCAACACCACGCACCGGGCAGCAGCCTGTAGAACAAGGAATCGATGTGGTTACGAGGGCTGCACGGGCAGACACCATCGGCTGCTGCATCAGGCGAGAATAACCATATCCGAGGCGATTGCCAAGCCCAGCGTGATTTGTTCAACTTCACAATCTGCCAGTAAACCGGTACGTTTAGGCGTAGTGGCCGTGGGAGTAGTGACTCCGACTGGGATAGTCAAGGCGTTGGCTTTCGTTGATAGTGGATCCGACACCACTTTAGTGAAAGAGCGGTTTGCCGAAAAACACCAACTGGCTAAAGGTGCGACGTCGTTGGCAGTGAGCATGGTGGGCGGAACACAGGTAATGACTGCCGGTAGATTAAGGCTGCAACTCATCTCTCTAGACACTAACGAGGAAGTTGAACCAACGGAGGCATTCACGTTAGCGGATCTTCCCATGCGAGCACCAAGGTCGGTGAACGCAATCTTGACTCGATGGCCCCACCTGCAGGATGTAACCGTCGTAGACTGGGAAGATGATGAGGTGGATCTCCTCATCGGATGCGACGTGCCAGAGGCGCATTGGGTGCTTGACCAAAGAGTGGGCGACCGCCAGGCACCTTATGCCGTACGCACGGCTCTGGGATGGATGTTATACGGTCCAGTAGGGGTACGCGGTTCCGTGAATTATTTATCCGCCGAAACGGACCGCATAGAGTATCATCTGCAACGGCTTTATGAAGAGGAGTTTCATGACATTGGGGACGAAAGACCGACGTTGTCTCAAGAGGATCACTTCGCTCTACAAACGGTGCGGCAAGGCTCTAGAGGCCTCAAAAAACAGTTCGAGGTTCCCCTCCCATGGCGCACACCGGTCGACCCGTGGACTGACAACAGAAATTATGTTCTCCAACGATTACTACGACTAAAAGAACGCTTCATTCGAGACCAGAATCTGTGGGAACGATACGCGGATTTGATGAAGCGAAACGAGGACCTCGGTTACGTTGAAAGGGTGCCTGTTAACACCGACAGCAAAAGGGGTATCTGGTATCTGCCTCACCATCCGGTTATCAACCCCAAAAAACCCAATAAACTGCGCGTGGTTTTCGACTGTGCGGCCAAGTTCCAGGGCAAGTCGTTAAACGATCGCCTACTACAGGGGCCCGACTGGACCACACCACTGATCGATGTTCTGTGCCGTTTCAGAGTGGGTAAAGTGGCTTTGTCTGCCGAAATTAGGGAAATGTTCCATCAGGTGAAGATTCCGGTAGGAGAACGAGATGCTTTGCGTTTCCTGTGGTGGGAAGGGAGCGACCGGGACAACGCAGTGGTGAATTATAGGATGACCGTCCACCCCTTCGGAGCCATATCGTCACCATTTTGTGCCAACTACGCCCTCCGAGAATCAGCGAACAAACATGGCGATCTGGTACATCGGACGGTGGTAGAAAGCGTCAGCCGGAACTTCTACGTCGACGACTACCTTGGGTCATTCGATGATGTGGAATCAGCTCTAGAGCAGTTCAGGGGTCTGACGAGATTGCTGGAAGAGGGTGGCTTCCATCTAACTAAATGGATGTCGAACGCTTCGGAAGTGCTGAAGGTCATCCCGTATCACGAAAAGGTCGAAAGTGTAAGAGATTTGGACGGCTCCCCATTTCCTATCGAGCGCACTTTAGGGATACAATGGGACGCGGAAACGGACGATTTTGTTTTCGAACTGAACGTTCCCGAGCTGCCAATAACCCGTCGTGGCATACTATCTGCCGTCTCAAGTTTGTTCGACCCGCTCGGTTTCGTCTCACCATGGCTGCTACCCGGAAAGATCTTGCTGCAGCGGCTGTGCCGTAAGAAAGTTGATTGGGACCAGTCACTGGACCGAGGGGACCGGCTGGACTGGGAGGAATTTTTGAACACCTTGAAGAAATTAGGGGACATAAGGATCCCACGATGTTTGACCCCTGGCCATACGATACGGACTGGAGAACTACATGCCTTTTCCGATGCATCCGAAGTCGGTTATGGGACTGTGGTGTACGGACGATGGTGCGCAGGAGATGGACAATATACCACGAGGATCCTGTTCGCCAAAGCCCGCGTTGCTCCACTGAAGTCGGTCTCAATCCCACGCCTCGAACTCAGCGCAGCCGTGTTGGCAGTCAGGGTGGTGCAAGCTGTGAAGAGATGTTTCGATCTCTACATTTGGTCGGTGAGCTTCTGGACGGATTCGACGATAGTACTTTACTATATTAACAACGTACGGAGCCGGTTTAGTACTTTCGTTGCTAACCGGCTCACGATTATCCACGATGAATCGGCCACGCACCAGTGGAGTCATGTCAGGTCTGGCGATAATCCGGCCGACCTGTGCTCTCGAGGTGCGAACAACTTCAGGCAACTGGACACGTGGACGAGAGGGCCGAACTTCCTGCAACTGCCCAAACAGGACTGGCCCGTGTTCGAATTAAAACCCCCTACGGAAGTGGAACTGGAGATCAAAGGCGTAGTGATAGCAACCAACGTCGTCGAAGCGTCGCCCATTTTATCGCGACTGGTCAGGTTTTCTTCCTGGATGAAGACGCTTCGTTCGCTAGTTTGGTTAACCAGGTTCAAGATAAGTTTACTAGTCATGAAAGGGCTACGGCCCTCAGGTCGGATACCGGTCGGCCCGATAGGTCCCGTTAAGCTACAAGCTGCAGAATACGATATTTTCAGAATGATACAACGCGAGGATTTCGCCCGAGAACTCAAGAGGGCGGAAGAAGTGGGGCTGACCAATGAAGACATGCCATCTCCAAGAGGCGAGCTGAAGCGTTTAAACCCCAAAATCATCAACGGACTGCTGCGGGTGGATGGTAGGCTGACCAACGCCCACCTGAACTTCGACACAAAGTATCCTATACTGCTGCCTGCGAGACAACCCGTAGTAGAGCTAATGATTCAACACGTCCACGCCGTAGAGGGACATGCCGGGGAAAGTCACGTGACGAGCGTCATCCGAAAGCGTCTTTGGTTGTTGAGAGGACGAGAGACTGTAAAACGCGTGATCCGACGGTGTGTGCAATGCAGGAGACGCAATGCCACAGCAGGCAAACAACTCATGGCCCCACTACCAGAATGCAGGGTGACTACGGGCTGGTGGCCGTTCAGTGACACCGGGTTGGACTATTTCGGGCCCTTGTGGATCAAGTGCGGGAAAAGATTAGAAAAGCGATACGGATGTATCATGACGTGCATGAAATCACGTGCGGTACACCTAGAAGTCGCACATTCGATGACGACCGATTCGTTTCTACGGGCTTTGCAGAGATTTATCAACCGAAGAGGCGTACCGGCCGATATATACTCAGATAATGGATCGAACTTTGTGGGCGCTCAACGGGAATTGCAGCGTTGGCACAAGAACATAAACAGGGACGAACTGCAGAATCGAACCGTGGCCTACGGCATACGCTGGCATTTCAACCCCCCACAGGCCAGTCACCGAGGCGGCATATGGGAACGCATGATCCGGTCCGCCAGACGGATATTGCTGTCAATCATGAAGCAGCAGCCGCCCGATGACGAGACCCTGAACACCGTCATGACTGAGGTGGAGCGAATCCTGAACAACCGCCCCCTGGTTCCAGTATTGAACGGCGACCCCACCCAGCTGGTGCTCACCCCAAACGACTCATTGACGCTAAGGTCGAACGAGGGTTTCCAAGGGCCGGTAAACCTTCGTGGGAGCTACCTCCATGGGTGGAAGCAAGCGAACTATCTGGCCAAGGTCTTCTGGAGGCGATGGCTACGGGAGTACCTACCGGCTTTGCAGACTCGACAGAAGTGGATGGCCAAAACAAGACCATTCAAAGTTGGGGACGTGGTTATGATCGCCGACGAACGCGCACATTTCAGCGCTTGGTCTTTGGGAGTAGTTACGGAAACCATCAAAAGCACTGACGGAATGATAAGAACGGTGAAGGTGAAGACAGCTAACGGAGTGCTCATTCGTGACATACGCAGTATTAACCTACTCGAGAGCGAAGACGGAGGAGCTGATAACCCTGTGGCCCAGTAAACCTTTTTCACACCAGTAATCGAGGTGGATAAAGAAACACCATATATACCACACAATCTCCGTCAAACACGTTAAGGTGCTCGCGGTCCCTTCGTTGACATTACAGAAGGTTCTTTCCGATATGTGGTGATGAGTGCGATTCCATTATACATCCCGATACATACGCGCATGCACGACGCACTCTACATCCCGTAAACCCATCATACATGTGACAGTGTTCTTTGTTCGCCTTTTGTTGACGCTACCGAATGCCCCTTGCATATGTGGAAGTAGTGGAGCTCAGGTCACACATGCATGCTACATTTACTCGTTTTCTTGCCACGCGGTCTTTTGTTGACATTGCAGAAAGTCCTCCTTTAATGTGTAGTCATAACTGTGATTTCATTGTAACCCCGGCACACACACACACGCACGCACACACACGCACGCACACACACACACACACTCAAGCGCGTACATCCAGGACCGGACGGCCCCTTACGAGGACAACGTCTATGTGACCATTCACGCCCGCCATCGGTCATTTGGTCCTGTGGAAGATGTAGACTAGCCTCACGTCTATGTAGCCAATGGGTTAGGTGCGACCAGTAGTAGAACGTCGACGACGAGCATTAGACGCGCGCACTGACAGCAGGGCCTAGGCAGGTAGGAAGAATCAGTACCTTTATACCGAACCTTTGACTTTGCTAAGGATCCAGGAGGATTTTGGTGGGCGGTGTAACAGCCGGTCGTGGAAAATCCCCCTTTTTCCCTCGCGATTCAGTGTTTTTTCCCAACATCACTCATTTCCATACACTATTGACTTTTCTTTACGAACTGGTTGTTTTTCTGGACCAATTGTTGTTTGTTCGCGCCCAGAGCGCTATTTTGGCACATCCTTGCTCAGGACCTGCGTGACGCACGTGCTGTCTGCTCACACGCTGCTATTCGGTTTCTCGTTGTTGAGTCTTTGTGATCGTATTATTGAGGTTTGTATATTGTTTATGTCATTGTTTATTTTAATAATCTAGTATCGTAGAATTATCACGGATAATCGCCTTCTGATTTCGGGATCCGTTGCGAATTTGGCTACGCATTGCTCAAACGTTCGTAACACTTACCACTTTGGCCACGAGAGGACACGGCAGTGAGCAAACACGGGGAAGTGGTTCAAGCCACTTGTCTGCTAATTACCACTCTAGAAAAATTGACACTAGAGTTGTTTGGGCGAATCATACTTCGCGGCCGCCCACACCACACAGGGGTTTTCCTTTGGGAACCCTCACCGCAGCCTTTGTCTCGAAAGTCTGACCAACTGCATTATTTCCTATTCCATCGGCTTTACTCGCTGCGATCCTCTACCTACCTCAATAAGCACATTATGGCTTTTCACTTCAGCCACTTCGATTATTTTTCGTGATTTTTCTAGCCTCCTATTCCTGTAATGATTGCCGCTTCTTTTCGGAGGTTTCTTTTTCCACCTCTGACTTCACTGATATTGTCCTCCAAGGTATGCGACTTATTATTCTGTGTAGAGGACGTGACTTGCTGGAAGGGCATTTGCTTGGAGTTAATATGGCTGGTACCTTGTCCCCATTCGAAGCTGTCGGGCACTTCTGGCTCTCTTGGAGGTCGGCTTCTGAACAAGCTTACCTTGGCGATTCGGGTCGGCCCGGATTGGGGCTGGGTGGCGCAGTGGTAACCGATACGCCTCTGAGGTGAAGGAGCCCGGGTTCAAACCCTGGGTGTAGCAGCCTTTATGCACCACTGATGAGCTCTAACAAGAGCGAAACTCGACTCTGGTGCTTTCGAGTTCAGGTTGATCAGGTGTCCTGATCTTTGTGCGTGGGAGGTGGAGTCCGAAGGACAGTCAGCTAAACGAACTTTTCCCCCTGCTTTTCTAAGCTCGGCAAACGCGAATCCCCCGAGTGGTTCAGCCTCGCATGTGATCGTGCTGTACTTCTGAAGCTTGCAACATTTAGCCGCTGGTGCCGCTCGCCCACCCCCACTCCCAACCCCGCTTCGTGCAAGTCGGGAACCGACGCTCATCAACCGCAAGGAGAGACAAAGCAACCTCCGTCTGTTAAAAGGCCAGATGCTTGCTCCCATCTGCCGCCGGTAGCTGGACACTCTGGTCCCTTGCCGAAGCATTCCCCCGCAATTTTTGTTTTTCCAGTTGCCCTCTCACCTGTAATTCTTCTTACGATTTTGTCTGTGAACCACACGAGAAAGCCGAAGTTTTGCATTGCGGTTTTTCCCTAACCCCGCCACCCAACTATCCTACCCCTCCGATAAATTCTCTTTCCTCAGTCTTCCACTTCCAACCCCATAATGGTACTAAGAAGGTCCGCCGATCGCTGCGATCTCTGGTCGTATCCAAACCACTCGGTCCGGGAGGTGCAACACACTACGTCCTTAGAATGCATGCCCCCGAATTAGTCTTTCTTTTATGTCGTCAATTTTGTCCCTCTTTGCAGCTTTCTACTTTTCCGAGCCCCTGGTGTAACACACTTTTGAGCAATGCGTAACCAAGTCTCAACGGATCCCGAAACTCGAAGGCGATTATCCGTGATATTCTGCGGTACTAGGTTACTGAATGAACAACGACACCAAAAACAACAAACAACAATTGGTCCATATAAGCAAACGGTTCGTAAAGACACGTCAATAGTGTAAGCATGTGAGTGATGTTAGGAAAAACACTGAATCGCAAAAGTCTTAGGGGGATTTTCCACGACCAGTCGTTACGCGGCACACCAAAATCATCCTGAATCCTTAGCAGAGTCAAAAGCTTGGTATAAAGGCACTGATTCTTCCTACCTACCTAGGCCCTGCTGTCAGTGCGCGCGCCTAATGCTTGTCGCCAACGTTCTACCCATGGTCGCATCCAATCCGTTGGCCACGTAGACGCGATGCTATACCACATCTTCCACGAGAACAACTGACCAATGGCGGGCTTGAAGGGGAAACATAGATGCTGACCTTGGAAGGGCCGTCCTGCCCCGGCTGTATGTGCTTGCTTGAGTGTATATGTGTATGATTTAATCGCCGCTACCTCCACATATGCAAAAGACATTGCAATAACGTCAACAAAAGCAAATTGCGAACACCGTCACATGTTTGATAGGGGTTGCGGGACATAGCTTGCTTCGGGTATGTGTGTGTGTGTGTCTGGATGTACAATGGAATCGCATTTATCACAACATATCGGAAAAAATCTTCTGTAAAGTCAACGAAAGGCTGTGGGCACTGTAACCTGTTTGACGGAGACCATGTGGTATAACGAGTACAATGTAGGTGAGTGTGCGTCGAGGTGTACGATGGTTGGATACGTCAGTGTGTTCGGATTGCTTCCATATGTGGGGTTTCTTTACCCACCTCGGTGACTAGTGCGAAATAGTCTACTGGGCCTCAGAGTTATCAGCTCCTCTGCCTTCGCTGTCGAGTAGGCTAATACTGCGTATATCACGAATGAGCGCTCCGTTAGCTGTCTTCACCTTCACTGTTCTCATCAGCCCGTCAGTGCTTTCAATGTTTTCCATAACTACTCTCAAAGGCCAAGTGCTGAAATGTGCGCGTTCGTCTGCGATCATAACCACATCCCCAACTTTGAATGGTCTTGTTTTGGCCAGCTACTTTTGTCGAGTCTGCAGAGCCGGTAGGTAGTCCCGGAGCCAGCGCCTCCAGAAAACCTTGGAAAGATAATTCGCCTGCTTCCATCCGTGGAGGTGGCTCCCAAGAAAGTTTACCGGTACTCGGAAACCCTCGTTCGACCTTACCGTCAATGAGTCGTTCGGGGTGAGCGCCAGGTGGGTGGTCGCCGTTCATTACTGGAACCAGGGGGCGGTTTTTCAAAATCCTCGCTATCTCAGACATGGCGGTGTTCAGCGTCTCGTCGTCGGGCGGCTGCTGCTCCATGATTGACAGCAATATCCGTCTGGCGGACCGGATCATGCGTTCCCATACGCCGCCTCGGCGGCTGGTCTGTGGGGGGTTGAAATGCCATCGGATGCCGTAGGCCACTGTTCGATCCTGCAGTTTGTCCCTGTTTATGTTCTTGTGCCAACGCTGCAATTCCTGGTGAGTGCCCACAAAGTTCGACCCACTATCTGAGTATATATTAGCCGGTACGCCTCTTCGGTTGATAAATCTCTGCAAAGCCCGTAGAAACGAATCGGTCGTCATCGAATGTGCGACTTCCGGGTGTACCGCACGTGACTTTATGCACGTCATGATACATCCGTATCGCTTTTCTAATCTTTTCCCGCACTTGATCCACAAGGGCCCGAAATAGTCCAACCCGGTGTCACTGAACGGCCACCAGCCCGTAGTCACCCTGCATTCTGGTAGTGGGGCCATGAGTTGTTTGCCTGCTGTGGCATTACGTCCCCTGCATTGCACACACCGTCGGATTACGCGTTTTACAGTCTTTCGTCCTCTCGCCAACCAAAGGCGCTTTCGGATGACGCTCGTCACGTGACTTTCCCCGGCATGCCCCTCCACGGCGTGGACGTGTTGAATCATAAGCTTTACTACAGGCTGTCTCGCAGGCAGCAGTATAGGATACTTTGTGTCGAAGTTCAGGTGGGCGTTGGTAGGCCTACCATCCACCCGCAGCAGTCCGTCGATGAGTTTGGGGTTTAAACACTTCAACTCGCCTCTCGGAGACGATATTTCTTTGTTGATTGGTCCCACTTCTCCTGCCCTCTCGAACTCTCGGGTGAAAGCCCCGCGTTGTATCATTCTGAAAATATCGTATTCTGCAGCTTGTAGCTCATCGGGACTTATCGGGCCGACCGGTATCCAGCCTGAGGGCCGTAGCCCTTTCATGACTAGTAAATTTCTCTTGAATCTGGTTAACCAAACTAGCGAACGAAGCGTCTTCATCCAGGAAGAAAACCTGACCAGTCGCGATAGAATGTGTGTCGCTTCGACGACGTTGGCCACCATAACTACGCCTTTGATCTCCAGTTCCACTTCCGTAGGGGTTTTTAAATCGAACACGGGCCAGTCCTGTTTGGGCAATTGCAGGAAGTTTGGCCCTCTCGTCCACGTGTCCATTTGCCTGAAGTTGATCGCATCCCCGGAGCACAGGTCGGCCGGATTATCGCCAGACCTGACACGATTCCACTGTTCGTGGCTGATTCGTCGTGGATAATCGTGAGTCGGTTAGCAACGAAATTACTAAACCGGCTCCGGACGTTGTTGATATAGTGAAGTACTATCGTCGAATCTGTCCAGAAGCTCACCGACCAAATGTAGAGATCGAAATATCTCTTCACAGCTTGCACCACCCTGACTGCCAACACGGCTGCGTTGAGTTCAAGGCACGGGATCGAGACCGACCTTAGTGGAGCAACGCGGGCTTTGGCAAACAGGATCCTCGTGGTATATTGTCCATCTCCTGCGCACCATCGTCCGTACACCACAGTCCCATAACCGACTTCGGATGCATCGGAAAAGGCATGTAGTTCTCCAGTTCGTGTCGTATGGCCAGGAGTCAAACATCGTGGAATCCTTATGTCCCCTAATTTCTTCAAGGTGTTTAAAAATTTTTCCCAGTCCAGCCGGTCCTCTCGGTCCAGTGACTGGTCCCAATTAACCTTCTCACGGCACAGCCGCTGCAGCAAGATCTTTCTGGGTAGCAGCCATGGTGAGACGAAACCGAGCGGGTCGAACAAACTTGAGACGGCAGATAGTATGCCACGACGGGTTATTGGCAGCTCGGGAACGTTTAGCTCGAAAAGAAAATCGTCCGTTTCCGCGTCTCATTGCATCCCTAAGGTGCGCTCGATAGGAAGTGGAGAGCTGTCTAAATCTCTTACCATTTCGGCCTTTTCGTGACACGGGATGACCTTCAGCACTTCTGGAGCGTTCGACATCCATTTAGTTAGATGCAAGCCGCCCTCTTCCAGCAATCTCGTCGGTCCCCTGAACTGCTCTAGAGCTGATTCCACATCATCGAATGACCCAAGGTAGTCGTCGACGTAGAAGTTCCGGCTGACGCTTTCTACTACCGTCCGATGTGCTAGATCGCCATGTTTGTTCACTGATTCTCGGAGGGCGTAGTTTGCACAAAATGGTGACCATATGGCTCCAAAGGGGTGGACGGTCATCCTATAATTCACCACTGCGTTGTCCCGGTCGCTCCCTTCCCACCACAGGAAACGCAATGCATCTCGTTCTCCTACCGGAATCTTCACCTGATGGAACATTTCCCTAATGTCGGCAGACAAGGCCACTGTACCCACTCTGAAACGGCACAAAACATCGATCAGTGGTGTGGCCCAGTCAGGTCCTTGTAGTAGGCGATCGTCTAACGACTTGCCCTGGAACTTGGCCACACAGTCGAAAACCACCCGCAGTTTTTCGGGTTTCTCGGGGGTTGATAACCGGGTGGTGATGTAGATACCAGATACCTTTTCGGCCGTTGGTGTTGGCAGGCACCTTTTCAACGTAACCGAGGGCCTAGTTTCGCTTCATCAAATCCGCGTATCGTTCCCACAGATTCTGGTCTCGAATGAAGCATTCTTTCAGTCGTAGTAGACGTTGAAGAGCATAGTTTTGGTTATCAGTCCACGCGTCAGCAGATGCACACCATGAGAGGGGAACCTCGAGCTGCTTCGTAAGGCCCCTGATGCATTGCCGCACCGTTTGTAAAGCTAAGTGATCTTTTTGAGACAACGATGGTCCTTCGTCTCCCTTGCCGTGAAACTCCTTTTAATACAGCCGCTGCAGATGATACTCTACGCGGTCCGTTTCGGCGGATAAATAATTCACGGAACCACGTACCCCTACTGGACCGTATAACATCCATCCCAGAGCCATGCATACGGCATAAGGAGCCTGGCGGTCACCCACTCTCTGGTCAAGTACCCAATGTGCCTCTGGCACGTCGCAGCCGATGAGGAGATCCACTTCATCGTCTTCCCAGTCTTCAACGGTTGCATCCTGCACGTGGGGCCACCTAGTCAAGATTGCGTTGACCGACCATGGTGCTCGCATGGGTAGATCAGCTAACGTGAATGCCTCAGTTGGCTCAATTTCCTCGTTAGTGTCTAAAGAGATGAGTTGCCCGATAACTTTCTTCGGCATGTGGAAGTACGTCAGAGATACCCTAAAGCGCATTCATAGGCCTTTGACAAAACAGTTACTTGAACGGTCCCCTAGTCTAAACTATAAAGTTCGAGGTCGGTGGCTGAAATTTGATCCCATCTGGCCCTGCCTTTGGCGACCGGGCCGAGACTTCCTATATAACCTTTCATTTTGGGCATTATTAAACTTTTCCTCCTAAACTCCCAACTTTCTTCGGCACTGGCCCCTCACTATCCCCACGGCAACAGCTAAATCCACATTGAAGACACGCTCCTTTCTCCGTTTGTACTCTTAGCTCTGGAGAGAGCTCCATATCAGCATGCAAAATCTCGAACGAAGTGTCGATTCTTATCCATGCTTACTTCCTAGCCGTGCACTAGAATTATCCAACTTCTGTTTATCGGAACATCAAGCACGTAAGAACTGCTTTGACGTCCTAGTCTGTCCACCTATTCTAAAGCACCCAACACATCCCGGCCGTTACCAAAACCTGGTTAGCTTCATACCTGCTCATCTTCGTTTATCGTATTTTTGTTTTCCCTTTCTGAAGGTAGGCATAACATTCATTCTACCCCTCTACTTGAGCTGTGCTTTCCGCGTCTTTCGCAGTCTTATCCATTCGCAAGCTCTGTCCCCCGGCAGCACCCCTAGCTCGAAGCCGTCACTGTTCTACTTCCCCCTATCCTGATGAAGTATTTATTTACAGGCACCCAGTATTCCGATGAAGTGACTAGCTTCCTACGTTAAATAGGAGAGAATCGTTCACGCGTCACTGGTTTTGACGCCTCTCCACAACTCGCGATGGCAAGTCCTGCTAGTTTGGATCAACTTCTTCCTTTGCTTCTCAGTTTTACTACCCTGGGGATGTGTCGGTTTCTATTGTGGTCCGTGCTTCTGTGACACGATCATATTTTCCGTCACTCTGCTGTTCGCCCCCACGGTTTCGCCCACGGAGCCCCCCGCAGTCCTGCCACCGGATCCTGGAACACTTGAATTGAATTGAATTGTATATTTCTTGACCGTGGTCAATACAAATGCACAAGACAAGATCATAGAATACAGCAGTACGTGTCAGTGTGAGGTATTTAAAATTTATAAATTTATGAATCACACAGCAGCCGAAATCACCAGTAAAGTCATGTAGTGTTTCAGTGAACTAAAGTGGTAATGGTTGAAGCCGGAATTGCGAATCGGTTTCGAAATCGCTTGGGGGCGGTGTGGATGGCTGGACAAACTTGGGATTGCTGATATAGGCGATAACTGGACGGTCACTAACGAGTAACCGGGCGGAAGAGATGCCAAAGAACAAGACCGAAAGTAGACTATATATGGGACTTTCAACTTGCAGTCAGAGATACCAGCGAAATATAGGGCACCGATCCAGCATTGAGTAACCGATTGTGGGGCAGCATGTGGAATAAATGCCAGTGAGTCAAAGGTGAAAATAAAGACGGACCTTTTGTACAGGTGATTACAGTGTCATATGGAAATCCACATCAAGGCGAAAGGCTTCACAAGGATTTCAGTGAACGTTTGAAGGGCATGAATGTTGTATGGACTCGTAACGAACTTTCAAAAAAGAGCAGCCAAAGAATCGACGGTTATGCTATAACACTTATGTTGAACGAAAAAAGCTCCATCGAGTTAGTCTGCGCGATGAGAAGAGCGGTCAGATCCAGTGCTTTGGCCGGGGCCCAAGAGTGTGAGGGACATCTGTGGTGATGTACTGTCGTAACTAGGCCGGCGGATCGCACTTACCGGATTCACTTCACGAGGTGCTTTTCCGGTCGGGTGCCCAGCAGACAATCAGTCCTATCCATCACGGCGGTTTACTGACAGGGGGTCTCCATTTTTTCCCCTTCTGCTCTCACAGGTAAACTTTTCTCGTCTATACTTTATTCTAAACGATTCCTCCCGAGCTCTGTTTCGCTACGCTCAACGGTTATAGTGTAGGCTTAATAAAACTCCCTACATATGTATCACACATTTATCACATAAGTCCCAGCTTTGGCTGTCGGTTTGGTTCAATGAAGCTTGATGACCGCATTTTCTTTTGCCCACCGCCTTTTTTCTCCTTAGACACTTCCCTTGATTTCTATTTCGATCTCCTAGGCCTTTCCATCCACCAATACGATCTGTGGGCGCACCGATGGCAAACGTCAGAGTTTGTAGCTGTCACCATCTTGCCACGGCAACTATCAACTGCACGTATCGTGCTCACTGTTCTGTTTTCTCCCTTATCCTGAAGAGGTTTTATTTAGCTGGAACCAGTTGTCGAGTAAAGTGACTAGGTTAACTATATTATTATCATGATCATTTTATTCATTGAGGCACCCGAGTCCATTTGACAAAAAATATTCTTCATAAACTTTTGGGGTTACTGCTCTTATGAGCAGGGGCAGCCATGGGGTAATCAGGTTCCTAGTCAAAGGGAACCCCCTAGGGGTCTATCAAAAACTAAGGAGGAACTTTCGAAAAGTTGACTACCAGGCACCGAGGATGGCTGCGGAGAGCACACGTTGGGCAGTCTTCAACCTCACTTTGGAGGACGAGAGGTTGCATATAAAAGGCAGCTTGATGCGACTCATTGATGAGCTCGCTCCGATGAAGAGGATGAAAAGAAAGGGTTGACCACCTTGGCGGGTCCTCAGAGCCGAAAAGGCGCGGACATGCAAGCGAGTGGCACGGAGGCGCCTCTGCAAGGCAGGAGAACTTCTCTGCCAGCTGCAGTTCCTGAGGGCGCCCGAACCTGCTCTAAGAGTACAAAGATCCTGCCAGATACAACACGAAGCGAGATAGGCACAAAATGTCAAGAAAGGCCCCAAGTCCTTTTATGACTATGCACAGTCTATGGCCCAGTCACGAGTGGCAGTAAGAAATGTTATGGAAGAGAATGGTAGGAATGCAAGCAACTCCGGCGGCAAAGCTGAAGTACTTAGAAACTTTTTTGAGCTGGTACACTATGAATATACCGGGAACCAACAAAAACTACTGGAACCTAGTCTTTTTGGCTAATAAATTCGTCCAGCAGGGTTCACTTTCGCATAGGAACTTATTTTTGGAGGGGTGTGCGGGATTAGGTTGACTACTAAGGGGCAGATAGCAGATCACCAATAAATGGTCAATGCCGGGGGTTCTGCGTTACTGATGCGTCAATTAAAGGCCTGTTTTGAGTAAATACCAGATCTAGTATGCTTCCGTTTCCGGTAGGTTTGAAGACAAGTTGTCTCCATCCGCCAAGGTGAATACTGGCGTTCAGGTCCATAAGATTGAGGGGAGCTGAGAGAGTAGACCAAAAAACCTGAAAAAGATCAAAGTTTTTGCAATGAGCTTCGTTCCAGAAGGAAGGAGAGATTCAATAGGGAGTGGAAACTGGGAACTGGGGGAACTTGATGAGCAATACACACAGCCTGTGTAAGGATTCGTGCTATGGAGGCTGATAGTGAACCAGAGAGAACTGGGAATAGAATCGAGTGTCGTATTTAATAGAGGGGTAGCGGTGAAGATTACCTTGGCCTAGACTAGGCACCAACCTCCAAGCCAGTTTGGCCTGGTGGTCCTTAGAAGGCTGTACTCTACCAAGATAATTCGTCGTTAGGAGTGCTTTCAAACATCCAGGGATCCTTTACTAACATAATATCGTAATTAGTTGTTAGGACGAGTTTTCTTACGTGCAGGAGTTTGCCAAGAATAGAACTTGGGTTGAATAGGGCTAAAGATATGCTATCTGTGAAAGGTGGTATAGGCACCTCCAAGGGGGCAGTATAAGATGACAGAAGGTTAGCTATCGCGATTGGAAAGAGTGGGCATTTGGGTCAAAGGGGAATATATTGATGTTGGGGCTAGTGGACTTTCAGACGGAGTGACCTTCAGCAGAGCTAGAGTAAGTGCTGCAGTGAGAGGGACTGCTGGGTAGTAGAACAAATGGGCATCAAAGGAGGGGGAAATGTCAGAGCAAAAAGGAAAATCTGTGGAATTTGTTGGATCGATATCAGACAGAGGTGATAAGGAGCAGTTGAGAAATACCGGCCAGTCGGAATTGAATACTGACTGAAGGGGTTTCAAAGGGCAGGGCTGAAAATGATTGGGGAATAGAGATGCAGGGTGGTAGATTAAGCTGCACGTCATGGGAGAGGTAAGACGAGATGGGTGAAACACCAAATATGGAGCATTTATTTTCGGGAGCAGTGGAGATATTTGTCAGGCGAAGAGTACGACATGAGGCAGAGTGGACGGCATGTGGACTCCGTACTTTGATATTGGCAGGCGGCGAAAACCGTGAATTTGTAGGGGCCGCCAACGCACAGCAGCAACGGCTACTTTTTAATGTCGAAACCGGATTCGACGAGTCAAGCCGGGTCAATTCATAAGTTTATGCTCCGAATTTACCTGAGTGATATACCCCATGGAATTCGTAATCTGGAACACTATCCGCCAATTTTGAGCCTTCCAACAGCAATCTCTGATAAACCTGGAAGGTGGACGACTTGGGCCAAGGTACTTTTTTGTCATCCACCAGCCAGGTACTGTGGACGATGGCAACAGATTTATCACGTAAGAAGAAAACTGCTAAGTACGTCTAAAAGAGTGAGCAAATGGCAATACGCCGTGTTATTATTCATTATAAATTTCAAGTACCAGATACACATAAATAAGTGAAATATCAATGATTAAAAGTGTGTAATATCTGTACCATTACATGAAGACTGCCAACAGTTATGGGGAAGCACTTTCACACGAAGGTACTAACAGAAAGTGTTGCAACATCATCGCGCAAACCTTCAACGGAATATACGTACAGGTGGTTAAACCGCATGAGTTTGCTGGAAAATTGACACGGGTTTTTAAAATATTTCACACTACCTGATGCCTCACATGTGTCGACAATTTCTACCGGTTTACCATCGGCAATGACGACGATGTTTGTTGGGCTGGGGGAAAAGATAATAAGTTTCACTAGGACAGCATTGTTGCATCCAAGGAACCGGCAAAGTGTTTGTCCGACGTCACCTTGTGTGTGGGCAGTGAAATCCGGGTTGTTCGAAGTAGTACGCTCGCACAAACGGCGATACAACTGCTGGAAGGATTTCCGGGACCATGAACACTAAATTCCAAATTGCGTAGATAAAATTTAAATGTGAAACAGGAAAATTTGTCCAGCATTCCGTGATTAAGAACATCTTTGGGTAGATGAATCAGTGGGTGAACGTTGTATGTACTATTTAAAACACCGTAGAAGGAAGAGAATCTTTGAACAAATGTTCTCAAGATAAATTCCGCAAAGACGTTGTATGATGTGTAAAAAACTGGAAGGCACAAATTATAAATGGCAACCGAAAGCAGCATGAAGTGCACATATGCATCTTCGCTCAACAAGCCCTCCAGACAAACAGGTCCCAAATACAATCAAAATGTGCGGAATTCTGTAGCTTTCCACAGGTCAATATTATGAACGTGGTGAAAAAAGCCGCTGGAAACCACACGGAGTGGCGGCATGCGAATGGAGTATACGATTTCCAGGGTCCCCACAGGCACTTTTATCTAAGCGACCAAATCGTTGGCGAGAACCATGCAGTCAGAGGTCAAGAAGTTTATTCATCACACCCAAACGGAAAAGGTGCATATAATCTAATGGGAACGCCTGAACCATGTAAGTGGGGAGGGAAGCAAAGGGACTCAAGCCGATGAGATGTTTTCGATGCCGCATGGTACGAAATGCCTCGTCCTCACGAAGCTTGCACTTAAATAGGGAAAGGTCATCCTTTTCACAGTGCAAGCCGCGTTGGATACACTTATCACAGCCAAAGTAACAGGCTGGACCTTTCACTTGTTTGTTGAAACTCCGGGCCGGAGTATTACATATCACTGACGAAAGTCGGCACTTAATGCGCCTGTCACCTAGCAGCGTTCCTACGGTTACCACTTTGCTCAGCTTCGTCAAGCATTCACCCATGAAAGTTGATACGTTGGACGGTTTTCCCACACCCCAATGAAAACCGACGGTAATACTTGGGAGGCAGACTGACGCGATTACTGTCACTGGTACTGGCCGCGGCTGCGTTTTTGATAAACGATGAACCAAGGTACCACTACAATTCACCCGAATGTTGACCTCATCGGGGACTGTGGTAATGTTCCTTAGCCGTCTCGTCAGAACGATATTCAGTCCCACGTGAATGTAAAGCCCGTTATCCAAATTCGTGATGGGACACTCTCTTGATGTGCCCGACAGCGTTCTTGGATCCCGACAAAGATTCGGCGTATGTTCACTGATTGCTTTCAAGATTCTCCTGTGTTGGACCAAAGACAGTCGGAAACGAACAAAAGCCATTCCCAAGGAGTTCAAAAGTGAACTTCTATTTCCAGCACACTGTAGTGCACGTCGTAAGCAGTGCAAACAAGTAACTATTAACGGAGTTTAGTGCGCCAGAAACGAAACAAAGACTTGTTATTCGTGGCCGTCTTTTAGGGATAACGGCTTTTTCAGTGGGAGCCTCAAATTTTGCTAACAAATGAGTCAATATTAGTATTCAGAAGATTAAATTACTCATAACTGCTGGCTGCTTTGAGGAAGCCGCCGGAATATTGTCCTCTTGGAAGCATGCCTGACACTGTTGGCAGAACGGCAGGCTCCTTGTAATCATACAGCCGCATTCAGCGATAGCATTCATAAGCGAATTCCCTAGAATGAAAGTAGCAAGACAAGGGTTACTCTCACCCGGCAAACCCAACTTGGAGCAACGCACTCTGTGCTCCCACAGTGTGGCCTCTCCACAAACAGCACAGTTCACAGAGCTGAGTTCTTTGTTCTTCATACAATATCTCTTCCACTTATCAATTTTAGCCATTGCAACTGAATAATATAAAGCAGTTTCCAAAAATGTATACAACGATTCCCAATCACCGATGGAAGCAAGTGACAAGCGCAAAGAGGCAGGGCCACTTAGAGATTCAAACTTGGCCTTCACTTGACTAAAACAAAGACTCACGATTTCACCGCAATTCAAGGACATAAATATGGGTGGAAATCGCATATTATTACTCACAAGGCTACTAAAAGACTAATTATGTGACTGTTCTCATAAATTGTCCAATATTTCTCTGCCCACTTGTTACCGGCATGTTACCGGAATGTTGGGGCGGGCAATGTGCTACTTGGGTGAGCACTGGGTGGCAATCGCTTTACCCGCAACTATTAAGGGTCTTTTTCCTCCAAGAGTTTCCCTACCAGCTGCTGCATTTCTCTCGATAACGCAGAGGGCTTCTTACTACTTAACTATGGATCTTGGAACAGCCTTTTCAGTCTGAAAGATTTTGACAGCAAAAGACAAGAGATTATCGCGTCCTTCACAACTTTGTAGGAATAGTTATCGAATAATACGTCCAGTTTCTCGGCAGCAACGTCACAGGGGGCCGACAAATAATCCACGAGTACCGGGAGTGCTAGCTTGTGATTCCACGGGATTCAAAATCTGCCTCTAACATATGAAGCCAGAGTTGAGGGTCATCAATAAACAAATCAGGGACAGCTAGAGAGGCCGTCATAATGGATGGTTCCGGATCAGACTTGCGGTCGTTGCCAGCCATAAGTGCGATGGTATATCAAACGTAAGACGATGTATAAAGATCTATTCAGTGGCCGTGAAGCCTTTATAACGGATATATAAGTAAAATATGGAAGGAATATTTTAGCAGAAACCAGGATTTATAGTTTATGTGTCAGAAGAATCATGTGTATAGGAATAAATGTGTGTGCAAGACTTACGAGTGTCCTTGGCGGAATGAAATTGTTGTTCTGGCTCACCAAATTAGGATTCTCCTAAGTTAGGCAAGGACCTGCTGCCGTATAGAGTCTATAGCTCCTGGTCCTCGGTTCGTGACTGGTCAGCAGATGCACTCGGCAGCACGCAAAAGGGCAGAGTAAAAACGCTGGAGGGGGACGCGTGTACTGGATGAACGCAACAGTGTGCTGACGGTGTACACAGGTGGAGCAGGTGGTGCCACAAAATTCGGTAATTGTTTAGGCAGACAAATTCGTTAGTCTTTGAAGTAGTGTGTCTTGCTGATGGCACCACAACCGAACCCTATCAAATCGGACTTATATGGTTCGCTTATTGAAGAAACTTGATGCTTACTATAAGATTGCAGAGGAGCACCCGCACGAGGGCAGGTTTGCCAGAAGTCCTTCGTGTCAAACTCGGTCAAAGGCTTCGAATATGTCCAGCATTACCATGTGTGTTTCTCTGTGTTTGTTGAGTGCAGCTGGAGTGAGACGGGAGCCAGGATATCACCGGTGAAACGGCGAGGTCAGGATCTGCGTTGGCGAACGCTCAGTGGTCCATCGCGATCGGGAAATATACGCTATTGTTCGGGGGTGGCAGTTTTAAATACTTTCAGAAAACCTTGTGATGGAAATAGGAAAATAGTTATTTCGGGTCAGAATGATCACCGCGTTTGGGAATAGAAAACATGGCATTTCCAGATGTAACGACCGGTCGTGGAAAATCCCCCTAAAACTTTTGCGATTCAGTGTTTTTCCTAACATCACTCACATGCTTACACTATTGACGTGTCTTTACGAACCGTTTGCTTTTATGGACCAATTGTTGTTTGTTCGCGCCCAGAGCGCTACTTTGTCATATCCTTGTTCTGGACCTGCGTGACGCACGTGCTCCTTGCTGGCACACTGCAATTCGGATTCTCGCTTGTTGAGTCCTTGTAGTCTCATCATTGAGGTTTGTATCTTTTTGGTGTCGTTGTTCATTCAATAACCTAGTACCGCAGAATATCACGGATAATCGCCTCTTGGTTTCGGGATCCGTTGAGATTTGGTTACGCATTGATCAAACGTGTTACTATACTCAATAGATCAATTTGGAATGAGTGAATACAGCAAAATGCCAAGAAAAGGATCAAAGACATTGGAATCTGTACAGGAAGTAATACGGAAAGTCACTGCGGAGGTTTTGGGTACATTTGATTCTTTAGTTAATGTTAGATCGCCGAGTCCCGTCAGTGCTAGTTCATGTGTTAGTAAAGGCAGTATGGATTGTAGGGATGTCGATCTATATAGGCTAAGGATATTAGACCTAGAACAACAACTGTTATCGGCTAGACAACAGGTCCACGAAGCAGGAAAGGAGTGTAGACATAAAGAGCGTGAGCCCGAGACCAACGACTATGACACTTCCGATAGATCAGGGCACGAAAAATAGGAAACTTCACCCCGGTCGCCAACTATGAAAAACCAACGATCGATTTGCCTAGAGTGGAACTAATGGTTTTTGACGAGCGATCTGAACACTACTGCAAGTTTGTCAAGCAGTTCGAGACTTTCGTCGAAAAAAGGTAACCGATTCCGGGCAAAGGCTTTTCTACCTGACTCACCACTGTCAAGGCCGAGCAAGAGAAGCTATCGACGGGTGTACCATGCTCGATCCAGAACAAGGATACACACGAGCAAGGAAGATTCTAGGAGACTTGTTTGGCCAACCTTTCAAAGTAGCCCGTAACCTAATAGAGGGCGTGATGTTAGAGGCAGAGAGAACCAAGGGCGACGTCTACACAATGGCCGACCTAGTGATCAAGATGCAGAACTGCTCAATAGCCCTCAATCATTTAGGTTACAGGGCTGACCTAGATGCAATGCACAACTTGGAAGGCATAGTCCGTCACCTTTCTCCCGAACTACAGGGTCGGTGGGCTGAAGAAGCGGAACGGATAAGCTGAAGCGACAGGGAAGCTAACTTCGAAGACCTGATAGAGTACTTGGACAGGCAAGCCAAGATAGCCGACAGCAGATATGGCCGACTTGTCCGGGACAGCGACCGAGCAAACAAGCCCAGTACTAGCCAGGCTCAAGCCACTGCTCGGAAACAGCCGAAATATCAATCTTGGACTAATGCACATGTCATTTCACGAGATGCCGCGGCGCAACCAAATTGCAGGTCCTGTGATGGACTACCAGAGTGCCCCAAGTTCGGCAACTTCAAAACAGACGAACGGTGGGGAATGGCGAGGATGGCAGGAGCGTGTTTTATTTGTCTCAACACCAAGCACCGGGCGGTAGCTTGTAGGAGAAGGAACCGGTGTGGTTATGAGGGATGCACGGGCAGACACCATCGACTGCTGCACCAGGCGAGAGTAACTTTACCCGAGGCGAATACCAAGCCCAGTGTTATTTGTTCAACGTCGCGGTTTGCCAGTAAACCGGTACGTTCAGGAGTAGTTGCCGTGGGAGTAACGACCCCAACTGGGGTGGCCGTGGCGTTGGCTTTCGTAGACAGGGGATCTGACAATACCCTAGTGAAAGAGCAGTTTGCCGACAAACACCAACTGGCTAAAGGTGCGACGTCGTTAGCAGTGAGCACGGTGGGCGGAACACAAGCAATGATTGCCGGCAGGTTGAGGTTGCAACTCACCTCTCTAGACACTAACGAGGAAATTGAGCCAACGGAGGCATTCACGTTAGCTGATCTACCCATGCGAGCACCATGGTCGGTCAACGCAATCTTGACTAGGTGGCCCCACGTGCAGGATGCAACCGTTGAAGACTGGGAAGACGATGAAGTGGATCTCTTCATCGGCTGCGACATGCCAGAGGCACATTGGCTACTTGACCAGAGAGTGGGTGACCGCCAGGCTCCTTATGCCGTATGCATGGCTCTGGGATGGATGTTATACGGTCCAGTAGGGGTACGTGGTTCCGTGAATTATTTATCCGCCGAAACGGACCGCGTAGAGTATCATCTGCAGCGGCTGTATTAAAAGGAGTTTCACGGCAAGGGAGACGAAGGACCATCGTTGTCTCAAAAAGATCACTTAGCTTTACAAACGGTGCGGCAATGCATCAGGGGCCTTACGAAGCAGCTCGAGGTTCCCCTCTCATGGTGTGCATCTGCTGACGCGTGGACTGATAACCAAAACTATGCTCTTCAACGTCTACTACGACTGAAAGAATGCTTCATTCGAGGCCAGAATCTGTGGGAACGATACGTGGAATTAATGAGGCGAAACTAGGCTCTCGGTTACGTTGAAAAGGTGCCTGCCAACACCAACGGCCGAAAAGGTATCTGGTATCTACATCACCACCCGGTTATCAACCCCCGAGAAACCCGAAAAACTGCGGGTGGTTTTCGACTGTGTGGCCAAGTTCCAGGGCAAGTCGTTAGACGATCGCCTACTACAAGGACCTGACTGGACCACACCACTGATCGATGTTTTGTGCCGTTTCAGAGTGGGTACAGTGGCCTTGTCTGCCGACATTAGGGAAATGTTCCATCAGGTGAAGATTCCGGTAGGAGAACGAGATGCATTGCGTTTCCTGTGGTGGGAAGAGAACGATCGGGACAGAGCAGTGGTAAATTATGGGACGACAGTCTACCCTTGGGAGCCATATCGTCACCTTTCTGTACGAACTACGCCCTTCGGGAAGTTGTGAACAGACATGGAGATCTGGTCCATCGGTTGGTGGTAAATGGCGTCAGCAGGAATTTCTACGTCGACGACTACCTTGGATCATTCGATGATATAGAATCGGCTAAAGCACACTTCGGAGGCTTGACGAGATTGCTGGAAGAAGGTGGCTTCAATCTAACTAAATGGATGTCGAACGCTCCAGAAGTGCTCGAGGACATTCCGTACCACGAGAAAGCCGAACGAGTGAGATTTGGATGGCTCTCCACTCCCTACTAAGCGCACTTTAGGAATACAATGGGACGCGGAAACGGACGACTTTGTTTTCGAGCTAAAAGTTCTCGAGTTGCCAGTCACCCGTCAAGAAATACCTTCCGCTGTCTCTAGTCTGTTCGACCCACTCGGTTTCGTCTCACCATGGCTGCTACCCAGAAAGATCTTGCTGCAGCGGCTGTGCCGTGAGAAGGTTGATTGGGACCAGTCACTGGACCGAGAGGACCGGCTGGACTGGGAAACATTTTTAAACACCTTGAAGAAATTAGGGGACATAAGGATTCCACGATGTTTGACTCCTGGCCATACGACACGAACTGGAGAACTACATGCCTTTTCCGATGCATCCGAAGTCGGTTATGGGACTGTGGTGTACGGACGATGGTGCGCAGGAGATGGACAATATACCACGAGGATCCTGTTTGCCAAAGCCCGCGTTGCTCCACTAAGGTCGGTCTCGATCCCGTGCCTTGAACTCAACGCAGCCGTGTTGGCAGTCAGGGTGGTGCAAGCTGTGAAGAGATATTTCGATCTCTACATTTGGTCGGTGAGCTTCTGGACAGATTCGACGATAGTACTTCACTATATCAACAACGTCCGGAGCCGGTTTAGTAATTTCGTTGCTAACCGACTCACGATTATCCACGACGAATCAGCCACGAACAGTGGAATCGTGTCAGGTCTGGCGATAATCCGGCCGACCTGTGCTCCGGGGATGCGATCAACTTCAGGCAAATGGACACGTGGACGAGAGGGCCAAACTTCCTGCAATTGCCCAAACAGGACTGGCCCGTGTTCGATTTAAAAACCCCTACGGAAGTGGAACTGGAGATCAAAGGCGTAGTTATGGTGGCCAACGTCGTCGAAGCGACACCCATTCTATCGCGACTGGTCAGGTTTTCTTCCTGGATGAAGACGCTTCGTTCGCTAGTTTGGTTAACCAGATTCAAGAGAAATTTACTAGTCATGAAAGGGCTACGGCCCTCAGGCTGGATACGGGTCGGCCCGATAAGTCCCGATGAGCTACAAGCTGCAGAATACGATATTTTCAGAATGATACAGCGCGGGGCTTTCACCCGAGAGTTCGAGAGGGCAGGAGAAGTGGGACCAATCAACAAAGAAATATCGTCTCCGAGAGGCGAGTTGAAGTGTTTAAACCCCAAACTCATCGACGGACTGCTGCGGGTGGATGGTAGGCCTACCAACGCCCACCTGAACTTCGACACAAAGTATCCTATACTGCTGCCTGCGAGACAGCCTGTAGTAAAGCTTATGATTCAACACGTCCACGCCGTGGAGGGGCATGCCGGGGAAAGTCACGTGACGAGCGTCATCCGAAAGCGCCTTTGGTTGGCGAGAGGACGAGAGACTGTAAAACGCGTGATCCGACGGTGTGTGCAATGCAGGAGACGCAATGCCACAGCAGGCAAACAACTCATGGCCCCACTACCAGAATGCAGGGTGACTACGGGCTGGTGGCCGTTCAGTGACACCGGGTTGGACTATTTCGGGCCCTTGTGGATCAAGTGCGGGAAAAGATTAGAAAAGCGATACGGATGTATCATGACGTGCATAAAGTCACGTGCGGTACACCCGGAAGTCGCACATTCGATGACGACCGATTCGTTTCTACGGGCTTTGCAGAGATTTATCAACCGAAGAGGCGTACCGGCTAATATATACTCAGATAGTGGGTCGAACTTTGTGGGCACTCACCAGGAATTGCAGCGTTGGCACAAGAACATAAACAGGGACAAACTGCAGGATCGAACAGTGGCCTACGGCATCCGATGGCATTTCAACCCCCCACAGACCAGCCGCCGAGGCGGCGTATGGGAACGCATGATCCGGTCCGCCAGACGGATATTGCTGTCAATCATGGAGCAGCAGCCGCCCGACGACGAGACGCTGAACACCGCCATGTCTGAGATAGCGAGGATTTTGAAAAACCGCCCCCTGGTTCCAGTAATGAACGGCGACCACCCACCTGGCGCTCACCCCGAACGACTCATTGACGGTAAGGTCGAACGAGGGTTTCCGAGTACCGGTAAACTTTCTTGGGAGCCACCTCCACGGATGGAAGCAAGCGAACTATCTGGCCAAGGTCTTCTGCAAGCGATGGCTGCGGGAGTACCTACCGGCTCTGCAGACTCGACAAAAGTAGCTGGCCAAAACAAGACCATTCAAAGTTGGGGACGTGGTTATGATCGCAGACGAACGCGCACATTTCAGCACTTGGTCTTTGAGAGTAGTTATGGAAAACATTGAAAGCACTGACGGGCTGATGAGAACAGTGAAGGTGAAGACAGCTAACGGAGCGCTCATTCGTGATATACGCAGTATTAGCCTACTCGACAGCGAAGGCAGAGGAGCTGATAACCCTGAGGCCTATTAAACCTTTTCACACTAGTCATCGAGGTAGATAAAGAAACACCATATATACCACACGGTTTCTGTCAAACACGTTACAGTGCTCGCGGTCTTTCGTTGACATTACAGAAGGTTCTTTCCGATATGTGGTGATGAATGCGATCCCATTGTACATCCCGATACATACACACATGCACGACGCACTCTACATCCCGTGAACCCATCAAACATGTGACAGTGTTCGTTGTTTTGCTTTTTGTTGAAGTTACCGAATGCCCCCCGCATATGTGGAAGTAGCGGAGCTCAGGTCACACACACATGCTACATTTTACTCGTTTTCTTGCCACACGGTCTTTTGTTGACATTGCAGAAAGTCCTTTGATGTGTAGTCGTACCTGTGATTTCATTGTACACCCCGGCACACACACACTCACACGCACACTGAAGCACATATATCCAGGACCGGACGGCCCTTTAAGAGGACAACATCTATGTGATCCTTCAAGCCCGCCATCGGTCATTTGGTCCCGTGGAAGATGTAGACTAGCCTCACGTCTATGTAGCCAATGGGTTAGGTGCGACCAGTAGTAGAACGTTGACGACGAGTTTTAGACGCGCACACTGACAGCAGGGCCTAGGCAGGTAGAAAGAATCAGTACCTTTATACCGAACCTTTGACTCTGCTAAGGATCCAGGAGGATTTTGGTGGGCGGTGTAACAGCTGGTCGTGGAAAATCCCCCTATTTCCCTCGCGATTCAGTGTTTTTCCCAACATCACTCATTTGCATACACTATTGACTTGTCTTTACGAACTGGTTGTTTTTCTGGACCAATTGTCGTTTGTTCGCGCCCAGAGCGCTACTTTGGCACATTCTTGTTCAGGACCTGCGTGACGCACGTGCTGTTTGCTCACACGCTGTTATTCGGTTTCTCGTTGTTGAGTCCTTGTGATCGTATTATTGAGGTTTGTATATTTTTTATGTCATTGTTCATGTAATAATCTATTATCGTAGAATATCACGGATAATCGTCTTTTGATTTCGGGATCCGTTGCGAATTCGGCTACGCATTGCTCAAACGTTCGTTACACTTGGGGCGTGCTGCTTGGGCAGAAACTGCTTGCAGATTTTAGCCTAATAACCGGTACATAATTACTTCCGCTGATATTGACCTCCCGTGACGAGCACTCTCCCCCCGCCTAATACTCTTATATATTGACCTACTCTGCACTTATCACCTTGCTTCCGTATAGATCTCTTAGCCCTGCATATTCCCCTTTCCCATCCGACTGGCTATCCATGTCCTTATCACCATAGATATGCCTACATCTCCTACCAGCCAACCCAAAATCACTGTCAGCAACCGCCGTCGCAAGACCGCTTAACTCAAAACTCACCGGAAAGCTGCTCAGTTTCCCCGGTTGATATACTTGGACATGCCAGTAGACGAACTACGGGAACGAGCAAAAACCTAAGCACTCCCTCCCCCCAAATTGATCTGGTTATCTTTTAACTGATGCCTTTAGCGTTCTTGCTTGATCCGACTGCGCACCATATCCCGGCCAACGTACTACTGGCTACGGAGTTTGTTGGCATATTTGCCTCGGGAATCTTCAGACGGATAGAAAAGGCAAACAATGCAATTAAGTTTAACATTCCAGACCGAATACCCCTCCCAGCTGCTAGAAATATGATCCTAAGTCATTGCAACCTTGGCTCACAACCATGCCACCTTGTTAGTCTCCGCAAAACTTCCCTGCGCGCCATCTGTCCACTGCTGTTCCAGTTTACAAATGAAGTTGTCGCCAAGATCTTTATTAGCCGGTAATCTTTAGTCGTAGTCAAAACCGGCCTCAAATGCGTCAAGATATTTCTTGAAAAAACTTTACTGCAATGAGAGGTGCAAAAGAGTCACTCCCGGAACAATAACTCGGGCATAATTGCGACCAACAATCCACCCCGAAACTCCGATGCACCTATCACTGGCCATCACCATATGTTTCCATATATTGCAGATCACAATGCAACCGTAGATGCAGACGGTACGCCAACTTCCTCACCCAGTGAGCCACCTGGCAAACGCGTCAATATTCGGAATAGCCCAAGTAAATCCGTAGACTAGAACAAGCGCCCCAGCATCCATAAAGCTGATGAAGTTTCCCTCGACTCATTCACCCGCGAGCTCATGTCCCCACAAGTCTAGATGACCCCGTTCCTTTTGCTAGCTCTATGTGTAGTTATTCAACCATACCTAAACCTTACTGCACCAATAACCCACCCCCGTCTACTCCCATGCATCCTGAGACCCCTGGCACTCTCAGTAGCGAAAACGGGCTCATAGGCCCACTCTTTGCACTCACCAATTCGACACCGATATGTATTTGGTTTCCACCTAGGCCACCACCGCCGATTAATTCGCCGGTACGGATTTACCCTCAGAAACTAACACCGTCGACCAAAGAAAAAGACCTATCAATGTATTCACATGCAAACTATGGGGAATTGACTCCGTCTTGCGAAATTTTACCGGCCTCTTGTGTGGCTGTGAATCCTACTTTTCGATTTCGGCTAGCTGCCTTTTCATTTTTACCCCACCTTGGTTCACTCTTTCCCCCGTCAATCACAGCTCCATCACATTTCTATCGGCTATACCAACAACCCTCCACCTCAGCCGCTACTCAGTCACTCCCTGGGAGTCTTCTCCGTGCTCCACCTAAATTCCCACTCCCACAAGTATCGTCCAGGTCTCTTGGTCTAATGTTGCCACCCATCCATGGTAGCTTTATCCCCGTCGGCCCCCTCCAAGAATATTCACCGCCCTCTGACTACTCTCCGTATTGGCACCCCCTCCCTCCACCTCTCCTTCATTACACCACCACACTCCAGGCTTCAACTCATCAAGTCCTTGGAACAACTGAGGTCCATCACCCACCATTGGCGTATTCTTCACTGGAACTACCACCTACATCACCAATACCGAACCTCCTAACACCTCCACCAATAACATCACCATCTAGGCCTGCATCATCTCTTTCAACCATATTTATAAATGTTCGTTCAGTACTGACAAAAACCAAAGCCATCCTCGGTAACTAAGATGCCAAGCAGTGTACAGGGAAATCCAAGGGATTTTTCTTCGTTATTTTCTCCCAAGAAGATTCGAATGACCTCCGAAATGGTGCGAGGAAGTGATAAAAAAATTAATAATCACGTGCACCTATGTGCAGTGCTATTGATGAAATGTTTTTAATATAGAAATCCATAAAGGAAAGTATCGAAATTATACACTTGGTAAATTTACTTCATAATGTACAGCGTAGAATTGCACGTAAAGCAGTGGATTACTGAATTTCAAAAAGCTGACGTAAGCAATATTTTACCTGGGTTTCCTGCCCGACGATCCGCGGTCCCTGGATTTGTTAAACCAGTTTTGTACATGCGTCCCTATATCCCCGTCGGATATATCTTTTAGCCAACTGTAGTTAATTGCCAGATGCTCCGAGGCAACAGGCCTCTTCGTGGGGAGACAGTTTAGTATGGTTCAAAAATGCTCTGCCGGCTATCCCAATCTCACACACAACTGTGAATGCCATTCAGGATTCTCTGTAGTTAATGATTCCCTCACCCAACTCATACCTTCATATTGGTTGCAACTACCGACCACCTGATTCCAACGCTATAGATCCTACGAAGGTTATTGACGCATTCGGCTATCTCACATTGCTGACCTGTTCCTCCAAACTCGTTCCGGGGTACTTCAAGGCAACGGGTATTTGTTGGAATACCCTACCTGCCCCAAAATCTTATTAGGTTCCATGTCATGCACCGCGTAGGGCGCCGGATCCAACACGCAACAGTCCGAACTAGAGAAAGCAACATCCTTGATCTGTTGTTCACCATTGTTTTATCCAATGTTTCAGCCAGTAAGCTCGACATCTTCGCAGGAGATGACCACAGAAATGTGTCCCTCAACCTCGTGGTTCCGCAAGCTTTTGGTGAGTCCCACCCACCCAATCATCTCTTCAACAGTCAACTGGGACGATCCTATCTGCACGCTCCGATCGTTAGACCGGGACGATTCCTTCCTGTGGAGCTACCCCCAGCTAGCTACTGAATTACTACTTTCTAACTTATCCAACTTGCTGTGCGCAATCACCACAACTCGAGCCTGCAGTTCAGTCCTGACCCGAACGCAAAACAAATATTCAAAGCTCCAGAAGGTATATCACGCCAATGGTGACTTAACATGATTTTTTCTGCCCCAAAGCTTTTCGGTAGCAATGGGAATCAAGACTGAAGATATGTTTGAAAAACAAGAAGTATTTGCCCTGCAACGCGATGATAATTCCTCAAAGTCGGCACGCCTACTGAGGAACAGAAATCAGAGCAATCCCGCTGGTATCCCCTCTTCAACTTTAGCAAACAGTGATCACATTACCTCACTGTAGCGATGACCGAGGCGCTTAACTCCAGATTCGCTGCATCCACAACTACGGACACCCTCACTTCACTCCCAAGCATAGACCCTGTCACCCAGCACTTACTATCTAATTTGGAATTTACTCCAGAAGTGGTGGCCAACCAGCTTACTCGTGTTCGGAAGTCCTCGCACCCTGGCGTTGATGGTGTTCCCCAAACACTTTTACGTCTTGGAGGAACTGATGTCGTAGCCCTACTATTAAAGGCCTTCGATCCATCCATCAAGTTTGGTTTATTTCCCTCACAGTGGAAGACTGCAATTATCATCCTAATTCATAAGAAGGGAGCAATACATTTGCCTTCAAACTACCGCCCCCTCAACCACATTCCAACTGCTTCTGGATTGATGGAAAGCCCCATCAAACAGCGGATGTCTGATTTCTCACTGTCTCATAACATCATCCACAGTAGGTAGCACGAAGTCCTAAAGTCACGTTCATGCACCACTTGCCAGTACGACTTTTTAACCCCATAGCGGCGGCTGCCGACAACAATAAATCTATCGTCATTGTATGCCTTGATATGACAAAAACGTTTGACCGCGTCCCTCTCTCTTTATTAAAAACCAAACTCAAGGCTCATGGCTTTTCCGGTCCCCTTTTGTCGTGGCTAAATCATATCTCTCGAACCGCCCTCAAGTGGTTTCCATTGATGGATGTTTCTCACGACCCACACCAGTCACCAGTGGGGTTATGGAAGATTGTGTTTTCTCAGCCTTTTGCCTTAACACGTTTACATATATGTAACATTTCCCAACTTGCACCATGGTTCACCATTCCTTTTCGCTGATGACATTAAGATTGTTTGTGAGTTACCTCGTCAGAACCTCAACACTATGCTCTATGAAATTTCTAGTGACCTAAAGCGACCCTAGGACTGGTGCGATTCATGGAGTATGAACTTCTCAACCTCAAAGAGCTGCTACACAACCTTCAGATGTCAGGCGGTCGCCGGCATGCTGCTTATCCACTACCTCCCCATTCCGTATAGTTCTTTAGTTCCAAACCTTGGTCTTCAGTATTCTCGAAGCCTAAGGTTTTCTGAGTACGTTCCACTCCAGACTGCCAGGACGAGAAGAACCACTGGTCTCATCCTCAGAGCTTTTCAGCTAAATGATTGCAAACTGCTCAATCACAAGTCTCACTCTAGGTCTCTCCTTCAGTACTATCCCGTTATCTTCACTAGCATGATGGAAGCCGGCTGAATTTCTCCGGAGTCCGTGGAGAGCCAATTCATCAAACAATTAGTGGGATTTTCCTCCAGTCTGTGTAACACGGATCGACACATCCTACGCAGTCTTCACCCTCTTTGGCCGCGTCGCGTGAAGCTCAATTTAAGGTTCCTATTTAAACCGTGACACGGTACGGCCTTCCCACGTACTGAACCCATTTGTCTCACTCCCATCACGAATTATGCCCAAAGCCATCGATAAGTGCAGTTCTGTATACCTGGATCAAAATTAGCATTAAGATCTACCCTTTTCCTTATAAATTGCTCAAAGTTCAGGAATAAACTCCCGCTAAACATCCGCGAGAGTCCTTCTATTCCTCATTTCAGGGGCTCGCTGGATCACTTCTTGACTTTTCCCAGCGTGGTCCTTCTTACCGGCCAGAGTGTCACTGAAGAGCCGGTCCACGAGAACGGGTTTGATTACCAGGATTACTGCACTAGAACTTTCATTTCTCTTCTAATGACGGACGCCAGGTGGACTGTCTTCATTCACGGTGTAAGGCACATAATCTTTATAACAATAGCTACAGTTCTTTGACTCTTGTAACTATACCTAGTTCGGAGCTTGCCGGTTCTCCTAATTCTAGACAATATTCTTGTTTTACCGCCAACCAGTCTAAGGCTCTCAGCCCTAGATATCTCTCCAGCAAATAAATATGTGGCTTTGGACCCTGGGACACCGAGTTCCACCGCCCACCACCTTACTTGATCTTCACACTTTTTCCCCGTGCATTTTGGCTACCACCTCCCGCCTGGGCTCTATTTCCGGCCTCATTTCGCTTTCCTTAATTACCTCATTCCCGAATCTCTTATCCCAGATGCCCACCATCTAATGCCTACTTGTTGGCCTGTCCTCTCCTCGCCTCTGTATCTACCATCCACCAACCACCATCATCTTCCCTCTTACGCGCCATACTATTTCCCGTCAGCACAGCTACACTTATCTACACCAGCTAGCCCGAAATGGTCCCTGGTTATCTGGCTTTGAATGAGACTGATTTACTTATGCTTGTCTGTGTTTTACAACATTTGTTGTCCCGCTTTGTGTGTTTCCTTTGTCCCACTCTGCGTTTTTCGATCCCATGCTAGCGAAACTCCTGATGTCAGCGGCACCCATGCCCTAGCGTCGTCCGAAAGTGGGTAAAAAGACCAACTCAACAGCTGCTAGAAAAGACAGGTACGCATAAAATTATGATCGGGCTTGAGGGCTTTGGAGAGATCCTATATGGGCTCACCATCCCTCTGTTAGGAAACAAAAACACTAAAAAAGAAAAGCGGGCAACAAAAAAGGCCTGGTGGAATCGACTCGATCTCCAAATACCACTGATACCGGGGTGTGAAGGAAATGGGCAACGTCCATTTACGGGTACGTCTCCCATCAGCACAAACCTGATCTTGCCAAAGGGGAGACCCCACATCGCCCTTGTTCGCTCGACAATCTTTTGGTTTTTACGCACGAAGCAGGCTGGGGTGACAGCGCGGTGGGCCCTCCACATATGCTTACCCACTTTCAGCTCTGAGCTTCAAACACCTCATACCCTCCCCGAGCGCACCTAGCGTGTATGTCGGACTAATTTATAGTCTCCACCATAGACTCGTCTTTCAGCCCCTTGATCCGGACAGCATGTTGACATACCCGGCGAATAACAGCTACCCCAGTGAAGCCCGAAAAAGGAGATAAGGGAAGAGAACGTGGTGAAAATCGATCAACTTTTCCATTCACACCCCTCCATCTTCAGTCGTGTTTTTTTAAATCGGCCTTCTGGATGTCCTAGCATCCAAGCCGCGCGTAGGTTTACAACCCTACTTAACAGCAACCACAGCGGATACCAGCCAGCAGAATCAGACTTGTAAATACCCCAAGGCTGCACGTGTTATATATCCCTCAGACCAGTTATACAAACTGCTGTCTGGGTTCTCAGCACTTCCTGTTGCCTCCTGCCAACTAACATCACTACCGTAGCCTAGAATTTAAGCCCACTAACATGGATAGTATATCGAGGCAACAAATGACCAAAGTCTGCTTCATTTAAGTTCACAAAAAATAAACACTGAACCGTTCATATTTCCCGTTCCCAACTAGCTATCTTTCCTCACTTTCATAATAAAAACTGTATTCATGCAATCACCACTTTATGAAATTTCCTTGCTCACATTCAAGTTTAATCTCGGTATGCCAGCACCGTTGAGTAGGAGCACAGACGAACTCACTTCTACGCTTCTCTGCTCGACACCAGTTTCCCCCATTGTATCACCACCGATGCCCCAATAGTTTCTCCTGCAATATTACTTAACTGTTCCTCGGATCTTTTTCAAAGTAAAATAACCACTATACCAGACAAAGCGGCTGCAAATTTAGTGCTACGCTAGCAGGGTACTAAGCCCATTCACCCACATACTGTTCTTTTAAACCCATATAGGTGGGATATCTTACTGCCTCGGTTGTGGCCCGCATTCCGCGTAAGCAAATGGTACTGTAGGTTACTATTTCCAACCGCGTGCAAATCATTTATCCTTTGAAATGCAGACAGAACGACCTACCTGGGGTACGCTAACTTGCTAGCCTGTAGCGGTATGGATCAATCCTCTGCATGCCTAGGTCACTTAAGCTTTTGATCTCAAACCCAAATCGGATTATGAAACATATGCCATTGACGGTTCATATAAACCCAAGCAGCTCATTATTGGTTGTCATCATTTTTATCCATAACCCACAGCTGGAACCAAGTCCAAACTGCAAACCTCATTTATTTCAGGTTCGTCGTCCCCCGCTCCCTAGGGCTCCACATTCGATGACCAAGGTCCACACTTTGACCCGTACCTGCAGGGACCTAAATGGAATCTTTCATACCAACCGGGATTGCAATCGAGAAACACTACCTAAAACGCCCCCAACTGCTTACCGGTGTACCGACTGGCATCTTTTGATGCAACACCCCTCCTACTGATGCCACTGTTAGAGCCTACACATGTTACAGTCCACGCGCGCCCTGCTACTGATGGATCGACATGTCCCTCACCCTGCAGGGTGAACCGTACCCAGGGGATGATACACATCACATTGGTCTTTTGTGGAACAACCCAATATCACAGCTAAAACAATCAACACAGGATTTTGTTACCCATCAAATTTCGACGCGACATCCGAAAGTGAGACCACTTATCCTCCTCATCCGTGGTTACCAATTATGACTCTGAATAACACTGAGAACCAATAAGTCAATACATTTTCGTCTGCTCGACAGAACATTAAGGAGCTAGCTTATGTGGAGGTCTTCCAATCTAGTACCTGTTGAAAGACTTCATTTTTTCTTTCGAAAGGTATCCAGCTTGAAATTGATCCTTCACTAATCCAGGACCATCAGGTTGCGCCCTTTTTTTCTGAATGATACAGGTTCACGATCCCAAAACTAAACTCACATTTTTATAGGTTGCTGTTTCTTCCATATTCATGAACCTTTTCGAGAGCCTTTTCACATAGTTTGTTTCATCTCTCCCTGTTTCATAACATACTCCGTTTATCAAAACCCGGGAAACTTCGTCATTCCGGCCTCACACCGTTTTCACGGAGAGCTATTTTTTCATATTTATCAAAGTTCCCGAGTGCGCTTTATTACATTTTTTTCATTTCTGCCCGTTCAGAACTTATTCCATCCGTGGAACCTGAATAAGACTCCGTTATCCATGGCTTGGATCATTTTGGTTCATAGTGCATTATTATCACTAAGCATTCACTATATTTCCTGTATCCCCACGGGCTACCACAGCCGAACCCGGATTCCAAGCAAACTCGCATTTGCCGCGTAAACCGTTATCATTTCGAAGCTTTCAAACTGTTTCCAGCAATGTTGTTTTGATATTTTTCACTCCTATCCTTGCAACTGGTGTAAAGTTCATCGTTTTGGGTGCCGATTTACACCAAGATCGAGCGACTGCGCTTGCCTCTCAACCATGGTCGAAAAATATATCATTATCAACACCCTCGAAGAGTACAGAGCGCCCCATCACGCCGATGTCAAACAATCCTTTCCAGAACTTTCAAAGCAACTGGAGAGCATGTGTCCTACGAAAACGAGGGACCCAAACAAACGGTTGTACAAAAATATGCAATAGGCGCCATCAAAAAATGTAATTTAAAACCCCAACTTTCTGTCCAGAGCGAACGACAAACATTTGTCCTTCCCTTTGCTTGTCTTCATACTGCGCACCGTACACCGTGTTTAACCCCATTAACTCCATTATCAGACAAGTAAAACAACATTCGTCCTACAGTCACTCGCATTGCTACTGATATGACAGTAAAACTGAACTAAACGACTACCGAATTTGGTGGCACCATTTGCTTCGCCCGTGTACACCGTCCGCACGCTTTTGCGCTCCTCCAACACACGTTATCCCGCTTCAACGCTTCGAGTTCTTTTCCATTATGCGCTGCCGAGTACTATCGTAACCGTGCTACCATGCAAGTACCGAGGGCTATAGACAATGTACGGGAGCAGATCCCCATCGAACTTAGGAGATTACCAAACTCTCGCTCGTGCTGAAACTGTATCTATCGCTATTTGCACCGAAATCTACGCATCACTTGAGGCACACTCCTGGCAATTCTCTGGTATTTCATGCAACTATTTTCGGGCGTCCCCCGGGGGTTGTGTATTGTGTGTTTATTGTAGGAGCACAGTGGTCCCACCGCACTCACGTGTGTGGCTGCCGAAGTGGCTAGGCGGGAATGTGCACCGAGATACAACCCACCTCGCCTTTGGACTACATGGGATCACCTACGTGGATCATGCCCAAGCTAACTGGTTGTTCCCGAAGGTGGACCGAAAAGTAAGAGGGTGACCAATAGATACCAGGCGCTCCATCCGCGGAGACTGGGGTTCATCACTAAGATTAGACTTTCTTCTTGGCGAGCGCGGTCATGTGCTGGGATACTCACTTGTGCGAATGTAGTAGCGACCTACTGTCAGCCGTCTATCTTAAGGGACGATAAATGCATGCGACGCGCTGCAAACTTAGGTGTTGGAAGCAATCCATAATAATCAGTTCAACCAACTTATTGTCCACCTGAAGCGGTGAAGGCAGGCTGCCTAATTATCCAAATTAGTCTTGCCAATATCTCCACTTGGCATTACTGTGAGGAGCGAAGACAATGAGTCAGCGGATCTACAAAACCAACAACCCAGAGCTTCTAGATTAGTCAATTGCAATGCACTTTGTATACTACAGTAAGATTTCACAAAGCAATCAAATATTACGCCCGTCACTTGACATTACCACTCAACAAATGTTTGGGACATGTGCATTTTATTAAACAATCACTGTGAGATATTGAGACAAATTGGGCGATCTCGCTTGCCTAGAGACGCAGCGGAAATCCTCCCGTACAAGCCTCGTCACAAACCACCTGTTGGTATAAACTCAAGATTGAGCAGGACGCCATACCCCTAGCAACCCTGTTAGCAAAAGTGGCGTAAAACGTTTCGAGCTACTTGCGCATCCACAAACTTTACTCCCTGTTTACCTTATCTGCGATGTGCCTTTTTTATTACATGCTTGCGCATGAGTGTAGTGGAAGGGGTACAAACCCCATAGCCACGAAGACCAACTGCACTATTAGGGATAACCGGCAACCAGACCCTGGGACTAGGAGTGGAGAACCACATAAGGTCCTAATAGGTCGGGTGTTGTAGCGATCGGACGACAGTGGAATGCTGTCTACCACCACTGTTTGTTACGTTGCGAAAAATACTAACCTCGCTAGCACAAGCAGTGAATTTGCCGCTTGTGCACTTTTCCCTGACAACGGTCTAGTGGAGTAAAAAATAAGCACGCTTATCAACACTTCGCAGCCCGTAGGCAAATGGTTAGTGCGTGTGTCACAGATTGAAACCTAATTAGCGTGTATGGGAATGATCCTCGGCAATCACATTTCACTGGGTGTGTTTACCACCGTGTGCCTCAGAGCGTTTATCCGGGTCTGCCAGTCAAACGCCAAAGGTGACGACAAAATGCATACAGTTCATTCACGTTAAGTTCAGGGAAAGACTATGACACCTATCCTCGGATGGGGCTAATGTGCAAACAACGTAAGACTAAAGTTGCAGTAAAATGACTAATGCTGATAGTTTTCCCAAAGAAAGACCCGGCCCAGCTGAAAGATTAGGGAAATAGGCTGAGTGATGTCGATGTCAGAGACCAGGTAGTGATTTGTTTCATTTGAACGAATGGACGGATATGTCCTGAGAAACCCATCCGTCTTGCGGACGCCATGAACTATTCCGGTGGTCACGGGAAACGGGTTTCGGAAATCCGCATCGAACGGCTGCATTAATGGTATGCTTGATCGCTCAACAAACATTCTATGTTTAGACTATGTCCAACAACGAGCATCATCAGGCGTCTTTTGAGGCATCGGAATCGCGCATGGACACAATGTCACACAACTGAAGAGGGGTATGACCGCTACCGTCCTATCCGCAATCAGTATACCCAACTGAAGCGAGAAAAGCGACGTATTTTTGAGAATACGTTAGCAATGGACTCGGTTTGAGCAGCCAAACGCTTGTTTGCATATCTGCGACGGAGGACGCGAGGTACAACTGCAATCCCTGCCCTAGAGTACGGACACTCGCTTGTAGTTACAAATAAACGCAAGGCGGAGATATCAGCAAGGCACTACTTGTCAGTCAATGCTCCTGAACGGAGGCATAATCATCCCTCATATATGGCAGTGGGCACTCCGCGTATGCCGTGCCAGGAAGTCGCTGAAAAAAAGTGGCGGCAGTCATGCGACCCATCAAAGTTAACCAATCCCCGGGGCCTGATGGTGGGAAAGCGGCCGGTCCTGACAAACCCTCTCCAGTTCTTTTCAAAATGGGTGGTGGGGTGTCGAAAAAACCACATACTATTTAATTCAACGTGCAACATGGTGAGAAAGGCAATGTTTAGTGGGGCTTGTCCTACTCTTTAACGCTGTACAATGACGATCATGTTGACAATCGTGTGCATCCCTTGGGGGTAAAGGAGCTGGCCGATGTGGTAACTCGACCGGTCACACGATTGTTCAACGCATCGTTATCAGCAGGAAAGCTCGCCCTGGAATGGAAGAAAGCTGTCGTTGTGCCATCATCGTCATCATTATTGTACAGCATTGAACAGTAGGACAAGCCCCACCAACCATTGCCTATCTCACCATGTTGCACACTGAATTAGATAGTATGAATATACAAGATGGACAGGGAGTGGACCTACACGGGTGGGAAAAGAAAAGAACGCCCTAATAGCCAACACACGGAATACACAGTCTAACTGTACAAACGCACATCGATCAATCACTCTGATTTGACAGAAAGTGGCAAAACGATCGCCACTGCTCACGGTTGCGCTTCCATATCCCTCAGTATCTCCAGCCAACTGGTCGATGGATCCTTTGGACCCCAACCACGAAGATGTGAAGCACCTACTTTTCCAAAGTTCGTTGTAAATTTTCTCATTCCTCGTTTTCAAGTCATCTGTTAACCTCCACGTGGTTTCTTCCACTCCCTAGGAAGAACAGAGAATAGGGCATGGTATGGTAGGCGTGTGTTTGCCATACGTAACACGTGCCCTAACCAACGAAGTCTACCAAACTGGATACGCTGTGACAGAACGTTCTCTGAGTTAGTACCCAATACTTGATTTCTGACCTCTGTATTGCCTACTCGGCTACTCCACCCGATCTTATCTATACTACGCAAACATCGGTGGTCGAAAATCTGAAGACGACGAATATCTTCCACGCCCAGACTCCAAGTTTCGCAACTATACAACAGAACTGAACGCACTGCGGCACAGTACACACGACCTTTCAATTTCAGTGAAATATCAGGTCGGCGCCACAAGTGCTTCAGTCCAGCGTACGCCGCTCGAGCCTTGGATATACACGTGTTCACTTCTACTATCATACTCCCATCCGTCGTCACGCTGTTGCTGAGGTAAGTGAAGCGGTCAACAGTTGTCAGCACCTCCCCATCGAGCGTCAGGCTTGGAATTGTTGACGCCCAGTCTTGCAAGATCATTTTGCACTTTGAAGGTGTAAAGCGCATGCCGAATGGGACTACAGCTCTTGCGAGTCTATCTAGTGCGCGTCGCGCATGTTCAGTGCATTCGAACAAGCGGACAAAGTTGTCCGCGTAATCTAGGTCACACAGCTTCTCACTATTTGCTAGTTCTACGCCCACATCCTGGAGTTCTCGCAGTGGATTCTCCATCATCTCGTCTATGACGAAGATGAACAGGAATGGAGGCATGCGACATCCCTGTCGAACACCACTGGTCGTTTCCAACGGACTGGATAGTTCACCGAAAACCTTTACGCGGCCACAATTATGGTAATACGATGATCTCCGTAGGTTCACTTTACAAAGGTGGAACGAAGGCCGGGGCCGTCAATTATGGACATGTTAGCCTAACATCGGTGGTGGGAAATGTTATAAAGCGCTTCATGGCCAAGCGGTTGCGGAAGCCTATGGGTGTAATTGACCTACTATGCCGGTAACAACATGGGTTTTGGAAAAGTAGGTCGTGTCTGACAAACTTATTAATTGCACAAGAACGCTGAACGATGGCCAAGGCCGAAGGACACCCTACGGACGCTGTGTATGTCCCAACTGACTGTAGCTCTCCTGAGGCTAAAAACGAATTGTATCAGGATTTTTCTCAACTGCTCCGCTGTGTGCGCTTTACAGACATCATGGTTGTTGTTGGTGATTTAAATGCTCAAGTCGGAAGCCTAGACGAGATGGGGAGGAATATGGGAAGTCGATTTGGAGTTCCAGCCGATCAAACTGATAACGGTGATAGACTCATTCAACTATGCTCCGACCATGGACTATTCCTAGCCAGTACAAATTTCTCGCACTAATAGCGACACCGGCTAACCTGGCGTCCTCCTGCGCCTTCACAACGTTAAACTCAGACCAACCATATTGCTGTCCGTTACCGCGGGCGCGGATCAATTCAAGAATGTCAATCATTTTGGCCCACATCTGTAGACACTGATCACGCTATTGTCCCCGCGCGCTTCAGCTTGCGCCTCGTTGGAGGCCGAAGCAAAGCCAAAGCGAACCGTCCTCCGCAGCTGCTACTGGACGATAACCAATGGTCTGCTTTCCGAACAGAATTATCCACCAGGTTATCGATGCAGTTATATACCCAGGATACAGAAGAGCAATGGACAGAGATCAAACAGGCTCTATATGCGGCTGTTGATGCTACGCAAAGTCCAACAACTAGACACACACAGAAACGATGGATATCTGCATCCTCAGTTGAACTGTTAGATGTGCGCAGAACGATTACTCCGAGTTCCAGATACGATGAGGCATGAAGATGTCTTAAACGTCAACTGATTCGGAGCCTCAGAAACCATCGTGAGCAGTGGTGGATCGTGAAGTGTAGGGAGATGGAAAGAGCTGCGGCGATTGGCAACAGCCGCAACCTTTTCCGTCTGATTAGACAAACCGGTCCACGTAAACCAGGCGTTAGCAAATTGATCAAAGAAGCGAACGCTTCGCTGATTCAAACTCAGGAGTGTCGTGTAATTCGCTGGGCGGAGCATTTCGAGATGCAGTTTAATTGGCCTTTATCCTCTTCAGGTTTGATCAATAACGCAATGGGTACAGGCTCTTGCAGTAGATATCAGTCCTCCATCAGAAACGGAGCTTCTTCGCGAGATAAGCTATCTTAAACGACATAAGGCTGCCAGACCGGATGGGGTTGCCTCCGTCTGTTTTCAAAGACGGCGGCCCAGCAATTCTACTGGAGTTGATGAAACTCCTCGGTTTGGTATGGGAGAAGGAACAAGTTCCAAAGAATTCGTGTGAACCGGTGATCGTACCAATATATAAGAAAGACGACAGGTGCTCTGTGAAAACCACAGGGGAATATGTCTGGTTAGCACCGCATCCAAACTGCTTGCCGATATTATTCTCCACCGTTTATCTAACGCTCGCGAACAGCGCTCGCGCGAGAATCAAGCTGGGTTTAAACCTGGTCCAGATTGTATTGATCACATCTTCACTCTTTGACAAATTTTTGGAAACACAGGCCCACTATCTCCGTCTTCCTTGATCTTAAAGCGGCCCGTGACTCAGTCGACCGCACAGTTCTCTGGCGCTGCCTCTTGTTAAAGGGTGTACCAAAGAAATTCATTTCCATCGTAAAATCTCTTTACATTAATAGCCAAAGCCGAGTTCGGGCTTACGGTGGTCTTCAATCCAAGTTCACCGCGAGAAGTGGTGTACGTCAGAGTTGCCCCCTTCCTCCTTTTCTCTTCAACTTTGTGACTGATATGGTCCTAGGGACCGCACTTTTATCAGCTAAGGATAGCAGCACTGAACTTTTCCCGGGTGGAAAGGTACCAGACCTTGATTATGCGGAAGACATAATTCTTCTAAGTGAAGATCCAGGTAAATTACAAGCTTTTCTAGACAGCATGACGGATTGCTTAGCAATGTTAGGTACGCCTTTTGCACCTCCAAATTGCAAAATGCTGTTACAGGACTGGGTTAATCCAACGCCAAACCTTTCAGTGTCTGGGGAGACTATAAACATGGTAGACAAGTTCTGTTATCTGGGCAGCTGCATTTCACCCCGAGGTCGGATATCAGATGAGATGTCTGTGTATACAGAAGGCTCGTTTGGAATTTGCCAATCTGAGTCATCTGTGGCGTCGATATGACATCCGTTTACCAAACAAAGGATGAGTGCACGCTGCAGCAGTCAGGCCCTTGCTTCTGTATGATTCGGAGACATGGCCACTGCTGGTGGAAGATTCACGAAGATAGTCGGTATTTAAACACCGATGTCTTCGTAGTATTGCTCGAATCTGGTGGGAACACCATATCAGCAACGCTGAGGTTCAGCGGAAAGTCCTAGGTTTAATGACCAAATCATTAGATGAAAAACTTAAGCTCACCAAGCTAAGATGTTCAGTTCAGTTCAGTTCAGTTCAGTCTGCACAGGACAGGTAATGGCCACGGCCAATCGAGCGTCCAGAATTCCTTCGATGGTATGCACACCAGTTATGCACCCACCACTGCCGCTAAAACTGAGAGGAAAACGGAAAACCTCATCGCACATCAACTGCGAGAAACAATATGGATCGTGAGCGTTCACTGAAACAGCATGCAATGAGGGAAAAAGTCTGGTAAAACATACTCCAGAAGGACCACAGTGCTACCCGTCATCCATCTAGTTGATATTCTCAAGGCTCACTCCGAGTAAATATCTCGCTCCACTTGCGATCTATGGCACCTTTGAAGGAATGGACTGTCTGCAGATCTGCCATTTCACCAGGCAGACCGTTCCAACTGTTCACAACTCTGTTGCTGGAGAAGTGCGATCTAGTCATCAACCTAGATCGGGCTTTTATCAACTTCTTTCCATGTCCCCTTGTTCTGGAGTCTACGGCCACTTGGAATAGACTATCTGGCCTAGGGCCAGAAAAGCCCTTCATTACCTTGAACGTTTCTATGAGATCTCCTCGACTTCTCCTCCTTTCCAACGAGAAATGATTCAGGTCACAGAGTCTCTGCTCGTAAGTCTTACCCCTCTGCCCTTCAACCATCCGCGTGGCGAGACGTTGGACTTTCTCTAGGCAGGCGGCGTCCTTTTTGTAGAAGGGTGACCAAGCCTGCACACTACCTTCTAAGTGAGGTCGTACTATAGCCATGTAAATAGGTACGAATACCTCCGGCTTCCGGCAAGACAAAGCCGATCGCAGTCTAAAGAGCTCCCCACGAGCCTTATGCGCAGCCGCGTTGCACTGCTCCGACCATTTGAAGTCACTTTTCATGATGATCCCCAGGTCTATAACCCTACTGGCTGCCTCTACGGTTAACAGCCCTTGATCATGAGCCACAGTTAGGCTCTCTGTTGCCCTTGACAACAAATTTCTTTTTTGAGCGTTTAGAGGTAAGTCCCATTTGTATGCCCAGTTCAGGACGGTACCTATCTCCCTGCCCAAGTCCGCCCTACCCTTAGATCCAACAATCTTCACATCATCCGCAAAAATAAAGCTGGGCGATTGAAGAGTGGATGCTAAGTCATTATTAAATAACAAGAATAGGACCGGGCCTAGGACGGATCCCTGAGGTACACCACTGGTGACGTTCACCAGACTGGAGCACCTGTCCCCCACTTTGACGTAAAACGTCCTGTGGGAGAGGAAGTCCTCCAGCCACCTATATACTGGCCCACCTATACCGAAAGTTTCCATCTTGCGTAGCAAAAGACGATAATTAACGGAGTCGAAAGCCTTGCTAAAGTCGAGGTAGCGTACCTCAACTTGCTTACCTTCGTCCAGTCGTCGAGTTACTTCATCTAAGAAGCACAGGAGATTGGTCAGGCAAGATCTATTTTTCAAGAATCCATGCTGCGCCGGGATTAGCATGGAGTGCTGCAGTAAGTGCTGGCAGATATGAGCACGGATGATCTTCTCGAGAACTTTACAGAGAATGCTAGTCAGGCTTACCGGCCTGCAGTTCTGCACATCCGACTTAGGCCCACTCTTATGTATTGCCACGACTGCCGCTACTTTCCAGTCCTGAGGCAGCTTACCCTGGTCCAACGTGGATCTGTACAGTCTGCATATCGATGGAGCTATGATATCCGCCAAGGGCTTGATGATAGCTGGATGAATGCCATCTTGGCCCGCTGACTTGTGGCTGTTTAACTCCTGTAGGTACCTACACACGCACTCTTCTGAGAGATCTAGCTCGTTTAGCTGAGGAGGATGCACCAGGGCCAGGTCTACTCGCACCCCACTATCTATCCTATGTACACTACCAAAGTATTCCCCCAGGGCGTCTGCTTTGCCCTGGTCATCAGTGACAATACCATAGTCTCTAGTGGATAGCGGACCTACGGCATTTCTTGTTGAGCCTTTAGATTGTACATAGCTGTAGAACTTCTTCGGCTGTTGTCTTACAGGCTGGGCCAATTTGAGCTCAAATTCCCGCTTGGAAGTTCTCAGAAGGCTTACAGTCTCGTTTCTCAGCTTCGTATAGCGGTTCCATGCTAGCTGACTGCCGGAAGCTTTGTACTGGTTCCAAGAGCGGTTTCTACGTCTGATGGTCTTGGCTACTGCAGCCTTCCACCACATGGGTTTGCCCTCCCCACTCCTTCGTTTTAAGGGTGCGAACTCTTCCTGTAGGGCATTCAGGGATCCCCTTGTGACTTGCCAGCACTCCTTGACATTAGCCTCCTATGTCGTGTCCCAGGTCAAACCCATCGCCCTATTACGAAACCTATCTATGTCCATACTACCGAAATTCCTAATCAGCCTTGAGGGTACCTTTGGTTGCCGCATGCATAGGACTATTTTGATACACACGTGGTCACTCTTTCCCAGCGGTGCACAATAATGCAGTCCAGCCACATCGTTGGGGAAGTTCGTTATTGCTAGATCCAGCAAGGATGAAGCGCATCCAGTCCTATATCTGGTATTCTCTTCAATATGCTGATGCAACGCATTATCATGCAGCCATTCTAAGAAGGTTTGCTCCTCCGATCCCGGCACGCAGACCTCAGCCACCCAGTCGATGTGCGGAAAATTGAAGTCACCCACTATGAGGGTCTTTTGTGCGTCCTTAACTAGTTCAGTCAAAGTCCGCAGCAAACAAACGTCCTCTTCGTGGTTGATGCTTGGTGCCCTGTAGACGCAGACGACGGTAACCCTTCTGCCTGGAAGGATGATCGTAACGGCGCATAGCTGGATATTGCTAGTGCACATCTTGGTCTGGGACTCAAGGTGGTTTGCACCTGACCTAACGAGGATAGCTACTCCACCACCAAGGTGATCTTGTTCCCGATCCTGCCTGTAGACTGCAAAACCGTTACTTATTAGGCCTGGCACATGGTCCTCGTTCCGTGACGGCAACTATTGACGCTTTCTGTTCGTCAGCGGTTTTGGCAAGTTCCGCCCATTTGTTTCTAATACTACACGCGTTAGTTTATAACACCACCGCGTTTGCTTCGTCGCCTAGGTGTCTCTTGCTATTCACTCCTGACTGTTTCTCTGGCGTAACGCCTGAGATGATGACATGATTTTTTGCTTCGGATGTCCCCACTGGGGTGCATGAAGCCGGCTGATGGTCCAGAATTTCCGAAGACTCCCAATCCATCTTTATAGGAGTAGCCACAACATCCAGGCTGACAAGGGTCGAGCTGTCATCTATCTTCGGACAGTACTGCCAATTTTCGTCTTCCAGCGCATCTCCAATTACAACTATTTGCGACCCCGCACATGGCTTCTTTACTATTGTCGGGGTCGGGGCCTGAGAGCTGAGTACGGCATTCCGCTGAACTTGTTGGTTTCTCACCAGCGCCCTGGCTGGTCGAGCAAGGTTACCTCCCGGGGCTAAACGGCCAGGCCTTACTCTATGCTCGTCCGGCACAATCTGGCATCTGCCCTTGGTAATCTGAGCCACTATCGCTGCCCTCGCAAGCAGTTCATCCCGAGTGGACTCATCAGCGAACTCCACTAGGATTGGTCTCGCACGAAGTTCGCCTTTGTTCCCCAGTGGTGACTTCCATGTCCCCACTCTGTGCACCCTTCTTAGAGTAGGATGGTACGGAACACCTGCGATTCGCAGTATGTCGCAGACCCTCCTCCTGTCTATGTCCCTCCTGGCCTTCGATTCCCTTATAAAGGGTTCTTCCTGGTTTAGAATCAGAAGCCTGTGGCTTGAGACCCTGCTCATCGACTAGATCTGCCTCTGCAGGTCCTTCAACTTGTTTTCTAATACCAGAAGAGCAGGGTCATCCACCCTAGCCAAACCATCTTTCGCCCTATTACAGTCGCCCTTCTTTTTGACCTGTCTTGCTCTTCTCGGCTTCTGCTCCGTCCACTGGCCCTCGTCGGTCTGCTTCAAAGGAGTTCAGGCAACGACCGCCTGGCAAGCTCTCGGAACTGGTCCATTCGCTCGGATGATTGTCCTCTCGGGTGTTGATACTACTTCCGAAAACGACTTACTACAACCTGCTTGCGGCGGTTTGGGGCTTACAACTGAGGCACTACTTGGTGGGCATTGGCCCTGCCCTTGAGCTTGCAGTTTAAAGGCCGGACTGGCCGCCTCCTTGCAAAGGGCGCAAACCCATTCAGCCCATGGGTTCTGTTTATAAAGGACATAGATGTCATTTGATATCCCTGAACACCTTGGGTGAGCCCATCTCTTGCATATCTCGCACTCTATACCATTTACCACAAGTTTTCCGCACTTGGGTGATAGACACGGGACAGAAACACGTGTCATACCAAAAACCCCAAAACGAGGGCAAAAAAAACTCAAGCGCTCCTTACCCAAACACAAAATACGCACTCCGACACTAGCAGGTAAATCCCGCTAACACAAAAAACAAAAACAAAAAGAAAGATTAGAAGCGAGGAAAGATCGACTCAAAAAACACCAAACACTACTCGACAATACTACAAGGAGAATAAAAATATTTTACGCATAAAGCGCACCTTAAATGCAATTATGATACGCTCAGTAATGTGAATTGAACTAGTTTAATTCACAAAACTATTCAAAAACTCAAATCAAAGACGAGAGCACTATGAATTCGAACCGCGCGGCAATTACAAAAGGTTAGGACATGTTTTACGCATGTCTCCTGACAGGATTCCTCGGCATGCTATGTTTGCTGAGGCGGGCACCGGTTGGAAAATGAGTAAGGGTGGTCAGTCCATGACATGGAAGAAATGTATGAAAAAAATAACTAGTGGAATTGGCCATGTAGGACGTGTTAGACTTTCTGTGTGGGGTCCAAGAGACCCTATCACTCAATGGTTAGATACGTTGGAGGATATGGCTACATGCTGCGATTAATGGCGATCTTGCATCCACAAACTTTCTTTATCGACTTAACTCCATTATTGCAGTTCTCCTCTTACTCCTTTCATACTCTTTTCTCCTTCATTATTTCTTTTTGAGGTTACCGTTAGGAGATAACAACCGAAGCCCCCGCACCCAGTGCATGGTCAATGTTTGTCTGAACTGAACCACGGACGAACTCTTCGTGAATTTTAGCAAAACGTTGGACAAAGTTACGCACGACCTTCTGTTAGGTAAGCACAGGACTCTCGGTGTTGTAAACCCCTCGATTCTGTGGATCAGGAACTTTCTCGAGGGGAGAACCTTTGCAGTACGAGTAGCATAGTCAATGTCAACATGGCATGTGGCCACCAGTGGTGTTTCACAAAGATCGGTTCTAGGTCAGCTTCTCTTCCTAGCCCATATCAATGACCCACCATCAATTTTTCAATTGCCGTATCTTACCTATGCAGACGACCTCAAGGTCTGGCATACAATCACCTCAAATTCAGATTAGCCTATTCTTCAGGAGGGTAGCAAAGTCTTTGAAAGGTGATCTGATCTGTGGTTACTGCCAGTCAACGCCGACAAGTGTGCATATATGCAAGTAGGGGGACCGTCTAGCAATGGGATGTAGCGTGTACACGAGGCACCTCTTCGCCGTCCCGCCCGTGAAAAGATATGGGAGTGTTGGTGGTCTCGTCACAAAAGACGAAGGACAACCCCGACAAAGTTTGCGCGTCAGTGTGGAGTGTCCTTAGGCCGATTACTTGATCATTCGGCCATCTCTCACTCAACGCTCTCAAGGTACTGTATGCAATCCATGTACGACCTAGGTTAAAATACGGGGGACCAGCGGTTTTCCCTTGTACGGCGGCAGAAGTGGCAAACGTGGAACGAGTGCAGAGAGGCGCAACCCGCCTTGTTGGAGGGCTACACGGGATTTGCTACGAAGGGCGGTTGGAGATTACTGGGTTGTTTCCAGTGGCCTATCGGGGAGTCCGAGGAAACTCGATCTTAACCAAGCGTATTATCCGAAGCGACTTTGGTCCAGAACTACGTGCAGAGGTCCCTCTTCGCGAACATAACCGTACGAGGGGACACCCCCTAACTCTGAAGAAGTTTGAATCCGTTGGTGAAGAAGCTGCAGTCTGTGGGCCTACCACTGGTGTGCCATCTCGGAGGATGACCAATCTATGGAACGCGCTGCCAGCTGAAGTGGTAGAACAGCCTTACGACATATTGTTTAAGCGACTTCTGGACGTATTTCTGAAGAAGTGGTGGTTTGAGACTCACGCCTGAGTCTACGTCGCTGAGCTGTGGTGAGGAAGCTTACACGGGAGAGACACCCACTGCCTCTATTATGAAGAATGAAGAACTTGCTGGTGCGAAACGATAAAATACTGTTGTGTGCATTCGTGCTGGTTGCACGACTCTGCACAAACCTCCGAAGACAGAAACTGTAGTGGGTAAAGCGAATTTACGAACAATATTATTCTTATTTTTTCTAGGCCGCGACGAAACTCTAAGACAACTCGTCCTTGTGGAAATGAAGGAATTTTACAACGGCTTACTTGTACATCAATGTGTTTCAATTGATTGACATAAATATGCCAACCGAATATACTTAATTAGACGTCGTAAAGAACTATGGTACACAACTTGTAGCTCTCGAAATGGCGTATATTTACGTGCAATCACCTTTTCTGATATAATAACTTCGGGCGTGTAGTTGGGGAAAACATCCCGCCCAAGACGTATGCAAACTTATGGTTAAGAACAGTAGGAATTGAAGCGAATTGCCATAAGTGGAATTTTTTAGTGGGGATGTTCAAACACTGTTTCCTCCGTGGTGCTAACGTCAATGGAATCAAGGTTAGCATAAAAGCCACGAATAATTAGTCCCGTTTACCGGCTACACAACTGGCTCATTCTCACGTCGTTCATTGGTCAAGAGAATAGACATTCGGTAGATAGACTGCTGCTGCGCGAGACACAATGACCGAGTCACGTTCACTGGTTCGTCCCGGCTGCGCATAGGTTGTGAGGTGTTGGCAGTGCTTGTTTTTACACAACTTAGTCACTGTCAAGAACTGATGCACAAATGGCGAATACACACCACTTGCGCTAACGGGAAATGTTTAGTTAAGTTTATTCTTGAATGTTACATCGTTCAACTCTTCTCTATATCAGCTGGTAAATAATTCAAAAGGTGTGTAACCCTCCGAGACAAGTGATAGACTAAAGGGAAATCAGTAGATGGATGCCTATCAATTTTATTGAATGCCCGCGCCAACAACAAGGTTCTTGAAGCGAAAGGTCTGCTTCCAGCTCAGGTTCAAGATCACCCCGAACGATGCGACGGATGTAGATGAGATCGCCACGCATCCACCGACAGACCTCTGGAAACAAATCAGTCGCTTCTGGGTGTCCTTCACAGCTGACCCCAGAGATGAGGAGAGTGGCGGACCTCTCTCAATTGGTTGACTCAGCAGCTGTACAAGGTTGTGCAGCCGCTCAACTACACCCAATGTGAGGACGCACATGGGACTTATACGGCATGTGGGAGGCATCGTACGGTATTACTCCGGACGATCGGTGAATTGGTCGAGGATACACAAAGTCGGAGAGCAAACTGGTCCCTTAAATCGTCTTTCATCAACCAATTCAACATGGAGTACCACCGACACCCATAGAGGCAAAAAAGGGGACATCACCTCGGAGATTGTGTCCAGGGGTACCGCAGCCGTAAAATTCTGCACGAAATCAGTGGCAAGGACGGAGAAACCGTCAGTATGGTTCACAAAATCCTGCAGTCTTTCTGGGGGGAAAGCGAGAAGTTGACGACTTGGATCGCTGAGTCTGACGTCTTTGCACTGACGGAACCTTGGCTAAAGCCAAATACTGACATGCGCTTTCAGGAATATGATGCCTACAGACATGATAGAATGGATGGAAGGCAGGGGGCGGAGTAGCAGTTCTGATACGGACTGACATTGGCCACTGGGAGGCTCCGTTCAACTTGGTCTCACGTAATGTACAGGCCAGGTCCTGCTTTATCAGGATCGAGGTGCGAACAGAACGCATTGCCTGTATCCTCAGGGCACCGCTAGCGACAGATGAGGAAGACGTTGAGATCTTGTAAATGCTGTGTGCGGTGCTGGTACAGACAAAATGATTCGTCTTTTAAGGGGTCTCAACCTACCGGGAATTAACTGGGAATGCGGGATCGCACCAAGGGGATCAACAAGCAACAAGTTTCTGCAGTGGGTCTAGTTACATGCATTTACACAGCATGTGACACAGGCCATTAGACACAGGGGTGAACAGCATCCCTCTCTCCTTGAATCAATAATGACACGGCACCATCAGGACGTTAAAGAAGTGGGAAGATCCACTGGGCAAAACTGATCACGTGGTTCTAAGGGTTACACTAAGACTTGGCAAGGCGCCGAAGGAAATGGTGTTACGTCGGAGCTATGGGAGAATCAATATAGGTGAATTATTAGGGCGGTGGAGGAGGTTCAGTTGACACCGAGACACACAAAAGCCTCCGTAGAGGAACATTGGGAGGCCATCAAGATGGGGCTACTGGAACTTACAGAGGAGTTTGCACCTCTGAGGTGGTTAGCTGGGGAAATCAACCCCCACGGTGGAGGTCGAGAGTCCGCAAGGCCATAGTCATTCGCAGGCAACGATGGGCGGCGTGCAAGCTTTACAAAACTCAGGGGGGCATGGAACAGCTATAATATGACTAGGAACAGAGCTCAAGCGATCCAAAGAGTGGAGAAATATGTCTTCGAACGTCGGTTGGCTGCATTGGTCCGCATAAACCCAAAGCGGTTCTACACTTACGTGCAATCACACAAAAGTATGAAAGAAAGTGTAGAAACTTTGGAAGGAGCCCAGGGACGACTAGCTCTAAGTGACTAAAACAAGGCCCGCACGCTTTTAGCTTTCTTCAAGAGCATATATCGGCCAGAAAACAATTTAGAGGAAAGAATGGAAGGACCACAGGCTCCTCCAATACCAGAACTTGGTGTAGGAGGAGAAGTGTACGCAGGGCTGCAAACCGTGAATAGAAATAAGGCAGCAAGACCAGATGGAATTCTTCCGGCAATCGTTCAGCCTCTGGCCGAGGTCATGAAGGCCCCGGTGACGAGGCTGTATGAATCTTCACTTACGGAAGGAATAATGCCGGGAGACTGGAGGAGGCAACAGTGGTTGGAATCTACTAGAGCGGACCCCGGCTAAAGGCCGAAAATAACCAGCCGATTAGCTTAACTTCAGTACTGTGTAAGTGACTGGAGAGAATAGTCGGGAAGCAGACCTCCAGGCATTTGGTTCAACACAACCTCATATGAAATGCTCAGCATGGGTTTGTGGCAGGACGATCTTGTCTGACGAATCTCCTGCTGTTCCTCGATGAGGTAACCAAGCGCCTGGACAAAGGGCAGTCGATTGCGGTCTGCTACTTAGTCTTCAGCAAGCCGTTTGATTCTGTGAACCACATATTTCTGGACGTCAAACTGCGGTCTGTGGGACGTGTTGGAAAGACCGGGGATTGGGTAAATAGTTTTTTAACAGGACGAACTTTAGGCGTTAAGGTAGGTAGTCATGTCTCAAAACCGGAAGGTGTAACAAGTGGGGTGCCACAGGGCTCGTTGCTCGGCCCTCTGCTCTTCCTCACCTTCATCAATGACCTAGCACGTGGGCCTACAAACGCCGCCTTTAAGTTTGCCGATGACATCAAGATAGCTGAAGCAGATATAGAACTTGACGTGTTAGCAGTAAAAAACTGGTCGAGCAAATGGGCCCCTCTACTGAACCCCACCAAGTTTCGGTGCTTGACCACGAATACAGGTGCTAGTGGGAATGGTGTGGGATCGCTACAAATGATCTCTCCTATCAAAGACTTGGGCGTTATAATGGACAACAGCTTCAAGCCGTCGAAGCAGTTCACTGCAGCAGTCTATATGGCCAGGAGAGAACTCTTTTGAAGTAGATTTATTATGTCGTGTGGAGAGAGGGATATTTTCATTTCGATATACCAAGCCATAGTTAAGCTGCAATTGGAGTACTGCGTTTTAGCCTGGATACCGTTCTATCAGAAGGATATATACTGTCTGGAGAAAGTGCAAGGGCTAGCCACCAGAATGGTGACTGGACAAGGGGGCTTAGCCACATAGGGCGTCTCCGTGTCCTGGATCCGTTCTCGATGAAAAGGCGAGGCATGCCCGGGGATCTGATGGAAACCTTCAAGGTAATGAAGGAACTGTCAGGTATAAATTAAACCTTTCCTCTTCGATCCCAGAGAGAGACACAGGGGGGGGCAAAGCTGTAGATGACGTAGGAAGCGTTTGAGGATCCGAATTATGGCGAATCACTTCTCGAATAGAGTGGCACCCCATTGGAATAAGCTCCCGGAGGAGGTCATAAATACCACAACAGTGGAGGCTTTTAAGAAAGCGGACGCGATTTACTCATTGTTTCCACCTTTCCCCTCCAAGTCTCATACTGCACAAAGTTTCTACCCCTCCGACAAAGAAACTCAGGCAGCTTTGGTAGCTATGGATGAGACACAAAGACACAACTATCTGGACACACGATTGGCTCTAGCCACAGCAAGTGCTGTGCACACTGAACTGACCGACACAAGGTGCTCGGTTTCTGGTTAGATTGTAACTTATCCTTCTCTCATCATCACGAACTTGCGAGCAAGTCTGCCTTTCGAGTCCTTAATATGATTTGAAGGTCTTTCCCGAGCATCTCTAGGGATGACTTCCCCATAATTTTCGGCAAGCATATCAGACCTCTCCTGGAGTACGGTAGTCAGATAGTGCACTCTGGTCTTGTCCGAGACCGTGAGATCCTAGAAAGCGTTCAGCGGGCCTCCACCAAGGCAGTAAGGGGTCTATCCCATCTACCTTATCCCGTCCGCCTCTCACTGCTCAACCTCTATCCCCTGACTCAAGACGCGTAAGAGGTGATCTGTTTTTGATGTTCCATCCTTTTGAATCAGGTCAAAGCGATTGCTTCTCCTCCGTCTGTCCAGCCTCCTCTCTCCGTGGTCACAGCAGAAAGGTTTTCAAACTGAGATCACGCACTTCACTAAGGATTAACTTTTTTAGCTATAGGGTGATTACTCTGTGGAATGCACTTCCGGATGATATTGTTCACTCGCAGAACAAAACTATATATTCAGGGAAAAGTAGGACCTCTACCCGGGTCTCTCCCGGTAATTCCTGGTCCACAAAAAAGTGAAATAGATGTCTTTTATTGCACATATGTTCATGAATATCGCAGCCCTATTCCGCTTAAGACACTGTCCACAGTGAGACACTGCATGATGTTGTGTATTTTGATTTCGCTGCCACCCCCCACCCTGGCTTCCTTTTACTCTCGTTTCAGCTCGGTGAATCCGACAGGAGATCAAATGTTTCCTCGGAAACCGGGACAATTGGGCTCAAAGCTTCGAATCCGTGTAGTACTTCAAGAAAGACTTCAAGACTTTTCCCGGTGTCCCAGGCAGCCGATCAGGTTTGTAGAGTTTCTGATCAGCAAAATCTTGACGCCGCAAAGATTTTACAAGATACCGAGAATTGCTCCAAGCGAGTCATCCTTTGGGGCCGCTTTCTCAGTTCAGATCACCCTCATGACACCTACGCCCAGGTGTTCAACCGCCTTAAGCTCCCTTTCCCACTTAAAGGTCGGTCCACTTGGTGGGTAACCAAACGCACCAACCGGGTTCACGGTATTCTCATTGTAATGGGTTCCACAGATGCAGCCAAACGAATTGTTTCCTTGGCCGCAAAGCTCAAGGAGGAAACTAAAGGGCTCAAGGGCGTATCCATTGATAAGCCACTTCATCTGAGGCTCCGCAGTGAGAAGGCTAAGCCAAAAATTCCACAAAAAGCCGATCATATGCTCAAAGTGCTGCCAGTTGTCCAGGTAACTCGCCTTGAGGACCGGGCTGCATGCCCACCATCCCTCGCTTCCCTACTGACACCATTTCCCGTCGCCGAAAGTACTCTCAGTAGTAGGCCTAGTGCCACTAAACATCGGTCGCCTACGAAAAGCATCCCAGGCCCCATCATAGCCAACAAGACTGTTTCAACGGACGACACTCACTCATCCTTGAGCCCAGACATGAACCTGCAACCTGTTTCTACTGAAAGAAGCAGTGAGGAGGTTAAAGCACCAGATAATATATCTGGTGCTGTCATGAAAAATAAGCTCACCAGCAAGAGAACTCAGAATAGGGCATCAAGCAGTGCGCAGAAGGGCAAACCACAAAAGGCAGCCCACCCTTTTCGGAGACCGAAGGATGTAGGCCGTCCACCTGGATTGATACCCCCCAGGTTACTAGACATCAAAACCTACCATTCCCCCAGCAGTCTGCTTACCCTCTAGCCCCCGAATATCTTCAGCCCCCGAATATCTTCAGCCCCCGACTCTCCCAGGACCTCCTTTCCATCCTCAAATCCCCCTCTTTCCCCTCCTCAAACCCAAAACCAGCTGCCTCTGGCGATTCTGCAACAACTCCTGAGCATGTGCTCAAGTGTTTTTACAGCAATTGCCTGAGTGTGTTGAATAAGATCCCGGAGCTTCGGCAGCTTGCAGTGGATAAGGAGCCTCAGATCATAGCCCTCACAGAAACCTGGCTCACCCCTGACATACTTGATGCCGAAATATCCATTCCGGGATACTTCACAGTAAGGCGGGACTCCAGTAGAGGTCGTTCCGGCGGGGTCATCATATACTACGATAATTCGATCTCTCCTCCCACCTTACTGACAACCCCAACCTTTCCTGTATTGATTGTTTGTGGGCCGTGTTTAACCTCTCTAGGACAGATACCCTATTGCTTGGTGTTGTCTACCGTCCTCCCGCATGCAATTCAACTGACAGCCTAGGTCTCATAGACTTATTAGGCTCCCTGAAAAGCTATACAGACTTCACCCATCTGTTAGTCACTGGTGACTTCAACTCTCCCAGTACAAACTGGCAAAGAGCTGATGCCCCGGATATCACTTTCGGTAAATCCCTCCTTGATCTCGTACTGAAAAACTCATGGGTGCAGAACGCTAGAGATCCGACTAGATATCGCACAGGCCACGCCCCGTCCCTGCTAGACCTGGTCATCACCAATGATCGGTTCCTAATAGATGTGGTGCATTACTTGCCGCCCCTCGGCAAAAGTGATCACATTCTCATTGGATTCGATTATATCGTGAAATGGCCTCCTCTTCCTTCAGAAACTAAAGTTTTGAGATCCTTCAAAAGGACCAACTTTGACCAAGTCTGTGCATCTTTTCGCTCCCAGCTAAACTTAACTAATCCAGGTAACTCTGCAGATGAAATGGCAGAGAATCTCGGAGAGTTAATCTCCTTGGCTGATAGGCATTTTGTCCCCAGAATTCGTCGCCCACAGACCGCTAAACGATCCCTCCCTCGCCCCATTAGGCGCATTCTAGACGAACGCGCACGACTCTTTGCTAGATATAAAGCCACAGGCCTTGCCCGTGATGCAGAAGACTTCAAAATCATAAGGAACACATGCAAAGACAAGATTAGGTCCTATCAGAATGCAGTCCAGCGATCTGTACTTGATCGAGCACGGACCAATAAGGCATTTTTCTTTCAGTACATGCGCCGTCTGAGGGGCACAGCTCCGACGCCATTAGGTCTCAAAGATAGTACCGGATCTCCAATCACTTCCCCTAGCCAAGTAGCCGAGGCATTCAGCTCCTACTTCCGTACAATTTTTAGCTCCATTCCCATATCATCCCACCCTACCATGCACCCGTTATCTCTGACCACTACCCTTAACCGCGTCACTATTCCCATTGGTGCAGTCGCTCAAGGTTTCCGACGGCTCAACCAATATTGCTCCATGGGTCCTGACCTAATCCACCCCCGTATTCTCAAGGAAGCCGCGGACACATTAGCTGCTCCTTATGCCTTGCTTTTTCAGCAATGTGTTGACGATGGAGTTTTCGCCCGTAACTGGAAAAAAGCAGTGATCGCACCCATCTATAAGAAGGGTAGTAGACACCTTGCTTCTAGTTACAGACCCATAAGCCTCACTAGCATCCCTAGCAAAATGTTTGAGGGAATTCTTAAGAGTGAGATTCTTTCCCATCTTCAAAGAAATAAGATCCTCTCCCCGTCCCAACGTGGGTTTCTTCCTGGCAGGTCATGCATCACCAATATGCTTACTGTCATGGATAGTCTAACGAAAGCCTATGATGATGGCCAACTCTCACACGCTGTATTCATCGATTTTGCTAAGGCCTTCGATAAGGTCCCACATGCCCCTATTCTTTATAAGCTGCAGACATACGGGATCACAGGCTCCATGTTGGCCATCCTACGTAGCTTCCTTACCGACCGCACCTTTGTGGTTAAAGTCGGGAATGTTTTGTCTCAACCCTCCCCAGTAACAACTGGGGTCCCCCAAGGGTCGGTCTTAGGTCCTCTTCTTTTCCTGATCTATATAAACGATCTACCGACAGCCCTTCCTGCGAACATTGCCATGTACGCAGATGATGTAACCCTCTGGAGTTCAAGCGTTGAAGACCTGCAAATTGCAGTTTATGAAACAAAACGCTGGTCCGAGGATTGGAACCTCCCAGTTAATGATGACAAATGCGTGAGCATGTCTTTCGGTAGAGAGACCGGTCACACGTTTTCCATTAATGGAGCAGCCACACTGCCAAGGGTTGACCGACACAAGGTGCTCGGTTTCTGGTTAGATTGTAACTTATCCTTCTCTCATCATCACGAACTTGCGAGCAAGTCTGCCTTTCGAGTCCTTAATATGATTTGAAGGTCTTTCCCGAGCATCTCTAGGGATGACTTCCCCATAATTTTCGGCAAGCATATCAGACCTCTCCTGGAGTACGGTAGTCAGATAGTGCACTCTGGTCTTGTCCGAGACCGTGAGATCCTAGAAAGCGTTCAGCGGGCCTCCACCAAGGCAGTAAGGGGTCTATCCCATCTACCTTATCCCGTCCGCCTCTCACTGCTCAACCTCTATCCCCTGACTCAAGACGCGTAAGAGGTGATCTGTTTTTGATATTCCACCTTTTTGAAACAGGTCAAAGCGATTGCTTCTTCTCCGTCTGTCCAGCCTCCTCTCTCCGTGGTCACAGCAGAAAAGTTTTCAAACCGAGGCCACGCATTTCACTAAGGATTAACTTTTTTAGCAATAGGGTTATTACTCTGTGGAATGCACTTCCGGATGATATTGTTCTCTCGCAGAACAAAACTATCTTCAAGAAAAAGCTAGACCTCTACCTGGGTCTCTCCCAATAATTCCCTTTGTCAAAAAACAAAAAAAACAAAAAAAATAGTTGTCTTCTATCGCATATATGTTCATGAATGCAGCACCCCAGCCACAAGTCAGCGGGCCAAGATGGCATTCATCCAGCTATCATCAAGCCCTTGGCGGATATCATAGCTCCATCGGTATGCAGATTGTATAGATCCACGTTGGACCAGGGAAAGCCGCCTCAGGACTGGAAAGTAGCGGCAGTCGTGGCAATACATAAGAGTGGGCCTAAGTCGGATGTGCAGAACTACAGGCCGGTAAGCCTAACTAGCATTCTCTGTAAAGTTCTCGAGAAGATCATCCGTGCTCATATCTGCCAGCACTTACTGCAGCACTCCATGCTAAGCCCGGCGCAGCATGGATTCCTGAAAAATAGATCTTGCCTGACCAATCTCCTGTGCTTCTTAGATGAAGTAACTCGACGACTGGACGAAGGTAAGCAAGTTGAGGTACGCTACCTCGACTTTAGCAAGGCGTTCGACTCCGTTAATTATCGTCTTTTGCTATGCAAGATGGAGACTTTCGGGATAGGTGGGCCAGTATATAGGTGGCTGGAGGACTTCCTCTCCCACAGGACGCTTTATGTCAAAGTGGGGGACAGGTGCTCCAGTTTGGTGAACGTCACCAGTGGTGTACCTCAGGGATCCGTCCTAGGCCCGGTCCTATTCTTGTTATTTATTAATGACCTAGCATCCACTCTTCAATCGCCCAGCTTTATTTTTGCGGATGATGTGAAGATTGTTGGATCTAAGGGTAGGGCGGACTTGGGCAGGGAGATAGGTACCGTCCTGAACTGGGCATACAAATGGGACTTACCTCTAAACGCTCAAAAAAGCAATTTGTTGTCAAGGGCAACATAGAGCCTAACTGTGGCTCATGATCAAGGGCTGTTCACCGTAGAGGCAGCCAGTAGGGTTAAAGACCTGGGGATCATCATGAAAAGTGACTTCAAATGGTCGGAGCAGTGCAACGCGGCTGCGCATAAGGCTCGTGGGGAGCTCTTTAGACTGCGATCGGCTTTGTCTTGCCGGAAGCCGGAGGTATTCGTACCTATTTACATGGCTATAGTACGACCTCACTTAGAAGGTAGTGTGCAGGCTTGGTCACCCTTCTACAAAAAGGACGCCGCCTGCCTAGAGAAAGTCCAACGTCTCGCCACGCGGATGGTTGAAGGGCAGAGGGGTAAGACTTACGAGCAGAGACTCTGTGACCTGAATCATTTCTCGTTGGAAAGGAGGAGAAGTCGAGGAGATCTCATAGAAACGTTCAAGGTAATGAAGGGCTTTTCTGGCCCTAGGCCAGATAGTCTATTCCAAGTGGCCGTAGACTCCAGAACAAGGGGACATGGAAAGAAGTTGATAAAAGCCCGATCTAGGTTGATGGCTAGATCGCACTTCTTCAGCAACAGGGTTGTGAACAGTTGGAACGGTCTGCCTGGTGAAATGGTAGATCTGCAGACAGTCCAATCCTTCAAATGTGCCCTTGATCGCAAGTGGTACGAGATCTTTCCTTGTAGTGAGCCTTAAGAATATCAACTAGATGGATGACGGGTAGCACTGTGGTCCTTCTGGAGTATGTTTTAGCAGACTTTTTCCCTCATTGCATACTGTCTCAGTGAACGCTCACGATGCATAATGTCTCTCGCAGTTGATGTGCGATGAGGTTTTCCGTTTCCCTCTCATTTTTAGCGGGGATTCGACGAAATACACTCGGCAGTGGTGGGTGCATAACTGGTGTGCATACCATCGAAGGAATTCTGGACGCTCGATTGGCCGTGGCCATTACCTGTCCTGTGCAGACTGAACTGAACTGAACTGAACCCCCACTCAGCTTAAGGCACTGTCCACAGTGCGACACTGAATGAGGTTATATGTATCTTGTTTTCGCTTCAACCCCCGCCCCCCCCCCCTCCCCCCGCTTCTTTTTACTCTCGTTTCAGCTCGGTGAATCCGACAGAAGATCAAAGATTTCCTAAAGAACCGGGACAATTGGGCTCAAAGCCTCGAACCCGGGTAGTACTTCAAGACTTCAAGACAACTGAACTGAAGTAAACGCACAATCTGACCACAGTTGGGACGGTGCAGCGTTTCACGTCGTTCGCCGGGATGCGTTTTCAACGTGAAATTGAGTCGTAAGTCACTACTTCTGGTGACGCTTTTTTTCTTATCAGTGCACACGTGTAATAAAGGAGAACGCATTCTTGGTCGAATATCAGTTGTATGTGCTAGTTGCTGCTGCTGCTGTGCCCTTGTAGCAAAACCGCTCCGAAGCCGGTCGGTTTTCGAGCGGATTTTACTGTTTCGCTGGTCACTTTTTGAGTGGTTTCTGACCGGTTTCCAGGCGTTTAGTAACAATCGTTTGGAATCCGTGATACGCTCCGTTTATTTCTGTCACTTTTCCCAAGTTACTTTTTACGATGCTCACTTCTATCTCCCAAGTTATGATGTTTCGATTAATTGTCCTTATTTCACCGATTTAGAAGGCATGAAATAGAGCTATCTGTAACGAGGTCTTTCAGGGCATAATTCACTGAATTAAGCCAGCGTATTGAAATAAAACTCCAACTAAGCATGGTACATCCTGTGTTAGGCGGTTGGACTTTGGGTAGTCGTTCCCTCCGGTGATTATGTCTAATACTTGCTACTAATGTAGGCGTCCGGGGAACTTTGCTCGTGAATGTAGAGCTGGAGGCTCTGGCGGCGGCGGTGGTGACGGTTATCGTGGTGGTCGCTCGGGATGTGATGTGTGCTTTATTTGTGGTCAAAGAGGACATATGACCCGTGACTGTGTGAACGAACGCAGCGGCGGTGGTGATGGCGGCAGAGGCACATGTTATACCTGTGAAGGAACCGAACGTATCGCTGGTGATCGCGCGAGCAATCAACGCGGAGGTAGTTATGGTGGTGGCGGCGGTGGTGGTGGTCGCGGATACTACAATTACGGTGAGATTGGTCATGTGGCACGTAGCTGCCCCAGTAATCAGAAAAATGGAACAGCGCTCCAATCAGTTCGCGAAGTTACAGCTGCAACACGTTGTCTTGGGACGTCGAAGTATGACTTGACCGAGAAAAGTTGTAACTACCTGCATGAACACTTGATAATGCCTCTTCTAGAGTATGTTTATGTGAAAAGTGTTTACAATGGCGTGAGCCTCGTAAAAACAAAGTTGGAAGTGTTACAGGGCACCTCTGCGACTGACTATGCCACAGATACCTCCCAAGGAATTCTCGGAAACGCGAACCCTGGTGGTGGAACGGATTCAGGACATGGACGCGAAGTTGGAACCAGTTAAGGCTATTTTCAGCCAGGAAATTGTGAAAGAGTTTGAGCAGTGCAATAATACAAAACTTGGCACCGGGACCAGGGTGATCAGGAATGCCTTGGCTTCAGGTGGAGGCTCGCTGTTGTATTCTGGCGAGTCGAAGCCTGCGACGGTTCCTAATCGGGATCGCTCGGACGCGTAGTTTTTGTCAGAAGATTGCGGTTGTCAAGAGCGATCCGTCGCATAACACATGCTTGTTTGTCTTCTGCCTTGCGTCTTTCCCGTACTTCTGTTTCTTTCTGTAGATTCACTTCCTCACTTTGCATACGCCGCTCCAATTCGGCTTGTCGACTTGCTTTTTTCTCCGTGAGAATCTGATCACGCTCTTCCTGAATGAGCTCTACCTGTTCTTTGCGCGCTTCTATGTAGGCACGTCGATTCAGGACAAGTCGTCGCCTTCCTTCGAATCATTTCATGCAATGAGTGTAAAATGGCTACTAAATGAACCGATGGAAACCGTTCGAAAACCGATGTTGCGAACGGACTGTGTGCTACCAGGGACTCAAGTGTGATCGTTTGGGATCGAAGCGAACGTCGTTGCTGTTTACTGTTGCTTTTCGTAACACTTCTCGGTGTACTGTACCCTTGTGATTTCATGGAATTGGTTAGTGAAAGACGATTTAAGGGACCAGTGTGCTCTCCGACTTTGTGTATCCTCGACCAATTCACCGATCGTCCGGAGTAATACCGTACGATGCCTCCCACATGCCGTATAAGTCCCATGTGCGTCCTCACATTGGGTGTAGTTGAGCGGCTGCACAACCTTGTACAGCTGCTGAGTCAACCAATTGAGAGAGGTCCGCCACTCTCCTCATCTCTGGGGTCAGCTGTGAAGGACACCCAGAAGCGACTGATTTGTTTCCAGAGGTCTGTCGGTGGATGCGTGGCGATCTCATCTACATCCGTCGCATCGTTCGGGGTGATCTTGAACCTGAGCTGGAAGCAGACCTTTCGCTTCAAGAACCTTGTTGTTGGCGCGGGCATTCAATAAAATTGATAGGTATGCATTCTACTGATTTCCCTTTAGTCTATCACTTGTCTCGGAGGGTTACACACCTTTTGAATTATTTACCAGCTGATATAGAGAAGAGTTGAACGATGTAACATTCAAGAATAAACTTAACTAAACATTTCCCGTTAGCGCAAGTGGTGTGTATTCGCCATTTGTGCATCAGTTCTTGACAGTGACTAAGTTGTGTAAAAACAAGCACTGCCAACACCTCACAACCTATGCGCAGCCGGGACGAACCAGTGAACGTGACTCGGTCATTGTGTCTCGCGCAGCAGCAGTCTATCTACCGAATGTCTATTCTCTTGACCAATGAACGACGTGAGAATGAGCCAGTTGTGTAGCCGGTAAACGGGACTAATTATTCGTGGCTTTTATGCTAACCTTGATTCCATTGACGTTAGCACCACGGAGGAAACAGTGTTTGAACATCCCCACTAAAAAATTCCACTTATGGCAATTCGCTTCAATTCCTACTGTTCTTAACCATAAGTTTGCATACGTCTTGGGCGGGATGTTTTCCCCAACTACACGCCCGAAGTTATTATATCAGAAAAGGTGATTGCACGTAAATATACGCCATTTCGAGAGCTACAAGTTGTGTACCATAGTTCTTTACGACGTCTAATTAAGTATATTCGGTTGGCATATTTATGTCAATCAATTGAAACACATTGATGTACAAGTAAGCCGTTGTAAAATTCCTTCATTTCCACAAGGACGAGTTGTCTTAGAGTTTCGTCGCGGCCTAGAAAAAATAAGAATAATATTGTTCGTAAATTCGCTTTACCCACTACAGTTTCTGTCTTCGGAGGTTTGTGCAGAGTCGTGCAACCAGCACGAATGCACACAACAGTATTTTATCGTTTCGCACCAGCAAGTTCTTCATTCTTCATAATAGAGGCAGTGGGTGTCTCTCCCGTGTAAGCTTCCTCACCACAGCTCAGCGACGTAGACTCAGGCGTGAGTCTCAAACCACCACTTCTTCAGAAATACGTCCAGAAGTCGCTTAAACAATATGTCGTAAGGCTGTTCTACCACTTCAGCTGGCAGCGCGTTCCATAGATTGGTCATCCTCCGAGATGGCACACCAGTGGTAGGCCCACAGACTGCAGCTTCTTCACCAACGGATTCAAACTTCTTCAGAGTTAGGGGGTGTCCCCTCGTACGGTTATGTTCGCGAAGAGGGACCTCTGCACGTAGTTCTGGACCAAAGTCGCTTCGGATAATACGCTTGGTTAAGATCGAGTTTCCTCGGACTCCCCGATAGGCCACTGGAAACAACCCAGTAATCTCCAACCGCCCTTCGTAGCAAATCCCGTGTAGCCCTCCAACAAGGCGGGTTGCGCCTCTCTGCACTCGTTCCACGTTTGCCACTTCTGCCGCCGTACAAGGGAAAACCGCTGGTCCCCCGTATTTTAACCTAGGTCGTACATGGATTGCATACAGTACCTTGAGAGCGTTGAGTGAGAGATGGCCGAATGATCAAGTAATCGGCCTAAGGACACTCCACACTGACGCGCAAACTTTGTCGGGGTTGTCCTTCGTCTTTTGTGACGAGACCACCAACACTCCCATATCTTTTCACGGGCGGGACGGCGAAGAGGTGCCTCGTGTACACGCTACATCCCATTGCTAGACGGTCCCCCTACTTGCATATATGCACACTTGTCGGCGTTGACTGGCAGTAACCACAGATCAGATCACCTTTCAAAGACTTTGCTACCCTCCTGAAGAATAGGCTAATCTGAATTTGAGGTGATTGTATGCCAGACCTTGAGGTCGTCTGCATAGGTAAGATACGGCAATTGAAAAATTGATGGTAGGTCATTGATATGGGCTAGGAAGAGAAGCTGACCTAGAACCGATCTTTGTGAAACACCACTGGTGGCCACATGCCATGTTGACATTGACTATGCTACTCGTACTGCAAAGGTTCTCCCCTCGAGAAAGTTCCTGATCCACAGAATCGAGGGGTTTACAACACCGAGAGTCCTGTGCTTACCTAACAGAAGGTCGTGCGTAACTTTGTCCAACGTTTTGCTAAAATTCACGAAGAGTTCGTCCGTGGTTCAGTTCAGACAAACATTGACCATGCACTGGGTGCGGGGGCTTCGGTTGTTATCTCCTAACGGTAACCTCAAAAAGAAATAATGAAGGAGAAAAGAGTATGAAAGGAGTAAGAGGAGAACTGCAATAATGGAGTTAAGTCGATAAAGAAAGTTTGTGGATGCAAGATCGCCATTAATCGCAGCATGTAGCCATATCCTCCAACGTATCTAACCATTGAGTGATAGGGTCTCTTGGACCCCACACAGAAAGTCTAACACGTCCTACATGGCCAATTCCACTAGTTATTTTTTTCATACATTTCTTCCATGTCATGGACTGACCACCCTTACTCATTTTCCAACCGGTGCCCGCCTCAGCAAACATAGCATGCCGAGGAATCCTGTCAGGAGACATGCGTAAAACATGTCCTAACCATCTTAGCTTGGTGAGCTTAAGTGTTTCATCTAATGATTTGGTCATTAAACCTAGGACTTTCCGCTGAACCTCAGCGTTGCTGATATGGTGTTCCCACCAGATTCGAGCAATACTACGAAGACATCGGTGTTTAAATACCGACAATCTTCGTGAATCTTCCACCAGCAGTGGCCATGTCTCCGAATCATACAGAAGCAAGGGCCTGACTGCTGCAGCGTGCACTCATCCTTTGTTTGGTAAACGGATGTCATATCGACGCCACAGATGACTCAGATTGGCAAATTCCAAACGAGCCTTCTGTATACACAGACATCTCATCTGATATCCGACCTCGGGGTGAAATGCAGCTGCCCAGATAACAGAACTTGTCTACCATGTTTATAGTCTCCCCAGACACTGAAAGGTTTGGCGTTGGATTAACCCAGTCCTGTAACAGCATTTTGCAATTTGGAGGTGCAAAAGGCGTACCTAACATTGCTGCGCAATCCGTCAAGCTGTCTAGAAAAGCTTGTAATTTACCTGGATCTTCACTTAGAAGAATTATGTCTTCCGCATAATCAAGGTCTGGTACCTTTCCACCCGGGAAAAGTTCAGTGCTGCTATCCTTAGCTGATAAAAGTGCGGTCCCTAGGACCATATCAGTCACAAAGTTGAAGAGAAAAGGAGGAAGGGGGCAACTCTGACGTACACCACTTCTCGCGGTGAACTTGGATTGAAGACCACCGTAAGCCCGAACTCGGCTTTGGCTATTAATGTAAAGAGATTTTACGATGGAAATGAATTTCTTTGGTACACCCTTTAACAAGAGGCAGCGCCAGAGAACTGTGCGGTCGACTGAGTCACGGGCCGCTTTAAGATCAAGGAAGACGGAGATAGTGGGCCTGTGTTTCCAAAAATTTGTCAAAGAGTGAAGATGTGGTCAATACAATCTGGACCAGGTTTAAACCCAGCTTGATTCTCGCGCGAGCGCTGTTCGCGAGCGTTAGATAAACGGTGGAGAATAATATCGGCAAGCAGTTTGGATGCGGTGCTAACCAGACATATTCCCCTGTGGTTTTCGCAGAGCACCTGTCGTCTTTCTTATAAACCGGTACGATCACCGATTCACACGAATTCTTTGGAACTTGTTCCTTCTCCCATACCAAACCGAGGAGTTTCATCAACTCCAGTAGAATTGCTGGGCCACCGTCTTTGAAAACAGACGGAGGCAACCCCATCCGGTCTGGCAGCCTTATGTCGTTTAAGATAGCTTATCTCGCGAAGAAGCTCCGTTTCTGATGGAGGACTGATATCTACTGCAAGAGCCTGTACCCATTGCGTTATTGATCAAACCTGAAGAGGATAAAGGCCAATTAAACTGCATCTCGAAATGCTCCGCCCAGCGAATTACACGACACTCCTGAGTTTGAATCAGCGAACCGTTCGCTTCTTTGATCAATTTGCTAACGCCTGGTTTACGTGGACTGGTTTGTCTAATCAGACGGAAAAGGTTGCGGCTGTTGCCAATCGCCGCAGCTCTTTCCATCTCCCTACACTTCACGATCCACCACTGCTCACGATGGTTTCTGAGGCTCCGAATCAGTTGACGTTTAAGACATCTTCATGCCTCATCGTATCTGGAACTCGGAGTAATCGTTCTGCGCACATCTAACAGTTCAACTGAGGATGCAGATATCCATCGTTTCTGTGTGTGTCTAGTTGTTGGACTTTGCGTAGCATCAACAGCCGCATATAGAGCCTGTTTGATCTCTGTCCATTGCTCTTCTGTATCCTGGGTATATAACTGCATCGATAACCTGGTGGATAATTCTGTTCGGAAAGCAGACCATTGGTTATCGTCCAGTAGCAGCTGCGGAGGACGGTTCGCTTTGGCTTTGCTTCGGCCTTCAACGAGGTGCAAGCTGAAGCGCGCGGGGACAATAGCGTGATCAGTGTCTACAGATGTGGGCCAAAATGATTGACATTCTTGAATTGATCCGCGCCCGCGGTAACGGACAGCAATATGGTTGGTCTGAGTTTAACGTTGTGAAGGCGCAGGAGGACGCCAGGTTAGCCGGTGTCGCTATTAGTGCGAGAAATTTGTACTGGCTAGGAATAGTCCATGGTCGGAGCATAGTTGAATGAGTCTATCACCGTTATCAGTTTGATCGGCTGGAACTCCAAATCGACTTCCCATATTCCTCCCCATCTCGTCTAGGCTTCCGACTTGAGCATTTAAATCACCAACAACAACCATGATGTCTGTAAAGCGCACACAGCGGAGCAGTTGAGAAAAATCCTGATACAATTCGTTTTTAGCCTCAGGAGAGCTACAGTCAGTTGGGACATACACAGCGTCCGTAGGGTGTCCTTCGGCCTTGGCCATCGTTCAGCGTTCTTGTGCAATTAATAAGTTTGTCAGACACGACCTACTTTTCCAAAACCCATGTTGTTACCGGCATAGTAGGTCAATTACACCCATAGGCTTCCGCAACCGCTTGGCCATGAAGCGCTTTATAACATTTCCCACCACCGATGTTAGGCTAACATGTCCATAATTGACGGCCCCGGCCTTCGTTCCACCTTTGTAAAGTGAACCTACGGAGATCATCGTATTACCATAATTGTGGCCGCGTAAAGGTTTTCGGTGAACTATCCAGTCCGTTGGAAACGACCAGTGGTGTTCGACAGGGATGTCGCATGCCTCCATTCCTGTTCATCTTCGTCATAGACGAGATAATGGAGAATCCACTGCGAGAACTCCAGGATGTGGGCGTAGAACTAGCAAATAGTGAGAAGCTGTGTGACCTAGATTACGCGGACAACTTTGTCCGCTTGTTCGAATGCACTGAACATGCGCGACGCGCACTAGATAGACTCGCAAGAGCTGTAGTCCCATTCGGCATGCGCTTTACACCTTCAAAGTGCAAAATGATCTTGCAAGACTGGGCGTCAACAATTCCAAGCCTGACGCTCGATGGGGAGGTGCTGACAACTGTTGACCGCTTCACTTACCTCAGCAACAGCGTGACGACGGATGGGAGTATGATAGTAGAAGTGAACACGTGTATATCCAAGGCTCGAGCGGCGTACGCTGGACTGAAGCACTTGTGGCGCCAACCTGATATTTCACTGAAATTGAAAGGTCGTGTGTACTGTGCCGCAGTGCGTTCAGTTCTGTTGTATAGTTGCGAAACTTGGAGTCTGGGCGTGGAAGATATTCGTCGTCTTCAGATTTTCGACCACCGATGTTTGCGTAGTATAGATAAGATCGGGTGGAGTAGCCGAGTAGGCAATACAGAGGTCAGAAATCAAGTATTGGGTACTAACTCAGAGAACGTTCTGTCACAGCGTATCCAGTTTGGTAGACTTCGTTGGTTAGGGCGTGTTACGTATGGCAAACACACGCCTACCATACCATGCCCTATTCTCTGTTCTTCCTAGGGAGTGGAAGAAACCACGTGGAGGTTAACAGATGACTTGAAAACGAGGAATGAGAAAATTTACAACGAACTTTGAAAAAGTGGGTGCTTCACATCTTCGTGGTTGGGGTCCAAAGGATCCATCGACCAGTTGGCTGGAGATACTGAGGGATATGGAAGCGCAACCGTGAGCAGTGGCGATCGTTTTGCCACTTTCTGTCAAATCAGAATGATTGATCGATGTGCGTTTGTACAGTTAGACTGTGTATTCCGTGTGTTGGCTATTAGGGCGTTCTTTTCTTTTCCCACCCGTGTAGGTCCACTCCCTGTCCATCTTGTATATTCATACTATCTAATTCAGTGTGCAACATGGTGAGATAGGCAATGGTTGGTGGGGCTTGTCCTACTGTTCAATGCTGTACAATAATGATGACGATGATGGCACAACGACAGCTTTCTTCCATTCCAGGGCGAGCTTTCCTGCTGATAACGATGCGTTGAACAATCGTGTGACCGGTCGAGTTACCACATCGGCCAGCTCCTTTACCCCCAAGGGATGCACACGATTGTCAACATGATCGTCATTGTACAGCGTTAAAGAGTAGGACAAGCCCCACTAAACATTGCCTTTCTCACCATGTTGCACGTTGAATTAAATAGTATGTGGTTTTTTCGACACCCCACCACCCATTTTGAAAAGAACTGGAGAGGGTTTGTCAGGACCGGCCGCTTTCCCACCATCAGGCCCCGGGGATTGGTTAACTTTGATGGGTCGCATGACTGCCGCCACTTTTTTTCAGCGACTTCCTGGCACGGCATACGCGGAGTGCCCACTGCCATATATGAGGGATGATTATGCCTCCGTTCAGGAGCATTGACTGACAAGTAGTGCCTTGCTGATATCTCCGCCTTGCGTTTATTTGTAACTACAAGCGAGTGTCCGTACTCTAGGGCAGGGATTGCAGTTGTACCTCGCGTCCTCCGTCGCAGATATGCAAACAAGCGTTTGGCTGCTCAAACCGAGTCCATTGCTAACGTATTCTCAAAAATACGTCGCTTTTCTCGCTTCAGTTGGGTATACTGATTGCGGATAGGACGGTAGCGGTCATACCCCTCTTCAGTTGTGTGACATTGTGTCCATGCGCGATTCCGATGCCTCAAAAGACGCCTGATGATGCTCGTTGTTGGACATAGTCTAAACATAGAATGTTTGTTGAGCGATCAAGCATACCATTAATGCAGCCGTTCGATGCGGATTTCCGAAACCCGTTTCCCGTGACCACCGGAATAGTTCATGGCGTCCGCAAGACGGATGGGTTTCTCAGGACATATCCGTCCATTCGTTCAAATGAAACAAATCACTACCTGGTCTCTGACATCGACATCACTCAGCCTATTTCTCTAATCTTTCAGCTGGGCCGGGTCTTTCTTTGGGAAAACTATCAGCATTAGTCATTTTACTGCAACTTTAGTCTTACGTTGTTTGCACATTAGCCCCATCCGAGGATAGGTGTCATAGTCTTTCCCTGAACTTAACGTGAATGAACTGTATGCATTTTGTCGTCACCTTTGGCGTTTGACTGGCAGACCCGGATAAACGCTCTGAGGCACACGGTGGTAAACACACCCAGTGAAATGTGATTGCCGAGGATCATTCCCATACACGCTAATTAGGTTTCAATCTGTGACACACGCACTAACCATTTGCCTACGGGCTGCGAAGTGTTGATAAGCGTGCTTATTTTTTACTCCACTAGACCGTTGTCAGGGAAAAGTGCACAAGCGGCAAATTCACTGCTTGTGCTAGCGAGGTTAGTATTTTTCGCAACGTAACAAACAGTGGTGGTAGACAGCATTCCACTGTCGTCCGATCGCTACAACACCCGACCTATTAGGACCTTATGTGGTTCTCCACTCCTAGTCCCAGGGTCTGGTTGCCGGTTATCCCTAATAGTGCAGTTGGTCTTCGTGGCTATGGGGTTTGTACCCCTTCCACTACACTCATGCGCAAGCATGTAATAAAAAAGGCACATCGCAGATAAGGTAAACAGGGAGTAAAGTTTGTGGATGCGCAAGTAGCTCGAAACGTTTTACGCCACTTTTGCTAACAGGGTTGCTAGGGGTATGGCGTCCTGCTCAATCTTGAGTTTATACCAACAGGTGGTTTGTGACGAGGCTTGTACGGGAGGATTTCCGCTGCGTCTCTAGGCAAGCGAGATCGCCCAATTTGTCTCAATATCTCACAGTGATTGTTTAATAAAATGCACATGTCCCAAACATTTGTTGAGTGGTAATGTCAAGTGACGGGCGTAATATTTGATTGCTTTGTGAAATCTTACTGTAGTATACAAAGTGCATTGCAATTGACTAATCTAGAAGCTCTGGGTTGTTGGTTTTGTAGATCCGCTGACTCATTGTCTTCGCTCCTCACAGTAATGCCAAGTGGAGATATTGGCAAGACTAATTTGGATAATTAGGCAGCCTGCCTTCACCGCTTCAGGTGGACAATAAGTTGGTTGAACTGATTATTATGGATTGCTTCCAACACCTAAGTTTGCAGCGCGTCGCATGCATTTATCGTCCCTTAAGATAGACGGCTGACAGTAGGTCGCTACTACATTCGCACAAGTGAGTATCCCAGCACATGACCGCGCTCGCCAAGAAGAAAGTCTAATCTTAGTGATAAACCCCAGTCTCCGCGGATGGAGCGCCTGGTATCTATTGGTCACCCTCTTACTTTTCGGTCCACCTTCGGGAACAACCAGTTAGCTTGGGCATGATCCACGTAGGTGATCCCATGTAGTCCAAAGGCGAGGTGGGTTGTATCTCGGTGCACATTCCCGCCTAGCCACTTCGGCAGCCACACACGTGAGTGCGGTGGGACCACTGTGCTCCTACAATAAACACACAATACACAACCCCCGGGGGACGCCCGAAAATAGTTGCATGAAATACCAGAGAATTGCCAGGAGTGTGCCTCAAGTGATGCGTAGATTTCGGTGCAAATAGCGATAGATACAGTTTCAGCACGAGCGAGAGTTTGGTAATCTCCTAAGTTCGATGGGGATCTGCTCCCGTACATTGTCTATAGCCCTCGGTACTTGCATGGTAGCACGGTTACGATAGTACTCGGCAGCGCATAATGGAAAAGAACTCGAAGCGTTGAAGCGGGATAACGTGTGTTGGAGGAGCGCAAAAGCGTGCGGACGGTGTACACGGGCGAAGCAAATGGTGCCACCAAATTCGGTAGTCGTTTAGTTCAGTTTTACTGTCATATCAGTAGCAATGCGAGTGACTGTAGGACGAATGTTGTTTTACTTGTCTGATAATGAAGTTAATGGGGTTAAACACGGTGTACGGTGCGCAGTATGAAGACAAGCAAAGGGAAGGACAAATGTTTGTCGTTCGCTCTGGACAGAAAGTTGGGGTTTTAAATTACATTTTTTGATGGCGCCTATTGCATATTTTTGTACAACCGTTTGTTTGGGTCCCTCGTTTTCGTAGGACACATGCTCTCCAGTTGCTTTAACAGTTCTGGAAAGGACTATTGGACATCAAAGTGATGGGGCGCTCTGTACTTCGTGAGGGCGTTGTCGAACCCTGGCATCGTGGTTTTACTTTACTCACAAAGTGATTAACAGCCCTTTGCTTTTGATGGCTTACAAAAATTACATCTCAGACATTCTGTTCGCCGTGTCTCCTACTTGCATTTGATCCAAAAATCCGGTGTAAGATCACATTGAATGCTGATGAGCATATTCTACAAGAGGATTTATTGGCCATCGTACGGCAATCGAGTCTATTGCCATCAGTAGGGAAATATTTTCAGCCTATTTCCATTTCGCTCCCTCGGCAGCCAGGTTGGGAAAACTAACTGCCCAACGAATGCAAGGTCTAGCGTTCGGACTTACTTCGCGGGATCGGGGATAACGGTTTGCAGAGTTCCAGGAAGGTCTATCTAAGACGACTTGGACGAATGTGTATTTTTTCTTTCGTCTGACTGTTTAGCCGTATGTGGCCGGGGTAGGTAATCAGTTATATTGTTTCTCTATTGATATATATATATATATATATATATATATATATATATATATATATATATATATATATATATATTCACAAATGGCACCTTTTACGCTCGTGTGCATAGATAGACCTCAAATCGTATCTCCTTAAAATAGTCACAAGTATGGCATACTCTGTTTAGTGACATTAATAATTCATGTGTTCTTTTCAGATGCGTGCAAATGCGTTTATACAGCATGAACCGGTGCCATATCATATTGGTGTTTGTTGGCACTTTCATGGCATTCATTCTAGCCCTAACTATTGGCCTACAGGGTATGAACACAACTTTGTGATCGGCTTTATTGTCTGAACGCAGGCCCTTCTGTTGTTCAAAAGTATTCAGTAATGGCCAGTAAGCTTAACAAAATCCCAGACGACTTTCGAACCGGACCATTCCATGTCGCCGCACCCCCTTTGTCCGTTTTTCATCAAGAAATATGGCTTTCTGCCTTCGTCAGGAGAGCAAAACTAGATAGTGAGTCCGTCGCTCATAAATGTCTCTCTACCTTTTTTGTTTGGTTTTAAAGCTTTATTTTTGTGCCTGTTTCGTCCCGCATCTCTGTCAAGGACTGCCGGTGTGGAATTGACTCAAACGATTCTGTGCGACTGAACAGCTGTTGACAAGAAAATGGATGCTTGCTTGTCGTTCCTCTCAACAGTGCTGGATTTCACCTGTCTACTCTTCGAGGCCAAAAATAAGTTCTGTAGAGCTTTACCTGAATTGCTTAGAGGTACGCATTCATGAGGTAATCAGATATGGTATGCACTTTGCAACCTTTAAGTGCAAAGTACTTTCGCGAGGATGGCAAGTGCATATGTCTACGCTCACCGCTTGTGGTGATCATTCTGAGTTAGTAGACAACATGGAGTACCCCGTGACCTTGACAACAGCTGGAGATGGTATTCGGGAGGATATATATATATATATATATATATATATATATATATATATATATATATAATCGTGCAACGTTAAACAGTAGGACAAGCCCCACCAACCATTGCCTATCTCACCATGTTGCACACTGAATTAGATAGTATGAATATACAAGATGGACAGGGAGTGGACCTACACGGGTGGGAAAAGAAAAGAACGCCCTAATAACCAACACACGGAATACACAGTCTAACTGTACAAACGCACATCGATCAATCATTCTGATTTGACAGAAAGTGGCAAAACGATCGCCACTGCTCACGGTTGCGCTTCCATATCCCTCAGTATCTCCAGCCAACTGGTCGATGGATCCTTTGGACCCCAACCACGAAGATGTGAAGCACCCACTTTTTCAAAGTTCGTTGTAAATTTTCTCATTCCTCGTTTTCAAGTCATCTGTTAACCTCCACGTGGTTTCTTCCACTCCCTAGGAAGAACAGAGAATAGGGCATGGTATGGTAGGCGTGTGTTTGCCATACGTAACACGTGCCCTAACCAACGAAGTCTACCAAACTGGATACGCTGTGACAGAACGTTCTCTGAGTTAGTACCCAATACTTGATTTCTGACCTCTGTATTGCCTACTCGGCTACTCCACCCGATCTTATCTATACTACGCAAACATCGGTGGTCGAAAATCTGAAGACGACGAATATCTTCCACGCCCAGACTCCAAGTTTCGCAACTATACAACAGAACTGAACGCACTGCGGCACAGTACACACGACCTTTCAATTTCAGTGAAATATCAGGTCGGCGCCACAAGTGCTTCAGTCCAGCGTACGCCGCTCGAGCCTTGGATATACACGTGTTCACTTCTACTATCATACTCCCATCCGTCGTCACGCTGTTGCTGAAGTAAGTGAAGCGGTCAACAGTTGTCAGCACCTCCCCATCGAGCGTCAGGCTTGGAATTGTTGACGCCCAGTCTTGCAAGATCATTTTGCACTTTGAAGGTGTAAAGCGCATGCCGAATGGGACTACAGCTCTTGCGAGTCTATCTAGTGCGCGTCGCGCATGTTCAGTGCATTCGAACAAGCGGACAAAGTTGTCCGCGTAATCTAGGTCACACAGCTTCTCACTATTTGCTAGTTCTACGCCCACATCCTGGAGTTCTCGCAGTGGATTCTCCATTATCTCGTCTATGACGAAGATGAACAGGAATGGAGGCATGCGACATCCCTGTCGAACACCACTGGTCATTTCCAACGGACTGGATAGTTCACCGAAAACCCTTACGCGGCCATTAGCGGGAGAGTACAACAACCTCAGTAGATTCACAAACACCTAGGGCATACCTTTTTGACGAAGACCGCTGAAAAGCGCTGTTCGATCCACTAAATCGAAGACGCCTATCAAGTCGAGGAAAACCATTGTTGTGGGTTGACGGTGCGTGTGACGCACCTCCACTAATTGACGAGGAGTAATAAGCTGGTTGATGCAACCTCGACCTGGGCGGAACCGAGCCTGTTCGCGGGCGTTCCTCTCGCGAGCCTGTGTAAGACGATGCAGCAGAATCGAGGCTAGTACTCTGGTGACTATCGAAATTAAGCTAATCCGACGAGGGTTACTGCTGTCAGTGCATATTGCCTTCTTGGAGATGGGAACAATCATTGACTCGTTCCATAATAACGGAATTCGCTTCTCGTTCCAAATGTCACAAAGCAAGATGGTAAGTGATTTTATCAAAGCATCTCCACCCAGTTTGAATAGAACTGGGGGAAGCTCGTCGGGACCTGCCGCTTTCCCTCGCTCTAGTAATCGAATGCTCTACTCCACTCCCACTTCTGATGGAGGCTCAAGTGATACCACTCAAGGAGCCGCAGTTGTTGACACAGGAGTAACTACATTAGCGCGCGGCCAGTTCATCTTCTCCTTGAGGTATTCGGCCCAACGGTCCAGCCTTTGCTGTTTGCTATAGATGGGTTCTCCACTTCTATCGCGTATCGTTTCGCTGACCTGGGTTCGCCGTCCATCGGTGTCACGAATAAGTTTGAACAGTCTTTGCCTGTTACCTGAAGGAGCTGCTATGTGCATTTCATCGGCTACCTTGACTCACCAATTTTCGCGATTATTCTTAAGGCTTTTCGTAACTTGCCTTTGTAGATTTCTCCGCATCTTATTCATCTCCTTACGGTTCGAGAGCTGACGCTTTTGCTCCATTATACTCAGCGACTCTTGCGAGATTCAGTGTCTTTGATGGATAACGGATCTAGGACCACAGGCAAAACCTGCTGCCACGTGCATCGCCTGTTTGATATGAGCCCAATGCTCATCTACATTACTGTTCTTCGTAGATCTTAGCTCATGTGCTAACTTCTGCTCATAACGGGTGCGTACTCCTGGATCACACATACGTTGCACGGCTAACCGGGTTTGCGGTTTGTGACGATGACCATGGAGCTGGATAGATAATCGCAATAAAACTAATGCATGGTCTGACTCTACGTACGTGGATCAGTAAGATCTACAGTTGTGAACAGAACTGCACCACCGGTAGCTTACTGCAATATGATCAATCTGGTTTAGAGTACCTGTAGAGTTAGAGCGCGACGCGAGCTGTGTGGGAAATTTGTGCTAGACAAGAACAATCGATTGTCTGTACAAAACTGGAGAAGCCTATCTGTTATCTGTAGGCTCAGCAGACAAAGCACAGCGCCCACCTAAACAAGCTTTTGCTGTACTAAGTTTGCCAACTTGTGCATTGAAGTCACCAGCTAGCACTACAATGTCAGAACCTTTACTGCTGCGAAGGAGGGTGGCGAGTTCGTCGTAGACCTCATGTTTCTGCTTGTCAGAGTTGCAGTCCGGTAGGGCGTACACCGAGATGACAAACAAATTGCGTTTAACACAACTATCCTTTCGAACGCCAACTGACCCCTGGAATCTCACAGCACATAAACAAGTGTTAATCGGGATCCAGATGATGATAATGATGATGATGATGATGATGATGATGTTCCACATTAGCCGCAACACCGATATCAAATACTGTCAGCGAGACTATCTACGAATCCGACGGAACACCTATATATTATTTTTATCGGCGCACAGAAAGATAAGCTGAACACTTCAATTTGGAATTCAATTGGCCTCCTGCGCCGACTGCTATTCCTCATAATTAATGTTGTGCCCAGTAGCCGGCGTTCCTAAACCCGCCGAGCGAACCTGAGATTCGTAGTACACTTGCACTGTCAAGCACCACAAGGCTCCAGACCCAGGCGGCCTACAACTAGCTTTATTCAAGGAGGCAGATTACGATATATTGAAAGAGCTAACGCATATGTTCTTTAAAGTATGAAAAGTGGAGGAAGTTCCAATTGATTAGATGGAATTGATCGTAGTCCCTGTGTTCAAGAAAGGATCCCGAGCTATCTGTGGCAATCATAGAGGAGTCAGCTTGATCCAAATTGCGTCGAAGATTTTAGCGTCTGTCCTTCTTCATAGACTCATCACACACTCTGGCCGAGGCACTGGAACCCGATGTAACGGCCAAATCAATTTAAAACAAATCCAAAGCTAAAATATAAATAGGCAAGAGTTATTAGGCAATGGAGTACATGGAGTACAAGCAATGACAAAACTATTTAATTAGGGAGGATTCAATTACCACATTCACCCCGCCCAAAAAGATCTTCGACAAAACAAAATTGTATAAGTTAATATTTGCGCAGACGTACGGAATGATTTGTTGCGTATGTATGTGACATGGCATTGTAGTACGTGGATCATACTTTTCTATTTCTCAAACAATGTGGGTGGACTCTTTGTTGGGGTCTATACATTTTCTCCAATGAGGACTGTTGAGTGGTGTCTTCGTCCCTGCCGGTCACTTGCGAATTGAGGCCCGGATCTGGCTCTGATGTAACGGAGGGAAGTCCGTTAACGTGACTATGTAGCGTCTCATTTTCTTTGTCGAGACTTGGATCTTCAGTGGGTCGTTCAGCAGCCGGTGTAGGATTTCTGAGTAAGACGGTATCTTCTCGGTCATCCGTAAAGCGGACGCGGGCGTAATTAGGACTGAATTCCAGTAATTCAACTTCTTCAACTAATGGGTCAAATTTGGATGATCGAACCTTTTTACGAAGAACTACCCTAACCAACTGGGCATTGATGTGTCCAGCTTTGGCTTTTCGATTATGGTGGAACATCTTATAAGAGAGCGAAGTAAATAAAGGATGCCAGGAAGAACGACTTCCCACTGATGAATCGCTAGATCTCAAGATCGCAGAGCTAAGATAACGGCCTTCGAAATGCTACCGTTCAAACGTTCGACTTGCCCGTTGCATTGGGGGTTACAAGGCGTGGTGGGACTAGTGGTAATGCCTTATGTGTGAAGAAAATGTTTCAACTTATCCGACATAAACGACGAACCACGGTCGGAATGTATACACTTCACCAGTTTTGCCCCCATAAAGTATAAAATCAGCCTCGTCCGCACCATGTTCCACAGGGCACGAAATATGTACAACTGACACGCTGGAAGAAGAGTACCGTACCTTGTTCAAAACTTTTGAGGCCAACGGATATCCAAAATCGTTTGTATCCAAGCCCTCACGGCCACCTCACCACAAAACGAAAGTTACCACAGTCCCAAAACTGACAACCTTCCTACAGTTACTTTACAAAAGTGATGACAATAATACCCTAATCAGCAGACGCCTCAGCTGTGCTGTTAATCGTACGTATCATGCCCCAAAGATCATCATTTTCCATACAACCTCCCGGATGAAACTACCATCGATAAAAGAACCGCTGCCTCTCCACGCCAAGTCAAATTGCATTTACCAGTTTAAGCGTGGGTGCTCAGCCACCTACATCGGCAGAGCGGGGAGACAACTGCGTAATAGAATGGTTGAACACATTCCAGTTTGGTTACAAAGAACAATGGGCGGACAGATGCAATCAGTGACGTCATCGAGCGTACGCAGAACGCTCATGTCATCCATTACGCAACACGTGTGGGAGACAAATCACTGTGTTAATCTGAGCACGGCGTTCACCGTCACTTATGTCACAAACAATCGACGATTATTGAGATACGCGGAGGCACTAGCAATTAACCAAAGTCACCCTCAACTGTGCAAACAGCGAGAATGGATAATTACGTTAGCCTTGTCTTGGTAACGCGTTTTATTTGCTATCATTAGTTGTATGTGTGTGCACTTTTGCCTTTGGTCTCATGAGAACGTTCGATTTACCATTTATAAATGATCACCTTGACTGCAGTATGCACTAGTGAAGATGCACCGAAATGGTCCGGAATACATCTTGCAATCTAATGCTATTGACTTCTATGTTCGAATTCATATATATGTATATATAATCGCTAGACAGAATATTAGTCAATCTGGCGGAGAGCTCCAGGCATTCGCGTTTGTCCTCACACCTCCGCCACGAGAATACAGTGTGCATGGCTTACTCAGCTGAGAGTGTTTGGGAGCATTTCCAAAGGCATTCAGGGCAGGTAGCTCTTTCGGAGGCTTAGACACCTATCCCCGGCCGCACTGAAGCATTTGGAGGCGGGGAAGAGATCAGTTCACGAATAGCAAGAGCTAGAGCGGCTTTCGCAAATCTGCGACACTTGTGGCGTCGCCGTGACACCTAGCCCTCTCCTAAGGGATGGATTTACGTCGCTGCGGTTCGTAGTGTTCTGCTGTAGGGTTGCGAGATCTGGCCACTTCACGATGAGGTTGGAGATAAGGTCAACAATCGGATAACTTAGTTGGCACTCTGCAATCTTCGTCGCTTGTGGAAGTGGCGAGTCGTCTCTCCCTTTGGAAGCTGGAGCGTACAACGCTGCTGTACGCAGTGTGCTTCTGTACGGTTTTTAGACCTGCTTTGTTCGAATGGCCGATGTCGACCGGCTATCTGACTTCGATCACCTTTGTTCGAGGAGAATCTCGCGGGTTTCGTGGCACCATCAAATCAACAACTCTACAATTCGTATGCACCATTTCGGTACCAGACCTACCGCGTTCCTAATCAGTACGCTAACATTACTTCACCGATTTCGCTGATTAGGATACTTACTGTGTATACCTCTCCATGGATTGCCTCGTCATGCTTTGCTGGGAGACGCTAGAGATAACTAGAAAAAACAGTATAGTAATCAAGTCATGACAGAGTACTAGCCGGTCAAAATCCTGACTTTGAGGCTTGTTGCAGCCGGCTGTTGACTCCTGCCTGGCATGGGACCTCGAAATTCACTGGCTGTGTTCCAGATATTAAGAAGTTTCATCCTATTCATTATCTGATTCAATTTTTGCGTGTCACCACGCTTTTAGGTTATGTGCTGGGATATTGGTGATTGAATGTGCTCAGATTAGTCAGTTGATGTTTTGGAGATTTGCACACTTCATCGAATTAGTCATCCCGAATGCCAGATATACGGGTATCTAGAATGGTAACTGATTTTGAAGATAACCATCGTTCATGAGGAAGGAAGAAACTGGAGTCTTTTGTGATGTTGGCACCAGCGTACAGTGGCTGTTCTCCACTTGGACCCTTGGCATCCGGTTGCATTGAAAACGTTTATCAAACCACGAACTTCTTGGTTAGTGAAACTTGTACCCAAGAAAGTCTCAACACCTCACTTGGAAACCATCTACTTGGCCATTGTGGTAAACTCAGAATGACCAAACTTTTCAGGAATTCGTATTAACGGCATGAGTCGTTGCCCCTGCTGTTAGAGGTGAGTAGATGCAAATTGTTTATGCAATGCTTTTCACTGAGTATGAACGCTCACTACTGAAAACCGTGGAAGCGCTGTGCAGTTGTTTCATTCATGTAGGGAATCATCAGGATTGCGTATCCACCGAGTCTCCACGGGGACACGAACCCGAAGACCATCCTTCTGAGTCACAAACGTAATCGCTAGATTATTCGGGCTGGCTCTGAATCAGTTGTTTCACGTCAACCATGCATGATAAAGTCAAGCCCGTCCTTCACCGTCTTCGGACTTATCGACTTGTAAAAACGTCGATGGGCAATGGTTTGAAATTCACAGATTACTTAGGTTGGTTTGCTCTACACACCGAGCTTATTGTCTTTTGGGCTTGATACATGTACAGGGGTGAATCTATGTTCCGGTTCGTTTTCCGTTGTATCTGATCTGTTCAGTTCAGACAACCGTTGACCATGCACTGGGTGCGGTGGCTTCGGTTGCTATCTCCTAACGGTAACCTCAAAAGGAAATAATGAAGGAGAAAAGAGTATGAAAGGAGTAAGAGGAGAACTGCGATAATGGAGTTAAGTCGATAAAGAAAGTTAGTGGATGCAAGATCGCCAATAATCGCAGCATGTAGCCATATCCTCCAACGTATCTAACCATTGAGTGATAGGGTCTCTTGGACCCCACACAGAAAGTCTAACACGTCCTACATGGCCAATTCCACTAGTTATTTTTTTCATACATTTCTTCCATGTCATGGACTGACCACCCTTACTCATTTTCCAACCGGTGCCCGCCTCAGCAAACATAGCATGCCGAGGAATCCTGTCAGGAGACATGCGTAAAACATGTCCTAACCATCTTAGCTTGGTGAGCTTAATGATTTGGTCATTAAACCTAGGACTTTCCGCTGAACCTCAGCGTTGCTGATATGGTGTTCCCACCAGATTCGAGCAATACTACGAAGACATCGGTGTTTAAATACCGACTATCTTCGTGAATCTTCCACCAGCAGTGGCCATGTCTCCGAATCATACAGAAGCAAGGGCCTGACTGCTGCAGCGTGCACTCATCCTTTGTTTGGTAAACGGATGTCATATCGACGCCACAGATGACTCAGATTGGCAAATTCCAAACGAGCCTTCTGTATACACAGACATCTCATCTGATATCCGACCTCGGGGTGAAATGCAGCTGCCCAGATAACAGAACTTGTCTACCATGTTTATAGTCTCCCCAGACACTGAAAGGTTTGGCGTTGGATTAACCCAGTCCTGTAACAGCATTTTGCAATTTGGAGGTGCAAAAGGCGTACCTAACATTGCTGCGCAATCCGTCAAGCTGTCTAGAAAAGCTTGTAATTTACCTGGATCTTCACTTAGAAGAATTATGTCTTCCGCATAATCAAGGTCTGGTACCTTTCCACCCGGGAAAAGTTCAGTGCTGCTATCCTTAGCTGATAAAAGTGCGGTCCCTAGGACCATATCAGTCACAAAGTTGAAGAGAAAAGGAGGAAGGGGGCAACTCTGACGTACACCACTTCTCGCGGTGAACTTGGATTGAAGACCACCGTAAACCCGAACTCGGCTTCGGCTATTAATGTAAAGAGATTTTACGATGGAAATGAATTTCTTTGGTACACCCTTTAACAAGAGGCAGCGCCAGAGAACTGTGCGGTTGACTGAGTCACGGGCCGCTTTAAGATCAAGGAAGACGGAGATAGTGGGCCTGTGTTTCCAAAAATTTGTCAAAGAGTGAAGATGTGGTCAATACAATCTGGACCAGGTTTAAACCCAGCTTGATTCCCGCGCGAGCGCTGTTCGCGAGCGTTAGATAAACGGTGGAGAATAATATCGGCAAGCAGTTTGGATGCGGTGCTAACCAGACATATTTCCCTGTGGTTTTCACAGAGCACCTGTCGTCTTTCTTATAAATTGGTACGATCACCGGTTCACACGAATTGTTTGGAACTTGTTCCTTCTCCCATATCAAACCGAGGAGTTTCATCCACTCCAGTAAAAATGCTGGGCCACCGTCTTTGAAAATAGACGGAGGCAACCCCATCCGGTCTGGCAGCCTTATGTCGTTTAAGATAGCTTATCTCGCGAAGAAGCTCCGTTTCTGATGGAGGACTGATATCTACTGCAAGAGCCTGTACCCATTGCGTTATTGATCAAACCTGAAGAGGATAAAGGCCAATTAAACTGCATCTCGAAATGCTCCGCCCAGCGAATTACACGACACTCCTGAGTTTGAATCAGCGAGCCGTTCGCTTCTTTGATCAATTTGCTAACACCTGGTTTACGTGGACTGGTTTGTCTAATCAGACGGAAAAGGTTGCGGCTGTTGCCAATCGCCGCAGCTCTTTCCATCTCCCTACACTTCACGATCCACCACTGCTCACGATGGTTTCTGAGGCTCCGAATCAGTTGACGTTTAAGACATCTTCATGCCTCATCGTATCTGGAACTCGGAGTAATCGTTCTGCGCACATCTAACAGTTCAACTGAGGATGCAGATATCCATCGTTTCTGTGTGTGTCTAGTTGTTGGACTTTGCGTAGCATCAACAGCCGCATATAGAGCCTGTTTGATCTCTGTCCATTGCTCTTCTGTATCCCGGGTATATAACTGCATCGATAACCTGGTGGATAATTCTGTTCGGAAAGCAGACCATTGGTTATCGTCCAGTAGCAGCTGCGGAGGACGGTTCGCTTTGGCTTTGCTTCGGCCTTCAACGAGGTGCAAGCTGAAGCGCGCGGGGACAATAGCGTGATCAGTGTCTACAGATGTGGGCCAAAATGATTGACATTCTTGAATTGATCCGCGCCCGCGGTAACGGACAGCAATATGGTTGGTCTGAGTTTAACGTTGTGAAGGCGCAGGAGGACGCCAGGTTAGCCGGTGTCGCTATTAGTGCGAGAAATTTGTACTGGCTAGGAATAGTCCATGGTCGGAGCATAGTTGAATGAGTCTATCACCGTTATCAGTTTGATCGGCTGGAACTCCAAATCGGCTTCCCATATTCCTCCCCATCTCGTCTAGGCTTCCGACTTGAGCATTTAAATCATCAACAACAACCATGATGTCTGTAAAGCGCACACAGCGGAGAAGTTGAGACAAATACTGGTAGAAGAGCTACAGTCAGTTGGGGCATACACAGAAACTGCAAACAGACATCGGCGCTTTAGTCTAGTGCAGTTGATATGCACAGAACCATTCAACCGAACTGCACACTGAGGGCCGCGGACTGGGATCCAGTCAAGCAATGCACGCTCAGCCTTCACGCTCAGAGCGATGCCAAGGCCAGCCTGACCACGAGCCCTAGACACCGAATCACCCGACACGCGAAGAGTGAAACGAGAAACCGAGCTTGCGTCAGAGGAACGAAGTATTAACACTGAATTTGGGTTTTGCATGCGTGTTTCGGAGACACAACACAGATCTCTGTTAAAGGTTTCAAGAGTCCTCTCTAGGGCAGCTATTTTGCCCTGTTTGGCAAAGTGTGCGGACGTTGAAAGCAGCTGAGTGAATAGGATGCTTAGATCGGAGAATGGATTCTATTTCTTCCCCTGTCCTTAATTTGCTACCCTTTCCGAGAGCTACAAGTTCACAGTCACGGCTCATTGTGGCTACTGGTACGCATTTAGAATTGGAACTTAAGGGATGAAGATTAGAGAGAAAAAAATGTTTACCGATTGAACGCTGGAGATGTCTGGGCACATCATACTTCGCGGTTGACCATACCCCAGAAGGGGTTTTTCTTTGAGAACCCCAACCAGAGCCTTTGACTCGAAAGTCTCACCCACAAGGCAGTGGGGCTTTAACCCAACACTAGAACATAACCGAAGCATCCGTTGTATCACTTATATATTTATTCTTTTACCTATTTTGCCAAAAAGATTCGCTTTCTTTAGGTCTATTATCATGATGTTTGTTGGTCCGGAAGTGACTTTTGATGCAGTTGACCGCATTCTTTTCCAGCACTGTTGGTGTGGTGTGTCCCAGAGAGACTCATAGCTGTGAATAGTTCCGGGTACGTTGGAGTTCACCTCTTAGTAATCTTCAGGCTCCCTTGGGGGTGTGGTGTACGTGATCAATATGTGCTGTTTCGTGTTCTGTTGATCTTTGTGATTGATTTGGCTCTCGGAATTGTCTCATTCTTTTCTGAGACGAGTGTGGGTGGAATCCCTGAGAAAAATCAGGCAGACGCTAAAATGTTTGTTGGTGAAGATCTGGATCATTTGCTAATTTTTGTGAACAGTTTGAATAAATGTGTAGCAATGTTTTGGATGCGTTTGGCACCTTAGAAGTGCTGTATTGTTATTTCGGAACTGGGCTGTAGTCCGCAGTTCAACAGAATTTGCTATCCGGGTGAACGACGTTTATCACGGAGTGGGGCCGCAAGTTCTGTTTTTCCTAACCGTAATCCAACTGAACGCCGTTTTTCTACCCTCTTTACAGAACATACGGGACTGGTCATATCGTTCAATGTTAGCGTAGATGTCCTTGTTCCGAATGCGATGTCCGCAGATCGTGCAGAGTCTACTGATGATGACACACATGATTTCATTCGGATGCGTCGCACGGCAGACCGACCAGTGGCCTTGCACTGTTTACACGCGGTATGTTCTGCGCTGTACACGCTTGCACTCACTTTTCGTGAGATAATTATACTATAATTTCGAAATTCTTCTCTTTTTGTGGCTTGGGCAATGATAATTACAATAATCGACAACCTTTAAACAAAAAACCAAGACCTTTAAATCGGGCACTGTTTGTCGAATTACTTGAATTTCTATTGGTCCCTTCAGTCCCGTTATCTAGGCGGCAAAGAGCAACCCAACAGGTTCCGATGAGTTTTGGATTAAGTCAAAGAGGTATCTCAGCCGACAGAGATGTTAGTTTGACTCTCACCGCGGCATGCTTTTCTGATGCTTCATTTTCATTCATTGGTGATACTAATCAAACAAAGTATCAACGCTCGTGTCTACTCAGCATTAACCTCAAGAAAAATCTCAGATCTCACCAAAATCCTCAGTTTGAACCACTATATTAATTTCTGTGCTCCATTTTCCCCAATCTTCTCTCCTTGCTTCGTTTTTGTCTGAGATGCAAATCTCTCCTTCGACGGCCACTGCCCATTTTCCAACTGGTTCTTCGAGTCCCCATTTTCTCCAAAATCTGGTGCCTACGCCCACGTCCATCAATCCATCGCTTTCATATATACTTAACATACTTAGCCTTTCCCAACTGCGATTTCCAGCTGGTGGGGCTAAAATTCCGGTTCCCTTCTTCTTTTGACCATTACTTCTTTACCACTTATCGCTCCTCAACCATTCTTAGTGATTTTAATGTCTTCAGTAAGACCTGACTTTCACACTCTTCAGACGCTATGACTGTGGGGTGCGCGAAACTGAAGATTTTGTTTCGGTCAGCAATCTAAGTTAATTTCCCCACACGCGTTCCCGATCGGCCTGGTGATCGTGCACATACTCTCAATCTTTTCCGTTCATTTCCTTTTTATCCTGTGAAATTATTTCCCCCCCCCACTTGGCCCATCGGACCTCTGTCTTGTCCCGTTCTCCACACATTTTTGCTGACGAAGTCACCCTTCACTAATCCCTTTCATATCCCATCTCCCATCTTTCTACTGCCAACATCGACCGTGGCCGTTGTGCCCTTGTAACATTGCTCAGTTCGAAACTTGGACAGACTCTCCCTTGGGGCTGTCAAATTCGTGTTCTCTACAGCGCCTCCAAAACATGTCTTCTTTCAATTTCTCTCAGAAACATTCCTTTTTTCCCCCACTTGAATTTCGATTTGGTTTGTCTTCTTTCCTTCTACTCGATGCCTTTATCGGGTCTTCCGATCGTCTCCTCTCTATCCTGGTCGTGATATGCATGTTCGCTTGCTTCTCGCGCTGCGCGCAAGATTGTTTCCTTTTCTGCGCCGGGCGTTTCATCAAACCATCCCACTTCATCTTACTGTACGAATTCGTGTTATACTTGAATACTGCTGTCACGTATAGGGTGGGTTTTTTTATTCTCCTTTATCTTTTCTCGACTGGGCGGTGGGTTTTGTTCCTCCTAGGTTGTTTCGGCTGTTTCTGTTCCCATCACTTTTTTATCGCCAATCCCGATCACAGGCAACTAGTCACCCTTAGCGGGTTTCTGCTACTCGATCTCAGACCTTGACCTTTCAGTCTTCCTTCTTTCCCCCGGACTGTTAAGTTATAGAACACCCTTCCCCTCTCTGTTTTTCCACCTATCTAAAACCTTTCTGTTCTCAAAAGCGGAATCAACAAGCTAGTTTTGACGTGAATGTTCCCTACAGACTCCTCTTACAGCATGTTTTTTGAACCATGGGTTTTAGCTCTTTTACTGTAACTCACTTTGTGTATAACAAAAAAACATCACGTTGGAAAGTTAACAAATTTTCTGTGGAAGTGAATCTCGTCAGGAAAGTTAACATTTCTGTTTTGTTTTGTTTACCATTGATAAACACCATTTCTCTCAATACGGTCGTGTTCCGGAATCATGAGCAATTTCCGTATCAGACATATGGTCTGAGAAGTCTTTCTGTGTTTCTGAATTTCGCTCGGTTTAATCATTATGAAAGTTGTAAACAGTCACGCTGTTGTCCGAATTGCTGTTGTCGTAATACCATTTGCTGTTGTCCGGTTTGTGTTCTATACAATTTAGGAACTATGCTGTGGTAAGTTGCACATTTTATTGGTCTACCGATATCGTGTTGCGTAGTTGCACCTTTTTTAGCAGTTGTTATCTACTCTTCTTTGCCGATAATTATACTCTAACAATTGCTCCTCACATCGCTTGGCTTTCCAGCGATTCCAGACATTATTGTTGCGTGTTTTTGCATCTTATTCGCCGATGGCATGTCGGTGTTTAAAGAAGCATAATGCCGGATGTCTGATTTGACTTTTGTTCAGGTGCTTTTGGCTACGCTGGTTCCAGTTGCAATTTCGTGCACTGTCACACTAAAGCGGCATAATCCGTTTTCTCCCTAATTTATTATATCATTTAAGGTATCCGAGATTCCTCATTCGAAAACCGAATGATTCGTCGCATAAAACCCTGATTTTGAACCGGGCAACAATAGTCGGTCTTAAATTGAAGCTCTGGGTCAACTTGGTCACTTTGGTTATTGGATCTTCATCAACCACACACGAAAGAGTTTCCGGGGTGTGTTTCTTTTCCGTTCCTTTCAGCATACTGATCGTCGTGAATTCGGGTTTATTTTTCTACGCCCAAGTAGTGTATCCAAACTGTTCTGATACGCGATGTTGAATCGTCGCGATCACGACTTCTGCGTCAATCCATATGCTAGGAGATAGGATTTAATCCATTGACAATAAACGTTTTTGGACGAACTCTTTCGGATAACGAACAACCAACGTTCTCATAAGATAAAATGTGCAGTCTCACAATATCCGCTGGTGTGGTGCACGTGAACTCTTCACACATTGTGAAAACCGATGTCGCGATGCATTGAATTTATGACAGGTCGTCAAAAGTCGTTGTTGACTGATCCAGTGCGGTCATTTGATACACCACTTTAGTTGACTGTGAAATTTCCAAGCTAGACCAATTGCCCCAAATCAGTGATTTAACCACCAGTGGTTTACTCAATTACCACCGCGAGGACACACTTCATTTTCGACCCTTCTGTTGCTATGACATCTTGAAGATAACTTCTAATGACTGTTCGTTTCTCTCACCTAGCTGCTGGCGGGTGTCACGTGCGCGAATCCTTATTGGGTTCGGTCGTTAAATGCACTTGATTCAGTTCTATTGATTTTTTGTTTGTGTTCATAGTGCTCCTACTCGTTTCTTTGTCTGTTTGCGTTGCACGCCTCGTTGGTTTGGTGTTCTAATCCTAACGCTTTTTCCGCATCCGCTCTGTGGTCCGCGCGTTTTGCTTGGTTGTGCTCTTATCACTTTGTTTCCATCATCACCGACAATAATCGCCTCTGAGTGCCTCCCACCCTCCAGTTGATGAGAAGTGTGATGTCATGAGCTGTACTGATCTCTGTGCATAGAACTCGTCTTTACCGAAAATTGTTAGTTGTATTTTGTCGATGTCTACACAGAATCGCCCGTATTTGGTGGGAGAGTTCGGTGCTCAAGTGTCCTGTCCAAGCGAGCTACTTTTGTTAGGGCATTCTTTGAGTGTGTCACCGGATAGATCCGTTCGTCTCGTAATATTTCTCTGCTGTTGGTAGCGGATGGAACTCGGAAAGGGGCATTTAGTTTCATGATGTGATGCAAAGGCAAACAAATTGTAACAGGTGATATGGATGATGTGAGCTGAGATGATCTCGAAGTAGGCTGTCAGTCAATCTTTTTGTGAGGCCTTTCCTATCATGTCCGCTATTTGTGCGTTTGCCTGTTTTTTCTCTCACGAATCCATTTGCATAGGTGAATTGCAACCATTGAAGACTTATCATATAAATATTTCTTTCATCTGCACCGCTACGTTCTGTAATTTTGGGACACGTTTCCTGTCGCAGTGAGAGAAACAGTGCGCACCACGGAAGCAGTGGTTATCCTGGTTTTCAAGTAAAAAAAAGTTGATTACTGAACCATTGCTATCTTAATGGTGATCACCACGCTAGTTGGTTATCGTACCCCTCTGCTCTCTCTCCTTCCGGTTTCCCTTCCTCGTTAGACGGATACGTAATCATCTTGATCCATGTTCTCTTGGTTACGTGACAACCGTGCCGATGTTTCACACCACGACCTTCTGCATGCTCTTCCTTGAATTTCAGGAAGTTTCATAGCCTACCTGCATGTGTTGCAGAATCACGTTCAGTAAACTTGCGTAACATTGTCTTTGTCGTACCATTAAAGCAATTCACTATTATGGAATCTAACAACATCAATGCGATCAAAGTTCCTGTGCATCTTTTTGCTAAATTTATTACTTTACTCCGTACTGAGTTGTGCCGTGCAGTAGGGAACAAGAAACACCAATCGTCGCAACAGCCTAATTTGCGTATCAGGAGTGTGAGGGGAAGCTGCTGTTTGGAATACCCTATACGCATACGTGATGAGCGGTAAAAGCCGCAAACTGGTCATGTGCTTCCAAGAAACTTTGTCCACCGCTCCGTAGATAATACTCAAGTAAAAAACCCACTCAGCTAGGAATTTGGTAGCTGTCTAAATGGAAGCTGATGGTGAAATAATTTTAGTGCCGTGCAGGAGCCTGTACTTCTGTTAGAATAGCCACTACTTTTTTTCTGCCGAAAGCTTGTCCATCTAAGCGGCAGTGATCTACCGGGACATTTTGTTCGATATCTTTCAGGTATAAACTCTCACGGGGATTGTTACTCTGTTGATGTGTACTCCCCCCCCCCATTTAGTCATTCCCGCCAAATACCGCACGTATATCCTGGTCCGTTTTTATCGATCCTTCTAGATGTGTGACGAACTGTTCCTGGCCCACATTGTCCCTGTGGACTTCAGCACATATCATTTCACTGTCCGGTTCAGTGGTCTTTTACCAGAACCTCGTCGACGTTCGGGAAGAAGTAAGGAGGACGAGTCATCCGTGCTTCGCATAGACGATGTAGCATTTGTGTTCCGTTACTACAACTCACAATTCACTTATATGGAGTTAACTTCCCGGTTCGTGTTCTTCATTTTGACGGAGTTGATAGCGGTGAGTCGACGGAGTGATTCATTTAGAGAGGTAACGGATGTTTATTTCTCTTCATTATCTCATTCCACTGAACATAAGCACACCGCTTTTCTGCTCATAAACAGCACGCACTTGTTTGTCTTTTGTTTAACCTGAATAATTTTCTCATTTATGATTTGTACGCCATGACATACGGTGTCTGATCGTCACGGACTTCCCACTGTTGGGAAGGCTGAATCAGCAATACTGGGGTCAGCCTTTGGGGTTTAAAACTGAATTCCAATCTCAAGGAAAACAACCCAATCCGAACAGTTTGCGTGATTTGAGACGAATTCTGAATACCTCCGTGACGTTCGTTGTCTGTCAATTCGGTCAATGATTGAAAAAAATAACGGGTCTGTACAGTGTTCCCTGGTATCCACCCCAGGAAGTTTGAATTTTTGCATAGGGTGTTTTTCTGATATCTGGTGAGAAAAAGCACGTTGGGTTGTTCGCTTAAGATGACGATGAATAAAAACGAAATTTACTTATTATAGCTTCAAAAGTGCTTTATTTTACCACCAAGCTACCACCGTTATCCGGCGGCACTCTTAGTGGTATGCCCAACAATATTGACTCGCTTATTGTCACTGAACTAATCATGTTTGGTAATTGTACAGTGCCTTGTATAGAACACTCGAGTGAAATCACAATTCAATTAGTATTCGATCGATGGTATGTCATCCATTAGCACGGTATTCATCGCTGACATGTTCGCGTCCCTATCTTGTATAATCATGTTGGTCCCCTTAATTTTAGGGACTTCAACAAATCTAATTCAGTTGTAACAACTATTAAAGATCCCCTGATCGCTATTGCACAGCAGCAACATAACTTCCTGATGCAAACTGGTCACCATTCTGACAAAGTAAGGGTAGAACTTCAAATAACAGTAGAAATTCGATGATTGCATTGTATGAATACAAGAGTGCAACTTGTCATGACCGAGTCATATCTTCCTGTCCACAATCACTGATTGGATGGTTCTGGTGAGCCCCACCGTCAAAGCCTAACATGCACTAAATGACCATGTGCACCGATTCGGTTTTTAATACCCTTAGTCCACGTTACGGACTGTCCACAGAATGACACCTATACTATAGAAGTTGATATTGTGAGGGTATCGGCTCACTTATCGTCGATAGACGGCTAAGTCCCGTCAGCACTCAGTACGTTAACGACTGTTCAGAAATCTAGATCAAGGTTTGAGAGTGCGGTATCACGAACGATGGGACAACGGACCGATGAAACGGAAAAGTATTCCCTTCAATCGGTGACTGGTCGTATCTCCAGTCAACCAATCGGTAGGGATGTTAGCGTTACCCGATCCCAGTTTGAACCAACTAGTTTGTAACGCGACGCTTGGTAGCAATGGCATTTGCATTCTGTATAAACTGTTTTTTTATCTTAAGAAAATCAGGTGGTTCAATGCCTGGTATGTCTTCTCATTAGATTTATTGAAGCGGATCAGAATAAATACAATCTTCGGTAAGTGGTCTGATTTTAATTAGCCAAGTCCACATCACCAGTCCGACTGCGAGTTAAATCGGTGTGTTCTATCTAGTTTCACGGTAGCAGTAATTTTATTCAAAAAGCTTCATTTAACCGTCACTTAGGGATTGACGATGATCACTTTTGCTAGTTCGGGTGGGATACACGGTAACCGCGGTTATTTTGGCGGTACACTGCCTTGCCATCTCCCGGGGTAGCACCACCGCCTTTCCTATTGGAGCCTTATGTGGTTTGCCGCTCCAAGTTCCACGGTTAGTATGCTGGTTTCACAAGAAAAACTCATGAAATTCACGACTCACAGAAAATCATCGCTCATGTCCACTCGGCATTCACGGCAAGAATGAATCCTAGCTTGGACCAAAATTCGCGGTTTGAACCACAATATTGGTTCTCTGCATCATTTTCTTCAACCTTTTTGCCCCATTGCCTTATTCTTGATGGAAACGCCAATTTCTCCCACGTCGGATACTACCCATCTCCAGTTTCCGAACTATTTTTTTCCATTCCTCATGTTTATCTAAGCAGGTGTCTCTGCCTACATCCAACAATGAGTCGTATTAGACCCCAATTGCGAAGTCACTATTCTTGGTGACTTGAATGCCCACAATAAGAACTGGCTTTTGCACTCTTCTGACACTACGGCTGTGGGACACGAAGCCGAAGCTTTCGCTTTGGTCAACAACCCTAGTCAACTCATTGACTTCCCCACACCTATTCCGATGGGGCTGGCGATGGTGCATATATTATCAGACTTCTCATTTCTTTTCCCTCTTTATTCTCTGATAAAATTTCCCTTTCTCCACTTGGCTAATCGAACCACTGTCTTATCTTGTTCTCCACCGTCTTTTCCGCCTAATTTTCATGTACAGCTCCAGACGCACCTTTTGGCGTTACGATTCCGCTAACTGGGTTGGTTCTCGTGATTTTCTGGCCTCCTATCCCTGGGAAGACTGTTACTTCACTTCTAGTGTTTCTTCCTCCATTTCGAACTTTACTGAGACTGTTCTCCAAAACGTGTTTCTTCTTATTCCACAATTCCAAACCCTGCAAACTACGTTCTCCTCAGTGGTTTATCCACACCGACAATCGCGCTGTGCGCTTAAAGAACTTGGCATTCAAACGGCGATGCTGCTCCGGTACTGTCCAATCTCGTGGTCTCTTCGTGGGGCCAGAAATAAATGCTCGCTTTCCAAGCTGTAAGCGAAGAACCGTTTTCATCCGCCACAAAGCCAAGCGTCTAGCTTCTTCCGTTACTGGTAGCCGATCATTTGGGTCTCCCGCCAAAGCCCCATTCCGTGATTTTTGTCCCTCCAATTTCTCCCCTATCTCCAGCGCCTCTGACTCTTTAGTCTGCGAACCCTATGCGAAGGCCGAGGTTTTTGCTGCCCACTCTGCTTTCAATTCCACCTTACCCAACTCTCCTATTCTTCCACCTCCAACCATTCTTACTAGCCGCACTTTTCATCCCCTTATCACAACCAGAGTGGTTCGCCGGACCTTACAGTCATCATCATCGTACAGCGTTAAACAGTAGGCTAAGCCCCATTGACCACTGCCTTTCTCACCGTCTTGCACGTTGAATCAGAGAGTGACTGGCCTTCATGAGAGTACCTACGTCGAAGGAGCCGAGATTCAGATGCTGGCGAGGCTTGAGAACGTGTGGGTTATAAGACAGAGGACTATTCCCGACAGCGAGTGTCGGCTGTGTTATCAGTGGGAGCATTATGGGTGGATAGATGGGGCAAAGAGACGTGGTTGGGGACAGAAGACAAAGGTTGAATAAAAGAAAGGGAACTCTGAGCAGTAGCCTACTTATCACTACCCACCCCGTTCGATGCAATGGGCAGCGCGGTCCTGATTGTCGTGCGCGACGACCGATGCAGTATGGAATTCTTTGTATTCGTGCAGTTCATGGGAGGTGTTGGACGGGTACTGCTGGGGTGTCCAGCTGTGAAGCAGGAGAACGATTAGGGTCCTCATCCAAAGCCTTAAGTTTTAACAAGAACCTATCCGCAAGACAGCGAAATGGCTTAGTGGGAGCGCATTTTCTTGGATCAATTATTCTTCCACTGATTTTGCCGTTTGAGTTGCCAGCTCAAATCGACCCCCAACCTGGAGGACCAGGAGACTGGAGTTTGTCTGACCTCCACCGGTTGACCTGTCAGGTATGATTGCATCTTCGGCCTAAAGAAGGCATCCTGTATAGCTCTTTGGGTCATAGAGGCGCGCGAGCCATCACACCACGTCAAGGTGCAATCTCGTCGTGATGGATTCACCCGAATGCGATGTACAGAACATACTCATTGGAAGCTGTTTGAGACGCATGGTCTGTTGGAAGCGTTTTGAGAAGCGTCTTCTGATTCACCCGCGACGACTCTCAAAATGCTCCCAAATGACCGTGCCTCTCAAGTAACTCCTAATAAGTTAGTCCTGCACACTGCATTTTTGTGGTGGACGTGTTCCCACCAAAGTATGAGGACGAAGGCGAACGCCAGATGCTCTCCACTAGGTTGATTAATATTCAGTCCAGGGGAGATGAACAAATCCTGATTCCAAACCAACGACAGACGGCGTACAAAGTATGCAGCATTAAGCTCACCGGCATCTATGACGGAAGGGTGTATTGGGCACCCCGGATATCTGGCGTCATCCGAAGGGCGTGTGAACTGAGCAGTCAGTGAACGGCCCCCGTTGCGTCATAGGCCCCACGCCAAGTCCTGCCACTTCCCGAGTTAATCTTCGGACAGCTAAAAGTTTCCGTTTTGTGGCGTTTAGAAGACCACTTGCTTTGGCCTGGGCAGTCTGTGAGTATTCCGCCCACAAATAAACCGTGGAATCGGACTCCATCTATCCTGTTTCGCCCCAATTGTACTATGTTTTGTTCGGAACAGTCTAAAATCAAGCGTTTTGACATTCGAACTGCATCACAAGTATTTCACTATGTGCATGTGTGCTCCCTTTTGGTCATGCAGCAGTGTGTCACTACCAGTGACATTTTTACAGTCACATATCTTCCTCCTCTGTTTCCGGACTTCATTTACCAACGAATGGTGGGAAACAGAATCGCCTCACTTCGTGCATAGTTAATAATTTCTCAAAGTGAGTCGGAGTATTGATTCATTGTGAGGTTAACGTATTTCGCATTTCCACAGTGAACTCACATTCATTACCAAGTGAAAACTGTTGTTTTACTGCATCTCTGTGTTGAATTCTCCCGCCGATTTATTTCGAATTTGTTGGTGAACTCCTCCCTCCTGCTATCATCCTAATTTCACACCGTACTACGCGCATGTACGTTTGTTTGTGCGTTTTGTCCGCTTTTTCACAGTGCAGTTACGGAGCTACCATGGCGTCCCCACACAGTGGCTGAGTTTCCAAAGTAACTAGCAGCGATGTTAGGAGACGATACTTCGATACCGACAAACTCTCCGTCTTCCTCGAACGTCGTGGACTGCGGTGACTAGGCCGTATGCTGTGACGACCTGTGAGGAAACTAACAGAATGAACACATTCCTCAGCCCTGCTCTAGATAGTGCTGTCGCCCTTGTAAACAGCCCAAAATGTAGATCAGCACTGTGGAAAAATTAGAAACACTGATTTCACGAAGCATCCTGTATCACCTGGCTGCATCTGAACAAAGTTCATACTGTAGTCAAAGGGATTGTTTTTTGTGGGTTTTTGTTCCCGTGTCCCCGTACTGCCAGGACATAAACGTACTACCAGCTATTAAAATAATCGCCTGTTTTAGATCTGTCTTTTTAGTGTAGTTGATGTGTACCTTATCAATGAGTTTTGAAGGCGTTGCACAAATGTGGTGCTTGTCACAGACCCCATACGTTAAACCATTTTGATGAAGATGGGTTTTGGGACGCTCTTGCGGCAGTTGTGAATACACTTGAATTGCAGAAATTTGTACCGGTGGATAAATGGTTCACGAATATCGAAGAGTCTCATCATTTTCACGATCTTTGACCTTGATATCATAGCTACCAAGTCGACAATGTTTTTATTATTATTAAGATCAACTATTCCCGCAACTGTTAACCGAATGTGCTGATTTTCTGTCTGTCGGCCCCTCACTCAGTCGTTTTTCAAGTTCACTGTTCGTTCTATTTCCTGGTGTCTATGCCTATCCTCCAGCATGTACGACTCGTATTTTGTATGGAAGCGCTTCTGCTGATAAGTCTTATTTTTTCTTCTTGTGATGTTCAAATGTTTCTCCACTCACGAAAGATCCTATTCTTGGGAAGTTTGCGTCACTTCGCGCTACGGGACTGGACCATTGAACAACGATGCACTGTATTGCTCCTACCTACCCTGTTATTCTACAACAGTAAGTTTTCTTTCTTGTTCTCCATTCTTATAAACGACTTTACAGAATTACTCCTCAGTTTGGTTCCGATATTGTCGAAACAACGTCTGCACTTATCTTTCAAATAACGAACCTATCTTTATCATTATGTATATACAAAACAGTAATACATCGTCTTTTCGCTTTTCAGAATTTACGAAACGAGATAATTTTTATTCGCGATTTTTTCAGAGATCTGCGAAATTTGCGATATAACGAGAAAACTCTATGGGTGTGTTTGTCTTTTATTAGTACAACTCTTACCAAACATTCGCGGTTCCTTCTCATCTGCGAGGGCTGTTCTGGTACCTAGCCTTGCGAATGTTCGAATTATATTCCCTTGGTTGCTGTGTGTTATATACCGTTGCACTGTGCTACTCAACTCTAGGTTATCGATCGGTGTCGTGTTACTCCTGCCCCTTAATTGTACCTCCTCTCTCTCTCTCTCTCTCTCTCTCTCTCTCTCTCTCTCTCTCTCTTTGTCTCCTTTTTTTGTACTCCACACTTGTTCCAGATCCGCTCTACCCTCTTCGGTTCTTCACAAACAGCTGGATTCCACAATTTATGGACTACTTGTTCCAGATCACGTTTTTGTGCTCCGTGCTCCTATTTTGGCTTATAGTCTACCACGGTTTGCGCTCAGTGAGTTATAGACACGTTGATTTTTTGCTGATCTGTAATATCCCTGGTACTGGAAAGAAGAAACTATCGTTAGTCACAAAGCGTTGTTGCTGTCATTAACGTCTATTTTGAAAGAGGTGACGGATTTTTGCAGAACTCCACTTTCCGCGTTTTTCGATCTGATGTTCGCTATCAAAAATGTTTTGTTTTACAAAACGCGATCCTCGCTTTAGCGCTACACAGTGAATGACTGTCGTTTTGCTCGGTACCACTCCCGATCTGTTGGTACCTTATGTAGTTCAACATTAAGTTTTAGGGTTACAGTTTTCGTTTGATTGACTGTCCTTTTGGACTTCACGTTTCACGCGCAAACCTCAGCTCATCCTACCAACCTGCACTCGGAAGCACCGGACTCGAGTTTCGCTCTTGTTAGAGCTCATCCGTGGTGCATATCCTCCGCGCGTGAAACGTGGAGTCCAAAAGGACAGTCAATCAAACGAAAATTAAACAATCCCACACTACTCGCAAGTAATTGCGTGATATTTGTTACGGTTTTCGTTTGGTCCTAGAGTAACACGCAAGGACCAATGATCTGTCGGAGATGGGGATTGCACTTGTTCGATCTGCTAAAACCATGAGTAGAAAAATATTCGTCATCTCAGGTTCATAAAGTGCACCCACAGATGCCAACACTTGCATTAGTCGAACACCAATATGGCTTACGGCCTGACCACTACACTAGTAGGGTAGCGAGCCTTTGAGATTATGGGTTATACCCCTTGCACTGCACTTTTGCGCGAATGTGAAAACATACCTTGCAAATACCATATTAGGGGACAATGCCACTTGATGATTGACCATTTAGGTAAACGAACGAAAATTATTTTTGTTTGCTCAAGTCGGACCCTGTTTTTTGTGCTGCCAGAAGGAATAAGCCCGTGGCTATCTATCAATTCAAGAGATTGCAGTGAGATCCAGTGGGTAGCAGTTATATATATATATATATATATATATATATATATATATATATATATATATATATATATATATATATATATATATATATATCACACCTGTCTGGTTTCAGACTGCGTGCCAAACATGATACAATCGGGGGTGGGGGTGGAGGAAGGGGTAGATAATCCGAGTCCATGATTTGTTTATGGGTGCGATACTGCCAGGTTACCCAAGCCAAAGCAGGTGGTTTTCTTATTAATCCATAACCGGAGCCTTTAGTTATCCAAAGCACAACCCGCAAGGCAGCGGGACGGAACGTGGGGTCCGTAACCCGCTGAGGGCCGGTGACTGATTCCTCGGTTCATTCGCCCTTCGGATGAGGCCAAACATCTTCAGTGTCCAGTGCACCTCTCCGCCACAGATGCCGGTGAGCGTACCGTTGTACGCCTCATAAGCCACCCGTAGTTGGTTTGGAATCAGAGTTTAGCCATTTCCCCTAGACTGACTGGATAGCAGTTTGGTGTACAACCAATCCACAAGACGTGGTGCTCGCTACTTTCATAGCGCCGTGAGTATGTTGCCCCCGGTCCGACCCACTAGCGTGTATGCGGCTGTCATATTCTTCCGTGTCAATGCCAGACGGCAGGCGGAAAGAGCATTTGTGTCATTTTGACCCGATCCAAATCTCTGCTGACGAATGAATTGCCCGTTCTCGCAGTGTTCTTTTTGTGGATTGCATATTCAAATAAGGAGTACGTTTGTTATTACGATTGAGACTGCAACAGACATGTCAACTATGTTCGGTTGGTTGCGTTAATAGGGAATTACCATTGATTTCAAAGAAACGGCACAATAAATCGTATTTTGATGCATCAGCGTAGGCATTTTGTCTTCGTTTTTATTCAGCAGTTGTTAGATACGTGTGTTATCATGTTGAATGACCCTCGCATTTGGCTCGATTTCAGACCAAACGGACAATTTGTGCCTTCTATGCACCCAAAGTGTTTCTGGTCTTAACCTTGTGGCTCCCATTTGTCGGTTTGTCTCTGTGGAAAAGTTGCCACGAGTACACTGATGTCACGTTTAATGCCAGTTCTTCGCTGATTGGAGCTATTGTGAGTTGTCATTCGTGCTGTGATACAACTGTGATGCATTCAATCGTATTCTCGACTGTTTCTTTTTCTGCTCAAGTTTCACTTTCCGCTCACAGTTGCCCTCACGCCTGATCGCATACGCCGAATGCCATATGTCCGACTTGCCGTAGATCATTTTCCACTACACTCTACCCAATTTTCTTGTTTATCTGAAAATGTCCGAATCGGGAACGGTCAACAAACGCAACCAATCTTGACTGTTCATTCGTTGGTTTATTCTTAACTCGCGATCAAGTTTTTCTATCCAGTGTGTTACCTTCGTGTCTGAGTGCCGAACCAAATAGTCAGTCTGTGAATTACCGCAAGTGTAAAGTACAATGGCTCAAAGGTTTCCTTATCGATCACCGTGACTCAGCCTAACCACCAACCACTTGGATCATCTACGTGCATAAATTTAACCTAGGTTAGGTACCATAATTGTAGGCGCTTCACAGCCTTATTCGGAAGACAGCTGACTACCGGGCCCCGATAATCGGGGAAAAATTCATACACCGCGTCCGAGGCCTGCCACTGTCCAGTTCACGCTCGGCTTCTTATGTTTGTGGTGGCCAACGACGTTATCTGTTTCCAGTACACTATATCCCGGTAGTAACAGTATTGTTTTACTTCCTTTTCATCTACACAAATGGTAAGATATTTTCGGAAGGGGGCGAGAGGTGGCTTTGGTCAATTAGAGGTTGCCGTATGGATAAGTGACGGACGGTGGCAGTAGAACTCAAACCTGGGACCACAAGGTCCGAGGTTCACCATCATAATAGTTTAGCCTACAGACCAAACGGCCTTCGTGGGATGTTTATTTTTATTTTTTTAAATGTGTTTTTCGAGGAAAGCAAAGCTACCCACGGCCGTAACCAAAAAAGGTCGTTTTTCAGGCAACCTAATAATATGGAATTGCGCTTGATGAAGACGTGTGAATTCATGAAAATAAATGTCTTCTGATAAACTTATTGCGCAAAAGTTTATTAGCGTGGACCTTGTAAGAACACAACCCATTTATAAATTGCGATCTCCATGTTGTGATGTTGTTTTCCTGCAACTCAGTTATTTCCTACCGCTTTTTCCTGGGGTTAACTTATTCTTAAGGAGTAAGAAAATTCTCCATTCTGGAACGAGTTCAAATCGCGTTTATATATATATATATATATATATATATATATATATATATATATATATATATATATATATATATTAGTTAGACGTGGCTGTTCGTCCTAACTGTTCTGTGTGCACCCTCTACTTTATCTTTCCTGCAACAGTATCTTCAAGCCTTTCTGGTCTTTTGTGCCCTGATCTATCTACTATTCCTGATCGTGCTGATCATTCGCGCATTTGCCGATTTACGGAAGCTACCCTACTATAGTAAGTGAACGGTTTCATTATTTTGTATTGATATTTTGACACCGTTTGTTGTCATGTGAAAGGTACATTTTGCAGATTTGTAGTGTAAAAAAATGTACACAAACATATCAGTAAAATATTGTGCAAGTGTCACTAGTATATGCATATAGCTAGCCACTCGATTGTCTCAACTGCCCTTGAACCTAGCTGTCATCGCTTTCTGTCGAATCAGAATGATTGATTAATGTGCATTTGTACAGTTAGACTGTGTATTCAGTGTGTTGGTTACTAGGATGTTCTTTCCTTCTCCCATCCGTGTGGGACCACTACCTGTCCATCTTGTATGTTCATTCTCTCTATTTCTACGTGCAGCCTAGGGGCTTGCCCTACTGTATAACGCTGTACGATGACGATGATAATGGTGACAGAGCCTTAGCTAAATGAACTAAATCATTAGACGAAACACTGACGGTCATCAGGCGGAGGTGTTTGGGATATGTGCTGTACGTGTCTCGAGGTTCGGATTCCCCGGCGCGTGTCATTCTCTGACCAGATAGTGGCTAGGAGATGAGTAAGAGTGACCAGTCCATGACTTTGCAAAAAGGTTTGGAAATCCTGACGTGTGGACTTAGCAAAATAGGGCGTGTTAGGCTTCCTGGATGCGGTTTAAGAGATTCCTCCGCTAAGCGATTGAACGCATTAGAGGATATGGCTCGATGTCGCTATTGTACTCACAAGCTTTCCTGATCGACTTGATGGGACCACTAATAATCCCTTTTCACTTTCCTCATATTCTTGTTTTCTCGATTACTTCCGATTGAGCCACCCGCTATAAGATAACAACCAAAGCTGTGCATGGTTAACGGTTGTTTCAGCTGAACTGAATTTGTTCGCTGAACCTGTGTAGCTCTGGTTTGATAGATTTCGCAGCGGTTTCACTGTACTGTGCTCTAACTTAGAATCCTTAAATAATTCCGGTATAGGAAAGATAATCTGTCGGCACTGATGTTCAGTACTATCAATGGAAGCGGGTCCACCCCTAAAGGGTCGAATTTCTATATATGCTACTGAAAACGACAAAAGTAGCTAGGTTCTAACATCCGGCGGAAAAACGCTCTGGATGGTCCGTTTTAGATGATGATGACCGGTACCGAGATTTACTAATTAAAATTTCAAAAATGGTTCATTTTAGCGCAGAGTGACCGCGCGAAACTACCGACGTACTCCAGCCGCGCTGCTGGTGATGCGTCAACCAATATGGACGCGCCTAATAAACTGGTCGTGTTGTTCAATTTTGAAGTACTTGTGTGGAAAATCCAAGTAAAATAACAATTTAGGTAATATTCGCTCGACAATATATCATCCGTTGGCACAGTGTTTATCGCCAACCTGTTCTTGGTTCAACCGTGTATACTCACATTGGTCTCCTAAATTTGTGTGTACTTAGTAGATCTTATTCCCTTGTAACAACCAGTGACAGTTCATTGATTGCGATGGTTCAGTGATGCCTACTTCTCAGCAACAGTCCAACTTGAGTATCAAAACGATCATCGATATTGGAAGTTAGAGGGGGAAAACTATGAATAACGGTATCATTTTGGCTGTCAAGTTGTGCAACTACAAGTGTTACTTCTCATGTCACATAGTCATATCTTCCTGCATGTGGTCACTGATTGGATGGATCTCGTGGTTGTGGAACCCACCGTGGAAACCTGATACGCTCTAAATGGTCAAGTGCAACCGTTCGACTGTTAATACATCCCTTCCATGCTACTGACTGAACACTAAATGGCGTCTAATATAACCTCTGACAAGTGGTACACTATTAATTTGCCAAACCAACCGCCAATCCGACTACGGGTTAAATCTCTAGTGTTTGATCTTGTGATTGCAATAATGTCAACGAACAACCGTTTGGTTTATGTCATAATAGCCGTTCTCAGCTCAGCCGTGATGAAGGTCATCATGGGGATTGTAAGTCATTTGCGATCCAAGCCATTGCACTTTAACACCAAAAGGTGTGCGGACTTACCACTGGGTTTGTGTGCTTGTGTGCAAGTGAATGCTACATAAAACCAACTTCGGGCAACTAGTGGTCACATTTTAGCGCTGCAATAGCATGGTCTGCTAGTGAACTGTCTAAGCTGGCTATGCTGAATACTGGCGGTCTCAGTTTGAGAAAACCATGCAAGGAGTTTCATGCGAAACATGCAGATCGACCAGAACCGTCCCACCATTCATGCTGAAGGGCTGTTCAAAGATTAAAATCCACCGGAAGCGTGCTGTCGAAGAAACCAGGACCCGGGAGAACAGCCATCATGGGGGACCAAGTTTTGAACCTGGAGAGTTTGCTGGCTAGGAACCCCGTAACTTCTGTGCGACAGGACTCCAGTGCAGTGGAAATTTCAGTGGGTCCAGGTGAACTGCCCACTAAATGGTTGGAGACATTAAGTGAAATGGCTAGGTGTCGTGGCCAGTGGCGGAATTGCATTCGGACTCTTTCTTTGTCTTCGTGATTTCCACTTATTACTCTGATTTTCGGATATTTTTCACTTGATCCTTGTATTCTTTCTGCTCTTTACTGGACGATGCTGAAAGGTAGCACTGGAAATCAAAGCACAGAAGTACGAGGCTAGTGACTGTATAAGCTGAAACTGAAAAAAGGGTTTTGAACCTCGGACTTCCCAGGTGGAAAACAAATATTCTAAACCAATCTATCACCACTGAATCTTTTCGTCGCTTTTTAATGAAATGAGACTGATTCAGAATGCACGTCATCATCATCACCATCGTACAGCGTTAAACAGTAGGCCAAGCCCCAATGACCCTTGCCTTTCTCATCGTCTTGCACGTTGAATTAGAAAGTATCAATACATAAGATGGACAGGGAGTGGACCTACATGGATTGGAAAAGAAAAGAACGCCCTAATAGCCAACACACGGAATACACAGTCTAACTGTACAAACACACATTGATCAATCATTTTGATTCGACAGAAGGTGACAACACGATTGGCACTATTGACGGTTGCGCTGCCATATCCTTCAGTGTCTCCAGCCAATTGATAGACGGATCCTTTGGACCCCAACCACGAAGATGTGAAGCACCTACTTTTCCTAAGTTCGTTGGACATTTTCTCATTCCTCGTTTTCAAGTCATCTGTTGACCTCCACGTAGTTTCTTCCACTCCCTAGGAGGAACGGAGAATAGGACACGGTATGGTAGACGTGTATTTGCCATACGTAACACGTGCCCCAAGCAACGAAGTCTACTAAGCTGTATGCACTGTGACAAAACGTTCTCCGACCTAGTACCCAATACTCGCTTTCTGACTTCATCATTGCTCACTCGGCTATTTCACCCAATCTTAGCGATACTACGCAAACATCGGTGGTGGAAAACCTGAAGACGACGAATATCTTCCACGCCCAGACTCCAAGGCTCGCAACCATACAACAAAACTGAACGCACTGCGGCAAAGTACACACACGACCTTTCAATTTCAGTGAAATATCAGGTTGGCGCCACAAGTGCTTCAGTCCAGCGTACGCCGCTCGAGCCTTGGATATCTGCGTGCTCACCTCTACTACTGTGCTCTCATCCGTCGTCACGCTGCTGCCGAGGTAGGTGAAGTGGTCGACAACTGACAGCATCTCCCCATCGAGCATCAAGCTCGAAATCGTTGACGTCCAGTCTTGTAACATCACCTTACACTTTGAAGGTGCAAAGCGCTTGCCGAATGGAGCTACAGATCTTGAGAGCCTCTCTAGTCCACGTTGAGCATGTTCCGTGGATTCGAACAAACAGACAAGGTTGTCCGCATAATCTATGTCACATAGCTTTCCACTATTTCCTAGTTCGACGCCTGCATCCTGAAGATTTTGCAAACGCACTCTCCATCATTTCGTCCATGAAGTAGTTGAACAGGAATGGAGACATGAGACATTCCTGTCGAACACCACTGGTCGTTTCGAACCGATCGGATAGTTCACTGTAAACTCTAACGCGGCCAGAAGTATGAGAATGCAATGATCTCAGTAGGTTCACGAACTTCTGGGGCATTCTTTCTCGCTGAAGACTACTGAAAAGCACTGTTTGATCAACTGAATCGGATGCGCCTTTCTATTCGAGGGAAACCATTATTGTCGGTCGACGGTGCGTGTGACGCGTTTCAAGTAGTCGGTGAAGTGTGAAAATCTGGTCGATGCATCCTTCACCTGGGTGGAATCCGGCCTGCTGTTCACGGGTGTTCCTCTCACGAGCCTGTGTAAGACGATGCAGCAGAATCGAGGCCAACACTTTGGTGACTATTGGAATTAAGCTAATCCCACGATGGTTACTACAGTCATTGCGTATTCCTTTCATGAAGATGGGAACAATCAACGACTCATTCCAAATTAACGGAATACACTCCTTGTTCCAAATGTCACAGAACAAAGCGGTAAGTGGTTTTATCAAAGCATCTGCACCCAGTTTAAAAAGAACTGGGGGAAGTTCGTCGGTACCTGCCGCTTTCCCTCGCTTTAGTAATCGAATGCCCGACTCCACTTTCACTTCCGATGGAGGCTCAAGTGATACCACGAAAGGAATTGCATTTGTTGACACAGGAGTAACTACACTTGCGCGCGGCCACCTAAACTGCTCCGTAAAGTATTCGGCCCAACGGTCCAGCCTTTGCTGTTTGCCATGGATGGATTCTCCATTTCTATGGCAAATCGTTTCACTGACCTGAGTGCGCCGTCCATCGGTGTCACGAATAAATTTGAACAGTCTTTGACTGTTACCTGAAGTATCTGCTATTTCCATTTCTTCGGCTACTTTCACCCACCAATTTTTGCGATTATTCTTGAAGCTTTTCGTAACTTGCTTTTGTAGATTTCGTTGTATCTTATTCATCTCCTTTCAGTTAGGGAACTAACGCTTTTGCTCCCTTATACTCAACGACTCTTGCGAGATCCAGTGTCTTCGATGGACATGGGATCTAGGACCACAGGCAAAACCTGCTATCACGTACATCGTCGGTTTGATATGAGCCCAATGCTCATCTACGTTACTGTTCTTCGTAGATCTTAACTCATGTGCTAACTTCTACTCATACATGGTGCATACTTCTGGATCACACGTATGTTGCAAGGCTAACCGGGTTTGCGGTTTGTGACGATAACTATGGAGCTGGAGAGATAATCTCATTAAAACTAATGCATGGTCTGACTCTACGTACGTGGATCAGTAAGATCTACAGTTGTGAACAGAACTGCACCACCGGTAGCTTACTGCAATATGATCAATCTGGTTTAGAGTACCTGTAGAGTTAGAGCGCCATGTCGTTATGCGACGTGGACTGTGTCGGAAATTGGTGTTAGACAAGAACAATCGATTGTCTGCACAAAAGTGGAGAAGCCTATCCCGGTTATCTGTACGCTCAGCAGGTAAAGCACAACGCCCACCTAAACAAGCTTCTGCTGTACTAAGTTTTGGCAACTTTTGCATTGAAGTCATCAGCTAGCACTACCATGTCTGAACCTTTACTGCTGCGAACGAGGGTGGCGAGTTCGTCGTAGAACTCATCTTTCTGCTTGTCAGAGTTGCAGTCCGTTAGGGCGTATGCCGAGATGACAAACAAATTGCGCTTAACACAAGTATCCTTTCGAACGCCAACTGGCCCTTGGAGTCTCACAGCACATAAACGACTGTTAATCGGGATCCAATCTAAGAGGGTAGTCTCAGCCTTGTCAGTGAACACTATTCCAACACCACGTTGACCCACAACTCGAGCTACTTCGTCTCCTGAAGAGCGCAGAAAATACTTCGATGCGATACTAGGAGCAGTCGAATCTTGGATACGCGTTCCACTCACACAGCAGACATAAATCTTCAGAGAGTTCATTGTGAGGGCTAGGCACGCCTGCTGACTGGCCTTCATGAGAGTACCTACGTCGAAGGAGCCGAGATTCAGATGCTGGCGAGGCTTGAGAACGTGTGGGTTATAAGACAGAGGACTATTCCCGACACTACTTAACTGTGAATCATGGTGAGTATCGAGCCTCTTATCAGTGAGAGAATTATGGGTGGAGAGGTGGAGCAAAGAGAGGTCGTTGGGGACAGAAGACAAAGGTTGAATAAAAGAGAGGGTGCTATTTAAAACCAAACCGGTGCACTTGACCATTTAGAGCGTATCAGGTTTCCACGGTGGGTTCCACAACCACGAGATCCATCCAATCAGTGACCACATGCAGGAAGATATGACTATGTGACATGAGAAGTAACACTTGTAGTTGCACAACTTGACAGCCAAAATGATACCGTTATTCATAGTTTTCCCCCTCTAACTTCCAATATCGATGATCGTTTTGATACTCAAGTTGGACTGTTGCTGAGAAGTAGGCATCACTGAACCATCGCAATCAATGAACTGTCACTGGTTGTTACAAGGGAATAAGATCTACTAAGTACACACAAATTTAGGAGACCAATGTGAGTATACACGGTTGAACCAAGAACAGGTTGGCGATAAACACTGTGCCAACGGATGATATATTGTCGAGCGAATATTACCTAAATTGTTATTTTACTTGGATTTTCCACACAAGTACTTCAAAATTGAACAACACGACCAGTTTATTAGGCGCGTCCATATTGGTTGACATATCACCAGCAACGCGGCTGGAGTACGTCGGTAGTTTCGCGCGGTCACTCTGCGCTAAAATGAACCATTTTTGAAATTTTAATTAGTAAATCTCGGTACCGGTCATCATCATCTAAAACGGACCATCCAGAGCGTTTTTCCGCCGGATGTTAGAACCTAGCTACTTTTGTCGTTTTCAGTAGCATATATAGAAATTCGACCCTTCAGGGGTGGACTCACTTCCATTGAACACACATCGGTTGATTGTGGAATTTAGCTGTTTTGTTCAATGACGAGGGGAAAAGGTTGAACGTGATTTAGGAAATGCGACTAGGTCAGAATTGGAAATCGTATTTTTGAATCTGGCACGGTTATCTGATTGGTGTCGCCTCAAGATGGCGGCAGTACGCCTAACGTGTTTCGTTCATCTCGCAAATGATCATGGAAGAAATTTTAATAACTTTGTGGTGCGGACCGGTAGATATTGTGAGGCAGGCCGGGGCCATTGACAAGTCGGGTTCAATTAGTGTTCAGCTTAGTACGGAGTGTAACAATACATCTTGAAGGCCCAGTTTTGTGTGAAAAAATCACACCACTTCGGTTGAAATCGCCACAAGAAGAGTTCAGGCAGTTGAGCAAAAGCCTTCGTACAGCCTTCAAACGTGTTGGAGTAGTCTGGCTAGTATCAAATTTTAGGTTTTATACATAAAAGTGTGGGCTTTGGTAAGAGTATTTGGATAGATGAACAGTTGTTTGGACACAGATTCATTTATTTGGCGTGTTTCCGAAAGTTGGAGGCAAACGTTTCTGTATGTGAGTATGATTACACTGATTCTTGACACGGTTCACTTGAACAAACCGTTCTCAGAAGCAGCTTGTTTTTCCAGTTAATAATGGTGTCCAGTCACGATTTAAGCTGTGTTACTGTCTGGATAGTAATTTTTAATAGTTTTTTGCATACCTTGCATGCGCTTCCTCGCAGTTTTGATCGAATGGATGGAAATGCGGATATTCATCATGAATTGACTCGAATGTGATAGGCGGTTGGGCATGACTGTACTTGCAAATAAATGTCTAACTGTTCGCTTATAGACCTACGCCTGAAAGTTCTCACGGCGCTGTCGGTTGTGGCTATAACAGCCAGCCTGGTCTCGCTAGTGTTCCGTTTCAAATCGGACCTCATGTTCAATAATCAACCGGAATTCAACCAGCCTTCATTGGGGAAGGATGACAATGACAAACCAAATTGGAGCAAAGGACGAAAACAACAAGAGGAAGCAACTCAGTTGATGACCACCCCAGGTGATCGTTCCGCTTTGGAGTTCACTCTTATTTATACCATGTGGAACTCGTATTTGGCCGCTCTTTGTTTCATCTATTCACCATCAAGTGATGCCAGCCGAGGTCAGTGTTAACTAGAAACGTTTTCATTCTTCGTGCATCAATGATCAGGCAGTAGTGGCGATAGCTGGAAGGTGTGCCAAAATTGTCCTTTATCTCTTTTTCGAATTCACCACACAAAAGATACCATGAAACTTACTATCCAGTTTGTATAACAATACAGGTAATCGCCTTGCCAGTTGTTTACACAATGGAAGCTCAATGCACCCTAGGCTTCTTTGCAAGCCAAGTGTTTTTTCTGATTGCGTGCCTACGCATGAGTGTAGTGTAAGGAGTACACGCCTCATGGTCTCAAAGGCCCACTCCACTGTTGATAATAGCCGACAATCAGATCCTGTGCATTACAGTAGAGAACCGCATAAAGTCCCAGTAGTTTAGGTATCCCAACAAGCCAGGCGAAAGTGAATTACTGTCTGACACCAAAGGGACGAGCGGTGGTGGTTTTCGAACCATCCCGACGAGACTGCACCTTGGCGTGGTATGATGAATTGCGTGCTTCTATGACCCAAAGAGCCATGCAAGATGGCTCCCTTAAGCCGGAGATACAATCATACCTGACAGGTCAGTGGGTAGAGGCCAGACAAAGTTTAATCTCTGAACCAATTGCTTTGCCACATCAGGTTCTAAGCACTATGCCCCTGGAGAAAATATATCTACGTATAATTAAGGAGAGGTGCAGTTTACCAGTTTAAAAACCTCTTCTAGATGGACGTAGGAGTGGAGTACCTGGGGTTTCTGTCGACGGTGGAAGTAGTGGTCGCACTTCATTGGGCAGCTATCACCCGCCTGAGCTGGGCAGCCCCCGACCCAAAGGATACTGCCCCGTCCACGTTCCGCTTGTTCCATTGGGTGCATGGGACTAAGGATTGAATCCAAAGAGTAAATCGGTACCAAAACACCAGAGAAGACAAAACAGAATGCTTGGGAAAATCAGGTCTCGCGTGACAGACCAGAAGAAGTTCCTTCACAGGTTCTTCGATCACGTTTCCGTGGTGGGTAGTGCCCCACTGCCTCACGAGTGAGACTTTTGAGTTATAGGCTTCGGTTAGGGTTCCCAAAAAAAAATCCCTTCTGTGTTGCGAGTAGCCGCGAAGTATGATCCTCCCAGAAACCTCCAGTATCTTTCCTGTGAAAAGCCTTACCAATCTTCCCTTTTTTATTTAGGGTCGATGCAAAACGCCACGGTAATTGCGGCTGTGATGAAATCAGTAGTTCGTGAGTTGGGTATAAATCAGATGCACTTCTTGATTCTAAATGTTCACTTCACTTGGCCACCTTTAACGTCCACACACTATGTCAGATAGGGTAACAGGCTGCCCTCGCTAGAACTCTTGAGACTTTCAAAATAGATGTGTGCAGTGTCTCCGAAACGCGCACACAAGACTCCACCTCTGTGATCACGCTTCGCACCCCGGATACAATCTCAGTCTCTCGCTTTACTCTTCGTGTGTCGGGTGATCCAGTTTCTAATGCTCGTGGTCAGGCGGGCGTCGGGATTGCTTTGATCATGAGAGCTGAGCGTGCAGTGCTAGACTGAATTTCGGTCAGCAGTTGTTTGTGTGCAGTCCGGTTGGACGGTTCTGTGCGTGTCAAAAGCGAAAAAACTGAAGCGTCGATGCTTGTTCGTCGTGTCTATGTATGCGCCAACTGACTGCAGTACCTCTGAAACCAAGGGCGAATTCTATCACTATTTGTCCCAGCTGTTTCGAAGCGCACGTTCAACAGACGTGGTCATTGCTGGGGATTTCAACGACCAAGCTGGCCGTTTGGGTGATTCCAAAAGACACATCGGAGGCATGTTTGCTGTCCCGGCCGATCGTACCGACAACGGAAATCGTCTCATTCAGCTGTGTTCTGACCATAGGTTGTTTCTGGGGATATAAACTTCTGTTATATGAATCGGCATAGACTCACATGACGTCCTTTTTCGTCTTCACAACGTTGAACTCAGATTGACCATATTGTGATCGGTCACCGCCGGTATGGATCAGTTGAAGATTGTCATTAATTTTGGTCTACACCCGTGGACTCGGGTCCCACCTTGGCACGTGCTCGCTTCTGTTTACATCTCATCCTTGATCGTACAAACGTAAATGCCACGCGTCCCGCACAGTTGCTTCTAGACGATAACCGGCGACCTGCTTTTCAGGCGAAGCTATCTACACGGTTATCGATGCCGCCGGATATTCAAGACCCAGATGAACGCTGGGAACAGATCAAGAAAGCCTTGTGTGCTGCGCCCTATGTTACACAGGACTCTCGTTCAAGGAGGCCTTCATCAGTTACTTTGTTAGTTGCTCGCAGATCGGTCCCTCCGGATGCTACATTCAATGAAGTGCCTAAATCTCTGAGACGCCAAGTGACTACGAGCCTGAGAAATGACCGTGAGCAGTGGTGGATTGCGAAATGTAAAGAAATGGAAAAGACTGCGTCCATTGGCAATGCTCGCGACCTTTACCGTTTTATTAGAGGTACCGGTCCACGGAGGCTCGGGGTAAATTAGTTAATCAAGCAACCCGACGGCTCACTGATTCACTCCCAAGGACATCGTCTGGACCGTTGGGCGGGGCACTTTAAGGAACAATTTAGTTGGCCCACTTGAAGTTTGGACCTTCCAAATATACCTACCAGAGAAGCGATGCAGGTGGATATCACCACTCCATCAGAGATGAAGGTTATGCGGGAGATACGTTACTTGAAAAGATATAAAGTCGCTGGACTGGATTGGTTATCTCCATCTTTTTTCAATGATGGTGGCGAAGCTTTGGTTTCGTAGTTAACAGAACTCCTCTAGGTAATCTGAGTGAGTAGATTCTCAGAGACTAGTATGAATCGGTGATTGTGCCGATTTACAAGGAAGGTGATAGGTTCCTTTGTAAAATCGGAGGGGAATTAGGTTGATATGTATCGCATCCAGACGGCTCACCGGGCTAACTGTCTACTGGTTATCCAACGCCTTTGAAAGTTATACGAGTGGGAATCGAATTGGTTTCGGATCCGATCGGTGTTGTATCGACTACATTTTTACTCTTCGACAAATCTCAGAGCACAGACACATCTTCCATAGGTCCACGATCTCATTCTTTTTTAATCTGAAAGCGGCGTTCAGTTCAGTCGGCCGCACAGTTATCTGGCGCTGCCTCTCACTGAAGGGTGTACCAGAGAAATTCATTTCTCTTCTCCAATGCCTGTATACAAACAGCCGGGGCCGAGTTCGTGCTTACGGCGATCTTTCAACCGAGTTCACCACGAAAAGCGGTGTTCGTCAGGGTTGCCTTCTTTCACCCTTCCTCTTCAATTTCGCAACTGAATTGATTCTTGAGTTAGCCCTGTCCTGGTGTGAGAACAATGGCATCAATCTTTGCTCAACCTGGAATACGCAGACGATATTGTTCTTCAGAGTGAAGATCCAGGTAAGTGGCAAGCTCCCTTAGATAGCCTAAACAACAGTTTAGCAATGTTTGGGATGCGCTTTGCACCTTCAAAGTGTAAAATGCTGCTGCAAGACTGAGTTGGCTCAACACCAAACCTTGAGTTGGCAGGGGAAGCTCTGGCTGAAGTAGATACATTTTGTTACCTTGGCAGGTACGTCCCATCAGGTGGACAGATTTCGGGTGAAGAGTCATCGCGTATCCAAAAAGGGCGCGTTTGGCGTTTGCCAACCTCAGTCATCTGTGGCGTCGGTGTGAACTCCGATTGTCTGTCCAGGGTCTAGTGTACAATGCTACGATTAAGTTCGTTCTTCTGTGCAGCGCAGGGACATGGCCACTGAGGGTAAAAGATAGACGAAAGTTGCGGTTGTTCGAGCATCGATCTCTCCGTAGCATTGCTCGAATATGGTGGGAATACCGTATCAGCAATGCTGAGGTTAGATTTAAGATGTTGGGGACCAGAGGTTAGTCTGTCTACCAAGCACTGAATCTAAATAGATTAGGGTAATTGGGACGTGTTACGCATGTTCACCAATCGTCTTGTTCGGCATATGCTGTTCTCCGAAGCAGGTAATGATTGGAAGGCAGGTCGAGGTGTTTAGTCTATGACATGACAAAAATATATGAAAACCTTGACCAATGAACTTGGCCAAGTAGGACGTGTGAGACCTCCAGGTTAGGGTCCAGGTGAACTGCCCACTAAATGGTTGGAGACATTAAGTGAAATGGCTAGGTGTCGTGGCCAGTGGCGGAATTGCATTCGGACTCTTTCTTTGTCTTCGTGATTTCCACTTATTACTCTGATTTTCGGATCTTTTTCACTTGATCCTTGTATTCTTTCTGCTCTTTACTGGACGATGCTGAAAGGTAGCACTGGAAATCAAAGCACAGAAGTACGAGGCTAGTGACTGTATAAGCTGAAACTGAAAAAAGGGTTTTGAACCTCGGACTTCCCAGGTGGAAAACAAATATTCTAAACCAATCTATCACCACTGAATCTTTTCGTCGCTTTTTAATGAAATGGGACTGATTCAGAGCGTACGTCATCATCATCACCATCGTACAGCGTTAAACAGTAGGCCAAGCCCCAATGACCCTTGCCTTTCTCATCGTCTTGCACGTTGAATTAGAAAGTATCAATACATAAGATGGACAGGGAGTGGACCTACATGGGTGGGAAAAGAGAAGAACGCCCTAATAGCCAACACACGGAATACACAGTCTAACTGTACAAACACACATTGATCAATCATTTTGATTCGACAGAAAGTGACAACACGATTGGCACTATTGACGGTTGCGCTGCCATATCCTTCAGTGTCTCCAGCCAATTGATGGACGGATCCTTTGGACCCCAACCACGAAGATGTGAAGCACCTACTTTTCCTAAGTTCGTTGGACATTTTCTCATTCCTCGTTTTCAGGTCATCTGTTAACCTCCACGTAGTTTCTTCCACTCCCTAGGAGGAACGGAGAATAGGACACGGTATGGTAGACGTGTATTTGCCATACGTAACACGTGTCCCAAGCAACGAAGTCTACTAAGCTGTATGCACTGTGACAAAACGTTCTCCGACCTAGTACCCAATACTCGCTTTCTGACTTCATCATTGCTCACTCGGCTATTTCACCCAATCTTAGCGATACTACGCAAACATCGGTGGTGGAAAACCTGAAGACGACGAATATCTTCCACGCCCAGACTCCAAGGCTCGCAACCATACAACAAAACTGAACGCACTGCGGCAAAGTACACACACGACCTTTCAATTTCAGTGAAATATCAGGTTGGCGCCACAAGTGCTTCAGTCCAGCGTACGCCGCTCGAGCCTTGGATATCTGCGTGCTCACCTCTACTACTGTGCTCTCATCCGTCGTCACGCTGCTGCCGAGGTAGGTGAAGTGGTCGACAACTGACAGCATCTCCCCATCGAGCATCAAGCTCGAAATCGTTGACGTCCAGTCTTGTAACATCACCTTACACTTTGAAGGTGCAAAGCGCTTGCCGAATGGAGCTACAGATCTTGAGAGCCTCTCTAGTCCACGTTGAGCATGTTCCGTGGATTCGAACAAACAGACAAGGTTGTCCGCATAATCTATGTCACATAGCTTTCCACTATTTCCTAGTTCGACGCCTGCATCCTGAAGATTTTGCAAACGCACTCTCCATCATTTCGTCCATGAAGTAGTTGAACAGGAATGGAGACATGAGACATTCCTGTCGAACACCACTGGTCATTTCGAACCGATCGGATAGTTCACTGTAAACTCTAACGCGGCCAGAAGTATGAGAATGCAATGATCTCAGTAGGTTCACGAACTTCTGGGGCATTCTTTCTCGCTGAAGACTACTGAAAAGCACTGTTCGATCAACTGAATCGGATGCGCCTTTCTATTCGAGGGAAACCATTATTGTCGGTCGACGGTGCGTGTGACGCGTTTCAAGTAGTCGGTGAAGTGTGAAAATCTGGTCGATGCATCCTTCACCTGGGTGGAATCCGGCCTGCTGTTCACGGGTGTTCCTCTCACGAGCCTGTGTAAGACGATGCAGCAGAATCGAGGCCAACACTTTGGTGACTATTGGAATTAAGCTAATCCCACGATGGTTACTACAGTCATTGCGTATTCCTTTCATGAAGATGGGAACAATCAACGACTCATTCCAAATTAACGGAATACACTCCTTGTTCCAAATGTCACAGAACAAAGCGGTAAGTGGTTTTATCAAAGCATCTGCACCCAGTTTAAAAAGAACTGGGGGAAGTTCGTCGGTACCTGCCGCTTTCCCTCGCTTTAGTAATCGAATGCCCGACTCCACTTTCACTTCCGATGGAGGCTCAAGTGATACCACGAAAGGAATTGCATTTGTTGACACAGGAGTAACTACACTTGCGCGCGGCCACCTAAACTGCTCCGTAAAGTATTCGGCCCAACGGTCCAGCCTTTGCTGTTTGCCATGGATGGATTCTCCATTTCTATGGCAAATCGTTTCACTGACCTGAGTGCGCCGTCCATCGGTGTCACGAATAAATTTGAACAGTCTTTGACTGTTACCTGAAGTATCTGCTATTTCCATTTCTTCGGCTACTTTCACCCACCAATTTTTGCGATTATTCTTGAAGCTTTTCGTAACTTGCTTTTGTAGATTTCGTTGTATCTTATTCATCTCCTTTCAGTTAGGGAACTAACGCTTTTGCTCCCTTATACTCAACGACTCTTGCGAGATCCAGTGTCTTCGATGGACATGGGATCTAGGACCACAGGCAAAACCTGCTATCACGTACATCGTCGGTTTGATATGAGCCCAATGCTCATCTACGTTACTGTTCTTCGTAGATCTTAACTCATGTGCTAACTTCTACTCATACATGGTGCATACTTCTGGATCACACGTATGTTGCAAGGCTAACCGGGTTTGCGGTTTGTGACGATAACTGTGGAGCTGGAGAGATAATCTCATTAAAACTAATGCATGGTCCGACTCTACGTACGTGGATCAGTAAGATCTACAGTTGTGAACAGAACTGCACCACCGGTAGCTTACTGCAATATGATCAATCTGGTTTAGAGTACCTGTAGAGTTAGAGCGCCATGTCGTTATGCGACGTGGACTGTGTCGGAAATTGATGTTAGACAAGAACAATCGATTGTCTGCACAAAAGTGGAGAAGCCTATCCCGGTTATCTGTACGCTCAGCAGGTAAAGCACAACGCCCACCTAAACAAGCTTCTGCTGTACTAAGTTTTGGCAACTTTTGCATTGAAGTCATCAGCTAGCACTACCATGTCTGAACCTTTACTGCTGCGAACGAGGGTGGCGAGTTCGTCGTAGAACTCATCTTTCTGCTTGTCAGAGTTGCAGTCCGTTAGGGCGTATGCCGAGATGACAAACAAATTGCGCTTAACACAAGTATCCTTTCGAACGCCAACTGGCCCTTGGAGTCTCACAGCACATAAACGACTGTTAATCGGGATCCAATCTAAGAGGGTAGTCTCAGCCTTGTCAGTGAACACTATTCCAACACCACGTTGACCCACAACTCGAGCTACTTCGTCTCCTGAAGAGCGCAGAAAATACTTCGATGCGATACTAGGAGCAGTCGAATCTTGGATACGCGTTCCACTCACACAGCAGACATAAATCTTCAGAGAGTTCATTGTGAGGGCTAGGCACGCCTGCTGACTGGCCTTCATGAGAGTACCTGCGTCGAAGGAGCCGAGATTCAGATGCTGGCGAGGCTTGAGAACGTGTGGGTTATAAGACAGAGGACTATTCCTGACAGCGAGTGTCGGCTGTGTTATCAGTGGGAGCATTATGGGTGGATAGATGGGGCAAAGAGACGTGGTTGGGGACAGAAGACAAAGGTTGAATAAAAGAAAGGGAACTCTGAGCAGTAGCCTACTTATCACTACCCACCCCGTTCGATGCAATGGGCAGCGCGGTCCTGATTGTCGTGCGCGACGACCGATGCAGTATGGAATTCTTTGTATTCGTGCAGTTCATGGGAGGTGTTGGACGGGTACTGCTGGGGTGTCCAGCTGTGAAGCAGGAGAACGATTAGGGTCCTCATCCAAAGCCTTAAGATTTAACAAGAACCTATCCGCAAGACAGCGGAATGGCTTAGTGGGAGCCCATTTTCTTGGATCAATTATTCTTCCACTGATTTTGCCGTTTGAGTTGCCAGCTCAAATCGACCCCCAACCTGGAGGACCAGGAGACTGGAGTTTGTCTGACCTCCACCGGTTGACCTGTCAGGTATGATTGCATCTTTGGCCTAAAGAAGGCATCCTGTATAGCTCTTTGGGTCATAGAGGCGCGCAATCCATCACACCACGTCAGGATGCTGGCTCGTCGTCTGTTCACACTGTCATAGTGTATTCCATTTGTATACAAAACTAGGTATTGCTGTAGTTTCTATTCGACAACAGTTTGCAGTACAGCGCTCAGTGAAGTACGTTTTACCGTCTCACTCTATGAAAATTATCTTATCCTTGTTTTTATTTGTAAGGAGGACTTATGCAAATAGTATTTCAGTCAATAAATAAAAAAGGACACGTTAAAATGTATAAGCAGGTACAGTTGGGCTTTAAGTTTATCCGGAGTGTGTTCTAATCAGTGTGAGATTAAAAGAAGACAGCTGAATATGAGTTTTTATTATAAACTCAGTTTCTGTTTTCCTCCCGTTGGTTGATATCCGGGCCAAATAGGGTATATGAGAAGAAAGATGTCGAAATGAAGAACGGGTGGATGAATGGGAACGACAGAAACATAAGTCCTTGTGTCACAGATGCGTCGGGTCCCGGAGTGTGTTTCGGATTGGGGTTAAACGTGACTCGTGTTAATCAACAAGTGTCAGTAGGGGCAGATGACATGCGACTTAAAACTTCCAAGCGGGGACACGGAGCTTTAAAGTCCCGTTTTAAAAGGCTGAAGAAATTTCCGAATAGCAGAGCACATTGAATGACGAACTCAGAAATGACTGACTGCGGTGTCCGAAATTCCCTGGGACAAACGTCACAGTTTTCTAATGCAGTATTGTCTATCGTAGATTATCAGTAAAGTAAACTCAAAAATTGAAAACAACTTTCCCGACAAATTTAAACACAGAAGTCAATAGCATTAGATTGCGCGATGTATTCCGGACCATTTCGCCGCATCTTCACTAGTGCATACTGCAGTTACGATGATCATTCATAAATGGTAAATCGAACGTTCCTTTGAGACCAGAGGCAAAAGTACACACACACAACTACCAAGGCTACCAAGGCAAGGCTAAAGTAATTATCCATTCTCGCTGCTTGTACAGTTGAGGGTGACGTTGGTTAATTGCTAGTGCTTCCGCATATCTCAATAGTCGTTGTGTGTGTGTGTGTGTGTGTGTTTGTGTGTGTTTGTACCTTTGCCTTCGGTCTCATGAGAATGTTCAATTTACCATTTATAAATGATCACCTTGACTGCAGTATGCGCTAGTGAAGATGCTTCGAAATGGTCCGGAATACATTGTGCAATCTAATGCTATTGAATTCTGTGCTCAAACTCCCAGATGCTTGATCGACGGTGGTCAAACGGTTATCATCGTCGATTTTGAGCAATGATGATCCGGGTTCGGTTCACGTCACCGCCGGTCTGTTTTCCCATTTAGCAGCCTTTCAATGGTCGCGGCACCCCGTCCTGAATTTTTGCACATCGTATAATAAATAAAAAATTGGGAAGAGTATTTTTAGTATTTTCATTTCCAAATAGGTAATTGAATTGACGGAAGGGGAAGCGTGAATTGCTGAGGATGTATTCAAAGCACTTAGAAAGGTTCAATTTCAAGCCGGATTGAGTGGAGAAATATCTAATTTCAGATATTTTTTTCAGTAAGGTTTCTGGAAACTGAAGGATGGAAAGTAGCCTGACCATGAAAAACATCGTCAAGATATGGTATGTCAGTTGTGTTGGAAGTGGAATAATGATTACTGGTCGTCAAAAATCAAGGATCGGACAGTTAAAGAAGGGTTCATTGAACAAAGTTGCCATGTTTCACAAGCTGGGCAGTCCTATGTCTCAAAATTGCAAGGGGAGACCGACTGAACTAGAAAAAGATGAAGCCTTCAGGCTTCAGAATAATTTTAGGTTTGTCCGGAGTAGCAAAAGAATCAGAGTTTGCACTAATACAACGGGAATATCAAGGAGGGCAGTCATTGGAGGCATGCCTAAAAGTAAGGTGGTCTAAACCGGTATCATCGTCGCAGGTTTTGGCGTTCTGACCACAGGGAGACCTCATTCCGTGGCAAAGGAACTTGCTCTTATTTCTCACGAATTGTGCGTCAAACGACACATCCAACCGTTTTAATGTATGCTTGATTAGATGCGCGTATTGTTTGACTGCTAGACCAACGAGACTTGTATACCCGTTCCTTTTGTCTTGTGGGAAACTTTAATAATAAGAGGCCAGCCTACCACTGGACGCAAACCGATTTTCAATGGTATAACAGCTATTGAAGGCAGCTCTTAGATTATCAGTAAAGACTTCAGCAACTCGGAAGCTTGAACATCAATGGACTTACGACTCCAAGCTGAGTTGAGGTACATCATCACCCTGCCTCCATTCTTTCTCAGCATTCTGCGTTGACGGTATCATTGAAATCCACCTGGGTATCGGAAAGAGCTGTCGAGATTCTCGTTTAATCATGATTCTTGAAAACATACTACACAAGTATGAATTTCTGAGCTCAGGATGTGAGTGGGTTAAGTCTGTCGTCTTCAATGAGCGCGAGCGGGCTCTTTCAGTGATCACGGAAGGGCACAGTCATCCTAGCCGGAGGGGTGCTGGCTAGCATGTTCACGTTATTTGGTCCAAATCCAGCTTGTATCTGTAACACGGTAACGAGCGTGCCCACGACACGACGGAAACAACGACGACGGTGGGGGTTCGACACGGACACAGACAAGCAGGGTCGTCGGATGTGCTGGATGCAGTACTCTTCCATGGGGGTTGCACGCGCATGATCTGCAAAGGCACAGAAAGAATGAAGACCCGATGAGCCGAAGCCCAGTAAGTGTATAAGCAGGTACTTACACTTACATCAGAGTATGAAAATGATGGTCTGTGCCTTGAGTTACATATTAACTGCAATCACATGAGATTCAAACGGCACACAGAAACAATTTATAGGATGTAAAATTTGCAGTCAAGAACAGGAGGATAATACTAAATTACGGAGGGACGTCAGGAGAAAACGTAGCGCAGTCAACCGAAGGGTATGCGTAAGATGAAGACATAAGATGTACACTGCTCCGCTTAAGTAAACACGCCTGTTTAATACTGATAAGTATTCTCAATCGTCTGGAAATGGTTGATGATTTTACTTACTTCGAGAGCCTTACTATGGTTCATTTTTTCTGTTAGAAAAAGGAAATTCATTATGATAGTGGTAAACCCCGCTAGATTTTGTCAGTCTAAGACAAATGTAGCCTGACCGTGGTGGAACTCCAATGCCACAATACTTAGTGTTTTGTCATGTGGTTACCAAATCTAAACTTGCTTGACTGTCAGAACACTGGTCATCATTGTGTACTGGGAAACCAATATTTTCAAAGTACTTTCCCTACCAGGTGACAACGTGGGTTGCAAACTGTACGGTTTGCTGTCGTGCTTACTTATTTATGGGTATCCACTCTTCGAATCGAATTGATCACCTTGTACGGTTTTCGGGTGATGGTGTGTGTCTCACGTACTTTTGCCCATCGTTTTCCTTTCTGTGCGCCATTTTCAAGTTGTTAAGGTGGGAAAGTGTTGTGGTGATCAGGTTATGACTTGGTGTATGAGTAAATGGTGACCTCTATGGTTGATTCCTGACCTTCTGGTTCAAGCTCACTGAACAACTATTGACAGTTGGAGATGTTCGGGATATGATTCACGGTGAATATCGCTAGCAACTGCATGCATCAACATGTCGGTTTATTTGCCTAACTCGTCCATCACCAAACCTCATCTTAAGAAACAGATCGACTGATCAAGTGAAGACGTTTTGGTAAGGCGGGGACAGCTTGTACATGAGTGTGAGTATGTATGACTCCGAGGTGTGGTAACGGCTCAGGCGGCAGTGAATTGCTGCCTACCGTCACAGATAATCGTCGATGGCGGTGTTCAAAACATGCCTGTCAAGGTTGAGAATTTTTTCTACACCATACCATCACCGCGCCTTGATCAAGTTCCAAGCTTGCATGATATCTCCAGTTTTTCCTAATGAGCTGGGGCATTCTTACTGAGTTTGTCTGTTTTGCACCTGCTGTGTAAACCGATCGGATGCCTTCCATTTTCCTCTCCTCTATGGTGCGGTTCATCACACCCGTTGCACATTTATTATCCAGAGGTGCACTTCAAGGACAATCCATCGTTGTCTATGATCAATGACTCGGACGAGGAGGTAATCTATGAGTAAGTCACCCGACTCGCTCCTGTTTATCTTCATCCATGCAGTGTTTTTAAGGAGTTTTTCGCGCTCTCGTTTTTTGCTCATCCTTGTCAATAATTTTGTTTCTTCTGTACAGGAGGAGTATTTGTCTTGCCAGAACTAATCCGTGCTCTTGGTTTGAAATAGTCTATCTTATTTAACTCGTGAATTTATGGAATTACATCTCAGTTCTGTCACATTTAACTCGTCAGTTTAGGTCGATCTCAAGGTAGTAACGCAAATCAATGTGCGCATTGGTGCACTTGATAAGAGGTGAGTGTTCAGCAAATAAGTGTCTTACAGAAGATGGCCAGTATGCATGCCTACTTTGAATTTGGGGATAAAATGGAGAGAAGAATCAGCAGGCGAGTAGATTTAGAAAGTTGACGTGGCAAGTACCGAGATCATTCACTACTCGGTTGTCGTAGACAGTTAGGCGAACAGTGTAGGAGGTAATTTTATTCCCCAGGATTTTGAATTCGGAGCTTGTACTAAAACGTGAGCCAGCTTTGAAGAATGAGAAGTGAAGGCAGGAATTTTTCTCAGTAGTTATTGTGTCGGAATCCAATCCTGTTTTGAGTGTATCGAAAAAACGGTGTGCAATATGTGTGTTTTCTTTCGGCAACAGCTTTGTGTGTTTCCCAAGGCCGCGAGTAGTCTTTCTCGTGGCCGATTTGCCTACTGACCAATTTTGCAGTAGTAGGTCTCACATGTAGACTGAATCTGAGGCAGGTGGCTAATGCCACGGGAGACGGATTGTATGCAATGGTTGTTTCTGAGCGCAAAGAGGGGGGTTTTCTGTTTTGATGAACATAGCTTCTCTGAACGCCAGCAGTTTTGCATTTCGGTTGCCTAATCGTACTTTGAATGACCGGTTCACAAACCCAAAACGAATTGCTGTATTCTTTGTGATAAACATTTTCCCCATTTTTCCACTGTGTACCCCTTGTACCCTAATCATATATGTTTCACGTACGCGATCAGCAAGACTGAACGAAATGCTTGCATCTCACAATATGTCTTCTTTCCGTTCCTATTAATTTAGGTTCTGTCTGATGCAGTTTAAAACTGTTTGTAAAATTGTTTGTCATGAGGACACTTCAGCCTTTTTCCAACAGAATCTGCACTCCGACTTGGATCAGTTTAATACCCCGGGCGTCCGGTTTTACTAGCTTGGTGTTTGATGCTTTGCAAACTGAGAGACATCTTCTATAAAAACTGAGATGTATTTCAAGCCCAGTTGATGTTAACGTTATTTTCTGGTCTTCTGAATGAGCACAGATTATAAAGTCGATGTGAAACATTCGGAATCGCTTCAATTCAGTCGAAATCCTGACTAATGGTCGAATTCCAGTTCACACAGCTAATACTACCCTCAGTAACCAAAAATATACAATAGACACTATTGTTTATCGAGAGAGAAAGAGGGGGAGAGTAATGTCGGCAATATAAGCTGGAATTGGATCGTATGTCAGGATTTTGACCGAATCGAAATGATCCCGAGTTTTTGCAGGCAGACTGTACATTTAGCTTCATCGAACATCTTTCGAATAGTCCCGCTAAGGGCAGACCACTGACCTTACTGGTCAGAAGTCCAATCGTTTCCGGTACACGTTACTCGAAAAATGCCTGTTCGACCAATAATTTGTTCATAGTGTGAATTGAATGTGACAAGCAAGAGAAAAACTGATATAAGATTGATTACTTACTGAGGGTCATCCGCTAGGTCGAGCTGTCAAGTTGAATAGATCGTTTCGGATCGGGGCATTCGTACAATAAACCTCAGATAGAATTCTCCCCCTGGGTATGCTTCACTCAGGTCGGTGCTAGTTGAAATATGGAAAAGAATGGTTAGTATGAAAAACAAAATTAGTTGTCTGGGCCGTTGTGAACGCGTTCAACTACCTGGGTATGGCTTTTCTGGTGGTTGTTTGACCACAGGTTCGTGTCGCGCATGCATTGGAACTTTTTCGTTATGTTTAGTTTCTCCGCTTTTACATTTTTTGATATGATTTCGATTTTAATGTGTTCCGCGATTGCTGTCACCTGTGACTGGACTGTTCACCCTGTATACATGTGCAGGGCTGTTGACTAATGATCTCATTTCGCCTCGAAATATTTTTTATTTTTCTCTTTTTGTCGCTGGTTTTCGGTTTTGCTAACTGTGTTCAAGCTCCCACTAAATAATCCGGATTGATTGGGAGCAGAATGCCTGATTCGATAACATAACTTCTATTGTCCGCGGTCGCAGTGCCCTATTGGTCGTTGTCCGGTCGCTTCTTTCACAACAACGACGATTGTCCTAACCCTAATTCTCCATAAAGATCTCAGCCATCTATGACTTCGACAGGACATCCGTTTGCTCAGCCAGGGTGGAGTGCATACATTGGCAGTTAAATCAGTTCTCCTAAACAGTTCAGAAACGTAGCCGATATAGGTGTCTCAGTATCCAAATGTTTGCACGATGTTTCAGAGATATACGAAGCACTTACTCAGTAATGCTACCTTCAGGCATAAGGCATTAGGGATGAAAACTTAACAGTGATTGGGACATGCGTTCATGGGTGAACTTCGTGGGTATACATTCTTGTTCGACACCGGATTGCGAATGGAGAAAAAATCAAGGGTTCAGTTCAAGACATGCCTAAGAGGTACGAAGACCTCAGCCAATTAGGTAGTCCTGTAGCGAGTGCTAGGATTCCCGAATAAAGTTCACGATATCCGTCTACCGAATGACTGGGACACTGAACGGCTGGGTAAAGTGGCGTATTCGGCGGGGAATCCACATTCAAACTCTTCCTTCTTATATTTGATTTTTATGTCTTTCTAAGCTCCTATAATTTGGTTCGATTTATTTCACTCCCGAATGAGTTACGCTGTACAATTGCAACTAAAACCAGAGCACTTAAATCCGAATTCAGTGCTTACATGAAATGAATCGAACTGAATAACCATTAACCGTCCATTGATTCATTTTGTTTGTTTGTTCCAGTTCTGACGTTGATTCAACGCAACTTACCGCGCTCACACGAACGTGATATTCGTCACCGTGTTCATGCTCGTGATCGCTGATATGGCCTTTCTGAATGTGGACGCACACACTCTGTCATCCCTCACATTGTATCTGGTTACGGGTTCTTTCATCCTTGGTGCATACTTTTGCTTCCTTCGAACGCTCGCTTCCATCTGACCCATTTGTTCTGTCATTAATTTTTGTTCCCGTACTCCGACCGTCAGATGCGGAGCGCATTAGACATGCTTTGTATCAAACGGACTGATAATCACTTTGTTCACGTCATCCTACGGATGAAATGTACATGCGATCATCCGTATCGTTATGCTGGGAACCAATTGATCTGGGGACGTCCCGTCTATCGTTGTGTGTTGATCCGTTTTTAAGGACAGTATTTGTGATCGTGGTTTTTGTTTTATGTCTCGTATCGTCGGTATTATCTAATCTGTCTGATCCGATTGAGGCACGTTTTTGTTGTGCTGCGGACTAACCCCAGAAATTTCACTTTTGATAATTGAACTGAGCTTTTTCGCGTTTTTTTGTCGTATTCTCAATCCATTGGCTTGTGGTATACACAATTATTGGTACCGATTGACCGTATTCCCTTCTCCGGTACATTTTGTGTCATTCTAATGTGCATTTGTTGGTGTTATCTTCGGAACAAGGCCCCGTTCCACTCCACTTTGGTCGTGGTCATTCGTTTTTGCTAAATTCCGGTCACTGTTTGACATGGTGTTCTCTTATTCTTAATCGACGGGCAAATCAATGGTGTTAAGTACCATGGATACTGGAGGTTTTGAACGGTTTTCCTGAACGAAACCATAAAGACTGAACATGTGTTGCGCACGCCCACCGATAGACTTCCTCAGCGTGCCCTGTCCTCTGAGGCAGATAAGTCGAGGTGGTCAGTCCACGACATGGCGAAAAGGTATGAAAACCTTAACCAGTGGACTTGGCCACGTGGAACTTTGTGTGACTTCCATGTCGGGGCCCGAGCGACCCACCCATCAAACGGTTGGAGACGTTAAGTGATACGGCCAGTTGTCGCGGACAGTGGCAGAGTTGCATTCGGACTCTTTCCTTGTCTTCGAGGTTTCCACTTATTGCTTTGATTTTTGGATCTTTTCCGCTTGATGCTTGTATTCATTCTGCCCCTTAACCGGACGATGCTGGAAGGTAGCACGGAAAACCAAAGCACAGAAGTACGATGGTAATGGTTGAATAAACTGAAACTTATTGTAATAGGTGACAATTTAAGCCAAAGTTTTCGGGCGTGATACCTCGCCGTCGTAACACGTGAGAATCTGTCGCTATCTCACTGGCACCTGTCAATTTCCTTCACTGCTCACTTCCAGATGTTGAACAGCAGAATGAAGTATGTATGTGAGTAGTAGGGGATTATATTTGCAGAATATGACTCATCATACGGTATTACCGCTCAGCTCTTCTGAAGCACTGATGCAAGTCATGGAAGCGGATAGAAGACATAAATTGCAAGATGCAAGTATTTCTTTTGAACCTTTGGGTTCCAATTACACGCAATCGCACGGACCACTTGACTCAGATCAATGTGGTGAGATACCGATCCGTTCTGCCAATTAAGGTGTCACGGCAGCTGCAGGTGAACTGAAAAATGACGTGAGAGGCATTCGGGTTCGTGACTTGCCATTGCATGGAAAAGAAAGCAATTATTCTCTACCTCTGCCATATTAGTAGTTAGATATTCGTGGATTGGTGATCCACCTAACAGTGTAACGCGCCCACATATTCTCGAACGGCAACCACACACAACCAAGACAGCGCACTTCACACCTACATTGAGCTGCAATAGCTACTTTGAAACAATCCAATTCCTCTCTCGCTGAGGAATATACAAGACTCCACATCCACCAATAAAACCGTCGTTTTTCATTAGGTGACAAACCATTCAAGTGGAAACAATGTCGTCTCATGTCTTGCAAACCATGAAAATGGCAAAAGAGTGTTTTTTGCTGTGTGGATAATGCTCCTTGAAAGAGTCCTGTTGCACCAGACTCCTATCTACGATAACAGTCTAAGAAAGCTCATAGCTACACCAATCTCGTTTGGGAGAGTGGCATGCACGTTGGACCTACGTAACCCACTTTCGTGTATTGAAGAGAGCATGACGAACTAATCCTTCTCCATATATGATTCGAAAATAACACTCACCACTAACTAGATGCTTGATCTTCACAGCATCCGAGGAACTATCTGAATTACTAGCCTTGGTTTCCCTGACGTGTGAATCTGTTACGGCGAACAATCTGGCAAATTTATCATGTGTGAGAACAGATTTCCTGAGAGTTGTGAAAGTTTTCAATCCACTTGCTTATGTGTGACTCCTGATCAGGAGTTAAATGTCTATTTTAGACAAACAGTTCATCATTAAGTACTTGACGCCGACAGTTAAACAGTAGACAACAATATGCAACTTTGTACTTCTTTTCGACTGCTCGAACCATGACGTAGTCTGTACGACTGATATTCATGTACCTGAAGCGTTAGTAAACAGCTGAATTCAAGTATTCACTTTGTAGCAGTCGGTTAAGGGCAGCTATTGTGGGCACAGGAAGACCTTTCTCAATAATGAGGAAGGATTCCATAGTGTGATCAAGATTTGTGCGAATCCAGTTTTCTACACTAACACTTGCAAGAATGTAGATAGACGTTGGGTTCATTCGTAGAATATTGAATAATCCTTGTGAAAACTTTTGTAACAAGTGTGTGTGGGTCACGAACATATCGGGAAAAACATTCCCGATAATCAACCGATACATTACAGGTCACGAAATTATCAGCAGGAGCAGCCTTGATAGTCAACGGAACTGAACGAGTAAAATCATGAACAAACATATTGACACGGTGATTTGAAGTTAACTCAAACAAAAGTCCGGCACACATTCAATGGATAATTGTCATTTTTCAATCAACAAATCACCACCTAAAACAATTTGATAAATCATGCAGCCATATCGTCAGTATGACAATATCTGAGAGTGGACGACACGATACTATCTCATGATAGCGAATATTACGGAAAACATTCATACCAACCGGTACGCAGTAGAAGCACAACGAAGAGACAAATATCAACTTCCGAGTAAAGAAATCGAACAGCATTTGCATGCTCGGAGTTGCGTCTGGTGTAGCATCTAAAACACATCCTATACTGGTAAATTTCACTCAATAGTCCGTTAAATGGCTGTTGTTCTTGGTGAATTTCTGCGTGGAATTATGAGATCACTTCGACTGTTTCTAGCTTCATCACGCAAAATGTTATTCTTAGTTCGACCAACACTGTCAGCACAAATCATTTCAGTCCATTCAAAACACACCAAATAGGTTCTAATTCACAATCTACCTCAGGATGATTTTTATACGGTTGGAGAGAAATTCCCTAACAAGATGAAGTCAGGTTTGATCTGTTCATTGCTCCACATTCGTTGTGACCAGACCAGACCAGTAGAGAGTGAACTAGGGTAGAATGACCGATTCTGATTGCTAATAGATGAAATATGAAATGAGTTTTTAATTTAGTACTGCGAACAATTTTGGATTTTTTGTTTTTCGTATTCTAAGGTGTAGTCACGTCTACCATGGTAACTGAAGTCACGCAAGTCTACTTCCACATCAGTTGAATTCAAATCAGCTTGCACACACATGATTGGATTAGGATCTTACATTTCCACCCTTTTGCATGATTTACTTATAAAAAGATACAATTGTCTGGGAGTATTTGACTAGACACTGTTTTCCGACTCAACTAACGTCACCATCTGTAATTCTATGATTCCGAATACACCAGAAGTATAACTCAGTATAGCATATAATTCATATTGTTATTTGAAGTTGCATGATGGTGACAATCACGGGATAGAATGAGAGAGAGAATATGGGAATGTAATTTGTTCTCAATGAATTTCCTCGAAAGCTGCCCATCTCATAGAACCCATTATTTTGTAATCTACAAATGTGATAAATTTCTGTATCTATTATAAAAGCCAGTGTTTTCACGAGTGGTTCCAACTAATCTGATCCACCACGGTCGTCATGTCTTTATCTGATTTTCCACATTTGCTTGTGTCTGTTGTAGTCCGGTAGAGTTCTAATTCATCACTAAGCACAGATTATTATAATTGATAAAGATGGCTTCACGTCGAAAGCATTATGGTCATTCGGGGTTTATCACCGTGGTCATGTTGAGCAGTTGCACTCTCTGTCTGTTGCCGTTATCGGGCAGACGATAAAAGCTGTACCAAATAATCTCACTGTGCAACTGTCATCCGTATTGGGGACGCGTATAAACACAATCGGGGGACGAAAACTTTATGAAAATTCTGAACGTCTGACGAAATACTGAATATTGTTCCCATCAATGACAGTGGCTGTTTGTTCTGCTTTCGGTTGTCGGGGCAACCCTAGGCTCACACAGTTTCGATCAACGTTCCGTCTAGATTTCAGAATTTGGAGACAGTCAACATTATCAGAGTAGCTAATTGGGACTCCAGTAGCTCTCTCAGTTATTACGTACACTGAGTTATAAACTGGCACACGCAAAAGAATTTTCAGAAAAAGGCTGTGTGACCCACATCAGGAACTTCTCCATTACTTGTCCAAGTTCCATAGGTGAACTTTTGCGCCAAACAAACTTTCGTTTTTGATCCTTTGAATCAGATTTATCTTAGGTCTTTAATGATCATTAAGACGACGGGAGACGTAAGGTGGGTCTTAAGACGTCTTGATATTATCAGAAGTAAAAATGGTCAATAGGAAAGGTGGATTCACGAAGGAATAGACCATAACTTGCTAAATTAAGACACATCTTTGCTTGGTCTATTGAGAAACTCATCTCGAGGAGATTGACGAGGGGCGCGAAAGAGCGACTTCATCAAGCTATGTGAGCGTTAACGAAATTATTTTCATAAGCATTGTCATCAACATCATCTGAATCGTCATCATCCACATTATCACTCACATCGTCATCGTTGTGATCATCATCGTCACCACTATCACCATCACAATCGTCACCTACAATGCTATCATTACGAACGTCTTCGGTGTAATACAGAGTGTGTCTGTCGGTTCTTATATTATTTTCTTCAAACACATGAAGTATATTTCAAACACTGCTGTATAACTGTTCCACACTACACTAAACACGTAATGCCAGTTAGTCACTTGTTATTTCGTCCGTTTTCCTTTCTTACGGCAAAATTCATAGCAAACATTATAATCAATATTGTTCGATTTAAACAACGAAATCAGTGTTTTTTGTGACGTCATAAATGGCTGTTGGTAAAATTTCATCACACTGTAAAGCGAGTCCGATTTCGTCTTTTACTAACGCGATCGGTGCGTAAGTACATGACCAAAGCGGTATCGGTTGGAACATGTAACTCGATTATGATGACGGTGTAGACATGAAAATGGACTAATCAAGCGAACTTCTTGTCATTTCAAATAGCTGGGATTGGTCAGCGCAGTTGCTTCTTACACGCTAAAGATAATCAAAATTGATTTATATTCAGAGAATTCATTGTTGGCACGACGAGCCTGAATCGTATGTAATGGAAAATCCACTTGCATTCACATGGAAAAGTCGAACGCCGTTTATTCCACATTTTTCTCAAGTTTTAGAAAGAATGTGCAAAAATGGTGGTGAATATCAAGATTACCACTCTAGCCTCAGTTCTTCCGTCCACTGAAAGTTACACTTACATATTTACTTGAAAATGTTCCAGTTCTAACGGAGAATCCATGGGAGAAATTTATAACATTGTTATCTCACTCTGACCGTAAACTGAATTCTGCCCTCATCAGAAGTGTTACTGTTTCCTGTTTGTGATTTTCTGCTACGCTATTCCTTCATTTGATTTTAATTTTTGTCCGCTCGTAGAAAAAAAGGTGAAACCGTGACTCCGCCAAATTGACACCAATCTGCTTTGCATTCTTCTGTTGAAACAAGCACGAATTTCCCATTCGTCTGAGGCTTGACAAAAGTGAACAATTGCATTTCCTTGTTGTCTAATTAAATTTCAAAGTCTGACCAACTAGTCTATTTCTGTAGAAATAGGGCGAGCACGTTTTCGACCTATTTGGCACAAACATTGTGGTCTGATTGCATTAGTTGATGAGGTGTTGGAAAATAAAAACTGAGAGAGAACGTGCTAAACTTCAGCAGTGAAGGATGTGCACTAATTTTACCTTCGGCCAAGCACAACAGTATGCTTTCATTTCTGAACGGACAGAAATGGTAGATGTGAGGACTGGACAATTGAAAATATAGTCCTTAATTGGACTGGACCGTTTATTGAGTTTCATTTTTCGTCATTTCTCTTATTTTGTTTCGAGATTGATCAATTACACGTACTCTTTATCACGGTTTGTATACTTCTTCGGTAACACAGTATCACTAAGTTAGAAACTGAACGGAAGAAGGTCGGAAAGTATTGAACAGACTCATGGTTTAGATCAGTGTAGGCGAACATACGTTTTCGATGATTCATTTCCAAGCCACTATAATCATATTTATTTGTCATGAGAAATGGGGGGGGGGGTGGGAAGCAGAGTCAGAGTGTAGTCGGTAGGTCTATCAGTCGGTTTGTCATTCGATCGATTAGTCGGCCAATCGATTGGTTGATAGAGGAGAGATGTAGGGAATGTGGTGCTTGTCATCATGTGAACAATTATTGACCCGGATCGATAATGTGTTCTCGGGGACGACGTCATTGGTCTTTGACCAGGGAAGCTCAAGCGCATGAACTAACTTCTCTTTTGAATAAGTTCGTTCGAAAGACAAGCAAAATGGAATCAGAATTGAAAATATTGACGAATGTGACTCCACACAAATTCTTTTCATTATTTTGGATACATTTGGACGTTATTGTTTGCTAACTCCGATTCATTATGAGGTGTGCTAGCACACAATAATAATATTATATTTTGTATTTGTACTTGTATTATAGACTTTTGCAAGCAGAATGCGTGCATTTTAGTCGGAAAGTAAGCAAACTGAGAAATTTCGGGTGTCACAATGAAATGCTTTTGAAGGCAGATGAAAATAGCTTTTTCAGTGACTTTAAAGGCAACAAATATGAGATTAATCGGGCGAAGCCGTTTATCTTCATCAAGGGTGTCGGAGATTTTAGGAACTGGAATGATGGTAACTGGATGCCACAAATCACGAATCGAACATCCAAACAGAGAATCGTTCATCAAATTAGTGATCAATGTGGAAAATTGAGCAGCAACATGCTTGAGAATCGTTAGAGAAACGCCATCATCCATCCATTTCATCGTTAGTCTGTTTGGTCTGATGACCACATAAAGTCTTATAACATGCAAAACCAGCTTGGGATTCTTGGTCTGCAGAAACTCTTTGACAAAGGAAGCATCCAAATTCTTTACCTGTCCTGATCAGCAGCAAAAGTCTCTTGACATCTGAATTTTGGCGAGACTTGTATGCGATTTTCTTTTGTCTTCGGAGTGCTGTCAGTGTTTTTGAGGCAATCCGGCCACCAGAAGTGTACAGTGTCTCAGTGGGGCAACCCAAATTGAAGATGGCACGTGGGCTTTCCTTAATTAGTTCTTCAGCCCGGAACATTGACGACGTAGAGAAGAACCATGAAAAGACAACTTAGATGGCTGCATTAGGAAGGGACAGCACGTGAGAAGAAAGGCTGGAAAGGCAAAATCATGCGTGATTTGAAGACGTGAACAAAGTATGGGCAGTGTAGGAATAGATTTTTGGTCTCAGAAGAAGCAAGCTATGTTCACTTGAGGTGAGAGAGGTATTCAATTTAAGGGAAAATAAACGAGGGTGAATGGGAATGACTTAGTCTAGCACAGAGTTCCCTCTTGTGAGACAGGTACTAATATCAGTTAGTGTGAATGACAAAGGTGCATAAATATTGGCACGAATAAAATCACCAACGATCCTATGCAAATGTTCGTCTAGGAGGGCAGCTAGAAATGGTATAAAAGCGTCATAAAACGAGGATATATTGGATTGTACACAAAAAATAGTGCCAAATACACGTTAGTTATAATAGTGCTTCTGAGACGATCATATGTAAGGTAACACTGAGTAGAAAGGCACTCAGTACCGTTTGCAAAGTGTTCCAAAACAGTAGCAAACTTGCCACTCCATACTGAGTTCACGTAAGTCACCACACCAGCTCAGTATTTTTTCTTCTTCAACATCCGATCTTGACGATAACACTGGAATCAGTCTATGCGAATCAGAGATTCGTCAGCATTCTCGTCCAGCCGGGATTCTTGAACACATACTGCACATGCTTGGACGAGAATCCGTGTCCACAAAATGTCTGTTAAGTCCGAAAATTTCGAGGTGACAGAACGAACATCAGCACTGATCACAGACAGCACTGTCATTCTAGATGAAGTAACAGTGCTAAGTGTGGCTTGCAAACCAACATGTCTCCATTTGTGGTCCAATTTTACTTTATAATAGCCACAGGAAGAGGACATACATCAATTGGACACGTTACATTGTTCTTCACATCCAAGAGATCTAATCGAGAATACAAGCAGCGTGTAGCCATGAAAACTGAGTGCAATAATAAGTAAACCACTTTGTCAGAAGCAGGACAAAGAACGTAAAGCAGCCAAACGATGAGCACGCGCGTCATCAGTAGATGTTTTTGTTCTGCATCACGGGGAATAAACATTCCATCAATTGTCTGATAGGTTATTACATAGGAAATAAGAGGGATTTTAGAAATTTGCAAAATGCACAACTGTCCAACCGATCGAACCTTCTGATAGACGTGTACCTGAAAAAAAAATCATTGATCCCATTAACTACTTGGAGCGAATGACATCAGATCAATTCAGGCAAAAAATAAATAGATTGTTTGATCGATACACAGAACAACAGGTCATTTGCATAGTTCCGTCTAACCAAAATAATATACTGATCACAACAACAATGGACGTGATTAGCGGACTAACGGTCATGATGTCAAATATTAGAATTTGCACATTGGCGTTCCAATTTTGTCACCACCAATCACCTCCCCATTCATCAGCATCTACCGGACTGAAAGAACCTTTCATGAATATTTTACTTCGATTTCATGATTGAAAAAGAAGACGAAAATGTACTGATTGTGTTTCTTGTATGCTGAGAATGTCTTCATGCGAAGTCGTAGACCCTATATGATTCAAAACAACAAATGAAACGCCCCAGCACTGTGCCATTGCATGAGCTCCACGGGCGGACATACAACGATGCACAGGGGCATCCACGACAAGTGTGTGTGTGTGTGTGTGTGTGTGTGTGTGTGTGTGTGTGACTATTCTCTCTTTATTCCTCACAGAACTTTCTCACGAATAAACTGGACCTCACCTGTGGAGAAGCTATACCCAGGCGTTTGCTCATTTGCCCGATTTTAGAAGAGTTACGCAGTCCATGTAAATTTACTAGTAACAGGTTATTGAGTTAAGTCGATTTTCACTACTTTTCCAGAATACGATGAATCGTTTACACATATTTCTTCAGAAACCGAAATAGAGAACAGCTTTCGGGTAGAAAAAATAAGGTGAGCTTTGAGGAAGATTTTGTTTGTGGGGTTTGTTACGAATCGGGTGACAAGGTGATTCTTCCGGAACGCCCATCAAAGGGCTCCATATCAGATGTGTGCACCATATTGTGAAATGTTCGTATGCTGGTAATCCATATTCAAGCCTCATGACAGGGTATTCACTTTCGTTTCACTAATGAGAAAATCCGCGAAATGTGGGTAATTTAATTCGGAATGCCCGATAACTGTTACACTTTTGGGGAAATTATTGGGCTAGGGAAAACTGCAAATATGCAACTCACGATAACGTATGACGATGGCAGCTAATATTTCGCTTTATAAACAAATGGACTCTTATGCTTCATATATGATACCACAAAGTAACGCCATACTTTGTGAAGGATGTACAATGAAGGTACAACAAAGGCTTTTTGTTTGACTGCTCGACCATGAAATTCCTCATGTACGCACCTAATCATAAAACGATTCGGTTTTTATCCTTTGACATTGCAAAATTCAATGAAAGTCCCGAGAAAGACTAGACCAGAGGTAGAATGCGCAAGGATCAGGTATAAAAACGATCATCATAATAAACGGAAACCCGTGTAAGGTGCTGTGGTATATCACCCAAGTAGCACAGTCAAGAATGATTCGCGTTAAGCGGATGTTTGTCAAACTCAGACAGCTGAAGCAGAATGAAGTATGAATATGAGTAGTAGGGGATTATATTTGCAGAATATGACCCATCATGCAGTATTCTCGCTCAGCTCATCTGAATGATTGGAGCGCCTTGATGCAGTTCGTGGAAGCGGATAGAAGACATAAATTGCAAGATGCGAGCATTTCTTTCGGTCTTCTCAATCGAGCACGTAGAACATGCGGATTCGTGTTCGAATGGGGCACAGAGCACCACAATGGAATAGACAGTGTCGAACGAAATTAGGAAACGGTCCCTTAAATCTAATTAGCTACCGCCATGGCAAACACACATTATGGGTCAAAGGTTTCTGTGCACACAGTGGAGGTCCAAATCTACTTATCAATACAGCTTCACAATAGGCTAGGACCTTTGGGTTCCGATTGCATGCAATCACTCGGACCACTTGACCTAGATCAATGTGATGACGAAAGATCACAAGGTGTTTCGTGATCGATGAAACGGGGTTTCTCGTGGTCATTTGTTGTCTGGGGGCGAGAGTTGACTCATCCATTGCACTAGTCACTTCGGTACATGCTCTGCCATTCTCTGACTGAGATACCGATCCGTTCAACCTATGAAGATGTCATCGCAGCTGGACGTGAGAGGTGTTCGGGTTCGTGACACTGTTTGAATGGGCATGGAGGTTTAGTACGTGGTTGGGAAGATTGAAAGTGATGCTCAGCTCATCATTTAAAGCCACGAAAGCACGGTAGATCAATTGCACTCTTGTTAGAAACTCAAGCTGCTCTCAAGATGAACGATCAAGCTACAGCTGATTAGTTCTCTTACAAAGTTGACAGTTGGACCAAACCTGAATACCGAAGATTACTGCCAAGTTTCCATCTGTATGCACTAAATAGTTTCCGGGATGTAGAACTGTATCGGTGATTGGCTACACAAAGACTACGAACTAGCAGTGCTGCGTTTCATGAAATCCAGTAGAGGTCACATTTATGCATACATGGAGATTTAACGCATTCGGCGTCATCCCACTGACTGGTCACCGGAAGGATGAATTGTAAATTTCTTTATTATGCCTCTGCTTTCCAAATAATTTATTGATAGTTTGTATAACATTTTGAAACGGGGATGTATTATCTCATGTCTTCCTACTGATTTCAATCGGAAGCATTGGAATTATTTCGGATAACTTAACGAATGCATCGACCAAATGAATGTAACTACACAGAAGAACGTTTGTCAACCTAACCATTAAGTTTCCTATTCCCTAAATCCCAATATTTCAGTAACGGTCATGAGATGGACAGTTGATGTTCACCGGATTTGATCGAAATGTTACCCTCCCGATTGTCGTTAGTCTTAGCAATACTGAATTCCACCCAGTTCATCGACATGTCTGACTAACTCCCAATTGATATACTAATGTTCCACTGGACAACGCAAATTCGCCGTCCTTAGGGGCCACTAGACAGACAACATTCTTGCAATTGTCTTTTTCAACACCCGAACACGCGTTCACAATGGGCTGACTGAGATAGCCGGCATAATGCTCTATCCCTTGTTTAATCTTGAACAAGCTATTCATCAGTTTACCCATTCTTACGAGCCGAGCCTGATCCAAATTTTGGTGCGATTCCAAATGCACACAAACATATCCACTAGTGTTGGCCTGGAAGACAATCCAGTTATCAGATACATATTCTCTACCTCTACCATATTAGTAGTAGAAATTCGTGGATTAGTGATCCACCTAACAATGTTGCTCGCCCACGTATTCTCGAACGGCACCCATACAAAACCAAGACAGCGCACTTCACACATACATTGAGCTGCAATAGCTACTTTGAAACAATCCAATTCCTCTCTCGCTGAGGAATATACAAGACTACACATCCACCAATAAAACCGTCGTTTTTCATTAGGTGACAAACCATTCAAGTGGAAACAATGTCGTCTCATGTCTTGCAAACCATGAAAATGGCAAAAGAGTGTTTTTTGATGTGTGGATAATGCTCCTTGAAAGAGTCCTGTTGCACCAGACTCCTATCTACGATAACAGTCTGAGAACGCTCACAGCTAACACCAATCTCGTTTGGGAGAGTGGCATGCACGTTGGACCTATGTAACCCACATTCATCCAAAATCATAGCGTGCCACAAAAACGTGCTATTGCAATTAAATTGATCAGTCGTATCAACAAATCGAATGTAACCTAATTTACCAACTGACGGAATTTCCGTTTATAAAATGAAGAGAGCATAATGAACTAATCCTTATCCATATATGATTTTGGGTGTAAGAACAGATTTCCTGAGAGACGTGGAAGTTTTCAGTCCACTTGCTTATGTGTGACTCCTGATCAGGAGTCGAACGTCTACATTTGACAAACAGCTCATCATTAAGTACTTGACACCGACAATTAAACAGTAGACAACAATATGCAACTTTGTACTTCTTTTCGACTGCTCGAACCATGACGTAGTCTGTACGACTGATATTCTTGTACCTGAAGTGTTAGTAAACAGCTGAATCCAAGTATTCACTTTGTAGCAGTCGGTTAAGGGCAGCTATTGTGGGCACAGGAAGACTTCACTCATTAATAAGGAAAGCAATTTTCAAGGGCATCAGTACATTGCGCATCCAGTTTTCTACACTAACACTTGCAAGGACGTAAATAGACGTTGGGTTCATTCGTAGAATATTGAATAATCCTTGTGAAAACTTTTGTAACAAGTGTGTGTGGGTAACGAACATATCGGGAAAACATTCCGAATAATCAACCGATATATTACAAGTCACGAAATTATCAGCAGGAGCAGCCTTGATAGTCAACGGAACTGAACGAGTACAATCATGTACAAACATATTGACACGGTGATTTGAAGTTAACTCAAACTAAAGTCTAGCATACGATCGATGGATAATTGTCATTTTTCAATCAACAAATCACCACCTAAAACAATTTGATAAATCATGCAGCCATATCGTCAGTATGACAATATCTGAGAGTGGACCACACGATACTATCTCATGATAGCGAATATCATGGAAAACATTCATACCAACCGGTACGCAGCAGAAGCACAACAAGGAGACAAATATCAACTTCCGAGTAAAGAAATCGAACAGCGTTTGTATGCTCGGAATTGCGTCTGGTGTAGCATCTAAAACACATCCTATACTGGTATATTTCACTCAATAGTCCGTTAAATGGCTGTTGTTCTTGGTGAATTTCTGCGTGGAATTATGAGATCATTTCGACTGTTCTTAGCTTCATCACCCAAAATGTTATTCTTACTTCGATCAACACTGTGAGCACAAATCATTTCAGTCCATTCAAAACACACCAAATAGGTTCTAATTCACAATCTACCTCAGGATGGTTTTTATACGGTCAGAGAGAAATTCCCTAACAAGATGAAGTCAGGTTTGATCTGTTCATTGCTCCACATTCGTTGTGACCATACCAGACCAGACCAGACCAGTAGAGAGTGAACTAGGGTAGAATGACCGATTCTGATTGCTAATAGATGAAATATGAAATGAGTTTTTAATTTAGTACTGCGAACAATTTTGGATTTTTTTGTTTTTCGTATTCTAAGGTGTAGTCACGTCTACCATGGTAACTGAAGTCACGCAAGTCTACTTCCACATCAGTTGAATTCAAATCAGCTTGCACACACATGATTGGATTAGGATTTTACATTTCCACCCTTTTGCATGATTTACTTATAAAAAGATACAGTTGTCTGGGAGTATTTGACTAGACACTGATTTCCGACTCAACTAACGTCACCATCTGAAATTCTCAGATATCGAATACACCAGAAGTATAACTCAGTATGGCACATAATTCATATTGTTATTTGAAGTTGCATGATGGTGACAATCACGGGATAGAATGAGAGAGTGAATACGGGAATGTAATTTGTTCTCAATGAATTTCCTCGAAAGCTGCCCATCTCGTAGAACCCATTATTTTGTAATCTACAAATGTGATAAATTTCTGTATCTATTATAAAAGCCAGTGTTTTTGCGAGTGGTTCCAACTAATCTGATCCACCACGGTCGTCATGTCTTTATCTGATTTTCCACATTTGCTTGTGTCTGTTGTAGTCCGGTAGAGTTCTGATTCATCACTAAGCACAGATTATTATAATTGATAAAGATGGCTTCACGTCGAAAGCATTATAGTCATTCATTTATATATATATATATATATATATATATATATATATATATATATATATATATATATATATATATATATATATATATATATATATATATATATATATATATATATATATATATATATATATATATATATAGTGGTGGTTTGTTCCCGTTTTCGAAATGTATAAATATCATTTTAATTCTAGTTCTTTACGTAATATATTCGTAAACTTGATATCTGTGATTTCGAACAAACAGATAAAGCGAAAATTCCAAGCTATTTTCTCTGAGGCCTCGATATTTATGTAGGCTGAATGACCGATTAAAACGGTAGTTTTCAGTTTGAGGAACGGAGTTAGTATCCACCGTGCAGGATAAATATTCGTTCGATTGTCTGTCTCAACCATGCAGCTTTTGCTATTGATTACACTACACATTGTGCTTGAATACTTCATTCTCGGGAGGATTAGGATATGGGCGGACTCCTTCATTTGCATAAGTCGGGGTGATGCATTTGTTTGACTGCTGCCTCAACTGGGTACAGAAAGCCGCTTCGAATCCGCATCGAGAGAATGACTAGACGTTAAAAGATGACTCTGAATGGATTACCGGTCGATATTCATTGAATGTCCCGTATTGATAAAGTGCTCCTTAGTGGGATTCCGAATGGCCTTTCTTGTTTAGTCCTCCAATTACACAGAATGGGTTTTTGTATCCTGACGATCACCTGCCGACTTGTAGGAACAGTGAATCAGGTCCCACAAGGGAAGGTAATTTGAGGAGTCCACAAAGAGGTCCTAAAAATCCCACAAACCACATCGAGAAGAAAACAGCAAGGCGAACAAATTCAGTTTCAAGTATACGTGCCCATACAAATGCATGTCATTAAATATAACTTACAAAACACGAAATAGGAAAGACATTCCAGATTTGTTTTTGTATGTGCTTGCGAGCGTGCTAAATTGATCACCTACTGGGATGCTCGAGTCGTTTCCCAAGTGCTCGAGGACTACAGGTTTTTCTGTTGTCTAGTAGCCACTGCCGATTGTTTGATAACGGATGCCACTTATTTAGGAATCAAGACCTAAGATACAATAATCAAACCTTCCCGACTTGCCCAGACCTCTCAAGGGAACATCCCGTGCGAGTTCTCTAACCCATTACCGGGTCTTGGTAGGCTTGTGCGAGTCCCTAACTTGAATAACTGGCGCTACAATGGAAAATCATCCTGGTATTGTTTACCAAATATTATCACACCGATTATCGCAATGGGAAACAGATTTACAAATCTGTCTACTTTTGGAAGGTCCAATAAAAGCGAAATCTTCTTGTGAATAACCGGCGCCCACAAAGCGGGCTTGTTTGCATGGAAAAGGGGCCTTGAGAGTGCAAGAGCGATTTTTTTCTGAGCACACAAATGATGATCCCAAGGACGAACACTCACGTGTTAGGGTGTGACTAGGATGGAAACTTTGACCAATCCTGATTGCTTGCTTCAAACTTTGTAAGTGGTCCGGGGCGCGTTTATCACCTCTACTAGATGATGTGTCCATACGAAGTGTGAATACACGGCGCTCATAAGTGTCCCCGTCGCTCCCGTGTTCAACCAAGTCTGGCGGTGTTCACGAATAGGCTCGATTAAGCGCCTGATCGTGCTACCAGGTGCAGGTGAATGAACACAGACAGAAATAAGCTGCCGAATCCGGTACTCTGTCCTTCAGTTGTGTTGGTACGAGTATAAATAATTGGAAATGAGCTCACTCGCTACTGAGTGATTGGGACAACTAAACCGAGTGGCAGCAAGGACTGGCGGATAAACGTGTAATTGATGAATGAAACATTAATAATTGACCATGAAGAGATAAATTACTCATTACTGACCACTAATGTTGGTATCTGTCACACCGTGCCCCTTAGCTCTTTTTACCGTTTACTCAACAATCGGCATACACATCTAACTAGATATGTTCGCTCTTACCCCGTTGTTCCAAATTATCCAATTTGTAATGACCTTGAGATGCATTTGGCCCTGTCCCGTGAATATGACCGAGCCTTTCTAACTCTGGTCATTGTCAGTTTCGTGAAACTGACTGTTTTCTTCCCAATTTGGTATAGCTGTAATAATTCACTCATTGCGCTAAGATATCCCACTGACTTCCGCCACTTGTGCAAAGTTATATTCACGTATTCAACCCAGTCTTTTGTAAATATCTCGAACTTAACAGACTCACTGCGCTCTTTTAGTTTTATTCCTTTGTGGCAACAAATTGTCAAATATCAGTTTTCCATCCACTGTTGTTACATTGTGAAGTTAGTAATATGAAGTTTGGAATCATCTACTACATGGAGTGATTTCAGATGGCTCTGTTTTCGCAAAACCATTAAACGTGCTTCTATATCGACGGCTCAAAAACTAATCTCGCAACTGAACACACGTTTGAGAGTACAAAGTCGTTCACTCCTGACCTCTTGCAGCCTTACGTGGTTCCCAAACATTCCAACTCTCGGAATCTGATTTCTGGTTATCCGTAATGGTATGGTGAGAATTTAGGTTCGTGGGAAATACCGCATACACCACCGTCAGGCGCAAACGTGCAACAAAAAAGAGGACAAGCTTTTGATGGCTAGTTCTATTCAAGTATTGGTTAATTCACGAAATGTCCACTCCAACGTGTCAGCGAGGTAACAACCCCAACTAAGAGCCTAGAAAGATAAATCGACATTATTTCAGACCTAGTGAGTTGCCATACCTGAATCGTCTGTCTGAGAAACTAAAGATGTAAATTCACGTGGTTCTGATGCTAAATTTCAGCTAGAAATCAGAAAGATAGGGAACACGTTTCTACCCATCTTCAGTTTGTACCTCATGCTGATGGGTTTTACAAGTTGATCAAATATTTACCTCGCAAACGTTCCACCGACCACCACAGTGATCAGTGCACCAAATGATGACACTTGTACTATGGAATGGATGACAAATGAAGAAACGGGACCTCATAAGTATCTCATTGAGTATCAAATATTGGGTACTTATTTTTGGTCATGAAAGGTTTGATTTGGTGACACTTGTATATGTCTCACAATTACTTGCAAGTAGTGTGCGAGATTGATGTTGGGATAGTTATTATTCGTCGGATTTTCTTTTGAATGCAACAGCCGTTGGAAACCCATTTTATTCTGCACGCATTTTTATGATAGAAACAATTACCAAACTGGCCGGATGATTGTATGTTTGAATTTGAATCGCGGTTCCCATAATCTTGCACATACTGAGCCAAGTACCTTGGTGCAGGTTTCCGCATGTTTAAACAATGTCAGCCAGATGTGTCACAGCTCACAGTTCTCAAGTCCCAGTAAGTCATGTCGTTATGGCTTACTCACTGTACTTTGTGTTCACAGACAGGCTTGTAAGTGAGTAGTGCCATTTTTGAATGTGTGCATGGAAAATTGATGCCAGGGATGGTGGTCAGGCTGTGAGAACCGTTGGACAAATTGTAATTAATAATATTGTAATATTGTAATATGATGCAACCGTTATAATCCGATCAATTCAAAAAATGATGGCTCGAGGGCTGGGCATTTTATTTAAAGTGCTCGAGTGATTTTTCTTTTCACGACTGCAATTTTTTCGACCTAGTTGGATTGGATTAAATCCACCTGATTAGTTGGCATTTCCCGGTTCGAATCTCATCTGGTCAAATAATTCTCAGTGTTAGGATCAGCTTATTATTTTAATTAATTCGATGAGATCCTCAAATCGGTCCTGTCAACAAACTATACCAGGTGACAAATTGAGATGTGTTCACACTGCTCCGTTTTTGGGAGAATGTCAATTAGAAACGTGTTTAAGGGACAGATTGACAGCAAACAAATTGTCGTTCATTTGTTCGTTCGTTCGTTCGTTCGTTCGCTCGCTCGCTCACTCACTCACTCACTCCCTAAGTCCGAGTTGGTTGAACAAGGAACCAGTGAAGAGCAGAGAAGAGACAATTACCATTCATTTGATCGGGTCGAACAATCCGAGTAGTGGAAATGAAGCCCTTTGTTTTATGCACACGGTCGAAAATAGTCATATAAGAAATATTGAATGCTGAATCTGAGCCACCTCCGTGATGGTCACGATCCGCTTGAACCATCTTCCTCTATGCGTCCTGTAAATTCATACCAGCAATAGTGTAACAATAATTCAGTACACTGTGTGAAATTCCCAGGAGGTTTCCTTTTCTCACTCACGTGATTCTAATCAGCTTGTTACCACGACCTCTCCAACCAGTTCAACCTACACGTCATCCCTCTTTTTACCATGTCGAACCCGGTTAGCTTGCCTCTGTTCTTTGTCCGCTTTCTCACTCACACCGCACGAGTGACCTTTGGACTTTCCTTCCTGGCTGGAAATCACGCCAAGCCCGCCTGAGGGTCTGTGTCAAGCGTTCTTGCTATCCTCTTGGTCCTTGTCCGATCTAGTCTCTTGGTCATATCTCTGTCCCTCCTTCTCGTGTGCGCTTTCCACTCTTTACCTGATTAGTCGATCGTTCTTGCTATGAAAGATGGATTTCACCCTATTCCAATGACTCGGTCCCGTATGGCTCGGCACACGTTTCCCGAAAGACCCTTCAGAAGTTTTGAATTCTATTTCCGGGACCTCTGTGATTGGATTGCACCACAAGTTGGGGTATGTTGCTTGTAATTGTAATGATTGCTCTCTGAAGTACACATAGATCACCGACTCGCCTTATTCGATTTGGGTTTCGGGTTCGTGTTCTACGAGCCACTCATTCACTGGACGACGGTTCAGTTACAAATACCTTCTTTTTAATTCCTTTATTTGTCATGGAAGGGGGCTGACGTCAAAGAAAGGCTGCTAACTGGGGAAATGATCGGTAGTGGTGGATAATCGAACTCGGGTTATTATTGTCCAAAGTCCACTACGATAATCGTTTGACCAGGCTGATCCGCGGCGCGAAATACCACCACCACCACGTGACACCGATGACACCGTGGCTATCCGGACATCTATTCGTCAATCAGGTATACCATTACTGTTCATCCTAATTTTGTCTTATCACCGTAACTACAGTAACCCATATAACGTGTTGCATTTAGCCAGTGGTGGAGCACGGGAAAACAAGCTTGTTTGCTAATACTTGTTCTAAAATCGCGGAATAACTATACACTCAGTGACTCATTTGAGGTGCACATGAAGAGAAATTACTTATCACAAAGCATCTGGTTGGAAAATGTCACTCAAAATGTGATTACCCGACGGAAATACAAGTCTATTAGTATTTACTGGAGCTAAACTGATCCAGTCGGACCTCACCTCCCCCCTTCTCGATGTGAAGAAACGATTGGGGGAAAACTGTCTACCATTGCTGACGCTTATCACACAATTCTAATATGAATTACTCACTCATCTGTGATGAACGTCTGGTATGCTGCAATGTATCATATATAGACCTAATAGTATTTATGTTTGTTTGATTTTTGGAATGTGAATTTCACCGCAATAAATAAACAAAGACGGACGAAATTACACCGGACAAACTGGCATCACGTGTTCAGTGTAGTGTAGAACAGTTAAATAGCAGTCTTTAAAATATAATTCATGTGTTTGAAGAAAGTAAGATAGAGACCGGCTCATCCACTACCATTGCAATGTGACAGTGATGACGATTCGGATGCTGATGACGATGTTGATAACGGTGATTATAAAAGTATTTTCGTAAAAGCTCACATGGCTTGATGAAGTTGCTCTGTCGTGCTCCTCACCAGTCTGGTAGAGTGAAGTTTCTAAATGGTTTACGTGATATTCATGTTGTTTTGGTTTTTAGGCAAAGATACATTTGAAATCAGCAAGCTGTGGTGTACATCATCGAGATTCTACCTTTCCCAGTGACCCTTTTGAAGTTTTGATAATATCAAGGCGTCTTACGGCTCACCTTACGTCTCCTGTCGTCTTAATGATTACTAAAGACCTAAGATATTTCTCATTCAAAAGGATCAGGAACGAAAGTTTGTTTGCCACAAAGGTACAGCAACGGAACTTGAACAAGTAATCGATAATTTCCTAATGAGGGTCACACAGCATTTGTCTGGATGTTGTTTCGCGTGTGCCACAAGTCGGTTGCACACTGCGACTGTTTCATACAGCTTTTATTGTCTGCCCGATAACGATAACAGAAAGTTATTTACTCCGTTTAACATGACCAGGGTTATTATTTCCCGAATGACCATAATGCTTTCGACGTGAAGCCATCTTTATCAATTATAATAATCTGTGCTTAGTGATGAATCAGAACTCTACCGGACTACAACAGACACAAGCAAATGTGGAAAATCAGATAAAGACATGACGACCGTGGTGGATCAGATTAGTTGGAACAACTCGTGAAAACACTGGCTTTTATAATGGATACAGAAATTTATCACATTTGTAGATTACAAAATAATGGGTTCTATGAGATGGGCAGCTTTCGAGGAAATTCACTGGAAAGAAATTACATTCCCATATTCTCTCTCTCATTCTATCCCGTGATTGTTATCATCATGCAACTTCAAATAACAATATGAATTATGTGCCATACTGAGTTATACTTCTGGTGTATTCGATATCTTAGAATTATAGATGGTGACGTTAGTTGAGTCGGAAATCAGTGTCTAGTCAAATACTCCCAGACAATTGTATCTTTTTATAAGTAAATCATGCAAAAGGGTGGAAATGTAAAATCCTAATCCAATCATGTGTGTGCAAGCTGATTTGAATTCAACTGATGTGGAAGTAGACTTGCGTGACTTCAGTTACCATGGTAGACGTGACTACACCTTAGAATACGAAAAACAAAAAAATCCAAAATTGTTCGCAGTACTAAATTAAAAACTCATTTCATATTTCATCTATTAGCAATCAGAATCGGTCATTCTACCCTAGTTCACTCTCTACTGGTCTGGTCTGGTCACAACGAATGTGGAGCAATGAACAGATCAAACCTGACTTCATCTTGTTAGGGAATTTCTCTCTAACCGTATAAAAATCATCCTGAGGTAGATTGTGAATTAGAACCTATTTGGTGTGTTTTGAATGGACTGAAATGATTTGTGCTGACAGTGTTGGTCGAACTAAGAATAACATTTTGCGTGATGAAGCTAGAAACAGTCGAAGTGATCTCATAATTCCACGCAGAAATTCACCAAGAACAACAGCCATTTAACGGACTATTGAGTGGAATATACCAGTATAGGATGTGTTTTAGATGCTACACCAGACGCAATTCCGAGCATACAAATGCTGTTCGATTTCTTTACTCGGAAGTTGATATTTGTCTCCTTGTTGTGCTTCTGCTGCGTACCGGTTGGTATCGTTACGAATTTCATCCTTAATATTCGCTATTATGAGATAGTATTGTGTCGTCCACTCTCAGATATTGTCATACTGACGATATGGCTGCGTGATTTATCAAATTGTTTTAGGTGGTGATTTGTTGATTGAAAAATGACAATTATCCATCGAATGTGTGCCGGACTTTTGTTTGCGTTAACTTCAAATCACCGTGTCAATATGTTTGTTCATGATTTTACTCGTTCAGTTCCGTTGACTATCAAGGCTGCTTCTGCTGATAATTTCGTGACCTGTAATGTATCGGTTGATTATCGGGAATGTTTTCCCGATATGTTCGTGACCCACACAGACTTGTTACAAAAGTTTTCACAAGGATTATTCAATATTCTACGAATGAACCCAACGTGTATTTACGTCCTTGCAAGTGTTAGTGTAGAAAACTGGATTCGCACAAATCTTGATCACATTATGGAATCCTTCCTCATTATTGAGAAAGGTCTTCCTGTGCCCACAATAGCTGCCCTTAACCGACTGCTACAAAGTGAATACTTGAATTCAGCTGTTTACTAACGCTTCAGGTACATGAATATCAGTCGTACAGACTACGTCATGGTTCGAGCAGTCGAAAAGAAGTACAAAGTTGTATATTGTTGTCTACTGTTTAATTGTCGGTGTCAAGTACTTATTGATGAACTGTTTGTCTAAAATAGACATTTAACTCCTGGTCAGGAGTCACACATAAGCACACAACTCTCAGGAAATCTGTTCTCACACATGATAAATTTGCCAGATTGTTCGCCGTAACAGATTCACACGTCAGGGAAACCAAGGCTAGTAATTCAGATAGTCCCTCGGATGCTGTGAAGATCAAGCATCTAGTTAGTGGTGAGTGTTATTTTCGAATCATATATGGAGAAGGATTAGTTCGTTATGCTCAATTCATTTCACAAACGGAAATTTCGTCAGTGGGTAAATTTGGTGACATTCGATTTGTTGATGCGACTGATCAATTTAATTGCAATAGCAAGTATTTGTGGCACGCTATGATTTTGGATGAATGTGGGTTACATAGGTCCAACGTGCATGCCACTCTCCCAAACGAGATTGGTGTTAGCAATGAGCTTTCTTAGACTGTAATCGTAGATGGGAGTCTGATGCAACAGGAGTCTACCAGGGAGCACTATTGTAGTAGTCGTATTGAAATGATTTGATAATCCGTATCTAAATTGCCCTCACTCAGAAATACGCGAACGGAAGCAGCAAGAAGACCAAGGCCGCGAAATAGCACGTTCATTGTGTTGCAGAGCGGATATGCATAAACATGTTAAATTAGAAAATATAATATGTAGACTCAAAGATGATCAATCATAGGGAGCTTTTGTCGGAATTGTTCTCGACGATCCTGATCGGTTGAGGCTCATCCGTGTACGTGGTTACGAAGCTGTACTTTGCCGTATCACGTGTGACACCCACTGATTCTCGACAACTTCCTCCCTCAAGAGTTCCTCGTCAATTCTGGTTGCCTATCGTTCTGCTCTTCCTACTGGAGCTAGAGGCTGTGGCTCGGCCGCTGCAGCAATCGTTTCAGGAGGCGGATTAGATGTGTCACAGTCATCAACACGGTCCCCGTCATGATCCTCTGTCGTCTCAGCCGTACCATTGGTTATATCGCCGGATGCTACTTTGTATTGGATTTTGGCTGAGGTGGCGCCGGTACACCGATGCATCACCGGAGTCTGTGACCTCGACCATGGATTGACCAGGTTGTCTGGCAATAATACCACAATTTTGTCAAAGATCATTGCCACGGAAGTAAGTAACCTCACTGGAGTCAAGACACATCAGCGATGACAGTAGTCTTCCGGACTTGAAGAGGACGGCTGGACTCTGCTTAGTATTTTATGCACTGGTTTTCCGTACTGCAACAAGAAATTGTCGAAGAACGCTTCCAAGTCGGGCAACGTCCTCGGGTTGGCAGATGTGATTGCACTTTTCACATAACGCACCAAGTTTTCTGCTGCGCCGTTAGAAAATGGGTGGCGTGGTGCAGTACGTAGATGCCGACCACCTACACACTATTAAGCCAGCATTTCAGCTCCGCCGCACAGAATTGTGATCCATTATCGGTGACTAGTACCTGTGGGATTCCTTCTGGGCTGAGGCTTTTCCGTAACACTGGATTACTAACGAGGTCGTTGGTGAACTCATCAGGAACACTTCCGGTCATTTAGAGTGGGAGTCCATCAGTACCAGGGCGAGATCCTGGTTCGAGAATGGACCACAGAAGTCCGCATGAACTCTCTGCCATGGGATGTAGCTTTCGGGCCGTGGATTCCAGTTGTTGGGCCTCGACTGGACCTTGTGCAAACATGCATCACAGTTCTTTGCCGTAGTGTAAATATCCGCATCCAACTCCGGCCACCAACACATCTGTCGAGCTAGCAAATTCGTTTCATCCACTCCCAAATGGTCTGTGTGCATTTCATCCAAAACCGACTTTGGCACTGTAGGTGGAATGGCAAGCCGGACACCGTAGGGTTGGATACTGAATTCCTCTCGCAGTGCGAAGAACTGAGTAAACTTCCGCTTAACCTCGGGCTGCCATCCCTTTCTGATCGCCGAAGTCACATACGAGTAGTATGGTTTTGTCTGCTTGCTCAATTCTTCTCTGGACACAGGCGCAACCGGCGAATTGAAATAGCATTGGTCCGCTGCTGCGAATCGTGAGTAACGGGACAGGAAGTCCGCCTGCGGGATCGTCTTGCCGGGTCGATACATGAGGTCATAGTTATAAGCTCCCAACGCAATGCTCCATCGCTGGATCATAGCAGCCGTGGATTTGGCGACGGATTTATCCGGGTTATACAGGAACTGAAGGACCTGGTGGTCGGTGACAATCGTGAACTTCACTCCAAATAGGTACTTGTGCAGTCAGCGTAGTCTCCAGAAAACGGCCAAAGCTTAGTTCGGCGTCTGGGAATAACCCTTCATTGCAGTATTGAGAAGACGAGAAATACAGATGAATGAACATCCATCTTGTTCCAGAACTGCTCCTATCCCCACTTCGAAAGCGGCAGTGATCAGCATGGTCCACTTAGATAGTGCAAATGGTGCTAGTATCGGTCGGTCAGTGGTTTATTGAATAAGACCGCGCAATATCTGATCACATTGTTTGTTCCACTGCCACAAGTCGGACGACTGAGCTAACAAAAATGGTTGGGCTCCTGTTTTAAAGTTCGGAATGAACTTGGAGTAGTATTGCAGGCACCCAAGAATTTATCGCAAGTGAGCCTGATTTTTCGGTGACTCGATGCCAATCAGGGGTTTGAAACGATCTGGACCGGGTCGGTATCCGTTTGCATTGACAGTAAAACCGAGGAAATCTAATTCGGTGACACCAAATTTGCACTTGGGGGCTTTGATCGATGCATTTCTTCCCACGAACCTCTTCAGCAACCTTTGTAATTTGTGGTCATGTTCATCCTTCGTGGACTCAAAAATGAGCTCACCATCTTGATATGCCTCTCCCCCTAGATATCATGGATCACTCGGTCTATTGCAGCCTGGAATATCCCGGACGACACGTGCAGACCAAACGGTAAGAAGTTTTATTGGAAAATGCCCCATGGAGTGTTAATAGTTGTTAGTGGTTTAGACTCCATGTGGAGCGGAATTTACAAGTACGCAACAGCCAGATTGATTTTTGAGAAAGACTTGCTACCGAGCATGCATTTCATGAAGTCCGCAGGCTCCACCGTAGTTGCCGCTTATTCCCGTAAACGAGGTTTCAAGGTCAATCGGTAATCACTAAAAATCCGGGGTGTCAGTTCGTCGCTCCTCATTGCCACCACAATCGAGGTTGCCAAGCGGTAGAAGTCACACGCGCGATGACACCGTCTTGCTCCGTTTTGGTAAGCACCTTCAGAACCCCTTCTCTCTGGCCGTACGGCAACACTCAGTCTTTCAGGAATACTGGATCACCATCCACTTCCGACCTCGCGCGCTCAACCTCCGTGCCACCTTTGTTGTTGGAGCATTTTGCGATTACCTGCTGAAGAACAAGCTTATTCACCGGATGGTCGGACGTCGTCTTCAGGGTTACCGATTCCTCCAAGGCCCGCAGAGCCTTCAAGCCCAGAATCGATGGACTATCTACGGAAGTCAAGAATCATACCGGGGTTTAGTCGCTCTCTAACCGAACCATTAGTGTAATTCCACCCAGCAGTGAAAGTTGATGTCCGGTAACAGCGTGGATGCTCACAGCAGTGGGGTGTTTGGGAACACTGATTTCGGAATAATGAACTCACAGCTCCCGGTATCCAAATGAACCGATGTCTGGAGCCGCACTGGAATTGGACTGATCTGTACACGTATTGGTTTGCTTCACTTGAAATTTTCAGTTTGTATACCGGACTATCATCAGTTTTCGGATCTTCAGGGGTTGCACTCGTCACATTTTACCTGGATTGACGACATATCTTGCGAATATGACCAAGCTTTCCACAAGAATGGCATACGGCATTACGAAAGCGGCAGATGGAATGTCGGTGAAATTTGCCGCCCGAGGAGCTACGATTCCGCTGTAAGGGTTGGGTTCAGGAATCATTTTGTCAGCAGGCTTCGGTTGAGGCGCCTTCTTTGTAGAGACTAGTTTACGGGGAAGAACGTGTCGGTGGTGCACTACGGAATGTACAGTCGTTGCATCGGCTACTTCATCGAATTGTTCGCAGGTTGACCGGGTTTCAGAAAACGTAAGGTCGGGTTTCAGCAATAGCTTCTTTTGCAACTCCGGGTGATTTATGCCGGCAATGAGGCGGTCACGCAACCGGGTCTCCAACGGATCACCAAAATTACACTTGGCCGCCGGTGTCTGAAGTGTCAGGATGAATTCACTGAACTTCATGTTGGGGACATGAACCAGAGAATGAAAAGTGGCACGTTCGGTAGCCTAGAAATTGACCGGAACCACGTGGCCTAGCAGTAGAGCCTTCAACCCGTCGAATGGAACTGCAGCAAGGGCTCTCAGATGTGTAATGTTTTTTATCAACGGGTACAATGAACGACCGCCAGCGGTCAAGAAGAATACAGTCTGGTTTTCCTTCTTCACATCTTTTTGTATGCTCGAAAAGTTCGATGCAGACTTCAGTTTCAGATGCACTAGCATGCAGGTTCGGCTGTTCAATACTGGGCAGCTCCATGACGCGACGCCAACTGTAATAGTCCTAGTGAACTGAGTTGATAGTCCGTATCGAAATTGCCCTCACCCAGAACTACGAGAACGGAAGTAACGAGAATGCGAAGGCTCTGAAATAGCACGTTAATTGTATTACACAGTGGGTTCGTAAAAATATGTTTAATTAGAGAATATAATATGTAGACTCAAAGATGATCAATCACAGGGAGCTTTTTATTGGAATTGTCCTCTACGATTCTGATTGGTTGAGGCTCATCCGTGTACGTGGTTACGAAGCTGTACCTTGCCGTATCACGTGTGACAGCTGCTTAATGACCACAAATATCCACACAACACAATACTCTTTTGCAGTTTTCATGGTTTGCAAGACATGAGACGACATTGTTTCCACTTGAATGGTTTGTCACTTAATAAAAAACGACGGTTTTATTGGTGGATGTGGAGTCTTGTATATTCCTCAACGAGAGAGGAATTGGATTGTTTCAAGGTAGCTATTGCAGCTCAATGTATGTGTGAAGTGCGCTGTCTTGGTTTTGTATGGTTGCCGTTCGAGAATATGTGGGCGAGCAACATTGTTAGGTGGATCACTAATCCACGAATTTCTACTACTAATAGGTAGAGGTAGAGAATATGTATCTGATAACTGGATTGTCTTCTAGGCCAACACTAGTGGATATGTTTGTGTGCATTTTGAATCGCACCAACATTTGGATCAGGCTCGGCTCGTAAGAATGGGTAAACTGATGAATAGCTTGTTTAAGATTAAACAAGGGATAGAGCATCATGCCGGCTATCTCAGTCAGCCCAGTGTGAACGCGTGTTCGGGTGTTGAAAAAGACAATTGCAAGAATGTAGTCCGTCTAATGGCCCCTATGTACGGCGAATTTGCGTTGTCCAGTGGAACATTAGTATATCAATTGGGAGTTAGTCAGACATGTCGATGAACTGGGTGGAATTCAGTATTGCTAAGACTAACGACAATCGGGAGGGTAACATTTTGATTGTTTGTGACATAAGTGACGGTGAACGCCGTGCTCAAATTAACACAGTGATTTGTCTCCCACAGGTGTTTCGTAATGGATGACCTGAGTGTTCTGCGTGCGTTCGACTTTCTCCCATGGTGACCAAGAAGTTGAGCAGTATCGTGAGACTGAAGTGCAAAATCGCAATGCAACGTACACGACTGATGTTTGTTTACCGATGTATATCGATGAGCTCGTACCCTGTAACATTTTGATCAAATCCGGTGAACATCAACTGTCCATCTCATGACCGTTACTGAAATATTGGGATTTAGGGAATAGGAAACTTAATGGTTAGGTTGACAAACGTTCTTCTGTGTAGTTACATTCAGTTGGTCGATGCATTCGTTAAGTTATCCGAAATAATTCCAATGCTTCCGATGGAAATCAGTAGGAAGACATGAGATAATACATCCCCGTTTCAAAATGTTATACAAACTATCAATAAATTATTTGGAAAGCAGAGGCATATTAAAGAAATTTACAATTCATCCTTCCGGTGACCGGTCAGTGGGATGACGCCAAATGCATTAAATCTCCATGTATGCATAAATGTGACCTCTACTGGATCTCATGAAACGCAGCACTGCTAGTTCGTAGTCTTTGTGTAGCCAATCACCGATGCAGTTCTACATCCCGGAAACTATTCAGTGCATACAGATGGGAATCTGGCAGTAATCTTCGGTATTCAGGTTTGGTCCAACTGTCAACTTTGTAAGAGAACTAATCAGCTGTAGCTTGATCGTTCATCTTGAGAGCAGCTCGAGTTTCCAACAAGAGTGCAATTGATCTACCGTGCTTTCGTGGTTCTCAATGATGAGTTGAGCATCACTTTCAATCTTCCCAACCACGTACTAAACCTCCACGCCCATTCAAACAGTGTCACGAACCCGATTGCCTCTCACGTTCTGCTACGATGACATCTTCATAGGTTGAACGGATCGGTATCTCAGTCAGAGAATGGCAGAGCATGTACCGAAGTGACTAGTGCAATGGATGAGTCAACTCTCGCCCCCCTCCAGACAACAAATGACCACGAGAAACCCCGTTTCATCGATCACGAAACAACTTGTGATCTTTCGTCATCACATTGATCTAGGTCAAGTGGTCCGAATGATTGCATGCAATCGGAACCCAAAGGTCCTAGCCTATTGTGAAGCTGTATTGATAAGTAGATTTGAACGTCCACTGTGTGCACAGAAACTTTTGACCCATAATGTGTGTTTGCCATGGCGGTAGCTAATTAGATTTAAGGGACCGTTTCCTAATTTCGTTCGACACTGTCTATTCCATTGTGGTGCTCTGTGCCCCATTCGAACACGAATCCGCATGTTCTACGTACTCGATTGAGAAGACCGCAAGAAATGCTTGCATCTTGCAATTTATGTCTTCTATCCGCTTCCACGAACTGCATCAAGGCGCTCCAATCATTCAGATGAGCTGAGCGAGAATATTGCATAATGAGTCATATTCTGCAAATATAATCCCCTACTATTCATATACATACTTCATTCTGCTTCAGCTGTCTGAGTTTGACAAACATCCGCTTAACGCGAATCATTCTTGACTGTGCTACTTGGGTGATATACCACAGCACCTTACACGGGTTTCCGTTTATTATGATGATCTTTTATATACCTGATCCTTGCGCATTCTACCTCTGGTCTAGTCTTTCTCGGGACTTTCATTGAATTTTGCAATGTCAAAGGATAAAAACCGAATCGTTTTATGATTAGGTGCGTACATGAGGAATTTCATGGTCGAGCAGTCAAACAAAAAGCCTTTGTTGTACCTTCATTGTACATCCTTCACAAAGTATGGCGTTACTTTGTGGTATCATACATAAAGCACAAGAGTCCATTCGTTTATAAGACGAAATATTAACTGTCATCGTCATACGTTATCGTGAGTTGCATAATTGCAGTTTTGCCTAGCCCAATAATTTCTCCAAAAGTGTAACGGTTATCGGGCATTCCGAATTAAATTACCCACATTTCGCGGATTTTCCCATTAGTGAAACGAAAGTGAATACCCTGTCATGAGGCTTGAATATGGATTACCCGCATACGAACATTTCACAATATGGTGCACACATCTGATATGGAGCCCTTTGATGGGCGTTCCGTAAGAATCACCTTGTCACCCGATTTTTAACAAACCCCACAAACAAAATCTTCCTCAAAGCTCACCTTATTTTTTCTACCCGAAAGCTGTTCTCTATTTCGGTTTCTGAAGAAATATGTGTAAACGATTCATCGTATGATGGAAAAGTAGAGTAAACCGACTTAACTCAATAACCTGTTACTAGTAAATTTACATGGACTGCGTAACTCTTCTAAAATCGGGCAAATGAGCAAACGCCTGGGCAAAGCTTCTCCACAGGTGAGGTCCAGTTTATTCGTGAGAACGTTCTGACAGGAAAATAGAGAGAATAGTCACACACACACACACACACACACACACACACACTTGTCGTGGATGCCCCTGTGCATCGTTGTATGTCCGCCCGTGGAGCTCATGCAATGGCACAGTGCTGGGGCGTTTCATTTGTTGTTTTGAATCAAATAGGGTCTACGACTTCACACGAAGACATTCTCAGCATACAAGAAACACAATCAGTACATTTTCGTCTTCTTTTTCAATCATAAAATCGAAGTAAAATATTCATGAAAGGTTCTTTCAGTCCGGTAGATGCTGATGAATGGGGAGGTGATTGGTGGTGACAAAAATGGAACGCCAATGTGCAAATTCTAATATTTGACATCATGACCGTTAGTCCGCTAATCACGTCCATTGTTGTTGTGATCAGTATATTATTTTGATTAGACGGAACTATGCAAATGACCTGTTGTTCTGTGTATCGATCAAACAATCTATTTGTTTTTTGCCTGAATTGATCTGATGTCATTCGCTCCAAGTAGTTAATGGGATCAATGATTTTTTTTTCAGGTACACGTCTATCAGAAGGTTCGATCGGTTGGACAGTTGTGCATTTTGCAAATTTCTAAAATCCCTCTTATTTCCTATGTAAATAGCCTATTAGACAATTTATGGAATGTTTATTCCCCGTGATGCAGAACAAAAACATCTACTGATGACGCGCGTGCTCATCGTTTGGCTGCTTTACGTTCTTTGTCCTGCTTTTGACAAAGTGGTTTACTTATTATTACACTCAGTTTTCATGGCTACACGCTGCTTGTATTCTCGATTAGATTTCTTGGATGTGAAGAACAATGTAATGTGTCCAATTTATATATGTCCTCTTCCTGTGGCTATGTTAATGTAAAATTGGACTAAAAATGGAGACATGTTGGTTGGCAAGCCACACTTAGCACTGTTACTTCATCTAGAATGACAGTGCTGTCTGTGATCAGTGCTGATGTTCGTTCTGTCTCCTCGAAATTTTCGGACTTAACAGACATTTTGTGGACACGGATTCTCGTCCGTGCATGTGTAGTGTGTTCAAGAATCCAAGCTGGACGAGAATGTTGACGAATCTCTGATTCGCATAGACTGATTCCAGTGTTATCGTCAAGATCGGATGTTGAAGAAGAAAAAAATACTGAGCTGGTGTGGTGACCTACGTGAACTCAGTATGGAGTGGCAAGTTTGCTGCTGTTTTGGAACACTTTGCAAACGGTACTGAGTGCCTTTCTACTCAGTGTTACCTTACGTTTGATCGTCTCAGAAGCACTATTATAACTAACATGTATTTGGCACTATTTTTTGTGTACAATCCAATATATCCTCGTTTTATGACGCTTTTATGCCATTTCTAGCTGCCCTCCTAGACGAACATTTGCATAGGATCGTTGGTGATTTTATTCGTGCCAATATTTATGCACCTTTGTCATTCAGACTAACTGATATTAGTACCTGTCTCACAAGAAAGAACTCTGTGCTAGACTAAGTCATTACCATTCACCCTCGTTTATTTTCCCTTAAATTGAATACCTCTCCCACCTCAAGTGAACATAGCTTGCTTCTTCTGAGACCAAAAATCTATTCCTACACTGCCCATACTTTGTTCACGTCTTCAAATCATGCATGATTTTGCCTTACTAACCTTTCTTCTCACGTGCTGTCCCTTCCTAATGCAGCCATCTAAGTTGTCTTTTCATGGTTCTTCTCTGCGTCGTCAATGTTTCAGGCTGGAGCACTAGTTACGCGAACCCCACGTGCCATCTTCAATTTGGGTTGCCCCACTGAGACACTGTTCACTTCTGGTGGCCGGATTGCCTCAAAAACACTGAGAGCACTCAGAAGACAAAAGAAAATAGCACACAAGTCTCGCCGAAATTCAGATGTCAAGAAGCTTTCGCTGCTGATCAGGATAGGTAAAGAATCTGGGTGCTTCCTTTGTCAAAGAGTTTCTGCAGACCAAGAATCCCAAGCTGGTTTTGCATGTTATAAGACTTTATGTGGTCATCAGACCAAACAGACTAACGATAAAATGGATGGATGATGGCGTTCCTCTTACGATTCTCAAGCACGTTGCTGCTCAACCTTCCACACCGATCTCTAATATGATGAACGATTCTCTGTTCGGATGTTCGATTCGTGATTTGTGGCATCCAGTTACCATCATTCCAGTTCCTAAAATCTCCGACACCCTTGATGATGATAAACGGCTTCGCCCGATTAATCTCATATTTGTTGCCTTTAAAGTCACTGAAAAAGCTATTTTCATCTGCCTTCAAAAGCATTTCATTGTGACACCCGAAATTTCTCAGTTTGCTTACAAACCCAAAAAATCCACCGTAGATGATGTAGCCTGCTTTGTCCATTCCACCACTAAAGCGTTAGACAACTCTGAGTGATATGGTCCGCAGTTTTCTCCACGATTATTTTCAGCTTTTGATTCTGTACCCCAATCTCGTTTTGTCCAGAAGCTTGAAGCTTTCGACTGTCCGGCACAACTTCATTGCTGGCTATCGAACTTTTTTCCTAATCGAGTTCAGCAAACGAAGTTCGGGGCTAAACACCTCAAAAACCTCTTGTCAAACATTCCGGTATACTCTAGAATGCAGTGCTTTCCTCTTCCTATTTTCGAGCCATAGTTGCCATCTTCCGGTTTCTCCTCCAGCCAATATAATCAGATATTTGCAATTGAGTAGTAGGAGATTAGATTTGTATATAATATGATTCATCATGCAGCTTGAACGCTCAACTCACCATTGAAAACCATGGAAGCACTGTACAGCTGTTTCATCCTTGTTGGGAATCATCAGCAGTGCACATCCACCGAGCCCCCACGGGGACTCGAACCCGGGGTGAACGATTGTGAATCGAACACCTTAACCACAAGGCTATCCGGGCTGGCTCTCAACGGTTTGTTGAACATCTACACTACATGATATAGCACCCTTCCGTCACTGGCTTCGAACGGTAACAACCCGCCTCCCACACAGCGATCGACTCCTATGATGGATGACTTCTCTGTAGGGGCCTAAGTACAACGAAGGCATTCCGTTATGAACAACCTACAGAGCTTGGTTACTATTTGCAATTGAGTAGTAGGAGATTAGATTTGTATATAATATGATTCATCATGCAGCTTGAACGCTCAACTCACCATTGAAAACCATGGAAGCACTGTACAGCTGTTTCATCCTTGTTGGGAATCATCAGCAGTGCACATCCACCGAGCCCCCACGGGGACTCGAACCCGGGGTGAACGATTGTGAATCGAACACCTTAACCACAAGGCTATCCGGGCTGGCTCTCAACGGTTTGTTGAACATCTACACTACATGATATAGCACCCTTCCGTCACTGGCTTCGAACGGTAACAACCCGCCTCCCACACAGCGATCGACTCCTATGATGGATGACTTCTCTGTAGGGGCCTAAGTACAACGAAGGCATTCCGTTATGAACAACCTACAGAGCTTGGTTACTATTTGCAATTGAGTAGTAGGAGATTAGATTTGTATATAATATGATTCATCATGCAGCTTGAACGCTCAACTCACCATTGAAAACCATGGAAGCACTGTACAGCTGTTTCATCCTTGTTGGGAATCATCAGCAGTGCACATCCACCGAGCCCCCACGGGGACTCGAACCCGGGGTGAACGATTGTGAATCGAACACCTTAACCACAAGGCTATCCGGGCTGGCTCTCAACGGTTTGTTGAACATCTACACTACATGATATAGCACCCTTCCGTCACTGGCTTCGAACGGTAACAACCCGCCTCCCACACAGCGATCGACTCCTATGATGGATGACTTCTCTGTAGGGGCCTAAGTACAACGAAGGCATTCCGTTATGAACAACCTACAGAGCTTGGTTACTATTTGCAATTGAGTAGTAGGAGATTAGATTTGTATATAATATGATTCATCATGCAGCTTGAACGCTCAACTCACCATTGAAAACCATGGAAGCACTGTACAGCTGTTTCATCCTTGTTGGGAATCATCAGCAGTGCACATCCACCGAGCCCCCACGGGGACTCGAACCCGGGGTGAACGATTGTGAATCGAACACCTTAACCACAAGGCTATCCGGGCTGGCTCTCAACGGTTTGTTGAACATCTACACTACATGATATAGCACCCTTCCGTCACTGGCTTCGAACGGTAACAACCCGCCTCCCACACAGCGATCGACTCCTATGATGGATGACTTCTCTGTAGGGGCCTAAGTACAACGAAGGCATTCCGTTATGAACAACCTACAGAGCTTGGTTACTATTTGCAATTGAGTAGTAGGAGATTAGATTTGTATATAATATGATTCATCATGCAGCTTGAACGCTCAACTCACCATTGAAAACCATGGAAGCACTGTACAGCTGTTTCATCCTTGTTGGGAATCATCAGCAGTGCACATCCACCGAGCCCCCACGGGGACTCGAACCCGGGGTGAACGATTGTGAATCGAACACCTTAACCACAAGGCTATCCGGGCTGGCTCTCAACGGTTTGTTGAACATCTACACTACATGATATAGCACCCTTCCGTCACTGGCTTCGAACGGTAACAACCCGCCTCCCACACAGCGATCGACTCCTATGATGGATGACTTCTCTGTAGGGGCCTAAGTACAACGAAGGCATTCCGTTATGAACAACCTACAGAGCTTGGTTACTATTTGCAATTGAGTAGTAGGAGATTAGATTTGTATATAATATGATTCATCATGCAGCTTGAACGCTCAACTCACCATTGAAAACCATGGAAGCACTGTACAGCTGTTTCATCCTTGTTGGGAATCATCAGCAGTGCACATCCACCGAGCCCCCACGGGGACTCGAACCCGGGGTGAACGATTGTGAATCGAACACCTTAACCACAAGGCTATCCGGGCTGGCTCTCAACGGTTTGTTGAACATCTACACTACATGATATAGCACCCTTCCGTCACTGGCTTCGAACGGTAACAACCCGCCTCCCACACAGCGATCGACTCCTATGATGGATGACTTCTCTGTAGGGGCCTAAGTACAACGAAGGCATTCCGTTATGAACAACCTACAGAGCTTGGTTACTATTTGCAATTGAGTAGTAGGAGATTAGATTTGTATATAATATGATTCATCATGCAGCTTGAACGCTCAACTCACCATTGAAAACCATGGAAGCACTGTACAGCTGTTTCATCCTTGTTGGGAATCATCAGCAGTGCACATCCACCGAGCCCCCACGGGGACTCGAACCCGGGGTGAACGATTGTGAATCGAACACCTTAACCACAAGGCTATCCGGGCTGGCTCTCAACGGTTTGTTGAACATCTACACTACATGATATAGCACCCTTCCGTCACTGGCTTCGAACGGTAACAACCCGCCTCCCACACAGCGATCGACTCCTATGATGGATGACTTCTCTGTAGGGGCCTAAGTACAACGAAGGCATTCCGTTATGAACAACCTACAGAGCTTGGTTACTATTTGCAATTGAGTAGTAGGAGATTAGATTTGTATATAATATGATTCATCATGCAGCTTGAACGCTCAACTCACCATTGAAAACCATGGAAGCACTGTACAGCTGTTTCATCCTTGTTGGGAATCATCAGCAGTGCACATCCACCGAGCCCCCACGGGGACTCGAACCCGGGGTGAACGATTGTGAATCGAACACCTTAACCACAAGGCTATCCGGGCTGGCTCTCAACGGTTTGTTGAACATCTACACTACATGATATAGCACCCTTCCGTCACTGGCTTCGAACGGTAACAACCCGCCTCCCACACAGCGATCGACTCCTATGATGGATGACTTCTCTGTAGGGGCCTAAGTACAACGAAGGCATTCCGTTATGAACAACCTACAGAGCTTGGTTACTATTTGCAATTGAGTAGTAGGAGATTAGATTTGTATATAATATGATTCATCATGCAGCTTGAACGCTCAACTCACCATTGAAAACCATGGAAGCACTGTACAGCTGTTTCATCCTTGTTGGGAATCATCAGCAGTGCACATCCACCGAGCCCCCACGGGGACTCGAACCCGGGGTGAACGATTGTGAATCGAACACCTTAACCACAAGGCTATCCGGGCTGGCTCTCAACGGTTTGTTGAACATCTACACTACATGATATAGCACCCTTCCGTCACTGGCTTCGAACGGTAACAACCCGCCTCCCACACAGCGATCGACTCCTATGATGGATGACTTCTCTGTAGGGGCCTAAGTACAACGAAGGCATTCCGTTATGAACAACCTACAGAGCTTGGTTACTATTTGCAATTGAGTAGTAGGAGATTAGATTTGTATATAATATGATTCATCATGCAGCTTGAACGCTCAACTCACCATTGAAAACCATGGAAGCACTGTACAGCTGTTTCATCCTTGTTGGGAATCATCAGCAGTGCACATCCACCGAGCCCCCACGGGGACTCGAACCCGGGGTGAACGATTGTGAATCGAACACCTTAACCACAAGGCTATCCGGGCTGGCTCTCAACGGTTTGTTGAACATCTACACTACATGATATAGCACCCTTCCGTCACTGGCTTCGAACGGTAACAACCCGCCTCCCACACAGCGATCGACTCCTATGATGGATGACTTCTCTGTAGGGGCCTAAGTACAACGAAGGCATTCCGTTATGAACAACCTACAGAGCTTGGTTACTATTTGCAATTGAGTAGTAGGAGATTAGATTTGTATATAATATGATTCATCATGCAGCTTGAACGCTCAACTCACCATTGAAAACCATGGAAGCACTGTACAGCTGTTTCATCCTTGTTGGGAATCATCAGCAGTGCACATCCACCGAGCCCCCACGGGGACTCGAACCCGGGGTGAACGATTGTGAATCGAACACCTTAACCACAAGGCTATCCGGGCTGGCTCTCAACGGTTTGTTGAACATCTACACTACATGATATAGCACCCTTCCGTCACTGGCTTCGAACGGTAACAACCCGCCTCCCACACAGCGATCGACTCCTATGATGGATGACTTCTCTGTAGGGGCCTAAGTACAACGAAGGCATTCCGTTATGAACAACCTACAGAGCTTGGTTACTATTTGCAATTGAGTAGTAGGAGATTAGATTTGTATATAATATGATTCATCATGCAGCTTGAACGCTCAACTCACCATTGAAAACCATGGAAGCACTGTACAGCTGTTTCATCCTTGTTGGGAATCATCAGCAGTGCACATCCACCGAGCCCCCACGGGGACTCGAACCCGGGGTGAACGATTGTGAATCGAACACCTTAACCACAAGGCTATCCGGGCTGGCTCTCAACGGTTTGTTGAACATCTACACTACATGATATAGCACCCTTCCGTCACTGGCTTCGAACGGTAACAACCCGCCTCCCACACAGCGATCGACTCCTATGATGGATGACTTCTCTGTAGGGGCCTAAGTACAACGAAGGCATTCCGTTATGAACAACCTACAGAGCTTGGTTACTATTTGCAATTGAGTAGTAGGAGATTAGATTTGTATATAATATGATTCATCATGCAGCTTGAACGCTCAACTCACCATTGAAAACCATGGAAGCACTGTACAGCTGTTTCATCCTTGTTGGGAATCATCAGCAGTGCACATCCACCGAGCCCCCACGGGGACTCGAACCCGGGGTGAACGATTGTGAATCGAACACCTTAACCACAAGGCTATCCGGGCTGGCTCTCAACGGTTTGTTGAACATCTACACTACATGATATAGCACCCTTCCGTCACTGGCTTCGAACGGTAACAACCCGCCTCCCACACAGCGATCGACTCCTATGATGGATGACTTCTCTGTAGGGGCCTAAGTACAACGAAGGCATTCCGTTATGAACAACCTACAGAGCTTGGTTACTATTTGCAATTGAGTAGTAGGAGATTAGATTTGTATATAATATGATTCATCATGCAGCTTGAACGCTCAACTCACCATTGAAAACCATGGAAGCACTGTACAGCTGTTTCATCCTTGTTGGGAATCATCAGCAGTGCACATCCACCGAGCCCCCACGGGGACTCGAACCCGGGGTGAACGATTGTGAATCGAACACCTTAACCACAAGGCTATCCGGGCTGGCTCTCAACGGTTTGTTGAACATCTACACTACATGATATAGCACCCTTCCGTCACTGGCTTCGAACGGTAACAACCCGCCTCCCACACAGCGATCGACTCCTATGATGGATGACTTCTCTGTAGGGGCCTAAGTACAACGAAGGCATTCCGTTATGAACAACCTACAGAGCTTGGTTACTATTTGCAATTGAGTAGTAGGAGATTAGATTTGTATATAATATGATTCATCATGCAGCTTGAACGCTCAACTCACCATTGAAAACCATGGAAGCACTGTACAGCTGTTTCATCCTTGTTGGGAATCATCAGCAGTGCACATCCACCGAGCCCCCACGGGGACTCGAACCCGGGGTGAACGATTGTGAATCGAACACCTTAACCACAAGGCTATCCGGGCTGGCTCTCAACGGTTTGTTGAACATCTACACTACATGATATAGCACCCTTCCGTCACTGGCTTCGAACGGTAACAACCCGCCTCCCACACAGCGATCGACTCCTATGATGGATGACTTCTCTGTAGGGGCCTAAGTACAACGAAGGCATTCCGTTATGAACAACCTACAGAGCTTGGTTACTATTTGCAATTGAGTAGTAGGAGATTAGATTTGTATATAATATGATTCATCATGCAGCTTGAACGCTCAACTCACCATTGAAAACCATGGAAGCACTGTACAGCTGTTTCATCCTTGTTGGGAATCATCAGCAGTGCACATCCACCGAGCCCCCACGGGGACTCGAACCCGGGGTGAACGATTGTGAATCGAACACCTTAACCACAAGGCTATCCGGGCTGGCTCTCAACGGTTTGTTGAACATCTACACTACATGATATAGCACCCTTCCGTCACTGGCTTCGAACGGTAACAACCCGCCTCCCACACAGCGATCGACTCCTATGATGGATGACTTCTCTGTAGGGGCCTAAGTACAACGAAGGCATTCCGTTATGAACAACCTACAGAGCTTGGTTACTATTTGCAATTGAGTAGTAGGAGATTAGATTTGTATATAATATGATTCATCATGCAGCTTGAACGCTCAACTCACCATTGAAAACCATGGAAGCACTGTACAGCTGTTTCATCCTTGTTGGGAATCATCAGCAGTGCACATCCACCGAGCCCCCACGGGGACTCGAACCCGGGGTGAACGATTGTGAATCGAACACCTTAACCACAAGGCTATCCGGGCTGGCTCTCAACGGTTTGTTGAACATCTACACTACATGATATAGCACCCTTCCGTCACTGGCTTCGAACGGTAACAACCCGCCTCCCACACAGCGATCGACTCCTATGATGGATGACTTCTCTGTAGGGGCCTAAGTACAACGAAGGCATTCCGTTATGAACAACCTACAGAGCTTGGTTACTATTTGCAATTGAGTAGTAGGAGATTAGATTTGTATATAATATGATTCATCATGCAGCTTGAACGCTCAACTCACCATTGAAAACCATGGAAGCACTGTACAGCTGTTTCATCCTTGTTGGGAATCATCAGCAGTGCACATCCACCGAGCCCCCACGGGGACTCGAACCCGGGGTGAACGATTGTGAATCGAACACCTTAACCACAAGGCTATCCGGGCTGGCTCTCAACGGTTTGTTGAACATCTACACTACATGATATAGCACCCTTCCGTCACTGGCTTCGAACGGTAACAACCCGCCTCCCACACAGCGATCGACTCCTATGATGGAATCATCAGCCCTACAGAGAAGTCATCCATCATAGGAGTCGATCGCTGTGTGGGAGGCGGGTTGTTACCGTTCGAAGCCAGTGACGGAAGGGTGCTATATCATGTAGTGTAGATGTTCAACAAACCGTTGAGAGCCAGCCCGGATAGCCTTGTGGTTAAGGTGTTCGATTCACAATCGTTCACCCCGGGTTCGAGTCCCCGTGGGGGCTCGGTGGATGTGCACTGCTGATGATTCCCAACAAGGATGAAACAGCTGTACAGTGCTTCCATGGTTTTCAATGGTGAGTTGAGCGTTCAAGCTGCATGATGAATCATATTATATACAAATCTAATCTCCTACTACTCAATTGCAAATAGTAACCAAGCTCTGTAGGTTGTTCATAACGGAATGCCTTCGTTGTACTTAGGCCCCTACAGAGAAGTCATCCATCATAGGAGTCGATCGCTGTGTGGGAGGCGGGTTGTTACCGTTCGAAGCCAGTGACGGAAGGGTGCTATATCATGTAGTGTAGATGTTCAACAAACCGTTGAGAGCCAGCCCGGATAGCCTTGTGGTTAAGGTGTTCGATTCACAATCGTTCACCCCGGGTTCGAGTCCCCGTGGGGGCTCGGTGGATGTGCACTGCTGATGATTCCCAACAAGGATGAAACAGCTGTACAGTGCTTCCATGGTTTTCAATGGTGAGTTGAGCGTTCAAGCTGCATGATGAATCATATTATATACAAATCTAATCTCCTACTACTCAATTGCAAATAGTAACCAAGCTCTGTAGGTTGTTCATAACGGAATGCCTTCGTTGTACTTAGGCCCCTACAGAGAAGTCATCCATCATAGGAGTCGATCGCTGTGTGGGAGGCGGGTTGTTACCGTTCGAAGCCAGTGACGGAAGGGTGCTATATCATGTAGTGTAGATGTTCAACAAACCGTTGAGAGCCAGCCCGGATAGCCTTGTGGTTAAGGTGTTCGATTCACAATCGTTCACCCCGGGTTCGAGTCCCCGTGGGGGCTCGGTGGATGTGCACTGCTGATGATTCCCAACAAGGATGAAACAGCTGTACAGTGCTTCCATGGTTTTCAATGGTGAGTTGAGCGTTCAAGCTGCATGATGAATCATATTATATACAAATCTAATCTCCTACTACTCAATTGCAAATAGTAACCAAGCTCTGTAGGTTGTTCATAACGGAATGCCTTCGTTGTACTTAGGCCCCTACAGAGAAGTCATCCATCATAGGAGTCGATCGCTGTGTGGGAGGCGGGTTGTTACCGTTCGAAGCCAGTGACGGAAGGGTGCTATATCATGTAGTGTAGATGTTCAACAAACCGTTGAGAGCCAGCCCGGATAGCCTTGTGGTTAAGGTGTTCGATTCACAATCGTTCACCCCGGGTTCGAGTCCCCGTGGGGGCTCGGTGGATGTGCACTGCTGATGATTCCCAACAAGGATGAAACAGCTGTACAGTGCTTCCATGGTTTTCAATGGTGAGTTGAGCGTTCAAGCTGCATGATGAATCATATTATATACAAATCTAATCTCCTACTACTCAATTGCAAATAGTAACCAAGCTCTGTAGGTTGTTCATAACGGAATGCCTTCGTTGTACTTAGGCCCCTACAGAGAAGTCATCCATCATAGGAGTCGATCGCTGTGTGGGAGGCGGGTTGTTACCGTTCGAAGCCAGTGACGGAAGGGTGCTATATCATGTAGTGTAGATGTTCAACAAACCGTTGAGAGCCAGCCCGGATAGCCTTGTGGTTAAGGTGTTCGATTCACAATCGTTCACCCCGGGTTCGAGTCCCCGTGGGGGCTCGGTGGATGTGCACTGCTGATGATTCCCAACAAGGATGAAACAGCTGTACAGTGCTTCCATGGTTTTCAATGGTGAGTTGAGCGTTCAAGCTGCATGATGAATCATATTATATATAATCAGATATGCTGACCACGTTGTTCTTTGTCAAACTATTTCCAACTACCCGGATTCCGGGAAATTCGATGAAAACCCGTCTCCAGTAGAATGTTTCTTTTCCCATTTGGATCTAGAACTAAATCCATCTGAACATATTATTTGTGTTTTCAGTCCTTCTGGCGCACCCTTCCCTAGCGATCCTGTTACACTGAATTCTACAACCCTACCCTGAGTTAGTTCTGTCAGGTGTATGTGGAAGTCAGCCCAAACACCAATCTATGATGGACATCTCACGTTCAGTACTGTTTCGCTAAACAGCGACGCCTATCTTTTCAAAACAAGAAGACTCAGCCAGTTTTGTACATCAAAAACAGTTGTCTCCAAATTTGTTCTCCAATGTTTTCTTCCTGTCTTACTATATTATTCTCCCGTTATTTTCCCCAACCCTTTGAAACAAGACTTTAAAGCGTTTCACCGCGGATAGATAATTATTAGTCTCGTTTCATCCGTCTCCTTTGACATTCTCCTGAATGAACTAGTCATTCAACATGTTGAATCTTGCGTAGCTCTAGCCAACAAGATGTTGCAGGATCCAACGCATCCAATACACCCTGAATTATTTCCTTATCGTTCTCTCATCCACCAGATCTGAATTTCGAAAGGTTGCTTCCAGAATTACCCTGCACAAAACTCTCTTGTGCTCTATCTAGTGCGGGTACTGACCAACAAAGAGAAGAGTAAAACAGGATTACTTTCCAATTACTTTCCGACTAAAATGCACGCATTCTGCTTGCAAAAGTCTATAATACAAGTACAAATACAAAATATAATATTATTATTGTGTTCTGCCACACAACATAATGAATCGGAGTTAGCAAACAATAATGTCCAAATGTATCCAAAATAATGAAAAGAATTTGTGTGGAGTCACATTCGTCAATATTTTCAATTCTGATTCCATTTTGCCTGTCTTTCGATCGAACTTATTCAAAAGAGAAGTTAGTTCATGCGCTTGAGCTTCCCTGGTCAAAAGCCAATGACGTCGTCCCCGAGAACACATTATCGATCCGGGTCAATAATTGTTCACACGATGACAAGCACCACATTCCCTACATCTCTCCTCTATCAACCAATCGATTGGCCGACTAATCGATCGAATGACAAACCGACTGATAGACCTACCGACTACACTCTGACTCTGCTTCCCACCCACCCCCCCATTTCTCATGGCAAATAAATATGATTATAGTGGCTTGGAAATGAATCATCGAAAACGTATGTTCGCCTACACTGATCTAAACCATGAGTCTGTTCAATACTTTCCGAACTTCTTCCGTTCGGTTTCTAACTTAATGATACTGTGTTACCGAAGCAGTATACAAACCGTGATAAAGAGTACGTGTAATTGATCAATCTCGAAACAAAATAAGAGAAATGACGAAAAATGAAACTCAATAAACGGTCCAGTCCAATTAAGGACTATATTTTCAATTGTCCAGTCCTCACATCTACCATTTCTGTCCGTTCAGAAATGAAAGCATACTGTTGTGCTTGGCCGAAGGTAAAATTAGTGCACATCCTTCACTGCTGAAGTTTAGCACGTTCTCTCTCAGTTTTTATTTTCCAACACCTCATCAACTAATGCAATCAGACCACAATGTTTGTGCCAAACAGGTCGAAAACGTGCTCACCCTATTTCTACAGAAATAGATTAGTTGGTCAGACTTTGAAATTTAATTAGACAACAAGGAAATGCAATTGTTCACTTTTGTCAAGCCTCAGACGAATGGGAAATTCGTGCTTGTTTCAACAGAAGAAAGCAAAGCAGATTGGTGTCAATTTGGCGGAGTCACGGTTTCACCTTTTTTTCTACTAGCGGACAAAAATTAAAATCAAATGAAGGAATAGCGTAGCAGAAAATCACAAACAGGAAACAGTAACACTTCTGATGAGGGCAGAATTCAGTTCACGGTCAGAGTGAGATAACAATGTTATAAATTTCTCCCATGGATTCTCCATTAGAACTGGAACATTTTCAAGTAAATATGTAAGTGTAAATTTCAGTGGACGGAAGAACTGAGGCTAGAGTGGTAATCTTGATATTCACCACCATTTTTGCACATTCTTTCTAAAACTTGAGAAAAATGTGGAATAAACGGCGTTCGACTTTTCCATGTGAATGCAAGTGGATTTTCCATTATATACGATTCAGGCTCGTCGTGCCAACAATGAATTCTCTGAATATAAATCAATTTTGATTATCTTTAGCGTGTAAGAAGCAACTGCGCTGACCAATCCCAGCTATTCGAAATGATAAGAAGTTCGCTTGATTAGTCCATTTTCATGTCTACACCGTCATCATAATCGAGTTACATGCTCCAACCGATACCGCTTTGGTCATGTACCTGCGCGTCGATCTTGTTTCGTTGATTCAGTTGTCTCTACAGACAAATCGGTTCAAAGCGCTTAATCTGGAATAGCAGTTTGTTTGCTGACATGCTGCTCTCGTCTGCATACACCTTAGTATTATCCGTCCTATTTTTCACCAGCAACTACCGAAATAGTCCCCTACGTCGCTCTTTTTGCCCCGTTGCTCCTGGTTTATCCCCGCGAATGACACCATAGCAGCCTGCTTCTTTTGCCAGAACAGACTCCTGTGCAACGTGTCACCGGAATTTGGCTTAGATCGCCTCTACCACAAACCAGCAGGCTGGTATCACCTGTTTTATTCGTTCGCGACTGCCGCTTTACGTCGCGACATGCGTTCAATTTCTCCCGCTTCCTCCACCGCTGCCGTCGCTGACCATCTCTCTCTCTCTCTCTCTCTCTCTCTCTCTCTCTCTCTCTCCTTCGCTCACTCTCACTCTCTCGTAGACGGGCCACGGACGACGAGCCACTAGCAACGAAACACAAATCAGAGTAGGAGATTTGTGTCAATTTCAATTTCGTACCCGTTTATTGTATACCAGTTATACGGTGCGCGAATCCAATCAGTTAAACACATGCAAGCTAATCATCGCCACCCCGGCTATTCTTGACTTACCCACTGACAGTTGTTTCGACTCAATCGTATCACTTTACAAATCTAGTCTAATCCTATTCACACTCATCTGGTTGGGTTGAGGAGGGTGTGTGGGTAAATTCTCTGGTGTGAATAATTTTTCTATCGGTTTGTGAGACCGAAAAGCAGATCATGGTTAATGGGATCTCATGAACCATTCAGAAGGATTTACGTACGGGGATTCTTGTTCTGGTTCTGATGGAGTGGGGTATAGGAAGGTTTATTGGTCTTGGGACTTTAGATATTCTCTGACATCTGGTTCCTCATTGCTGTATTGATGTGGTTGTTCCAACCGCAAATCTTGTCAGATTTGTGGTTGTTTCCAAGGTTATTCATGTGAATGATAATTACTGTCTGGATTCTGAATCGGCACGTTTGCGTCATTCTGGTAAGCTTAGTTCATTATAAAATGTTTCGACTTTTCCTTCCCCGTGTATTTTATGACACTCGGGCTGCTTTCCAACGAAGATAATAATAGTTCCACCTACGCCAGTAATCAAATTTGCATTACCGTTTGGGAACTACGGTAACCATGGGCCTAGGACTGGAGGTGGTTGGTGTGAATGTTTCTCATCCGATAGCCATTATTAATGGGTATCAACGTCCCGGTAGGCGAGTGGATAGCGGACCACTGGTAACTAGAAAGTACCACTGCTCTCAGTCCCACAATCAGGAGCTACTTTTTGGTCAAAATTGGTAAAAGTTCTCCTTGATTTTGATCATCCATTGATAAGTGATAGTCGCTCACAGCAGCTAATATAAGAATACAGTGTACCGTTGCAATGTAGCGTGGTTAGAGATTAACGTCTAGTGCATTAGTAATTCAAAAACGAAACCAATTTCGACGGATATTCTATTAGGGAGGCAGAAAACATTGTTCCCATTCCGTTTAGCGAGGAGCCTAATCTTTTTTTCACTTTCTATACGGTTGATAAATGCCAAACAACGTATTCGCAGTATCGAATATATTTTAGCTTCTTTAAATTTATACAAAGTTTGGGTTGTAGCTTTTAACCAGAGTTTACGGTGACTGTGGTTTGTAATGAGGCAACCCACGTGTATCTGTACGAGGGATACTGATACATTAATAAAACATTCTCAAACTGGAAATAGATCTTAATCGGATGGCGTAGAAGGAAGGTATTGATTTACAATGAGACACCCACGAGGGGAACATTTTCAGGGTGTCGGAACTCTCCCTGAAAACTCGTCATCAACAAGGCTGCATTCCGCTTTCTTCCAACCTACGCACAAGGCGTTTTGTTAGCAATAACCAGTGACAGGCCCGTATATTCTACTCAGCAATGCAATCGTGACTCATATATTCATGAACCATCGGTCCTTCACACGTCACTGTTTTCGTCGATCACTGATTGACGATGTGCTGCTTGCCGGTAATACTAACCAGCCAACCAATCAGCCGTCTGAAGATGCACCATCCGACCTAACCATTCACAGCTGCCCACCACATTGGGCAATCGGTAACAACGCCACTTGAGTCCATGTATTCCCTGCCTCATGCTATATGAAGTGTTAATTTTTGGTCTCATTTGAATACAGTTCTAGCACTTGTGCTTTGTTACTTTTCCTTTGGGATTGGATGATCGAGGGATCACTGACCGGGGATAATCCAGAGATTTGCGTGTTGATATAGCAAACATGGACTGATAGAATTGTTATGCGTCCTTGTATCCTTAGTATCTGCTAAATTGTTCATATTGGCTGGTAATCCCATTGTACGCTGTCTTTTTTATCTGCTAATAACTATGGTCGCTATGCATAAACCATTTGATGCCCTGGTTGGACTCATCCTGTCTCATTGAATAAGTTATCGTGCTGTATCAAAGCACAACACAAATCATAGATTCACCGAAATGCGTACCTCACTGTCCAGTCTTCTGACTCACAAATAGGATTGAAATCGGGCGTTCAAGTTTGTCATTCCTAAACCATTTATTCCTCAGAATGTCCGGATTGGTTGTCTGCTGCTGACTGCACAATAGAATCACATAACGGAGCGACCATTTATCATGGACTGAAAAACAAAAAGACGGCTCATCTAAAATATTGGGTTTCCTTGGTGCAGTTCATGGGGACAGATAGAAAACATAAATTGTAAAATGCAACATTTCTCTTCGTCGTCTCAATCGTGTACGTACAACATGCGGATTCGTGTTCGAATGGGGCACAGAGCAACACAATGGAATAGACGGTGTCGAACCAAATTAGGAAACGGTCCCTTAAATCTAATTAGCTACCGCCATGGCAAACACACATTATGGGTCAAAAGTTTCTGTGCACACAGTGGAGGTCCAAATCTACTTATCAATACAGCCTCACAATAGGCTAGGACCTTTGGGTTCCGATTGCATGCAATCACTCGGACCACTTGACCTAGATCAATGTGATGACGAAAAGTCACAAGGTGTTTCGCGATCGATGAAACGAGGTTTCTCGTGGTCATTTGTTGTCTGGGGGGCGAGGGATGACTCATCCATTGCACTAGTCACTTCGGTACATGCTCTGCCATTCTCTGACTGAGATACCGATCCGTTCAACCTATGAAGGTGTTACGACAGCTGCTGGTTAACTGAAAAATGACGTGAGAGGCATTCGGGTTCGTGATGTGCTGTTGCATGGAAACTGAGTCCTGGAAAAGAAAGCAATTATTGAAGAGGGATAAGAGAATATGTCTGGAACATTCTGCGAAAGAGAAACGGTCGATTGTTTTGTGCTTCCAAATGAAGAAACTGACAAATGAAGGAACTTCCAGTTTGTTGCCTGCAGACCATATAGCTTTTATTTGTGCATTTGTGCTACATTTTGAGTCTATCAGCCCTATCAGTCAGATTCATCTTGCAAACTTACACTGCGACCTGCGTCTACCTGACTGCTCTATGGTAATCAGTTCTTAGCATGGTAAGCAGGATGCTTCCGTATCCCTTGGTAAGAATATATCTAACGGTGATGCCCGGGGAGTTGTGAGGAAACACGCGATGCACAAACGGCCATGCTGATAAGAGCGGAATCATGTGTGACGCTTGTGACTTACGGTTTCCTATGGAATGTGGCGTGTGTGTTACCACTGCGCCACCCCGCTCCCATACGGACTGATCCGAACCGCCAAGGTAAGCTTGTTCAGATGTCGACCTCTAGGACAGCCAGAGAAGCCCGACAGCTTCGTATGGAGACACGGTACGCCTTCGAGGTGAAAGGGCCCGGGTTCAAATCCTGGGTGTGGCAGAGGATATGCACCACTGATGAGCTGTAACAAGAGCGAAGCTGGAGTCTCGTGCTTCCGAGTGTAGGTTGGTTGGATGGCCGGAGGTTTGTGCGTGAAAGGTGCAGTCCGAAGGACAGCCAGCTAAACAAATATTGATCGACCCCACACACTACTCGCAAGTAATTGCGTGATTATAAGTCCAGGATCCCGCATAGAGGGGGAAGAAAAACTGATATCTTATCCTAATGGGTTGCTGAGTGTGAGGCGAAAATTGTTTATACTAAGTGACTTTACCGAGAATGATAGTGAATCTCCAAGGCTTGGGGGTGCTGGACAAATACCGGAGAAATTTCTCCGGAATAAACAAAGATAGGCGGCGGGAACTCGCACTCCTGGTGGAGTGCCTAGTACCAAGAGGGGAAGGCTATGTGGAGACACTGGAGGAGCTTCAGAGAAACACCTTTAGAAGTAGCACATGAGGTATCTTCCTTGAGGAAACTAAGTAAGAAGGGTACTACGCCATGATGGAACAGTCGTGTAAAAAAGCTGTCAAGCGAAAGCAGGCGGCCTGGCAAACCTACGCTCGCACAAACGGGGGCCGAATCTTGGTGCAATACAGAGAAGCTAGAAAGAGGGCTGCGAAACTATTACCGGAGAGCAGGAGAAGCTACGAAAACAGGACGGCTGCAAACGTCAAGGTGAATCAAAAAGTGTATTACAATTATGTGCAATCAAAGGCCACCTTGCGAAGAACAGTAGGGGGTGTTAGGGATGGAAACGAGACAATGACGTGCACAGAGAAAGGAAAGGCTGAGAATCTGCTGCAATTCTTCCAGAGCGTGTACAGACCGGATCAAGAAGCTCCCACAGAAACCAATAGATAAAACACGCACATCACATAGATGGTAGACACCGAAGTTTGTGAGAGCGAAGTGTACAAAAATCTGAGGCTTCTACCATTGTGTAAGGCGGCAGGACCTGATGGAATTTACCCAGCAGTAGTGAAACCGTAAGCTGATCTTTTAGTCAAGCCGATAACTCTTCTGTTTAACACATCTTTCGGAGATGGTAAGGTGCCACAGGACTAACTTACATCCGCGGTCACTCCAATCCATAAAGAAAATGAAAGGGATGCACTTGCTAATTATCGATCGCTATATCTGACTTCAGAATTACTGAAGGTCATGAAAAGGACGATCCGGGACCGCCTAATAAAGCACCTGGAAAGCCACTAATTGATACCACCCCACCAACACGATTTCATTCGACGGAGGTCCTCCTTGTCTAACTTGACACACCACTTAGACGAAGTAACTAGGAAACTAGACACAGGAGAGAGTTGAAGTTTGCTATTTGGATTTCCAGCAGGCGCTTGACTCCGCAATCCACTGGCTGTTGGCGAGTAAGATAAAAAGAATTTAGGTTGAGTCCCTCGATAGAGAGATGGATCTTCAAGAGGCTCACTGGAAGGTAGTTTCAGGCGAGGGTAGAGGGAGCCTTTTTCAGTATAGAAAGATTACGTAGCGATGCACCGCAGACGTGTGTCCTCAGCCCCCTGCTATTCATCCTGTTCAATAATGACCCAGCAGACAAACTGGAAGGTAACTGCTATAAATTTGCGGATGATGTCAAGCTGCTTGGAACGAATGCAGATGGCTCAGTACAGAGAGATCTGGATAGAGTGTATGTGTGGTCGGTGGCATGGGATGTCCCTCCCAACATAAAGAAATGCCAACAGTTCATTGATGAGAGAGGACCGTGACCCAATATCTTTAGGAAAGCATCAGGCAACCAGACGAAGCTTGCTAAAACAGTGGAGATTAGGGATCTGGAAAGGGTAATTTAAACGGACTTTAGACCAGGTAGGCAAAGTGACAGTGCAGCGAAAAAGTCACAAGCACACATTCAACTGAAGCGCGCAGTAAACTCGAGGAGACCAGAAGTCTTGCGACCTGTAAACAGGGCCATTGTGAGATCCATAATGGAACACTTCGTTCAGGCCTGGAGTCCGTCCCTCGTGCGTGATAAATCCCCTGGAGCAAGTACAACAGAGATTCACTAGATGGTTTGGATGTTGCTGTGGTCTAAGATACGAACAAAGGTTAGAAAAGATAAACCTATTCTCAATGGAAAGACGGAGACTAAAAGGGGATTCAATGGAAGTGCTGAAAAGTATAAAAAGAATGGACACTTCAGCGCGAGCTCGGGAGTCGCTCTTTAGAATTTGAGGGAAGCGGGGGGGGGGGTGCGTGATAGAATGGAAGGCCACGGGCTCATACTCGCGAAAGACAGTATAAAAACGGGGATTAGGAGCCAGTCGTTCGCTGTGAGGTCTGTCAATGAACAGAATAAATGAAGCAACTCCGACGGACGTTTTTAAACATCGACTGGCTAAGGCCTGGGGGAAATTGTTTGGTAAGAGTAGCTATTAGAACCCACTTTGTCTCCCTTCTGTCCCTCATCTTTTGTCTGTCTTCAATCTTTTTTCCCCTTGAGGCAATTTGTCTAGCAGAGTTGATGACTAACAACTTGATTCTAGAGTCAAGTTGGAATGAAACACCGAGGCAGGTATAATCCAAAATTTCATATCCCACCTTTTTTCAGATGAGCTTACGAGGAACAGAAGACTCTTCATAAAATCGAAGCACCTGGAGGTCAAAGGTCTCACCAGTGGAGGAAACAGGACGATTTGGCAGACTGCCATCAACTCCTGGAAGCAGAACTAAGTTAAACTGGACTGAACACTGTTTGAATGGTCTTGGAGGTTTGGTACGCGTTTCAAAAGATCGAAAGAAATGCTCAGCTCATCATTGAAAATCACGAAAACACGGTAGATTTATTTCATTCCTGTTGGGACTCATGGGCTACAGTGCACATCTATCGATCACCCACTGGGGCTTGGACGCGGACTGAACGATTTTGAGTCTAACACCTAACCACCATGCTATCTGGGCTGGCTCTCAACCGTTTATTGAACATCGATACTGCATGATATTGCACCCATCCGTCTCTGGGACTGAACGGTACTCACTCGTTTCGCGCACAGCGATCGTTTCCTGTGGCGGATGACTGCTGTGTAGTGGCCTACGCACAACAAAGACACTCCGTTAATAACAATCTGCAGACCTTGGTTACTCGGTGTACAAGAACAGAAGGAGGTTAGTTTTGTAAAATGACTGTTTATGTAAAGTCTATTTTTCAGAGTTCGGCTACTGGAGTCGTCAGCTACTTGGCCTGTTCAATAAGCGCTATGAATCACTAGAACAGAAATGATTTTGGGCAATGCATGACAAAGATTCCCCGTGGCTGAATAATTTAAATCTCGAGGAAATGTTACTTTATCAGAGAATCCCACATTTAGCTTTTGATATCCTTTGTCTGGGATGCAGAGGATATACATAGTCGCTGATAAGAGGTAACCGAGGTAACCCCTTTCATAAAAATCTCTTATAGTACGCATTCTTTCCAAGCGTTCGATCCTAATTCACGTTGATCCCAATCATTTGGATCTCAAGAAAACTCAAATGAGAAAATTGGAAGATTTTGGTTTTTGTTCAAAAAGTGCTTTTGAAGTCATACATAATAAAACGTAAAGTGAATCGCTTTTCCTGTTTGCTTTTACTGGTCAGTCAATCAAGCGGAACGCAAATGAAAAAATAAGGTTTCAGATGTCCCAACGGTTGACATATTCTGTGTGTTGAACTCTTATTCAAATGCTGCGACAACAATCATGTGTTTGCACTGAGTTTTTTTAGGACATCATGCTGTGTTCCAAATCAAGCGGATGACCTCCGAGTCTGTATTCGTAGAGACAGATGCTGCTTATCACACAAATAATGACCGGGGAGCCCAAAGCCACTTGGAATTTCAACCTGACAAGAACTGGAATGCTTGCGGACGTAGGTAGTAAGCTGTCGCGGTTCGGTGTGGACGGTCAGTGGGACGAAGTCGTTTCAGGCAAGTCACCTTACGAATCTACTTACATGTACACGCTCTGTTTTACCTCCGGAAAACATCGCCACTCTGACCCGCCGTTCACGATTACGGTGGGGTGGCAAATTTGAACTTCCTGCCACCAATACCTTCGAATACGATATCTAAGAACGTTATTTTATCAAATATATAACTAGAAATGGCAAGCTGGCAACTGGCAATGCTCTCCGTGAAGCAGGTGTCACTACTATGTTAGAGGAAGATGTGCACTCACTAGATGCTTCACTACCTGGGAAGATTACCCCGGAATTTAGTATTCAACGTTTTGTTGGTTTTCTACTGATTAGGAGTTATCAACGATTAACCGTGCAGTAACAAAGTTTAACTAGCCACTGAACACCATGGGTGTAATGTACAGCTGCTTCATCCTTGCCAGGATTCATTATCATTGCACATCTACAGAAACCTTACTGGTATTCGAACTAGAAACCGCCGATTACGAGTTAAACATCCAATCGCCAGGTTATCCAAGCGTGTTCTCAGCTGCTTGTTTAACTTCACCGCAACATGAAATAGTAACTTTCGGTCACGGATATTTCGCAAGGTGATGGATCTTTGTCCGCCCAGTGGTCGATTGTGTATGGATCACCCACGACTGCTGATAGTTCCTAACAAAGCAGAAACAGCTATACAAAGAATGTTATGGTTTCCAATGACAGGTTGAGCTCCTTTTAGAACATGGTGATTTATTTAACGAACGAGTGAAGTCTGTTACTAATCACGGTGAATACGAAATCAAAAAAGGAATGATTAGGAAATTCGAAATCCTTCACTATGTAATCAAGTGGCTCGAACTTAAGCTTGCACGATCATTCCGCTTCTTATACAGATAATTTGAAACTACCACGGTCTACTCAGTCGTCTCGGAGCAAAATGCAAAATGCTCGTTCCGCTGAAAATATTCTTCAAAAATTTCCAAATTATTTGAGTCATCTGGTCAAAAGACTATTGTTTCATGGAGAACGCACACATATATAGTATATTGTAAGTGTATATACTACCTAGCAAGTAGCTGGTTGCTGAGGACGGAACTATCGTCAGTCGTGAATTACCAACGCTGCTATGCCCAAGAGACTAAGCGCAATCAGGTGAACAACGGCAGGAGAACTAAATGACTACTCCTCCGTCGGATGGTGACTGTCTTCAAGTGAAAAGGATAGCGACTTTGCAAATGAGCATGTGTGTGGCGTTTTGTTTGTTTTGTTGATATCCGAACAACCTGGTCAGGCGCGTCTAAATAGTTACAACACATCAAGTGGCGAGCGATGGCCCAGGTCGGCCTATGTGCTGCAGTCGAATGTTGTAGGCTAGGCTAAGTCACACGGTCTTGTATGTACTTTGGGATGTGTTCGGCCATTCTAGTTAGCAGTGATCGATCAATCCTACCGATTGTACTTCTATGCAGATGCAAGTGAAGGCGTAGACGCAGTGGGAGGTAGATTCGAGTGAATGACGGTCTTTGAGTGGGGGCTTGAGGAGGCGCTGTGTGAATGACTGAAAGTGCGGAGCAGTGGCATAGTATGTTCTATGCGGTACTTTTTTGATGCTTTGAGTAATGAGCCGTGTGACTGATTCTCCTTTGCACGTGAGAGTTAGGTGGATATCATTTTTGGACACCCAAGAAACAAATAACTGGGTCTGGTTTCTTTTCTGACTGTAAAAGAGCGGGAATGCATCAGGATACCCGTTGTCACGCCTTGTGGCGTATATAATTGCCGCCTCCTTTGGTAGAATATTTTCCGTACAGGTTTGTCTTTCCCTGAAGAATAGAGTTCGAACCAGAGCTCTCTTAGGTTCCACTGGTGAGAAGCTTGTGAAATGGAGGTACTGTGAATTCGAACAGCAAGGGCCAGACACATTCCAAAGTACAAATGTGAATCGAAGACTCAGCCCAGCCCACAACATTCGACTGTATCACGTAGACCGACCTGGGCCATCGCTCGCCACTTGATGAGAAAAGGTCATACGGTAGATCCGGCGAATGCATTCTCGATCTTGCTGTATAATCGCGACAAACACCGACTAAGGATACTTGAGGAATTATCGATCGCTCACACCAAACCGGCCCTATGTGTCCAAAAGCGTATGACCTTCACCCTCAACCTACCATGACCTTAGCCAATCACATGCAGCCACACACACACACACACACACACACACACACACATGACTTCGCGCCCCATAAAATTGCTGCTATCAATCATTTCATTTCATTTCGTAGTTATTTTTCTCGCTGGATTTTACACGTACGCGACCGACAAGAGTATACGAAAGGAATCCCTCTCGTATAGTTTGTCTTCCGACTTGTTTATTCAAACGCATCACGGGATCCAAATGTTTCTGTTTGAATAATGCCACCTGATGCGATCATCCAAGGGTTTCTTTGGTTTACTGAACTTGATGGGCTCGCTAAGGTTGAAGAATCGGGATGGATGAACCGGAGCTGCATCCATGAGGCATCCGTCCATGATCTGAGCAATGGAACCTTCGAGGAGTTGAGAAAATGTGCGATCCATCATCAGAATAAACTGCTGCATTAGCTGTTCAGAATAGTTAGTGTGTCAGCTTAGAATCAGAGGGATAGTAAACATATTTCCTTAGTTACCGTTTGAACTCTTCTTCTCCAGCTGATTCTACTGAAGTTTGCATTGGAGTGTGAATCAGGGCAAACACAATGAGATCATTTTGTCTGTAATCGAGTTCTTTGTATTAATCACTGACACCAGAATAGCTATTCATGATTTTGCCTGCTGGAGATCAGACAACGTTTTGTTCTCTATTTATTAGCATTTCCAATAGTACACATACTGGCTCACTGTGGTTTGCTTCTTGGTGGACGCAGCCTCCTAGAGGAACAAGCGTGCGGTTAGAAAAATGCATGTGGAAATGCCATACCTTTTGAGAACCCCATTTAATTACGGACGTCTCTGCGGGGAAGACTTGATGAAAAAAGGCGTTCGTAAGTTTTCAAAATGAACAAGGTTTTTGCTTTTTTTAGTGGAAACGGCCAGGCCACGAAACACCAGGCATAGTGATTGATTTACTTTTGATAATTGGAAGATATCATCTACATTGTTATATCTTTGTATTAGTGAAAAGCCAGAGGTAGTTGTGTTATCATTTTAGGCATCGTTTGCAGTACGTGTCCTCCATTCCACTCTAAGAGACGGTAGCTGCTCGTGAGTAGTACATGTATTCGACTGAAATTTGCAACAGATTTGTGAATTTTAATTGAACCTTCTTGTTTGAGACCAGTGTTTACAGCCTGCGGGTCTGCTTATGCGGCCTGCCTGCGGAGAGTGTGGCATCTAACACGTAATCCGTAAACATATCATGCCCCGTGTAGTGGAGAACCAAATGAAGTTCCAATAAGTCGGCAGTGGTAGTTAGCCGGGTAAGAGCCGATTGTTGTCTACTAGCAATGTAAAAAGTAGTGAAGATGTTTGAGTCTCCCTTCTATAGGGTGATAAACACTGCTTGCCCAACAGCACCGGCGGCGTGCTACGCAGCAATGAGCACTCACTGTATTTGAATTGCTGGGGGATATAACCTTTTCCCGAAGAGTCTGTCGTCTGATGCAGACAAGGTCTCCATTGTTCTTATCGCATAGTGGATCGTTCAGAATTTGCCTCATTTATTCTAAAATTGTAGTTTATGCATGCTGAATTGAGGAATTCATTTAAATCAATTTTCAGATTTTTAACTTGCTAATAAAATGCTACAACATATTTGCAGAAACCGTATTGCGTTGATTCAGCAGCTGTCACACGTTATAGGGCCAGGTACAGCTTCGCAGCCAGGCACGCGGATAAGCCTCAACCAATCAGGATTGTCGTGGACAAGTCCTACAAGAGCTCCCTGTGATTGGTCGTCTTCGAGTGGACCAATTATGATCTCTTATTTAACGTAGTTGAACAAACCTTGTTATGTAATACAACCAACGGGCAATTTCGCAGCCTTGATCTTCCTAATACTTTTTATTCGTGTAGTTCTGGGTGGGGACAATTTTAATAAGTCCTGTCAATTCAGTTCGTTACGATCATTATACATATTTAGATAGTGGTCCAGATCTGTGGGTTGGTCCTAGTGTAGTGAGTGTATATACTACCTGTTAGGTAGTTGATGTCTGAAAGCGGAACTATCGTCATTCGTGGATTACTAACGCCGCTATGCCCAAAAGACCGAACGCAAGAAGGTGAACAACAACAGGCAAACCACATGACTGCTCCTAAGTTGGATGATGACTGTTTTCAAGTGAACAGGACAGCCACTTGGCAAATGAGGATGTTTGTAACGTTTGATTTGTTTTGTCAATGTCCGAACACGTTAGTGGCAACGAACAACCTATCATCCAGGCACGTCTTGTGGAATGTGACACTAGTAACGGAATGCGTCCGTTGATCTTCGGACCCAGAAAAGAAGTCATCCATCGTGGGAGTCGATGAACTGGTAGTCAAAGGTTTGCTAATGTGCAAAATTCCAGTGACAAGTGGACGCTGTATCGCGCAGTGTTTATGTTTAGGAAACAGCAGTAAGCCAGCCTGGATAATCTGAGGGTTAGATGTTCAGCTTACATTCGTTCACTCGGAGTTCGGTTTCAAGTACAATTTTGGTAGATATGCACTTTTGACCTGTCTCAACAAGGACAAAATAGCCGCACAGTTCTTCCGTGGTTTTGAGTGATGATATACATGTGAAAACTGCTATTAATATTCTTATGCATGTTAGATTTAACTCAATGGACCATGGATGGCAATGGTGAGCTGTCCAAACCTACTAATTCGGCTGACCATGGTTTCCTTGCTCATCACCTCTCATTCATTTGCGGGTTGCGAATCTGCTCACACCTACTTAATAGGAACGGAATGAAGGTTAACTACGTATGATTTCACGGTGAAAGGAGTAAGATCAACCAGTCCATGCAGTCCGGAATGAAGTATGACTACCCAAAAACACCGAATAGAAGCCTGTCCAAGTATGAGTGATATTTTGGTTGTCCGCTAGTATGCGGGACTATTTCAACCAAACACGATAATCGGTATACCAATAACTCAAAGCTAGAACTTTGGATGAATCCGGTGAAAATCTCCAATACGGAAGAGAGTGCACGGTATATCCAAACAGATCGTTTGAACCTAAATCTATGATTGTTAATAAACTTGCGGATTTAGTGCGAAGTAAACGAATCATTGGTTTGAACTAATGACTCGTGAAATAAGTGGACAAGAAATCGGCTGCAGTAAAATGCATTAAATCATCCTCTGTTTGTCAATTACCCAAAACGTTTACTAGTGTTATAATCTATAAGACATGTCTGGGTAATAGGTTGTTTATTGACGACAGTCATCATCCGACGGATGAGCAGTTGTGGGGTTCGCATGTCGTCGTTTACCTTATTGCGTTTGGACTATTGAACATAGCGGCTTTCGTTAATCCACAATTGTCTATAGTTCCTTTTTCAGCAGTGAACTACTCACTAAAAAGCGTATATGCTCCACCACACTAGTACGCGGCCCATCTGTCAGTCGTGAGTGGAAGTCGGATCAGTTTGAAGACCTGTGACACAGAATAACCGCTCTCATTGAGGAGCAGCTGACTGAGTGGTAAAACGCATATAGGTCAGTGTCGTTCGTGCATTGGAGAAGTACAAAGTCAGGTCATCCCCTAATGTATGGATATCCTCCAAAACGGTCTAATAAGCAACTTTCCGACGGATCACCTGATTTGAGGATAGGACCTAAGCTGGAATGGAAAAGTGCAGTCTGACGGAGTATAGTAGCCAGAATGATATTAAGACGTAATTTATTCACTTTTTACATTGATACACATCTGTATTAGCCAGTGAAGGATGCCCTTTGGAATGAGCTATCACCTTAGGGAGGGGGGGGGGGGGGGGAGAGAGTTCGCCTGAGGTCGTTCGTGATTTGATTCTTTCAGGTAATATCTTTTTAAGCTGATGAATCGCTTTAGTTGACATGGGCATATAGTGATTATTGGACTCATTTCAGCTCAAGTAGCCTAGCACCATTGTAACCTGCCCAGTTTTACCTCCAGCGCGTAATTTAGTGATTGATCTATCTATCGAACTTCTCGCCTTGTGCAATGATTTTGCCATAGCGAGGCTATCGGTGTTACGCGAACACGGGATCGAAAAATCAACTTTCTTTTTCAGTGTTTTGTGTCTTCAGTTTGTGCTCTCAGTGTGCTAACTGTTTCATACTGGTCCATACAAGTGAAGGCTTGATTGATTTGAAGGAAGGAGTTCTCTCATGCATTATTTGGGAAACCTTTGTAACTTCATGTACTTGCAGTCAGACAAAATATTCGTTTGGAAATCGTCTATTTCTGGTTGAACAAGATATGGAATGAAAACAAAATATTCCCCTGGGGGAACTGATGGTTTGCAACAACTAAAGTCTATGCGCAAAGCTTAGGGCAAAATTTGGCTGCTACTTCTTATCTGTTGGTCGGCATGTGAGCTAAGTAAATGACCATCTAAAAATGATTCCCATCTGTCCGGGAGGAGACACTTATAGAAAACTCAAGCATTTTCAGATGAAATTAAGATGGAAATAAGTTGGCTTATAGAGGGTGCATATTGGTTTCGAAGTCATCTTTCGAAAGACCAATGGCTAGTAAAAAGTTTGATATGAAGAACGTGCTGTTAGACGTAGACATGATTATTTGTGGAATTGAAATCTGAGTCAACGAACGGGAAAAAGAAAATGACACAGTTTTCTAACATAAAAGAAAGTGGATAGACCGTCGGTCTGAGCATACACCGCGCTGCCATCCACCCAGATCCGACGTACGTGTGCAAAATGGCCATTGAAGATAGACGACACGAAAAGGCTGGAAAGTTACATGGCTAAAATCAAGTGGGATGATCACGCCACAAACTCAGCTGTGCTTCAACACTGTGCGGATATAGAAGGAATTTCTTCGTCCTTTAGACTACTTCCCCTAAAGTGGTCCAGCCATGTCCTTTGACGACGCGAAATGCAAGCTACGAAAAAAAGCCTACTGCAGTCACCCTGCTCAGATTGGAAATGTCGCTTTGGTGAATAAATGAAGACATGAGTTGGCACAATTAAGGCAGAAATGGATCGCCTAGGCCTTCAGTCGATCTTTGGAGTATGCTGCTGGTGCAGCTGCTGGATTTTACGGGGTGCACATCTGGCGGCAGTCCGGAACGCGTAGACACCTACCATCAAAGAGGTCCAAGAAGCGGACTTATCTCTTCGCAGGAGATAGTCACATAAAAGTAAAAGGTAGGACTAGGGTTCACTCGAGATCAATAGGTTATATTACTGGTTTACATGTTCTTCAGGAAATTTCACTAATAAAGAGCACAGGTAAGCTTGGAATGCCCAGATGAGTACGCGGCTAGAGTAGACTGCGTGGAAAAGAGCTGCAACAACTAAATTGCAAACTGGAAAGGAATATGCTAAAGGTTTTTGTCTGATTGAGAGCTTGTGCGACAGCCTGTTCAGTCTTTTCTGTGAAGTAGATTTAAACGCTATCAGTCAAGAAGGTTCCGAGATTTTAGGTTCTTTGGCCTTTAAAATTTTGAGCAATAGTCATGGGCCTCTTGGAGGCTAAATTTGCACAGTAACTCAGCCGGTGATTCGCAAACTACTTCACCATCAAGTTTAAGGAGTACAAGAGGAAGGCACTTCAGAAGGGAGGCAGATTATACTGTGTTGGTGTGCAGGGGTTTGAAATATTTCCAGTAGAAAGATAGATGGACTGTCGTGTTGTTAGAGGAAGAATGGAACGGTGGGGCATCTGTTGACCAGCCAGAGAATGCGGTGTCGAATATGTGAAAATTGACATGGAGGCTGAACTGCAGCAAACTTTGGACGCAGAAACTTTCGAGGCCTTCCGGCAAAATTTAAATGCTCTTTAACTGGAGCATAATGCATCTAGGTGGTTGAAAACGGTTTGATCAAATAATGCAAATGTTTGATGAATGTTTACTCACGGAACTTACGGACACTGCTCGTCAGCTTTTACTGAGTACCTGAATGGAACCTGTCAGAATTAATCATACTGAGCAACAGTAGAGTGGATATAAAGTAGATGAAGAAACTGTGTGAGCGCAAGAAAACAACTATTCACGAAATAAACGTAAGTTAACAAAATCTCTTTACGAAGCAAAATAGGTATAGTTCTAAGATTAAAGTTGGAAGAGCCCAGGAGGTACCATGGAACTACGCCTATCTATTTATTGGACTAGGTCATACACAGCAGTATTCTGATAGTCTAACATAATATGACCAACAAAAATGATTTGTCTGCTGCACAAAAACCCAAAAGTACGGACGGTAGTAAACAAAATTATCTGACAAGACCTTGGTCTTCCTGCATACCCGATGAAATTTCGGGCCCAAGATTATGATGACGATGACCATTTGGAAGATAATATTGATAATGACAATACCAATAATAATGATAATGACTGCGGTTTTGGTGAGGATGACAACAACAGCTATCGTCATCCTAATTTATTGAAAATGAATCACTGAGAGGGGTACCGGCTGAGGAACTGCTCAAGGACAGACAGAGGTCAGTCCAGGACCACACGGTCTCCAGTTTACTGTGATGATTTTTTGACTTTCGCCAATCAGAAGAAAAACATGACACCATAACAATCCACCCCATATGCGTGCATATCAAAGAATTCGGAAGTTCATTACTATATGGCTTCTAAGTCGTTTATTTCATTTTGAATGCATTTTCATATCTTTATCAACGGAAACGTTGTGTTGGCAGGGAGACCCTGGCCACGGCCCAGGAACGAATATCAGAGTGAATAACTTATCCCAAAGATCTGAAATAGTTTTCTGTAGATAATCATGGATTTCAGATAAGTCTTACCACGACTTTGATACATGGAAACGCGGGTTGTACTATAGGAACACGATTCAATCGGAAAATGTAAATAGATCGTGTAATAAATTCAAGTGTAATAGCAGGTGTTTTTCTTTCAGTTCGATTTATGATGGTCATATGTTTAGCACCTGGACGTTCGGCACTTAGGGTCAATTCACTGGAGTCTGCTTACTTGTACAACCAGCAACAAAATTCACTCATCTGTACTGCGAAAGATTTGGCCTACAGCTTGTCTCCGTTTTGCAGTGTGATCCAGCAAATGATTAAAGCAAATAGATCGGAAGTTCGGCTACCCCGGCGTCAACCAAAATCAGCATTGGATCCTGAAATCCATGAATCATTATCCTAATTTTTGTAGAGTTCTCACGGTGATATTTATACCGACGGGGAGATAAACAGGAGGGTGACCTGGAAAAAAGCCGATGTTGACCGTAAACCCAGCCCTAAACTGTCGGAACAACCCGGAGGCATTCCACTTCCAGAGTTCTGTGTGCATCTAATTTCAGCGAACTGGCATAGCCTAACACATAGGGTTTCCGGGAACAAGATCAGAGCTCATAAATTAGGTTCGCTGCAACTGCTGGTTATCTCAAACGTTTCTTCAACTCTTAAGTTGGGAGCCACAAGGATTTCAATAAGGAGGTCTTGCCAGCTATCGCCGTGATGTTATTTCCAATTGGCATATTCAAAGCTATCGAACTTATCGTATCGTCAGAGTTGCCTAAAGACCGGTCGCATCCTGAAGTCTGCCATATTCAGAGTCGAAACTGTTTGTCTGTATCGGAAACATCGAGCTAGTGCGATCTGCTCCATCTCATGAGATGGGTGAAAGAACCCAAAGACCAGATGGAAAATGTTGCACTCAAATGGACTAGTAACAGCTGGCCGGAAGACACCCTGATGTGTGCCTACAAGTATGGGACCATTGCGCTTGAACCTTCCACAAGACCAAGATCGATCACCCCAGATCATCAGATCGTTATATATATATATATATATATATATATATATATATATATATATTTAAAACTACACACAAATGAAATAAGTTCAAAACAATTCTGTAAACGTGTTGACCAAATACTGCACTTCGGAACAAAGCCAGAACATTCGGAAGTGTTAAAAACAAAGCAGCTGTCCAACTCAGCAATCGCCTATACTCTTAGATTAGGTGTGAAACACTCTCCAAACCGAATAACTATTCTCTGTGTGCGCAGATATCCCATTTTATTTCTCAATAGCTCCCTCTGTGAGGTGAAGGATGATAAAGTAACACAGACTGATTACACTTCATAACTTCGTTATTTTTGTTTGCTAGTGGTTTCAGACGAGTAGATCAAACCCTGCAACCCACTCGTGTAATCAGTTCACCGGAGTGGAACGTAACTAGCTAAGAAAGCATCCAACCGTTAAACAATAACAACAATTACAATAACAAACACAACCACAAGTGGCCAAAGAATACAATAACTGTGACCGAACAAACAAAGTATCCTCTCAGAACCGCATCAATCCAGGGCGAAATAATTAGGCCGAATGACCCAGAATAGCCCATTTATTCCTCATAGAAGCAATCAGTGTATGACGAATTTCTGGAAAAATCTCTGCCTTGTTTTGCGGTACCAGCTGCAACTGTATGAAACCTGTAGTCCTTTGCGCAACCAGGAAAGGAAAACAAAATGTGTTACGTCAAACCACGAAATAGGTTCGCCTCCATCTATTTGAGGTCATTTTGCAAGTTCGTTTCTTTTTATCCTCGTTGTCTCCAGAAGTGGGCACTGAAAAATCTTTCAAGTGTTCCCATTACGGAGGAGTGCTGACAACCGGAGGAAGCAAACTGTTTCGTGAATCAGAAATAATAATTGAGCAATGGAATAAGTTAATATCCCATATACAATGCAATTTACAATCATACATGATAACAAGTTGCTTTTCATGAGATAGTTAGTCATGTAGTACCATTACTAAACTTAGCCAGCTATGCACAACCACTAATTCAGTGCAACACACCGGCTTTTCTTACTTAGATTGCCGAACGAGTTTTGTTGGTCACTTCCCAGTAAGACAGGAAGCACATGGTTGAACAAGATATACATGCAGAACACATTGAAAACACGGGGAACCGGAACGATGGTTCCGTACTATGGGTGAGAAAAAGGCAGGTTCATTACTCAGTATCTACATCATTTCGGCTCCTAGTGTCATCAGTAAACATAGAAAATCACTTATCGCAAAAAGTTAATTGAAAATCCTTGAAGCCACTTTGTTTAGCCTTTAGCAATCAATGGTAGGGTATGCTCATCTAGTCCCAGCTGGGAATCGAACCCGGAGCTTGAGCTTATTAGTTCCCCACGTGCTATTCGTTGGACTGTTCACGTAGATTCAGTGAGTCCTTTGCTTGGAGTTAACGGGATAGATACCGTGTCTATGTTCGAAGAGGTCGGATACTTCTGACTGTCATAGAGGACGACATCTGAAAAAGCCTAACTTGGTGAGTCGGATCAGCCCACACGTGAGCGGGGTGGAGCAGTGGTAACACCCAAGCCTTTGAGATAAAAGGGCCCGGGGTCCAAACCCTGGGTGTGGCCCAGGTTATGCATCTCATATGCTGATGATAGGCTCTAACAGGAACAAAATGCGAGTCTTGTGTTTCTGAGTGCAGGGCTGGTCGGGTGACCTGAGAGTTGTGCGTGAAAGATAGAGTTCAAAGGACAGTCAACCAAACAAAGGTTCACCATTCCCGCGCACTACTCGCAAGTAGCTGCGTGATATATATCATCCAAGTTGAATTCAATAAATTACTTCATGCTGGTCAACGTGAAACTACGGGAAATCATCTGCAATTTGCAACCTCTGGTACTCTCCCGCTTCAACTTCATTGATCTCCTAAAATTTTTTCCCGGTTTAAAAGAAATAAATTTTGATCTTATCACCAAATCTATGAAAGTGCTTCCCCGTTGTGGCTATAATGATGAATGTATTTTCACTGACTCTATCATTTGCAAGCGTTAGGATGCTTGGGATAAAATCACAAACAAGTTACTTCCCCACATCAATCACTGTCTTCATTTCACACTCCCTAAAGCTGAGTGTTTCTCATCCACCTGCTCGAAATTCACAACACTTCACCGGCGAACTTCTGCTTATAGAAACAGCCTTATTTCCCACCCGGTCCGCTTACTCGTAGACGGCGACCAATTAATTAATGATCTGGACATTCGCCTTTGTCATTAGTCAAATCGTATGTACTGCTTCATTTTCTCCCACCCGCTCGTTTGCATCTTCCAATAAGCTCCTAAGCTCTTTTCTTTTAGTTTTTCTGTAAATCACGCATGTGCTGAAAATTCATCCTACATGGAGCGCATAAAGGCTCTAAATGACTTGACTTGCTTGTCACCGGCTTTCAGAGTGGTCACTTCCTTTCCTTGGTACCGTACTGCGAGACTTATCCCATTGTTCCATATTCCTAGCTGGAAAATTTAACTGGAGTGGTTTTGGAGGGAGATAAACAGTTGGTTAGCTTTACAGTGTAAATATGTAATTTGCTTAGTAAAAAATGGGATGAAATTCTGATATAATAAGGTGACAAAAACCGTATAGCAAAATTCGGAATAGCCCGTATGTATGCAGTCCCCTTTTCTAATATTGTTTTTTTCACTGAGAAGTGCAGATGATGATATATAGCACTTCGTATAGCAATGTAACGCGTAGCTAATTCACTAAACTGTGGACTCACTCTCCGTTTTCATAGTAGCCGGGAACTTGGGAAGCTCGGACAGAGTCAGGCTTTGAAATACAGGTTTCATCAGATTACTAATTAAGATAGCTACAATGAAGTTTTCTTCTGCGGTCAGAGAAGAACCAAGTTATAGTAAGCTAGGAATGGGTAAACAGAGAAAAATGTCATTCAATCTTCTTTTTGTATTCAGTGCAATAATTGAGTATACAGCGATAAAAACATAAAGAATTAATCAATAGCGATCAAGAATTATGGAGTAATGGTGATTGAATAGTGATTTCTTCTGGTGTCCAGACTAACAGATTGTGGGAATCAAGCCTTAACATGAAGAAATACAGTCGTACTGGCTACAGGTCAATAATTATCCAAGTGAATTCGGAAGGAAAGCTTACTCGCGATGTTGTTTTGCAGAAATCTCACTCCGCTCTATCTTGAGTGGGGAAAACTTATCGGTTAGCGAAATACCCGAAGACTCCACTCTGATCTTTCAGCTCATTTGGCAAAGCGCTTGAGTGAATTTCATTGGTGGACTCGAATCCCTCCCGTAAGAAGGAATTAAAGCATCTCGCTGGGCCTCATTATTTGTACAATTCTGTCAAACTGGAAATGGCAGTCCGGCATTGCCAAAAATATGTCAGATTGGTAGGCTTACAAGAGAAGTGTAAGCACTGTTCAAGTCATAGGAGTAGTTCATGGCAAAATCCAATGTTGACCTAGTTATTATGACATTTAATGGCGGTTTTAATCCCGGATCTTTATCATAGAGCAAATTAAGGTCTATTTGTAGCAATCATTTGCCTTGAAATACCAAAAGTTTCGTAAGAATCGTTCGGTGACGCTAATCAAACCCACAATGGTAGCTTAGGGAATCTAAGAGGACTCCAATGAGTAGTCTTATTGAGCATTTTGTTGCAGCACTCCATGGACAAGCCACGTCGTAGTTGAATCTGTAGTATAAGGGACTAGGTCTGGACAGCTACCCGAAAATCAGCATTTGTGCGGCAAATCAACAGGCTCCCGTATACTCTTTTTGAGCTCAGTGGTCGCAATTCGGGTCAAGTTTGCTTGAACTGCCTCGAGTTGGTTACCAAATGTTGAGCGTGGAAGGTTGAGGCGCTGGTGTACGAAGGACAGTTTTTCGGACGTGCACTGCTGATACTTGTTTAAGGCCAACATCATTAGCCAGGGCCGAGCTTTGATACTGAAATGAATTGGAAACTGTAAACATTGGGTTACTTTTATTCAGTTACTGAGAGCGGGTGAGAGAACGAAAGTGAAATGCGTCAGGTAATACGTGACACGACAGATGAGACAAACAGTGAAAATGGAGAGTATGTTTGTCATAGACAAATCAGCAATTCAGGTGGGGTTGTTTTGCTAACTTCAGACAATAACGGTTACCATATCCGCGGAAAGTATTTTTCAACCTCATCAGTAAGAATTTACTAGGCATTGGCCATTTTGTCTTCCGGGTGCGTCATCGTACTGCGAAAGGCCGGGTTGGGTACGTTCGATGACCTCTTGAAGGTAGATGATTTGCCCCAGCCAATACCGGATTTATTGTCAGCGTTTTCTTGTGCGGTACGTTCAATTGTGTCACGGATCGCATATTCCATGTCAGTAGATGTTCATCTATTCTCTGAGTCAAGTATGGCAGTAGAAGCCTCCTTTATTATTAAATTGGCGAAAGGGACTCAATTTTTTAACTCTCTGACCATTGACGGTGAATTAGTAGACACACAAGAAAAATGAACTTCTTACGAATTATCTGAAAGAGTTCCCTTTTAGAAAATAGAATGCAATGATTTCGTATTAGTAAATATTGTCGGATCACTTGTGAATCAAAAAGCCTATTGGGGTCGTAAATAGATCACTCACGCATTCCTTTGCCAGAACTAACTGGTTTTTCTTACCCATCATACTCATCCAAAATTTGTGAGCATGGCGAGATAGCGAAGAATCGGATTTGCTCACTCAATCGGATGACACAATCAGCACGGTACCAAAGAAGAATATCTATTGTAACCAATGAGTAGATTGTAGAAAGGCGCCTCAACCTCTATTCAACAAGGCAAGTCAAATCACCTCGTGAACAGCCAACGCAGGTTAAAACAAAATAGTTTAAATAGTTGGATGTGATAGGGTTCCGACTGTTTGTGTCATCTTTTAAATGGACAGTAGAATATCAATTACTTTTGTACGGATTTGACGTGGGCTTTGGCGAAGCTTTTTATATTTATTTTGGTTTGCATGGATTATTTCTTCCATTTGCAGAGTTTTGCAATCGCTGAAAAGTCATGGTCATATTTACTTTCTACGAAATGCTTATCCAGTTATCAAAGCATCCATTGTGGAAACGGCGAGCCTTGGCGAATTTAGAAAGTCCGGGTTCCCTTTATTCCAAGCGAACAGAATAAACTCCAGTTTTTCATTTATTCCTAGTTTATTGTCAACAGAAGGCATGTAATTGTAGAAGTAAAAGTTTATGTCCAATATCGCAGTGAACTCCGTGGTATACTTGTAAACAGTTGGGCAGCTGCGTGTGCTATAGATTTCTGAAGAAATCAGTACAATGAAAGTTTTAGTTAGCTACGAGCCATATAATCAAAAAAAAAATAAACAATAAACGAAAGGCAAGTATTCTTCCTGGTCCTAACATTCCAAAAGTCTTTCAGCAGTTCACGTGCAGTCGTCGAGAAGTATATCGCGACAGAAAGGACCACTTCCGACCGCAACGATTGCTGAACTTTAAACCCACATTTGTGGTCGACGAGGTCAATGAAAAAAGTTCCTCGTGACGGAAAAAAGGAATGGGAGCTAAAAGCTCCCTTATGTGTGAAGCATACGAATTGTGCCGGTTCCCGGCTTACCTTAATCCAATATTTCAAAGTAATTTTGTGCAACTTAATTCCAAATAGACTGCTGTTTGTAAACTAGATATATCTTCCATTGCATTAGGCAATATTTTATGAAAAAATTGTTTACTTTCAGATTTTGTTTGCTCTGACAAAGAATCCGTAGATTTCTACCAGTTCCACCCACCACATCGCAAGATCTTCCGTTTCGTGTTGTTTTATTTCACGCAATTCAGTGCTATTTGTAAACTGATATGTTTCGCATAGTCATTAGGATGGAATTAATGAAAAGACCGCAACTCACAATGGGGTTCTTTCTCCACGCAGCCGTTTATTGGATGACGTCCGATGAAGATCATGAATAAATCTGAGTAGAAAGAATGCACTGTATGTTTTACCACAATGTATCCACAGAAATAACCAATATCATTAAGAAAAAGATCAATTCGAAGAGTCGTATCGAAACAAAGACGTCATTAAACAAGAAAAAACTGGTCCATGTCAAGTAAATGACTCGTTAGCTAATTGGCTTCAGATAACTGACCTCCTTTAGTTATCTGGATCAAAAGGAAATAGGAGAAAAATGGGAGTGTTATTCTGAAATGAATGTATTGAAAGATAAAATGATTTAATGCAAAATTCAACGACACGAAGGAGGATTAACTTGATTTGAATGAAAGCAAATGAAAAGAATTTCCATAAGGGCAAAAATTACTTGATATCAATCCAGACCAATCTGTTCGTCTTCATAGCTATTGGCTTCCTGTCGACAACTTCTCGTAAGCGACCTCATAAAGGACGGTTGAAAGATGTAATCAGACATTAACCGATAATAGGATCAGTTAGCTTGTTCCGCTTTTTTTGGAATGCGGGACCAATGTTGGAGGCGTAGAGGGATAGCAATTAAATGACTGGCATAATTGTTTATGTGGTTGTAAGTTTACGTCAGCTTTGTTTCTTCACCACAAAAGGTTAGACACTACAGAAATGACTGACCTTTTTCGCCAAGCGTGGACTGTCTTCACACGAGTCTACATCATTTCACTTTGGGCTGTGTCATGAAAAACAATTCTGGCTGGCAGAAAAAGCCCAGAAGAAATGATTACAGGCAACATTCTCGTCTGGACTTTGAATGAGTTTGTCCCAACTGCAAGATCAATCATTAAGTAGAAACCCTCCGCGCACTATTTATATTCCTTATAAGCACAGCAATCTACTCCAGTCTGGAGAGTCATATAAATCACACAACGGGCCACCGGCTCGTCTGGTTCAACCCTGCTGCTTTGCTCCACTTGCTTAGTCACTCAAAGGCTAGAGGTGCCTAATCTAGACGGGGTGGCCGAGTAGTACAATAGCCCAAGACGCAAATAACAAATTTAATGGTGGTATTCTTACACAACCTTCGTTACTCCTTCCGAAAACATACTCCCAATGACAATGTTACGTGGAACACACAAGTCGATTTTTCTTATTCTACACCTTGCCCCCGCACACTCACTTTTTCATATTCTTCCGGACTGCAGTACTTACGGTAGTGCCTCTGAGGGAAGTCCTGTCCTTGCTCTCTCGAGTCCTCCCTCGTCCAATATCCAAGTCTCAGCAAATTCGCTTCCGCCAGCTGATGCTCTTCCTCGTCCCCGGCGTCCTCTTAAACTGGCCATATTTATTGTGCGAAAGCTGCTGCGTACAGAGTAACAAACATATTTAGCTGATCCACCGGAGGCCTTTGCCATCAAAGTGCGTTGTATCCAAGAGAATAGCACCCAAGACTCCAGCTCGGTCATTCAATTAGTGCCCCCATCCACTCCTGTAAAGTTTCACTTGCTTTTGTCTGGGGGCCCTGAGGTTGCGGCTGCTGGTCTCGCTGGCTTAGACGTGGCTCTGAGGGAAACGGCCGAGGCTACTTTACTTGATCGGATTCCAGCTGGCAGTCAGCTACGCATAGTGAGACTTATAGGTTCGCGCCGAGTAAGCAAACTCCTTCTTGGTAGAAGCAATTTGTTTGTCGTCTCGGTTTATGCCCCCACAGGTTTCAGCCCATATATAGTCAAAGAAGTTTTTTTACCATAAGTTATATCATCTCTTACACAAAGCAAAACGAGGTGATATCATAATTTTAGTTGAAAACATGGAGCTAGAGTTACTCGACTGTCTTCGATAGAGGCTCATTTGGCCCCCATTCCTGTCGTTCATAAAACGGGGAATGGTTGTTGGCTCTGTATTCAGATCACTGCCTATTTCTCGCCAGTATGAATTTCAGACGTTCCTATCGCCGGTATGCCACTCAGCGTCTACCCTCTTTGAGTCAGCAATGGACCCAGATAAGCCATGTTGCAATTAGCTAGAAGTGGTGGGGCTGCATACAAGACTGACGGTCGTATCTTAGCACTCCCCTTGACTTCGATCACACGTCATTCTGTACTAAGCTGTTCATATGCTTCAGTGGGTGTGCCAGACGTACGACGCAGTATCGGTTAGACTACAGTATGCTATCTGATCTGTCTTGCTTCTCAACTTTCTGATGCGCTCTGGCTAAAAACCAGGATCAACTCCACCAGATAACATCAACCAGAACTGGCCGCTAATCAAGAAAGCTTTGTGTTCTGCTGGCGAGGTGAGTTGTGGCCTGACCCGGCATTCATGGGGAGTCCCAATGCCTTCTTGATGCAAGCTAGTCCATCCCGGCTGGTAGTGAGCGTAATTCAGCAGGGCTCATAAAGAGATGTGAACTTAAAGCAAGTTAGTTTAGGGATTGAGAAATCTGATAGTCTTAAGAATCACCAAACTCGAAACGTGCCGCCGATGTAGGAAATTCCCACGCACCCTTTGACTGTCTGCGCTACATTTCTGTGTTGGCCAACATCTCATCGAACTAGAATATTTTAATCGCTATAGCCACGGCACGCAGCTATATGCGATCAAAAATACTTCTACTCAAACAATCTTTAGTTAGCACTTAGTCTTCAGGTAAAGGGAAGTGAAAAAACATCCCGCATGAGCCCTTTCTCATCGTACTCTATTGACTCGGCTAAATGTCAGTGTTCCGCCAAAAACCTTTCAGGGTATGATTCAATTTCTTCTTGAACAGTGTCTCCTTCTCCTCTTCCATCAACTATGTCGGCAAAGCGTTCCAGAGACTGGTCTCTCTACTTGATAATAAATAGATAGTCGGTGAGCCCTTGGGAAGCACCCTACGGAGTGCCAGTACGTGCCCTCCGGTACGGTCATTATTCCTGGGCGGGAATTCCGACTGCAGGTTCGGGCCCACATCACCATGGATGACTTGCCTGTCATAGATGAGGTCACCTCAAAGGCGTCTATAGGCATGGAGAAACAACCCGGTGGCTTCCGGGCTTTCCTCATAGCTGAACCCACGTAGTGCGGTCACGAGGCCTGTAGCAACTCATTGCACTCTTTTCAGTTTGACTACTTCCGCGGCTGTGCATGAGTAGACAGCCTGACTGCCATATTCCAAGAGAGGACGTACATGCGAGGCGCTCAGAAATCTAAAAGTGTCCAGGGGTAGAGGCCGAAATGAACGGCGAATTGGGCCAGGTATTCTCCACCCTGAGGATCAGGCTCTCAGCATGTGGTCGTGTGTTCCGATTGTTGGTGACAACAAATCCGAGGTTTTTTCTTCTTGCGTGTGACGCAGTCCGATACTCCCAAGGCAGTAGTCGGAAGTATCATTGGAAATACCAATCCTCATGCACGAGTATTTGTCTACGTTTATGGGTAGACTCCACGTGGTCGACCAATTGACTAGCGCATGAAGATCCTCTTGCAGTATCTCACTATCCTCTGCCGATCCAATGGTGCCTCAGATCTTTAGTTCGTTGGCGTATATAGTGCACAGGGATCGGAGGGTCTATGGTATGTCGTTTATAAACATTAGAAACAACAGATGTCCTAGCACATAGCCTTGCTGCACGCCACTGCTGACTAGATACCATGCAGACTGGGATTGTGCAACTCTCACGGAAAAAGTTATGTCGACCAGGAAGTCCTCATTCCAGTGAAGCATGGTCCCGGAGAAGTCGACGGCCCGGAGTTCCAGCAATAGCTTATCATGAGGAACTTTATCAAAAGCTTTACCAAAGTCCACGAAGATGACTTCCGTGACACATCCCTCGGCCTTTGCGTTCGACCAACTTTCACGAGCAGTTAACAAGTTTGTCAGACGACCTGTTTCTCCAGAAACCGTGTTGCTATGCGCATGAAAGTTGATAGTGCTCCAGATGTTCACGTATTCGAGAAGCCAAAAGCCTTCCCATGATTTTTCCAGCCACGGAAGTGAGGCTCACAGGGGGTTGTTGTCCAAGGTGGATTTCGTCCCGCCCTTGTACAACGGAACAGCCACAGCATTTTCCCCTTCCCGAGATAGTCTACCAGAAGCCAAGGACAGTTTGAACAACCGAGTCAGTGGTGGAGTTAGCTGGTCAGCCATCTCCTTCAACATCAGCGGATAGACATCGTCCAGCCCCGGTGGCTCAAGTTTCCATGAATTTCGGAATGCCATTTGTTTCTGACTTCAGAAAATCACGCATAACAAATAATGACGAGCCATTTATCATCGGGGTTTGGGCGACTTCTTCCACAGAATGCACCGACAGGTAATGTTCCGCTAGTGTCTCAGCCTTTCCATCATCTGTTGCAACCGTTTTGTCGTACGCAAGCAGGCGCTTAGATACTTGCTCTGCATCGGTCGTAAGGGCCTCCTCAAACGCCATCTGCTTGGTCCGTTGTTGTCCAGTACACAGGCTACGAATCCTGGGATAGAGATCATAACCATCAACTGTGGATAGGAACAACTAGCAGGCTCGATTTCTTTGTTTGAGTGTGCATCTGAGCTCCAGGTCAAACCACGGTGGACCCTTTACCCGGGGTCTACTTTGACTAAAGGGAGAGTAGATATTCGTAAAATATAAGCTACTATCACGAATGAACTCTCAAGCTTCGTTCACATAGCAGTCGAAATCTGAATCCGTGGGAAACGACTTGACGTCTTTAGCAACCCTCCGGACATCCTTGAGTGGTCTACACCAAACTTTGCGTCCGAAGTTTAGTCCAGGAGATGTACAAGATCCAACGCGCCAGTGAAGTTCTAGTCCCACGTGGTCACTGCTCCCAAGTGGAGGGAGATGTTCAATCCAATCAACATTAGAGCTCCTAGGATAAATCATCACATATCGGATAGAACCCTGACTGGATTGCCTCCGGGTTGATTCCTGAACATGTTGGTATAAGGCCGGTTCTTGGACCCTTGCCAGTGAATCCCGAGAGAAAAGGTCTGCCCCTGCAGCAGTCCTGCCTGACGCCCAGTCAATATGCAGGGCACTGAAGTTGCAGTGGCCGTCGCACGCCCATCTCCTTAATGAATTCAAAGTGTCTGGAGGGGCAGCCGCGGGTATCCGATAGATAACTCCAGAGGTTTTGAAGCCTCCGGGTGTAAGCTTGACGAGGCACCAAACGGCTTCACACAACCCTTGTGGGTCAACGTACGCCTCTAACTGTGCGGTTGGAATGTTTGCTCTAACGAAAAATGCCACGCCTCCACCAGACTGGATAGAGTTCCTATCGACTCGTAGTACGGTGTAGCAAGGAAGGGACATCTCAGAATCTGGGATGTTGTTACTTCAGAATACCAAAAGAAATCCACGCCTATGTGATCCAAATTCAAAGAGTTCCCTTCCCACTTCAGTCTGTTACGCAACTGTTTCTGGGCTTTTTCCGAACTACTCACCCGGGGGTTAAAACCGTTAGCTACAAACAACAACTCACCACTAAATAGTTCAAAACAGCATGAACTGTGTCAATGCAACACGACAGACGACAACTATTCACGTGGTGATGTTCAGGTGTTACAATGACTACATTTAACAACACGAGCCAACTTCATAACAGCTTATTTATAAAAGTCATATATATTGGTCTGTGATTTTGTTTTGTTTAACTGAACAAAAATGCCTATAATTATGGGGAAAGGAACGTGTTTTGCTTCATTGATTGAGGGTTTGTCATACTGGCAGGCTGTTGACTAGGGATGAAAATGTTGTTCTGAATTTACGAGTAAAAACACTCTGTTAACTGACGTTATCGTGAATTTACGGGGTTACTTCGATTAAGAGGAAGGTTGGGTTCAACTTTACGTTCCATTTCTAAAATATGTGGTCACCCGTTGCTTTCCTTTCCAGTTCAGTTCAGTTCACTCGCGATCTCAGAGTCCGTTCTTTGACAGAAGCCGACGGGGAAAAAAGGCAACGTCTTGCAAAGCCTTCCTACTTAGAGTTCAATTTGGGGTCATCCTGCTCGAACCAAAAATTCCCGTCCATGGAGCCATCAAACGTTTATGAACCTATTGTTGGGTCTTTTCAAAAAGCATTGCAAACAGACCACACTGAGCGGACGCATTACCATTTGGTCGTGTAACATTTGGAATCTGCTTACTAATAACAGGCGCATATTAATAAAGGTTTGGCTTCCGACTAGATGAAAGAGGAATACATTCACAATTAGAAGGAAAGTATGTTGGTGCCACAGCAAGACATGACCAGAAACGAAGTCGAGTCAAACGAGGGCTCAACCACGTGTGTCGTCCTACTCCGACGGGAGGTGATCGACACTGAAGCATTGATGACAAAGTGAGGTAATCAAAGAACCAGTGAACAACAATGTTGTCAAGGCACACGAACACTATTTCAAACATAAAGTGTGAAATTACTGGAAAATTAGATAGTCTGAAAGAGGAAGGGTAGTTGTAACGGAATTAGCCCCCCGATATCCGGCTACTCAGCCTTCTCCCTTTGGTATGTTCGTGCGCATTGCGCAAACAACATATGGCTTCATTAGGAATTTGTGACCAGAATAGACAAAGATGATGTTCAAAAATCAAACTGAATCGGTAAACATTAAGAACGGTATTTCAGTTCAGTCGTTATGAAACAAAAGAACCTGTCATTTAAATCAGTGATTATAAAGTGCAGATTATCTTCGCGGTTGCTCATTGGTAGTTGCTTGCAGGCAAATTTATCAGCACATTTACGCTGTTCAGATAGGATACTGGTAGAATAATTATAAATCACACCTAGCAATGTTAGCACTTCAGTAAACTTCACTAAGAGTTTCGTTTGTGACATATGACAACCTTGAAAAATTCTCTTTTGGAAAATTTTGCTTCACCTTTCCGTTGCAGTTTGATAATCACTGCTGAGGTTTCTTGAAATCATACTGGGAAATGAATGCGAAAAAACATTATTTACTAGGTGATGCGATTATAATCTGGTATTTCTTAGATTCGTTAACCGCGTGAGGCAACGGCAGTTGCTATATATTCCAGTTTTACAGATCTATATGATTGGCTCGGTGAATTGTTCTTGTACAAAAATCCAGACCTGTAAGCAACAGTCAGGTTGAAAGTACCATCAGAGATTTGGTTTTTGGATGTTTGTAATTTACTGGTATCAGACACCGCCAACCACGGTAATACGTTTACCGGGAAAGCTAAACGCTGACGTATGTACTCACCGAGGTGAATAATAACCGGTTCACACCTATTATAACCCAGAACCCATTGTGGCTAACTTGCTTCACAGTCAAAAAGACCAGTCGGCAAGTTACAGTGTGCGTAACCAGATGTATTTGAAAAAGGAAATTTACTCACGAGCACATAAGCCACTTGTACACAGTGCGGAGGTGTTTCTTTCGTATACTCTGGTAGTACGTATAGCTTCAGACATAGCACTGGAAAGATTCAAGTGAAACAAGGTACTAGTATAGAAACTTGAGATTGTATACATTTACTTATCTCGTTAACAATACGTATCTGGGTGATCGACCATGGTCATGATATATTCATCACCAATACATGTTAAACGTATCTGAACACCAGGCAAATTCGATGTAGGTGATAGATAGAGCCTCAACGAGCTTTATCGTCCGTCGGTTTTCAACAATAGCACTTACACCCCCAGTCATGTTTGGGAAAGCCTGACAGCGACACATTGTTCTTAAGATGTTCCGCACTATTCCAAATCTTACGAATCCATCTTGAACTTTGTTCTTGAGAGGAAACTATATTTGTTAACTGAGCAGTTAACCGAGAACAGCTTTGTCCGATAGTATGTAGCTGAATTAGTGGTAATTTACTCATTTCGTATGTATTAAATAGAAAATAGGCCAGATATAACACGACTAATCGCGAATCGATCTCAGAGACTAATGCACCGTTTTTACCACAGACTTCTTGAGCGTGACTCCGCGTTCTCGGTGAAGTCATAAAGCTTCAGACTTGTGGATGATTCCCACGTATTTATGGTTCCAAGTCAGTTTACTTCTTAGATTATTTGTTGTGATGTCGGTAACTGCGATTTTCGTAATGGTGAAATTAAAAGATAATTATCGAGAGAGCAAAGCACCAGACAAAATGATCTCGGAGTCCACCTTCAGCATCGACTTTCACGCAGAAGCTTTACTGGTAACCCAGTGATGAGGACAGATTGGCCACCGTTCAATGTACCTGGAGATTTAATCATCTCGAAATCAGTTCTAAAGCTTGTCAAATTTAGTCTTGTTCTGAAGCGAAAAGTGTCAAGCAAGAATCTTTGTGATGTGTTAGACAATAAACCACATAACACAAGGCATGAAATAAATGCGAACACTATTTGATTTCGCCCAATGCACTGCAAGTATTTCACCCACTGATTGGGTAACGGGCAGTTGTCAATAAACCGAGAAAATGTTGAGGATTCTATTTTTACTGTAGAATACCAAAGAAAAATATGTGAAGTGATGGGTTCAGCCTGCTTTGACCGTTCATCAGAAATCGCGGCTCAGTGTTTGGCCCCTGAAGATATACGAAAGATGTGAGTTTGGTTTCTTCAACCGAGCTCGCCGCTCAGAATGTTCTGACTTGCTTATCGCGATCCGGACCATTGTAGTATGTTAGAAAAACGGTAAAGAAATCGATACTTACCGATTACTGAGAAGCCAGATTGGGAAAGCTGGATGATGAAAAGCCAGTAATCATTGCTCCCAAATGCAACAGAACAACCGACGCTCAGTTATATGGACTTTCATCTAGAAATTTATGTCAGCAGATTGCCAGCTCTCAAATCACCTCAGGGAACGGTTTGGTAGAGTTTAGTAAATAATTGATATTGACATCCTCGTACTCACAATACACTGCACAAATTATGGTTTTTCCAAAACATGACTATCTTTGCCCAAATGTTTGGTATTCTTGTCGTGAATACGTATCCGAAACAATTTGATCTTCCAAGTGCAAAATGACCCTTATTGAAGAAATGTCCGTATAATTAACCTTATTTGACGAAAATTCTTTCACAAACGCATTAACAGTTTATCTTGTTTTTCTATCGTTTCACTTTTCTTGAATCCGAGGACCGTAGACCGTTTGACAGGGTATAGACAAATGTGTCAGTAGGATCTATTCAGTTAACTTCAGGCACGGGGTTTTTGGTTCATGGCAGGGCGACATTACTGAAAAAGTGTATGAAAGGGTTCAGAATTCATACGAGAAAGTTGAACAATGAAGGAGAAACTTTAATTTGTCGAGCTGACGAGATGAAATTGAAATCTAGTACGCCCAGTTCATCGTATATAAACGGAGCTTAGACTAGCCCGCGTGATTCGATGGAAGCCTAAATACGCCCTCAAATCATGGTATCATGTGTGTATTTTAAGATATATTCGCTGGGTCACAATAATGACTACTTTCTAAATGCTTTCTAAATAAGTGACAAGAAGTATGAGTTCAATAGCACCTTATTTCAGGCTGTTTACAGAGATTAGTAAGGTTTGAATAAAGGGAGAAAAGCTATCATATAGGTGGATGAATCTAAGTGAAGGGCATCTTTGGCTCTTTGATGAGGTGGATGTACTAATTGGTATAATAATGTAAAAAACGGGATTTAACTCGCTAGTCGACTCTGTTCAGCTGTGTTTTTTTGTGCGCTCTTGTGATTAGTGGTCACCCGGATGACAGCTATCGTAAATCAACGCAGCTCATGAATCATACATTCCTAGCGCTGAATTCAGTTCATTCAATGTGTAACACAAACCACCCTTTGATTAATCAAGAAGAGTGATTGTTGTACTCATCTATCGAGTCCCCCGGAGTGACCCAGTAGGCATGCTTTGCAGCTGGTGTTTCGTAACAGGTGTTCGTGTTGCATGATGCATTGACCCATTGAACTCCTCCGGTAATCTACTTGTTGAACAATTTCTGGTACATTTTTGTCATATCAATAAGAATAAAGCCCGATATTTGGTAATTCTGGACATTTCACTTCTTCGGTTTTCGAGACATGTTTGCCTGTGCAAAGTTCGTTCAGAAAGCTTGTCTCTGACGGAAAACCCAGTAATGAAATCCTTGCTGTTTAGCAAGTTCGTATTGAAAAAGCTTATACAAAATATTTGAAGAGCCAGCTGGGGACACTGATGATGAACATCATCTAAGGAAAACATGGATAACCTGAACCAGTTCAACATTTTTTCTCACTTGAGATAAATTTCGTTCAGAATATTCTATCTGCTTCATTTTGACGGTCCATCAATTTAGATCAACAGGTGGTATGAAATATTGATTTTATCCGGGTGGTTACCGAAGATTCAAAACTAAAAAAGGGTTTCACTTAAAAATGGCAACAAGTAACCATACGCCTGTCTACACGGTATTCTCTTCCAAAAGAAGTTGACTAAAACGCAACAGTTTTTAAGTAAAACAGTAAAAAGTTTAAGAATGAAGTAAAGTATCCTCACGGCACCGCAACAATGTTGTCTGATCCATTACTTAGGATATAAATTACTTAGTGAATGTTCATCTTCTGACGGAAGCAAATGTGAAAAGCAGAGAAAACATAAGAAGTCCAACATCAAATCACTTTGATCTGTACAATCTCAGATGAAAATGGACTAGCGTTATCAATAAATAGATGCCACACGCACTGGATAGTTTAGCCAATGATGCGGCTGAACGGCAGGATGAATCTCTAGCTTCGTTATAATACGTGAGGGTCAAAAAGACTCTGAAAGCCAAACCGAGTCTTCCCAATACACAGACTCAGTTACTCGAGATCTAATGAGCTAATTAATGTATGAAGTCTCAACAACGCTTTTTTCGTTCAACTTTTACAGTTCTTTTCTGGGTTTTTTTTCTGTCCAAGAGGTGGCCCAGTTGCCTGATTGCCACAAAGGTCTGTTTCTTGCTATCTTTTGCTTAACCTATTCGGTCGCCAACACAGACGAGAAGTGGAACGCGATTGACGCCTAACCTCAGGACAATGTCCGTACAATTTGCAAAGTTGTTTTATTCTTTCGTCGACCGAATAAAGCTAACAGAAACGATGAGAAACACTTTCTCGGTACCGTTCATTGGCAAGAACATTCTCATTGTTACGGGTAACTCAGTACGATCGAGAAAACGTGTGCTTTCCCATGTCAGATTTCTGCGGATTCCTCTAACCTCGCTTAAGCGAACAGATGAAAAAATGTCATGACTTGGGCCAGCCCCTCGGCAGGGACCGGGAGTGCGAGCGAGATAGTTGGGCCGGAACGAGGAATGCCTCGGGGTGAATAACGCGAAACACCCGATATTGAACAGAAACCTGCTACTGTGCAAAAGAATTCATTCACGGTCAGATCGGACGGGTCATAAATCTAGATCATCTAACCGGCTTGATTGCACAAACAAGAACCTCTCCAAATTTATGTTAATCGAACCAAGAAAACTAATATTGTTTGACTTGTATGGGATTTGTGAATGGAAAAAATTAACCAAGATTACGAAGCCATTGAAAACCTAATTCCACGAACGAGATCAATCGGAATCTCCGAAAGTTTGTGTAACGCACCCTGTCTTGTGATTTGATTGAAATTATCATAAAGTACCTTCCGTTCACGTGATTCAGGCGCGCTTCCTGGGTACTATGTATTTTCCTGATGGCGGAACAAGGGTCTCCCTTACAAACAGACTGGTCAAAATATGGTGCAAGGGGCTCCGGTAATCTTCAATTATTCTAATCGGTTGTGGGAAATGGACAATTTGTAGAATTAGGTACTTATGATTTCCGCCTACTTCTAGCAATTGCTCCATTCTCGATGAAGATTTCTACACGGTGAGGGGCTTGTTCTCGGTTCAATTCTATCTCGAGGAGTCGGACATTTTGGATGTGAAAAAAGGAAGTGGATTTTCCCCTATATAAGACTCTGGTTGCTCGTGCCTGTAATATATTCAACAAAGATTTATTCGTTGAATAAAATCAATACGTACAAATAAACACGAATATTTACGCATTAGCTGTAGTGTGATTGTACATGTTGGGTAAGACCTAAGTTGAAGAGACATGGCAAGGCTAGAGCATTCTCCGGCAGAACCGATTGTATTCTACCAGAAAAATAATGAAGCCTACATTCTGTCACAGATAAGTGTTCGCCATTGTACTTGACGATTATGGTGTATTCAAAAATGAACGATCTTTCACCATGATTACAAATCATCCTGGGGCAAAAATATGCATGTAGTGTAGACTGTGATGCATAAGAAAATCTACTCGTGACTTAATTATGATATATCGGGCTATCGGGTAATGCTGTTAATTTATTCCAATTTTCTGCGTATTTACGTCGATTCTTTGTTTGGCTATGGGTAGTTGAATGTATGTGATTTTGGTTGCCAGAGAAAAAGGCTCTGAGCAAAGTAGACTAAAATATGGCAAGGTATTGAATATAATCAAGTTGACCAACAGATTCACATAAGTTATCCTAGGTTATGCATTTGGATTGATTCAAAACCCAAAATATTTTGGAGGAAGCTATCTGTTCGACTAATTTGGTTTTCATAGTTGTGCCTATATGAGAAGGTCAAGAGAAAGTCTTTCACAGTTTGAATATTTTGCGTTTCACGTGCCTGAAAACTGCTTCTCAACATTCCGGAAAACAGGAATTCCAGTTCGCATCATTGTGAACGCCGACATCAAGGTCATTTGACGGCGCCTTATTAATCGCTCATATTGTTATTATGAATACGACGAAAATGTCCAATAAAACTGAATTTCCGCAGAACCTCTTCAAAAAGGCAATCGTAGTAAGATAGCCGAGGTTGTTCACAGTCCTGTGTAGTACCTTGCTCAGTGTTTTACCGCGAACAGGAGAACCAATTGTCGGATAAATCACAGCGAAGAAACTATCCAAAGGAAACATTTCACAGGTAGAAGACCGGGCAAGTTGACTGAGTGGGACAATGTTATGTGTATGATGCTAATAAGAACAGCATCGGGAATCCCTGTCCATGATCCTGCCCGAAAATATTCCGAGGCACTCTCACGCCCCGTTGAAAGCAGCGGCCATTTTCAGTGCGGTCTTATCACGGGATATGACTGACACACCATCGGACCAACAAATGCGGGCCCGTATTTAGCCTATTAAGGGATTCAGTTCCCGAGGCCTGTCATTTTGACGATGGTTTGTTTCTCGTGTAAGTGCTTAAGTCGTGGGAGGCTCACAAAGAAGTCACCCTTAGTGGTGAAAAATTCTTCACATTAACATTCAAAAGTCCCAAATTCAACGGGAAGAATTCATCTGGGTAGGTAGTAATTTTTCTGGATGATGCTTCGTGCTATATTTCGCGAGAGGTTTGCAAATAAAATCATGCGAAATCATATGCATGTTTATTTTTTTGTGCGCATGCGCAATTTCAGGGTCCACTCCGCACAATTACCCTCCAATAGCGCAGATTTCAACTTCAACTCAAAACCCCCTGTTATGAAGAAGGTATTCAGAGGTCCACCTACACACTGGCCATCGGAGTCAAAGTGCCACATACGATGGTGCGTAAGACAGGAAGTTATTTCATCACCAACACGGCGGTCTCTATGTCGATGAGACTGAAAAATTCCGAATAATAAAGTTAGAAGAAAATGTTCATTATTGTGTGTCATAGTTTCGGGCTACCGGTATTGGCGAGAATACGGTTTTGCCTACACTTTAGCATAGTTATTCACCACATGCAAGCAGACCACAAGAACTATGGTCCTAAAACCTCACCACTACTAGCTAGTACCGGAAGTAATAAATTGTCGTTCAGCAATAACGCTTTCATGTACCTGCACAAAATGTGATTGTCGGAAACCCATATGCATCAGTTTCGACAACACGTGTATACTTTTAATCTTTCTTAGGCGTTTACATTGGGAGTATTTCAGCAAAGTGAACAGTCATTGACCTGATGTCGAAAACGTTAGCAGAAGGTTGTCTATTCTCTGACGTCAGGTATCAACAGCTTCATTATGAAGACTAGTGCAACCGACTGCCTGATTCAATGAAGTCCGGCACATTCATTTTTGTCGTAAGTGTTTCCATATTCAAAAGAGCAGAAAAAGCTGATTTCACTGACCGAGTGGATAAATACGCGTCGGGTTCTTATCGCAAAACGGTTTATCCCACAGTATAAGCAGGCCACTACTCATTAATGAACAGATTTGAACCGAAGGTCTGTCAGTTTATTTTATAGGCATTCGTACCAATGTGGTGGAGTATGCATACAACTCACTGAAAAAGTAAGTGGTTGATGGTTTAACAGGCAATTGTGGACAACCGTGGGTCGATAATGGACATGATTTCATCATACCGACTGAATGCAGTACAATGAAGGGAAGCGTGCAAACCGAGCAATGGCATCTCCTGATCGGATTACTGCTGCCTTCAAAATGACTGGTTACTATGGATGAAAAAAACAGTTCTATTACTCTTGGTTGATATTGTTGATGTACATGTAAGGTCTTGGTGAGAAGAACTCACCAGGTGTGATGGTGCCCATGGTCATAAAAGGTTATGATTTTATAGATGTCCATTTCAATGTAAGACAAACAGTATATCATCAATTCTATATATGAAACATCATTAGGTGAATATCACTAACTACCTCTCGGAACGGTAAATATGAGGTAATTATTTTGCCCCGGGGTAATGATAGTTTTATTTCGTTTATTTAAATATCTTTTTTTAATAAGCGGACACCTCGGGCAAGAGGTAAAAATGGGTCGTGACCAAATAGTGAAAGACCGCCATCATTTTGAACATCTAGGAGGCCGTGTACACTAGCTCATTTGTGATCCCTACATCGTCACCTTTTCCGTAATGGAACGTAATTTAGGCCAGCGGGATAGACTTACTCACAACAATCAACACTCTATTCTGGCTGATAGATTGAAAAACCCACTTGTATTTTTCACCTTCATAAGCCAAATGCCGACAGCCGGAATCAAACCGACAACAGTTCACTTACCGAGCAGTTGATCCGTAGGCTGAGCTATCGCAGATCTCCCAGTCGGATGTGAATGAGGCAAGTGACTATTCAATGATACGAAAGCCAGTATTTCAGTGATGCACAGCAACTCTTCTGATTTTAACCACTGGGCTAGCCTTGTCGGTCCCTTCCCTATGGGACAAACAGCTCACGACTCTGAACGCGATCTATTGGACATAAACATATATTCATAGGACATATTACTGGTATGTGAGAAGTGAATCTTATATAATGGAAAATCCAATTGTACTTTTCGCATCAAATATTCCAGTGCCTCGTTCCTAAAATACGATGGTTAAAAACACCAAGAGCTGGAAAGCCCATTCATTGGTGGCTGCGTAATTGCCGCTCTGTTCAACGCACGTAGGTTGCTCCGCAACTACACTGAAATTGGTAAATCAGATTCGATTTGGTGTACAGAGATGGACGTTATTTCACCGAGGGTGCGGGGATCTTAATCGTTCGATGAACAATTCTGAGGTCAGCTGCATAATATGTTCGGGCAAGCGCTGATCCAAGTCGTCGTTTGAGCAAGCAATTGCCGTCATCACCTTTGAATGGAAGACAAAGGGTGACTAGTAATTTTTCTACTGAAAAATCCATTTGTCTGATGACTTTAGGCTTGCTGTGCCTTTCGATAAACGCATCGGGATAAGCGTTTTCAGTCAAGGCTTCTTTCAGCTGTCGTAGTTCGTTGTCAATTATGTCTTCTGGGCAGATACGTCGTGCTCTTTGAAATAGTGTTCGGACCAGGCCACGTTTATATTCCACAGGCACAAAGCTGTCAAAGTGCAAGTATTGGCCTGTCCAAGTTTCTTTTCGGTAAACAGATCTGGCGATTGTTCCATCATTCCTTCTAGTCATATTAATGTCGAGAAAGTGCAGTGTATCTTCTATTTTTGCCTCCATCGTAAATCGTATATTCGGATGCAGACGATTGAGTTCATCCATAATCCATGTTGTCTCTTCTAGACTTCTTGTGATGATTAGAGCATCATCAACGTATCGTTTGTAAAGTTCTGGACGTTCCAGGATTTTGCTCGCCTTTTCCTCAAGATGAGCCATAAATATATATCAGCTAGAATGGGACCCAATGGACTTCCCATTGCGACACCGTCAGTTTGTCTGTAAGCCCGACCAAGGAAGGAAAACGATACGTTTGTTGTGCACAGTAGTAATTGTCGTTCCAGAACTGATACTGGTATACCGATTTTGAGTTGGTTTTGCTCGACATGGTCACAGATGATGCGTATGACCTCCCGAACGGGAACATTCGTAAACAGTGATTGGACATCAAATGAAGCCATGTGTTTCCCTTTCACATTGATCTGGTCCAAAAGCTTTACTATTTCGAAACTGTCTTTGATAGTGTGTCTGACCATTGATTTATGAACTGGCTCAAGCAGTTTCACCAGCCATTTCGCCATTTCGTGTTGTGGTGAATTTGTCATAGACAGTATTGGTCGAAGTGGCACTCCGGGTTTGTGTAGTTTCGGTAAACCATACAGTTGTGGAGTTTGAGTTCCTTTTGGCTTCAGATGGTGAGCTGTGCTTTCATTGATGAAGTGTCCTTCTAGTAGAGACTGTACTTCTGTCGATATCGATATTCTGATGACGCAACATCCAGCTGACCGAAGCACTGCGTTTCGGGTCATTTACGTGGCAAAGAATACCAGGCTTTTGAGGTTTACTGAAGCGATTGCCATACATCGATGGAAACCTACATTGTGTCAGCAGAAACGGCTCTTTGTTAATGTGTTTTTACCATGGTGACGTAACTTGACTATTGTAATTTTCCATATATTTGTCGAACATAAGGGTTTTACATGAACTTATATAAACAGTATCGTTCTGCAGTATGCACCATGTTGAGATGCAGCAAAATCGTCCCGGACATAAATCGTGCTATGTTGCAACTCTGGCTTTTCTTTTCAAGATTATTTCGGGAAAAGCGTGTTTCAATTATCATAATATTTGGTTGTAAGTATGCTAGCTGTCATGAGTACTTCAGCTCTGAAGTTAGAATTTACGAGACACGATAAACGTATATTTCCATGCGTGTTTTTGAGGTATACTAGTCATGTTACCACTAGTAATTGTTTCCGTCTTATGATAGACAGGAAACAATCTGTTGATGGCATACTGCTGAAGTTCATATTTGGATTGCACAACTCAGACTGCCCTACTCTGAGAACATATAAAGCACCACCGACTGTCCTCAGCCAATAGCTATACGCACCTGGTCGACAGAGTTCACACGATTGGAATGAATCTGAGTTGGGAATTTACCTTTGGAAAACAGGAAATAGAACACTTAATGAAGTGATATTCCCATTCCTGTACATCTGATCACTTAAGGATTGTAATCATAAAACCAGGTCATGCTATTTATTAAGTTTTACTAAAAAATTAAAAACAGTGAGAGGTAGACCATCTGGGAAAACAAAAAATTGATCATAATGATGCTCTGATTGCTGGGCTTGGCGTTTGGATCGTGAACGTTTCACCCCCAGTCGAGGGAACATCCCCGGTGCATGTACGCTTTTGGCAGTAATCTGTATTCATAGTTTTGTTATTAGATCTGAGCTTGGGCCTTGTGGACAAAGCTCGAAGTTTTTTTTCCCCTTGGCCAAATACTTAAAACCAATAAATAGAATATTCCACAAGGTTGTATTAGGTTGATGAATACAGGCAGGGTTTTCGTGGTAGAAGAAAAGCCTCTTCAGGCATCTGCGAGTAAAAAAGCTATTGCGTGTCATACAGGGGTATATCCTTTACCCGAATACTTTCTTTTTAGTGTAGTTCTGTCAAGTCTGGTTAAGTAACATAAAGCTGAAAGCGTAGAAGCCCATGATCTGTTTTATCCGCACGGAGCCACAATAATAATAATAACACATTGATAATAATAATACTAATTATCCTCCGAGTTGCGACCACCTGTTTTGTTGGTCGTTTTGCACTGAACTGGTTATGATACCTCATTCCCTGCTTTGATTTTCGTCATCATCTTCTGAGTTGGAATCATAAATGAAAGATAAAAGACTGCAAGGAAATTTTCTGAGACCTTCCTTTGTTCAGTAAATGAAGGAAATCCTGCAGATCAACACAGTGCGCTACAGAAGATTTCTCGGGCTGTTTTCGATGAGAATTTTGACGATTTTAGACTCAATAAATGGGGCAAGTTGCGCGAGAAAAGTTGTCGCACGGTAAACGCTCTTCTCCACTTTCTCTCTTCGTCTTTCTCTAGCGGAGATTGCTTGCTTCATTGCTTGTCATACGAAGATTCACTATTTGACGGTACTGATGACAACATTACATTCAGTAAACAACAATTAGTGCAGCCTTCTGAAGGAAAACATACCTCCACTTTTTCCATACTTACACTTCGTAAGTTTTGGACGACTAAACTGGACTTACTGCATACCAGCGTCTGTTGTGTGAGTAACGCACGAGCTAAGGATTCTCTCGTTGTGACAAAATTCACTAGGTCGAGAAAATGCTCTTTTATCTACAAGCCAGACCTTTGCTAAGTTACTAATGACGGATAGAAAGGGCGTTGGTTTTAACCGTAAAAGGAACACAAATATGCCTCAGCGGGTACCCTACTTCACATATTTTTTTTACGCGGGAGTACCACTTCCCGGTGTAATTTATACAATTATCCATGTGATCTGTAGCTACGAGTCACATAGTCAAGTGAAGAACAAACTTGTGAGAAAAAGTGCGCAGTATATTGCAAATAAACATATTAACCTTGATGATGCTTTGAAGAATTCCACTGGAACACCAAAAAACCGGATCTGATTTCGATTGTTGTGCGGTTTCATCTCCGTTTCTGGATGATTCAGTATTTTCTAATGCACTTTATAAGAATAGCAAGTTTTACTGTTCTTCAAATAGATCATGACCTTTTCCTTGTTACGTACCAGGCACTTAGGTAGATGAAACTGGTCGTGTCACTCTACCACTCGGCGATTCGTTAAGCATTCGTATTTGGCATTTCAGCCGAAAGTTATCGACCGAAAGCTGGACAGGAAAACAGTTGCGCGTCCATGCCAAGCTAACTATTTTTATGAAAAAATGTTTGTGCTTGAAAATTCGATTCAGACAAAAGTCTTTGAACACATTTGTTATAGATCCTTCTGAATGAGGTTGCCACTCACAGATGGTGACCATTGCCACCGCACACAGTGAATAATTGATGGTTATTTGAAAAAGCATCGCACTATTTCCCACTATGAATTTTTCGTTATTTCTTATCGCTTTTTTACGGTGCAATTTTCGATACTCCACCTAAGGTGGAGACATCGCTTTGGAACGCCCTCATACACCAGCTAGTAACAGGGTTGGACACAAGGAAAAAAACAGCTGTCAGTGAAAAACTGTTCTTCACCCCACTTCTCCATTGAAATTGACTTGGCTAGCTTCCTTTATACTTCGGTACATTTACTGGTTACTTTAGACGATAGTGACGAAAACGGCAGCATTAACATGCTCATCTGTCCTGGCACAAGACCAAAACAGAACACCGAATAAGGCCCACTACTGTCAAGCTTTGGGGCTGAAAAGTACAGGCATAGAGTCGGCTTAAAATTTAGGCACAAGTTTGAAGACATTTATCAATAAAATCCTTATTTTATATAATGGAAAATCCACTTGCATTTTTCACACCGAAAAGTCGGGGGCCGCGAGCCGGAATTACACCGTCGACCCTCCGCAACCCGGGCAGATGCTTAACCAGCTGAGCTACGGCGGTCCGCACAGTCCAGAGTGAATGACACTGTGAATATATTTTAATGCCCAATGAATCACGGTCATCCGTGTGCTGTTCGTCCCATTGGAAAGTGACCGACGAGGCTGGCCCAATGATTAAACCCAGGACAAATACTGTATATCATTGGAATAGTGGTTAGCACATCACCAATTATTCACTTGCATCATTCAAACCCGAATGTCCGGACCACGATAGCTCAGCTGGTAGAGCATCTGCTCGGCTTGCGGAGGGTAGCCGGTGTGATTCCGGTTTGCGGCAACCGACTTTTCGGCGTGAAAAATGCAAATGGATTTTCCGTTACATAAGATCCAGGTTCCTCGTGCCAACAATACGTTCTGTGAACTTATTTTATACTTTTAGGTAAACCCCTTTCATACAACATTTTTCATTCCTCCTTTCGAATATTTTGGATGGAATTTCTAGAAAAAGTGCCACTGACTCAGCACCATTTTTAACGAGTGCATGAAAATTATTTAGTGACTGAAGCCGGTGTTTAGCCGTCTTCTGTGATGGCTTTTCTGTCAACACTTTTACCGAACAGAAAGCTGGGACCAAGAGTAGCAGCCACTAGGGCCAAATACTGCCATACCATTTCTGTAATACTCTGAATGTTCTTCATTTTGCTCCGGGGAAATGGCTTTGGAATAAAGTTACTGGGGCTTAGGAGACAGAAGAAAAACGCAGTGGGAGTGATTCCTTTCGTATACCACCACCAGACGAATAAAATCAGATGGAAAATAGCCTCATTCAAGGAGTAGTTGTAAACTTCACGCTATTAACGAAGATCATCGTTGCGGCACTGAAACCCTCAAAGTTATGACCCCAGGAGCTGAAAAGAATGATCACTATCTTCATCTTCCATTCTCGGGTTGGGAATAACCTGAGTTCACTCATACCAAATAGAGAAGAATAAACCTTTGTGCATCATAGTCGGAAGAATGAAATTCTTTCTTGATGGCCTAGCTTTGACCGACGAAAATGGTCCATCTTACAGCGTTCGAATAATTATCACAATAAATCACTATTTGTTCAACCTCAGATGCACATACAATATGTTTGTCTGTCCCTTCCGTGTATGCTCAATTCAAAATGTGTTGTTGGAAACAGTTTTTTCCTGCATCTCTTACTTGAATAAAGAAAGTAGAAGCATTAGTTCGTACAATACATCTTGCATCATTTCACGGCATCCGTACGTACTACAGTCAGAGTACTCCTAGGTACTGTTGGAATAAGACGGACTTAAAAGAGAGGAATTTGCGGAAAAGCTTTCATCACATCATTAGAGTTAGGAAGAAGAGATTGAGTAAGATTTTTGTTCACGAAGGGGCTTGGCTCCTTGTCCGTTCACGGTGCTTTAATAGATCTGGGTTGTGATTATAGAAGGTCAAAGTTGCGGCCCATTTTTGTGGTCTGGGTTTGCAGATAGAGTTCGTGTTATGAATGACTTTGCTTAGGGGTGATGCAATACCTAGCTTTTCAACGAGGTTATGCTATGGATGCTCTTAATTGTGAATGAAATTATTGTCGAATTATTGCTTTTCACGATTTACCACAGCTATACCAGAATATGACCAATGTCTGGACTTATCGCTCATAGAACTAGGCAATAATATATCGATGATGGATGTAACACGCAGAAACATGTGGGTGGAACAGAAGACAGACAACAAATGGTCCCGCCAATCAAGGATTGTAGTCATTTCCCCCCAAAATGTACCACCATTCGAAAATTGCTCGCTACACTGAATCGAACACCGAGCTGGACAGAGGAAGAATCACATTTGCCGTAATAAGCCCTCGAGGTGGAACGGAGAGAGAGAGCTTGAGAGAAAAATTAAAAAAGATGACCTAAAGGAGTAAAAATGGCCAATAAAACAGAAGGGTACAAGTTCAGTAGGTCACGTTTATTATTACGAATCAACTGTGGTCTGTTTTTTCTAAAGTTCAAAAGAAAACTTTGAAAGATGGTGACCGAGTTCCATTCAAATGTCATGCTCACTCCGTCACTGAAGACTGTCATTACATGTGCGGGTAAGTGGGATTTTAATCGATGAAGATGATTCACACAATAAATCACTCTAAATAAAAAGGATTCATCATGATGTTTCTTTCAGGAAAGAGAAATGATTCCTGATCCGTACGAGGATCATTTGTAAGTTTTGTTTTCCGCAGTAGACCAGACATAAAAAGATTGATGGAACACCTCACAATACCTCCTAGCAAAAAATGCGTGACTGGTCTGACTTGCTTCATGGCATTCGAAGAACTCGCCGTGGTTAGGGATGATCTATAATAAGACCATGAAAGAAATGTACCCATATTTCTTCGGTATTCAGACCAGATACTTATTCGTCGTGAATTTTATATGTACAAGCTGCTTTGGCATTTATCCAAAAGTAAATACATAATTTTGAATTTTGCTTGCTACCAAATCACTACATAATCATAAAAACATGTGCATGCCAACAAATTGACGTCGTGTGGTTTCGATTCTAAAGGTTTTCATTCATACCAAAATAATTCAGAAGGACTAACTTAGTCAAGGAAGAATCTCAATTATAAAACAATCACACAAAATATTCATACTTAAATAAAGCGTAATAAGTATTTTTGTATTTCCCCGAAAGCACACCTTCGGTTTCGCGGTTATTGCCACTCATAGCGTATGCGTACTCGACACAGTCCTGCCAGTCTTGGTTATAACTGTGAACTCCATATTGGGTATTTTCTCTGCAACCTCGTTTGAATCATTGTGAGTACCCGTGGATGAACGGTACATTTTTAAATACCACAGTGGGTGTCTCGTCGATGTTATCGATGGTACCTGCTCGGTATTTTGGAACATCAAATAATTGTAAAGTTCCTTTTCTTTTAGCAGGCGTAACTTCTGAATCAAAATAGGGAACTTCAGGTTGTATACGATACTAGTAGTAATTCAATAGGAAAATAAATGATATAATTCTTCGGAATGCGTTCTCACTGAAATGCACAGAAGTAAAATGACTTCGTTATTTGTGACTCCGGATGAAGTACAAAAAGGAATCAAATCTCGCCGAAAAGAAATGATGCTAGAAACAGGCACAGCGAACACACACACACACACACACTGGCACAATGCTTGAGAAGCGCACTAGATCAATCAGTTCGGGAGTCATTGGAACCACAAACTGTGGTTGACTGGGGTACAGGGCTTCGTAATAAAAAGGAATACGAGTTTGAGCAGTTGGAGATTAGATTTTCACATAATGAGATTTATCACGCGGCGTGAACTTTCCAACAACTGATAACCACGGAGGCACGGCACATCTGTTTCATCCTTGTTAGGAAAACATCAACCACAGTGTACGTCCATCGAACCCCAACTGGGATCCCAATCTGGGTTAAAGGATTGTGAATAGAACACCCTGACCACAGAGAATTATAGGGAAGTCGTCCATAGTAGGAATTACTCACTGTGCGAGAAACTTTCTGCTAACATTCAAAGCCAGTGTCTGAAGGGCTCCAATATCAAGTAGCATATAAGCCCAACAAACGGTTTAGAGCAAGCCCGGATAGACTTGTGATAACAGTCCTCGATTCCTAACCACTTAGCCCGAATTCGAGTCCCGGTCAGTTGTGCACTGTGCCTGATGATTCCCACCAAGGATGAGACAATTGTACGGTGCCTCTCTGATTTTCATTGGTTTGGACGTTCCCACGGCATAATGAAGTTTATATAATGCAAAAATCTAATCTCCTACTCCTCGTAAGTTTTTATCTCATGATTCATAACTTTCGCCATTTTAAATACAACATCTAGAGTAGACCCATTTCGTTGACTTCACTCTGCAGAAGGGTTAGAATGTTTCCTTTCTAATGATTAAATTTTGGGTATTGAATGGTATCTGGATAAATTGACCTTCAATGCTACTTACCTTCAGATACTTTAAGGTAAACGAGGAAGACGCCACAATTTTTGAACCAAAGTAGTTAGCAGACAGTTCTTGAAATTGGTATGAAGCTTTTCAATAGTAAATTACATGGAACACTCTAGTCACATTTTGGCAAATTTCTCTCTGTTCAAAGCGCTTATGACTAAGGTATATTGAAAAGACTGCTTATGATTTATTTCGATCCAAATAAATATTCATTGGGCGTGTGAGAACTTGATATTGGACGGAAAAGTTGGTAGAGAATATCGTTACGCGAGAGACTTTTTGTTAGCTTTTTTTGATCCATAATAAACCTGGCACTCGCAGTCTTCAGTAAACTAAATAGCACGCCACAATACAGAGGTACCATATTTGATTTCCTTGGTAAGACAAGAATTTCAACACCACACACACCCAGTAAGGTCTGTAAAGCAATTTCCTTTAATTTTAAATCCAGACTGCTCAAACCACGTACTTGCTGTTGTCAAAATCAACGGGCAAGCACGACTGGCCATTCACGAATTCTGGTAGTCCGTTTTTAGCACAGAATGTTCAGCGCCCCACCAATTTATCACTGATGAGATTAATGATTTTCCGGTTTGGTTACAGTTTGATGCAGCTTCGCATAGTATCACTATCTCCCGACAAATGTGGCGTGTAATGGGTTGCCCCTCGCCTCAGTGGAGGGTACACATAACCATCAGTATCACTGACTGTGCGGTGAAACAGGTGGCACATTATCAATGCAAAATCACATTTCGCGATTTCAGGGGCAAGGTGTTGTGGTACTAATCCAAAATAACCAGAAAACGTTTTTGATCAACACCGGGTCGTTCTATAATCTCTTTTGGATCTCCCTTCTGACAGCCATCTGCAACTGTATCCGTGACGCTTTGCAACTATTTGATCAATTGTCCAAGCTTGTAAAACAATTTTCTGCTGTCTTCCAGGACAACTTCGGGCTGGGTTCTCTCGCAAAAGCAGCGCACCATCTCTTTTTAAGGACACAGCCGGTTTTTAATTCAAAGCTATCTGTGATGGTCGAGTGATTTTGAGCATTTGTTTACCACCTCGGAGGTCAAAGGTTCGAATCCCCCCCCCCGTCACCGGTTACTTCGGTGGTAGACAGTTATTCACAGTCACCCGGTTCATTACCACTGAGGACCTAGCGGGAAGTTGGGCAATTCCGTACTCCAAGTCTCAGGGTCGGGGTGCCAGTTATCCCTAATAATGCAGTGAGTCTCGGTGGCTACGGGTTATGTACCCCCTCGATTGCATTCATGAGCAAGCATGTAGCAATATATATATATATATATATATATATATATATATATATATATATATATAAGAAGATATTTTTAAATGCTTTTGGCGTAAATCCACTTACGAAATTGTTTTACTTTATCTATCGCGATGCTAGAATGGGCTACGTGCATGTTGTCTCCGTGGACAATACTTCATGCAAGCGTGACGACATCTGTGTCTATATGGGTGATACAAATCTAGCACTTTAAATTTTATCTCCTAATTTAGCTTTGAAAATCATGAAAAATCCATATTCCCGTGACTTTATGCCAAGCATGATCTGGAATTGATTTGTAATGTAGTTTAGAATTTACACACAGGTGTATTTCGTGTCTTTCTCACTGGAGGCAATAACAGTTAGAATATACGACGGGAGATAGCTATCGGGCTTTCACGACACTATTTTTTGCAAGCAACAACACAGCTTTGCTGGAGAGAACTTAAGTGTACACCAGACATCAAATTTTAGTGCATGTTTTTCTTCCGACAAGGAGATACGGGTCGAATTGGCGCTTTTCGTCAATAACATTGTCCTAATCATCTCTATCAGAATATAGAGCAGGATTATTTTGGCATTTTCCCCTCCACGCTCAGGACGGAGATTAATTGGACGAGCAAATTATTTACCATGATAAAGTTTCTTACTAAATGGTGTAATTACATCACTAGGGTATTATTTCCAGCAATTAGGCCATAGATATTACCACTACCAGGAATCACGAACCATTCTGTCTCCATGCTCAGTAGTATATAGTGCTAAATTGCATCGACTTCAAAAGGACCGCTTATTTTGTACACTGTAACAGAACCATTCTTATCGGGCTTTTAAGTCCAAACCACCAGAAGTGCAGTTCTGTTGTTTCAGTTGAGGTGATGTTCTGGGCTAATCTTCAGTCTTGTCATAGTCCCGCGTGACCAGTTCGCGAAGATAACTGCACTATCCGACACAAGGTATTTGACAGTGACGTGTATCAATCACGGACTTCCGACTGTGTCTCTAACTCTCTTCCGAGACTCAGTAAACAAAAAGCATTTACAAAGTGCATCCACTGCTATTCAAAGATGTACCATAGACCGATCATGGTGCATGACTATTAAATCTCCGTTAGCACGCATTGATTAATATTATTTAGGACCAGTGCCGGATGCTGTTTATTTCTGGGGATAAAAATACCCGTCGACGGAGCGCACAAAACTGAACATGCAACTAATCCCATCTTCGGATTTTAAGTTTTTATTGGTATTTTGTCGATGCAGTGTATAAAAGTCAGAATTTCTGGCGAACTACGGAAATGGTTTGATATACTCAGCAGTTTATTCAGTTCCCGTGTGATCTCAGCAATATAATAAATAGTTAAACCTCAATGAGAATGACATGGCTGGTTATGCATGAAAGTTTATAAACACTCGTTAGGCAATACCGCAATCGCCGAATAAATGAAGCTCGACCCGAGAAAACGTTGCTAATCAAAAGGTTGATCGATGACCAGATAGTTAAAATTATTCAACGCTTGCACAGTTCAACTATTCCGGTGATAACATTAGGAAGAAAAGATTCGACAGTAAATAATGTTCTTCTCAAAGCTTTTCTAGGGAATCAAGAAGATGATTATCTGTTTACGGGTTTAAGGATTCCAGATGGTGTATTAAAAGGAGTCGAAAGGAGTTCCACAGAACTTAGCAGTGATGTGATTTAAAATCACTGAGGGTTTGATCAGTTTTCAGATCCTTTCCATTTATCGATTACAGTTCAAATCCGAATAATGGTCAACAGCTAAGGCTATCGTTATTTCTCTTCTATCTCTCACTTTGTAGGCCAAAAATACGTTTTTATTGTTTTGGGCATTTGCCGAACGCAAAATGACACGATAACCCACTGCCGGTGACCGATTCGGGAATGATTTGAACTTGCTGTGCCGTACTACAAATGTGGCACCACGCGCTTATCGTAACACTATAAAAGTGATTTTCGACCCAACCAGTGGCCAATCGAATGCGCCACTGACAAGTATATGCGTTTTGACAGAATGATTAGGAATTCAAAAATCAATAATTCATTTCGTATTGCTCACACTCCATATTCGTAGACTTACTCGTTATATCCACTAAGACAGGGTCTATATATATATATATATATATATATATATATATATATATATATATATATATGGCTTACAGATAATACAAAACAGTCCCCTTTACTAGTTTCTGGTGTAGGTTTGAAGTTTGTGAAGGTAATCAGAAAGTTTCATATGGTTTTGTAAAAAAAAATTCTGTCTAACTCTTCTTGTTTTTGGGTGTTGATAGATTTCACGACGAATACCGATACAAAGAGTTGGGCGATTTACGGAGAAAATCATTCGCGGAAGAAAAATCACTTCCGGTCTGGTGTTCTGTAAACATCTAAAGTCCAAGATCCTAAAGATAACAACGATATCAGAGTATGAATACAACACAACATTTTCAATGTGCCCACAAGTTCTCACTTGTGGTAGCGTCAAGAAAAAACAATTTCCGTCTCAGAGCAGTTACAAGGAGACCTCGGGATTTTTATATAGCAGAGCCATTTTTTACTAAGCTTTAAGGTGAACCAGGTGATACATTTTTATCCTTCTCATTGAATTCCCGTTTATTATATGTACACAGTACAATACTTAAGGAGAGCTTCCAGGCCTATTTCAAGCAGTTAGGTGAGAGAAGTGACCGATAGCGAAGCTAAGATTCGAATATGAGACAGAATAGTTGGAAACTCCGTGCTGAAGACCGACTGATGACAGCCGGTCACATGATGACGCCCATAACCTCAAGGACTTAGGGCGAGAATACCCCAACCATTATTACCACCAACTACTTTTGGAAGAGTTGGAGTTGAGGAATGCATATGATCCAAATGAATAACTTTCAATGACCGTCGGGGAGAATGCAAAGATTTATTTAGCCTAATCCTAGCATTAATTCGTAGAATATGAAACTCCAACTTCAACTCCGAAAGCAAGAGACTTATAACTCTTCAGTAGGACCTTTCGGTGTTTGATATGAACTGTTTGTCGCGTGGAATTTGGAGAAGGCCCAAATTTGCTCTCGAAGATATTGCGGTAGCGAAATCAAAAATTACGTCTATCTAAGCTTACTTAGTAATATTTGAGATATCTTGGTTGATATATTGCCATCCTCATGGTGTCTACTTCATCACCGTATTGTCCGAATAGGTCCACCGCCGTTAATGGAAACGGGAGTACCTCAGTGGTAGACGAACGCTTTTTGATCATGTCTATCCCGCGTACTTTCTCGGATAGCAAACAGGATTTCACGACAAGTGTGAGCATGGTAATTGGACGGAGTCGAAAAGAAAAGCAAACATTTTACAAAAGGATAACAAATTACGAATTTAGTATTAATAAAGTTGTCAGCAGCTCATTTTATTTCACAGAACTGTGTCTTCATTTTTGTGCAACAAAACAACTAACTCCATAACCGGTCTAAAGGCTGTCAGATTTTGGTACAGAATAGTGAAGCAACTCTTTTCAAATGATAATCTCTCTCTCTTCCCAACTCACGAGTTGACAGTTCACCTCTTTGTATCTAATGATGTTCCATCAACTGCAAATCTGTTTCCCAGTTTGAAATATTTGCTTGAGTGCTCTTGGGTTAATCTGATACAAATCCCAATCACCCCGGGGCTTTGATGACATTTTGGTAAATTTGGCTAGCCCAGTTCTTGGACACGAATCAATTAGTTTTTAGGATTTTTGTGCTGATCCGGGTGTTCTGTTCTGTTCAGGTTTGTTTCACCCGTTTCATTTTCAATATAAAATTAGCGGAACAGCCCCGTATCAGGGTAGTTCAGTCATTCTATATTTCTAACTTTGAACATAAAATCAAACAGCCACTGAAGTTCTCCAGACTTACCGGCCATGTACGCAATCCCAGACCACCCGTTAGACCACCTGGTGAACTAATCCAACAAACTCACAGACCACATGGGCAGGAAGCCACCACAAACTGTAAGCACCGTGTCCCGGTTTGAGCGAGTGAGTGAGTGAGTGGTGGTGGTGGTAGACCGGAATGGAATGTAATTCCGAGACAGACAGGCGCATCTGTCCACGTGTACAAACTCAGACGGACATAGCTAGACGCGGGTCGTAACACCATCCGTCGCCCAAAAATATGGAAGGTGAGCCGAGGCTGAATACTGCAGAAAGCATGTGCATCAATATACCACGACTGGAACCAGTCGGAGTTTAGGAAAATACTAGAGGGAATTTAGGAGACCACTAGGCAAATGGAAAACTTATTCACTGGTCGTTGGATACCAGTTTCGATTGAAATAACAAGATCCGTATGCATCTTGACATTAGCTCCTGAAAGGCAAATGACTGAAACCATTTTTGCGGGTTGTGACGACGAGTAATTGGTGTGAAAAGGCAACTGACGAGGTCGAATGCTGATTGTCTGAATGGATCAGAACAATAAAGCCCTAACAGTCTTGCATTGCAGATAGTTTACAAAACAAATAAGAGTCACGCTGATATTTTTGTTTCTCAAAATTCGGCAAGTATCGGCCAAGAAGAGCAACCGGATAGAAAGAAAGTTGCAGCTACAAATATTTCAGTACCCGGTGTTCGACATCCAATTTCTCCCATAAGTTTTTATCCTGAGGCAAAGAGTGCAGCTTATAGACTGAATAGGCGATGGAATTTGACGGTCGTCAGCTTCATGGAACTGAACAGGGGTGGGCTAGCCTACCAGTCGGAATTTTGAAGAAGAATGCCACTTTTAGTTACCATCTGTTTACGTGAATTGATTCTATTATGCCCCATAAATAGCGGATCTGTTCGTATTAAACAAATAGCTTAACCGCGACCCCATAAATTTATGGGTAAATTAGATTCGGTCACTGAAGAAAATCAGTTTCATGTGCTTCTTATCAGAAAACTTTCCTAAACCATGTGCATGTGACGCTCTATTTTACTAGCATAAGATAAGGATGAGTAATACTGTAGTATGTGATTGTGGTCCCCAATAGTAGGACTATCATGTGCGAATAACTGTTGATATTTGACAAATGACATTTGTACATTTTGGTATTCTGTCTGTCTTGGTAGATTTCGTTTCGTCTGCATCATATTCCATTAGAAAAACAGTAACTTACTGCAGTGCTGTTGTTTTCATTTACTTTTCCGTGCATCAGGTTCCGTTCCTTGTCCAGGACGTCATATCAGGCGTCGTATGATCGGTTGGCATCAAAGACTTGGAAGATATATTGCCACAGCAGAACTCCGGAACAATTTGATCTGAGGTCAAGAGCTAAGACGATGCAGACCAGCGAGATCATCGGACGCCATTCTCGATACCTCAGTATTGTCTTGTTCCGTTAGGCAAACATATTCACTTTTCACTGTAAAGTCTATCTGTGCACATGCAACTCGTACAATCGCGGTATTTTCGTCACGTTCAATCAGGTCCAACTTTGTAAAAATGTGTCCTTGAACATACATGAAGTAAATTTATTTGTTATTTTTGCCCCGCTTCATGAAAACATGGCAGTTGCATCCTACAGCTAGTCGATCCGTTGCATCGTAGCTGAGCAACGAAGGCTTCTGTGGGGTAGACTGCCCATACTCAGATGACGACGGTGTCGTTGACCACGATTATAATCTATGGTATTTCAGGGATAACATTGATGATAGTAATGACAGTGCTGGTCTTGTTACACCGTGAAGGAAAACGGAAATGATCTGGCAACCGGGAAAAGTTCACGAACACGGAAGCATTTTTGTTTAGATAGAATTATTTCATTTTTATACATATAGCAGAGTCAGTTCATGTCCTCAAATGCCAGTTAACTGTTTCTCATCTCAGCGGATAATCTGATCCATCTCAGAAGTTGTTCGTTACGAAATATTCCTGTTAGCCAATCTCATCTAGTTCAGAACTGATTTTGTTCAGTACTCCCAAGCAACAAGTTGAATTCGGTTTAGATCACCTAGTACAACATGCGCTTGATCAAGCTGCTTGCATACGCATACAACCAGCAGCACCGTGCACGTCTGAACTGTCCGATTGTCGGCTTTGCCAGAGTTATGTGGCCATTGATTTCTAGTAAACGAGAGTTGCTTGTTGCGTCAACGTATTTGACCTGACTCTTCACTATCCAATGGTATCTGACACACGTATGACAACTAAACACGGTGCCTGCCATTCAACTACTGTTTTCGTATGTTCATGTCATATGTTCTGTGCCTATCAAATACCGTACTTTGTGTACGGAAGAATTCAGCATAATATATTCCCCGTTCACGTGTATTTTGATTTCCTGTCAGGCTATTCGATCACCGCTCAATGGCCACTGATTGTGATGTAAACTCAAACAATGCAACAGTACGAGGCAACTAAGTGCCAACACTTTGAATCCAAACTGACCTTTATCAATCCCCGCAGAATGTGCATCATATGAACCGGAGGTCACATTTGGTCAGTTCTAATCTGGTGTGATCTGCTACCTTAAAGTGCCTTGAAGACGACAGGTAAGTCACCGGAAATGAAAAATTCCTGAAATAAAAATAAACTCCCCACTCGGCTTACACGACTGGTCCCAATTAGACTGTTGCATTGGTACAATGAAGGAGTGGTTCGCTAACTCTAAAAAGCAGTTTATTTAAGCAAACGTCCGCTGACTGCACCTAACATTTTTCCTCGAGCTCCGCATTTGGGAATTACTTGCAAAAGCCGCTTTTTGTTGGGGAAGCTTCTTAAAAAGTCCATTATTTGTCACTTTTCGAGTACGTACTCAGACTCAACCACATGTCTTTTCTCTAACCTGTCCGTGAGCTTCGATTTCCCCTACTCCTTTGTTTGTTGACAAAATAATTCTTCTGCAGTGTGTTTGCTTTCCAAATTGTTGACACAGGTGCTTTCAAACTACTCTGACTGTGTTGCTATTCGGTCGGTGGAACGTGTTTATTTTTGGACAGACTTCAGATGTTTGGAAGGACCACAAAAGCCAAATGCTTTTGGTGTGATGAAAAAATATGTTGTACCCGAGGCTGACGAATAGTTGCATTGAGATGCACACTGCGTAATTAGAAATTTCATCCATCCAAATTCCTGGGTGAACCGTGAATTAGGTAATGAAATCGAAAGTTGCCTCCATATTCATGAACTGATTACTAAACACAAAAAAATCTACCGAGTTTTATCTGATTTTGCCATTACCGATGACGGCAAAAGCGTTTCTTTGACGTATACCAATTACGCTCAGAGTTACAGGAATTTTGCCATCTTGAAATTTGCCAGTGCAAGCCAAACAAATGATCACTCGTGAATACCAGAGTTGGAATTTTCCGCGAATCGATTCGCAGTATCCTATGGAATAGAAGTACTTTTCCTGCTGGTTTTTCAATGTCACCTCTAAACAAATGCCTTTGTCTAGTTGAAACGTGTTTTCTTCTTTTGCTCAGGGCAAGAAATGGAAAAGTCAGTTTCAGTGAGATAAAAATATTCTATAACCGTATAATAACTGGATTTTCGAATGAGTACAATAAAGTAGCTGTGCCATTGTGATGGAAAGCTGGAGAATAAAATAAATATTTGTTTTTCAACGAGCAAAACGAATCACAAATTAAATGAATAGTAACTGTCCTAACTGAGTGATTGGTTGAAATTTCTCTAATTCCAAAAGAACTCAAAGTTAGTCAATATGTATCATTTAATAATTCCAACCAATTCGACAGTAATGGATTTTTGGTGTGTTTTCTCGATAAATTACTAGTTCGTCACACTTGGGAAGACATTTAAGAAATGCCTCATTTGCATTGCTTGTGCTCATCCGTAATTGGTTTGATTTTGGCTTGGTCTCATTTTAGTTTGTTTTTCTACTTTTGTTCACCTCTCCAGACAAAAGGACGTTGAGAACATCGATTCCCACTATCTTTCCTATTTTTTAAACTCTAATCTGAGTAGACGAAACAAGACGTGATTTGCTTTGATATTTAGATCTACCTTCTAATATCGTCCCTAATAGTCAAGTGGAAAATCAATTGACCTTATTGCTGAGGTGTATGACGTGGTCTGGAAGATCATTCATTTTCTTTTTAGAACGGTGTCCACTGTAGCTTGTGCAAAAAACAAAGAACTTTGCGGTATTTGAGTAAAAGCGAGGTCAGGCCTTATTGGACTGAATTAATTTAACAAAATAAGCTATAGAGTCGTTTTGCTTCTTTTTTGCGCTAAAATGTTCATTATTTTTCTCCAGTATGTCCCTTGATTGGAAGGGCAGAAAGCAATGTGTATGAGAGTGCAACAAAACTGCAAACAGCACTCTGAAAAGAATAGTCCCAGCTCTCCTAATTCTCATACAACAAAGTGGCGTAGGTATTGGTGAAAACGGGAACAATTAAGTGTGACCGAGCAAGGCCAGATTGAAGTCATTGGACTCAAGATCGTTATCTCCCTGTGATTTGATTTCTATCATAACCGGTCGAAATAGTCAGCAAAGTATTATCATTTCTGGCAAAGCAGTGTTACTGAAAGCAAAACATGCGGGTTATATGTGGTAGATTACTTCTAAGGTGACAATATCAACTTCACTGTTAGGATTTGGCAAAGTTTAATTGACTTTTCTCCGAAATGGATGGGTGAATTCGGGATTCTCATACGATGGAAAAACTGATATGGTCCCCAGCATTTTGTTCTTTTATCTCAGCACGAGGATTCTGTTCGATACACGAAAATAGCCTGTTAGTTGGAATCTGCTGCGCTTGTCAACAAATTATATCTACCTTTGATCTTCGGCCTTGTGTTGATGGATGCTTACGTCGTTTATGCATCAAATGCGTGTGGATCTGAACCATCGAATAGTTAGAGACCCATAGCCATCTTAATGGATTTCCTGAGTTCACAGCCGTTTCTATTGATACACAATAAGGCAGTTAGCCTATTGGTTCAAGTATACGGTTTCCGCGGTGCCCGTTTGCCGGTTTCGTTTAGTTCAAGGTCATTTTTTCTCCTAATGTTGGCGCAATGCGCTGTATTAATGGATGTTAATTGTACTACACTAATGGGAACTTTTTGCTTTACAGAACGGAGACCATGGTCATCTAAAAGCACTTAAATTAGTGAATGGGATAGTAGAATTTGACCCAGCATATTTGGTTTCCTAACAGCCAAATCTAACTGGCAAAGAAAGCCACCACTTATTTGCTTGTAGAGTGAAAAACACAATATCTTCACAAACAAACAAGTAAAGACGAAACAAATATTTCCGAGCTTTGAAGTGCTCAGCAATACAAGCAAAAACAAATGCAAATGCGAGGCTGAACCTGTCAGGTTTGATTAGTTTCACACGAATTTTAGGAAATCGGTTCCACTTCGTCACGTGATAGTGATTTGTTTTTCTGTCACCACAAAGAAAGCTTGTCAACTGTTGCTCGTATAAATGATATGTCCAAATAGAAAGCGCAACATCACTGCATTGTACCGGACCTAAATGTAATAATAATAATAACCTAGAATGTCATGATAATCGATATGGCATATATATATATATATATATATATATATATATATATATATATATATATATGTATAAATACCACAACGTCCTATACTTCCTACGGTTGCAGCTCCACAACGAAAACTGACACTATGGTTGTCCAAACTGATCATACCCATCAGAGGTAATTTCAAGGTGCACATTTTGAGGGATTCATTTGAATTCGAGGACCAAACCATGCGTTTTCATTTTGCCCACAAATATTTGGTGGCACATGATGTCTACTCGTTGTTAAGCAATGTTCGTCTTGAGGAAACTTTGCTACTGTTTGCTCGCATGCTAGTGACTTTATTATTCCACCTCATCACTTTTACTGTTTTGCACGAATGCTGCGCACTTCTCCTTCATGAGGAACCTTTATCCAAAGGTTAGAAGTTCAGCGATGAGGAGTCCGCTGGGACCGATTCTAACCAATATTATCAAGGGACATCTGAAATACACAAAGCTGAGCCGTTTTAAAGAAGAAGACAAAAATCAACATCCCACATATTGATGCTGTTTTTATTGTTTTTGACGACAGGAAACACATATAAACCACGCTGAGAACTTTAGATTGCCTCTAACCAAACGTAAATATTTACCGTAGACGAAGAATCGTATTTTTTTTTCTCATTACTTGGATGTTGGAATCACAAGGAAAGATGGTGGATCTCTCATCAGATCCGTGTTTCACAAAGAATAACTTGCACAGGGTAGTACCTGACTTCAAAAGTTTCCGTCCAATGCAGCCCTGGTGAATAGTTTATTTACCAGGGAAAAGCGGATGTGTTCCGCCGAAGCAACCCGGGATCACCTCCAACTCATATCGTCTACACTGTAAGACAATGAGAACCCACGGAATTTCTTCGCTTAAGGACCAAGCCAAAGATCAGAACGATGACTCTCCGAAGAAGGTCGTTTTTCCCACCCTACTTTTCGAAGGTGCCTGAAACGATGAACAAAAAGAGAACAGCCTAATACACTAACAAAAGCGTATAACGCCGCTTCGGTAATAGTGTAGCACAAAACGAGAAGAGTAACTGATGCATTCAATTTGGACCTGCAGGACTCCCTAGTCACTTCCTCGGAGGTTTACATTTCTCAATGCACTTGCTGGAACAAGTAAATTGGAGGAACAGAGAGACGACTGTTCACTAGGATCTGAGAACACGTTCGGGAGAACTTGGCGATGAGTGATCCATAGCTTCCCTTTAGTTCGGGATTGCTTCATTTGCTTGAAAGCAAGTTATGTGCCAAACTTAAAACAGGAGTTTTTGATAATACGCGGCCAGAAGCCTGGAATACTATTGCGTTAGCCGAAGCCATGGCTATTCGGTGTCACCGGCCCGACCTGTGTGAGCAAATAAACTTCGCAGCAAGTCAGGCATTACCACAGCAACGTAACGATTGTGGATCTAGCCAGTGGATGTGATCCTCGTCCATCTCCCTATCCAATCCGCGTGTGACTTATGTCCGTTGACCCTCGCATCGATTTTGCTTAGTCGAGTGTTTTTTCGGTGTCATCAAATTTGTCATTGTTCTGAACAACATTTCACTTGATTGTGTGAAAACAGCCTGGAATATAACACGAAACAGTTGGATTCAGTCTGTCCTGCGATGGTGCTTTTTCACGCTCTCACGTACCGTATATTAGTAGTATTTAGAACTAACATGAAATAAACCTGTGTAAATTTATTGTATTTACGATTGATAGTGTTTTTTTTAAACAAGAGGTAAAGATTCTGGTCTCAAAGATTTCCATCATAACAACTCCCAAGTCAGAACGATTAGGACAGACGTATTTTATGTATCTCAGAGCGGGAGTCACTTCTGAGCATGTCATGCATTGCTGATGTTTTGATTTATGGTTTTGCTCATAATGGAATAGATTTTCCCATTCCCGGCACGGTTCCTAATCACTCCGCCTAAAATATGTACCGTTACCTCAAATTAATCGTTCCAAGCCTGCTAACAGGGCCACTTTCCTTATCTGTCATTCGAGGTGACCGCTTTCCTTACTGTTCTAGAGTTCTCTAAAGCATTATTCAAACGGGTTATTCAGATACATATTTGTTACTGAAGCCATTGTTATCAGATGACAGCAAAGAATATACTGCGGTTACGTAAACGTAACTGTGCATTATGGTCAGACTCAACTGAAATATATTAATTGCACCTTGTCAAGAAAACTGAGCTTTCGGATAATATCAACTTTTAACGAACCACTAAAAATTCACTGTTCTAATCAAAAATCAATAGTGTAAATCTATGGAACCGAAAATGAGTTCCGAGATTGTTAGACCTGTCAGTGTGTGAGTAGCTGTAAAGGTACGGGCTGGCACACTGTCGTCAAACAGAGCAATTCTATCATCATGTATTAAAAATCTTTGACAGGTTAGAGTCAGTGAAGCAGGTTGATGGACCAATCAGTTCGTGATAAAAATAAAATGGAACGAAGTAAACCAATCAACTGTCAACAGATGACATGTTTCCGACCTAGCTCAGAAGAGAGGCCAGAACACAATTACATGGGATATTGGAGTGTATTCGAAAGAATGAAAAGTCCATGAGTCAATCGGTAAACAACCGATTCAAAACATATTGAAGGACAAAGGTCACCAGGACTACCTGTTTACATTTTGACCAGATCCTTAATAACGGATACTCTGACCGAATAGGTGAAATCAGTTATTCTAGTTTGTATCTAAAAGAGCCATCCAGAAGATCCGGTTATGGAAAAACATTTTCGACTAACGTGCTTCACACAAAATCTTTGACTGTAATCACCTAACATCCTGTATAAATAGTAGATTTCGTTTCAATGAAACGAGACTATTTGGAAGCAGTGATGCGTTCTCACTAGAGCTAGTGAGACTGAACAGAACGGTTGCCATTTGCTAAGACTCGAATACAACGATCCTGTGGGTACTCCCGGGGACGTGCACCGTTGGGGATTCCCACTGTTCCGGGTGTAAGAACTCTGTATCTGATTCACAAATGATCATTGGTCAGTTGGCCATTTCACGTTACGATAGCTTCGAATAAAGAATAAATTTTTCATAACACTAAAATCTCTGTCTATTGACGTAGCACACCTTCAAAACGGAAGTGAACGCGTTCATTTAACGGCCTTCATTCATTATGCTACTATGAGGAATAATTCTCGACGGCTGCTTTGGACACTCAACGGCCTAGGCCAAAATGAGGGAGTGACCCGTTTTGGCGGGAATGAAAATTAATGATCTTTTGACCATCACCAATAATTTTGTTCTGTCTTGTTCGACGGTAGACAGTAACCCACAATCTCCCGGTCCATTACCACACCTGACCCACTGGGACCTTTTGTGGTTCTCCAATCCAAGTCTCTGGGTCTGGTTGCTGGTTATACCTAACAGTACAGTTGGTCTTCGCGGCTATAGGTATGTGTCCTTTCCACTACACCGGTGAGTAAGCATGTAATAGAAAAAATATCGGCACACCATAAGCCACTTTTACGGGGAATTTATACAAGATGAAAACTATACTTGGAGTCCAATAGATCCTATCGAAAAAGTGGCTCGTTAATTCAGCTGAGGGTTGGGTTATTTGAACAAATGTGAATTCATTATTCTATCCGAATAGCCTTTTTCAGTGGAGTGAATTATGCATAAGCACACACATGTAGACGCCTCCTGGCAACCAAAGTCATCGAAATATCTTAACGTTATCACGGAGATTATTTCATACTAAACTGGTAAAGTTCTTTCGTTTCAGTTGGACTGAAACTTTTAAAAGTAATGCCTGTGGTTTGTCCCGTTAAACCATGACAAAGGGAATTTGTCGACCGCCGTTTAAGGTGTTGCAGAAAATTGCATTTTAACCCCAATTTTGAATTTATTCACCTATGCCTCAACAGACCTCCACTGCACGAATGGACTGACTAGGCTTGTTTGTATGTTTGTGACACATGAGATCAATTTCTAGTAGGCATGCAATACTCGTCCGCGAGGTACGAATCTACTTGTGTCTTCAGTCAGAACTATCTGAACCGACTATTTTGTCTAGCGTTTTCCAGGTTCTACTAAGCTCTAGTGTATTTCCTATGAAAAACAGTTTAGTAATTTTTCTTGGGCTTAATTGATGAATTCTTTTCAAAAGACCAGGAAGTTCATTAAAGTTACATTTTTATGGACTTTTTCTGATTAGCACCTTCAACTCTTCTGTGTCAGCAAGGAGACATTTCTTGGTCATATTTCAGTGAATGAGAATTATATAAGTTGGCGTACAAGAAACCCGCGGATACAGTTCACGCATCGGTGGCTTTCACACAGGCAGATAAACTGCATCAACTCGACCAGACGACAGACACCTGTCTATTCTGTCTGCTCCAAATAGAAGACGAGGAGATAAGTATCTTTGGTAGTTTGTCTGTCTGTCCCAAAGACATAAGGTTGTCAGCGTAAAACAAACAAAGTTTGATAAACAAATTCTACAAACGATGATGTCCGTAAATTTTATTTCAAAATAAAATTGAATTTATCCTGGACACCCAGTGACTTAATGGGTTAGGACCTGCCAAATCAACAAAAATTCGAGAAAGTGGGGACAGTTACTGGGATTTTGGGTGCACTATCTTTGGGTTTCATGTTAAACTGCGTCAAGGTAAATGTTGTCACAGTGTTGCAAAAACGTGCCTCAGGCCAAGCTACTATTTGTGCGAATGTGCAAAGCCGGGTCAGTAAACCAACACGCCTCCACTCCCGAATGTGGTTGAGCCAGCTGTGTGAACATTAGAAAAACCGGTCCGATCTAAGTAGAGAAAAAACTCAATTGACCAGAACCCACCATGCAAACGTCCAACTGGATGGGTACGTTCAAGATCAAGTTTTCTTCGTTTTAAATAGCCTGTCTGTCTACCACGCCAACAGACTGTCGTCGGACGTGCTGTGCCTTATGCCTTCTGATTTACACTTGCGGGCTGGTGCGGTAGGACTGCAATGGAGATAGATTGTTCAGGCGGTCTGAAGAAAAATTGCAGGATAGAAATTCAACCGATCACAGCGTACGTTGCTTATCAAATTGCCAACAATAAAACAATTCCGTTTATTGAACTGCTTATACTACATAAGAAATATATTTCGGTATACTTTGGTCATTTATCATAAAATATTGGCCTACCATTTGCAAAATTCACAGCTCTGTCAGTTAGTGTTTACCGAGGGAGAATACTACCAGACGAATTGTACGAACTGAAAGAGAGATAAAGTGGTCAGTATTTTGACGTACTGACGGTTTGACCGTCGCCAGTCAGGGGGTTAGAAGTTTGAATGGTTTTCAACCCACCACTTTACGTCACTTTTACATCTGTGCCGTTGTATGAAAATGCGTGACTGCAAGAGTGAAATTGTCTGAACCCAACAGCTTTACAGCTTAAAAAAATTTACGAAATATTGCGACGAATACGATGATGATGATGATTTGGATTATTATTATTATTATTATTATTATTATTATTATTCGGATGACGATGATGATGACTCAGATGATGGTGATGATGATAATGATGATGATGATGAATCATCCGTTCATCGATATTGACACCATATCCGTGACGTGCAGTCACAGTGAAAATGTTGACCATTTCTGATTCAGTCGGTTAGTTTGTGACGTGTTACAGATTTTGCAACAACGCAGATATCCTACACATAACGGTCGTATAAATGTTAAACGTTTCCAATGCTTATTTCCTTTCCCGACCGCTAATTCTTACCGATGTGAAAAATGCAACTGCAAGCTTTGTTTTTTAAATAAACACACTATAGGGAAATTCGGTTGATTTTGTATGTTAACGTTACATGGATGGCAAAATATCTTTTGCTAGGATAAAAACCAGATTATTATTGAAGCTTGTTAAGTATAGGGTAATAATAAGTGAAGCTTTTTTCAGAAAAATCTGTTTGCAACCCAGGAAACATATTATTTTGTTTCAAATTTGAAAACAGAAGTCAAAAACATAGATTGCACGATGTATCCTGGATCATTTCGCTGCATCTTTACAAAGTGCATACTGCAGTCGAAGTGATTATTTTTATAGCAAAATAAATGAACGAAATGTTTATAAACAAAGGCAAAATCACATGATGCACACATTCACACATGTCTATCGGATGATCACACAATAATTATCACACCTCATTACCACGGCAATGATACATTGATTACAAGTTCGCGTTGTTTGCAAAGTTCAGGTTTGTGTGCACGGATCGACAGGGCCTCCATGTATCTTAATAGTTTGGTACTGGTGGTCGAGTAGATCACTTTGAACGCTTGACTTGCGTTGACGCAATGTTTGGTCTCGTAAATATGCCGAGCAATTGATGATCTAATTGACCTTTGCTCGGTTGATGATGCAATGGTGGCAAAATCGTTGCTCATTGTCTTCTGAAGCCACACTGGAATGTGTTCAGCCATTCGATGACGTAACTGCCTTTCCGTTCTGCCTATGTAGGTGGCTGGGCACTCACATTTGAATTGGTATATGCAGTTTGATTTGGCGTGGATAGGCAAGGGTTCTTTCATCGATGGCCTAGTTAACCGATTAGTTGTGAATATAATCACCGGATCGGCTGCATAGTAGGTGCGGCTGACAGCTGACTTCAAGCGTTTTTTGATCAACTCACTTACATTGTCACCTTTGTAGGGGAGTTTTAGATATACTTTCATCTTAGACACTGTGGTTGAAATATCCTTTCTTGGTTTCAGGTGACGATACTTTGTCAAAAATGATGTTGGATATCCATTTTCCGTCAGAATTTTAGTGATGTGATTTATTTCTTCATCCAAAGTGTCCGCCGTGCAAATCTTCTGTGCTCTGCAGAACAGTGTTTGCACTGTGTTTATCTTGTACTTTATCGGGACGAAACTGCTGAAGTGTAGATATTGCCCCGACCAGTGGTGGATGCCATGTGCTACTGTAATTTGGGCGGGTATACTGTGATCCATTTGCAGAAAGTCCAAGGTTCTCCGGCGTGGCCTCGTAGCTCAGCTGGTAGAGCACTCGCGGTACTAAAGCGAGGGTGGTGACCATGCGTGGGTTCGAATCCCGCCGAGGCCAAAGACTTTTCACATTTGGATCACCTCAAAACATTATCAAAATCTGCCATTCATCAATACAATGTAAACATGCCCAATGCACTTAACTGGTGGAGTCCGGTTAGTACAAAGGGAAATCCTGCTATAGGCAGTCAAATTACAAGCTAGTTCTCTGTGGTGGATGCCATGTGCTACTGTAATTTGGGCGGGTATACTGTGATCCATTTGCAGAAAGTCCAAGGTTCTCCGGCGTGGCCTCGTAGCTCAGCTGGTAGAGCACTCGCGGTACTAAAGCGAGGGTGGTGACCATGCGTGGGTTCGAATCCCGCCGAGGCCAAAGACTTTTCACATTTGGATCACCTCAAAACATTATCAAAATCTGCCATTCATCCACCAGAAAAGACACCTGGTCGGGGCAATATCTACACTTCAGCAGTTTCGTCCCGATAAAGTACAAGATAAACACAGTGCAAACACTGTTCTGCAGAGCACAGAAGATTTGCACGGCGGACACTTTGGATGAAGAAATAAATCACATCACTAAAATTCTGACGGAAAATGGATATCCAACATCATTTTTGACAAAGTATCGTCACCTGAAACCAAGAAAGGATATTTCAACCACAGTGTCTAAGATGAAAGTATATCTAAAACTCCCCTACAAAGGTGACAATGTAAGTGAGTTGATCAAAAAACGCTTGAAGTCAGCTGTCAGCCGCACCTACTATGCAGCCGATCCGGTGATTATATTCACAACTAATCGGTTAACTAGGCCATCGATGAAAGAACCCTTGCCTATCCACGCCAAATCAAACTGCATATACCAATTCAAATGTGAGTGCCCAGCCACCTACATAGGCAGAACGGAAAGGCAGTTACGTCATCGAATGGCTGAACACATTCCAGTGTGGCTTCAGAAGACAATGAGCAACGATTTTGCCACCATTGCATCATCAACCGAGC